>OZ020222.1:15581892-16951892 GCA_963971325.1 Aphodius granarius | reverse complement strand
CTTTATATCCCCAGGTAGAGAGTTACATAGCGTCGCCATAACTATTTTTCTTGTTCGTTCTCCATATTTATTTATGCTTCTCTCGACTCTCAGTAATTCTTTCTGTCTGGTATCGTATCTGGTGTCTGTGTTATTTTTGTCTTTCAGTCGGTCTCTGTTTCTCATTATTGTTCGGTATTGATATAGGTCCGATACACGCAGTATCTGCATTTCTCTGTAGTCGTCCCTATCAGACCTTCCTGTTACTGTTATATTTGCTATTGCCGAGTTCTGTGTTTTTTCTAACCGTGTTATTAAGTACTCCGATGCGCAGCCCCAAATTGTTATGCCATAATTTATTATGGATTCGATTAGTGCATGGTATATCATTTTTGCTACCCTTCTGTCCACCACTTGTCTCAGCTTATACAGTTTTCCTGTTAGGTGTTGTATCTTTCCTCTTACTCCCATTATGTGTATTTCCCACGTAAGTGCTCATCCACTACCACTCGCAGATATTTTTGGGATTTTACCATTTCCAACTCCTCCCTGCATTCATCGTTTTCTTCGTCTTCCATGTTTCTATGTAAACACTCATGTTTGTGGACTACTATCTTCTCACACCTCTGGTCTTCGGAGTGTGGTGATCTTATATGCATGCACTTGGTCTTTTTTTGGTTTATCTTTAAGTCCTTGTCATGGCACCAACCCTGGAATATCTTAAACTCGCTGTTCATGATTTTTGTTGCCTCCTTCATGTTTCTATGTTTTGCGACTATGACGGTATCGTCCGCATAAAGGAAGTATCGGCATCGTTTGAAGCATCGTCCAATATCGTTTACATAGATGAGATGCATCAGCGGACCCAGTATACTCCCCTGTACTACTCCCAGTTCCAATATCCACTCCTGTCCTCTCTGTCCTCCTATCTGCACCAAGAATTTTCTGTTCGTCAGGTAGTTGTTCAACCATTCTCTCAGCATTCCTCTGATGCCTGCCGCCTCCAGCGCTTCCATGAGTTTGTTTCTTTCTATGCGGTCGAATGCTTTCGTGAAATCCACAAATGTGCAGATCACGTGTAACCTGTTGTTGAGACTCTCATTTACGAGGTCGCTGAAGTTCTCCAGAAGGTCAGTCGTTCCTTTTCCTTTTCTAAATCCGTACTGATTTTCATCTAAAATATTTTTCTCTTCCAGGTATTCAGTCAATTTCGTGTGAATATATCTTTCCATTACCTTATCTATTATTGGGAGTATAGAGATTGGCCTGTAGTTCTTGAAATCTTTTTTACTTCCGGTCTTATATATAGGTTTTACTATTGACGTTTTTAGATGAATCGGTACACAGCTTGTTTCCATCGAGACATTAATGAGCTTCTTTATATGACTTAGTAGTATATTTTTCGCAGCTTTCAGGTGTTGTAGTATATTTTTCGCAGCTTTCAGGTGTTTAGCTTTTATGCCATCGATGCCCGGTGCCTTTGCTTCATTTAGTCCGTCTAGTATTTTCTCCACGTCTTCTTCCTCAGCATCTGCTATGTATATTGTGGTACTGCTATCTCTCGCCGCTTTGTAGCAGTTACGTGCTTCCTTCATTATTGACCTTTGACAGTCACTCTTCAGCGAACCAACCTCCTCTATAAAAGTACGTGCAAACCCGTCTGCTACCTGTTCCTCTTCCATTTCGAATCTCATTTCCCAGTCCACATCATGATCAATCTTTTTTCCTCCTACCATTTCATTAACTATCTTCCATGTCTCCTTCATATTTTGTTCGTTTCTTTTTAGTAGCCTTGCATAGTAAGTTACTTTTTCCCTTCTAATCTCTGCTGTTATTCTGTTTCTTAATCCTTTATATTCCTCCCTCAATCTACGACTTTCCTCCCTTGTGTTTTCATTACGTCTACACCTGGCGAACAAATGATCTCTTTCTCTAAATTTTCGTACCAGTTCGCTGGTTATCCACGGCTTCATAGGTTCGGACTTTCTTTTTCTCGCTCTTACTCTTGTTGCCTGCCTTTCTGCCTCATGAAATGATCTTTTTATTGCTTCATATATTCCGGGTGCGGTTTCCTGCTCTTCAATCTTGGCTTCGCTCAATGCAGTTTCCAGCTCTTTTAAAAATTGTTGCAAATTTGTTGTTGTTGCCATACTATTGTGCTTTTTATTGCCTTTGTTGTCATATTCATCCCTGTATTTTCCACATATCATGTAGTGATCGGACAAGGTTACTTTATATATTGCAGATTCCAGGTTTCTTTTTCCCCTGTAAAATATATGGTCCAAACAGGAAGATGTTATCTTTCCTAGTCTGAACGCCTCTCTTGTGGCCATACTTATTCGTTTCGTGAATCCATGTTCGTTCATTGCGTTTTCGTATTCGTTTTTTATATTCGTTGCCGCCAGTAGATCAATGTTAACGTCACCACAAACTATAAACTCCGCTCCATGCATGTTATGTATTGCCTTCTTTAGCTCCTCTATAAATAATCTTGGATTTTCATTTGGCGGTCTGTATAAAAACATTAAATGCAATTTGATTTCTCTTTGTAAGTCCACCCTAATAATTATTCCCTCTGCATTACTAAAACTACATTCCATCCGCTCAAATCTTATCCCGTTTCTAATGTACATCAATATTCCTCCGCCCGAACTATGTTCTCTACATGTGACTACATTCGTGAAACCATTCAACTCGTATAAACGCCTTAATGCATAGTATTCACAATTTTTTAACTTAATCTCTGCTATTACAATTATATCTAAACTATCTAAACCGTCCTTAATAGTAACGCATAGTTCATCAAACTTTGACTTTATCGAACTAATGTTTAAGTATATAAATGACAGACATTTTTTTCCATCCGCCTTATTTACCCACTCCCTCAAGTTGTCTATTATTTTTGTCTCACACACCGTCGCTATCTCCTCCTCAATATATTCCGTATCCATGTTTGTTATTCCTCCTGCTCTGTGCTAAGCACTCTAACTAGCCTTATAGTCACCGGTTAATTTAACTTTTCCAGGTCCGACAGTTGAGCTATACGTATTATCTTTTGGTCAGTGTCCCTTCTAGCTAGAATATTCGCGTTTTGAACCCAGACAAATTTATGTCCCATTACTTTTGCCTTTTCTTTCGCCTGCCATAACAGTGTCTTTTGTTCTCTTGTCAAATACTCCACAAATCTTATATTCTTCTCCCTCTCCTGCCTCACTGCCGTTGTTCCGTTCCCCGTATATCCTTTCTTCCTTCTGTCCTCCCTAGCCTTCCTCAATATCCTATCCTTCAGTTTTCTTGATGTTAGTTCCACGTAGATTGGTGCAATTCCCACTCTGTCTCTGTTGCCTCTCTTCACTCTATAAGCCACATCTATATCTTCCAAATCGACCCCAATATCTAACTTCTTTATTTCCTCCAACACCCTCTCCTCTGTATTTTCTGTTTCTTCCTCCTGCTGCAGGCCGTGTATCTCCAGACAAGTTGCGTGTACTTTTTTGTCTAGATACTCGATCTTATTCTCTAGCTCCTCTATTATTGCATCCTTGCTTTCATTGATCCTTTCCAGCTTTTCTATAGAATTCTCAATTGCCAATATTTTTGTGCAATTCTCAAGTATAATTTGTTCTATTTTATTTTCTAGGCTTTTGATTACTTTATCGCTCTCACTTTGCTTGACTTGTATTTCACTCAATTGGGCTGATATTTTGATGAGTTCGCGTTCCAGATCAAACTCCTTATCTGTCTCCCTCGTCTCTTGTGTTCTCGTTCTCGGTTTGCATCCTTCACACCTCCACTCTGTCTTCCTTCTTCTGGACATGGCATTCCATGTTGATACTGCTATTGTGCAATCATGATGGTACGATTCTGAACATCCATGACATCGTACGAATGTACCATCATCTGGCAAATCTCCCCCGCACTTTTTACAACCATTCACCATCTTCTATATTGGTGATCCTTTGTATTGTACCGTATTGTTTTTTTATTTTCTGCCGCACCGATTAATTAACAATTAGAGAAAATTCCTTTTTAAGGTCTTAGAAATGGGGGTGCAAATTGTACAAATACGGAAAAAATCTTAACCTATCCGACTAATACTATTCTTGTCCAAACTTAAGCCTACAACAATTCAAAGAAGCGTACTTTATGGCGCTGTTGTTGATGATCATTTATATCCGCACTGTTTTTATTATTCTGCAGCACTGTCTCATTATAAAACAAAGATTTTGATTGTCACACGAAGTGGGTAATAGTCTTCCAAGTACAGAAAAATTTCGAGTTGATAATTTTTCTAAGTATGAAAAATTTTCTAAGTACGAAAAATTTTTAAAGTCCCACCCTATTGAAATTCTTCTAAGTCCAAACTCAAAATTGAAAAAAAATCGAAAAAAGGAAATACCTTGGTGGCGTCGCATGCGGTGATCAACCAGACTGTTCTGCACTGTTTTCAGATTTTCTGCGGCTCTGATTAATCAGATGTGAGCAGATGAAACGTCATTCCACATGGCACTCATTTGGTGGAACAAAGAAAACATTTTTATTAATTGGCCGATTTTAACGAAACTCACACTAGGCACTGTGATGTACATTAGCTATAGTATGGTAATGTGACCACAACTTTAATTGCACTTTTTCCATCAAAACTTGACTTTGTTATCGGAGCGATGTTCTTGGTGACTGCACTGGCGCGCGCTCAATCCAATAATCCAATAATCCAATCCAATAATATAATATAATAATAATAATAATAATAATAATAATAATAATAATAATAATAATAATAATAATAATATAATAATAATAATAATAATAATAATAATAATAATAATAATAATGATAATAATAATGATAATGATAATGATAATGATAATGATAATGATAATGATAATGATAATGATAATGATAATGATAATGATAATGATAATGATAATGATAATGATAATGATAATGATAATGATAATGATAATGATAATGATAATGATAATGATAATGATAATGATAATGATAATGATAATGATAATGATAATGATAATGATAATGATAATGATAATGATAATGATAATGATAATGATAATGATAATGATAATGATAATGATAATGATAATGATAATGATAATGATAATGATAATGATAATGATAATGATAATGATAATGATAATGATAATGATAATGATAATGATAATGATAATGATAATGATAATGATAATGATAATGATAATGATAATGATAATGATAATGATAATGATAATGATAATGATAATGATAATGATAATGATAATGATAATGATAATGATAATGATAATGATAATGATAATGATAATGATAATGATAATGATAATGATAATGATAATGATAATGATAATGATAATGATAATGATAATGATAATGATAATGATAATGATAATGATAATGATAATGATAATGATAATGATAATGATAATGATAATGATAATGATAATGATAATGATAATGATAATGATAATGATAATGATAATGATAATGATAATGATAATGATAATGATAATGATAATGATAATGATAATGATAATGATAATGATAATGATAATGATAATGATAATGATAATGATAATGATAATGATAATGATAATGATAATGATAATGATAATGATAATGATAATGATAATGATAATGATAATGATAATGATAATGATAATGATAATGATAATGATAATGATAATGATAATGATAATGATAATGATAATGATAATGATAATGATAATGATAATGATAATGATAATGATAATGATAATGATAATGATAATGATAATGATAATGATAATGATAATGATAATGATAATGATAATGATAATGATAATGATAATGATAATGATAATGATAATGATAATGATAATGATAATGATAATGATAATGATAATGATAATGATAATGATAATGATAATGATAATGATAATGATAATGATAATGATAATGATAATGATAATGATAATGATAATGATAATGATAATGATAATGATAATGATAATGATAATGATAATGATAATGATAATGATAATGATAATGATAATGATAATGATAATGATAATGATAATGATAATGATAATGATAATGATAATGATAATGATAATGATAATGATAATGATAATGATAATGATAATGATAATGATAATGATAATGATAATGATAATGATAATGATAATGATAATGATAATGATAATGATAATGATAATGATAATGATAATGATAATGATAATGATAATGATAATGATAATGATAATGATAATGATAATGATAATGATAATGATAATGATAATGATAATGATAATGATAATGATAATGATAATGATAATGATAATGATAATGATAATGATAATGATAATGATAATGATAATGATAATGATAATGATAATGATAATGATAATGATAATGATAATGATAATGATAATGATAATGATAATGATAATGATAATGATAATGATAATGATAATGATAATGATAATGATAATGATAATGATAATGATAATGATAATGATAATGATAATGATAATGATAATGATAATGATAATGATAATGATAATGATAATGATAATGATAATGATAATGATAATGATAATGATAATGATAATGATAATGATAATGATAATGATAATGATAATGATAATGATAATGATAATGATAATGATAATGATAATGATAATGATAATGATAATGATAATGATAATGATAATGATAATGATAATGATAATGATAATGATAATGATAATGATAATGATAATGATAATGATAATGATAATGATAATGATAATGATAATGATAATGATAATGATAATGATAATGATAATGATAATGATAATGATAATGATAATGATAATGATAATGATAATGATAATGATAATGATAATGATAATGATAATGATAATGATAATGATAATGATAATGATAATGATAATGATAATGATAATGATAATGATAATGATAATGATAATGATAATGATAATGATAATGATAATGATAATGATAATGATAATGATAATGATAATGATAATGATAATGATAATGATAATGATAATGATAATGATAATGATAATGATAATGATAATGATAATGATAATGATAATGATAATGATAATGATAATGATAATGATAATGATAATGATAATGATAATGATAATGATAATGATAATGATAATGATAATGATAATGATAATGATAATGATAATGATAATGATAATGATAATGATAATGATAATGATAATGATAATGATAATGATAATGATAATGATAATGATAATGATAATGATAATGATAATGATAATGATAATGATAATGATAATGATAATGATAATGATAATGATAATGATAATGATAATGATAATGATAATGATAATGATAATGATAATGATAATGATAATGATAATGATAATGATAATGATAATGATAATGATAATGATAATGATAATGATAATGATAATGATAATGATAATGATAATGATAATGATAATGATAATGATAATGATAATGATAATGATAATGATAATGATAATGATAATGATAATGATAATGATAATGATAATGATAATGATAATGATAATGATAATGATAATAATAATAATAATAATAATAATAATAATAATAATAATAATAATAATAATAATGGTCAATTGGTCAAATCTGCGCAAACCAAACACAAAACGCAGACGTGAGTTCTGCACTCTCTGAATACGCGAGCGATCGAGAGCAGTAATGCATGGCTGGTACACAGTATCGCAGTAATCAAAGGAAGACAGCACGAGACTATTGCACAGTTGGGCCCGCAATCTTTGGGATAAGAAACCGCGTCCAGAATACAGTTGTTTTAGTCGGAGGTATGCGAGCTTAACCTTGGCGGAGACATGGCCACTAAATCTCAATTGACTGTCAACCAGAACACCCAAACATTTTGTCTCGGATTTAATCGGAATTCTCTGGCCCCGCAAGACAATATTGAAGTCCCGAAGCATCACCAAATCACGTCGACCAAAAATCACAATAGTTGACTTCGCCGCATTGACAACAAGCGACATCTCCTCTGCCCGTCCCACAATCGCCTCTACATCAGCACACACCAACTGTCTCGCCCTATCAAAACTATTCGCATCGAACTTGTGGTACAGATACGTATCATCAGCATAAAGGTGATGTCTACATACGCGTAGGACTTCTGGCAGCATGGAAGCACATAAATTGAATATAACTGGCCCTAAAATAGAGCCCTGTGGCACCCCGTGTCGCACCATCAACAGCCCCAACCGACGAGAACCAATGACCACCCGCTGCCATCTATCCGCAAGGAATGAACGGAAGAAATCAATGGCTTCCTGCGAGAAGCCCATATGGTATAAAAATCATGCTGCAGGGTATCAAAAGCCCGAGAAAAATCTAAGGAAACTAACACTGCAAGTCCACCATCGTCCAATGCACGAAGAAAGTCGTCGGTCATGTCAAGCAGTGCCGTTGCACAAGAGAAACCCGACCTAAAACCTGACTGGAACCGATCCCACAGCTGATTTTCATCTAAATAATGCACCACCTGATCAGCAATAGCTCTTTCGAGCACCTTGGAAAGGACAGGCAAAATGCTAATGGGGCGCAAGTCCCGGAGGGCGCCCGGCCTCTGTACTTTCGGCACCGGTACAACCTTCGCGACCCTCCACATGGCGGTATAGACGGCACTCGCTATGCAAGAATTCACAATGTGAGTAATAAACGGAGTTATCACAGGACAGCAAAGTCGCACCATTTTTATTGTAATACCATCCACGCCCGCGGCTCACGTCCCAATTCCTCTCAAAATCTTCTCCACAGCATCCTCCGATATAGGTTTAAATTCAAGCAAGTCAGCACCAGGCCGCTTCCGATTTGCGTAGACAAGATTTGGAAAATCATTTCCGTCATTCCCAACGCTTTCACAGATCTCGTCAACCGACTTGACAAAAAAATCGTTTATCTTTTCGGGATCTCCCAAGCTCTCTGGAACCTCAACATTCGCCCGTCGACACACACCCAGAGCACGCAACCCACCCCATAACTCGCGGCTACTCTTACTCGATTCTAACTGATTTAGATATGCTCTTTTTTCGCGTCTAATAGCTGATGCCGTGTAATTACGAAGAGTCTTATAGTATTCCCAATCGACTGCCTGCTTCGTGGTTTTAGCTTTTTTGTACGCTTTATCTCTTAGAGACATCATTACCTTTATAGTATCGGTAATGTATGGAGGGGGCCGCGGACGGTCACGAACCAACTGCAAAGGCGCATGTACATCAAACAAAGCCACCAGAGCATCCGTGAAAAAGGCAACCTTACGGCAAACATTCGGTCTCGCAGAACATTAAATTTAGGTTAAATTCTATAACTAATAATACAAAATCAATAACAAAAAAATTACTAAAGGCTAATCATCAATACAAGAGGAAACAAAACTCAATGGAAATTATTTGAAAAATAAAAGCAAAACGCAATTCTGAGTTTTATAGAAGCGATTGTACCATCCAATCTAACAGAGAAAGCAAAAATACAGAATATAAAAATGTGAAACAGGAAGCAGGCGCACATTGACGAATCATGAACATAAAACAGTATCCAACAATAGTTAATTATAGTTGACAAATGTAACTTAATAGTTTCGTCCACATTCACAACCACTTAATCAATCATCTTTTCAGTACCTGTTCCTTCTCTCACAAAAATTGCGCCATCCCTCGACCATACCTTCTCCCTTCCATGCACTTCACCCAATCTCCTAAGTTCGGCGGCCCTTGTCTTCGTTAGATCCTCTCTCACAAAAACTTTAGAACCCTTTAACATCGACTTTTTAGATAGCACCGCCACTTTAGTTTTATGGGACACAAATTTCACTATTATTGGCCTTCCAAACCTGTCAGACTTCCTTTGGCCAACACGATGACATATATCCACCACAGATGCCTCGATGTCCAGGCCCATCTTATTGTTTATAAGGTCGATGACTGCTTCTTCGGTATTTTTACCTGCTGATTCAGATAAACCAAAGATTCGGACGCTATTCTTGCGAGTATATTGCTCTAATCGATCAGCTCTTTCATCACTGTACTGTTGCAGCTCGGCATTCTTCGCTTTAAGCTGTTCATTTTCATTAGAGAGGGTGTCAATTTGTTTCAGAAACTCATATCTGACCTTCTGCAATTCATCCTTAATAACCTCCTTGAAAATTTTCGAAACGCCTTAGCAAACTCCTCACCACCGAAGGCCTTTACAACTATGGCTTCGAAGTCCTTTTCTTGCGCACGTGACAACACCATTCTTCAATTTACGGGTTTTTCTGTTACACAAACGACCGTAACCACTTTCAAAAAGATAAAGGAAACTGATGTTATTTTAACGGTAAAACTTGAGTTATCAAAAACTTCATAAACTCAGCCAATTTGCCAAAATTACAGAGACCGACGTTTCACACGTGCTTTCTACTCGCGCATGCTCATCAATCAATCAAATGCATTTCATAAAGATTTTACGTTTTCTTTTGGTCAACATAGTCGTCCTACTGCTGGTTGGGAGATTGGTCCAGAGGTATGCAGGTTATCCATAACTGTTCCAATCACGTCCCGTCGGCAGCTAAGAGAAGGTTACTCGCGTCTGTAGCAGAGTCAACAATTCTATACGCGGCACCGGTGTGAGCGGACGACATGCAGCTGGTGACCCGGAGAAAGCGTCTCCTGAGGGTACAAAGGAGAGCGGCCGTAGGAGACATCTGCATACCGGACCGCTTCCACAGAGGCCGTGTTGGTTGTCGCTTCGACGGTGCCTTTGCACCTTAAGGTAGACGAGAGAAGGCGACGGTATGAGAGGAAAGGTCAAAATGGAAACACGCACGCCCAGGCGAGAACAGCCACACTAACAGCCTGGCAAAGAGAGTGGGACGCTGGACAATACGGGCGCTGGACACATCGCCTTATACCAAGACTAGCGGAGTGGGTAAGCAGGGGACATGGTGATGTCAGCAACGACTTGAGCCAGGCGCTGACCGGTTACGGTTTTTTTTAAACTCGATTATTTTACGTCGGCCTAAAAAACTGAAACTTGACTACAGGGTCAAAAAGCGGGACAATACGGACTGCAGATACTGTGGGGAGGAAGACACCCCTGGGCATACCCTGTTCAGGTGCCAACGATTGGCAGCAATCAGAAGAGACTGCCAATACAAGGAGCACCTGAATGAATACGGGTTGATTCCCTGTATGCTAAGCGGACCGGAGCAATGGCAGAAAGCCAGGAAGACAAACGAGAAGAAGAGAGAGGATCTCCCATTCGTCAGTAATGAGTAGAGAGTCTAAAATTTAATCACTTCACTGCATTCTGAGCGTGCAGTCGACCGACCGAGGAATGCATTTGTACTTCGCGATAGCACCAGCAGTTCGAAAACATCAGTGTGCTACACACGATATTTTAGACTCTCTAGTAATGAGGATTACGGATGGACCCAGACACAGGTGGAAACGATGCAGGTAGCAAAGGAAAGCGGCCGAAACACCGGTGCGCGGAATGCCTCCGGAATATGGAGAGTAAGTGGTAAGAGGGTCCTGGAAATCCGGACCACGACTTCTGGAAAACCGAAGTCAAGAGAAGGACTGCTGGATACCGCGGTCCCAGAGGCAGGAACTGTAGTGTGTCGACCGGTTTATAACAATTCGTGGGAAAACAAATTCAAGAATTCCATTCAATTTTCAATCGGCTATTGGTCGACGCCGAACAGTGCACTAAATTGAGTAGTGGCAAAAGATCGACAAAAAACAAACAATGTTTTTTCAACAGTTGTCTGTCTGTCGCATTCGACAACATCCAGTACGTGCAACACTATTGTGTGTATGTGGGGTAGCAGGAAAAAAATATTTTGCAAAAATTTATCAATAGTATATGTAGTCCCTCACAGAATGGTCAGTACGAAAAGTTTTCAGAAATGCAATTTTTATTGTAAGACATAATAATTGAAACTAAGAAAAGTAAAAAAATATTGTCAGAACTCGAACTGACTATATGATTTAATTTCGGAAAGAAATTGCACAAAAGGATTTACATAGCACTGTTCGCCGTCGACCAATAGCCCATGGAAAAAGTGCCTGGAATTAATTAATTTATTTCACCCACTAATTGTTATAATTTTACTTTGCAATACTCGCCCTTGATTAATTTATTTGAGGCACTAATTAGCAAAATTTTAGTCTGCAATAGGTAGTATAACCTAAGCGTTCCCTTTGGCGAAGATAGAAGAGGTTCTAAATATATGGAAATTTATTAAAATTTTGACTTTCTTTTTAACTTTTTAAGTGGTAACTATGGTAGATTGCTAATACAATAAGTAGTACTACTGACTAGGTATTGCAACAAGGCTATTTTTTAATTTCTACAATCTTTACGTATTAATTATTATATGTCTTACATTTTTTGTATACATTATTATTTATTTCTACGTATGTGTGTATGTATGTATGTGTGTATGTGTGTATGTGTGTATGTGTGTATGTGTGTATGTGTGTATGTGTGTATGTGTGTATGTGTGTATGTGTGTATGTGTGTACGACCGTGAACACGATTGCACCAAATTGACACCAGTTCACCCTCCAGTGACCCTAAATATGTATACAAATTTGTAAACCGGTGGGATGAACGGTTTAGGAGCTATAATCGATTATAAAAGCAATTTGACAGAATCCACAGTCTTCGTCGCTGTGTTGTAAACTGTCACATTTTGACAAACATCAGTGCCACTGACATGACATGACATTAAATGTCATTACGAGAAATGTCATTATGCCATAGAAACTGACGTTGGGTAGGGGCCAGAATGGCTATGCCTTTACAAAATTGAATAATTGTGGTTAGACACTTCATTGTGCAAAAGATTTAGTCGGAAAGTTGGGTGAGGGTCAACCCAGATAGTTTTCCGTCGATTACAATACTTTCCTTTAAGTGTACTAGTCGGAAAGTAAAAATGTATTCGTTTAACCAACATAAAATAAACAATTCAAAATGTATATTAATATTTTCTGTGTAGGGGTGGCTAGATTATCATAAAAAGATGTTAAGATCACCTTACTCATTTAGAGAAAACACCATACTATACTAGATTACTTATTCGATTTTGTCTGTTGGGAACATATCTGACTTATCCTCTTCCTACGGGCACATCAATGGCTGCTCTGCGAAATGTCGGCTGGGGCGCTCCGCTGTCCCACTTTGTGTTTTATACATACCGCCTATCACATCTTATGATTATAAAAAATTCCTTGTTGCTTTCGATTTACCTTTGGTTGGGTCAAGAGTCCTAATTGCCGTGGATTTCAATGCGAGGGATTCGCCTGACAATGCTGACTCACCAAGGGCAATGATTTTGCGATTTTTTGGACTTGAGCAATTCAATATTGTACGCAATAGGGACGATAGGTGGTCCTCTTACTGTAAATTGTTGAAGTGGAGCGGGGGTTGTTTAGAACAGCTAAAGGGTAAAATAACTCACTACTGTTATATTATAAGGATGAATTGTTTGCTAAAATTCTGAGCTTAACTATATTATTGTCGGTAATATAGGCAATTGTCGATCACTCAACACAGGGTCGATAATTACTATAATTAGTCTCTTAGGCTCAGTTCAAATGTAACATTTTCAACATTGAATATATTTATTGTGTGGGTATATTTATTTGAAAATTGTGTTAACGGTTAAGTAAAAGTTGCTATATGTTCAGTAATTATTTCTTAAAAAAATCTGAATCTATTACAAAGTTATAACCTTTATTGATAGAATTTGTAACTTGGGGCGCTTTTGAACATAGGAAACGGACAATTTTGAATAGTTTACTACCAAACGATGTTGAGAGCTATATGTATAAAATCTCAGGTGTTTTTTTTATTATCTCATGTTTATGCTATAAGAGAAATATTCTGTCAAAATTGTCAGCTTAACTGTAGTTTGGTTTGGGTAGGGTGGTAATATATCATGCATTTTGTTTACAATTTTATATATTATTAAATACATATGCATAAAGCAAAAAAATATGGCAACATGTGCGCTAAAGGCGGACTTATACCAGAGCAACAACTGGCAACAGATAGCATACATTTAGATTGGAGACTTCCGCGGTCCGAATCACTAAGTTCTAGATTTCCGGGAAAAACCGCGCCAATGACGGTAGAGTAGTCAACGTTTCGCACTCTGTTGCAAGAGGCATCTTTAGGACGTAACAGTCAGACAGCTACGAAGAGAATGAACGTGTGCGGGGTGAGGGTATTTATAGGTACCTGGCGCAGGCACATGCGCAGGTAGTCAAACAACTATTGGTTGGGAGGGCGATTGGGGGATGTGATTGTTTGTGGTGGTCGTAAAACTGCTTTCCAGCTATGATGCAAATGCCAACCGTCATCTCCATTGAGATTGGAGGGATGTTTAAAGATTTCGATCGCTTCACGGATTCTACGAGGATAATAATGTGATTCCCGGGAGATGATTTTTGTTTGGTCGAAAAGTATTGTGTGACCCGTGTTGTGTCTGTGCTCAGCAAGAGCCGAACTGGTGATCTGGCGCAGCCTTGTAGAACATTCATGTTCTGAAACCCGAACGCTGACCGAGCACTCTGTCTCACCAATGTAGACATTGCCAAAATCACATGGGATACGGTATACACCTGGGACTAGCAGTGGAGAAATTTAAATTAAATTTAAATTTAATTAAATTTGGGAGACAAACAGCCGAAGCCAATAACATGTCTCCACTACAAAAACAAAATTAACTCTAACAAAGAAAACTCGCAACCCTCGATTGGTTTTAACAATAATATACATATACATATACTAAATATTACAAACATAAACCTCGTTCTCCAAGATATAATATCATTTGACAAAAGTACACACATGAAACTAAAACAATAAAAAAAAACTCTAATACCGGGTCACAAAAGCACGTGCCGATTAAAAAGAGTTGCCATGCGCAACAATGCCCTATTGCGGAATTAGTTCTGGCAAATCCTATACACATCAGATCGGTACATCTGGTGTCTCGTGCCGGAATTCTTATACCCAATAATTGAAGTAATCCGGGTGCATCAATATTGCCGTTCAAAATTTTGACAAAAAACGTAAAGTCCCGAATTTCTCGCCGGCGCATCAAGTTGGACATATGCAATTCTGACCTGAACCGAAACAAAATGAAGTTGCAGAACCTATTCTGAACTCTCTGGATGCGCCTAATATGAATGTCGTACTGAGGGGACCATACCGTGCTACCGTATTCCAGAATAGTTCGTACAAGGGAGCAGTATATTATTTGAAAGCTGCTCGCATTTCAAAAATCCCTGCCGCTTCGTATAATAAATCCCAGCACTTTATTTGCCCTGCGCACAACATCGTCTATATGCGCACCAAATAACATCTTTGAGTCCAGAATAATTCCCAGATCCTTAATGCTATCGACACATATAAGTGATATGCCAGTGATTTTGTACTCTGTTGCTACTATGTTCCTATTACGTGTGAATCTGATGTATTGGCACTTTCTGATATTTAGTGATAATTTATGTTTACTACAGAATGTCGAGAACCGATCGATATCTTCTTGGAGCAACATAGCATCAGTCAGATTGTTAATTCGCTTAAAAATTTGGATATTATCGGCATATATGACGAACAGGGAATTTGCAAAACACATTTTAACATCATTTATAAAAATATTAAATAGCAGCGGGCCAAGGTGGCTTCCCTGAGGGTCACCAGACGTAACCGACACCGATCCAGACTTATAGCCATTAACAACTACACACTGAGTCCTTCCGCTGTGGTAAGACGTGAACCAACTGAGCAAAGAGCCACAAACACCGATATCGGCCAGCTTGAGAAGCAAGATGGAATGATCAATTTTATCGAAAGCCTTAGTAAAATCGGTGTAAACTGCATTTACTTGGCCCCCGCCATCCATCTCACCCAGCACATAATCGGAAAAGGTCACTAAATTAGTTTCGGTCGACCGGCCAGGACAAAACCCATGCTGCTCGCAAACCATTGACTGTTTAAAAATGTGAAAACGTTGATCGTATACAATTAATTCAAAAACTTTACTGAATATACTCAATTTTGATATTGGGCGGTAATTTATAACCAAACTTTTATCGCCAGTCTTGAATATTGGGCTCACGTATGCTTCCTTCCAAGCTTGAGGAAACACTCCAAAACGAGGAACCCTGTCGAAAATATACGACAAAGGCCTGCCAGCGAATTTGAACACCTAACAACAAACAAGCTTGGGATGCCGTCCGGACCAGAACCCTTATTTGCCTTTACCTTGGCCAGAGCAGCACGAACCCTATCCTCGGCCGGCATCAACCGATCGGCGTCAGCAATAGCATCCGAGCAAAATGCTCATTAAACAGATTGCATATGTCCTGTCCGGAAGTAGCAACTGAATTATTATATTTCATGCAATTCGGGATCGTGTTTGTAATTTTCTTACTACGAAGGTAAGACCAGAAATGTTTACTATCGCTCTTCACGCTCGCTCTACATAATCGCTGTAACATTGTTTGATTAGACTCTTACTCCTAGATCTTAGTGTGCTAAAAACATTATAGTACGTATCTGTAGAGTACCTCATATAATTCAAGTGCACCCTATGCTTTTGCTTAAGCAACCGTACCAGTTCCGAAGTGTACCAAGGCGGATATTGACGCTTACGGATAGCTTTAATCGGCATATAAGCAGATATGATCTCTCTCAGTCTATCATAAAACAACTGAACGCATCGATCAACATCACAACCCGCAAACAAATTGGACCAGTCAGTACCCGATATAGCAGTATTTATAGAATCATAGTCCGCAAACTTAAACAAAAAAACATCTTTACGATCATTATCAATTTCTTTAAAGCAATTTAAATTGATGCCAATCTCCAACGGGGGCTGATGGTGGTCAACAACGCTGAGAGGCGAAACACAGGTCGAAACAGTTAAATCATCTAAGCTCGAAAGAACCAGGCCCAGTATTCTGTCATTACTGTTAACAATGCTATTAAACTGGTTCAGATTGGCTTCATTTGTAGGGCCGGTCACGAGTGACGGACCCGCGCCCAAACTTGTCCAGCCAAGATGCGGTAGGTTAAAGTCGCCAACAATTATAACAGTATCACTCGCTGGGAGCAGTGAGACTATATACATTAATTTACTACAAAAACAAGTTATAGCTACTTTGTCACCTGGAGGGATATATACGCAACATATATGCATCCTTGCCGATCCAGCCTCGTCCCGAAACACAGTCACCCACACATCCTCCGCATCACTATGCCACTCCGAACGACCAACACACTTAAAGGAACCCCTTACACCAATTAGAGCGCCACCACCATCTGCCTTTCCAGTAGACACCAAGTCGCGATCTCTTCTGAAGATTGTGTAGTCAGCACAAAGCATCTCACCGTCCGCAATACTCGAATTAAGCCGCAATCAGCACTATTCAAGAAAACATTATTGAGTTTAGTGCGCAAACCCCGCACATTTTGGTAGTATACTAACAAAGGGTTCATAATGACAGCGGAAGATCTATAATGACATACTTAAACGAGCTTTTGTAGATCAATTTCGGACCGAATCAACTTTTGTGGGGATCCCTCTTTCTTCCTCATAAAGATTTTGCAATTTCTCACCCAAACAAAATCGTAGTCCTTTGACTTGGCGGTTTCTTTTGCTGACTTAAAGAGACGCTTATTCTCCTGAGAGAGATGATGGTTTACATAAACACTGAAGTAGTGTCCGCGAAACCCAAATCCGCAGCCTTCAGCCCCCTCACTCTTCTCGCGGCTGCAATAAAGGCGTCCTTCTTACGCCTGCTGATAAAACAATCCTGAGAAAATTGATATTTTTCGTCCCCGTCGACCAATTACCGATAAAAAAAGTACCTGGAATTCATTAATTTATTTCACCCACCAATTGTTAAAAATTTGCGTTGCAATAACTATGGTGGGTAGATGGAAGTCTCAGCTATCTTTTGATGTATATATCGATAATATTTGATTTTGCAAAAAGTTTGCACAAAAGGATTTACATAGCGCTGTTCGCCGTCGACCAATAGCCGATGGAAAAACTGACCGGAATTCATTAATTCATTTCATCCACTAATTGTTAAAAATTTGCGTTGCAATAACTATGGTGGGTAGATGGAAGTCTCAGCTATCTTTTGATGTATATATCGATACGATTTGATTTTGCAAAAAGGATTTACATAGCACTGTCCGCAGTCGACCAATAGCCGATGGAAAAACTGACCGGAATGCATTAATTCATTTCATCCACTAATTGTTAAAAATTTGCGTTGCAATAACTATGGTAGGTAGGTGGAAGTCTCAGCTATCTTTTGATGTATATATCGATAAGATTTAATCTTGCAAAAAGTTTGCACAAAAGGATTTACATAGTACTGTTCGCCGTCGACCAATAGCCGATGGAAAAAGTGCCTTGAATTCATTAATCTATTTCACCCACTAATTATTAAAAATTTGCGTTGCAATAACTATGGTAGGTAGGTGGAAGTTTCAGCTATCTTTTGATGTATATATCGATAAGATTTAATCTTGCAAAAAGTTTGCACAAAAGGATTTACATAGCGCTGTTCGCCGTCGACCAATACCCGATGGAAAAAGTGCCTTGAATTCATTAATTTATTTCACCCACTAATTGTTAAAAATTTGCGTTGCAATAACTATGGTAGGTAGGTGGAAGTCTCAGCTATCTTTTGATGTATATATCGATAAGATTTAATCTTGCAAAAAGTTTGCACAAAAGGATTTACATAGCGCTGTTCGCCGTCGACCAACAGCCGATGGCAAAAGTGTCTGGAATTCACTAATTTATTTCACCCGCTAATTGTTATAATTTTGTTCTGCACTAACTATGATGGGTAAAGGCAGGTCTCAGCTGTCTTTTGATGTATTTATCGATATGATCACACAAAGCGAATACGTTTGTTTAACTTAATTTAGGTGGGACTACATATGGTACCCGGATGTTAAAAATACTCATATTTGATTAATTTATTTGAGGCACTAATCAGCAAAATTTTGGGTTGCAATAACTATGGTAGTATAACCGAAGATTGCGCTTTTAATTGGTGTTACACTTAATAAGTATAATGAAGTATTGGCGAAGATATGCGGTTCTAAAGATATGGAAATTCATTGAAATTTTGACTTTCTTTTTAATTTTTTAGGTAGTAGTTATTAATTGATCTCGTTGCAATAACTATGGTAGACTCAGCTCGTCATGGGCTTTCCAACGGTGTATAGTTCATTGCAATCGGATGAAAAAAAAATTGTTGCTGGCTTTTGTTGCTAACTTCACACAGCTCAATACAACCTCGATGAAACCAGGATATGCAATGGTCACACAGAAGAGCCTGATCCCCATCTCTCACAATATTGCTGCATTTATTGCAAGTTGCAAGAATCTCGGCCACTCATAGTTCGTAACTTGTTGGATATCCCCCGTATATGATAACGATACTCGGCAAGCCAAGGCAAAAACCAAAGAAAAACCGTCGCCGACCGGTCTAGCCTCGCAATCCCGGGCTCAAAACTCCACGTTGTTTGAACAAATGAAGTAATAATTGAGCGTACACAGCACTTAGAGTATATATGAAACTAGCAATAGCTTGGCCAAAGGGAAAGGTCGCGGTATGCAAAATTTCAATAAGTTTGAGCGGATAATACTGCACAAAAAGACACAAAACTCGCTAAACGCATGAAACACGTCAACCATGGACGAAAGTTGCGAACTATATAGAAAGTTTCTACTACTATTGAAAACTGCATCAAAATAGGGACACTTGCAATTCTTTTCTTATAGAATATGTTCGGTGATTATAACAGACTTGTGCGTTTTTTCGTCAATTAAAAATATTGTTCAAAGCTGCCCCCTCTCCCACACTGACTAAGTCGGCTGCTAATAGAAGCCGGAATGCTTCACTTCTGAAATGATCAGAAATATAAAGACATATGTTTACGTCCGCAGAATATTCAGAACCACTAGGGATGTGAACCTACAATTTGAACTATTAATAACGCTTGAACGTGAGGACGCAGATTAGGAAAACTTATGACAATTCTGTCCCGTGTGCACAGGACAGTATTAGACATAATCCACGGAAATTTTGTTAGGAACTGTATTAGGATGAGGAGTGGTCCCCTGTATCAATTGCAATAAATGGTAATGTGAGAAAAGAACAGCTATACGGCTTCTGTTAGTTAACAGAGGACAGACTGGGGGCGGGCCGATTGTACCTCCTTATCTAATGCATTTATCCTACCTTATCTAACACATAGGAAATCCCTATTCCAACATCGTTGGTGTGGACCGTGTATAGTATAATCCACGAGAGCTGCTAACACGTGACTTTTAAGGTTACGAAACAGATATACAAAAAGAAGGCTGTTTCACTCTAACTAAATAACAGCAGAAATCGCTTAATTATTTGCAGCTCTTGTGGATTATACTATATAAATATGTGTATGTGTGTCTGTGAACATGATAGAGCTATTTACAAAATATCTGGGGTGGCCCTCACCCAACTTTCCGACTACGCCGTTGGCTACAATATGAACAATTTTGCAATTATTCAATTTTGTGAAGCCAGAGCCACTCTGTACCCTACCTAACGTCAGTTTCTATGACGTAATGACATTTATCATGATGACAATGATTTAATGTCGTGTCATGTCAGTGGCATTGACGTGTGTCAAAATCTGACAATTCGCAACAGATCGACAAAGGCTGTGAATTCTGTGAAACTGCGCCTATAAACACTTATAGCACCAAAACCGTTCATCTCACTGATCTGCAAATTTGTACCTATACATATTTAAAGTCACCGCAGGCTGAGCTGGTATTATCGAGTTGCTATAACTCCTATAGGTAGCGGTAATCTTTTTCTCTCGTTTGGTACATATACTGCTATGATCAGGTCTGACTTGTGCAGCTTGTTTGTTCGCAGCCAATCGTCGATCGTAAATCGGACAATGTGTATTAATTTTTTTCTACCATTAATTATCTTAATTTGAATTTTCCATAACTAAGGCAATTAAAGCAAGGTTTGTGCTTTCTTTTGCTGCTGTATACTCCAAGATTTGTTCAGTAATAACGGAGATTTTACGGATCCCATCGTAAAATGGGAAAACTTTTACTTATTTTTTAGGTAGTAATTATGGTTTTATCCAGCCATAACTAGTATAACTACCATACACTCAGTATGTTATAGGCT
The DNA here is from genome assembly GCA_963971325.1 of Aphodius granarius. NCBI lineage: Eukaryota > Metazoa > Arthropoda > Insecta > Coleoptera > Scarabaeidae > Aphodius > Aphodius granarius. The sequence goes on along the minus strand of OZ020222.1, from coordinate 16,930,623 downwards.
TTCTAAAAAGGTATACTTCGTTAAAATCGGTTGACTTTTTTTATTGGTAATTTTTATTGCTGGTACTGCGCTATTGCTGGTATACCGTATACTGTATACTGTAGAAAGAAATAATGTTCCCAGTTCGTTAGTTATTTTCTAGCATAAATTAGGGTAATATCACATTGCGAAAATCTGACTTAGTGCATGGCCACATTGGCGCGTCGCTCCTAGTAGACAGCCAGACCGCGCTCCTCGCTTCGGAAATGTCCTAAGGTATTCTTATGAGAGTGGCCACAGTGGCGCGCCTAGCGTCAAGCACCTTCGCTTCGCCACTCGCGCTAACCCTTGCGCCTTGCGCCAAGAATACAGCAAGGAATTATTTGGTGCGAGCAGCCAGGAAATTACTGCGGGCGCCGGCGCCGCTTGTTGAATTTTGTGTTTTTTTTTTTGGTTCAATAATATTTTTTTCCATTAAAATTAAGTTTTTATTTGTTAAGCTAAATGTGCTCCTTTTTTCGGAAAAAAACGTTAATTAAGGTACCAATTATTTTACATCGTCATTTACGCAATAACGGGTTCTACTGAAAAACAGCAAAAAAAAACTTGGGGTTGCCATTTAAAAAAAATATGGATGACGTCATCGCTCCTAAGTAGGTGACATCACAGATAAAATTTTTACGCCATAAGGTGGTTATTTAAAAGTTAGCGTTTGTCTTGAAAACATTAAATAAGGATATTATGAATTTTTTCCGAACTTTATCACCACTCTGTATGTACATACAACTGGTGCCGCTATGTACAGCCAGGAAATATTAATTGCTGCTGTTTTCCAACGGGCCCAGCTATGGGACAAGACCCATCAGAAACACCACAACAACACAGTATTGAATAAATTGTGGCAGGACGTTGCTACAGACTGTAGCTTGTCGGGTAAAATTTACCATACATTCTTCGGTTCTTGTTAATGGGATGAATACCAAACTGCCGCTTTGATCTGAGCGAACGTTGAAAATAATTCACCGACTCTAACAGTAACTGATCATCTGACGAAGAAGATGATGAGGACATTTTCTGTCAACGATTAACCGTAACTGAAATTACATGTCGACTGCGTCTCACTACTCTCACTAGTACACATAGCTTGGCGCAACACTCCAATATGGCCACTCGTTGAGTGCGGTGACTCCTGGTAAAATAATTGCGAGCGGCGATGCTAGGCTGTCTGCTAGGAGCAATGTCCCAATGTGGCCGCGCACTTACGCAGCTTGATGATTCGCAGCTCTGCGAGAACCGTCGAGCGTAAAACAGACAATTTTCATTATTTTTTCTACCATTAATTGCTTTAATTTGAAGTTGCCAATTGCAATTAAAGGAAAGTTTGTGCTTTCTTTTGCTGCTATATACTCCAAGATTCGTTCCGTACTAAAGGAAATATGCCATTTGTAAAATGGGGAAATTTGGAAAAGTAATGACATTCTTTTGCATTTTTAGGTAGCAATTATGATTTGATCCAGTTGCCATAACTACCATACATTTAGTACGTTATGGGTTTTCTAAAAAGGTATAGTTCATTCACATCGGTTGAATTTTTTTTTGTTGCTAACTTTTATGGCAAACTTCTCCCGGTCCTCAAAGCGCGTATTTCCGCGGAAATCTTGTACTAATTGAAATCCTTGTACATAAATTGAAATTTAATTGAAATCCTTGTACATAAATTATCTACATCTCCCATATGGGTTTTTGCAAAATGGTAAAATTTCATCTTTCTCGTCTCAAACAGCTATAGGTTTTAAATATTACACGACAACGATTGTTTCCTCGATTGTTTAGTTGCAGTGATGGCAATTTACCACGTCTCTACCGTGTCTCAAGATCGTCCAATGTTGAAAGTGTCTGAAATTATTAAAACAAATGTACTTTCACGGTAAATTATACATTTTGACTGTCGATTGTGTAATAAATATTTAAGATGGAAAAACACAGACTGTAGGAACAGAGCTGGCCTCACCATTATATGTGTATATGAAATTGATTAATATACAACCCATTTTAAACAATAAATATGAATGCAATTAATAATATGCTCTAAATGAGAAACCCTACAGTGTGAAATATTATGCAGAAAAGTGTACAGGGTAGGTAGTTAAGAACCTTTCCTTAGTGCGGCTCTGTTGGTATATTTAGGTATAATTTAGGCAAATTAAGCACATTAAATAATGGACGGTGTCGCTATTGATTGTACTGTGTCGTATAGTGGTTGTATCCAGACAAAATACCCAATTATATATCTCCAATAATTACTAAATAATTTTAGCTTTGTTCTACATATATTGTTACGTAGCTCAATAGCTCGGATCCAGATCAGGGAGGAGATGATTAAAATGCACACTGGTATTGGAGATGTGGTATATTTTCATGTTGGACACGGGAAGCCAAGGCCTCCCGTGTCGAATGTCACACAACTATACAACTGGCTATTCTATAGTAACCGTTTACTAACTCAATTACCGAATGCCCTCGAATGATCCCTTACTACTCCCGTCTGTGGCTTTTTATGTTTAGACTTTGGGTCAGGTTTTCGCTGTTGTCACCACGAGTCATTGCACCGAGACCTATATCGGCATCCTAGTAAGCAGGCGTCGAGTCAGCGTCCGGGCGATGTGTACATAGGTAGTACTGTAGATGTACTGGTTGGAATGTCCCGACTCAGCATACGGGTACAGCGGTACCGTTCCTGTACATTAGGTGGTATTGTAGGTGTACCAACTGGAATGTCTCGACATACAGTAGACGCAGCAGTCTGGTGCCCCCGATTTTGGGCTAGGTTCGTCGACTTCTGCCTGCTTCGTAACATGACCCCCCCGCAAATAATTGCTCGTCCCAGAGCAATGCACATAAACCAAAATCAAAACAAGATCTAAAGCCACAGAACAGGATAGCAAAACGCAAACAAAACTATTTCTTTATTAAAACTTTGTACATAAAAAAACCAAGCAAGAAAATGTAGTAAAAAGTAAAAAATACACGAAAAAAAATTCTCAAAACACATTAAACCATAATTTCTCTTCTTGTGCGAGTCGTCACGTTCTTAGGTTTGTTTCTACGGCTCTCCCATTTCTCTTCAATCTGGTTTTGGGATTGCGATGGTCATCTACTTCCGGGACATCTTATTGACGGCTTAGACCTCGTACCGGGATTCTCTCAGAATCCTCATGTTGCCTCTTCAACTCTTCTCCCTGATCAGCATCCTCTTCTACTTCATGTACATCTACTACTTCTATACGGACTAGCGGGACCCCACGTCCCGTGGCGAGGTGGTTCGGTGAACTCCGCAACGCTTACCCTCTCTAGCCTATGCGCTGATTTCCTCTAAATGGACTGGTCGGAACATCTTTGTCCCGTGCGAGGTGGTTCGGTAGAATCCGGCGGTCCTGTCCTCTCCAGTCTTTGTCTCCAGTCTCTCCTGGTGAACCTTGGCAACTTCCCAAAATAGCATCTTCAAATGCTCACTTGTACGCCGGTGCGTCATGTGTCGACAACTCCTTGTAGATGACCACCTATCCGCCTGTAAAACCTTCTTGCCTTTCCTCTTCTTGACCCTGGACAGCTGAGAACGGACGATCGCACATCTTTCTCTTCAATCTTTATCTTATCTCCTCTGGGGTCCTTTTGCGTCTCTACTATTTCGCGTACGCTCATCTTCCTTGCAATGGGATCGTTTGGCGCCTCCACCATGTTACGTAGCTCAATCGGGCTCGAATCCAGATCAGGGAGGAGATGATTAAAATGCACACTGGTATTGGAGATGTGGTATATTTTCATGTTGGACACGGGAGGCCTTGGCTTCCCGGTGTCAAATGTCACACAACTATACAACTGGCTATTCTATAGTAACCGTTTACTAACTCAATTACCGAATGCCCTCGAATGATCCCTTACTACTCCCGTCTGTGGCTTTTTATGTTTAGACTTTGGGTCAGGTTTTCGCTGTTGTCACCACGAGTCATTGCACCGAGACCTATGTCGGCATCCTAGTAAGCAGGCGTCCAGTCAGCGTCCGGGCGATGTGTACATAGGTAGTACTGTAGATGTACTGGTTGGAATGTCCCGACTCAGCATACGGGTACAGCGGTACCGTTCCTGTACATTAGGTGGTATTGTAGGTGTACCAACTGGAATGTCTCGACTCAGCATACAGGAGACGCAGCAGTCTGGTGCCCTCGATTTTCGTCTAGGTTCGTCGACTTCTGCCTGCTTCGTAACAATATATGTATTACACGTTACATTTCATCATATTTATCTTCTGTCCCAACCATTTCAAATAATTTTGGAAATCTAATGCCGAGTAATTGCATTTTTGTGTTTTTCCAGACAAGCCAAGAATGTCAACTGGCTTAAAGGAATCAGTTTTGACTGGAATTCATTGAGTCGTTTTTAACATAAAGTTAAGAGAATTGCCTTTTATAATCATTCTAGTTGATTTGACGTGATTTGACGTTTAGGAATAAGACATTAGCGGTATCCACTGCCTTCGTCGCTGTGTTGCGAATTGTCAGATTTGGACAAACGTCAGCGCCACTGACATAACATGACATTAAATGCGAGGATGACAAGTGTCGATATGTCAGAGAAACTGACTTTAGGTAGGCTCCAAGGTGGCTGTGGTTTTCCAAATTTAATCATTGCAAAAGTGTTTAGATATTTCATTGTACCAACAATGTGGTCGGAAAGTAGGGTGAAGGCCACCCCAGATATTTTTATAATTTATTAAAAAAGGTTAGCCGTTTATAGCGTCGTTCGTTCTGAGCCTTTGTACTATATACGCTATATGCAATGTTCCATTTAGAGCCAGCAAAAATGAACGAAAAATACGAAAAATATGTTAGATTTGTAAAAACTGCAGTGAGCAACAGTAGAATAATTATACGTGTTTATATCAGAAAATCCCACCAAAAAATTTGCCAAATTTTCCACACGTTATAAGAATTTTAATTAAAAAATGGCTAATCATAAAATTTTAGCGCACACCATTGTTCCAACTTTTGCTACCAGTAGGTGCTGTTAAAAATAATATAATAAGATATAATATTATTATAATATATAATGTTGTTGTTATGTTGCGCTACACGATGCGTCGAACATTGGCTCAAACGTTTGCCCGAATGTTCGATCATTCGCATTTGTTGCAAACGATCGTATCAAACTTAACAAACTATAGCTATAGCTGAAATGGAGGATACCGATGTTGCTGTTGCTGCCGCAACAATGGTGGTATTGTCCTGTCTCAAGTTATTACTTGACTATACCCTGTTAAAGCGGACTATATCCTGTTAAAGTGCACTATACCCTGCGAAAGCGGCGATACACGATGCGACGAACACCTTTTAACTGCTAACGAGTCGTGTAGCGGTTTTGGTGCAAACGTTGCGTTGGAGGCATTCCTTTGATTCGGGCCAGAAATACCGACAGCGGCCCGAACGTTGCCAAGCACGAACGTTCGCCGCTTGACATTGGTATTTTTGTTATAAAATCCTCCATGATGCTCAATTTACATAAAAAATCTGATGTGGCCAGGCACATGACTTTATCATACGATACAGCCGTGTTCAGGGGGGCAATTTGGAAGTTCAAGGGGCATCCGCTTACTATGATTTAATTTATTTTTTTTCCAAAAAATGGAATGGACATAAATTATACAAAATTTTCTCTACTATAGTTTATTATTTAACTATTTTGACGAAATTACAGAAATGGCGGCTAATTTGCAAAATCGTTGAAAAATGATAAGAGTAAACCTCGAGTTCCTTTGGGCCCTTTTGGACAAAACTTCTTTCAGCTCTAAGGTTAGTCACGAAACTTCTAAATATGAAGTTTCGTCTCGATACCTTCAGTAGTTTCTCCGGAATCGTCGCCACAAAAAACAGGTACACACACACACACGCATACGCATACGCATACGCATACGCATACGCGCACGCGCACGCGCACGCGCACGCGCACACGCACACGCAGAAGCAGACGCAGACGCAGACGCAGACGCAGACGCAGACGCAGACGCATACGCATACGCATACGCATACGCATACACATACACATACACATACACATACACATACACATACACATACACATACACATACACATACACACACACACATACACATACACACTTCGCACAAGGTTTACGGAACATCTCATAGACACTTTCGGTAGAATTTTTCTGATTTTTACGCCATATTTTTTTTTATTGTTTATTAAGCGGTCAGCGGTTTATACCATCGCTTGTTTTTGCGGTTTTTTGACGAACGATAATAGGGTAAATGTTATGTTCCATTTTAGCTTTGTAAAAATAGCAGTGTGCATGCGCAGAAGAATTTGTGTATTCGTTTGACTGCCATTCGAATAAACCTCGCCTTTTTTTGATTAAAATAAAAAAAAACAATCCAGTCTTCTAGAATTAGTGCACTATTCCGTTAAGTGGAAGTATTCTTTTTATTTCCTGCAGTCATCCAATAAAAATTGCGACATTTATAAAAAATGACAGATTTAATGTTCTTCATAATTCTTTAACAGAAATCTACACAGAAAGACCAACATTGAATGAACCGAATTCCTTAGTAAAAGGAAAGATAAACTGAAATATTTACTAAAAGGCGAAATAATTCGCAAATTAAGAGAAACCAGAGTATTTTTTGACAGCGAGTAACAGTCATCCAAGAAAAACTGTGACATTTATAATAAACGATAGATTTAAAGTTCTTCATAAAAGTTATTTCTGCATCAAAGGGCTGACATTCTTTAACAGAAATCTACACAGAGAGACAAACTTTGAATGAACCGAATTCTTTAGTAAAAGAAAAACTTCTGTAAAAGGAAATCTAAACGGAAATTTTTAGTAAAAGGCGATTTATTCGCAAATGAAGAGAAACCAGAGTAGTTCTCGACCATCAGTAACAGACATCCAATAAAAATTGTGACATTTTTAATAAAGAACGGATTTAAAGTTCTTCATAAAAGTTATTTCTGCATCAAAGGGCTGACATTCTTTAACAGAAATCTACACAGAGAGACAAACTTTGAATGAACCGAATTCTTTAGTAAAAGAAAAACTTCTGTAAAAGGAAATCTAAACGGAAATTTTTAGTAAAAGGCGAAAGATTTATTCGCAAATGAAGAGACACCAGAGTAGTTCTCGACCATCAGTAACAGACATCCAATAAAAATTGTGACATTTTTAATAAAGAACGGATTTAAAGTTCTTCATAAAAGTTATTTCTGCATCAAAGGGCTTATATTCTTCAACAGAAATCTCCACAGAGGGACAAACATTCAATGAACGGAATTTTTTAGTAAAAGGAAATCTTTAGTAAAATGAAATCTTTAGTAAAAGGAAATCTTTATTAAAAGGAAATCTTTAGTAAAAGGAAATCTTTAGTGAAAGGAAATCCTTAGTAAAAGGAAATGCATGCGAATAGGTTTTTCGTGTTTTGTGCTATGTGTTTAGGTCTTAGTCCTTTTCGTTTGCATTCGTGTGAAAATATTCGCCGATTCTTCGTAGCCGCAATCTTGTTGTTTAGCTTGCTCCACCTTTTGAGACGCTGAGTCGTCTGGTCGCCGTAGCGTGATGTTATTGACTGATAGAACCCCATCATTAATTAAGTTGCATAAATAACTGTCGAAACTTTAATAAAACTGCTTGGATTACGGGGAATTCGACTGGAGTCTTAAATCAAACTACTCTTTATGCATGAGTCGAGCTTTCGGTGCTTTTATTTATCACCTTCTTCAGGACACTAAAATTTACCAAAAAACAAAAACAGCACTTTAAGATATGTTTACAAAACAACAAGACATTATCTTATCATATAACTTAACTTACATTGCAAGTGAGGAAATACTAATCTTGGCAAAAATACACCGAACGGACTAAATACACTGCAATTTGGGACTTCCACACTTTTATTCAATTAATTAAAATTTTGTGTAAAATTTGTACTCGACAACAGCTATTGGGTCTTTAATGGGACTTATTACAGACAATTGATTGGTTGTGCCATGGGGTCGGAATTGAGTCCCATCCTATCGCAGTATATTATGGACACGCTCCTGGAGGATAGCCTACCCAAATTGTCTTACCATGTTCCATTTTTGAAGAAGTTCGTAGATGACTTGATCACAACGGTTCCAGAAGATGGCATTGATGAAATCCTACAGGTGTTTAATGGATACGATTCGTATCTACAATTCACCATGGAAGAAGAGGACAATGAATGCTCTGTTCCGTTCCTGGATACACGAGTGGTGAGAACAACAGATGGCAAACTAATCTTAAACTGGTACCAGAAACCATACATAAACTATCTTTCTAGCCACTCGATAAAAATCAAAATTAAATTTGTTAAAGAAATGAAAAAAAAAAAAAAAAAAAAAACGCATACAAACTATCAGTGACGAAAGATATTTGCAGGATAACATAAAGAAGTTTGAAAGGATTCTCTTAAACAACTCATATCCGAAAAAACTGTTAAGAAATTTACTCTACATAACGCCGAGCGTACCAAGAGACAGTGGAAACGAACGAGCTGTTGACAGAAATGTGGAAAATGTAAGGTATAGTGTACTGATGGACGTCCCAAACCTTACTATCAAAATCATAAACACTTTCAGAGATGAAAACATGAAAATCGCCGTTAAGAAGATTAAAACAGTAGCAGATGTGTACTCAAAGCTAAAGGACAAAACACCTTCTCTGTCACAAGCAAATGTAATATATAAATTGCAGTGTGCAGACTGTGGTAAGCTCTATATAGGTCAAACGTCACAATTATTAAAGAACCGTTTAGCAGGTCATAAAAGCGATTGCACAAGAAACCCTGACAGATGTATGCTGGCTACACATGTACACCGAGAAGATCATAGGATAAAGTACGAAGAGGTAAAAATATTGGATATAGAACCGAACTACACCAAACGCTCGTTCCTGGAGATGTACCACATACACCAGACTCCCAATGTGCTAAATAAAAGGTCAGACATACAGGACCTAAGTGCCCTTTACACATATGTACTGGAGTTGGACGAGAACAGCAATGACACCACTGACAGTTTATATGAAGAAGCAATAACATTTTAGTACTGTTCAAATACTGTTCAAAACCTATATATATATATATATATATATATATATATATATATATATATATATATATATATATATATATATATATATATATATATAACTATGGGGAAGTAACGACCGTGACTTCGTTGAGAATTAAAATCAGGAATAACGTGGGAAATACGGTCAATCGGGCGAAGCAAGGAAACTCCTTTTTTCTTAGTTCAAATTTTCGTTTTAATTAAAAACTTCTTCAGGAACAAGCTGTTTATAGAAAACAATAGGTATTACCTTAAAAGTGTACAAAAAACAGGTAAAACTTACAATTGGAGTTTAAGAAAAGTTGCAAAATTGTAGAGGGTCATCCCTGCTGCACAGATAGACCAAATATCAAGCTCTCGACAAAACAAATGAACATCGCACAACAGATTAAAAGCATAAACGTATTAACATGTTAAAATGACCGACACACGCGACACAGCCATCGCGGCAATAGGTTAAGAATGAAGTGAAATTTACTACCATAATCAAATTCGAACACCAGAAGTGCCAACATCACCACCAACCGATTCGCGTGAATTGTTAAAGTTTCTACTAATTAAAAATGAATATATGCTACTGAGTTGATTAGTATCGGATTTGTAGTTTATACTATCTTCGTTATTAACTTGAATGTGATACATTTCTAAAAACAATCTTGAACGATAATTATTCTCCACAACAACGATCTTAGTGTCTGTCCAGTTCATAGTATGGTCCAAATCAATGGCGTGCTGGGCGACAGCGCAATTTTTTCTGCCATGTTTTATGTCACTCTTGTGTAGAGCTACACGTGATTTTTGCCATTGACTTGTCGGACCATAGTACTTCTTGGTACAGCCTCCACAAGGAATGCTGTAGACAATGTTTGATTTTAAGCTTTGAGGAGTTTTATCTTTGATGTTGGAGAAGATATTACCTATTGTTTTATTATTACCAACTGCAATTTTAAACTTATCATTTCTGAACAACTGAACCAACTTATTTGATAGATTATCAATCTGTGACAGCTTTTTGTAACTGACCAAGGCAACGCTCCGCTCGTCATCAAAGACACCATCAATAAGGGGGGTATTGAATATAACCTTTTGTACCAAAGCCCTCGGGTAACCATTATTCACGAAAATGTCACTCAAGATTCTCAAATTACCATCCGTAAACGAGGGGTCACCGATACATACCACCCTATTCCTCATAGCTAAAACTGTATTAATTTTTTGTTTTATTGAATGATTCGAATGAAAGTTAATAAATCTTCCGGACGCCGTGGGCTTCCTATACCAGTCTAGTATGATTTTATTGGTAGTTGGTTCCCTTATAACCTTTGTATCCAAAAACGGTACGCTATAGTTGACTTCAGTTTCAACTGTGAACTGCAAGTGGGGGTTAAAGTTATTGAAGATAGTTAAAGTCTCTTCGACTTTGTCTGCTGGAACAGCACAGATGAAGTCATCCACGTACTTGCATATGAAAGGTAGAATGAAGGGGAGTTTTTTTATGCAACTATCTAAAAGAGCGTCCATTACCAACTGAGCTAAACCGGGACTGAGGGAGAAACCCATCGGCGTGCCGAAAATCTGTTTTGTCAAACCTATCTTGAAATGTAAAGTAGCAATTAGTGTAAGTGAATCTAATTAAATCTAAAAATATGTGTTTAGGAATAGGGCAGCACCCACCAATGACGTCCCACGAGTCCTCGATAGTCTGTATCACCAACTCCAAAGGAATATTCGTGAACAACGAGACAACATCCAGTGAAATCAACACAAAATCAGGAGGTAAGGTTCTATGTTCCATTAAACTACAAAAAGTAAAAGTGTCGTTAACGTTATACTTCTCATCAACCTGAAGGGCGTTCTGTAAAATTCTTGCTAAAAATTTTGATAAGTTATAAGTTGGTGAGTCTATGGATGAAACAATAGGACGGAGAGGGACATCCCGTTTATGAATCTTCGGCAGGCCATAAAACTTTGGCGGGACGGAATTATATTTAATTATGCCTTTGGAAGTGATTTCATCAATCAACTTCTTGTTTTTAAGCAAATTAACCCACTCATTGTTCTTTTTTTGAACAGTGATTGTGGGATCCTTATTAAGCTGTTGATAAATTGCAGTGTTGTTTAAGAGTGCCAAAGATCCAGAAACATAAACATCTCTGCTCAAAACCACGGTTACGCTACCCTTGTCAGCCCTCGTAATTAAAATATCTGGGTTGTCCTTCAGAAACATGCGAGTTTTTTTGTAAATAGACTGAAAACTAGGAGACCCGATCGGATGTGTTCTTTTGTTGGACTGCAATGATGGGACACTCGCACGCAGGATTTAATGGCAGGTTGGGGATTAAAATTTTAAATTTTGAGATTAAAATAACAATTAGAAATATTGAGACACTTGATAAGCGTATGGAATCCATTATAGGTAAAGCCCGAGGGCTGCTGCCTGGCTATGTTCTTGACGAATTTTCACAAAACATGACATTTTATTATAATAAACACTTTTCGATGGTAAAAAAAATGGAAATATAAGAAAACTTAACAAACTTAAGGCGGATGTGAGTACCGTTAGACTGTTTAATGATAATTCAAAATGGTTAAAAAACCTAACTAATACAGAGATCCCGGATGATATCAGCGGCTTTCTACCTCTGGGACCGAAATTCAGTCTAATGTCTACCACCACTGATGTCTCCATCGCTAAGGTGCTTTCACAAGTTGAGAACATTGTTGGGGCGATGCCCTCCGATCAACAAGACGTATACAGAGCTCGGGCGGCTAACATCATCACCAACGCGTACCTGTCGGATGCCTCACATCCGATCGGGTCTCCTAGTTTTCAGTCTATTTACAAAAAAACTCGCATGTTTCTGAAGGACAACCCAGATATTTTAATTACGAGGGCTGACAAGGGTAGCGTAACCGTGGTTTTGAGCAGGGATGTTTATGTTTCTGGATGGCACTCTTAAACAACACTGCAATTTATCAACAGCTTAATAAGGATCCCACAATCACTGTTCAAAAAAAGAACAATGAGTGGGTTAATTTGCTTAAAAACAAGAAGTTGATTGATGAAATCACTTCCAAAGGCTTAATTAAATATAATTCCGTTCCGCCAAAGTTTTATGGCCTGCCGAAGATTCATAAACGGGATGTCCCTCTCCGTCCTATTGTTTCATCCATAGACTCACCAACTTATAACTTATCAAAATTTTTAGCAAGAATTTTACAGAACGCCCTTCAGGTTGATGAGAAGTATAACGTTAAGGACACTTTTACTTTTTGTAGTTTAATGGAACATAGAACCTTACCTCCTGATTTTGTGTTGATTTCACTGGATGTTGTCTCGTTGTTCACGAATATTCCTTTGGAGTTGGTGATACAGACTATCGAGGACTCGTGGGACGTCATTGGTGGGTGCTGCCCTATTCCTAAACACATATTTTTAGATTTAATTAGATTCACTTACACTAATTGCTACTTTACATTTCAAGATAGGTTTGACAAAACAGATTTTCGGCACGCCGATGGGTTTCTCCCTCAGTACCGGTTTAGCTCAGTTGGTAATGGACGCTCTTTTAGATAGTTGCATAAAAAAACTCCCCTTCATTCTACCTTTCATATGCAAGTACGTGGATGACTTCATCTGTGCTGTTCCAGCAGACAAAGTCGAAGAGACTTTAACTATCTTCAATAACTTTAACCCCCACTTGCAGTTCACAGTTGAAACTGAAGTCAACTATAGCGTACCGTTTTTGGATACAAAGGTTATAAGGGAACCAACTACCAATAAAATCATACTAGACTGGTATAGGAAGCCCACGGCGTCCGGAAGATTTATTAACTTTCATTCGAATCATTCAATAAAACAAAAAATTAATACAGTTTTAGCTATGAGGAATAGGGTGGTATGTATCGGTGACCCCTCGTTTACGGATGGTAATTTGAGAATCTTGAGTGACATTTTCGTGAATAATGGTTACCCGAGGGCTTTGGTACAAAAGGTTATATTCAATACCCCCCTTATTGATGGTGTCTTTGATGACGAGCGGAGCGTTGCCTTGGTCAGTTACAAAAAGCTGTCACAGATTGATAATCTATCAAATAAGTTGGTTCAGTTGTTCAGAAATGATAAGTTTAAAATTGCAGTTGGTAATAATAAAACAATAGGTAATATCTTCTCCAACATCAAAGATAAAACTCCTCAAAGCTTAAAATCAAACATTGTCTACAGCATTCCTTGTGGAGGCTGTACCAAGAAGTACTATGGTCAGACAAGTCAATGGCAAAAATCACGTGTAGCTCTACACAAGAGTGACATAAAACATGGCAGAAAAAATTACGCTGTCGCCCAGCACGCCATTGATTTGGACCATACTATGAACTGGACAGACACTAAGATCGTTGCTGTGGAGAATAATTATCGTTCAAGATTGTTTTTAGAAATGTATCACATTCAAGTTAATAACGAAGATAGTATAAACTACAAATCCGATACTAATCAACTCAGTAGTATATATTCATTTTTAATTAGTAGAAACTTTAACAATTCACGCGAATCGGTTGGTGGTGATGTTGGCACTTCTGGTGTTCGAATTTGATTATGGTAGTAAATTTCACTTCATTCTTAACCTATTGCCGCGATGGCTGTGTCGCGTGTGTCGGTCATTTTAACATGTTAATACGTTTATGCTTTCTGTTGTGCGATGTTCATTTGTTTTGTCGAGAGCTTGATATTTGGTCTATCTGTGCAGCAGGGATGACCCTCCACAATTTTGCAACTTTTCTTAAACTCCAATTGTAAGTTTTACCTGTTTTTTGTACACTTTTAAGGTTAACTAATACCTATTGTTTTCTATAAACAGCTTGTTCCTGAAGAAGTTTTTAATTAAAACGAAAATTTGAACTAAGAAAAAAGGAGTTTCCTTGCTATATATATATATATATATATATATATATATATATATATATATATATATATATATATATATATATATATATATATATATATATATATATATATATATATATATATATATATAGTAAGGATTCTTCGGGTATCGATCACTTTTTTTTATAAATGAAACTCAATTTTCTGGAGTAAAGCTATATTTCGGACATTGTATTTGTCCTTCTTCAGGCTTTTCTAGAGCTAAAACGACAACAAAATGATACAATTGTAACACACAATCAGTTGTTCGACATACCAGAGTTATACTTAGGCAGCAATTCACGAATATATCGGTAAAACCTCTCCACAGAATACATATGCATGCTATTGCGCAGCTGTCTTACATATACACAAAAACAAACATTCCTCGTCTTGTGCTAAAAAGACACGGAGATTCACATCACACATTACTAACAACAAGCTATTTGCCTTACCAGCGTTATATTTTGACCGTAATAGAGTGATAATTCTGGTCAGAACGTCTAATGTTATGTGCGTTGCGGACTTATGAGCAATGGCGGCATCAAGCGAGATAGACAAGGACAGACTGACATAAAACACAAAGCACAAGCCACAAATATCTTAACAAACTTTCTATATTCTCCAGACAAAGGTGGAGGGTTGGATATACAGTTATCCAAGATGTTGATAACGACAAGGGTGTTCCTCCAACAAAACCCGGAAATTATAGTTTTAAATGCCGATAAGGGAGCCACCACGGTCATCATGGACAGGGCAGAGTACATTGACAAGGCAGTTTCCATGTTGAGTGTTACTACTACATACAGGAGAATAAACAATAATCCATTAATTTCTCTGCAGAATGGATTACACAGGCTTCTAAAGGACTTCCATGACAACAAATATATCACTGACACAGAACTAAAACAACTTGGGACAAGAAACTCAACTTTGAGCAAGGCTTACTTCATGCCTAAGATACATAAAGAGGACAGACCGCTCAGACCGACCATTTCTGCCTTGGGATCGACAACGTATAGTTTATCCAAGTATCTAGCAGACATCTTATCCAAATCATTGTTGCATAACACAAACTACAATGTAAGTGACTCCTTTGATTTTGTTGAAAGAATTAAAAATGTTGACGTTCCGCAGGGTTATATTCTTGTGTCTTTTGATGTGGTGAGCCTGTTTACCAATATTCCATTGGATCTTGTCATTGATATCGTCACCCAGAAGTGGAGTTTGATTGGGGAAAATTGTGCCTTCTCGAGGGAGGCCTTTTTAGGTGCTCTCAGGTTTGTTTTCAGTAATGTTTTCTTCACCTTCGAAGGGCAAGTCTACCAACAACTCTTTGGAACACCCATGGGCTCCCCAATAAGTCCCATTTCGGCCACAGTTGTGATGGATCACACCCTAGATATGGTGATTCCTCTGTTGGGTTTTGATCTGCCCTTCATCTGCAAATTTGTTGATGACATTGTGACGTGCATTCCTGCTGACAAGGTCGATGAGACACTGGATAAGTTTAATGGTTTTAACAGGTGCATTCAGTTTACTTGCGAACTGGAAAAAGATTCTAGCATCCCTTTCCTTGACTGCAGGTTAATCAAAGATGGTAGTGGGGTACTAAACACGGACTGGTACACTAAACCGACGTACTCTGGCAGGTACATCAATTTCTACTCAGGACACTCCTTCTCACAAAAGATTAATACTATCACTGGTATGAAAAATCGAGTGTTGAAGATCGCACATCCAAACTTCCACCAGTCTGTGCTTGCCAGACTACAGTCAGCATTTGTCAATAATGGTTACCCCGAAAGATTGGTGAACAAGTTACTGTACTCTGCAGATACATATAGGGCCCGAATAGTGAGCATCTTTGATCCCCCCATTGAACAGCCTATTGCATACGTAAAATTAATGTCTATCCCAACGTTGACAGTTAACCTGAAAAAACTTTTTCAGCCCTTCTTACCGGAAGGTTGTCGCATCGTCCAGCACTACCCTAGCAAACTCTCTGGGGTTTTCACTACTCTAAAGGACCAAACACCAGTTCTGTTTAGATCGAATGTGATTTATTCCATTCCCTGCCTCCAATGCACTGGTAAGTACATTGGCGTAACGTCTCAGTGGTTAAAAGCGAGAGTGGCCTTACATAAGAGTGATTGTAGAACTGGAAAAATGAGATGTGCTCTAACGACCCATGCTATTAATAATGACCACTGTTTTGATTTTGATGGGGTGGAGATACTGGACTCTGAGGCTAATTATAGAAACCGCATGTTCCTGGAAATGTACAATATAAACTTCTCTGAAGATACTGTGAATTTCAAACAGGACACAGCCAATCTTAGCATCATATACTCCAACATCATACAATATGATAAGGACAAACGTACACGCCACAATGATGCTGACAGTCTGACTGTTCACTTTTAGTCCTGCTCAATATTTTGAATTTTCTCATCGGCAGGTTGGTGGTTGATGCCTTCAATATTTTAATATGTTTATGTTGTCCTCCTGTCAGTCTGTCCTTGTCTATCTCGCTTGATGCCGCCATTGCTCATAAGTCCGCAACGCACATAACATTAGACGTTCTGACCAGAATTATCACTCTATTACGGTCAAAATATAACGCTGGTAAGGCAAATAGCTTGTTGTTAGTAATGTGTGATGTGAATCTCCGTGTCTTTTTAGCACAAGACGAGGAATGTTTGTTTTTGTGTATATGTAAGACAGCTGCGCAATAGCATGCATATGTATTCTGTGGAGAGGTTTTACCGATATATTCGTGAATTGCTGCCTAAGTATAACTCTGGTATGTCGAACAACTGATTGTGTGTTACAATTGTATCATTTTGTTGTCGTTTTAGCTCTAGAAAAGCCTGAAGAAGGACAAATACAATGTCCGAAATATAGCTTTACTCCAGAAAATTGAGTTTCATTTATAAAAAAAAGTGATCGATACCCGAAGAATCCTTACTACATTACACACACGATCAAATAGATTTATTAATTTATATATATATATATATATATATATATATATATATATATATATATATATATATATATATATATATATATATATATATATATATATATATATAATAAATATTTTAATAAAAAAAAACAGAAAATAATGGAAACATTTATTTTTGCAGACTAAGTTGGCATCACTTCACATCTCGCTACGAATTGTCCGAAAAGTGGGGAGTTCTTGGCCCACCATGTAAAAATTACTTACACTATGCATAGAATGGTATTCTACCAGTTGGCGTTAATGCCTAACGGGGAATACAGAAAGGACAACGTTCCAGCGGGCCTATTTTTCAACGGTCGAACGAATCCTTTCCGCTGCGAATTCGTTCCCGAGCGTGAGCGAGTCTTCGAAGTGGTATTTTGCAATCTTTCTTTCGCTAGCTGCTGTGACTGTTTGGTTTGTAGTAGTTGGCTAGTATGCCGGTAAGAAGGGGCGCTCCGCGCGCTCCCCGCGCTCACCCTGTTGCACCTGGTTAGCGTTTTGTGGTGGCATACATGTTTGTTTCTTTTGCGGTGTACGGTTGAAGTAACAACACGTGTTTTAATTTACTATGGCGCAGGTACAAATATTAGACGAATTGCGTATGAAATGGCGAACGAGATGCAAGTTTATGATCACGTTGAAGTCGAAACAGATTTTATGATCGAGAAAATCCGTTTGTTCTGTTATCAGAATCCCAGTTTATTAAATATTAAGCAGTATTTTTTAGAGGGTTTAAAATAAATATAGTTTTCTTAATTTAACAACGTGACTATGAAACTATGATGTTTATATATGTGTATTTAGTCCCTGTCATTTTATCTAGCATTCTTTAATTTAAGGTAAGGGGTTGAAAAAAAGGTTTGACTTCTTAATTCTGAATGCATGTGTGTCAAAGAAAGGTAATTTACTAACTGGTGTTACGTATTGTATGATATTTTTAATTCTACTGGTAAATAATTATTAGAAACGCTTGTCGATATGTGAATAAATTTGTGCAAATTAAATAACTTATATGTAACAGTTATAATACACTATTATTATTTTCAGAAATAATTAACTAAATGTGTTGATGTATAATGGTAAATGATTTTAGGAAAATCTTCAAAAATTATCATTATTTTTTGTACCGGTGGGAAGTTAGCAACAAAACGCAGCAACACTTTCTGTTTCAATCAATTGCCATGAACGATACATTGTTGGAAATCCCATAGCCAACTGAGTCTACCATTGTTATTGTAGATCCTTCTGCAAAGAGTGCAATTAATAAGTACTACTTAAAAAACTAAAAGGGATGTCGAAATTTAAAAGAAAAACATATTTAAAATAACATATCTTCCCTAATAATGCATGTCGGCGCCAATGATATTTAGCAGGGCACGTACGGGGTTAGTCCACCCCCGGCGAGCAGAACGGGGCAACTTAAGGAAAAGGGCATTTAGTCTTGAGATAACTAATGCACCGATAGCACGACTCGGACTGTTAGCTCTATCCTTTCCTTAATTAGTGCTAGTATTGTTCAACAATTCATTGAGATTCACCTTTAATTTGTATCGGATGCACCACTTATATCGGGGTTATTGTACAGTGTGTTTTATTGACGTTCGCCCTCGATTAATTTGTGAATTAAGATCCGACATCAGAAGTGGGATTACCCGTTTGTGGTATATTCGTAGTGTACCATAGCGTTGGCTCATCCAGACCAGACGTTACACATTCCTTCCTCAAGTGGAGTGTGATGTTTATATAAAGTGACGCCTAGGATCAGATACCCAAAGGGCAGGTATAAGACTTTCATACAAGACAAAGAAGATAATCAAAATAAAACACACGCACTATTTTTCTGTTGGTGCATGTACACCAAGTCCGATGGCAGTGCTGCTGAAGCTGTAATAGCTAATCGTGTTAATGTGAATTAATCCCGAAAGATGTTAAGAGTTTTTGTGCTGCGCTTGGAAATTTGGGTGAACGCTTGGCGCTATTTCAAACAGATCATCATATCAGTCCGAAGCGTCGAGCTTTAACCCGTTCCGACTGTCCAGTTACAATTTAATGTCATAATTGTGGGCGTTTGTTCCGATGCCGATCACTCAACGCATCTCCATGGGAGCCCAAAGCGGACCGAAGATGCACCCCTCTCAACGGGAAGGCACCGATGACCACATGCGGACCAAAAGGGTTAATTTGTGTGACGAGCGTTAATTTATCGGTGTATGCTGAAGCTTAAAACTGGTAAGATCTTTCCTTGTTTGCCAGTGGATTAGATTGCTCGTTGGTTAGAGAAAGTGTTACACCCTTTCTCGACGGCACACCAGGTTAGCGAATTGTTTACTTTTAAGGAATAGGGGAACACTGTTCTTTGTACGTCTCGAATTTTGGTAATTGTCCAGATACAATAAATGTCGCAATTTTATTACATGTCATACCAAATGAGAGTGGTATGACATTCATTGACGTCGTACTGGGCCGAAATTTGATTGCAATTCTTTAAAAGTGTCAAAATTGATTTGACGCCCAGAATTTAGCGATAGCGGGCTATCGCAAGTTATAATTTCTACAAGCGTTTGATTTTGGTATTCAATACGAGTGAGGCAAGTAATCGTAGAGTTTATTTACAATAAATAATAGAAATAGCAGATTTACAAGAAAATTGGTTGAGTGTTAAACAACAGCAAGACGAGGATATTTGGTGGATAATCTTTCAATTAAAAACAAATGAACGTCACCCAGATTTGAACAATACCTATGCTCTCAGAAATAAAACTTAGTCTTTAAATTTTTTTTGGTCGATTATATTATTAATCACATTTACTATAAAATAAAACATCTTGGCTTGGAAAAGATGCTGGATAAATTGTAAGATGTTTATTGAATTTTCCGAAATGAGCAGAAATGTTCGAAAGTTTGTCGATAATTTGTCCAAATAGTTTAGTTTGCAAGTCTTACATTCAGAACACTGGTGTCGAAGAAGTTGCCCTATATGGGATACGGTTCATGAAGAGATTGCTTGTAATTTAAGCGAAAAAGTGATAAAAAAGTACGTTTACGTACTTTTTGACTTTTTTTATAACTAACGATAAATTTTCCAAAGTTGTAGTTTTGTATAAAGTTAGTATTTTAACAGGGAAAAAAGCTGTAAAATCCTTTCGAAATTTTACCCATCCATTTGGCGCCCCGAATCGAGTAACCTCCGATCAGGGTAAATGTTTCACAATCTTAGAGTTTTCTATTCTGTTATCCTGTTCTGAAAATAACATTGATTTACACTTTACTGCACATTATTCCTGTAAATCTAATGGTTTAGTCGTAATGCAAACTCATGTTCACGGTTATTGAGGGCGAAGGAAATAAAACCTAGTAAGAAAGCGAAATTTAGTTAGCGTTGAACAATACAAAGCATAGTCCAGTTAAGCTATTGTTTGGTTGTTACATTCGTTCATTAGAGCTGAACAAATTGTTACATAAATCTATGATTGATCTTGATTCAAATATTCGTAAAGAGGCATAGATAAAACCTATTTTAGGTGGCTTTGTATTTGCTAAAAGTAATGGACGTATGTTGTCAAAGTTGGATCGTAAGTTTAGAGGACTTTTTAGGATGATCAAAGTTTTGATTAACGATAGATATGAGTGAAAAAGTTGGAGTAAGAGAAATAGGCAGATTTTGTAAGCTAGCCCATGATCAGTTAAAATTACTTCCGAACGAACAAGTTGATCAGAACATGATTGATTTTGATGCTGAGAAGTTAAGTGTCAGGTCTGAGCCAGTGTCGGCGAATATGAATAGCAAAGGTAAATAACGAACTTATTTATCCTTCCTTGGAAAAGCTTGTTTTGTAACTAGAGACGAGTATAGAATGAAAATAATTGTTTTCAGACAATTGAGATGAATGTTGCCATGATAAGAGAGCCGCAGCGGTGGTAGCAATTTGATAAAAGAAAAGCCGATTGCTGCGGAATCTGGTTATTAATGAATGTGATTGAGAGATATGTGCTGATGAAGGATCATTGCCGCTGCGGTGGCAATGATCTGCAAGCTGCTGCGGTAGCTGGTGTCGTCATACACCGTATTATTAAGCAGAGTTACTGCGGTAACTGTTGCATTGCTGAAAGCTGCTGCGGTACCTGGTGTTGGATGCACCGAGATATTGAGCAGAGGTGCTGCGGTACCTACTGCGTTGTTGAAAGCCGCTGCGGTGGCTGGTGTTGTGAACACCGTATTGTTGAGCAGAGTTGCTGTGGTAACTACTGCATTGTAAAAGCTGCTGCGGTAGCTGGTGTTGGAAACATCGAGATGTTGAGCAGAGATGCTGCGGTATCTACTGCGTTGTTGAAAGCTGCTGCGGTAGCTGGTGTTGGATGCACCGAGATGTTGAGCAGAGGTGCTGCGGTACCTACTGCGTTGTTGAAAGCTGCTGCGGTAGCTGGTGTTGTAGACACTGTGTTGCGAATGTAGAGCTGCTGCGGTAGTTCGTGTGAATGTTTATTATTGTGGACCAGTTGTTGCGACGGCTCGTTTGACAGATTTTTATATGATAAGTAATGACCAAAAAGGTTGTAACACTCGTCTCTAAGGCACAAAACAAGGCTTTCATTTGGTTATGAAAAAGTGAAAAAAAGCGTTTGTCAGGATGGACGAACGATTTGATAGGTTATTCATTTGTGTTTATCTGTAGGCAAAACATCATGATAGTGCATGAGGACGTGCACAATGTCAGAATGGCCGTGTCGGCGCAGTACGGGGTTAGCAGGGCACGTACGGGGTTAGTCCACCCCCGGCGAGCAGAACGGGGCAACTTAAGGAAAAGGGCATTTAGTCTTGAGATAACTAATGCACCGATAGCACGCCTCGGACTGTTAGCTCTATCCTTTCCTTAATTAGTGCTAGTATTGTTCAACAATTCATTGAGATTCACCTTTAATTTGTATCGGATGCACCACTTATATCGGGGTTATTGTACAGTGTGTTTTATTGACGTTCGCCCTCGATTAATTTGTGAATTAAGATCCGACATGCATTATACTTAACAAGTTTAACACCAATCAAAAGCATATACTTCGGATATACTACCATAGGTTATTGCAACCGGAAATTTTGCTTGTTAGTGCCTCAAATAAATTAATAATATACACTTAACGAAGTTAAACAAACATCTTACCTTAGTGCGATCATATCGTAACATAAAGCGATAGCTTGAAGTTGCATCTACATACCGTAGTTATTGCAGAACAAAATTATAAAAATTTGTGGGTGAAGTAAATTAATAAATTTTCGTCATTTTTTCCATCGGCAGTTGGTCGAGTGCCAACATTGGGATATAAATCGTTTTGTGCAAATGCTTGCCGACATTAAATAATATCGATATACATATACATCAAAAGATAGGTCAGACTTGCAATAACCCAACTTACGATAATTGCAGAGATAACGTAAGAAATTAATGAAAGGATTTTTGTCTTTAACGCTCTCTTTTTGGTTCGTCGACTTTGGTAGACAAAGTGCTCTATTTTAATAATATATACTTCTAAAATAATATCTTAAAAAATGATATAACTATTACAAAAACGACACTATGCCGTTTATAGTAATAAGGCGCCAAAGAAGTGGAAATAATTGTCCCGTATTTCGTTTATTTAAATAATTATCAAATTGATATTTATTTAATTAGAATACATTGGTAAGTATGATGAGTGATATCATGAAAACTATGGCATCTCATATACAGAAAGCCGCAGGTGTACGAAGCGAACATCTACCCAGAGCTACGGGGAATCCACTCACCGCACCTGTGGGACACGACGTTGTCATAGTACTGGGTGGAGGAGATCAAGAGACCGGTCTCAGAAACAGCGTCCTAAGGCAGGTGCCAGAGCTTGACGGCTTCTCGTGTCAAGAGACTGGAATTATTGAGGTGGTAAAGACAACCACTATCAAGGTAGGCGACAAGACAGTAGAGAAGCGGCGACGCATCTTTGTTGTCCAAAGAAGTGAGACATCCCCATCCATGGATACCATACTAGAGCAACTGGGAAGCACCATGGGACCTGACTCGAAGATAGCTATAAACGACCCGGAGGGCGATCATGCCGAAGCTCGGAGGGCGGGCATCTGGAAGATGTTCGGTAAAAGGGCCGTAACATATGCACGGAAGAAAAAGGACACGGATAAGCGTGGATACGCTGACGCAGCAAAGACCGCAAAGGGAGGCACAACACTACAAAAGCCAAGGACCAACCCACCAAAGGATAGGCAGCCGAGACAATTTCCAGATCTGCCGAAAAGAAGAGACGGAGCCGTCATCATCAAGACCGGCAGCGGGTCCTATGCTGAGACTCTGGCCCGGGTCAAAGAACAGCTGAACGCTGATGGTGACTCACTCAATATCAAGGGAGTGAGAAAAACCAAATCCGGCGACGTAATGATCAAGGTCAAGGACCGGGAGAGTGCGGCAAATCTGCGAGAGCAGATACGAATGACAACGGGCTTGACGGGACTACCGACCAGAGTAGCAGGGAAAGAGCGAACGCTCACTATCAGAGACCTTGAGTCGACATGCACAGCACAGGAAATTGTAGATGCAGTACATAAAGTCGTGGGAGATGGCTTCAGCGCCGACATAAACATAAAGGCATTAAACAAAACCTACGGCGAAACAAAGACTGCAATCCTGCGGGTCCCGGAAGGTCCCGGATGGGCCGTAGGGCGCGTTGGAGAACGACAGCAGGTGGCAACGTGCTACAGATGCTGGGAAACTGGCCATCTCGCAGCCGCTTGTAAGGGCACGGACCGGACAGAACTCTGCAGAAACTGCGGCATGGCGGGCCACATGGCAACAGCCTGCGATAAGGCTCCAGGGTGCCCTATCTGCAAGACGGAGGGACATAGGGCGGAAACCTTACGCTGCCCTACGTACGCAAAAGCCATAGAGGATGCGCAGAAGGGAAAGGTAAAATCGCACAATGCCTGAACCCTACCACAAAACAACGAACAGAAGGGCGCTGAGAGACCAACTAAGACCTCAGCAACAGTCCCCGACCAATAAGAGAAAACCACCGTCAAAAATCAAAAGAGACCGTGCAAGGATGGAAAAGCACCTCAAGGACAAAGGGGGGATGATCGCTTTCGTTGCTGGAGAAATCCTGACGTCTCAGACGAGAGCGACCATCACACACACATCCGGAGTGATAGAAGTTCTCACTCCTGTCCCGCCGTGCGAAACCGCAGAAATGGCCACAAACATAGCAACAGGGAATCCAGGCCAAATCCAGGAACAAGTAGAGGAAACGCCACGCGGGTGGTACTCTAATGTGCCACCAATAGTAAGAATGACCCTGAAGAGTATCCGTTACGCCCAGCAGCGATTGCGAGACAGGACACTGTTTGACACGGTCAGAAACTACCTCGGATACTTCGTGAGGACGGAGCAAGGGGAGATTGTAGGGGGAGAAAGTAACGTCTCCTCCGAAGCAAAAATAATGTCTGAAGGCATGCCCCTTGGTGAAGATCTCAGGCTGCTATACCTCCGGGTTCTCGCCAGCTATGGCATCTCCGATGAAAAAGCATCAGAAGACCTCGAAAAAGTGTGGCTATACCTTGGGTCCACTAGGAGGATGCGACTGGAGTCAGTCAGAGAAAGTGACAGGAGATATATGGCACCACCACCACCATGATCAAGATCCTTCAAGTGAACCTAGGCAGAGGAAAAGCCGCACAGGACCTGCTATTAGCGAAGGCGGTGAAGAAAGATGTCGATATAATGCTGGTCTCCGAGCAAAACAACGCTATCACAGAGAAACTAGGGTGGTGGACGGACGACATAAAAGGCGCCTCAATCGGCATAAGAGGGGACCGCGTATCTGTCCGAAATCACGGTGCCGGCAGAGGCTTCGTATGGGTAGATGTCGGGATGGCTACGTTCTACAGCTGCTATGCATCACCAGCCATGACAAGGACAGAGTTCGAGGAGTTTCTGGAGGAGCTGGAGGGCAGTTTGAGGACAGGGGCCAACAGATGTGTGGAGGCAGATGACTTCAACGCAAAGTCTCGTGAATGGGGATCAACCCACACAGACGCAAAGGGAGAAGCTCTATGCGAATGGGCAGCAAGAAATGGCATGGTGTCCCTGAACGACGGAACGACCAACACCTAACCTTCGCTTCAGATAACGTCGCCCGCGAGATGGGGGGTTGGTGCGTGGTGGAGGAAGAAACCATGAGCGACCACATGTACATCTCGTACCAGCTGCACGCCGAAAACACCGACGTCCCGGACGAGATATCTCCCAGCCCTGGATATAATGCTAAGAAAATGAATACCGAAGCATTTATCGAGGCTTTACAGGATGAAATAAATGGCGGAGACACCGACGTAAGGTCATTCATGGCGGCGCTCGAGAAAGCATGCGATGCGTCAATGCCAAAAAGAAAGAAGCCAGGGAGAAGATCAGTCTACTGGTGGACCGAGGAGATAGCGGACCTCCGTAAGGTATGCAACCAAGCCAGAAGGAAGGCGCAAAGAGAAAGGCGGGACGATATGAGACGAAACCAGCTTCTAGATGAGTACAAGAACGCCAGAAAGTTACTCAAGGTCGCCATCCTTCAGTCCAAGGAGAACCATTGGGCCAACGTCCTCGAAGAGGTAGAGCAGAACGTGTGGGGAGAAGGTTACAAGATAGTAACGAAACGCCTTAAAGCCAGAGCCTCCCCATCAAACCTCACACTGGCAGAAACGAGAGATATCGCCAAGGAACTGTTCCCGGAGCATCAGATACGACAAGGCAGAAGATGGTCAAATGAGACCGAGGAGGAGAACGCGAAACCCTTCACCGTCGAAGAAATAAAACAGGCCGCCAAAATAAAAAGCGGCGAGGCTCCTGGTCCCGACGGAATACCGCCGGAGGCTGTCAAGACTATGGTGGCGCATGCAGGAGAATACGTCACTGATGTCATGAACAGGATTTTGGTCGAAGGAATATATCCTGACGAGTGGAAGACAGGGAAGCTGGTACTGCTTGCAAAGGGAAATACCACACCAACCAAGTACAGACCCATATGCCTACTTGACAGTGCCGGAAAACTCCTGGAACAGTTGCTGATGAACAGACTGAAGCGCGAGCTGGAGAGAAAAGCTCCACTTGCCGAAAATCAGTTCGGCTTTAGAGAAGGGCGTTGAACAGTGGACGCAGTAAAGGTCGTCACAGAAGCTGCAAAAAGGGCAAACCAGGGTACGCAGCGCAACAAGCGCTACTGCATGCTGGTCACATTAGATGTCAAAAAGGCATTTAACACCGTGATGTGGGAAAAGCTTCTAGACGAGCTAAAAAGAAGGAAAATTAGCCCGTACCTCGTGAGACTACTTCAGAGCTACCTGGAAAATAGGGGGCTGTTGCTCACCGGAAAAGATGGGTCGACGGAGAGGGTGCCCGTCACTAGCGGCGTCCCACAGGGGTCGGTCCTCGGACCGACACTATGGAACCTCCTCTTCGATGGGGTGCTGCGACTCAAAACCCCGGGAGTCGAGAAGGTGGCGTACGCCGATGACCTGGGTTTGATTGTCACTGGCAGGAGACCTGGGTTTGATTGTCACGAGGTCCAAGACCGAGCCAATACGGCGATCGCTCGCATCGTGGAATGGATGGAAGAGCACCATCTCCAACTAGCCGCTGAAAAAACAGAAGCGGTGATGCTCACCGGAAGACGAAGGTCCAACCGGTAGTGCTCACAGTGGCCGGAGTGCTGATTGAGCCTTCCCGGAGCCTAAAGTACCTGGGGGTTCATATTGAAAAAAGCCGCCGTTACAAAAAGCATATAGACGAAACGACCGCAAGAGCGGAACGAACAACCGCCGCACTGTTGAAGCTTATGCCAAAAGTAAAAGGACCACGAGCGAGTAAGAGGAGAATACTCGCGTCGGTGGCAGAATCGGTAATACTATACGCCGCCCCCGTATGGGTAGAAGATATGACGTTCGCCAATAGAAGGGACAGGCTTTCCAAAGTACAACGGAGGGCGGCAATTGGGGTGTCATCAGCCTACCGAACGGTCTCCACAGCGGCTATTCAGGTTATCGCTTCACTGACGCCGATACACCTGAAGGCGGAAGAAAGAGCCCGAAAGTGTCCAGAAGAGATCACCGAAACCTAACACTCGAGAAATGGCAATCGGAGTGGGATAGCGCGGATGTCGGCCGGTGGACCCATAGTCTGATACCCAGAGTGGCAGACTGGGTAAATAGAAAGCATGGTGAGGTCAGCTACGAGCTAACGAAGGCGCTCACTGGACATGGCTGCTTCGGATCCTACCTTCACAAGTACAAGAGAAGGGAAGGACCCGAGTGCGCATACTGCGGACAGTTGGACACACCGGCACATACCCTCTTCGAATGTAATAGATGGGGGGAACTGCGCAGGGCGTGTCCATACAAAGAAAGCCTGACAGAAGAAAGGATGGTGGAGGAGATGCTGAAAGGCCCAGACCAGTGGAAACAAATAGCAGACACCATAAGGAGAATACTCCAAGAAAAAGAAAAGGACAACCGACGTCGGGATGTAATAGGTAATCCCGTCCCTTAGGCGTAAGGGACCGCGATGGACCACGGCGACAGAAAGAATGGACCATGAGGGTAAGATAGCGCCAGGACGTCCGGCGCAGGATAGCTCCAGGAGAATCCGGAGCGAGGAGATACGGGTACCGGAATACCGGACCAATACGACTTCAGGAATTCCGTAGCCAGGGAGGTAACGGCGGAATACCGCAGTCCCAGAAGAAGGTAAGCGATGTGTCCCCAGCATAGTGGACGTGAGTGTCGGGAAGGTCCCAATGGTGACGCAAGTGCGCGTCTACAATCCGGTGCCGCCGAAGCGTCGTGATGTGGTGTGTGCGTCTGGTGCGCGTATAGTGCGTAGGGCACGCCTGGAGCCACAGGTGCCTTGGAGGAAGAAAGGACTTCAAACCCTAGTGTCATGGGCAGGTGCAAGCTGCATGTATGCGGGGTGTCTAGTACTTAAGGTGCATGTTTACTAAGTAAGGGCATGGCTGGTATTAAATTGTAGGTAGTATAGGTAGCAGTAAGGTAATTGTAATTTTGATTTTGGTTTTAATATTACGAAGTAAAGGTTATACCCAACCCAAAAGAGCAAAAGGGATAAACTTGCATTAAATTTTAAAGAGGAATCAAAAGGAAGATGTCGCTGTCGGCAGAATGCTTCGGTGATACCCGACAGCGGGGTCGTGGTGGGATCCTCCAATCCCTTCCGCTCTTTATTAAAAAAAAAAGATGGCTTTTATTGATGACTTGCGATCTCTTTTTTCCAAAATACACAAATACAATTAAAAATACAACTTAGCCGACACTGACTAAGGATTGATTGTTTATCAAAAAGATCATTTCCGAACACTAACCGTAATAATTTATACGGTGGTTAAGAAACAAACACAATATATATCCAAACCTAACCACATCATTTTTGTGACAATGTTCCAACTTCACTCAAGGTTGAAAGTAATGCTGCCACATGGAGAGAAATTATGAAAGCATAATAAATCACAATAAGCACTCGTATGTGGTTAAATTTTCATCCCTCACGCTTCACTTCGAGACAGAAGATTTCCATCCTGTCCCGGGCTATTGGTTTGGAGGGTGTAGTCTGTCATTTTCTTTGCGTTATTCTTCAGCGGTCAGGATTAACCGTACTTTTACTTTGAATTGATGCAGTTTGAGTTCTTTCACGCTTGTTGCTAGGTTGTTATATTGTTGTGCCGTTTCTGTTGTTAATTTTAGTGAGAATTTCTTTGTTCTGCTTATTTCTGTTCGCATGTGTGCGTGTCCTCTCGTTGTATGGGTGTGCGTTTCATCATTGGTTCTTAACTTTATATTGGTTCTTATTAGCTTGTGCTTAATTTTGTATAGTAAGAACATGTTGTTGAGTCGTATTAGTTTATTCATATTTAATTCACCTGTGTGTTTGAATACTTCATTGGTTGGCGTGCGTCTGTCTAGGTTATACAGTAATTTCAATATCTTGTTATGCTGTCTTTGGATGCTGTTCAAGTTCTGTTGACTATAGTATCACTCCATATAGATAAGAGGTATGTATTCAGTGACGAAAATAAGGCATGGTAGATCTGTTTTCTTACGTGTTGTGGGATTATATGCCTTACGTAATATAGGAGTGCTATTGTTTTTGCTTTTTTTTTGTTAATAAGGTGTTTATATGCGAATCCCATTTTAAATTACTATTTATTAATAGGCCCAGGTAGATTATTTCCGTGCTTTATTTAGTTCGACGTTGTTAATGTGTATGTGGAGTTTCGGTTGATACTTTTTGTTGTTAAATATTATGTATTCAGACTTGTTTTCGTTTACTGTTAACAGGTTCCGCGAGAACCATTCTTCTATTGCTTTCATGTCTTCTTCTATCATTTGTTGCATTTGTTGCGTCGTGTTTGCAAGTATCGTCCGCGTACTTGAAAGGTTTGCCATTCAGCCGCAGTTTGAAGAAATCATTGGTATATATAATATACAAAATCGGAGGCATATTTCCGCCCTGTAGTATTCCGTATTCTGCGTATAAGATACTGCTTTCGATGTTGTTCAGTCTGACCTTTTGGGGTCTGTTGTTTAGTACGTTACATACTACATGTTTAGGTTTTTGTCTTTTATCCCCAAAGTTTCTAGTTTTTCAATGAGTTTTGCTTTTGATATGGTATCGAATGCTTTTTTCAGGTGGATAAATATTGCACTCACGATGTTCCTCTTGTCTAGGTTGGTTTTAATTTCGTGTACCAGATCCATCGCCGCTGATGTCGTGCCTGAGTTTTTTTGAAAAGCATACTGTTGCTGGTGGATGATGTCGTATTTAATTAAGTGATGTACAATTCTTCTATGTATCACTTTTACTATAATTTTTCCAATCACAGAGAGGAGCGATATTGGGCGGTAGTTTTCTACCTTTTTCTTGTCACTCTTTTTGTAGATGGGTATAATTATGGAAGTTTTTAAATACTCAGGATATGTCCCTTCTTCCACTACTTGATTTATTAGTCTTACAAGAATTGGACTAAGGATTAGTTTGTTTTTCTTGATAATTCTCGGTCTTACATTATCGAATCCTGGAGCGGTGTTGTCTTTGATTTCATCTATTATGTCATCTACTTCTCTTGCAGCTGTTGGATTAAAGTTCGCGGTCTGTGTTGTTTTTCTTGTCTTATTGGTTTGTTGATGTACTCTGGATATCTGTATTTCCGCCAGTTTCCTTCCAATTGTTGCGTAATAGGTGTTTATTCCTTCTGCAATTTCTCTTGAATTTGTTGTTACCGAGCCATCTTCTTTAGAAATTGCATGGATTTGAGAGTCTTTTTTTATTTTTCTGTTTCTTATGGTGTTAACAATCGCCACGTTTTGCTGGAATCTCCTCGACATTGTTCGAACTTTGACAAGTACTAACGTCTTTTGGTATCTTTGACGAGTTTGTTTGTGTATTGTTTCTTTTCCTCATATTCAGATTTTAGATACTCGTTGTTGGGGTTGTTTCGGTGTCGCTTGTATAATTTATTTCGTTCTGTTATGTTTTTAATTACCACTTCGTTTATCCAATTGCTTTTCTCTCTTCTTTTTAGTGTTTTTTTGATTTGGTTCTTCTTAATTATATGTTGTAAGTATTTTGAAAGATCTTCGAAGGTTTCAATCGTCGAGTTGTCCAATTTTGATATGTCCCGTTGTATTCCCGTATTGTTGGTATGTGTATATTAATAAGTATTATAGCCTGCTATGCTCCTTTCTTTATATTTTATCCCGGTTATTACCGCATTGTGGTCAGAAATTGGTGACTCAATGATGTTCGCTGTGCTTATTGTGACGTTGTTAGTTGCAAGAACATGGTCGAGAATTGAGTGGATTCCGTTATTATTCATTCTTGTGTGGTATTTTTTTGAGATTCTGTTTGCTATACTATAGCTGCGTTGCGTGATGATGTTTTTGTATTGTTGAATAGTAGAGTTTTTGTCGAGTAGGTTTATATTGAAATCTCCTACAATTATGTGTGGTTTTGTTCTATTTACTATGTTGTGTTTGAGAGTTTCTTTGAATCGTAGGTTTTTAAGTGGACTTTTATTATTTCTGTGTCATGTATGGTTTTATTCATTAATTCTACGTATTCAATGTCTTTTTTTATATATAGAGCCACACCTCCACCTCGGCCGTCTCTGGAGTTAAATAACGCACTGTACTGGTTAAGTTGGTAGAGGTTTTGTTGTTGTGGTGTTAGCCAGGTCTCTGTCACAGCGATGATTGTAGGATTTAGGGTCCTTGCAATAATTTCCTTCTGAAATGTTGTTTTTGGTGTTCCTTACATTGTGCAGGTATATATTGTAACTCATCTCTCCTGTATCCGTCATAGTCTCTATTCTGGTTAGGGTTTTTTCTTTCTTTTTATGGTATCTTGTTTAGATCCTTATTTGAGTTGATTCTTATTCTTTCGCTATTTTTGTTTTTTCTTAGGTATACCTTACCATCTCTAGTCCACGCAAATTCATAGTTCTTGGCTTTTTTTACTTGTCTTGTCTCATAGAAAAGAGCAGTTGTAAGCGGGGTTCCGGGTTAGGCGTTCATTTATGTAGATATTGTTTGTTTTTCCTTTGAGTTCACATTCATTTGTTCTTATTGATCGAATTGCCTTCCGTGCTTCGAAAATTGTGGCTTTCTTTTCTGTTGTTTTTAGATCCACAATTATCGGGCTATCTTCTTTATTGCAGTCCTTTCTGTACACTGACGACATGTCCTCCTTATCCAGCTTTACATTTAGCCCTTTCATCACTTTTATAACGGTTTCCTCAACCTTCTCATTCTTACCCTGAACTGCTACTCCAGAAATTATAATGCTGTTTTGTATCTTTTCTTTCTCCTTTGATTCCAAGAAAGTCTCCAGAGTTGTTACCCTCTTTTTCATTGTTTCATTCATTATTTTCGCTTCATTGCACATGTTACTTACAATACTATTTATTTAACATCTGTTACATATCTATTTATGTACATTAATATATGATGTCTATGCAACCTAACTTACACTATCTAACTTATCTTAAGCTGCATCTCCCGTTTGACAAAAATAAGAAATAATTAACAAATTATGCAAAACTAGTTTTCTTAAAATCTAACAATTTTAAATTTAAACAAATTAAATGAAATTCACTACTTGTTGTTTTAGAAACGTAAACGTTGTACTGGTTTTATTGTTCTACCAAATCTGGTTTTATATGGAGGAACGATTGCATTTATTTGCATTACATTTTCACCTCATTAGTTGTTTGATCATTTTCGTTTTTTACAATTATGTCATGATCTGCTTGTTGCTTAAAATATGGTTGATTTTGAGAAGGACGTAAATCTATTGTATTTCTTCTTTTTATTCTATTATTTTCATCTCTAATTATAATTGATCTGGATGATGGATATTGACTCATCACTTTAGCTGGTAACCAATATTTGTTTGCTCTATACAGCACATTGTCCCCCTTTTTAAAATTATTTTTATTTATTTTTGTATTCTTATCATAGTAATTTTTATTCTTTATTGTCTTTTGTTTTAAATAATTTTTAAAATTTTGAACAACTTTTGGTTTTAGTAATTCCCTTTTCATTGGTAACTTTGTCTTAAGTTTTCTACTAAATAGTAATTCTGCTGGAGAATATTCTGTTCTGTTCTGAGCATGCTGCATATTCTAAAATATCAACACCAATTTTTTCAAAAGGTAAAGATGGTTGTTGCATTACAATTAAAGGTTCTTTTGGATTTCTATTTTGATATTTTTCACACTATTTATACTATTTATTTAACATCTGTTACATATCTATTTATGTACATTAATATATGATGTCTATGCAACCTAACTTACACTATCTAACTTATCTTATGCTACAATTGCAATATTTTTTTAACTCTTTTTTGTCTTGTTTCAATTCTTTGTTTTCACTCCTTAGTTCTTCCATCTTTTCCGACATAAATGCCACGGATGTCTGTAGTTCCATCACCAGACGTTTCCACGCCCCATCATCCATTATCTCTTCTTCACTGTCGCTTGATGCATTCGCAGGCAGCTCCGGCTTTGACTTGTTCCTTGTTCTGGTCATTATCTCCTATTATTTATTCTATTTATTTGTTGTATTTTACTATTATGGGGTACCTCAAGGAAAATGGATAGACACAAAATATACACTTCACACCCAGGGGCCCGTCAGGGTGACTAATACACACATGGGCCACGGAATTGGACGGAAAGTGTTGGTGCAGTAAGTCACGCAAGAATGAAGGATTTAAACTGACTTTGTTTGAGGGTCACTGCTTTTCGGAGCTACACTTTACACCGACCCGGTGGCAGAAAAAAGTTGTTGGAAACCTGTCTCTGAACAAAATTCAGGACTTACCTCGTGTTTACGTGACAATTTTGCTTTTTACTTCACTGTTAATCAACACGATTTCACGATGTTCTGGTTGTACACAATTAGCTTATCGTATGATAGTGGATTTAACTATTTTGAGGCTTTTCTTCACTATGTTTTAGGCCTTTTACTGGACACTGTATTTCACATATACTCATTGGCACAGTGGTTCTCAATCAAAGCGACAGTAACTTTTGCGCGTTTTGTGGAATCCCATTGCTGGAGTGTAAAGGCAAACTTCTTCGTTCATTTGATATATAAACGGTAGATATTAGGTTGCGCATGTTCATTTGTGAACAATTGATACCTAGACGGATACACAGCCAGCTTTAGCTGTTCCATGTTGCTTATTTTATTTTCAGGTATTAATTAATACATTACCAACCTACCAAAAGTATGATAATTAAAGCAAAGTGCGGGCTCTCAATTGCAGCAAGATTGATATGGGTAGCAGGCCTGTATTTCTAGTAGACAGACCGTCTTTTTATGTGTTTCAGACATTAAAATTCTTCTCAGTTGTGCGTGGTAGATTCGATACTGCAGAACACTCTGTATTGGTTCTGAATAAGAGAAGCTACATAAATACAAACAAAATTCTTTTAAAAATTGAATGTAAGTCATATTCATAAACATCCTTATATTAAGTTCTAGATTTCAGGGAGGACACCGCGTCAATGTTGTCAACATTTCGTACTCTGTTGCAAAAGGCATCTTCAGGACGTGTGCTTCGATTGATTCGGACCGCGGAAGTTTCTAATTATTACATAAAAAATACAAATACTGTTGTAGCTATCAGAGCACAGACCTTTCATTACTTAAACGACAAACTAAAGAGTATTAATCGGTTTCTTCAGAAGTGCCATGACCTGACATATTCCCTACTGTCTTGTAGACAATCGCGGTGGTGATTAAGGAGATTACAATAAGGACTCGAAAAAACACAATTTGTACATTTTTACCTTATATCAGCCAGCACCAACTCCGGTAAAATTTCCCGGAAAGTCACTACTGTATTCAGTCACATACACGAAAATGCCGTGTATATGACGAGGTTTTTGCTAGGGTTGAACATCTGGTTTAGGATTTGACCGCCTGTTATAAGTTTAAAATTGAAGAGTTGTCATTGGCTAAGAAGAAATGCTTCCGGCTTCCTTTGAGGTCGAGGGATGCAAACGAACAGATCTCGCTCTTCTCATTTCAACCACCGTCATGTAAAGTACACGTTTTTTGTGCAGCGTTCTTAGACGCTTAAAGTTTATCCCTGGTAAGTCTTTTCAACTCGTCTCGCATTTCATTTTAAATTAGAATTGTTTATTGATACTTCTGATAAAAAGTGTGTCTGTCTAAATCAACTCCTAGGTTTAATTTAAACGTCAATATGTTCAAAGCTTCATTCATTTTTTTCTATGTAACCTATCAAACGGGAATGTTGATTATTATTGTTAATAGATGTTATTGTTTTGATAAGTGTTTCGTTTCATTTGAGTAGTCTTGCTTTATCAGCCCTTATTAAATGTGAAATACTTAAACGCGTCAGTTAGTAGTCAGAAAATGTGTTCACAAGGTTCAAGAAAAAGATCCCAGTTAGTTTTTGCCTTCGAATAGATTGGATTAGATTTGATGAATTAGAGATTCGACCAGTAATTAAAGCCTTAGACCGCGCTCGGCCAAAATGCTACCATGTTAGGGAGTCGCGGTTGTTACCCGCCATTTTGACCCCCTACAGAGAAACGAAAAAATGTTTTATGCAAAAATTATGACTATGAGAATATACACTTATAAATGGGTATTCCATAGGAGTGTGCCACACCAAAATTATGTTTTTTTAAATAATTTAAAAACTTCGTCTTAACCCTAAAACTTATTGTTTTTAAGATATTGCATCTTTTTTAAACAGTTTTTACATTTATTCTAAGAATATATGTTTTGATATGGTATGAAATTCCATGGAACATCATCTTTGCATACTGAGTGTTCTTAATCACTATTCATATAGTTTTATCCCAAAACTCATTTTTTTTAATGGAAAACACTTATACGGTGACAAAATCTATCGTTTTAGAGATGTTATTTTTATTTCAAAATTTGAAATCCGTAGTAAGCCTTTATTGGCTGAGATTATTATTTGGATTATTTGGGATGATAGAGGATTATAATGCGACAGTAAAAAGAATGTGAGCGAATGTACACTGATTATAACGTGTAATCCACACATTTTGACAGAAGTTGCTAATATCTTCATAACAATGAATTTTTATGTACTACGATTTTAGCATTTTATTGTGTGAAAAAAGTACATAGATTCCAAATACATAACTACGTAAAGGTGTTCCATTGCAACAAATTGAGTTTTGGGCCCAAAATCCAAAAATGTATCACATTGTATCATCACGCCTTTGTGAAACACCCTTTTCCGTAGGCGCCTAAATGAATTTTTATCGTTTTGAAGATAATAAAATGTCTTCAGGATTCTGACAAAAGTCACTAACTTTTCGTTTTTTTATATATATATATATATATATATATATATATATATATATATATATATATATATATATATATATATATATATATATATATATATATATATATATGAATTATATAATAAATAATGTAAAGCAAAACACGTTATAACGCACCTAAAATAACTTGAAAGTACACAAGTATACAAGTATAAGGCAAAAATGTCAAATTTGAAATAGCATATATATGCGATTGTCGGTATAAGTAAAATAGGTTTTTATATTGATATTGAACATTTATTTGATCTTAAACTGTAATAACTGCAACAGATTTACATATATTGTAGAATGCTGGCAAAAGTTACACTGTACAAAATTTTCTAAAACACGTTTGCTATGAAACACCCTGTATAAGTGTAAATAATTGTGAGTTACAGAATACGATGATCCCTATAACTTCTGTATAAAAAATGTTTTGTTTTTCTAAATATGTTTCGTTTTGTATATAATAAAATGTCTTCATCATTCTGGCAAACGTCATTAACTCCATGATTTGCATTTTTTTTTTGTAATTATTGTGCAACATCCAATAAATATATCATGTCGACATGAAACCCAGTTTTACTGCAAATACTAATATGTAAATGCTAATATAAATTGAATTATTCTTACAGACGATGTAGTGTTTTCTCTTCCGGTGCTCGGTGAGCGTAAATTATACACGACACCTCTTAGAAGCGGTAAAGTTTTGCCATTATTATTATTATTACGCTGTGGGAGGCGGGAGCGCCCAAAGGGTGCATTTGAAAATTCTCCGCATTCGGGTAAAAAAATCGCATTTCATTTTAAATTAGAATTGTTTATTGATACTTCTGCTAAAAAGTGTGTCTGTCTAAATCAACTCCTAGGTTTAATTTAAACGTCAATATGTTCAAAGCTTCATTCATTTTTTCTATGTAACCTATCAAACGGGATTGTTGATTATTATTGTTAATAGATGTTGTTTTGATAAGTGTTTCGTTTCATTTGAGTAGTCTTGCTTTATCAGCCCTTATTAAATGTGAAATACTTAAACGCGTCAGTTAGTAGTCAGAAAATGTGTTCACAAGGTTCAAGAAAAAGATCCCAGTTAGTTTTTGCCTTCGAATAGATTGGATTAGATTTGATGAATTAGAGATTCGACCAGTAATTAAAGCCTTAGACCGCGCTCGGCCAAAATGCTACCATGTTAGGGAGTCGCGGTTGTTACCCGCCATTTTGACCCCCTACAGAGAAACGAAAAAATGTTTTATGCAAAAATTATGACTATGAGAATATACACTTATAAATGGGTATTCCATAGGAGTGTGCCACACCAAAATTATGTTTTTTTAAATAATTTAAAAACTTCGTCTTAACCCTAAAACTTATTGTT
Source organism: Aphodius granarius (assembly GCA_963971325.1). NCBI lineage: Eukaryota > Metazoa > Arthropoda > Insecta > Coleoptera > Scarabaeidae > Aphodius > Aphodius granarius. Next base: position 16,893,240 of record OZ020222.1, on the reverse strand, counting down.
TTTAAGATATTGCATCTTTTTTAAACAGTTTTTACATTTATTCTAAGAATATATGTTTTGATATGGTATGAAATTCCATGGAACATCATCTTTGCATACTGAGTGTTCTTAATCACTATTCATATAGTTTTATCCCAAAACTCATTTTTTTTAATGGAAAACACTTATACGGTGACAAAATCTATCGTTTTAGAGATGTTATTTTTATTTTAAAATTTGAAATCCGTAGTAAGCCTTTATTGGCTGAGATTATTATTTGGATTATTTGGGATGATAGAGGATTATAATGCGACAGTAAAAAGAATGTGAGCGAATGTACACTGATTATAACGTGTAATCCACACATTTTGACAGAAGTTGCTAATATCTTCATAACAATGAATTTTTATGTACTACGATTTTAGCATTTTATTGTGTGAAAAGAGTACATAGATTCCAAATACATAACTACGTAAAGGTGTTCCATTGCAACAAATTGAGTTTTGGGCCCAAAATCCAAAAATGTATCACATTGTATCATCACGCCTTTGTGAAACACCCTTTTCCGTAGGTGCCTAAATTAATTTTTATCGTTTTGAAGATAATAAAATGTCTTCAGGATTCTGACAAAAGTCACTAACTTTTCGTTTTATATATATATATATATATATATATATATATATATATATATATATATATATATATATATATATATATATATATATATATATATATATATATGAATTATATAATAAATAATGTAAAGCAAAACACGTTATAACGCACCTAAAATAACTTGAAAGTACACAAGTATACAAGTATAAGGCAAAAATGTCAAATTTGAAATAGCATATATATGCGATTGTCGGTATAAGTAAAATAGGTTTTTATATTGATATTGAACATTTATTTGATCTTAAACTGTAATAACTGCAACAGATTTACATATATTGTAGAATGCTGGCAAAAGTTACACTGTACAAAATTTTCTAAAACACGTTTGCTATGAAACACCCTGTATAAGTGTAAATAATTGTGAGTTACAGAATACGATGATCCCTATAACTTCTGTATAAAAAATGTTTTGTTTTTCTAAATATGTTTCGTTTTGTATATAATAAAATGCCTTCATCATTCTGGCAAACGTCATTAACTCCATGATTTGCATTTTTTTTTTGTAATTATTGTGCAACATCCAATAAATATATCATGTCGACATGAAACCCTGTTTTACTGCAAATACTAATATGAATTGAATTATTCTTACAGACGATGTAGTGTTTTCTCTTCCGGTGCTCGGTGAGCGTAAATTATACACGACACCTCTTAGAAGCGGTAAAGTTTTGCCATTATTATTATTATTATTACGCTGTGGGAGGCGGGAGCGCCCAAAGGGTGCATTTGAAAATTCTCCGCATTCGGGTAAAAAAAACGCTTTGCGTCTCGATTTTTCTCGAATATTGTTTCGAAGTCCTTTTAGACGTCACTAGTCCCGGCATCATCTGACGTTTCTCGGCCCGGCCAAGTTTGGGTCACGTTCCTCGCGTCTTTTTACGATTAAATTTTCTTTAAAACGGCGTGTAACCTGCCATAAGTTTGAGAAAATTGTGACGTAGAGAGAACTGTGACTTAATACATATATATATATATAGATAGACAGATACGACATTGATAAAACCTGCAAATTTAGGCAAATTACTTTTTTTTTAAATAGTAGGTAATTTTGTTTGTATTTGCCAAAAGTACCACAAGCTTTTAAAAAATATATCGCTTGTCTTAATCGATTGAAAATAATGAGGCTGGAAGTTGTAGCTATCTTCTCCAAGATCCTCATATGTAGCTTCTTTCGATTGAGAGGCTTTTGCAATGGTGCGTTTTACGCGAGGTGGTGGTGGTGCATGACCCCGCTGACTAGAATTTGCGTAACCTAACCTCAAATGTGCTAAAAAGTTGGCACTTTCGCCCTTGCAAATAGAACACTAAAAGGAACGAGCGAGGTATTACGAGATTCGAACCCGGGGACCTGTCGGGTGAGGTTTCCGTGTGCTTTTCCTCACTCTTTGATGAATGCTGGGAGCCAAACATCTTGAGACGCTTCACAGGCGCGGGCGATAATAATAATCTCTGGCCTGCCGATTCCTCCTGTAACTGGAGAAAGCTGTTGAGGGATGTTAAGGATTGGATTATTATTATTATTCTACAAACTAAAACAAATTCATTTTCAAATTATGTGAAAGAAAAAAAATGGGATAGATAGGATGAAAAGGGATGGGAAGTACTTTTACTACACAACGTTTACAATGCTGCTATATTTCTTTCAACCATGAACATTACTAATTGGTCTGTATGTGTATAATATAATCTTAACTGTAATTGTAAGATGTTTATCAGGCTCAGTACAATATTGGTCTTTTCGCTAAGGATAATAAGGAGTGGAAGGGCAGATTCTAATCTTTTATCGTTGAATCTGAACTCTGCCTTAGACAGTGCATTTTTTATATTTAGTACATTTGTCATTTATTATTATTATTATTAATTGTTAAGAAAAAATAAAAACAATAATTATCGATGGATGAATTCAGATTACCATTGAACAACTACACGGTACTGCCCCTAGTTATGATAAAGACAATCAAATATTGTGACTCAAACGAAAACGGCGGTAAGTTTTGGTTTGATTTTTTTACTTTTATTTGTGAATTCAGTCGTTACTTAATCAGTAATCACATACATCGGAAAGAATATATTAAATTATACCCCAAGTCAAGAGGGTGTTTTTCAAGCGACTTTCTGATCGAGATGCACATGCTTTTTATCCCAACCATCAACAAACACATTTGTTAATAATGTATTTCTTTAAGAAAATGTCATATTTTTATTACATAAATCGGTCTCTCTACGATCGATTCATTGATCATATTGTGAACCAACTTTCCTGGCTAGTCAACAAAAAGTTATGAAGAATAATAATATAAAGAACATTTACAAGAAACTATTTTATATAATCGTTCGTGTGATACTGGTAGATGTAAATCATATAATTGATCAAGTCGTTTTGCAAATTTGAGAAATTTTAAATAACACTTTCTTTCACCGTTTTAAATTGAATAATATTATAATTATATAATATTATTATATAATAATATTATGTATTAACCATTGAATAATATTATTTTCAATGCAAATTCTATCTTAATCCTAATCCTTGTAGCTATTTCTGACCACAGCATAGAACGAGTACGACCATTTGACAATCTAAAACAACACATCGTTAACGTCAATTCAAGTAATCTACTTTGATAATGACATTTACCATTCCAAATGACACTAGTGATACCTCGGTGAACTTATATACTGTTACCACCAAAGGTCTCTTTGCACGTTCCATAAGAAGTAGTAGAATTTTCCTGTGGCTAGGGTCACATTTATACCATTGTGACATATAACAAGCTTCTCCGATCAAATTACTCTAAAAATATAAAAAATGTGTTATAATGCTAGCAATTACTTTTAATTAAGCACATACATTGAACAATACAGTGTTACCAAACCAATGGTACATGGAGAATTGTACCAATATAGTAGAAATGAAGACAACTAAGAGTACAAACTGCAACGATTTAGGATCAATCTGAAACAATGAGGATCTTATTAGTATAATGTTAGGTAATATTATGCTTAATATACATACCATAAATGATAGTTGTACTAAACAGCTGCATATGAGAACAGTTCCAGTAGTGTACTGGACAAATATAGTAAGGGAATACATTCTATCTACTTTTTCCACGTATCTGAAAATGTCAAAACTACATACATCAATTGTTTATTTTTAGTATAATTTTATATTGCTATAATTTATATATTATAATTTCATTTTGAATTTAATTAAAATCAATAACTATGAGATAATAATAATAATAATTATTAACAGTACCTTATTATAGCAATATGCAACTGAACACAATCTTTCAAAATTCTATGGACGACAACAGTAAAAGAACAATCAGGACTTTTCTTAACAATTTCTTCTGCATCTTCAACGATATTTTTCAACAGTTCTCGCAAAACGTCAATCTGCGCGGCAGCTACCATCATCAAAATGGAAAACAAAACGTCTATACAGCTTATATTCCAGCCAGTTAGCAATAGGGAAACCAGCTGATGCAAGTGCATCAAATATCGAAAATTTCCCAGATCGTAAGTAAATGGAATAGGTAAACTTTTTCTATCGAAAAAGGGAAATAAACCATAGAAGATTAGGACAAAGACAACCATTATCTTAAATAATCCCGCAATAAAATTACCAACTCTAATAGCATAACGGATCGGTTTCTTAATTTTTGTGAAATGCCTGTTGAAAATTTCAGAGTTTAGATCTTTTACTATTTCTTTAAATTCATTTCTCTTGAATGTCACAGCATGCAGTTTAAAACCATACGTAAAATAAGGCATTGCGGTAACTAAAACATCACTTAAAGCGGTCAAGTTATTCGCCATTTGTATTGCTTCCATCGCCAAAGTGACTAGTATAGACATTGTGTAAATCCAGTTTACCACAAACTTAATTTTTAAAATTTTTGTCATCTTTTCCGGCCACAGTCCTGTAATGCTCAACATCCATCGTATACTCTCCATAGCCGCAGAACAGTGTAAAATCTCCTGTTCTGTTGTTGGTTTTTGACGAACTTTAAAGATTTCCATTACTGGATCTTGTCGAATTGATTAAACAGAAACAACTGAATGTAGGCATAAGATAAAGCATACCATAAGTAGTTTTTAATGCTGTATTATTACTTTGGGGTGGGTTTATTAGAAATTATATGTTTGTAGGTCATCTAGCGTGGTTATTTTGTAAATTATAGCGAACTGTCTGCATGCCTGATTTTCTTTGATAATAATTTGTGAATTGAAGGTTTGAATGTTGGTGGGTATAATTTTTGCTTGTGTCTTAGTATTGTTGAGAAATTCGTCATGGGACATGTGGCACATGTTCAAATTTGCTATTTTCTAGCACTTTAGTTTTATTTAATATTCACATGTCATAAAACTAGATAACAATTTCGGTGAGATGGAGCTAAATCTATGTATGGCAGGACAAAACTTAATTCTATTGGTACCAGTTTTAAAGGCATTTGAACTAACTAAATAAAGAAATATATTTTATAAATAGATAATTTTATTTATTAAATATTATATTATGTACGTACAATTTCCTAAATGTTATATCCTCATAACATTTTAAGCCAAACGAATAATAATTTGTGCTCTATAAAGTTGGGCATAAACGCTACGGAATGCCGGAAGGATTGTCTTCCGGTCGCTAATCCGGAAGGCAAGCCGCATCATTAGTGTAAGCCTTAACTCTCGGCCTCTTTGAAAACTATCGTCGCAAGAAAATTGCAAGAATTTTAATAAAAAGTTACACGTTGAAATGTGCCCGGTGCTGTCAGGACAGGATTAAGCCATATAGGGGCCCCTAGGCAATGCAAGCTTCGTGGGCCCAGAGTCCCCTAGGGCAGCCTTATGGATAATGCGGCCCTGGGTGCTGTTGTTGAAAAACATTGTAAACAGAAATTTACTCAGGTGTGTATTAACCTATTGTGGTAATTTTTCAACACTATAAATATAAGAACAGTGCCAGAATTAACTAGCACTTTGGACATTACATTACAAAAAGGGCTTTATATTCCTAGTTAATTTGGCTTTAAAGATGAGTAGGCTAAAACGTGACCAAGATCATTAATTGGTCCAGAGGATCGGATGTTTCGAACGTAGACCACAAAAACATCATGTCGGTTACACAAAATAAATACGTTGTACTAATAATTATTCTATGCATTGTATTAGGTAGAAATAAAGTTCCTACAATTTGCTGAAAGTTATCAAACTCCAGCAAAGATTACAAGCGTTAGAGATCAAACTTTGTGATTTTTTTAGGTGGGCGGATTTTTTTAAATTACATAAATCATTTTATTCTATTATATGCTTCTATGTATATCGTTCATTATACCTAATTATAACGTTAACCTCTAATAAAAAGCTCTTTTTTGTATTTTAATACTAATTTAAAAAGCTAGCTGCAACTGAACCGAATAACCGTTATTTTTGCCGGAATGAATAGCGAACTGCACCGATATGTTTTTCCTGTTGAACCGGGATGGAAAAGATAATCGAAGCCTACCGGGAAGATAAATGATATCAAAAACGTTTTTGTTCGTATTTCTTAATGAAACATATGTCAATTGATAGGGCTGTTCAAGTAGTATACTCCGGAGTTTTGTCCTGAAAATATATCAAACGGTTTATAAAAAAATGCATTAATTATCAGCGCACATCTAAAAAAGCGCATGGCGGGCTCAAATAAAATTGCGCAATCCACATAAAATCTTCATTTAATAATGGTTTACGACACTGCCTTTATGGTAATCCCTTTTTAATAAGCGGTAAATAGGGTATTCCGGTATTTTTCAAGTTGTTGTTTTTCACAAAGTAGGGATGCTACTGATTGCTACTTTACACATAAAATCTCAAACATTGCTTTAAATTAAGATAAATCGTCATTTGAAGTTTGAATTAGAGTTGATCTTTGTGACGTCACAAAGATCGCTTAAAACGGGCGGCTTGGCAACGTTGTAAGTTTTCTTATGTAATATTTACTCACACAAGTCACACACGTTGGTTGACAACAAGATTACTGTAGATAAGGTTGCGCAAATGTTATATCCTCATAACATTTTAAGCCAAACGAATAATAATTTGTGCTCTATAAAGTTGGGCATAAACGCTACGGAATGCCGGAAGGATTGTCTTCCGGTCGCTAATCCGGAAGGCAAGCCGCATCATTAGTGTAAGCCTTAACTCTCGGCCTCTTTGAAAACTATCGTCGCAAGAAAATTGCAAGAATTTTAATAAAAAGTTACACGTTGAAATGTGCCCGGTGCTGTCAGGACAGGATTAAGCCATATAGGGGCCCCTAGGCAATGCAAGCTTCGTGGGCCCAGAGTCCCCTAGGGCAGCCTTATGGATAATGCGGCCCTGGGTGCTGTTGTTGAAAAACATTGTAAACAGAAATTTACTCAGGTGTGTATTAACCTATTGTGGTAATTTTTCAACACTATAAATATAAGAACAGTGCCAGAATTAACTAGCACTTTGGACATTACATTACAAAAAGGGCTTTATATTCCTAGTTAATTTGGCTTTAAAGATGAGTAGGCTAAAACGTGACCAAGATCATTAATTGGTCCAGAGGATCGGATGTTTCGAACGTAGACCACAAAAACATCATGTCGGTTACACAAAATAAATACGTTGTACTAATAATTATTCTATGCATTGTATTAGGTAGAAATAAAGTTCCTACAATTTGCTGAAAGTTATCAAACTCCAGCAAAGATTACAAGCGTTAGAGATCAAACTTTGTGATTTTTTTAGGTGGGCGGATTTTTTTAAATTACATAAATCATTTTATTCTATTATATGCTTCTATGTATATCGTTCATTATACCTAATTATAACGTTAACCTCTAATAAAAAGCTCTTTTTTGTATTTTAATACTAATTTAAAAAGCTAGCTGCAACTGAACCGAATAACCGTTATTTTTGCCGGAATGAATAGCGAACTGCACCGATATGTTTTTCCTGTTGAACCGAGATGGAAAAGATAATCGAAGCCTACCGGGAAGATAAATGATATCAAAAACGTTTTTGTTCGTATTTCTTAATGAAACATATGTCAATTGATAGGGCTGTTCAAGTAGTATACTCCGGAGTTTTGTCCTGAAAATATATCAAACGGTTTATAAAAAAAATGCATTAATTATCAGCGCACATCTAAAAAAGCGCATGGCGGGCTCAAATAAAATTGCGCAATCCACATAAAATCTTCATTTAATAATGGTTTACGACACTGCCTTTATGGTAATCCCTTTTTAATAAGCGGTAAATAGGGTATTCCGGTATTTTTCAAGTTGTTGTTTTTCACAAAGTAGGGATGCTACTGATTGCTACTTTACACATAAAATCTCAAACATTGCTTTAAATTAAGATAAATCGTCATTTGAAGTTTGAATTAGAGTTGATCTTTGTGACGTCACAAAGATCGCTTAAAACGGGCGGCTTGGCAACGTTGTAAGTTTTCTTATGTAATATTTACTCACACAAGTCACACACGTTGGTTGACAACAAGATTACTGTAGATAAGGTTGCGCAAAGGCCTATACCTGTAATGTATTAGCGAGCAGTGACGTCATCGGAGTAGTGTCAAACCAGCCGAACAGCCGACCAATAGGAACGCCATGCGTTTGATCGATGACGGATCGGTTTTTTGACAAGCATAATTTGAATTGTCTATCACCTAGCTGTCAGGTTGAAGAAATTTTGGAATTATGGTTGTTATTGTATAAGAAAACGGTGGGAATTGATTATATTGGTGTTAATATCTTCAAATAGGATTTTATTATTTATTTTCCTGAATATTGCTACACATAATAATTAGTACGATCCTATATATATGCATTGTGTTGGTTAAAATTCAACCTCAAAATTTAATACTAATAAAAATATACGCACTTTTTAGAAATGCCCGTTTCTTGTGCTGTTGCAAGTTGTCGATCACATTAAAAACGGGAAGCCCCTTGGATTTTTTCGCTTTCCAAAAAATGAAAATATACGGCAAATATGGATTATGAGTTAACCACACTTATGGAAGATAGCAATACTCAAGAAGCTGAGTTGATTGACAAGTTAATGCAGGAAAATGAACATTACATTACCGAAAACATAAAACAAAAAGAACAAATATCCATAAAAAATAAAAAGTTAGTTTCTGCTGTTAATAATTTGAAGAGGACCATTAGAAATTACAAGAAAAAATACGCTGCTAGACCTAATCGTAAGCTTAACGTACAGTACAGATTTGAACAATTAAAGAAGATTTTTGTTGACATGTTTACCGAAACTCAATTAAAATGTATAATAAAACGGAAAGGGTAGTTAAGTGCAGTGAAAAAGATATTACAACAGCTTACCTATTACCTTGCGTTATTTGAGCAAAAGAAGTTACATGTTTTTAAGAAACCAGTTGCATTATCCGTTACCCGGTCTACGAACTTTACAAAATTATGTCTCCAAATTAGACATGCGTAAAGGAGTTTTGGATATAGTCCTAAGAATAATGGAAATATGTGGACACAGTATGACAGAACGAGATAAATTAACGGTGCTCCAATTCGACGAAATGAAAGTAAAGGAAATTTATGAATATGATCAAAACCATGATCAGGTGCTCGGACCTCACGCCCAAATGCAAGTTGTAAATGCGAGAAGTTTAACTGGCAAGTGGAAACAACCATTATTTGTTGATTTTGATCAAAAGGTTACTCCGGAGATATTAGAAGTTATTATTTCAAGATTGTATGCAGTTGGTTTTTTAGTTGTAGCATGTGTAAGCGATTGTGGAGGTAGTAACTTCGTATTATGGAAGGAAATGAACATTTCTTATGAAAATCTCTTTATAAGACACCCACAACTGCCACTGCAGCGTATTTATTTTTTTTGCGGATACTCAACATTTAACGTTAACGGAAAAAAAATAAATAAGGAGCCACTAAAATTGCTAATCAGCTCAACAAAGGATTTGGAAATAAATAGTTGCCATAAGCTAACACAAGACCATCTAACCTGTGAAGGTTTTAGACGACAAAAGGTTTCCCTTGCTACACAATTATTATCCTATAACACCGCCACAGCTCTCAGACATTATTTTAAAAGAGATACAGTTGCTCAAAATACAGCAAAATTTATAGAAACCACAAACTCCTGGTTTGATGTGATGAATTCACGGGTTGCATACAACAGCATCGTTAGCAAAACAGCATATGATCTAAATTTGGATATACAAAATGATATTTTGGAAACAATGGGATATTAAAAATTACAAAAAGGGATATTAATGAATATAAATGCAATAAAACTGCTTTTTCAAGATTTAAACAAACACTTTGATGTCAAATACATTTTGACGAGCCGCTTAAATCAAGATGCGTTGAGAATTTATTTTCGCAAATACGAACGCGAGGAGGCCTTAATGATCATCCCACTCCATTAAATGCACTCCATAGATTAAGAATGATTATACTAGGAACAGCTAATACCACATGTTATAATTCAAATATAGAAGAGGATTGCGAAACGGAGTGCATTGTTGGTAAAGTACTACACGAAATTGGGATTTTAACTAATAGCGAGACGTCGTCAACCAGCTCAGCAGAGTTAAATACTGAATTTGCCGAACAGTTGACTAATTCCGGAGGTTCGTGTAATCCATCCCATATACCGCCAGAAGATGATGGTCTGCAGTACTTAGCAGGTTGGCTTGCAAAAAAGAATGCAAAAACTCATCCTCACCTGCGAGAAAATAGGCTTGTTCGATGAGCTGATTCTGAACGTGTTCGGTGTGGAATTTGTATTGGACCAGATGTGTCATAGTAATGACGGTATGGAAGAATCGTTGCCAGACCTTAAATTGGTCCAATATACATTCCGCACTGAACGCATTCAGGATGCGCTCAGCGAACAGGTCTAATAACAGCCTGATGTGCATAATTATAATTTACCAGACTGGGTTAGTCATCTGTCCTTTGGAGGATTAACGAAGCCATCAGAGGAATTTTTATCCACAGTAAAAAACCTGAACGAGTATTTTAATCAATATTGTAGTGATGGAATTTTGAATTGTAAAAATATTAATAACAAAAAGCTTTTAAAATTATTTAAAGCCCACTTCCAAAATATTGATGTAGTTATATTGAAAAGTTTCATAAGTGTTGTGACCAGTAGCTCCAATGAACGAGCACGCCACCAACGGTCAAGCGACACACTCTCCCATTCATTCGTCGATCTACAGTCACAGAGTACACACATACCATTTTATTATAGTTACAATACAGTTTAATATACAGTTCGAAACATTACGCAGTTGTATCATTTAGTGATAATTACTACCACGGTTACAACAGAACTGGCGACGAGCTTAGACCGATCCAGCGGTTTTACAAATAAGTCCAGCTTATTTTGTCACGCACGCACCGCGCTTGACTCTAGCCGGCTATGGGCGCCATCACGGCGCCATTTTTACACGCGTCATAGACAACAACGCCTCGTTATTTACCCGTGCTGCATGGGCCACCTTATTACCTGCCTTGATAGCCCTCTAGGCAACTTCCTTTTCCATTTATGAACAAAATCCTTTACATACAGCCATGGCAGACGTGAATGAAATATTAAAAAAGCTTGCGGAGATAGTAGGGGCGATACAAGTGACTCAAAATCAAATGCTGCAAAACCAAAATCAAACAAAAAGAACTTTTGAGATTAGAAAAGGTGAAGATTATAGAGAAGATGGACCATGCTCAGTGGGGAACACCAATAGTACCCATCGTTAAGAAGAATGGAGCAATCCGACTCTGCGCTGCATATAATACCACCTTAAATAAAGTTATAGAAGACGATTGCTACCCAATACCTCGAGTTGAAGACTTATTAAATAAACTCTCCAGAGGTAAATATTTTTGCATTTTGGATATTCGGAACGCTTACTTGCACATGAAAGTTGATGACGACAGTGCAATGATGCAAGCAATTTCGACGCACAAGGGCGTTTACAAGGTCAATAGGCTCATGTTCGGAATAAAGACAGCACCATCGGCCTGGCAGAGATTTATGGACCAGATCCTACAGGATGTCGATGGTTCGGTATGTTTTTTTGATGACATCGGTATTCAAGGAAAAACTCCAAGCGAATTACTTCAACGCTTAAAACTAGAAATTCTTCGAGAAATTACGTTTACACGGACTACACCTTAACAAGAAAAAGTGTGAATTTTTCAAAACTAAAATTGGTTACCTTGGATACTACATTGATGGCTCTGGGTTACACACAGCTCCAGATAAAATAGAAGCAATTTCAAAAAGCCCTACACCCACAAATGTGAGCGAAGTGAGAACCTTTCTAGGTCTAGTCCATTATTACCAAAAGTTCATACCTCATCTTTCAACAAAACTTCACCCTTTGTACGCCTTACTCAAGAAGAATGTTCCCTTCAAGTGGACTGACAAATGCGAGAAATCATTTACATCTTTAAAGAAGGAACTGACCAGCTCAAGAATTTTAATACCATTCAACCCGGAACTCCCCCTGACACTAGCAACAGATGCATCACCGACAGGATTAGGTGCAGTAATTTCACACGTAATGCCTGATGGCACCGAGAGACCTATATCGGTTGCATCTTGTTCACTAAATGCAGCAGAGAAAAATTATAATCAACTCGATCGCAAAGCTACCGCCATTGTTTGGGGACTAAAGAAGTTTTTTTCGTATTGTTATGGAAGAAAATTTATTCTTATAACAGACAACCAACCATTGATGCGAATTTTCCACCAGAGCAAGGATAGCGGTTAGATTACTTCACTATGCAAGCTACATCGCAGGTTTTCGATACGAGATAAGGCATAGAAGAACACAGGATCATGCTAATGCAGACTTTCTGTCCAGAATGCCACTACCTATTACTAGACAGACATTGGACCACGCTGAAGTTTTTCAGATCTCCCAGATTGAGAAGATGCCAGTCAACAGAGACGAAATTAAGAGAGAAACGAAGAATGACCCAACATTGAGGCAAATATACTTAGCCCTGGAGACTGATGGAGATTTTCCATTTACTTTTGGAAAGAAAAGTGACTTTGCAATCCAGGATGGATGCCTACTCAAGGGAATGAGAATAGCAGTTCCAAGGACCTTACAAAAGAACATTCTACAGGAGTTGCACGCAGCACATGTGGGGACATCAAGAATGAAGGCATTAGCCAGAAGCCATATTTGGTGGCCACAAATTGACAAAGACATCGAAAATGAAGCAAAATCTTGCATCCGATGTGCTGAAACTCGTAACAATCCAACAAAAGTGGATATTCATCCATGGGAGAACGCGACGGTACCCTGGCAAAGAGTGCATGTTGACTACGCTGGACCATTTTATGGTACATACATATTTATCCTCGTAGATTCATACACTAAATGGATAGAGGCCATACCAACAAAATCTATTACCTCAGCCAAAACAATCCACATGTTGAGAGACATATTTGCTCGATTTGGACTATCCTATACATTGGTGTCAGACAATGGGACAAATTTTAAGTCGAAGGAGATTGAAGATTTTTATAAGTCTAACGGCATACTCCATAAAGTAACAGCCCCGTGCCATCCTGCAACAAACGGTCAGGCGGAGAGATATGATCAAAGAATTAAAAGAAGTCTCCGGAACCAATTGAAGGAGGGAGTACCATTAGGACTTAGCTTGCAGACGTTCCTTATGCAATATAGGAACACCCCTTATCCAGCAACGGATTCTAGTCCAGCTAAGCTCATGATAGGGAGACCAATTAGGACTCGTATATAGACCTGGTGAAGAGGAAGATGAAAAAGGAAGCCCGTACCGAGAATAAATGTTTAGCAGATACCGACGGACGACCTCTGAACATAGAAGATAAGGTACAGATCCGCATCTATAATAACCCGGAAGAGAAATGGGATTTTGGAACCATTGTAGGAAGAACAGGGAAACTCCACTACGATGTTATTTTCGGCGGAAAGGTCCACAACAGACATCGTGACCAATTAATACCCTACTCTGGACCATTAACCGCTAACTCCAACAGACACGTTTTTACCTATGCCAATACAAAATGACGCCAATGAGTTTGTTTCAGGTACATCAAAGTCTGTGGACCAACCGGCCACAACTCCAGTACCAGAACCGTCTCCACAGTTACAGATACCACCGTCACCCATACAGACGCCTCCAGCGCATCCACCAAAACCGAAGCAGACTACGCCGATATCACTTCGGCGTTCAACTAGAATCAGAAGGCCTCCAGATAAAATGGACCTTTAAGTTACGAGGGGGATGGTGTTATGACCAGTAGGACATATGACCAGTAGCTCCAATGAACGAGCACGCCACCAACGGTCAAGCGACACACTCTCCCATTCATTCGTCGATCTACAGTCACAGAGTACACACGTACCATTTTATTATAGTTACAATACAGTTTAATATACAGTTCGAAACATTACGCAGTTGTATCATTTAGTGATAATTACTACCACGGTTACAACAATAAGGCAAAGGATTTTTATTAGAATAAAATTTTTGAATCAAGTATATACCACTCAGAAGCAAAATCCAGCTATGGAACGAAAAGTTGCAATAATTAAAAATAGACTTAGTTCAAAAATGAAAAAGATATGCACATAATTAAGTTCTTATTTTTTTGTAATAAACATGCTCAAATGCCTTTGTTGCCTTTTTATTCCTGTTTTAGTTAGATAATTATCAATTTAATCTAAGCAGATAAATGTCAATCAATATTTTTTTAATCTCAAAATGTAATTTTAAAATATTCGTAAGTTAATACCCATACATCTATGGGTTCTTACTTTCCACTATGCTAAACACGTTAAAATACCCTTTAGCTGATAATACCGCAAATGAAACATCCAGCAACTATTAATAAACGATTTTTTAGAACCTATAGTACTTGCTATTACCATTTATTACATTGATTATTATAAATACATATATTTTTATTATTTCTTAAATATATTCATCAGAACTACCAGGTATTTTTAAATTATTTGCATATATTTTATGAGAATACCCATTTATATTTTGAAACTATAAAAAGTAGAAATTACAAAGCATATTTGGTTGCATATGTTTGAAGGTAGTTTTGCCAGGCACTCTTCGCAACATGTGTTGCTATTCCGCCAGTGACGTCAGCGCCCGCACATCAAAAAGTCGCTCTGTCTGCGCAACCTTATCTACAGTAACCTTGGGTTGACAAGTGTTTCGAATGGCCACGACCGGTCAGCTATTCCCCTGTTGCCAGCGCTATTGGTGATCGGTAATCTTCGTGTGTTACCGAGGGTGGTCGGTGAATTCAAATAAAATACACTTTTAACTGCAATTATCTCATAGAAAACCTAAACCAAAAGGCTTACAGCTTTACGGTAGGACTCCTGATAACTTGTACGGTAGTTTAAACCGAACATCTGCTCAAATTTTGACATGACCGGAATACCCTATTGGCGTAAGTCTATGAACAACTTTGATTCATGTGTTAAATTGTACGTACTTTACATAGGGGTAGTTACCCTGAAAAGCTCGGAGTTTTGCTCACTGGACAACACCCTGTAAATGATCATTATGTGGACCTACTCCATAACAAGAAATGCGCCTACAAGTAGATAAAATCATTAATAACTTCTGTAAATATTCTTTGATACCTTTCTTTAATAGGACAGATTGTAGTCAATTAATAAGGGTAGCCACCCTGAAACGCTCGTGATTTGGCTGACATCATAACGATGATGTGCACCTAATCCACTAGTGCAAGATCCCAACCTAGATCGACCTTATTTTTTATACAATGCAATGTATAAATGAACACAATGTCCTAGTATTGCCGCCCCATATCCTGACAAGGCTATTTTTAATTAAATATTGTTTAATGCGTTTTTTTATGGTTGCGGTCATTCTTTTTCTTGACAAATTTAGTACCTACCAATCGAGAGCCAAATACGTACGGAAAACGACACACTAAGATTGGCATCTGGTAACTAAGAAGGTAACTGCTATTCCGCTTCATTATCTGCAGCATTAGTACGTGATACTGTAAACCGGCTCTAAGCGCTTGTTATATGAACGTGCCGTTTTACTCAATTATTTATATTTAAAATCACGACGAGATATGTCAACTTTTGCAAACCTACATTTTGATATACAATCCATTAGGAAAAACGATAAGGGTAAATTACTAGTACCAATTTACCTTAAATAATTTTTAATTAAAAATAACCTTGCTAAAAATAGCCAGGATACGGGGCGGCAACCCTAGTACATACATTGTGTTCATTTATACCTTATATTGTAAGAAATACAGATTTGATTAGGAAAAAGGATGAGGGAAGGTCGATCTAGGTCGGGATCTTTAGACTACTAGAACAATTATATGACAATAACAACTTCTAAAGTATTGGAGCCCAATTGTTTAAATATCATTTTATAGATAATTACGCAACATTTTGTACGGCGCAATACATAAAATTAATAGCTTTGTTACTGTTCCGTATTTTTTCTCAATGAATTTCTATATTTTATTGCTGTTATTATTATTATGTATGTTTTGCAAGTATTTGACATCATTTTCTACACTATAACAAAAAGTCATGTCTACACAATATAAGATTTTACAATACTCATAAGTTACGATGAATACGTTTATCAGCCAAACGGCTCACTTCATACTGTGTGTTAGGTGGACACTATTGTCATTGTTATCGACTGAGCGAAACTGAGCATTCCAGGGTAGCTACCCCTATTAATTCCCAACAATCTGACGTATAAATAAAAGTTATACAAAAGTTTACGGAAGTTATTAATGTTTTTATCTGCCTGTCGGCGTATTTCTTGTTATGGGATAGGTCCACATTATGATCATTTAAAGGATGCTATCGAGTGAGCAATACTTCTAACTTTTCAGGATAGCTACTCCTCTTAATTACCTACAGATTGACGTATTGTTCAAACTTTTGCATCGCCTATGGAAATTGTTATAAACATTTATATGACCCACTCAGTGGGCTGCACACCAATGTGGATTACTAATTTGTTATCCCCGATATTCTACGGTATCGGTGGATGGAGTTATTTGCAATTCTGTTCGATACTTTTTGTGCGTAAATCAGTGGAATATACTACTTGAATAGCTCTAGCGCTTGACATATGTTTCCTTAAGAAATCCGAATAAACAAGTTATACTTTGACGCCCTAGTCTGAACCATGCTGCGTCAATGAATGGAATTCAGCCTGCCGCGATTCAAGTGTGTTACCTCAGCTTCGATGGACGCAACTGCGGCCGTGTATCTAATGACAATAACAAGGAAATATAAAACTGTATAAGTGGTATATTGGACATTCTGTCAATAAATACATTGTGTTGAGAAGAAATTCAAGCACGTAAAAGGAATTCCTCTGAATTTCCTATTTTTCAAATCTTTTGAGATTCAATATGTCCTATATGTAACCTTTACAAGAGCATATATCGAAAATGACCACCGTATAATCTAAAACAAAACCCATTAGTTAAGATAATCAAACAACAAAGACAAACTGTCATTAGCGAATTTAAAGAAACAGTAAAAAAGGTTATAGGCACACACAGCCAGTGGGTGCTTGACTCGTACTATTAAAATTATAATGCTCTCCTTGATGGGGTTCCACACAGGACCAATTTGATTGATCACTCTAAAAAGATTATACATAATATAACTTAATATAATACTATCCCAGCCGATAATAAAATATATATAGTTTTCATATATGTAGGATAGTGAGGCAGTGTGGTAATACACACGGCTTGACAGGAAAGCTTTCGGGTCCTGCCTACTGACGGACAGGGATCATCAAATCAGTTTACCTCTGATTTTCTAGGGCGGTACAGTCAAATAAGATATGCCTTACCGCTTCTCCCTTTTGCATACGGACTCGGTAGAAGAACGTACCGTTCATTTGCAGATTGCTCATATGTTTCCCTGTTCCACAAGGTAAAGGTGGATGTGCCTTGTTCCTACTGCGTGCCTTTAATCCATGCTGGATGATGAAATTAGATCCGGACACTTCAGCCAGGTTCGATGATACTCAAGAATCATTATTATTATTATCACGGAAAAGAATTGGGCCACACACAAAACGTTTTCTTAATTTAAATTTGTGTTTTTTTTTTAATTCTTTTATTGTTAATTTCAGAATTGTGTAATATGCCTTATGCTTTCGAATGGGAAAAAATTCAAGTTACGTTGTATATGGACTTACAGGTTAACACTTTACGCCGACGATAATTTATAGCGTTATTTTAATTTGAAAAAGCTTTTAATAAAAGCTTTAAAATATATTTATCTCAAAAATAAAAAATATATATTTATCTCAAAAAGTCGAATCAATTTAACAAATATTTTGTTATTTTCGTATTTAGTTGACCAGAGTTCCCTAAAATTGACTAATAAATCTCATGCCGAAAAATCAATGTTCCCCTGTGTAATTGACAATAACAGAAGTAATCACCGCGCCGTTGCGCATGCCATACAGCTTAATCGACGAAGCAATATCATTGTAAAATTTAGTAGCTGAGTTTCCTTACTTGTCGTATGTGATACCGATATCTATGGAGAAAAAATACTTGCTTAATATCTAAAATCTATAGATAATAATTTTGCGTTTATGACACTGGACCTAACAGCTGAGTCCACGCTTCCGAGTCTATGTTTGAATAACTCGAGCTGGTTTTTCAATATTGGATTCAACTATGACCGAAGTTCAGTACTGCTTTTTAGTGCTCAATAGCCAACCAGACTTCAAGAATCTAACAGTATACTATGGTTACTGATGAGTTCACTAGAACTTAGAAATAAACCAGTATTGAAAAACTAGCCCTAACATATTCTGTTATATTTTTGTTAGCTTTGTAATCGCTAAGCAACGACAGGAAATTAATTCTTTCGTGGAAAAGTCTATAAACATAAGGCTTGGTGACCAAAATAAATACTGGGTACCGCACAAGGTATGCCCTACATACATTGAAGGACTGAGACTGAAAATATTGCAGAAGAAAATCGATGCATACTGGAGGAAGTCACAAAATCAAAATCATCACCGATTGTTATTTTAGTATGGTGGTGGTTATACCGCAAAAAGTAAATTTCTGGGGTGGCCCTCGCCCAATTTTCCGACTATTTTATTGGACAGAGCCACTCTGTACCTTTTTCTATGACATAATGACGTTTGTCATACTGACATTTAATGTCACGTCATATCAGTGGCATTGACGTTTGTCAAAATCTGACATTTGCAACACAGCGACGAATGCTGTGGATTCTGTCAAGCCGCTTCTATAAAAGCTAATAGCGCCTTAACCGTTCATCCCATTGGTCTGTAAATTAGTATACTTATTATTTAAAATCACTGCAGGGTGAGCTGATTAGTTTGGCCAAAATCGTATAAATCCCGATGAAAACGCATGTAACATTGGTCACTTCCCGTTGTCATATTGTGGCCAAAAGCAATCAAGTTCGTCCCCTTGCAATTCTAAATACGTATGCAAAATTTCAACACGATTCGTTGTTCCGTTTGGACGCTATCGTGTTCACAGACATACATACACACATACACACACACATACATACATTTCCAGAAATCATTGCAATCGATTCAGGGGATCCCAAAACGCGTATTTCCACTGAAATCCCGAAAAAAAATTTCCGTCGATTACAATACTTTCCTTCTAGGTACTAGTCGGAAAGTAAAATATCTGGGGTGGCCCTCACCCAACTTTCCGACTTCATGGTGGTCACAATGAAGTCTATATTTAATGTCATGTCATGTCAGTGGCACTGACGTTTGTCAAAATCTGACAATTCACAACACAACGATGAAGGCTGTGGATTCTGTCAACCCGCTTCTATAAACTCTTATAGCACCTAAACCGTTCATTCCACTGATCTGAATATTTGTATACATGTTTAAAGTCACGGGAGGATGAGCAACTATCAAATTGGTCAAAATCGAATAAATCTCTAAGAATATGTATGTAACATTTGCCACTTCCGGTTGTCAGATTGTGGCCAAAAACAATCCAGTTCGTCCCCTGGCAATTCTAAATAAGTATGCAAAATTTCAGCCCGATCCGTTGTACCGTTTGGACGCTATCGTGTTCACAGACATACATACACACACACATACATACATACATACATACATACATACATACATTTTCCAGAAATCATTGCAATCGGAAGTCTAGTCGGAAAGTAAAAAAAGCGATAAATTTTCCTAATATTCCTTCGACCTCACGACCAGTTCCACATAATGAACACTTTTCGGTCCCACCTACCATTGTTCAATATTGTTCAGAGGTCTATGATAGTAACCGAGAAAATGGAAATGATGAAACTGACGATGACTATATAGCTGAAGAAGATTTGGCGCCACATTTGTTCAGTCAGAGTAACCTTAACTCGTGAACTGGTGAGTTGAATCTGCCAAAAGAAGCTCCTGAATTACTTGGATCAAGTTTAAAGACAAAACAAAATCTACTGCCCGGAATGCACTCCCCTTAGTATAAGAGAAAAGGAATTAATAAAAATCTTCAAGGAAGAAGACTATGACTAAATTTTTATAACAGCATAGATGAACCAAGTGAATAGAGGTTGCTTATAGAGTCATCAAAAGGCTACTTTTACCGTTCAGGTTTTTTAACAACAATCAATTTAGAAGTTTTTATTATGCTGTGCTGTAGGGCTAGTCAGTGAATTGTTCATACTGGACTATTACAAAAGGTACATACCCGGGATACTACACATACATTTTTAGTTTCATTGTAAATATTTTCACAGTTTAATTGTAGGTAATGGATTTGCAACGCAAATTTAAATGACCATGAACCTGCAATTTCTGCAAGCAAAATATGAAAATTACAATAATTCGATATTCAACATTATTTATGCAGATACAAATTAGATAATTTTAAAATTATCGCAATTATCCAGGACGGGGCAACCATAAATAAGAAATGTATGATAATACGTCATAATAGTTTAGAACGAAAATATTTTGTGACCATTATCAATTTTTAAATCGATGCTTCTTAATGTACAACAACTACAAATTATTCTATTGATAGAATCAAATCACAAATCCAACGAACCAATGAAAAAATAACAAATGATTACCTCAAAGTGAATAACTACTCACTGCTTTCAACATCAGTTAAGGGCAATGAAAATTAAAAAAATCTATACGTCCATTGTCCATTTCCCTAGAGGCTACGTCATCAATATCTTCAGCCTTATAATTTTCCCATGTTGGCATTATGTCAAGCAGACAAATCTTAGACACTACAAGATATAACCAAATAACGAAAACTCCATTGGTCGGCCAAAAAATCACATGACTAATTTTCCCATATTGCGTAGTAATTTTTCAATATGGGAACCACCATTAAAAAGCAAAACAGCATCAATCATTGAATAGATAGTGGTAGGGGGCATGTAATAAAAACCAAGGGTTTGCGCAGTTTGGCCCATACTTCAGTTTCAGTGATGGTGAAGACAGAAGTAGCGAAGAATTCGGAAAGACTTAGATGCATTGATGCCATGGCGACTGTAAAATGGATGTTGAACCTAACAGGCATTTGGCCATTGAAAAATCCAACAGAATTGGAGATTTTGAAGTTTACTGTAAACTATACAGTAACTGCATCATTTGTTGTAACAATGGTCATCGAATTTTTTATAATTATCAATGATTTGGAAAAGTTGAACGAGTTACTGTGCGTATTATTACCAGTTTACATATACCACATCAAATTAGGTGTGATGCATTACAGAAAACAGAACTTCTTCTGTGTTTTGGACTTACTGGACTCAGATTTGTTTAACTCTCATGGAAACAAACTGGAAGAACCACTAACGAAGATAATCCGTTCGTCAGAACGCACTGCTCGATTCTTTCAAGTACTGACAGTACTGGTAGTGTTGTTTTACGCCACCTTTCCACTACTTGATGGAAAAGGACTTCCAATTCCCTTCTCAATTAATTTGGGACAGTATAAATATCTGGTGTACATTTTACAAATTTCTGCGTTATCATTGTGTGCTTGGAACCTAACGACAATGGATCTACTTTTTATGATTTTTATGAATCTGATATCTGCCCAAATTGATGTTTTGAAATCTAAATTAATTCATATCAGGCAGGATGCTATAGCAATTTTGAATGATAGGATTGGATCACAAAATATTGGTAGCTTGGATAATATTGTTGAGGATTTACTGAAGGATTGTGTTCTCTTGCATAGAGGTGTTATGAGGTAAGCACACTTTATCATCAATTCAATAATACGTAGAATTGCAGATTCTCGCTATACTAAAGCCAAAAATGATCTAGAAATGGTCAATATTTACGAATAAGTGACAGCAAAAGAAAAATATTTATTGCAAAAATTTTACACTTATGCATTTAAATACTTTGCTGCACCGTAATTCTCACATAAGAAATCTACATAAAAATGGCCCTTTGTGACAAAACCAACATCCAGTAAATAATAGGTAAATACATTTTCTATAAGCTTTGGCAGATTTGCAAACACTTAAATAATACGTTTCAACATTAAGACATAGATTACTTATATTGTAAAGTAAAACAAAGTGTTTTGTTCTATATTTTGTATTAATTTTTATTTTATATTTGCATCTTTAATGTAGAATATTATTTTTGTTTACCTATATTTCTAAACAAATTTTCAAGTCCCGAACCAAACTTTGGTCCCGGAATTTGAAAACCCCACGTATAAGAAAAGGACAAGTTTTTACTGGCTTATATAATATTTTGAAATGTTGATTCTCTTTCGGGAAACAAAGCTATTATATGCAACAGTCACTCACAAGAAATTAATCTCTTCATGATTCTCTACAATATCAATATATGAGGAATCTATTTTCCGACAACTACGTCGAGTATAAAAATAAAATACGTCTTTGCAAAATGTAGAATGGTTTATGATCCACAATAAGTCAAAACCGCTGTAGTCCAAAAACCGTTTGTCTGAGTTACACGCTCAACGCTTAAGACACGGAAAATATATTTCTCATTGTACTGTTTGACGAGATAAAGCTCATTAACCTTTTGTATGAGCAAATATGTTGGTGGCAAATTTTGGAAATTTTGTATAAATGTTTAATTTTCACAAACGTTATTGCAATGTACAAAATCGCATCCTTTAGGTGTTATTATATAGAAAAGAATAAATTAACACTATTTTTACTCACAAATAAAACCTGTTTTTTTTTTCTATACCATTTTGCAAAAAAATATGTTGTTAAAGCTCACTGCAGACATCGTTTCACATCCGTCAGTTATTCGCGTGATGTTCCGTTTGAAGCAACGGATCCATCAGTTTTTACTTTCCGACTCCTAGAAGGAAAGTATTGTAATCGACGGATTTTTTTTTGAGATTTTAGCGGAAATACGCGTTTTGGGCTCCCCTGAATCCATTGCAATGGTTTCTGGAAAATGTATGTGTGTACGTGTGTATGTGTGTTAGTGTGTAGGTATGTCAGTGAACACGATAGCGCCCAGACGGAACAACGGATCGGGCTGAAATTTGGTATACGTATTTAGAATTCCTGGGGGACGAACTAGATTGTTTTTGGTGACAATCTGACAATCGGAAGTGGCAAATGTCACATACGTTTTCTTAGGTATTCATCCGATTTTGACCAAACTGACACCATCTCATCCTGCAGTGATTCTAAATATGTGTATAAATTTACAGATCAATGGGATGAGCAGTTTGGGCGCTATAGACATTTATTTCAGTTGGAATGTGACGTAATGGAGAACTGACGTCATCATACCGCGTTAGCTCTTACGTTATTGTTTGAATATTATCGCCTGCCCTCGATTGATGAACAAATAAACAAGTAGTAGAGAAATAAACCTAGTATTATAACACGGATACGTGACAGTATATTAGAATTATTTGTATTTTTATTCGAGAGTTTATAAATGTGTAAACAGTGTGCCATTGTAGTCGGAAAGTTGGGTGGAGGGCACACCAGATATTTTTATAATGTAAAAGGTTGCTGCTGTGCTGTGGTCACAGCACATTTATTCCTTGTTACCATACACGGGATGGTTAAGAACATATACCGTATTTGTAAACTCTGCAGAACATTTAATCAAGCTATTTTTTGTCGTTCAAGATTTGAATACCAATACACAACTTTCGGAGGTTTTAATGGCTATAATCAACAACTAGTTCTTAATTAAATTTTCTTAATTAATAAGAATGGTTAAAAATGTTTGAAGGGCCCCTAAACGCTCTTAGCCCGGGGACTCCAATGCTAGCGGTCCGCTCTTCAATTATGACAAATCGAGCACAAGTATCTCAAAAATTTCCGATTTCAAGACAGAACAATCAGTACTTAACTCAAAAAAAAAAAAATTAACAATTTTTTAATTTTAAATATTTATTTATTTTATTTCATATGATTTATTTTATATACAGAAAAAATATTACGGAGTTGTGTTTCACGGAGTTAAAAAGGATTAAATAAAGTTAATTATTCGCCGAAAAGTGTTAAATTTTAACTCAGTTGGAAGTTATCATATATCTATTTTAGTGTTTAACAAATAGAGCACCATTACGAGTTGCTGTCAACATTTTTAGGAGTTGATAAAACTCATTTCGGATGAATTTGTCTTTTTATCGTCGAGAAATTGTTTAAACAACTCTATGCAGCAAAGTAATAAAGTTCCTATTTTACAACCGAATTTCTTTCGAGTAGATTTACATCCAAAAAGTAGTTAATTGAAATACTTTCGGTGAATATTTTTCAAGAGTTGGGAGTTGAAAGGAGCTCATTGAGCTCCTAATGTATTTATTTAACTCTGGAAACAACAACACCGCATGATTTCACTCTGGACGCGAGGGAAACACAAAAAGAGTTGAAAGGGAGTTGAAATCAACTCATAGTTTTTTTTGTGCAACTTCACAAGTGGTTAGACAATTTGCCTATTTTTCATGTTATGGTATTTTCTTTATCCATTTTCTTCTTTTGTTTTAGGATGGTTGATGAACTTGAGCTCGTATATTCTTTCCCAATGCTGCTACAGTTCATTACTGGTATGGTATTGGTATCCAATAGCATCTTACAACTATTAACGGTAGTACCATTTAAACATTATTTCTTTATTTCTAAATTGACTTAATTTTTCATTGCAAAGATTCCGCCTGGTTCGGCTCAGTTTCTCCTTTCATGTCAATTCGTGCTGATCGTTTTAACGCAGCAGTCGCTTTACCACGTCTTTGGCAATGATGTTATTTTCAAGGCAAGGATATATTATATTTTTTATAAAAAAATAGGTTACATTAACTTAACAATATTGTTTGTTTCAGAGCAATGAAATATCTGAAGCTTGCTTTTTATCGGAGTGGTACAACTGTAATTTGCGCTCACAGAAGATGCTGCTGATGATCATGAAGCGCGCAAAAGAACCACTGGGTATAACTGTGCATAAGTTTACCAGAGTTTCCCTCGCTTCTTTTGGAACTGTAAGATAATTTTAATATATTTGTGGCATAAACTGATACTTGATTTATGTAAATATCTAATAGTTTTTTTTTGTTTGTAGATGATACGTTGGGCATATTCGTTTGTTGCTTTGATAAGGGCTCAGCAACAAAGGGAACATGAATAATAAATATTGGGAATATAACATACATGAAATTATAATTTACACGGCAACATGCAATGTTTGATAGATGTTAATATGTAAATTAATGCAGAGAGTTTATTGGGTCATTTTTGTATTTCGTTTACTGCTTGTTGTAGTTGATAGCGTTTTCTGGATATTTTTTCATTTTTCATTCTCCTGTACTTAAATTAGGCATTATAGATTTGTCAACCGGTTTGTGTCATTTTTTTTGATTGAAAAGATTTTCAATTTTGTCATGTTTCGTAATTTTTCTGCAATACAGCAAATTTAAATCTGATGAAATTATTTCTTTCATTACCATGCGTTTCACCACGTATGTATGTTACTTTCAGTTTCGAACAACGATTTAAAACAGACGAAATTTAACTTATCTATTTTACATAGTTCATAACCACATGAATTCGTGGACATCGTAATTATAGACATTCATCAAACTATAGACAAAATCGTCGATAATAGCTTTGTTCGAGCAGCAGTCCAAAAAGTAATAGTATTCAACTGCTACTGTTACGGATTGTACAGTCAGTCGGCTGTTCGAGCAGTGCTTTAGACTAATTACTTTTTAGTTTAGGCACAATTGAATGTATTTTAACAAGAGTGAATTATTTTAACCCTTATCTCAAAAATGCTGGCAACCCATTTTTTTTAAATGTTGATAACATTGGAATTAGAAGTGACATCCATTAGTGCATTGTATGGTGACGTAAATCGCGACATGTCGGTTGAAATTGTTGTCTGAAGTTTAAACTGACGCTATGGTTTATTGACTATGATTTATGGTTATGATCAGGCAGGCGCACCAGCCGCAGTGTTGTCATCGCTAAAGCAAAATTTACTAGATTTTTTTCCCAGCATAATAGTGGTATTATATAATCACAACTGAAAGATAAAGTGATATACATCAAATCTCATTATTGAATAACTTGGGTAAAAGGTAATAAAGTAGTATATTTTGTATCAGTGTATTAAATCTATTGCAAGCGCAGTACGGTTGGCAACATTGCCAAGAGTACAGTTAGTGATGACGAAAGCGTTCGAGCAGTGAGAAATACCGAACAAGTTTCGAATTAGTACTTAGATGCGCATGCGCCTTGAAGAGTTTGCAGTTAGTTCAATATTAATAACTTACTACTGATCGAACAAAGCTATTGTAACTTACTGCTATAATTTTGAAAATAATTAAATCTACAAATCGTTTTCTTAGCAAAGAAGGGTTGTTCGGTATATTCCCAACATAATTGTAATCGAAAATTATTATTATTATATTACATTATTTTGTTTGTACTTTTTGATTTCAATAAATTTTAATTTAATTAATTCATACATAACATTGATCCTCAAACCTAATTTTAGGCTTCACGATCGAAAAGAGTCGAACGAATTAGGCAGATTTACTAGAATTTCGTAATCCTGTGCTTGACCAATGCGTCTTGGTAAATGTCCTCAATCAATAATGTTTAGGCTTTAACCGAGACATATCCGTCACAGCAAAAGGTTACGAAAGGCTTTAACCAAGACATATCCGTTAAAGCAAAAGGCTACTCAAACATGAGTACTTTTTGGCAGAGCGAGACGTCAGACAGATCTAACGCTGACCGTCAGCGCTAAGGGCTATATAGTATATTATGTTGCGTCCACACTACGGGCACACACGTAATGTAACATGCAATGCGCGTGGACGGCTGTTTTTGACAATGTATTGCAACAAATACCGCGCGAGCAACCGGATACAAGCGTTGTTGCGCGCGCTTCTGTTGCTAGGTGATGTAAATAAATTGAACTTAAAGTAATTGATATTACTATTTATTCAGATTAATTACGTACATAACATTCTTTAATTAGGGTGGATCTATCAATGCAGGTTTAAATCCGTAACTATGGGTTTAATGGGTCGATTCTGTGTACTCCTGTAGCGTCTGTAAGAGCAAACCTGTAAGCGTTATGGCCGTTACGGAAAAGGTGCCATTCTGTGTGGCTCCGTAAGCAACAGATTTCCCGTAAACGTTACAAAAGCTATCGAATCTTTACGGGTTGCTAAAAGGTGACCGTAAAGCCTGCAAATCCTGTAAATCAGGGGCGAGCATGCGCGCTGATGCGAGTCTGATCGGAAACAAAACAACCGTTGAAGAGGTTATGTTACTCAGTTTCTTTCTTTTTGGTTTGTTCGACTTGGGTTGTGTTTGCAGATTATCTTACTAAAAATGAATAGGGCTAATGTTGACCGTTTGCACGTGTTT
Source organism: Aphodius granarius (assembly GCA_963971325.1). NCBI lineage: Eukaryota > Metazoa > Arthropoda > Insecta > Coleoptera > Scarabaeidae > Aphodius > Aphodius granarius. Next base: position 16,865,618 of record OZ020222.1, on the reverse strand, counting down.
ATTGGCCTTCTAATAGAAGAGGACTACAACAGGTAATACATACATAGTGAGAGTTATGCAGTTGATTTTATAAGCTTCTTTTAGAAATCACATGAGAGTTGCGAGAAGGCACCTACGAGACACCACCAACCCATTTGAGCTCTCCGACAATCATTTTAAGAGGATGTTTCGTCTAAATAAACAGTCAGTGCAGCAATTAATTAATGCTTTAAGCAACCACTTACCTGCCGTTGCACCACACGGAGTATTTCTGCAAACAAAGGTTTCTGTTGTTGTGCTGCCTTATTGGCATACTAATTATGTATTATCATTTATTGTGTATAATTTCTATTACAGGTTTTTTTAGGTTTTTTTTTAGGTTAAGTCTTAACTATGAGTTTACCGGTTCATCAGTGTTCGGGTTAGCGCTAACTAGAGTTTAAATCTCTAAAAATCTAAAAAAAGAAGAGACGGAGCCGTCATCATCAAGACCGGTAGCGGGTCCTATGCTGAGACTCTGGCCCGGGTCAAAGAACAACTGAACGCTGATGGTGACTCACTCAATATCAAGGGAGTGAGAAAAACTAAATCCGGCGATGTAATGATCAAGGTCAAGGACCGGGAGAGTGCGGCAAATCTGCGACAGCAGATACGAATGACAACGGGCTTGACGGGTCTACCGACCAGAGTAGCAGGGAAAGAGCGCTCACTATCAGAGACCTTGAGTTGACATGCACAGCACAGGAAATTGTAGATGCAGTACATAAAGTCGTGGGAGATGGCTTCAGCGCCGACATAAACATAAGGGCATTAAACAAAGCCTACGGCGAAACAAAGACTGCAATCCTGCGGGTCCCGGAAGGTGCAGCGGTGGTACTCCTCCGAAAGAAAACCATCAGAGTCGGATGGGCCGTAGGGTGCGTTGGAGAACGACAGCAGGTGGCAACGTGCTACAGATGCTGGGAGACTGGCCATCTCGCAGCCGCTTGTAAGGGCACGGACCGGACAGAACTCTGCAGAAACTGCGGCATGGCGGGCCACATGGCAACAGCCTGGGATAAGGCCCCAGGGTGCCCTATCTGCAGGACGGAGGGACATAGGGCGGAAACCTTACGCTGCCCTACGTACGCAAAAGCCATAGAGGATGCGCAGAAGGGAAAGGTAAAATCGCACAATGCCTGAACCCTACCACAAAACAACGAACAGAAGGGCGCTGAGAGACCAACTAAGACCTCAGCAACAGTCCCCAACCAATAAGAGAAAACCACCGTCAAAAATCAAAAAAGACCGTGCAAGGATGGGTATGGTTGGCACTAGCGATGTTTGACGTTTGATGGCGGTTAGTTTATTTGTGCATGCTAGTAAGGTTCTTCATCCTCAAGTTTATTATGGATATGGATTTTTTTTTGACAAAACTTTGGATTTTACGGATGATGAAGAAATTATCGATTTTTTAGGAAATGGGAGGTGATATACCATACAAGAAAGAATTAATCATTTGTAGAGGTGGGAAGAAACAGATTTCTTTCGACGACGTTGGCTATCGTCTTTATGTTGAGCTTAATTGAGGAAACGACAGAATGTCTAAACTATAGAATCACTAAAATGGCAATAATAAACACAATAGATATAGCAAAATTTAAAACTCAACTAATGCTGTTACTTCTACACTGGTTTTACTCAACAACGTCCAAGAAAATGGTATATCTGGGGGAACGGGGTGATAAATTCTTCTTCTTTTTCTCACAGCACTAAACAAATACCAAAATTGTCCTTTATCTACTGTTGGCAATAATGATTATAGTTATATTTCTGTAGCCAACCTCGCTCAAACTGGCATTTTCTTAACTGGAAGTCTGATTTGTATTGATCAACCCGGTACTATCGTAACTAGTAATTAACGAAAATTCCAGGTTACTTAACTACCACTTTTAAACCTGCATTGATAGGTCCACCCTTAATTTTTATATAGGACAAAATGAAGTTCACCTAACAGTTTAACATATTTTATCTCTAATAACTTTTGCAACCTTAGATCAATCTTGATAGTTTCAGATAAATTATAAACCAATTCTTCGAGATTTTCAGTTGTAATGTTGCTGCTGTATTTTTGAAAATAATTATTTCTACAACTTATTTATCTGTGGAACCAACATTGGTGGATTAACTTGGAAAATGAAACATTGACACGTTCCCGTTGAAAAACAATTTAATTAGCAATGTAAATATTCGAAGAGATATTTTATTATAACTCGGTTTAAATTTTAACTTTCATAATTAGCTTTTAACCATTTGGCACATTGTAGAGAATATTTGCCAGGTTCAATACAGACTCACGTAGTATAAAAAATATATTTTGTGATATAGAATTTATTATACAGCTACATATTTTCAGGTGGTCGATTCACTGGCGCAAATTTATTTGGTTACTGTTTTTTGTTCATTTCTTAATTGCATAGTTTATGTTGGAGTTATAAGTAGCGTTTAATAATAGTACACAATATGTATATTAAGGCCTGCTACAAAACACTGTTTCAAAACTTAAAAGTGATTTTAAATCTCCATGTTAAAAATGCTATTTCGAAGTAATTTGTTTGTCATGTTACACTGCAAAAATAAAAACAAGAAACTATGTTATGTTATATATCTTTATTATATTATACATACTTACCATCTTATTGAAGTGTTTTAGTTTTTTTATAATAAGTACATCTACAAATGTCTACACAATTATAATTTTATTAGAAATAACAATTATTTGCATTACAATATGTTTTTGGTAAAAATAATAATATCTTTCATTCAGACCTGCGGCAGTATTTTCTTGGTATGATATTATTCACACGTTTGCTAAATATAGTTCCCATCTATATTCCAGTAGCATTCTATGCGCTAGTCAACCGAAAACTTTTCATCTCTATATATCGTACGCTTGCCAAATAGCAATGAAACAGTTCGGTAGAATGCTCTTCGTTATGCTAGTAAAAACTTCTTTTTCTATTTAGTGCCTGTGCCTTTGAATATAAAATTGTTTTTTTTTTCGCTTCTAACCAGCATCATTCGACAACGACATCTGTATAATTTGATCCATCATATTTGGAAATATAACAGTACAAGTTAATATCGCTAAATTTTTATACATTCACAAAGTTACAAATGAAGTTACAATTTACAGATCAATGAGATGAACGGTTTAGGCGCTATAAGCTTTTATAGAAATGAATTGACAGAATACCAGTTTAAACCATGACTGAAGTTCAGTAATGCTTTTTACTGTCAAATAACCAATCAATCTTCACTAATCTGACATTTACCATGGTTACGGAGGAGTGCAGTAGAACTTAGAAGAAATAAACTAGTATTGAAAAACTAGCACTAAAATGTTAAACTATGACCATATGACTATATACTTAATAGACTGGTAACTCTCCCACAAAGGGTAAGCACCAAGTTTCAGTGCTTCCGTATTTGGAAGTGGTACTAAATAAAGAATAAGAGTAGGGGAACGGCACGCAATTTTAATTTAATTTCTTGTTCAGGTATGTTTTTTTTTCAGATCAATAATGAACAAACCCCATTTAGAGTTCTATAGTGACTCACATGTGGACTTTTCATTATCAAAGCAATTGCATAATTATAACAAATATTTAATACAAATATAGATAGGCTTTTTGTGTACAAATTGTTTATTTGTTGTCGAAATGTTTTTGGTATTTTTACAAATATAAATATATAATAAATAAATACCTGGGTATTTGAATGAAATAAATCACACACATTTAAATATATATAAAAAATGCATTGCTACTAATGTAATAATTTTAAGCGAATATTTAACATTAATTATCTTCGCCTTTTTTGATAATTTCTAATGCCTTTCTTTTTATTTTACATTAATCACTTTTAATCTGCTGTCTTTTCCAGTTCTTATTTTGTTGATACTGACACACCATGCATTAATAGTAAAATGGAATGACTATCCCTAGAAATATTTCTATATTATTTTATATTATGTTTTTTGCAGGATCTACTAAATAAGAGTATGCTTTTTAATTTTTTACTTCATACTTTTTTTAAGCTTAATTGTGGCATGATTAGGTAACTAACAAGCTAAAATATCAATGCATTTCTTATATGTATTTAAAAATGCTTTGTGTGGTAGTGTTAAGGAGTGTGAATTGTACTCGCGTATTTGTATAACTTTGTTAACTGGCTGTGCTGAAGCAGCTACTAGTGTCCTTCTGCAGGTAGAACACCCCTTCGTTGCAGCTAATATTTTTTTTACAATGAATCCAGCAACATAAGTGTTTGCATCGTATCCTGAGCTATGTATATCCTCAGTTGCTGGCATTGAACAGTCATTGTGGTCGTGAAACACTATTCTTCTAATTGCAAGTAAATGCTGTTCACTAGGCATGTCTTGAGACCATTCCTGAGGTTCATTGAAAAGGTTATTCGTGTTGGCTTTGAGGTGATGGACAAGGTTGCAACACATATTTCCAATTTTTTCAACTGCGTTGCTCTGCTATGAGCTTAGCATTTCTAATGCGCCTAATCCATTCTTCGCACAGGGAGACATTAGGAAATGGAACACTCGGCGTTCTGGGGGTGATTAGGCTTCAATGTTTGCATTTTTGTAAACCGTATTTAAGATATGTATGTGATATTTTCGTTTACATTACGTTGCCTTTTTTTAACAAGCCGCATTTGATAAATAGACTACAAGATATGACACATGCAATTCCTAGTGCGGTAATTTTTTTAAATTATTTCTAGGCACAAGTTGTAAAATATTAATAACAAGGCAGGAACTTATAACAATTATGAGACAGTGTGGTCTTAGTTCCATTGACGCACAGTTACAATTTATGGAGAATCAAATTGAAGGAAGGTTAAAAATTGACGAAAAGATTTTAAAGAAAAGATTAGCGCTTTTTAAACATCAATTTAAGTCTCGCTGGACATTGACGCACAGAATTTATGACAGATTTATGGAGAACAATGTAGAATGGCTCCGAAATCCCATTTCATTCCCCCGCCTAAAAAAAAAAAATAAAAAATCCGGTCGGTCAGAAATTTCATTTGAATTAAGTTCAGATAGAACAAAACGACAAAAAACACAAGATTTAAGAGAAAAGGTACCTTTGCCTCTTTTAACATACGCCATAAGGAAGACACTAAGTGCCAAAGGCCAAATAGACTCATCTAAAGTGTTAAATGATATTACAAATACAAGTCCCAATAGAGCTACGAAATACAGGAAAGCGTACAAAACATCATTAAATTAAAAAATGATGTCCGCTGACGATGCTCTTGCCACATTAGTTGACGCAAAATTATCACGACATCAATATCAAATCATCAGGATGAGCGTGCCGGATAGATATCCTTCATTCAAACAAATTCAATCAGCAAAAAAACGCTGCTATCCACAAGGTAAAACAGTAACAGAATCTTCTGCAGAAATTCCTTTACAAGATCTGCTTAATCACACCATAAACCGTTTACTTTTATCCATCCAGACAGCAATAACAGCAATAAATGATAAAGATCTGCAAAAACTTAGCTTAGTCACAAAATGGGGATTTGATGGATCCTGGACATAGCTCGTATAAACAAGCTTTTATTGATAGCGAAGTTAATGATGCTTCAGTTTGCATAACATCTACTGTACCAGGGCGAATTACTTGTGGAGAAAAGGTTATCCGGCAAAACCCACGTTCTGCTTCAACCAAATATTGTAGGCCACTCAAAATTGAATTTATTAAGGAGACAAGTTAAAGAGAAAAAAAGAGTTGATGAGGAGATTAAAAATTTAGATAAAAGTATAATATTGGAGGACAGGCGCATTGAAGCAGAACATGGTTTAATTTTTTGTAAGATTGAAGGTAAAATTTGTAATGCTGTAACAAGCACAACATCGACACAAAAGTGTTATTTATGTGGCGCCTCGTCCAAAATGTTTAATAACGTAGAAGACATGGTCAAACGGAAGAAAATCACTGAACATTGTCAATTTGGATTATCGGTTTTGCATGGATGGATCCGCATGTTTGAGTGCCTTCTACACATCTCCTATAAACTACCTATAAAGAAGTGGCAAGTTCGAGGTAATGACAAAGAAATTGTAGCAAAAAATAAAGCCATAATTCAAAAAGAATTTAAGGATAAGTGGGACTTCTAGTGGATAAACCAAAACCGGGATTTGGTAACACAAATGACGGCAACACTGCTAGGCGTTTTTTAAGAATCCCGAAATATCAGCTGCCATAACACTAATATCGATTTAGATTTGATTAAAAAAATGCATACTATCATGATTACAGTATCCAGTGGGTACGAAATCGATGTAAACAAATTTACAGATTATGCCCACAATACCGCCAGATATTTTGTGGAGAAGTACCCATGGTACAACATGCCTCCTACATTGCACAAATATTTTATTCATGGGCCAGAAATTATCTCATCTGCTTTATTGCCTATAGAGCAATTGACAGAGGAACCCCAAGAAGCACGAAACAAAGATTTTAAAAAGTTCCGGGAACATAATTCACGGAAATCAAATAGGATCAATACTAACGAGGATATTTTGAATGGATTTCTAGTTAGTTCGGATCCATTAATTACCAGCAAAAGAACACTATATAAGAAAAAAAGTGAACGACTTCCAAAAGAAGCTTTGGATTTATTAAAGCTTCCTAACATTGACACTTGTATCAATAACAACTCAGACACAAGTGGTGAAGAGAATACGGACAGTGATGACGAATTTTTATAAATGTATTGTTAAATTTTATTTACTATTTATTTAGGATCAGCAAATTTGTTCAATAGTTTCCTGTTTCCTGTTACGACAAATATATATTTCAATATAGTACATATGTATTGCAATTATGTATGTTTTTCTTGTGCAACCCATTGTTAACCCGTATATGAATTTTTATAGATTTTGTAATTCGGCGTACTTTGTAAGTAATATAGTTGTCATATATTATATTCAACCTTTAATCGTAAACACTAAGTAGTACTTACTATGGAACACCTGTATAAATAACATTTATGAGATATTTTATAAATATTTAGATGGCATTGTTAAATCAAATTAAGTGTTTTATTAATCTGTTTATATTGCTTTCCAATGTTTCCCGTATGTTTGTGTTAAGTAAAATATTAAGCTGTATTACGCAACACCCTATAGAAATATAGTTGAAGAGATATGTTGTTAGTAGTTCTAAAGTATTATTAAACGAAATTAGCCCCAATATGAACTTGTTTGTACATTATTAGAATTAATGCCAATTATTGGCTTCTTTACTCCACTGTGCATCGGCCAGATGAGTTTCAGTTAAGCATGCAATATTAACATCGTATTTGCAAGAAAGGCTACAAATAGATTTCTTTAGTTCATTCCGTTAGCATTCCAATTTAGAATGGTGATAGTGGTCGCGTTCACCAACAGCCAACGTTTGCAAACGTTGAGTAAACGCTTGCAACATTTCTGGTGAACGCGCAACAAACTATAAACGCGTTTGCAAATGCAGACTTGTTTCACAACCTTCAAAACCACAGAAACGGGGTTGTTTTGATATAGTGTTACCATGGTAAAACATGGGTAAAACCAGGTAAAACTAAAAGTTTTTTGGTTATGTATCAATCAAACAACGTTTAGTGTCAAAAGCAGTTCACCAGAGTGCCAACTGCAAACGTAAACAGTTTTCTCTGGTGAACGCGATCATTGTTTAATTGTGGATGATGTTCAGGCATTGAAGATTTGGGGAAGGATATTATTGATAATGAATGATTTAGCTTTGTTGATTATGGGTAGGATTAATTGTTTAGGCAGGACATGTGTTAGGTGTAGTTTGCCTGTTCCTTAAGTTGGGTGCGTTTCGAATTGAGTCTGCGACGTTGACATTGTTCCTTATGTTAGATGTTGGGCGGTGTTTACGTGATTTTGGGATGCCATAATTAAAGGCTAGGTGTTTCTAGGTTAGCGTTTTTGATATTCTAGATGGGTTTTGCATCCTCGATAATTCGCTGGATGGTTCTCTTTACAGTTGAAGCACGTAGTGGCATCTGACGGATCTTTGGTGCAGTTTTTATGATTATGAGGTCCTCCACATCTAACGCATCGGGATTCAATTTAACATACCGGGCTACAAAATCTACAGAAGAGACAGACCATCCCGAACCGCTGCCGGTGGAGTTGCAATACTCATAAAACAACATTTAAAGCACCACGAAGCGACAAATATTGAGACAACTAGTTTTGAAAGTGTATCGATCAATCTGGAACTGAGCAGAACAGAACATGTAACAATGATTGCTGTATATAAACAACCTAACAAAAGATTAGATGAGACGATTTCCGACACATATATAATTCCACCACTACATGCTTAATCATAGGAGATTTAAATAGCAAACAAGTATGGGGTTGCCGCAAAAACAGCGGACAGCTCTTAAATACATATACAAATACCTACCAAATGCACGTATATTCACCACGAGAACCGACACACTACCCATACAGAAATGACTACAGGGCAGATGTACTGGATATAGTAGTAGCTAAAAATCTCAGATTACCTTTGGAACAAACAGTCATTCCAGAAATGAATTCTGACCACCTCCCAGTTCTAATAACCGCAAAAGGAAAGATTCCTCTCAAGCGGAGTTCAAACAGATTAATAAATGGTGCAATAGACTGGGATAAATTTCGACAAACCTTGGAAGCCAACACATGTGAGGATGGTATTACGGAATTAAATGAGGAAACTATAGATTCAACCATATGCAACCTTACCCAATATATACAAGAGGCAATTAAAACTGCTCACATAACAATCTTCCACAACAAAAACAACAACTATAATATACCACCAAAATATATCCTAAATCTAATTAAACAGAAGAGTAGACTCAGGCGAAAATGGCAACAAACAAGAAATCCAGAGTCTAAAACCATACTCAATAGATTATTAGGATATATATCGAATAAATAAATACAAAACATACATAGAACAAATGCAACCTAACGACCCAGGCCTATGGCGTACAACAAAGGGGATACTAAAAAAACACGAAAGCATGCCAACACTGATCAGAGCAAATACTAAAGTATCAAAAGACGAAGATAAAGCAAATGCATTCACCGATCACTTAGAAATAACATTTACACCGAAAATAAAATCCAGAAATATACCCTTTTCGCATGAAGTACAAAATTATAATGAAATCCACATGCCGTGCATAAACAACGTAGACGATCCTGATACAGATGAAGAAGTAAATAATATCATAAAGAACATTCCCCTTAAAAAAAGCCCAGGCAACGACAATATTCCAAATATAATCCTAAAACACCTTCCCCAAACCTCGATATCCCTCCTATCTTCAATATACAATGGCTGCCTCCAAACTGGATATTTTCCAACATCATGGAAGCGCGCAGATGTCCTAATGTTTCCGAAACCAGGAAAAAACAAAACAAAAGTCGAAAACTACAGACCAATTAGTCTTTTACCAACGATGTCGAAAATCTTAGAAAAAATCATTGTGCGACGTTTCCAAAAGAACACTGCGAAGAAAAATCAATCATTCTTAATATCCAATTTGGGTTTCGAGAACACTATTCAACACTTCACCAGCTACTCCGAATAACCGAATACATAGAACAAGGTTACGAACAGAAAAAATACACAGCAGCTGCCTTCCTAGATGTTGCCCAAGCTTTCGACTCGGTCTAGATCGAGGGACTAAAATATAAGCTACACCAAATTGACAGACCAAGCTACTTAAAAGCAATTATCTTGTCCTTCCTTGCTAACAGATCATTTACTGTGAACATTAACAATATAATGTCAAAAATTAGAAGAATCCTAGCTGGGGTGCCACAAGGTAGCGTCTTATCACAAACACTGTTTAATATTCCTTCATGACATACCAATTTATGTAAATGGAATACTGAAATGGCCCAATACGTAAAACCATGCTAACGATTGCAAAACCAAAACTGAGTGTCACATACTGTACAAAATGCTACTAAGGAGCCTAGTGACGTATGCGTACCCTATATGGAGCACTACATGTAAAACGAACGCCAACAAAGTGCAAGTATACCAAAACAAAATACTTCGAACTGCCACCAACGCCCCTTGGTTTGTGAGGAACAGCCAGTTGCATGACGAACTAAACATTGATACAATCGAAGAATTTGTCAAAAAAAAAAAAAACACTAAAAAGTTTATCGAAAAACTGGATACATGTAATAGCGCAGTACAACACAACCTAGGACGAAAGAACATACATACTAGACTGCAAAGGAAATTACCGCAAGATTTGGTCTAAAAAAAAACAAGAAGTAACTTCGGGGCGCATGGACCCTTACCATATTAATGTCATTTTGTAAATTATATATATTAACCATACTATGATATAACATGTATGTTGAACTGGTAAAATAAAATAATAAAAAAAAGAAAACAATCAGATCATGCTATGCCCTCCACGATGAGTTTCAACGACCGCATAGTCAGAGGTGGAACTAACATTTCCAATTTGTTCGCCGATTACTTTGGTTCAGTATATGACCCTTTATTGCCTTTAAATACCGCGGTGGTTGATGATGGTGCGTCGGGTGGAGGGGGTTGGTCTTTCGTCTTTGTTGTTGCGTGAGTCGGACAAATTTAAGTCCGGTTCCGGTTACACTATATTTTACAGATTTCTTGCTTTTTTATTAGAGTTCCGTTTATTTTCTTCTTGCAATTTTTGTATTGCAACACGGCTTCTTTTCTCAGATTATCCCTATCCTCTTCAAATCTGTTTCGATATTCTTCTTCTGATAATGTTTTTAACTGTAGATCTTCTTTCTTTAGCATTTCTGTTCGAACCATCAATTTGAAAGGTGTAGTTCCTATACTTCTCTGATAAGATGAATTCATAAATTGCTGGATGTCTCCACTGTGTTTATACCACGTCGTTAGGTCTTCAATTGACAGTTTTGTTATTGCTGATATAATTATCTGGTGAACACGTTGTATTTGCCCATTACGTCTTGGTATACCGGTCGTAATAACAAGATGCTTAATATTCTCATCGTTGCAATATTCATTGAATTCATTCGACGTAAATGCTAATCCTCGGTCTGTCACTACTGTTTCGGATTTCCGAAGACTGTTTGCTGTACTTTAAGCTTATCAATCACCTACTTGTTGTACTACACGTGGAGTAAATCCATGTAAATTTAGTAAATGCATCTACAAAGACTAACATATACTTATAATTCTTCTTGGTCTAAGGCATCGGGCCTACGTGATCAATATGGTATGTCTGGAGTGGGGTATCTTTTATTATTGGCGTAAGAAATCCTTCTTGCTTTCCTGTTTTTGCTAAAGAGACTATACATCTAATGCAGTTTTTGACAACTTGATATATTTTATCTTCTAAGTTCGTGATCCAATAGTCCTTTTTAATTATTTCTTTTATTTTTCTTGATCCAAAATGCCCTTGTTTGTGTACTTTTCGTATGATCTCTCCTTGTAAGATTTTAGGTATCACTATCAAATTGGTACCATTGATATATTTGCATAACAATTCCCTGTGTATTACATAATGCTGGTAATTAGTGTTTTCTAATAATGTGAAGATTGGCTTTAAATTTTCATCTTTTAGTTAGGCTAAACGGAGTCGAGGAATTAATCCATCTTCTAATACCATTACCGGATATCTTGACAAAGCATCAACATGCCTCATGTTTGTTGCAGGTCGATGGACAATATCGTAGTCAAAATCTTCTAGAAACAAAGCCCATCTGGCTATACGTGCAACCAATTCTTTTTTATTCATTGTTAGTTTAAAAGCAGCACAATCAGTAACATGGTTTCCTCGTAGATAAACTCATAATACTTCCAATTCATAGCTAGTGTATTTCTCTTCTGGTTCAGACGTTCTTCTACTGTAGTAATATATAGGATGAAACTTCTGATCATCCGGACTTTTTGCATTAATATTCCAGCAACACCATACTTACACGCGTCAGTGTGAATCTCAATTTCAGCACCCTGAATAAAGATATTTAGAACCGGTGGATTTACTAACAGTGACTTCAACTTTTCAAAAGCTACACGGTGCTGATTCTCAAACTCAAAAGGTGTGTTCTTTTTTAATAGTTTGTGCAATGGTCTCGCTATCACTGATTAGTCTCTCACAAACTTACGAAAATATCCCGACAAACCCAGGAATGACTGCAGTTGCTTTGAATTTTTAGGTTGTGGAAAATTACTTACTGCAATAAGTTTTCCGGGAGCTGGTCTTAAAAATCCATTCTCCACCTCATAGCCCAAATACTAGATTTTTTTCTGCAAACATTGACATTTACTCCAGTTAATTTCCAATCCAAAGTCTGCAGCTACTTTAAAAACTTGTTTGAGTTTTTGCAATTTGTCTTCATTTTTTCCAAGAATCACTAAATAATCCAAATATGTTATGACTGTTCCTTCTCTAATAAGTTCCTTCAGTGTTTCATTAATAAATCTCTGAAACACAGATGGCGAATTACAAAATCCGAATGGAGTCCTTATAAACTCGAATTGTCCATTGTGTGTTATAAAAGATGTATATTTATTTGTCTTCAGATACCGGAACATGAAAGAATCCATTTTTCAAATCCAAAGCACTAAAGATTCTCGCTCCTTGTAAGCGACCCAGTTGGTCTTCTATTAACGGCAACGGATATCTATCTCTGATTACTTGCTTATTGAGCTTTCTGTAGTCGATACACAGACGCGTTGACCCATTTTTCTTCTTGGTGAGTACAACAAGACTGCAGAATTCAGAATTACTTGGTCGAATTATTCCTTCCTGTAACCATGTCTGAATATGTTTCTCTACCTCTTGCTTCTCCCAGATAGACATTCTTCTGGGCCTGTGATAAATCGCTGTGTCTCATTCTTCATTATAATTGTTGTTACCACAGACGTCGCTTTAATACCGGTAGGCTCATAGTCTTCCACCATTTCTTCAACAGCTTTTCTTAGTCTGGAATCTTTAATATTTACCAAATCAAGAGTCTCTTCTATATTCTACAATACTCTATATTGTATTGTCGCAATAAAATTTTCTTCCCTTATTTTTTTTACGATTACATTTTGTGACGTTACAACTAGTTCTGCTTGTTTTAGTAAAGGTTCTCCAATAAGACATTTAACAGGCATACTGTCATCTGGTACTACCTGAAAACTTGTGTTGAAGATTTCTTCATCTACTGTGACTATGACTTCAAATCTACCCCATGTAGAAATTTGACCTCCTAAACCTCTTAATATTTTTATTGCCTGAGTGATCTTCGGAGCACCAATGCGAAACTCAGAGGAACTTAACAAGTTGCCTGCACTTCGGGTATCAATCAACGCTTTTAATTTGACATCAGCAATTTGAATACATTTCAGCATTTTGTCATACTGGTCTTCCACAATTTGCATACACTCTCTTTGAGGACATTTTGCGGCAATATGTCCGAACTCCTTGCATTCATAGCACATTATTCTGTTCTCTAACGGTTTACATCCTTGAGACGACTTGAATCCTTGAATTAATTTTGGTTCCCTCGGAGAATCGCGCCACATTCTTTGTTCATTCGTCATTTTTATTTTCATATTTTCGTATATTTCCAGTTGCTTCTTTAAAGTTTTCAGATCTTCTGCAGCATAAAGTAATACTTTATTATGAGTGGAATCTTGGATACCATCAATAATATATTGTACTACCGCCTTTTCATCTACATTTGCTTGCCTGGCTATTGTCACCATATTCAATATATATTCTTGAAAACTCTCCCTTTTTAATTTTTTCCTTGCCATCAGTTTTTGATGAACTATTGCGCTGCTAAGATTTTTTTCCAAATTCTTCCAATGTACTTCTTTTGAATCATCCCACGTTTTTATTGTGGGCTGTGAATGAAGCCACAATTTTGCAGTTCCACGCAATAAAGTTTTTGCGTAACTTAGCAGGTGTAACGGCGACCAATTATACAGTGCGGCGTTTTCTTCCAGATCCGTTACCCAGCGCTCAATTGATTGGTTTTCATCCTCACCAAACGTTGGCAAACTGCTCTCAACATTGAAGTGTGGACCACCGCTATAGCTGCTTGCGGACATAACTGCTTGTTCACGCTGCAACAATTGATTTTCTTTCTTAAGCAGCTCTATCTTCCTCTTCGTGAGTGCTAATTTACGCATGAAATCCTGATCCTCGCTAATTGAAAGACCAGAGTTTGTACTTCCACCAATGTCGGTTCACCATTTTTTTCTGTTATATTTTTTCCATATTACAAATGTCAGTTATTTTTTCGTAAACTGACAACTTGACAGCTGCTCAGTTCTCCAAAAGCTGCTTTTTTACTCGTACTTCCTCAGTTCAATCTCCTCTGCTCTCTCAATCCCGGACGAGCTCCCAAATTTGTGGGAAGTTGAGAGAAACACAGTTTAAAGCAGATCAACTTTTAATAATGAATACTATCCAACTTGTTACATTAACTTCAACTTTGAACGAGTTCTGGTTTCTATGCCTCCAGTGTCAATGAGGTTCTCTTGTTTGCCTCTGCTAGCACCTATTCCCACATGTATACATTCATACATCAGACATAATTTGCCTAGCTAAATCACGTGCTTGATCAATTACTCCGATTAGTTGCTCATGAAAGTCGCTCATCTGTTGAGAGAAAATACCCCAAGGAATTGAAAAAATAAAGGTTGCCTACTTTCTCATCGGCGCAACTATGTGGTTGCCGGGTAAAAACAGGTAAGTAAGCGTTATTAATATGCTCTCATAAGTTATCGAATTATATATCAAACGAAAGGTTATTTTATTCCTAATCCAACTGCATTAGGTTGTCTTATCAAAAAGTTTGTTGTGTTCATGGTTGCCTAGATTTAAGATGTTCAATTTTCTTTGCAAGTTTGAGAGTAACAGAGAAGAGCGAAATAATAAGGTTTTTGTTCAAAATGTACGTCTTTGAAAAGGAGATTTTTCCAATCGTGTAAGCGCGGATTAAATATTTGTAAAAGTCAAATAAAATATCACTTTAATGATATAAATATTTTTTTATAAAAAAATTATTCTGATTCTGACCCAACACCCTTACAAGTTAACTATATGTTAGGAGAATCGTGAAACAAAGAAAACGATGAAGAATTAGAATTTGATTTTGACATGAGCACTTCATCGGCACGTGATTTATCTAGGTAACATACGATGTATCAATGTATACATTATCTAGCATATATTCGTTATTATCATTAAATAACATATGAGGGTATATATTTCTTATATCGGATCATAGACTATATAGTTACAAGATTAAAATTGTAATTTGTGACGTAGAGATATTATTTCCCTTTTTTTAAACACCGCCTAATACTGACCCGAAACATATGGTTACTGCATTGTCATTCTTTACTTAAATACACTAACAGTATTCCCTTAGCTACACTTATCTCTATGTCGAAGATAAAATATCTGGGGTGGCCCTTACCCAACTTTCCGACTATATTGTTGACATTTAAACAAATTCCGTAACATAATAATACTATATTATTAGATCATAACACAAGGCAACTCTCGATACAAATAACCATAATATTATACTGTCACGTATCTGTGTTTTTCTGCGAGGTGTTTATTTATTCTTCGATCGCGGGCCGATAACGTAATGCTGACACATACAGTGAGCCATCCGCGAGCCCTCCATTACGACACAAACCGAAGGCGCCCGAGGTATAAACTCTTATAGTGCCTAAACCGCTCATCCCATTGATCTGTAAACTTGTATACATATTTAAAGTCACTGGAGGATGAGATGCTGTCAGTTTGGTCCAAATCGGATGAATCCCTAAGAAAACGTATTTGACAACTGCCACTTTCGGTTGTCAGATTGTCACCAAAAACAATCCAGTTTGTCCCCCGGGAATTCTAAATATGTATACCAAATTTCAGCCCGATCCGTTGTTCCGTCCGGGCGCTATCGTGTTCACGGACATACCCACATACATACATACATTTTCCAGAAATCATTGCAATCGATTCAGGGGACCTCAAAACGCGTATTTCCGCCGAAATCTAAATTTTTTTTTCCGTCGATTACAATACTTTCCTTCTAGGGTACTAGTCGGAAAGTAAAAAGAATGATAGAATAATTACAAATAATTATTGCAATTCATTGCTGATTGCAGTGGCGTAATAATTTAACAAAGAGAATGTCTACTGTTATAATTAAACAGAATCCCATTTTCAGATCAATATTGTAATTTTGCCCAATTAAACCGACTATATTTTCTGTCGCACTTAAAGAGAATTTTAAACAAGATATAATAAACCAACCAAATTATATTAATTGTATAGGAAGTTGTGTATATAAGGTAAATTTGGGTTGCTGAGAGTCAAAGATGGCTTCAGAGGCGATACTAGAGTCATACCACATCCAAGAAGGGATGCTATCGTTTATGGGATGCTGGCACTGCCAGAAAATAACATTACCTTCTGTCTTAAGAGGGGTCACAGCAATGGTCATCTTTCTGGTGGCGTATACTGGGATGATGTTACAAAATTTCCATGTATCGTTTAGAGAGTTAGCAGAAGGTTTATATCTATCGACATCTTATACAACCTTCTTACTGAAACTAATACTCTTCTTCATGAGAAGAAAACCCTTCTTGAAGATGATGGATCAGCTGAAGAATCCAATGTTTGCCTCTTATCCAGATCACTTGGAAGTTTATTTAAAGGCAATGACTGGAAAGGGTATCTTTGTCGCAAAAGTATACCGAGCGATTTGTTTCAGTTGCGTTTTCTTGTCTAGCTTAACGCCTTTTGTGGATGGTAACCTACCAATGCCATTACCATTTGATGTTGGAAGATACTTTATGCTTGTTTATATAATTGAAATTGCCGCTTTTTTTATTGCTGTATGGATCAATCATTGCTTGGACACATTGTGCGCGTGCCTTATGAGTTTGGCAGCTGGACAATTGGATGTTTTGAAGAGGAAGATTATGATTTGCCACGACTATGCTAAAGAACAATTAGGGAAAAATGATATTCATGAAAACGACGTTTTGGGAGATGCTGATGTCCAACTGTTTATCACACATTTGCTTAGTAATTGTGTCAAACATCATACTGCTATAATACGGTAAGATTATAAATCACTATTTTGTTTCAATTCATCCATAACAAAACCCTTCACAGGTATGTCAAACTAATCGAGCGAGTATTTTCAATTGGAATTATTATTCAATTGTTGGGAAGTATAGTTGTAATCTGCAATACAGGTTTTTTTCTTTTAATTGTAAAATATTTTCAGTTGGTTTCCATCAAATGTGTAACAATTATACTTCTAGGTTACACCATTTACGGGCCAATTTAATATGCTGGTACTTTATTTTATCGCAATGATGAGCCAATTAAGTTTATACTGTTGGTTTGGAAATGAAGTAATAGTAAAAGTAAGTTTTCTTACATATTTTTAAATTTTAGTTGATAATTTGATGTTAATTCTGCAAGTGAGGGAAACAAAGAACAAAGTTGTTGCGTATTAAAAATTAGTTTGAGTACAATACCGGAATAACTGCTATATTACTAAGAAGTGTACGGCACCGTTTTTTCTTATGAGAAGGTCTTTCTGAATTTCTGAATTCTTTGGTGCATAAAAAACAGCCTTTAATCATCAAAAACAGATTGAAATAAAATACCGTTCACCGAATAAACGATCTAAGTAGAAGAATTGTTCTAAAAAAGATCAACTACATTAGTACAGTCATACGTTTAACATTCTGAATTAAGGCCGAACCTAACCGCTGCGAACACGAACACGGACGCGAACGCGAACACGTACACGGTCACGTAATTCAATTGCGGTATATGGCGGAACCCTAACCACCGCGTTCGCATGCGTCCCATATACCGCAATATAACTGACCGCGTTCGCGTTCGTGTCCGTGTTCGTGTTCGCAGCGGTTAGGTTCGGGCTTTAGTCGACATGTTTAGTCTTTTTAAACCTTGGTTGCAAGGAGCAGAACTAATATGGCGATCAACATCATAAAAAAAAATGATGCAAGTGAAAAAGAGTATTTTAAATACCTTTTAACACATGATGTCTGAAAACTGTCTGTTCGATCGATCGTTTTTCGATGCAAATATGGATAGGAAGAACGTATAAAAGTATATTTAAAACCGTATAGTTGACAGAATCCTGTGTTGAGAATTATCTGATTTTGTCAAATGTCAGTGCCACTGACATGACATGACATTAAATGTCATTATGTCATAGAAACTGACGTTATGTAGGGTCCAGAGTGGCTCTGGCTTGACAAAATTGAATACCTAACTGCAAACGTGTTCAGACACTTGTGGCAACAATGTAGTCGGAAAATCGGGTGTGGGCCAGCCTAGATATTTTTTTCGCGTCCATTTAAAACCGTGCATTGTTACAAAGAAATATCTGGGGTGGCCCTCACCCAAACTTTCCGACTATATCTTTTGCACAATGAAGTGTCTAAACAATTATTCAATTTTGTGATTTTTTTATGACATAAGGACATTTGTTGTATTGACATCATGTCATGTCATGTCAGTGGCACTGACGTTTGTCAAAATGCAGAATGTGACAATTTGCAACACAGCCCCGAAGGCTGTCGATTCTGTCAATCTGCTTTTAAAACGGTTATAGCTCCTAAACCGTTTATCCCACTATCCCACTGGTCTAAAATTTTGTATACATATTTAGGGTCACTGGAGGGTGAACTAGTATCAGTTTAGATAAAATCGGATAAATCGTAGTGAAATATCCCTCTTTCAAACATATTCAACTACCCCGCCCAGGATAAGGTATGACTTATACGGTCAAATCTGCGCATTCCGAACACAAAACGGAGACATGAATTTTGTACTCGCTGGATACGGGAGCGATCGTAACGACTAATGCACGGGCCGTAAACCACGTCGCAAAAATCGAAAGAGGATAAGACGAGACTGGTTCATAATTCAGATTTGAGTCTTTGAGACAGAAAGTCCCGTCCCAAGTATAACTGCTTCGGACGCAGGTAGGCAAGATACACCTTAGCCGAAACATGACCAGAAAACCTCAGTTGACTATCCACCAAGACACCCAAGCACTTTACCTCTTGCTTAATCGGTATCGGCTGGCCTCGCAAAACAATACCAAAGTTCTCCGGTATGTCCACACCTCGTCGATTCAAAATGACAACGGCCGACTTAGAAGCGTTAATCACAAGCGACATTTCCTCCGCCCGCCGCACAATCGCGTCCACATCGGCATTCACAACCCGCATCGCACCCTCGAAGTCACGCCTACGAAACCGAAGGTAAAGATAGGTATCATCAGCATACTGATGAGATCTAAAAGCATGCAAAACATTCGGCAACAGCAGAGCATAAATGTTAAAGAGAATAGGTCCCAAGATTGATCCCTGGGGACACCACACATCACGTCCAAAAACTCAGACTGGCTGGAACCACTGACCACTCGCTGACATCTGTGACTCAAATATTAACGGAAAAACTCAATAGCTGACTCCGAGAGACCGACATGGTATAAAATAACGAGCAGGGTGTCATGTTCGAGGGTGTCAAAGGCTCTAGAAAAGTCCAGAGAGACCAGCAATGCAAGATCACCCTCGTCAAGGGCACGCAGAAGTCATCCGTCATGCAAAGCAAAGCAGTTGCGCAGGAAATTCCCGACCGAAAGCCCGACTGGAAGTCAGCCCGCAGCCCATGCTCATTCAGGTGGTGGATAAGCTGTAATGCTATTTCCCTCTCGAGGACCTTCGAGAGGACGGGCAGGATACTGATCGGCCGCAGATCGCAGTGACCCTGCGGTTTGGCAATTTTCGGCACCGGCACTCGTGCCATCTTCCATATGTGCGGGTAGGTATGAGTGGCCAAACAGGAGTTCACAATGTGAGTGATAAACGGAATGACAATCGGATAGCAAAGCCTCAACATATGTATCGTAATACCATCCTCCCCAGCGGATACGTATGCGAAATTTCAGCCCGAACAGTTGTTCCGTTTGAGCGCTATCATGTTCACGGACATACATACACAGTATTTTAAATATCTTTTAACACATGATGTCTGAAAACTGTCCGTTCGATCGATCGTTTTTCGATGCAAATATGGATAGGAAGAACGGATAAAAGTATATTTAAAACCGTATAGTTGACAGAATCCTATGTTGAGAATTATCTGATTTTGTCAAATGTCAGTGCCACTGACATGACATGACATTAAATGTCATTATGTCATAGAAACTGACGCAGTGACCCTGCGGTTTGGCAATTTTTGGCACCGGCACTCGTGCCATCTTCCAGATGTGCGGGTAGGTATGAGTGGCCAAACAGGAGTTCACAATGTGAGTGATAAACGCAATGACAATCGGATAGCAAAGCCTCAACATATGTATCGTAATACCATCCTCCCCAGCGGATACGTATGCGAAATTTCAGCCCGAACAGTTGTTCCGTTTGAGCGCTATCATGTTCACGGACATACATACACATGCTTACACATACATTTTCCAGAAATCATTGCAATCGATTCAGGGGACCCCAAAACGCGTATTTCGACTAAAATCTCGATTTCTTCCCCATCGATTACAATACTTTCCTTCTAGGGTAGTAGTCGGAAAGTAAATATCTGGGGAGGCCCTCACCCAACTTTCCGTCTACATCGTCTGCACAATAAAGTGTCTGAACGCTTTTGCAATGAACACTTGAACACACTCTGGACCCTACCTACTGTCAGTTTCTATGATGTAATGACGACAGATGTAACTGACGTTTGTCAAAATCTGACAATTAGCAGTACAACGACGAATGCTGTGGTTTCTGTCAAACTGCTTCTATAAACGCTTATTGCGGACAAACCGTTCATCCCATTGATCTACAAATGTGTATACATATTTAATGTCACTGGAGGATGAGTTAGTATGAGTTTGATCTCAATCGAATGAATCCTTCAAAAGACGCATGTAACATTTGCCACTTCCGGTTGTCAGATTATCACCAAAAACAATCCAGTTCGTCCCCTGGTAATTCTAAATAAGTATACCAAATTTCAGCCCGATCCGTTGTACCGTTTGGGCGCTATCGTGTTCACATACATACATACATACCCACACACATACATACATACATACATACATTTTCCAGAAATGATCGCAATCGATTCAGGGGGTCCCAAAACGCGGATTTCCGCTGAAATCTCATTTTTTTTCCGTCGATTACAATACTATCCCTCTAGGGTACTAGTCGGAAAGTAAAAAGGCCACTATTAACCCTCCGACTCCTTGTCATCTGTATAAATTACGCCATGCCGTCATGTCATCCATCCGTGTCAATTTGGTGAATAAACATACTCGCGTTATATGTTTCTTGTATGAAATAAATGAAAGTGGATACTACATTCCACAAGATAAATACAAAAAAACTGATTTATTATGAAATAAGCACCCTCCATGAATTTGTAGAAGTAAAGAAAATATAGTAATTACACAAATTACGCACTTTTACAGAGTTCTGAAATATGCGATGCATGCTACCTAGCTGATTGGCAAATGTACGACAGCAGAGCAAGAAAACTTTTGTTTATTATTATGGAACGATCTAAAACACCATTGGAAATCAGAGCAGCAGATTTTACGAATTTATCACTCAGTACGTTTTCTTCGGTAAGTTAACTTTTGCTACACCTGCACCTGAGGAGGTTTTGTGCAAAGGCAGACATGTGTTCCTGTTATCAAAAGGTCTTCCAAACTTGTACATTTCTCATTTTCTAAACGGTATCTGGTTTTCTGCAAATATTTCTTTTTTTGGGCAACAGTTTTCTTATAAAAGAACAACCATTTTCTAAGTTACAGTTGAGAGAATTAAGTAATCTACGTAATTACTCAAAACATACATTATTACATTATCAGTAGTTGTTGATTTCCGGGTGGAAGCCGCGTCGTGAATTAGTTGAAATCATAAAACACCCTAATATTTAGCTTCCTAACATTTAACACATTAAACTCTAACATTACAACATCACCGTTTTCAGTTCTATCATACCTGAAATTTACTTTAACTTCCTAGATCTTGTAGAGCTAAAACATTTTTCGAAAATCACCAATTATTTCACTCAACCGTGGAAACATTTCTGCCTATGCATGAAACTACTTTTTATTGGCCTAATAATATTTTCTCATTATTCCAGATTATCAGATGGTCCTATTCGTATTTTGCACTGTTGCAAAGACTTGCCGTCAAAATGAATCTTTTATAGGTCTATCGGTTTATACAGCTAATGTTCAGAGCGACTATGAATTTCGACAGTTGAGAAAAAATAATTTTTGTTTCCGGTTATTATATTTATATGTTAACCCTTTCGCTCATATTGCCTACAAATGAATACATCAAATTCGTATTATTTTAATAAGTAACTTGAACACAATTTTACGGTTTCTTTATGTCATATTCAATGGTAGATACTTATATTTTCCATTAAAAATGTACACTGCCATCTATGACTAATCAGCGGTAGTTTAGAAAAGATTATAATAGATGGTGTTACAGTCAATTCGCACGTTGCTTGTAGAACAATGTTATCAAGATTCAAAATGAGAGAATGGCAAAAAAGTTATGTTGGTTGGCGTTTGGTAATGACAAAATAGAGTTATAAAAGTGATAAACGAAGTTGGCATTGTCCAAAAATTGACAGTTATTTATTTATGAATTGGGAAAGTTGACGTATTCAAAAGTGTACAACGTGACCAAAAGGATAAAATAGTCATGGTAATTATAACACGGATTTCACTGTGTTTTTTTTTCTGCAAACTGATATATTATGTTCAAAATTTTAGCGTCCAAAATATGATCGAAAAAAACCATTAACGGACGATGAATTGTTACAGTACCTCGATGATGATGATATATCTGATTTAGAATTTCTTAGTGATGATGATGATGAGGACGATAGGGATTTACAAACAAACAATGATATTTTGGATGTAATGAATGAAGATGAGGATGAAGTAGCCGATGATGCGGATGAGCAAGTACTGAATGAGAACGAAGAAACTGTAGAGCAGTTTGAAGTTCAACCATGCACTTCTGGTACTTCTATAAAACCATTGAATCCCATTTTAGACAGCAATGCCACAAGAAAAGCAGAGAAAGGTCAAAAGAAAAAGGAAAAATGTGAACAAGAACTAAGAGTTAAGGAGTTTATGAAGCAAAACGAACTAACAACAAAGAAAGACATAGGTTGGAGACAAGGACTCACCTACATTCCTCCAAAAATTGCATGGCACGATGAAGTCACCCTAGAAGTTGAAGATTTGGAAAGCCCCTTCTATTTTTTTAGCCAGTATTTTACTGAAGAACTTTTTACCATAATGACAGAAAATACAAATCTCTATGCAACACAGACGGGGAAGAGATTCCCACCTACCAAAAATATGGAAATGAGAATTTTTGTTGGAATTCATATACTAATGGGAAATTTACAATATCCTCGAATAAAATGTTATTGGCAACAGAAGTTGCTAATTCCCAGTATTGCTAATAGTATGCCAGTGAACAGGTTTTATCAACTACGCCAAAATGTCCATTTTGTCAATATTCTAGAACGTACACCTGAAAATAAAGACAGAATGTGGAAAGTAAGACCCCTTTATAATATTATAAGAAAAAAATGCCTTTCTCTTGATTTGGAAAAGCAACTTTGCATCGATGAGCAAATGGTTCCGTTCAAAGGAAGCCTCAATATAAAACAATATATAAAAAATAAACCATCCAAATGGGGAATCAAGATTTTTGCACTATGTGGGCGCAGTGGCATTATGTACGATTTTTTAATCTACCAAGGATCTTCAACTGTTTATCAAAAAGATCATCCTGCTGTTTTTGGACAAGCTGGAGCCGTTGTGTCTACTTTATCAAGAAGAATTACTGGACCTAATTTTCAACTGTATTTTGACAATTATTTTTCTAACTACAACGTTCTGCAGTACCTTCGCAATAAATATATTTATGCAACTTGCACAGCTCGCATCGACAGGTTCAGTAATCCTCCATTTTCAACTGATAAACAGATGAGACAGAAAGGCAGGGGTTCATGTGAACAGCTGATAAGTAAAGACGGTGAAATAATTTTGACAAAATGGTATGACAATAAATCCGTTATATTAGCATCAAATTATGACGGTATAGGAACCTTGGATACATGTAAGCGGTGGGACAAGGTGCAAAAAACGTATATTCAGGTTACCAGACCACAGGTTGTATCAAATTATAATTCAGCAATGGGTGGTGTTGACAAGTTGGATTTTTTAATAACACTATATAGAACCTTCATACGGTCCAAAAAGTGGACACTTCGAATGTTCACCCATGCTATTGATTTGGCATGTAGCAATGCATGGTTGGAATACAAGAAAAAAGCCGTGCAACTTGGAATTCCTAAACAAAAAATATTGGATCTCTTGCACTTTCGGGCATATGTAGCAGAGGTAATGATGAAGGCTGATGTTGCTACAAGAAAAAGAGGACGACCCACTTCAGACCAAAATGTTCCCACTTATATGCCACCACCATCAAAAAAATTGAGAGGTGAAGCTCAACCGGCCTCGGAGGTGAGGTATGATAACATAGGACATTGGCCTTCGGTTGACGGTAGGTCTTATGCCTCTAGGTGTAAAAACGGAGATTGTAAGGGGCAAAGTCGCGTTGAATGCCTGAAATGTGGAGTTCATTTATGTCTCACAAAGCAAAGAAATTGTTTTATCAAATATCATATAAAATAAATGTAATATTTTCATGCAAGTACATATGTTATTTAAATAAAGTTTGTGTAGAAATGTGTTCCTTTTGTTATAATTTTAGTTCGTACATTTTACCCGATAGTTCACAATGTATTCATTTGTAGACATGGTGTGTCTGAAAAATGGGACATTATAGAAATTTTCGTTGACCACCAAAATTCATCAAAAAAATCAGTAATTATATGTACTAAATTTTATATTTTTATCTTTAAAGAAAAAAATTCGTGAGCGAAAGGGTTAATATTAAACACTAGTAATAAATTATGCACAGCAAAATAATATCATTCGTACACAATTGTAACCATTAGTTAAACACTCGTTCTGTAGACATTAATTAATCATTATTTAATGTCATAAGTACACCCTTTCAAATAAAAAAACAATCCTTTTTAATATATATTCAACAGCAATATAGTATAGTAAGTACAACGTACACTTCAAGTGAATTGTTTGTTGGTGTTTAATTCCTGCTAATTATGTTAGCAGGAATTATTTCTAGGTTATTTCCTCACCTTGAATATGTTTGTCATGAATACCATGGAGTTGATTGCTTCTTATAATAATAGGGTATGCCGTCATGTCAAAATTTGAGGAGATATTCGGTTTAAAGTACCGTACAATTTATCAGGAGTCATACCTCAAAGCTGTAAGCTTTTTGGTTTAGTTTTCTATGAGATAATTGCAATTAAAAGAGTATTTTATTTGAATTCACCAATAACCCTCGGTAACACACGAAGACTACCGATCACCAGTAGCTCTGGCAACAGGGAAACAGCTGACCGGTCCGGTCGTGGGCATTCGAAACACTGGTCAACCAAGGTGTGTGAGTGAACATAACTACATAACATAAGAAAACTTCCAACGTTGCCGAGCAGCTCGCTTTGAGCGATCTTTGTGCTTTGTGACGTCACAAAGACAAACTCTAATGCAAACTTCATATTACGATTTCTCTTAATTTAAAGCAATGTTTGAGATTTTATGTGTGAAGTAGCAATCAGTAGCATCCTTACTTTGTAAAAAACAACAATTTGAAAAACACCGGAATACCCTATTATCAGTTGCTGCTACATAACATAAGAAAACTTGCAACGTTGCCGAGCAGCTCGCTTTGAGCGATCTTTGTGACGTCACAAAGACAAACTCTAATTCAAACTTCAAATTACGATTTCTCTTAATTTAAAGCAATGTTTGAGATTTTATGTATGAAGTTGCAATCAGTATCATCCTTACTTTATAAAAAACAACAATTTGAAAAACATCGGAATACCCTATTATCAGTTGCTATCGAAGATGTTATACATCCAGGTATCGATAATGTCCGATAATGTAAACGTGAAGTTCGTTATATCAATGTCGAATGATTTAAAAGAGGATAGTTTTGATTAATTATTAATGCATCAACAGAGTTAAAATATGTAAACGCAATTTCTTCTATTTTAAACGTTCTTATTTTTATATCTGAGTCAGTACCATAGATGTTTTCTTCTGTACATATTCACTAATTATTGGTAACTATTATCAAATTTATCATTCTATCATTCAGTGTTTGACCATGGTTTTTGTTGGTTAGGGCAACACTTCTTTAGGTTTATCTATCATTCACCTGATGGCCCTTATCCCAGCAAAATTGCAGTGACAATATTGCAATTTAGCTTCGATTTTTTAGAAAACTGAATACCGTTATTTTATTTGGTGTATTGACAGCGTTATTATACATCATTGGCGTTTACTGCAATACAGTATTCCAACGGTTCTTGTTGGTGAGTATATTTTACGCCACTTACGGCCACTAGACGACATACTTTTCCTTTAATTGCATGCACTAATAAAAAAATTAAGATTCAAGTTACGCTAGTTCAAAACACCTATTATGTGTTGTATCTAATGACATACATATGGGTTCTTTGTTTCAGATAAAATCGTATTCATCTGAATGTATCATAGTGATTAGGTACCTTTCCATGGTTACCCAGCAAAAAAATAGTCCCATTTTTGTATTAAATATAGCTTTTCGTTCGCTGTGACGAATAAACACTTTCCTTACCATTAAATAGTTTACTTTACCTTACCTTGATTATGTCATTCACTTCTCTTGCAGATTTTCAAATAGCCATAGGTGCATTTGCCCTCATTAATAAGGTTTGCCGAAAATAAAGGATTTATTGTATAAGCACGTAGTTTAGTAAAACACAGAAAGTTAATAAATGTTTATTCCAGCAAAAAATGTATTTGTATATATATATTTCAATTTTGTTCTTAGCTTTTTATTTTTATCTATTAATTAAACACGTCAGTCTAAGAAATCAATAACAAATGATACCCATAATTAAAAATTGCATTTCTTGATACGTAGTAGATAATACATTCTATTAAATATTTATCAATTAATTAGTGAACCAAATAAGCAGTCAAGGACTATAAATAATGACTCGTTTAATTATGTATCAGTAATGAGCACCCTAGGTAGATCTAATTAACTGAAAACTAATAATTATCTAATCTATGTTTATGTTATTATCAATTCATTAGTTCAATAATTTGAATTCATAATTTTAAACTTTATTTATAAAATAAAATACCAGTTATTTCCATTTTATTTCGATAATTTTAACAGTGTCTACAGCCCCAGTAAAGCGATGATAGTTTTTCAGGTATTTTTTTGTACAGAGAATCGTCAGTGTGCAATTTCGTGACCAGTCCGGTCTCCGGACCTAAACCCAACTGACTTTTTTTTACTGGGGTTGCAGAAAAAAAAATGTTTATTCCAACGCTATTCAAAATATCGCCCAGCTGCGCCACTCAAGCAGCAGAAGAGATCAATGCAACTCGCTACGCACGTTTCATCAAACGATTATTTTTATGCCTCGGCAACGGAATGCTCACTCCTGGCGAAACACTACAAGCGTACGGCTCCTTTCTGTCTCCTACGCATGCATTTGGAACAGGCCCATGCGTCCGATTGCGTGGGTGAGGCATTAAAAAGATGCAGACGATGCCGAGGAGCTTGCATTCGTGCTGAAGACAAATATTCGAGCATTTGAATTTGTAAAATTTCTTGCACTAATTTCAAATAAAAATTCTCAATGTTTTTTTTTGGGCAGAAAAGTAGCAAGTGTTGTACCTTCTTGAAATTCTAACTAAATAGCCCATTTTTGAAATAACTTGCCGAAGGTAGTACGGTATATTTTTTCTGTAATGAAGGGTCAAGGTTAAGTGACAAAAAATTTTCAACCACAACTCAAAAAAACTACCTTATTTTTTATCAATGTCACAATTCTTTTTTGATCGATTTGCAACTGCGATTAATGGTAAGGTTATTTATGATCATATTAGCAAAAAACCGCAACAGAATTAGGAAATTTGTTGCCACAGTAACTAAAGATGTGGTAAAGGATGCAGATTTTCAACTTTTTTGAAAAATGCCAATTATGACTCAACTAAGTGACAGAGATTTGCCTGACGTTGAGTTTCGGAACAGCCTGTACACTGGCTCAATGCTTCCGTTTGGGTGCGAGGGGTTGTCAACCGATGGTCAGATCTGGTAGGAGTAGAGGGTGCTAGACGCGTTGGCATCATTACGACAGTGCGTTAGTTAGTTTCGCTACCGTTAGTTTAGCTTCGCTAAACTATTACGGCTTAGGGATTCGCAGAAATGTGAGCAGTATCGAAACAATGAAGAAGGCTATAATGGCAACTTTTCATCATTTAACATCCAGGTACGAAAATCCACAACACAAGAACAACTGTCCAGAGGGACGAGACAGTTGGTGCAAGTGAAGAAAGGAAGGAAATTCTACCGATTTATGAAGATTTGTCAAAAGATGAGTTGCTCACGAGATGCTTAGGCGTTCACACGCAGAATGCCAATGAAAGTTTCAACTCAACCATTTGGCGATTGGCTCCAAAGCACCTACATTCTGGCTGAAAGTGATTGAGGTTGTAGCATCTTTATCCGTTGCATTGTTTAATGAAGGGAATTCAGCACTTCTAATGCTAATGAATGAGTTGAAAGTGGTAGTTGGTACGCAGAGCTTTAATTATGCGCAGCAAATGGATGAGCGGCACGTAAATCGGCAGAATAGGCGCAGCGCGTTGGACACCAAGGAAGCGCGGAAAGCTTGCAAAGAAGAGATGCAAGCTCAACATGAGGCATTTGATGAAGAAGAAGGTTTACTATATGGTACTGGAATAGCTGATTAACCGGTAAGCGGTTTATATCATTTATTACTGCCTTGAATTTCTCGATTTCGGTGATTTATGTTCCAAACGCGTTTTTCTCAAAACAACTTTTTTTCAACTTTCTCGCTCAGTTAATTCTAGCTCAAAAACTTATTGACCAATTTTTCTAAAGATTTGTACAAAGTTCTTTATTCAGTGGCGCCCGACACGAACTAATCTCTGGGATGATATAATTGTTCAAAATATGTTTTTTATTGCAAAATATATGCAAAAACAATGGTAAAAATCACAACATTTTGTTAAATACCCATAAAACATACAATTTTCGACTTTTTGATTGGATAGTGGTCCATGTTGTTAGAAAATATGTTACTAATAAAATGAAAATACATAATTTATTCATTTCAGGTGGAAATTCGGACTTCATTTCCCGCAAGTAATATTCTGTGATGACACACTTCCGTAGGGAGCAGCTTCTAACTCGGTCATTTCTGGCTAAAATCATTTGAAAAAATTATCAGATGTAGTTTACAATATGAATAAAATATTCTCCAAGTTTCAACAAATTCTAATTTTTCCTTCCCTGTTAAAAAAAATACAAAAAGAGCTAAAAAAAATCAGCCTTCTAAACTGGTTTTCCCTCTTAATGAAATACTTCCGTATTCATACACAAAAATGCTGAGATACCACTGCCTGGAGAGGAAATTTTATCTCTGATCAGCCTTATATTCCTTGATATTGATTTTGCCAAAAAAAGCTACGATAGGTCACTTCGATTTGTTTTCTCCGCATTGTCCGCATTGTTATTGCTTTTTTGCAGAGTAGAACATATATTGTAAATGTCTGGTGTGGCCTCCACCTAACTTTCCGACTACAATGACACACTGTTTACACATTTATAAACTCTCGAATAAAAATACAAATACAGTGAAAGCTCTCTTGGACGTACACCCCTTAAGCGGACAGCTTCTTTGGCGGGACAGATTGGTAAACACAAAATTCTGTTATAGGAGAACATACATAAAACAATTTCACTTAAGCGGACGCGGACACTCATAATATCAAAAATCAAGTAAAACATCTCTCTTCTAAGGACGCTGGGCTCCCTTTGGCGGGAGCCAAAGGGTATAAATTTGATGATTGTATACCTTATTGTATACAATCATCTTATTGCTTCGAAACACACATTTAGGGACTTCACATCTTACCGTTTACGTTGGTGAAAAAATATTTTTATAATATTACTAAAACGCAAGTTGCTGAAATAATGAAGAAAAATGATGAACTTCTGCTAAAATGGTAATCTGGTGATGATGTCAACCAAAAACGTTTCAAAGGCCATGCTCTCCAATTAGAGAAATTATGTTATGAATGGTTTACAGTGTTTGTATTAAATTTAAGTTGATTTGCAAATATAAATGAGGATTTTTCCGCATTTCAGCTAGTAAAAGTCGTTGAAACTTACTTCCAAATATCTGGAGTGGCCCTCACTCTACTTTCCGACTATATCATTGGTACAATGAAATATCTAAACACTTTTGAAATTATTCAATTTTGTGAAACCATAGCCAATCTGGACACTAACTAATGTAAGTTTCTATGACATAATGACATTTGTCATCCTGACATTTAATGTCATGTCATGTGATGGCACTGACGTTTGTCAAAATCTAACAATTAACGTAACATAGTGACGTAGGCTGTGAATTCTGTCAAAGTGATAAAAGCATATAGCGTCTAAACCGTTCATCCCACTGATCTGCAAATTTGTATAAGTATACAAAGTCACTGCAGGATGAGTTGGTATGAGTTTGGCCTCAATCGGATAAATTCCTCAGAAGATGCATGTAACATCTTCCGCTTCCGGTTGTCAGATTGTCACCAAAAACAATCCAGTTCGTCCTCTGGTAATTCTAAATACGTATACCAAATTTCAGCCCGATCCGTTGTTGTGTTTGGGCGCAATCGTATTCACGGACATACATACACACACACATACATACATACATTTTCCAGAAATCATCGCAATTGATTCAGGGGACCTCAAAACGCATATTTCCGCGGAAATCTCGAAATATTTTTTTCCTAGTCGGAAAGTAAAAAGGTGTGGAATGGCAAAAGATGCAACGCTTTGTCAATCGAAAATATGTATCGGTGTTTTTTAACAAATAGTTTTTTATATATAATACCTACATTAAGAAATATTCTTTTTGTATGTGTACGATATCACAGACAGACGGGCGGTTCCATGGCATTCTCTGGCAACACCACGTCTATGTTTACGTTGGGGCCGTTTCTTCAAGTGGCCACTGCAGGCTTACTTGTGACCCAAGGCCTTATTTAGGACACATTAATATATAGACGTTCATACAGATTACATCGTCGTTGTATTTTGTCTCCGATAACTTCATTATACATAATTAGTTCGATGTATACGTGTCTTATTTCCAAACGTCTTACAAATTCAGAAGTGGGATAGTTTTATAATTTTCCTAATTATAAAATTCACGTGCCGTTTCGCTTTGTGTGAAGTGCCTGACAAAAAAAAACACTGTTACGATGGGCCGCGCGAATGAAGAAGCGTCGTCCAAGAGACGTCATTACGATACCAGCAGCTCGTCGGACAGCGACAGCAGCAGCGACTCTTCTACGGTAAATTTGAAGGAAACCGTAAAGTCTATACGAAGAATGGAAAAAAACGACAGGGCTGATTCCGCAACCACACGTGTTGTTGCGAATCCCGGTAGTGAGTAGTTCGTTATTCCTCACTTTAATCCATCGCACGATGATGCGGTAGTTGAAGAATTGGTAGACCACATCAATAGGTTGGCCCATCGATATAACTGGGACGACGATACCATGATTCGGTCGATCTGAAAAGACCTGAAAGATCATGCAAGAGTATGGCAGTTTGACGAATATCTCAGAATGGTTACAGCTGGGATCAAGTGAAAGAAAAACTAACCTCACAGTTCCACCAAACTTTTGCAAACTTTTGCGTCACAAAACGAAGTTGTTGATGCAGTCATAATGAGAATAAAGAAGCTAAGCGTCGAGCAAACCCTGCATTCGGCTCGTTACTTTGGTCCAAACAAATTTTTCGCTGTAGTGAACTCGATGGGGTAAGCAGGAAGAAACCCCGCGAGAAAGAGATTGCGAAAAACTCCAAGATCCACCAGTGCAGTAGAGTGTTTTCACATGCGATTAAAGACACTAGTGCGTGTTATAGTTTTTGTGTAAGAGGTCATCTAGCTAGGAATTGCAAGAAAGGCCGAACCAAGTGCACCAGATGCTGGAAACTTGGACATTGAGAGCACGAGTGTCTCCTAAGGGCAAATTCACAGGTTAGTGACGATTCAAACATGTATTTGCTAACGGCAATAACGTGTTGTTGATACGGGAAGTTCTAAGACGCTAACAAACAGAACTTTAGTTGATACGTTGTGTTTAGATACAAACAATGACAAACAATTCGAGCTTCGCGGTTTTGCTGGTGCGATTACCGTAAATGCGACTGTTGTCAGCAGCGAGCTAAAAGCTAAAAAATATGAACGCACGGCAAGGAGTGGGGGGGGCTCCCTGCCATCTATATAAATGACGCCATGTCGTCATTTCATCATGTGTCAATCCATCTGTGTCGGCTTGGTGAATAAACGTATTCACGTTATATGTATGTTTCTTGTACGAAATAAACGGAAGTGGACACTATATTCCACAAAATAAATATTACAAAACTGATTGATTGCGAAATAAGCACCCTTAATGAATTTTTAGAACTGAATTATTAAGAAAATATATTATTACGCACTTTTACAGAGTTCTGAAATATGCGATGCATGCTACTTAGCTGATTGGCAAATGTACGATAGCAGAGCACGAAAACTTTTGTTTATTATGATGGAACGATCTAAGAGACCATTGGAAATCATGGCGACAAATTTTAGCAATTTATCATTGAATAGGTACGTGCTCTTCGGTGAGTTAACTGTTACTGGATCTGCAGTCCAGGAGATTTTCATGCATTTCTCATTTTCTAAACGGCGTCTTGTTTTCTACAAACATTACTTTTTTGGGGCAGTTTTCTTATAAAAGAACAATAATTTTTAAATTACAATTAAGAGAATTAAGAACTTAACCTACTGTCCATCACCTAATTACTCGAAACATTTGATGGTTTGAAATTTAGTAACATCTAAACCCGGTGCATTATAAGTAGTTCGTGATTTTCCTAACATTTAGCATCCTAACGTTTAACACGTTTAACCTCTAACATTCAAAAACGACGGTTCTCAGTTCTATAATGCCTGTTCATGACTACACTTTCTAGATATCGTAGAGCTCATTCAGCCCGTGGACTGCTTATGCATGAACTCTAATTAAATATAACTTTTTGCTATTAATATTTCTTCATTGTTATAGATTATCAGATGGGCCTATTCGTATTTTGCACTGTTGCAAAGACTAGCTGTCAAAATGAATCTTATGTAGGTTTATCCAGCTAGTATTCATAGCGACTAAGAATTTAGACAATTGGGAGAAAATAATGTTTGTTTCTGGTTACTGTATTTATATTTTAATATTAAACGCTAGTAATAAATTATGCACAGCAAAATGATATCCTTCGCACACAATAATTGTAATCATTAGTTAAATTCAAACACTCGTTCTGTACACATCAATTAATCATTATTTTATATTATAAATACAGCCACAAAATAATTCTTTTTAGTTTATATTCAACAGCAAGCTAATATAGTACAATGTACACTTCAAGTGAATTGTTTGTGTGAATGTTACAATTAAGCCGAATCCCCCTTCATAGCAATATTGCAATTTTGCCCCAATTAAACCGACTATATTTTCTATGGCACTTAAAGATAATTTCAAATAAGAGATATTGAACAAAACAAATTATATTAATTGTATAGGAAGTTGTACATAGAAGGTGAATTTGGGTTTTTGAAGGCTAAAGATGGCATCAGTCACGATATTAGAGTCATACGACATCCAAGAAAGGATGATGTCTTTTATGGGGTACTGGCACTGCAAGAAAATAACATTACCTGATGTCTTAAGAGGTATGACAGCAATGGCCATCTTCCTTATGGCATATACTGGAATGATGTTACAAAATTTCTACGTATCGTTTAGAGAGTTGGCAGAAGGTTTATATATTTCGACATCTTATACATCCTACTTACTTAAACTAACTTTCTTCTTGATGGGAAGAAAACCATTCCTGCAGATGATGGAGCTGCTGAAGAATCCAATTTTTGCCTCTTATCCAGATCACTTAGAAGTTTATTTAAAGGCAATGACTGGAAAGTCCATTTTTATCACAAAAGTATATCGGGTGATTTGTTTCGGTTGTGTTTTCTTGGGTGGCTTAATGCCTTTTGTGGATGGTAACCTACCCATGCCAATACCATTTGATGTTGGAAAATACTTTATGCTTGTTTATATAATTGAAATGGCCGCTTTTTTTATTGCTGTATGGAACAATCTTTGTTTGGACACATTGTGCGCGTGCCTTATGAGCTTGGCAGCTGGACAATTGGATGTTTTAAAGAGGAAGATTATGATTTGCCATGATTTTGCTAAAGAACAATTATGGAAAAAAGATATTCACGAAAACGACGTTTTGGGAGATGCTGATGTTCAACTGTTCATCACACATTTGCTTAGTAATTGCGTCAAACATCATACTGCTATAATAAGGTAAGATTATAAATTACTATTTTATTTGAGCAATTCATCCATATCGAAACTCTTCACAGGTATGTTAAACTAATCGAACAAGTATTTTCCATTGGGCTTATTCTTCAATTATTGGGAAGTATAGTTGTAATCTGCAATACAGGGTTTTTTCTTTTAATTGTAAGACATTTTCAGTTGTTTTTTCATGTGTAACAATTATTCTTTTAGGTTACACCATTATCGGGCCAATTTAATTTGCTGGTACTTTATTTTATCACAATGATGAGCCAGTTAAGTTTATACTGTTGGTTTGGAAATGAAATAATAGTGAAAGTAAGTTTTTTTTACACATTTTTGTAAATTAAGAAAGTATATTTTGATCAGTTAAGTTTACCGATGCGGAATTTGATGCCTTTGTCATCAAAAACTGATTTAAATAAAACTTCACCGAATAAACGATCTAAATAGAAGCATTGTTCTGAGAAAGATCACAACACTCGTAGGTTTGACATTTTGTATTATTTGGTATCTTTAGTCTTTTCGAGTCTTGGATGCAACGAGCAGGACTAATATGGCGATCAAAATCAGGTAGACATTTTACAACTAGCGTCAAATTTGAAGCAAACAAATATGGCATTAAATAAATTTAATGCAAATCCGATAGTGTTTTTTATATTATATATTTTAACAAAAGATGCTGGAAATAATAATAACAAAAGATGTTGATCGATCATTTTTCGATACAAATATGGATAAGAAAAACGTATAAAAATTTATTTAAAAACGAATATGTTGGGGAATATAATTCCTCTGTAACTCAGCCTATTTTAATGGCACCCAAACTTTGAAATATAATTTGCTGAACCTATCCTTAAAGTTCCCACGTACCGGCTGATTTTTAGTCTATTTGTGTCTTTACTTGCATTCATATTTTATGGAAATTGTCGAAAGCGGATGTTATCAAAATATCCGACAATCTCACTATCTCCGGAAATAGCCATGGACCGGAGTCTTTCAGTCGTGCATCGTTGTCTATGGTTGCAGTCTCATTTCTTCGATTATTTCGTAAATCGTTTTGGAAGGTGTACGAATATTCTGATGTCGGATGGGAATTTGCTGCAGCAATAGCTGCTGCTTTATATATATTATTACGAAGTCGTTAAACTGCAGTGATGGTAATTAGGACAGCCGACGACTTTGCCGAGTCAAGACATTCCGATTTACACCTACCGGAGACGCTGACACAGCACATTGTTACTAGAAGGACGAGTCTGGATATGTACTGCCCCTTTGGTGCTAATACATCCGTGCTTGTATGTGATCGACCTGAAGTGTGATGCTCCGAACTTCGCTTTCATTTTTGTCTGCTTAGTGTGTCTCGTGAACTTCAGTTTTGAGTCGATGGTATTGCCCAGGTATTTACAGGTCGGAGTAGGAGTGATGGAGGTATTGTTGATCTGGATTGTGGGCAAGGTTTCTAGGATACGGCGGAATGGGATAAGGTATTGGGTTTTGTGAGGGTTAATTTTTATTCTCCATTTTGTGGACCAGGAAAGTATGTTGTTTAGTAGGATTTGAAGGTAGTTGACTATGGTTTCGATGAAACGTGAGTGTGAGATGAGTGCTGTGTCGTCGGCGTAAAGAAGGGAATATAGTTCAGGATTAAATACATTCGGATCGGGATTATAAATATCGTAGCAGAAAATATTGTATAGTTTTTGAAGGTCTGAAGGTTAGATATGAGAATGGACAAGGGACGTATAGTAGAAGTTTTCTGGCGGAATCCGAATTGATACTGGGAATGTGTGGGTTAGTATGTTCGAGGAGACGGGATTTGAGGAGCGATTCTTAAAGTTTACTAAGGACTGGGAGGAGGGATATAGGGCGGTAATTACGCGGAATTGTTGTGTCACAATCTTTTTTTTGGGTACGCATGCGATTATAGCTGTTTTCCATTCAGTGGGAAACGTTTGGTTTTTGAGACAATGGTTGAACATTTTAATGATGTATTCGTGTACTTCAGGACCTAATCGTTTCAGGGTGTTGCGCGTTATGTTGTCGTAGCCTGACCTCGTGCTTTTTCCTTTACCTAGTGCTAGATAGTATTGCTCTTCGTTGATGAGATCTTCTTCAGGGATCGGACTGGATGTTTTGAAATAGTCTTCATACCATTGGTTTATGTGGGAGTAATGGTTCTGGTCGAAGTCGGGATCGTTTTTTGTTAATGTTTGGACTTTGGAGATACTCAAGTCGGGATCGTTGGTTTTATTGAAAACTGTTTGGCGAGATTTAGCGTGGATGTCGGCAATTTCTTGAGGATCTGTGTGGTATTCCAGTATTGGTGACTGGATCAGTTAGTTCTTGCGCAATAAAGCCTTTTTTGTATTGAGACATTTTCGCTATTTTTGAGCAGGCTTCCATGTATTCTTTGATCAGGTTTTGTATATTTTTTTGAGAGCGTTGAATTTTTTTTAAGATCTGCTCTCATATATTTGAAATTCCCTGTACAATTTTCTTTTCACTTTAATCAAGCGAATAATGGTGTTTTTTAACCTTTGGAGAATGATGAGTGATTGATGTAGTGAATGATGGTAGGATTATTATTGATAAAAATAAGCATTTCTTGATTGACTTTCTTGAAATTAGTGCGGTTGAAATTTGTGATACCTATATTTGGAATTGAGAGATATGGAAATGGGTCATATATTTATTTGAAGATCGATAGCAAGGTGGTCGGATCAGAGGTCAGGTACAGTTTGGATGGAGTGAATATGTGCTGAGATATTGGGGGAGCAAAGGAGAAGATCTGGATTGGTGCTAGGATTATTCGCCATGATAAAAGCCGGTTTTACTCTTAGTCGCGTAAACCGTGATGCTGCCAGAAATTTAATTGCTTTTCCTTTCTATCGTTTATATTGAAATTTTCAATAATTATTACATTGTCATATAAAGCAGCCTTCACAAAAATGCTATCATCTATCATTGAGTGAGGGTGTATCTATGTTAGAAACATGTGAAGCTTTTGAGTGCCATATGGAATTGCGAAATGCAGACACTCGTTGAAACGGTTGTTCATGGCTGGAGGGTTATCTTTTATGAGCAGAAGAGAAGGATGAGTCAAAGCGATTGAGCCTCCAACGATGTTTTGATTTCTTATTGCGCTTGTATTTTGTAGAATACTCCAGTCGCGGAAAGATATCTTATTATTTTAGTCTCGACGAACAGTGCTAAGGATGTGCCATTCCTTGTGGAACCGTTACTTTGGAACGTTTGTTAACTGGAACGGTTTGGAACGTTACTCATTCGCTAAGGAACCAGTTACTAAGGAACGAAACACGAAGCATTACGATCGATTTTACTGTGGGGTTTCCGTTCCGATGTTAAAGTTATTGAGTATAGTTTCGAGGTTCCAAGTAAGGTTGTAAAGTTTCTATTTGGAACCGCGCAGGAGCAGGAATGTATCGGCAGCCACTAATGTTATGTAGAAGTTGTAATCAATTCAATTTCTGCATTTCGCAACCACAATCTATGCTGGGTAGGTTAGAGTGCGCAAGGTATTATTTTTGTTTAAAATGGATAGGTATGCATATAAAAATATTTTTATTTGAAAAACAATAAATATAAACGTTTACAAATAATTGGTAACTATTAGGAAATAACAAAAAAAATCTTCTCAAAAAAATACTTAATAACTATTTTTCTAAAATGTAAATAAACAGTAAATCCTATTTGCCAATAAGACAAAAAAAGGTAGAAAATGTGAAAACTACCTACTCAACAATGTCACACGTGTACTTGTTATATTGCAAAAATAGTAATTGTTTAACCTTAGACGCACTTCATTTATTTCTTCGGTCAGTCAAAATCTGCCCTGATTTTGAAAACAACCGTTCGCAGGGCACTAAAGTAGCTATTGGTATAAACGACGTCTTCACAAGTTCACTGAGATTTGGAAAATTATATGCATTATTCCGCCACCATTTTAGGGGATCTTCGGTTCTTCGTATTGGGGCTTCTTCCAAATATCTTTGAATTTCAATAATCGCTTTCGATCGTACAGTTCCCGATCCAGTTGTTTGGAATTCTGCAACTTTTCTATCAAAAGTTTTGAATAATATATCGTCCTCATCCTGAGATTCCAACGGTACCGCTGTTTTTTGCATTTGTTCAATTTCTGAATTCTTTTTGTTTATGTTTCGAGTAAGAGCGGACGTAGCAATCTCTACCGCTTTTTCGACATTTTCTTGCGAAAATCCTACCTTCTTGTATCTGGGATCCAAGAATGTACTTAGTAGGAGAGTATTGCTGTTTTCAATATTTGCAAATCTGTCATTAATCCCGTTAGAAATATCCCGAACTATGTCTTTGTAAATCGGGTATTTAAAATTCTGTTTTTCAAAATCAGAATACAAGTCTTTAAGACTGCTGGATAATATAATAGCGGATGAAGCTGTTACATAGTTCTGGCCACTTATTATTTTTGTTACTCTTTCCATGGGTTTCAAAATTTGCTCAATTTCTTTCAGCAATTCCCATTCCTCCACTACAATTATAGGCAAGTCCTTGTCAAGTAGGGCCATTGTTGTACGTAAAGGCTGTTCAAGATCGTTGAACCTTAGGATCATAACGTAGAATTCTACCTAGTTCTGACGTCTTGCAAAAGTTTTTTCGGTTGCACATTGTTATTTAATTGCTTCTGTTGTGTTATAAATTTGGACATCGAAGAAGTGCTCCTTTTGAAGTGACCAACAATTGCTCTAACTTTTTCAATAAGGCTTTTTAACTGTTCAATTTTTAAAGCGTGCTCAGTTATTAAATTTAAGGAATAGGCGTAACATCCAAAACTCTTAAGTTTCAAATCTCGTACTGCTTTTTGTATATTAGAAGCATTGTCTGAAACCACTAATGAAACTTTCCCATCCAGGCTCCATTCATTAATTACGCTTTTCATCGCAGATGCCAGATTCGCACTTGTATGAGGTTCGCCAAATGAAATGCATTCTAATAAAAGCGTTTTCGCTTCAAAATTGTCATTCAAATAATGACCAGTTACAGCAAACAAAAATTCTGTGTTGATGGACGTCCAACAATCAGTTGTTAAAGTTATTGATTTTAATGCTTGTGTCAGTTTCAACGTTTTCTGATAACATTCTTCATAAATAGTAGGGAGAATTCGTGATTGTTTTTCGAGAAGGTAGCTCATACGACGGATTTAAAACGTTAATTAAATGCCGAAATCCATGATCTTCAACAATACTGAATGGTTGATAGTCATGAGTGAATAATAACATAAGTACTTCGTCTATTTTTTTTCTGGCACTTACACCCATTTTTTTCCGCAAAAATGCTGGCATAGTTGTTTGAATCTCAGATGATGTGCTGGCCGATGATTCCTTTAACTGACCGGTACCTGATGATGTTGATGGCTCTGAGCGCTGATCATCAACATTTTGCACACCAGGGTTAGATGCAGTTGCAACTTGTGTTGGTTCTCCTTTAGTTAGGTTTTTTGTTATGATGGCTTTTGGCAAGTTTTTATTTCTTAAAGTAAATGTGCTATTTTTCAAAAAAGGTTACGTAAGGTACCAATTACTTTATATTGTCATTTAAGTCATAAGGAGCACTACGAAAAAAAAAACAGAAAAAATGGGGTTGCCATTTAAAAAATTAAGAAAGGCGTCATTGCTTCGAAATTGGTGAAGTCATAGATGAAATGTTTACATCATAAGTTGGCTATTTAGAAGTTAAAATTGACGTGTCCGAGCCTTTTTCAGTTTCTTGAAAACATTAAATAATGAAATTATGAATTTTGTTCCGAACTTTATCAGCACTTTCTTGTATGAAATAAACTGAAGCGGCTATATTCCAGAAAATAAATATTACAAAACTGATTGATTGCGAAATAAGTACCCTTTATGAATTTTTAGAACTGAATTATTTCGAAAATGTAGTAATTACACACTTTTGCAGAGTTCCGAAATATGTGATGCATGCTACTTAGCTGATTGGCAAATGTACGACAGCAGAGCACGAAAACTTTTGTTTATTATGATGGAACGATCTAAGAGACCATTGGAAATCAGGGCGGCAAATTTTACCAATTTATCACTGAATACGTTCTCTTCGGTAAGTTAACGTATACTGGATCTGCAGTCGAGGATATGTTCATGCATTTCTCATTTTCTAAACGGCGTCTTGTTTTCTACAAACATTACTTTTTTGGGGCAGTCTTCTTATAAAAGAACAATAATTTTTAATTTACAATTAAGAGAATTAAGAACTTAACCTACTGCCCATCACGTAATTACTCGAAACAATTGATGGTTTGAAATTTAATAACATCTAAACGCGGTGCATAATAAGTAGTTCTTGATTTTCCTAACATTTAGCATCCTAACATTTAACACGTTTAACCTCTAACTTTCAAAGACGACGGTTTTCAGTTCCATAATGCCTGAGCACTTCGAACACGTCCTGTTCATGACTACACTTTCTAGATATCGTAGAGCTCACTCAGCCCGTGAACTGCTTATGCATGAACTCTAATTAAATATATTTTTTTATCTATTAATATTTCTTCATTGTTATAGATTATCAGATGGGCCTATTCGTATTTTGCTCTGTTGCAAAGACTTGCCGTCAAAATAAATCTTATATAGGTTTATCCAGATAATATTCAGGGCGACTATGAATTTCGACAATTGACATAAAATAATTTTTGTTTCTGATTATTGTATTTATATTTTAATATTAAACGCTAGTAATAAATTATGCACAGCAAAATAAGAACGTTCGCACACAATTGTAACCATTAGTTAAATTATATTATAAATACCCAGAAAATAATTCTTTTTAGTTTATATCACCAAGATAATATATATAGTACAATGTACACTTCGAGTGAATTGGTTCTTGATGTTAAATCCCTGCTAACAATGTTAGCAGCATGTCCGAAAGTAAATACTTATTTCTTCACTTTGAACATGTTTATTTGCTATCCAAGATGTTGTACATCTAGCTATCAATAATGCCCTATGTGGTAAAACGTTGTGAGTTTGCCTTTAATCCGTTTTATCGGTGTTGAACGATTTAAAAAACGATAGTTTTAATTATGAGTGCATCAACAGAGTCAAACATCTCAACGCAATTTCTTCTATTTTAAAGTTCTTAGAGTTATTATTATATCTGGGTTAGTACCATGGTTTGTTTCTTCTGCTCTTTACCATTACCGTTTTCTTATAACTTTGGTAACTATTATCAGGTTCGTTCAATGTTTCAACATGGTTTTTGTTGGTTGGGTAGAACTTCTTTAGATTTATTGATCATTCACCTGATGGCCTTTGTCGCAGCACAGTTGGGTTCGTTGAAGTAAAAATTAGAAAATTATTTGTGAAGACAGATTATGAAATTTTACGCGATTGCATCAAAAAACACATTTTGATAGACAAGTAAGTTATGTTTGGTTCATCGACAGTATTGCATCTTAGGTTTGATTTTTCAGTTTTGTAAGAAAACTGAATATCGTTATTTCATTTGGCATGTTCGCAACGTTATTATGTATCATGGCCGTTTACTGCAATACAGCATTCCAAGTGCTCCTGTTGGTGAGTATATTATGCTACTGGACAACGTAGTTAGTCATTAGTTACATGCATTAATAAAAATAGATTGCAGTTTCGCTGATTTAAAACACCAAATTTATGTTGAATCTAGTTATTAAGATTGATATTTATCTTGCTTCTTTGTTTCAGATAAAACCGTAGTCATCTGAATATATCATGGTCGTTAGGTACCTTCTCATAGTTATCCAGAAAGTTGGCATGTTTTTTTAGGTTTGGATATGCCGTTACTCTTAAGGTAAACAATGACACCGTAACAATAGCTACTTTTTATATTACCATCCCAAGCGGTGATCTATTTTCTTATTTCTATGTCTATGTATATGTGTCTATATATATATATATATATATATATATATATATATATAAAATCAGGAATAACGTGGGAAATACGGTCAATCGGGCGAAGCAAGGAAACTCCTTTTTTCTTAGTTCAAATTTTCGTTTTAATTAAAAACTTCTTCAGGAACAAGCTGTTTATAGAAAACAATAGGTATTAGTTAACCTTAAAAGTGTACAAAAAACAGGTAAAAACTTACAATTGGAGTTTAAGAAAAGTTGCAAAATTGTGGAGGGTCATCCCTGCTGCACAGATAGACCAAATATCAAGCTCTCGACAAAACAAATGAACATCGCACAACAGTTTAAAAGCATAAACGTATTAACATGTTAAAATGACCGACACACGCGACACAGCCATCGCGGCAATAGGTTAAGAATGAAGTGAAATTTACTACCATAATCAAAGTCGAACGCCAGAAGTGCCAACATCACCACCAACCGATTCGCGTGAATTGTTAAAGTTTCTACTAATTAAAAATGAATATATACTACTGAGTTGATTAGTATCGGATTTGTAGTTTATACTATCTTCGTTATTGACTTGAATGTGATACATTTCTAAAAACAATCTTGAACGATAATTATTCTCCACAGCAACGATCTTAGTGTCTGTCCAGTTCATAGTATGGTCCAAATCAATGGCGTGCTGAGTGACAGCGCAATTTTTTCTGCCATGTTTTATGTCACTCTTGTGTAGAGCTACACGTGATTTTAGCCATTGACTTGTCTGACCATAGTACTTCTTGGTACAGCCTCCACAAGGAATGCTGTAGACAATGTTTGATTTTAAGCTTTGAGGAGTTTTATCTTTGATGTTGGAGAAGATATTACCTATTGTTTTATTATTACCAACTGCAATTTTAAACTCATCATTTCTGAACAACTGAACCAACTTATTTGATAGATTATCAATCTGTGACAGCTTTTTGTAACTGACCAAGGCAACGCTCCGCTCGTCATCAAAGACACCATCAATAAGGGGGGTATTGAATATAACCTTTTGTACTAAAGCCCTCGGGTAACCATTATTCACGAAAATGTCACTCAAGATTCTCAAATTACCATCCGTAAACGAGGGGTCACCGATACATACCACCCTATTCCTCATAGCTAAAACTGTATTGATTTTTTGTTTTATTGAATGATTCGAATGAAAGTTAATAAATCTTCCGGACGCCGTGGGCTTCCTATACCAGTCTAATATGATTTTATTAGTAGTTGGTTCCCTTATAACCTTTGTATCCAAAAATGGTACGCTATAGTTGACTTCAGTTTCAACTGTGAACTGCAAGTGGGGGTTAAAGTTATTGAATATAGTTAAAGTCTCTTCGACTTTGTCTGCTGGAACAGCACAGATGATGTCATCCACGTACTTGCATATGAAAGGTAGAATGAAGGGGAGTTTTTTTATGCAACTATCTAAAAGAGCGTCCATTACCAACTGAGCTAAACCGGGACTGAGGGAGAAACCCATCGGCGTGCCGAAAATCTGTTTATAAAACCTATCTTGAAATGTAAAGTAGCAATTAGTGTAAGTGAATCTAATTAAATCTAAAAATATGTGTTTAGGAATAGTGCAGCACCCACCAATGACGTCCCACGAGTCCTCGATAGTCTGTATCACCAACTCCAAAGGAATATTCGTGAACAACGAGACAACATCCAGTGAAATCAACACAAAATCAGGAGGTAAGGTTCTATGTTCCATTAAACTACAAAAAGTAAAAGTGTCCTTAACGTTATACTTCTCATCAACCTGAAGGGCGTTCTGTAAAATTCTTGCTAAAAATTTTGATAAGTTATAAGTTGGTGAGTCTATGGATGAAACAATAGGACGGAGAGGGACATCCCGTTTATGAATCTTCGGCAGGCCATAAAACTTTGGCGGGACGGAATTATATTTAATTAAGCCTTTGGAAGTGATTTCATCAATCAACTTCTTGTTTTTAAGCAAATTAACCCACTCATTGTTCTTTTTTTGAACAGTGATTGTGGGATCCTTATTAAGCTGTTGATAAATTGCAGTGTTGTTTAAGAGTGCCAAAGATCCAGAAACATAAACATC
Organism: Aphodius granarius; assembly: GCA_963971325.1. Taxonomy (NCBI): domain Eukaryota; kingdom Metazoa; phylum Arthropoda; class Insecta; order Coleoptera; family Scarabaeidae; genus Aphodius; species Aphodius granarius. The sequence goes on along the minus strand of OZ020222.1, from coordinate 16,820,857 downwards.
CCTGCTCAAAACCACGGTTACGCTACCCTTGTCAGCCCTCGTAATTAAAATATCTGGGTTGTCCTTCAGAAACATGCGAGTTTTTTTGTAAATAGACTGAAAACTAGGAGACCCGATCGGATGTGAGGCATCCGACAGGTACGCGTTGGTGATGATGTTAGCCGCCCGAGCTCTGTATACGTCTTGTTGATCGGAGGGCATCGCCCCAACAATGTTCTCAACTTGTGAAAGCACCTTAGCGATGGAGACATCAGTGGTGGTAGACATTAGACTGAATTTCGGTCCCAGAGATAGAAAGCCGCTGATATCGTCCGGGATCTCTGTATTAGTTAGGTTTTTTAACCATTTTGAATTATCATTAAACAGTCTAACGGTACTCACATCCGCCTTAAGTTTGTTAAGTTTTCTTATATTTCTATTTTTTACCATCGAAAAGTGTTTATTATAATAAAATGTCATGTTTTGTGAAAATTCGTCAAGAACATAGCCAGGCAGCAGCCCTCGGGCTTTACCTATTATGGATTCCATACGCTTATCAAGTGTCTCAATATTTCTAATTGTTATTTTAATCTCAAAATTTAAAATTTTAATCCCCAACCTGCCATTAAATGCTTGAATCCTGCGCGCGAGTGTCCCATCATTGCAGTTCAACAAAAGAACGAGATTCTTGCAGCCATCGGTGATGTGGTTAGGGTTGACGTGATTTCTCCGACAATTTAAGAGGAAAATTCTTCTGTTTCGTGCGTTTGCTAACTTGGTGTTTAAAGAAGCCCATGTTTTCAAGGTGTGTGCAGCTTCAGCACCATACCTTCTAGCGATGTTGTTGTAGAAACCCATCTGTAAAGTATAACTATGGGGAAGTAACGACCGTGACTTCGTTGAGAATTAAAATCAGGAATAACGTGGGAAATACGGTCAATCGGGCGAAGCAAGGAAACTCCTTTTTTCTTAGTTCAAATTTTCGTTTTAATTAAAAACTTCTTCAGGAACAAGCTGTTTATAGAAAACAATAGGTATTAGTTAACCTTAAAAGTGTACAAAAAACAGGTAAAAACTTACAATTGGAGTTTAAGAAAAGTTGCAAAATTGTGGAGGGTCATCCCTGCTGCACAGATAGACCAAATATCAAGCTCTCGACAAAACAAATGAACATCGCACAACAGTTTAAAAGCATAAACGTATTAACATGTTAAAATGACCAACACACGCGACACAGCCATCGCGGCAATAGGTTAAGAATGAAGTGAAATTTACTACCATAATCAAAGTCGAACGCCAGAAGTGCCAACATCACCACCAACCGATTCGCGTGAATTGTTAAAGTTTCTACTAATTAATAATAATAATTAATAACTAATTAATTGGTCATTTTTGGTTTAATGATAATTCAAAATGGTTAAAAAACCTAACTAATACAGAGATCCCGGACGATATCAGCGGCTTTCTATCTCTGGGACCGAAATTCAGTCTAATGTCTACCACCACTGATGTCTCCATCGCTAAGGTGCTTTCACAAGTTGAGAACATTGTTGGGGCGATGCCCTCCGATCAACAAGACGTATACAGAGCTCGGGCGGCTAACATCATCACCAACGCGTACCTGTCGGATGCCTCACATCCGATCGGGTCTCCTAGTTTTCAGTCTATTTACAAAAAAACTCGCATGTTTCTGAAGGACAACCCAGATATTTTAATTACGAGGGCTGACAAGGGTAGCGTAACCGTGGTTTTGAGCAGGGATGTTTATGTTTCTGGATCTTTGGCACTCTTAAACAACACTGCAATTTATCAACAGCTTAATAAGGATCCCACAATCACTGTTCAAAAAAAGAACAATGAGTGGGTTAATTTGCTTAAAAACAAGAAGTTGATTGATGAAATCACTTCCAAAGGCTTAATTAAATATAATTCCGTCCCGCCAAAGTTTTATGGCCTGCCGAAGATTCATAAACGGGATGTCCCTCTCCGTCCTATTGTTTCATCCATAGACTCACCAACTTATAACTTATCAAAATTTTTAGCAAGAATTTTACAGAACGCCCTTCAGGTTGATGAGAAGTATAACGTTAAGGACACTTTTACTTTTTGTAGTTTAATGGAACATAGAACCTTACCTCCTGATTTTGTGTTGATTTCACTGGATGTTGTCTCGTTGTTCACGAATATTCCTTTGGAGTTGGTGATACAGACTATCGAGGACTCGTGGGACGTCATTGGTGGGTGCTGCACTATTCCTAAACACATATTTTTAGATTTAATTAGATTCACTTACACTAATTGCTACTTTACATTTCAAGATAGGTTTTATAAACAGATTTTCGGCACGCCGATGGGTTTCTCCCTCAGTCCCGGTTTAGCTCAGTTGGTAATGGACGCTCTTTTAGATAGTTGCATAAAAAAACTCCCCTTCATTCTACCTTTCATATGCAAGTACGTGGATGACATCATCTGTGCTGTTCCAGCAGACAAAGTCGAAGAGACTTTAACTATATTCAATAACTTTAACCCCCACTTGCAGTTCACAGTTGAAACTGAAGTCAACTATAGCGTACCATTTTTGGATACAAAGGTTATAAGGGAACCAACTACTAATAAAATCATATTAGACTGGTATAGGAAGCCCACGGCGTCCGGAAGATTTATTAACTTTCATTCGAATCATTCAATAAAACAAAAAATCAATACAGTTTTAGCTATGAGGAATAGGGTGGTATGTATCGGTGACCCCTCGTTTACGGATGGTAATTTGAGAATCTTGAGTGACATTTTCGTGAATAATGGTTACCCGAGGGCTTTAGTACAAAAGGTTATATTCAATACCCCCCTTATTGATGGTGTCTTTGATGACGAGCGGAGCGTTGCCTTGGTCAGTTACAAAAAGCTGTCACAGATTGATAATCTATCAAATAAGTTGGTTCAGTTGTTCAGAAATGATGAGTTTAAAATTGCAGTTGGTAATAATAAAACAATAGGTAATATCTTCTCCAACATCAAAGATAAAACTCCTCAAAGCTTAAAATCAAACATTGTCTACAGCATTCCTTGTGGAGGCTGTACCAAGAAGTACTATGGTCAGACAAGTCAATGGCTAAAATCACGTGTAGCTCTACACAAGAGTGACATAAAACATGGCAGAAAAAATTGCGCTGTCACTCAGCACGCCATTGATTTGGACCATACTATGAACTGGACAGACACTAAGATCGTTGCTGTGGAGAATAATTATCGTTCAAGATTGTTTTTAGAAATGTATCACATTCAAGTCAATAACGAAGATAGTGTAAACTACAAATCCGATACTAATCAACTCAGTAGTATATATTCATTTTTAATTAGTAGAAACTTTAACAATTCACGCGAATCGGTTGGTGGTGATGTTGGCACTTCTGGCGTTCGACTTTGATTATGGTAGTAAATTTCACTTCATTCTTAACCTATTGCCGCGATGGCTGTGTCGCGTGTGCTGGTCATTTTAACATGTTAATACGTTTATGCTTTTAAACTGTTGTGCGATGTTCATTTGTTTTGTCGAGAGCTTGATATTTGGTCTATCTGTGCAGCAGGGATGACCCTCCACAATTTTGCAACTTTTCTTAAACTCCAATTGTAAGTTTTTACCTGTTTTTTGTACACTTTTAAGGTTAACTAATACCTATTGTTTTCTATAAACAGCTTGTTCCTGAAGAAGTTTTTAATTAAAACGAAAATTTGAACTAAGAAAAAAGGAGTTTCCTTGCTTCGCCCGATTGACCGTATTTCCCACGTTATTCCTGATTTTATATATATATATATATATATATATATATATATATATATATATATATATATATATATATATATATATATAGGACCACAGAAAGTGTATTGATGCATTTACCGTTGCAGATCTTGTTTAACAGACGGAATATTAACATGATTGAATGCAGTAGGTCTTTTTATGAGAGCGGTGCGCGAAAACTAAAGGATTGGCAACAGCTGGTCTACATACATATACAAAATTTTTAATTTTGTCTAGCTAAAATCGCTAAATCTGACAAATTTTTCCTCATTCGAAATATCTTCCAAATTGAAAATATTGTAGGAAAGAAATCGGATATTCTTTCAAATTTGAATTAAGACGTCAATTTAGAGAAAACCAGAGGTGACATCACCCCAAATATTTTTATTGAAACAATTGTTGGTCTATTACTTTAAATTAGAGCGACCCTCGTGCTCTAACAGCACTATACCACGCGTTTGTTGCCAGTCACTTATCCTACTGCTCATCCGTATGGTGCCCACAGTATGCGGTTTATGTGAACCGTATTGAGGGGGTGCAGCGAAAATTCTTGCGGCATCTAAAATACAAATTTAACATCGAAGGTTTACGATAGGCTGCTTTGTGTCGCCGCTTTAGACTACTCAGCTTGGAGGACCGTAGATTGTGCAATGGCATTGTCTTCGTAGCAAAATTGTTTCATGGCCAATACGATTCACCTGCTCTTTTATAGAGATTTAACTTGAATGCCTGCGGGCGCCATCTTCGCCACCGCGAGTTGTTCCAAATGCCAACTGCCAGGACGAAATTTATGAAGAATTCACCTGTGCTTTGGTTGTCGGCATCATGCAATAATGCCGTCGGTGTCGACATTTTTTTCAGTCAGTCGCGTCAGTCAGGAGAGCACTGTATAGCTTATGTAGTTTATGTAGTATCAGTCGCTTACTTTTTGAATTATGTTCTGATTTTTTTATATACATTTTTTGTTTTTCTTTATCAATTTTATTTATTGTTTTTCTACGTATGTATTTTTTTTCTTTGTTAGCTAGTAACCGTAGGATCGTTAAGTTGTTGTTTTGTTTTGTCCATACATGTAAATAAATAAATAAATAAATTTTATTTCTCTAGATTCGCATATAATAAAATTATTAATTCTGTCCAGCTAAAATTGCCCAACCCAACCGTCTATAAAATGCCACCACAGCTTTCGTTGTATGTTTTTACTGTAGTCAATTACAACAAACCAAAATCTAATTGCAAAGTCATGAATATGATTTTTATAGAAGACATAATTTAAGTTTAAGTGTGTTGCTCACGATGCCGTGGAAGTAGTAAAAACCCGTGTTGGTGTAGTTACTATATATTTTACTTCACAATGTACAAAATAGTGGACTGCGTTGTTACTTGTTTGACAGACTCTTTCGCTCTACCGCACACGCGCCCCGCACCAGGCTCATTTCTCTCGACAGCGCCATCGCTCGGAGAGCAGCGAAATCTTACATTCTGTTAGCGGGCTAACAAAGTGCATGTTTTAATACATTAATACAGTTTTCAGTTTTTTTTTCTTATAAATTTATTGTGTTTGTATCAGAGTTGTACTGTACAACCTCTTCAGTACTGCAAACGTAGAGTATGACCATCTCACCACCTGGAAACCACAGAAATCACCACATCGTCTGCAAAAAAAAGCAAAAAACAAACCGCTACTAAGACATTGACTGAAACAACTGCAAACTTATAACCAGTGATAAAAAGTGGTCTCTTTGCAGTTTCCATCATTATAATGAGTGATTTCCTATCACAAGTGTTAAACAAAATCCATCTGCTTACATAACAAGCATCGGAGAGTCTTAAACTCTAAAAATAGTAAAATTAACTCAGTATTAAAAAAACAAAAATAACCATACCTGTACTATTATTTCATTACCAAACCATGAATAGCAATATATTTGGAACAGTATAGCTAAAAGATACGTTGTAATATGACCAAACTGTGAAGTCAATAAAGATTGATTAGCTAAAATAAATCCTTGAAATAGTGTATAGCACAGTACAAATATTCCATTTAATAACTCTGCTAGAATAAGTTTTGATAAAAATGTGTCGACTTTGTGTGAAAACCTGAAAGTGAATATAAATTTAAAGACTATTGTTCAGGAGAAAATTCCATATTAAACGTACTTCATTATAGCTACATGTTGTTTTACAACTGTTTTAATGTCTTCAGTAGCTCTGGTATTGAAAGCCCTTCTTTCCAAATAACATCTCTTGACTCCAATTTTTTTAATGCTCTCTCCCAATATTTCGATTTGAACAGAAACTACACTCATTAACGAACAAAATAGAACATCCGTTGTGCAGTTAACCCAAGTGCATACAGATAATGCAATAACTTCAAAAACGTATACCGCCGTACGATAACTTCCTAAGTCATAAGATAGCCTAATAGGCAAATATTTATTTTCCAATATTGGAAATACACAAAGGAATATAGTTGTTGCACCAGTTATACCAAATGATATACTCTTCATTATTCCAGCCATGTTTCTCCCTTTCTGGATTATTTTGGAATACGAGGGATTGATGTTGTAATTATTCATATCGTCTAAAATCTCTTGGAAACATGGAGATTTTCCCAATAATGTGTACAATTTAATATTTAAAAGCACTATAGACATTGTAATGTAAAGTAATTCTGTTAGTGCTATATAATTCCCAACTATATTAAAGACTTCAATAAACGTTATCAAAAACATCGAAACCACACAGAAAACCGTCAAATATTTTCGTATTAAATAGAAAATTGATGGATTTTTCTTGGGCCACAAACCCACAAGGGAGCACATTTTACGTGGGTCGGATAGAACTTCATTTAAAGCCATGTTTACTAACGAACTAATGTTAAACAAAGAACTTTGAGGATAATGAATGTCATCTATTTTCATATCATTAAATGTCAATAATGAACAACTCTGTTAATGCTGTGCTCAATCAACTTCATTTCTAACTATTAACATAATATGGTGCTTGCGTTTGTTGTTTCTAAAAGAATCACTCATTATTTGGTACTGTAGACTCTCTGCAATAAAGCATATGCAGAATACGACCAACGACAGATCTAAAAAGGTTACATGAGTAAATTATAATATTAAGCATTTGTACTTACAGCCATTAAAACAACCAATGAAACAGGGGCAAATTTGTGAGCTGAAACATACATCGGCCGTCTGGCCCTCTCCATAATCATAATCAAAATAGTCTTGCTGTTTTTGTTATAATTATACCAACTCGTACTGTAGCAAGCATCTATAATATCCAGACTCTAAAAAATGATAAGCATTATTAACTGTTTGTTAATATGATAATATTTTTGACCGTTTTATATACCTTTAGTATTATGTCATTCCCGAACCAACAGTATAGGGATATCTCGATAAGGACGACCAAAAAATAAGAAAGTAGTTGGACGAATTGAGATATAGCTACTGTTGTGTTGAACATTATAAAGACCTGAAATAAGCTATTGCACATTACTAACATTCCGGCGAGTAAAAACACTAGTATAGCTAGCGAAAATAATTCGTTGACGTTGTCTGCAAATCTGGAAAGAAAAATTGAGAAAGTTTCATCAAAGTTACAATGACAAATAGCTGAGTAAAAAATTATCACAACCCACGCCAACTGCTTCAGTCATTTTGAAACTACTTAGTGTGAATATAATTTTAATGTGATAAAATAATCGATTTCAAATAAATATCATTATAATTTATTAGAAATATCTGGGGTGGCCCTCACCCAATTTTCCGACTAAATCGTTTTTGACACAAGTATCTAAGTACTTTTACTCATTGACAATTCGCAACACAGCGACGAATGCTGTGGATTATGTCAAACTGCTTCTATAAACTCTTACAGCGCATAAACCGTTCATCCCACTGGCACTGAACTGCAAATTTGTATACATATTTAAAGTCACTGGGGGATGAGTTGGTATGAGTTTAGTCTCAATCGGATAAATCCGAAGACGCATATAACATTTGCCACTTCCGGTTGTCAGATTGTCACCAAAAGCAATCCAGTTCGTCCCCCGGTAATTCTAAATATGTGTTCACACACACCCATACTCACATCCATACACACATACATACATTTTCCAGAAATCATTGCAGTGGATACCGGGATAGCGGGTACTTCCGCCGAAATCTCAATTTTTTTTTTCGTCAATTACATTACATACATTCCTTCTAGGAAACTAGTCGGAAAGTAAAAAACAAACATTTTCATTTTGAGATACATAGTAGACCGCATGGCGTACGAGTCACACGTGATTCACGTCGCTCCGTAAAAATTATTGCAGTCAGTGCATATTCATGACGGTTTTCTTGAATGTGTGTGTTATTTATATATCAAGTGGTGCTGTGCTTTATATTTGCCAAGATGACGACCCAAATTCGTTTAAATGCAGTAAGAAAAAACCTAATAAAGTCGTGTATTACGGATCTCTTGAAAGATGATCAATTTCTCTCAGAATTAACCACATAAATCGTTACTGAGGTGAAAAAGTGTTTTTCGGACCAGCTTAAGGCCGGTAACAGTACAAGGCGGACGGTCGGTACGGACCGTCGCGCCTCGGTCGGCACGGACCACTATATTGCCGGCGATGTATGAGTGCTTGCAGTGCAACACCGACCGTCAGCCCCTCCGCTGCGCGGATTTAGGTCCGCCGACGCGCCATTGCAATACAGTAGAGCCGCGGTAATCCGGCACCCCTTATAATCTGACATGCTTATAACAATGTACGTACATATGTATGTAAGTTGTCGGATTACAAGGTACTCCTATTCAAAAAAGTTCCGCATTCCAAGGGGTCGACAGTAGTCCGACAAGTTCAATCATCCGACACCGCCTTGCAAAACGTTTGTCGGATTACCGGGGGTCTACTGTATTTATTTATTTATTAACGCTTGGCAATGTTGATGTCGGTAAGAGGGATTTCTTGACAAGAAGAGGAAAAAATTAAGGTCACTAGAGGGAGTGAGTACTACGCTGACCATCGTGCTGAGCGGTTCAACGGCGCGGCGGAGCGAAATGAACATTGACACGGAAAGGATAATTAATGAGTAAAATTTGCTGGAAAGCTATAGGATCCATGTTGTGCGCGAACGGTCGTACATCAGCTCACATCAGCTATTGTCACTTCAAACAGTCGATCTATGGTCAGCGCGGAGCATCAGCGTTGCTCTGAAAGCGTTAAAAAGCAACAGCGAACCGACGCTCCGCGCTGACGGTCCGTACCGACCGTCCGCCTTGTACTGTTACCGGCCTAAAGATTTCGGACCTGGAAAGCGATAATCAGCAACTCAGTTGCAAGTGTTCATCTTTATCTGTAAAATGTGATGCTCTTGAGCAGTACTCCCGTCGAAATAATTTAAGAGTGCTTGGAGTAGATTCCGTGGCCAGAGATGAGACGGAGAACTTAATTATGGATTTATTCAACAATAAGTTGGGAGCCAACATTCGATGGACCACATTGATCGATGCCATCGGGTCAGCAGCAGGAAGGAAGGTAAATCCAACATCCTCGTCAAGTTCACCAGCTACCGGTATCGTGATATGGTTATGCGTAAGAAAAAATTACTAGCTGGCACAAAGATCAGTATAGTGGAGGATTTAACCGTAAGTCGTCATAAATTACTTCTATCAGCAATCAAGCGGTAGCGCTAATGTTTGGGTTCGGGATGGCGGTATAAATGTCAAAGTAAATGGAGTTCGGAAAGTTGTGGAGTGCGATGCTAATTTGCTCGGGCTGGACACATTTACGAGTCACACTTGATTGTCGGTTAATGATCCCATGCATCATGGGTTTATTTTGTATGTATGTTACTGTGATTTTTCATTCAGAATGTCTTTTTTGCGGAGTGACATTCTCAAATTTTCAGTTGATATTTGGCTATTTTTTTCTTTAGTATACAACCGTTTTTTTTTATCTTATTTTTTCTTTTAAATCCTGTTTTTGACCGAATACTTGGTACGTTGCAAGTGGTCGAGGTATTCACATATACTGTGTAATTTTTTGTATTCATTTTTGATAGTTGCACAGTTTTGTTGCCACTTGTTTACCAAGTTTGCAATCGGTATTTCGTTTAATTTAGTAGTTTTGGAATACTGTGTTATTTTGCTCATAATTTTTGATTTGTTCAAAGTTTTAGAATAATGTTTTACAGAGTTGCGTATCTCAATTGTTATTATTATTTTCTATTAGTTCTGTTTATGTTCTATTTACTGTCTTTGATTATATCAGTTTCTTGTTATTTTTTTTGTAATATACCTCCCTGTTTTATTACTGCTGTGATGTCGGGAGGGGGTGGCGGTATGTTTGCGGTGGCCCACCTTAACGTACGTTCCCTGTTGCGTAATTTTCAGTATGTTGCAAACCTGTTCTGATCCTCTGAATACGCGGTTATGGCCGTTACGGAGACCTGGTTGCCATCAGATCACATCAGATGTTCCTGCGGACCTTGTATGCGTTGATGGTTACCGGTTGGTGCGTCGTGACAGGGTGGGACGCGGTGGTGGCGTCAGTCTTTACTTTCGGGACTACTTCAAGTTTGAAATACTGGAGACTGACGGGCTGACGGGATCGAGCAGGTATGGATATTGTTGTATTTGAACGCCAAAAATTACTTTTGATTCCGCTTATCGTCTACCGCTATAGGACTATAATGTATTTCTCGATACTCTGGAAGATACAATTACCGAAATTTTGCCCTGTGACGATATATTTCTGATGGGTGACTTCAACATCGATCAATTGAAGCCCGCTTCTACGGGGTACCGACGATAGCGTCGATTCTCGATGCGTACGAATTACGTCAGATTATTGACTGTTACCGACGCTTCTGCTATCCTTATCGACGTTATCGTTACTTCATTCACGAGTCCTGTGTGGGTGCAGTTGTCGATATTGAGGAGCCCTTAGACCACAATCTCGTGAAATGTAGGGTTTTTCCAGTATTCGATTCTCCATACCCTTTTATCAAAGTTTTTAGGGATTATTCTGATTTTGACTCAGATGCTTTTAAAAGGGACCTTGAGGGCTTCCCATGGCTCGACGTCGTTTATGCTCAGGGCATCGACGCAAAGGTTACTCTGTTAGTCTCAATGCTGCTTCAATTGTTCGATCGTCATGTGCCCGAGAGAGAGGTAAGAATTACACGGGGTCGTTCTCCATGGCTGACTCGGGTCTTACGCGAACTCATGTCGCAGCGCGATGGCGCTCGTAACAAGTTTAACCGAACGAAGAACCCGGCCGATAGGGTATATTATGCGCAGCTTCACAATATCGTCAATGCCACAATTCAACGGGAAAAAAGGCATTTTATATTTCGCAGTTTGCCAATTGCGACTTGCGCCGGATGTGCAGGTCTTTCGTCGTTTGCGTGGTCAGGGACGTGCGCCCGTTCTTCGACCTTTTTTATCCGATCCTAATGCAATTAATGACCATTTCATTAACTCGATTCCCGCGTGTACAATAAATAATAACCTTCTGGAGTTCTACTCTGCTAGCAGGCTGAGGGGCAACGATGAACTGTTTAATTTTAGGCCGGCCACGGACGATGAGGTAGAGAAGGCGATTGGAAGTATTCGATCAAGGGCAGTCGGAGTGGATGGACTCGGCATCGAGTTCATCAGGCTCTTGTTGGCCATACTGGGACATGTTGGACTTGACGCAGTGCGGTTGGCTTCTTTGGTGCTTATTTGAGAGACCGGGTGCAGACAGTTCATGTCGCTGGGGTGGCCTCTGGCCCTCGTCATCTTTCGTATGTGTAGCCCAGGGAAGTATATGCGCCCCCCTCCTCTTTGTGTTGTATACAATGTTTCTCTCTAATTCTATCTCCCGTTGTAATCAACATTTCTATGCCAGCTGACGATTGTCAGCTGTACAAGTCATTCTCCCCTGATGCGGTCATTCAGGCTTGCGATGATGTCACTGCTGACCTGCGCGATATATCGGATGCTTCACTGGGTCACTCGCTGGCTCTAAATCCTGGAAAATCCTGTGCCACGCTTTTTGGCCGAGCGGATGCGTGTAGGCGGGTAGACGGCATGGTTAATTTGCAGATTGGCTGTCAGGTTCTTCCGCTTGTGAACGAAGTCAGAGACTTGGGCCTGTACCTGGATCGTGAACTGCGCTTTGTTCAGCACGTAAATAGAAAGATTCGTACAGAGTTCCACATTCTACGGTCCCTCTACGGTTTTCGCGAATTGCTCTCTGTGCGGACGAGGCGTACTCTATGTGACGCGTTAGTGTTGTCACATTTCAACTTCTGTGACACAGTTTATGGCCCATGTTTGCTTTCTCGGGATGCGGATCGGATACAAAGAATACAGAATGCATGCATTAGATTTATATATGGCATGCCGCGTCGTTCTCACATGTCTGCCATGATGGTACAGTGTGTCTGGATGAACATGTCAAACCGGAGACGTTTTCACCGCTGTAGGTTGTTGTACAACATCGTGAACAGTAAGGCGCCTCAGTTCACCACCTGAATCTTAGGCATCCCGCAACTATGGACACCACACTGTGTATGTTGGCCGTTCGTACGAGATCGTTTCCGTATATTTTTGCGTGAACATGGAACACGATGCCTCTAGATCTGTGGTCTGGCGGAATACCAAACCGTGGTAGGTAGGTCACGCTGTGATTCTCGAGTCCGAGCAGGTTGGATAGCGGGGATGATTGTCGGTGTGCGGCATGGGTGGGCTATTGTTGCACGCTGGTGACGGTTGCGCGAGCGAAGTGGCAGATGTGGGGAGCGAGGAAAATATGGTTTATGTTACTTTTTATGTTGCTTGTAAAATGAGTATAAGTGGTTACTTTCTCGGGTTTGGGTGGAAGAGCAGGGTTGATACCCTGAACCCACGCGCATTAACCTCATTGTTCTGCATTGTACAGTTGTAATTTCTATGTTGGGGGTTAATAAAGGCAATTTATTATTATTATTATTATTATACCGTAATTCAAAATTTTGTATATATCAGCAAAATTCCAACTCAAGATTGGCGTGGCGCGGAAAGCGACAGACGTAGCTACGTTCACCAGTACATTTGAACAACATATTTTTGGAACACAAAAATATTGGGTTTGCGTAACACAAGTATTACGACAAACGTCTGGGATTAGAAAAGGTTTGCTTTGAACCAGGGCTTCAAACGTTCTTTTCTTTGGTACGGTTTTTGATTCTCGGCTGAAATTTTGTATGCGAACTGGATTATTTTTGGTAACAATTTGACAACTGGAAGTAGCAGATGTTATATGCATTTTCTTAGGGACTTAACCGATTTTGGCCAAATTGATAATAGATCATGCTCCAATGACTTTAAATACGTATACCGGTTTGGGCGCTATAAGCTTTCAGAGAAGCAGTCTGACAGATTCCACAGCCTTCGTCGCCTTGGTTGCGAACTGGCTGATTTTGATAAACGTTAGTGGCCACTTTATTTTATAAAGTAAAAAGTTATCTGTTTTCTGTGGGGATGAGTGTAGAATAGCACTCATCATTGATTAGGTATGCAATCTTGACCTGGTTTTCCATGTTCACAGAAGCTAACGTATATAATAGTGTGGAAAGGAGGAACGTCAGAATCGTCGATACAATCATGTATGATTCGTATGAAATGATGCTTGGTAATTTTGTTGTAAATTAAGCATTATGCAGAAACATGTTCACTTTCATGAATACGGTGTGCGTTTCTTTTATAACCTGTTACCACTAACACTTTCTCTTTTTTTCTCAGTAGTTTTATATTCTCCTCAATGTCTTGATAGAATCTCCCATATTTTTGGGGAAAAAAGTTAAATGGGAATGCTGAAAAAATGATTTCAATGAAATTTTACATCATATTGTTGTACCTAACATCTTCGTCACCGTTTAATTAATTTCTAATGTCTGGACCAATAAAAGACGGTCTTTATGTATTTACTAGTGCCGATATCGTAGCTTTGGTGCGTTAAAGTTGGCTTTAGTTTTCAGGCTCAGCTTTCAGGTGCTTAACGTATGTTTGCGGATCCTATGTCTGTACAAGTACGAGGTAATTTCTGTTCTTATTACTATACTTTTTGTTGGTGTATTTGTATATCAATGCAGTAATACAAACAATATTTAAACCAATCGACAATTTTAATACAGTTCAATACGATCGTTCACTAGCAGGTTCACACGTTAATTTAATTTTATGTCTGGCAGTACCTGGCTCCTGTCGTGTTTCCCTGACAGACGAGCCAGACGAGTTTCTTAATTTAAGGTTACGAACGTACAGTTTTCGCACGTAAACCGGCACTAACAACACAAGGTTACCGAAAATCACTAAAGAAAACTAACAAACAATGTAGCCAACCCTCGCAAATCTTCCTAAAGTTAACTTTTACTAAAGTCCGGTACCATTCCTATTATGAAACACGTCCACTTTAAACCAGAAGTTAAAGTGGCATTTATGCTAAAGTCGACTTTGGTTAAAGGGTTCTTTAGAGGGTGATTATGAAACCTGACGTTAGACACTTAATTGTGAAAAAAATGTAGTCGGAAAGCTGGGTGAGTTAACTTGGGTTAACTTGGACAACCTTTTTAAAATGCGTTGAAAAATCATCTAAATGGTAAAAAAATACCTAAGTTATGGAAGATAAAAGTTCAATTAAACACAAACGCATCTTTTTAAAAAATAACGTATCGAAATGAAACAAACGTCAATGGCTTTAAAGAGACGAATACTTTACCTAGATCTTTAATTGTTTTCATATGGTGCTCGAATTCTAGACCACAAAAATATCATCATTTGTACTGATCAAATAAATTGTAGAAAATAATTATTTTAAAAATTGAATTAGCTGGGAAGAGTTTGTCTATAATTTTCTAACAAATCATCAAAATTCAATAAATATTACAAATTTAAAATTGCCACAAAATACGTCATATATACTCAATACAAAAAGTCGCCCTTTTTTGTATTGAGTATACAGGGTGACATAGAACAAACTACAATGCATAGCACCACGTGATAGAGGGCCGCAAAATAATAAAAAAAGTTCCTATACACTAATGTCCGATCGCTGTTTGTTTTCAAGTTAGCGGCTGTTGAAGATTTTTTTATAAATGTTATTTAGGGTTACTTTAATTAGGCAGTAGAGGTAAAAGGCTTTGATTTCATGAAACTAAACCTATGGTACTATCAAAGCAAGCTAAAATCAAGTAGCTTAGGTAGTGTTTTTAATAAGCTTTCAAATACAAAGTAATGATAAAGTTTGGAAAAAAAATCATAATATCTTTATTTAATGTTTTCAAGAAAAACGCTCGGACACGTCAATTTTAACTATTAAATAGCCACCTTATGACGTAAAAGTTTTATCCATCACGTCACTTATTTCGGAGCGATGAGGTCATCCTTATTTTTTTTAATCACAACCCCATTTTTTTCCTGTTTTTCAGTAGAACACTTTACTCCTTAAATGACGATGTAAAATAATTGGTACCTTACATAACCTTTAAAAAAAAATAGCAATTTTTTTTAACAAATAAAGACTTAATTTTAATGGAAAAAATTATTAATAAACCCAAACAAACACTAAACTTAGCGCAAATGCTCGAATTATTCTCTTTTCTCAACATTTGTTGACGGATACAGCCGTTTGGAACAGAAAAATTAAATAACTTCAACAGCCCGTAACTTGAAAACAAAAAGCGATCGGACATTAGTGTATAGGAACTTTTTTATTATTTTTTGGCCCTCTATGGCGTGGTGCTATGCATTGTAGTTTGTTCTATGTCACCCTGTATATGACGTATTTTGTTTTTTTGTTGTAAACTTTACATTTTTCTATATTTATGATTACTGCATACTAGTATTACAGTAATAATGCCTTTAACTCCCAATGAAACATGATTGTCGCAAACCGTATTTTTTTGTTTAGTTCTGGTTCAAAGTCCTGCTTACTACTCAAGAACGTTTCGCTGAGTGTATGTAGGAATATGACTGGGTATGACTGGGTGCAATTATTCATTCCGCTGAACCATGACCATTTACACATTTGGCTATTGAAAGAGGTTATATCTGAATATAAACTATTAGCGTGAATTTTGAAGGAAAAGTAACATTGCATGTGTTAAATAAATTTCACTTTTACTGTCTTGACTAAGTAATTAATTAATATAAAATAATTAATAGCGTACCTGATAATTTTTATATGATATTGAAAACAATGTATCAAATGTTTCTCTTGTTCAACGAGCGTCAATTTCCCCGCTTCCTTTTCTTGTGGTCCATTTGCAATACGAGACTTCAGAGTATCCAATTGAACAGAAACCATCGCCATTAATGCTGTACACAAAAGATCCAAACTTATATTAACCCACGCTGATATGGTCAGCCCGCCTACTTGAAAAGCATACATCAAAGGTATAAATGGGCCTAGGTAATAAGAAAACCTCACTGGAAGAGGCTTGTTAACATAAACAGGATATACACAGAAAAATATGGCACATAGTACAGCCAAAACTTGATACGTTTTAGCCATTTTAGTTATAAGATTAGTGTATTTTTCGACTATCACATTTCTGGCATCGAAGTCTAAGTTGAACATTTCTGAGTCAATATCTTCTAAGATTTGTTTCACTACATCTTTCTTGAAGATAAATGCATGAAGTTTGAATGTAAATGAAGTCAAAGACATCATAACGTATAGGAGTTCAGCCATGGCTATATAATCATTGTAAATTTTCATAAATTCCATTAAGTTTGAAGTATATAACCCGACGGAAAAGAATAAAGTGATGTATCTTCTGATCATATAGAACAGTGAAGGTTTTTCGTTTGGCCAAATACCAGCGACCACAAGCATCCATTTTATGATTGCAATGATTTCACCACTTTGACGCTTCATTGTCAACAATATTTTGTGATCTAAGGAATATGGTATTTATATTAATCCAGGATTATAATTAATTTATAAAGGTTATTACTTATGCAAATTAAAATAAGATTTCTTAGTCAGTTGAATTCATGCATTAGTAATTAAAAGCGTTGTTTCAAAGTTTTAATATATTGGCTATTAATATTGACTTTAAGTTACTGAATACATAAAATCTTTATTCGTTTCGAATTAAATTTATAATGCACGAAAGGTAAGTTCTATCTATTGAATTTGGAATGCCGCTTGCATGCAGATAAAAGAGAATATTATTGAACTGTTAAATAAAAAAGTACGAGAGAAACATATGCCATTAGTTATTTTAAATCCATGTCTACAAAATATGCAATATACTAATTCTGTTTCCATGTCGTTGTGTCATGGAGGAGACTCGCTAAGCTCAAGTTTTAGTATTATGGTAATAAATATTAAGAGAAAACACTAGCTCGAAAAATAATATGATGGGATTTAAAACCTCTGAGAAGGTTTTGCTCTCGCTGTGACATTTTTACTAGATTCCTTTGATTTTTCTCTGACATTGTGTAAATAAATGCAAACATATAGCATGGACTAACTATAAGTAAAATTTGAACTTTGTTGAAAAGAACTACTGTGGTATTATGACGTTTTATGAAATTAAACCCAATCTAGAAATAAGGTTGACATAATTTCATTAATAAACGGATATTTTCTAAATTATATTCACGGCTTTCAGTTATAATAGTATACTACGCATTTCTCGTATTCAACCCTTTAAACCATATCAATACAAAAACCTAATAAGGTATTACAAACACGCTCAAAGACTAAAAACGTCGTCATTCCGATTTTGTTAATAACATCTTGCTGAAGGTCCATCATTATGTACCTAGCAATTTCTATATATAAAGAGCTATACCCTGTTTGGATATTCAGTCTCAAAGAAAAATGGTGAAACACCGCTCAAGATTGATGTTTGATATACTGAAACTGCAAATGGTTATTATAGCATTATGGCCTTATAAAGTTAAATCGACGCCATATAAAATTAGGCGATACTGTACTATTTTATGTGTTATCGGATTAGCAGTTTCAAATACAAGTGCTGCAGTCATTGCGTATGGAAGTTACATCAATTTAGCTGCCGTCCTATACATAATGATGTCGGCATACTGTTTTGTTACAAAGGTTACTATCTTTCTTTTGAACCAAGACACCCTACGATCTCTCATGGATGATGCCGACTCAGCGTTATTTAATGTTGATTACCCAGCAAAGGAAGTTATCATAGAAAGATCAGTACACGTAGTTAGTCGGTGGATAAAAGTATACAAATTTTTGACTACAATCTGGCTTACCGCTTTTGTTACATTTCCTGTGATCGATAACAAACCCATGCCTATACCTATAGCCATTGATTTTGGAAACTACAGACTAATTGTGTATGCGTGTGAATGCATTTCTATGATTGTTTGTTCTTGGTGCCATATTTCCCTGGATTCTGTGTTGATTGCATCAACAGCTTTAGCAGCAGCCCAAATCGATATTTTGAAAAGTCGTCTGACAAATATCATGCTAATAATACAAGACAACATCGGCGATTTAGTAGATGATACAATACGTTTTAATCATGAAGTGGAAAAGGCTTTAAAGGAATGTGTAATTCACCACCTGTTTATTATAAGGTATTACATCTGGTCCTCTATAATAAAAGGCACCACAATAACTCTATAACAAAATAATATTTGGCACGGATGTCGACAATATTAGTGTTTGCAGTAGGGGAGTTCTTACTGCACTGGCATATAAAACCGCACAATTTAAAGGCTTATTCAGGTACAACTTACCACAATTATATAATCTATTATCAGCCGTGCAAAGTATTTTTTTCTTCTTTCACATTTGCTTTTGTGTTATTATAATTTCATTGTTTATTCTTTCTTCGCAAGGTAAAGTGCCAGAAAAGTATTAGATTTTTGTCATATAATTGCTTCATATTCTCAACGTTTTCAGAAGCGAAATATTTCCAGTCATCACGCAGAGGATAATGGTTCTTTTGACGTTATCTCGATAACAGCAGCTTATTGATTATAGATTCACCATCTCTGTTTAATTGTTTTGCTATTTTATCTTCGTTATTGTTGTTGAAAATGTTCAAACTGATATCATAAACACTTTCCATTTGTCCAAACACGTTTGACCTGCAGTACAGCAAAAAGTCACCACCTGAATTGCAAAAAGTAACCATATTTTTAGGTCAACAAGGACAAGCTAACAAAACTCTCAAACGCGCAATTCCAATTCAGTATAGCACCTGTATATTATGCGCGATGCAGGCGAAGCGGTGCAGGTATTGGTGCGCGTTGGCGAGTTTTTCTAACTTTCCATGTTGCCCCAAATGTTGGTCCAAACATTTGCTCAAAGGTTTGCCCGAATCTGTGCAACTTGTTCTTTGCATTGCTAATATCCAAACAAAATCTATTAAATCTCACCATTTTGCACCATGTACGCGTGAATCCAATGCGGGGTTTTGTCAAAGGTTTGACCAACACATATTGGCATAGATTTTCATATTAGTAATTTGTACTTGTTTAATTAGCAAATAAAAATGCCTAAATTTACCTATATTAATAGAACCTACGGTATCTTACGATGTACATACCTATTGCCTTTTAGGTTTGTGGAGAAAATCAACAAAATGTACTCTTTTCCCATTTTGATACAATGTCTGACCACCATTCTAGTATTCTGCAATACCGTTTTTCAAGTAATTGTGACGGTACGTTCTTTGACAATACGTTTGAATTACGTGTTGGAAATCATTCCCTAATTGTATATGTGGTGTTTTCTTATTTTTTAGGTTAACGTAGCTTCATCAGAGTTTGTCCAGTTATTTCTGTACTTTGCTGTCATAGCAGAACAACTAGTGATGTATTGTTGGTTTGGAAATGAGATAATGCTGAAGGTATAATTGATATTAACCTGCTATACTACTACAACTAATGTCCGTGAAGTTAGCAATGGATACAGATATAAATATTAGATTTATAAATTTACGGTCGCCCAGACAAATAACATCACGGACATTTACAACTACAATACTTTGCCGGAAAAATGTCTATGTTTTTGTGTTTTCAATGAGCAATTGCTACTGTATTTGCACAAGTACATGTATAGAAACGTACCACATTGGAATTTTGATTTCGATTATTTCCTTATATTCTAAAGATGACTATTATGTATATTCAAAAGATCGTCATAATGGAAATTTCGTCAGCATCCCTTCGTGTTAAGTAGTCATTACTGGTATCATTTGGTTTAGTAAGAAAAAATGACAAACGATTTGTTTCCTTTTTAATTGCAAAACTGATCGCTTCCGCAAAAGCAGGCAGTACTACGGATCTTAAACATACAGTATAAAAAGGTATTTTTGTCCCCATTTACTAAAGGGTACAAATTTTGATTTTGAAATGGCGTGTGCGGCTCATTAACAAACAACACAAAATTTAGAGGATGTGGAGATTTTATTAAATACCTGTATGACGGTTTGTTTTAGAGTTTAAAAGTTGGTGAAGCATGCTATAATAGCGAATGGCACAAATTTAACACAAAGAATCGAAAGTCCTTGATGTTGATTATGCAAAGATCCACAAAACCAATGCTGTTAAGAGCGCACAAGTTCAGTGTGGCTTCTCTTAACACTTTGATCACCGTAAGTTTCTGAGCTGATTAGGTTTCTCTTTCAAAATATTGCAATCACAAGATTGTTTCTTTTCAGATTTTACGTTGGTCTTACTCGATTTTCGCCTTACTTAAACAAATGTACGTTGTAAAGGCATCTGAATAAATACTTCATCAGAAATGGTTGACTATGATGGAGATGTATAATTGAAAATTGTAATGTGTAGTGTGATAATTGGCGTTAAAATATATAAATTAGACAGCAATAAAATATGTATTATTTTTGTATAAGGTGCATACGGATCCATGAATACCGTTATACAAAAGACACACCGCTAGAACAAGAACTTTCGAAATTCGGACCGTAAAGGGCTGATAAGTAGATCAATAAGAATTTTGATGGACGCCCACATCTCCCAGTTCAGAGTTGTTATAGGCATGCAACTTGATATGTACAGTGTACACTATATACATTCTATTATATATTTATACTATTCTATTATGTTTATTTGTATTGAGAGGTGCTTTGTGTTATGATCAAATAATATAGTATTATTATTATCTTACGGACATTCGTTTAAATGTCAACAATGTAGTCGGAAAGTTGGGTGAGGGCCACCCCAGATATTTTTATTTATTCTTCAAACGCGGGCGGGCGATAATATTCAAACAATCGTGTGAGCTAACGCGGTATGATGATGTCAGGTCTCCATTACGTCACAAATCAACTGATAAATATCGCTATAGCGCCTAAATCGCTCATCCCATTGATCTGTAAATCTATATACATTTCTAAAATCACCGCAGGATGAACTGGTATCAATTTGGTTAAAATCGGATAAATCCCAAAGGAGATGCATGTAACATTTCCCACTTCCGGTTGTCAGATTGTCACCAAAAACAATCCAGTTTGTCCCCCGGTAATTCTAAATATGTATGCCAAATTTCAGCCCGATACGTTGTTCCCTTTCGGCGCTATCGTGTTCACGGACATACGTACACCGTACACACATACATTTTCCAGAAATAATTGCAATCGGTTCAGGGGACCTCAAAACGCGTATTTCCGCTAAAATCTCAAAATTTCTTTTTCCGTCGATTACAATGCTTTCCTTCTAGGAGTCGGAAAGTAAAAAAGCAATTTATCGCTGTATTGGTTTATGGGGCGCCAAATAAAATTAAAAAGACTCTGGCAGTGTCTAAATCAATAGTCTTTTGCGTGTGGCACTTTCTGTGTATGTGGATGGAGTTATAGTCGATGATGGCATGCGGGTTTATGGGCGGTTTGTCGACTATTATTCGACTGTAAGCTGCAGTGTCAACCTCGCGACTGTAACAGCTATAGCCGCGCTGTGGCAGACGGACGACGCTGGCGATTTTGCACCAGCCACTGGTTTATACAGAATTAAATGTGCGCATTGGTAATAACGCCACAGGCGGGACTGTAGCGACGCCGGCAACGCGACGACACTCTTGCTTATATAATCCAAAGAATACAGATTATAAAGACCAAATTAAAAATCCGGTGTGTCCCCCACCCAACTTTCCTACGACATACTTACCACATTGAAGTTTCTAAATACTTTTGAAATTATTTTGTGAAGCCAGGGCCACTCTGGACCCTAAGCTAACGACTGTCATAGAATGACATTAAGTCATGTTATGTAACTGGCCACTGATGATTATGACAAAATCTGTTAATTTCCACAGTAACGAAGGCTGTGGGTTCTGTCAGTCTGCTTTTATAAACTCTTATAGCGCCAAAACCGCTCATCTCATTGATGTATAAATTTGTATACATATTTAAAGTCACTGGTTGATAAGCTGGTATGAATTTAGTCTCAATCCGATGAATCCCTCAGAAGACGTATGTAACATTTGCCACTTTCGGTTGTCAGATTGTCACAAAAAACAATTGAGTTCGTCCCCTGGTAATGCTAATTATGTAGACCAAATTTCAGCCGGGTCCGTTGTTCCCTTTGGGCGCTATCGTGCTTACAGACATACATAGATGCTGTTATCTTAGTTATGAGGGAGTGGAATGAAAAGGATATAGACACGTTTTATCAGTATATTCAGACCAGAAAAATATAACACTAATCTGACACGAAGTTATGCGTGCGTGCTGTGAAGCTTCGGACGCCAGCTAACATCGACTACGGCTGTTCATACGGCTGTTTCGTAGTAGCTGTGATCCTTAGGCAGCCGCTAACTAACACGACCAATCCTGCATAATCTCGCCATCGAGACCATCTTTGAAGAAAAATGCACAAATAAAACCTGGGAATAAAGCAAATGATGGGAACTTCCTACCCTGACTATAAGAGGTTCACCTAACCAAGTCAACGAACCAAGGTGATTACGTCAGCCCATTAGAACCAATTATCAGTTGACTAGGCACCTAACCTAGGTGATTCCGTCGGCATTAGTGCCGGTGACATATCAGGTGACCACTCTAAAGTCCATTTTTTAAGATGCTCTCCTATAGCCACATTATCATTGCGGCGCAGGAACCCACGCAATTTATACCGCCCACAATGCCCACATGGTTGAACGTCAGTAACTTCATAGGGCCCTTTACCTGTTGGAGCAAGCTTGCTAGCTGGTCCCAGCGTATTTCGGTGGTATAATAATACCAGTTCACCGATGTTAAGCATGGGATGTTTAAATCCCGACCAAACTACGTGTAGTAACGTTTTGAACTTTTGCATTCTTTTCCGTCTGAGCTGCGGCTTTAGCCCTCACAAGCTGCCTATTTGGAGGGACTGCGTTGTATGATAATTCATTAACAAAGCCCTTATAACCGAAATTATACCTTCGCTATCAATAAGCAATTGTAACGGCGTGAAACCAGTCGTTTTCTGGATGGTAGTATTTAGGACGAGCTGGATTTTTCATAGTGTGGATGACCAGGTGGAGGGTTTTGTACGCGCTTCGAATATGAACTGTAATATTCCAGTCTCTGAGAAAAGCCTGCTCCGAATAGCTATAATACCATTTTCATGCTTTTCGCTAATTCTGAAAAAGACGTTGTCTTGTTTGGTGTTAGCAGACAATATTTACTGAAGCCATCGACGATGACAAAAACATATGTGTATTCATTGGAAGTCGGTAAAGGTCCTAAATAATCGCAATGGATGGTATTAAATCATAAAAAAAGGTTTATCTCCTTTATCAATACAGTGCAGTGGTACCTGACTATTTATGTGCGGCTTTTTATATAGGAGACAAATCAAGCAATGTTTCCCGTACTTATTTACAAATTGTCGTAATTTTGAAAACCAGATATTCTCGCTAATCGCTGCATACACTTTTTCAGCTCCATAATGACATCACTCATCATGATACACCCGCAGCAAAGATAGTCGGAGCAGGGAAGGTACAAATAGTCGGTAATAAGGTGATCCGTACAGGTCAGAAATAACTCTATATAAAAGTTCACCTTGCACCTTATACAGCGACTTGTCAATTTCCCCATTCTTTAAGAGTTGAATTAGTTGAATAGTATACGCATCAACGCGTTTGCCAACATGGTCAACATACTCGCATCGTTGTAAAATTGCGTTTACAAAACAGGCTCGAATATGGCTAAGACTGGTTGGTTGGAAAGAATCGTGATAAGTTGTTGTCGGATTGATTCGCACTTTGCACTCCAAGCACAAGGGGGTCCCGTGCAAAGCGGTCTACTAATCGGTTTAACCATCGTAGAGTACCCAAGTATAAATTTTCTAAAATAGCCAGTCAAACCGAGCAGCTGACGCACTTCGCAGAAATTTGTTGGTGGCATCGAATTTATCAATGCTGCAACTTTATATTGACTAGGGTGCACACCATCAGCAGAAATACGCCTTCCAAGGTATTCCAGTTTTTCGGCAAGGAAACAACATTTTTTAACGTTAATTTGAAAAGCTGTATCATGCAGAACATGGAGTGTTTTTCATTAAGACATCGTCTAGATACTCCAAAACGTTTTTGGTCGTTTATATATAGAGGATGCATTGGCTAGTCCAAATGGCATCTTCAGGTATTCCTACTAGCCATCAGGGGCAACAAAGGTGGTTTTCTCGATCGAATCTTGGTGGACGGGTATCTGGTGAAACCCAGACGCCATATCCAATGATGTAAAATAACACTTTCCTGCCAGCTGATCAATTTTATCATCTACGCGTGGTAGATGATTTTTATTTACTAGGAGAACTGGGCTAGCATGAGATCTTGAAGAGCATATATTGTTTTTGTTCAGTAGGTCTTCAATTATAAGGCGTACACGCTCTGATTCAGAGAAGGATAGGCGGTACGGATGGTATCTTATAGGCATTTCGGAGTTTAACCAAATTTGCAGCGAACCAGTAGTTTCAGTTGAAGAAGAGTTACCGATAGCAGTCAAGTCGTCAAACTGATTCAAAATTCTGGTCACATCGTCTACATATTCAACGGGTCATTGCAATTCGCGGTTAAGGTTTACTTTTACACAAAAGATATTAGGTTGTGCTTGCTGGTGTTCGTGTATACGTAATTTCTTCACGATCTAAGATGTCTGTACCTATTAAAATATCGGAAGGCATTTTATGCGTCAGTACGTAAAAGTCTAGTGCAACAGTTAGTTTCGGAAACTCCACCGTTATACAAACTATCTCATGAGATTTTATACAATTGTTTCCTAACGTCAGCATTGTTGTAAGTTCATATGTTGGTTAGATTTCATATCAAACGTTGGGAAATAAGAAACACTTGGGAGCCCGTATCCATAAGGGCGGGATTTACGGCACGATAAAAGTTAACTTGTTACGGCCAACGGATCGTTGCTTAATAAAACACTTGGATTCGGAGTGACCAAAAACCTGCTGGACAATATCCGCAGACAATACGGGGTCTATTGCTTTGCCCAAAAGGGACTGTGGTGCTCCAGATCGCATTACCATTACCGTTTCTTTGAGATGCGGAGTTTCGACGCTGCATGTTTGTTGTGTTTACATACCGCCTCGTGATTATACTGCGTTGTATGCTTTTACAGATGAGCTCACCGCTGTTATTGAGCGGCATCCTAATCATAAATTCTTAATATGTGGTGACTTCAACCTGTCTGAGATACGTTGGTCGCTTGATGCCAATTCCCTCTGCGGTCTCGACCAACTCAACCATCATTCTAATGCCTTTCATAACATAATTGATCTAGTATTAACTAACTTTAATGGCACTTCTGATATCAGTCTGAGTAATTTACCTTTGGTTCGCGAGGACATTGCGCACACCACACTGGAGTTTTCATGCTCTTTGATCACACCACCTAATCTCTCGGAACGAATATCTGAGACTTATAACTTCGGTAAGACAGGTTTTGAGGATTTTACTAACGTCTTCAGATCCATCAATTGGGATGATGAATTGAATACGGGGAATGTTGAACGGGAAGTAGAAATATTTTATTCTCACTTATGGGGTTCAATTGAGAGATTCGTTCCAAAGCGGCGCACTCCCAGTAAAGGTTATCCGGTGTGGTTCTCTTACAGTGCTAGTCGAGTCATTCGTGAAAAGAAAAAGATGCATAGGAGATGCAAGCGCTTTGGAAATCAAATAGACTATCTTACATTTTCAATGTTAAGGGGTCGTGCGAAATACTTAATTAATCGCGATTATAAGAGCTACGTGCAACGCGCAGAATCTGGTATCGCGGCCAACCCCAAGCAGTTTTAGTCGTTTGTGAGGCGGAGGAGGGGCGCGAACGATATTTCTTCGGCTGTGACGTTGGATGGCGCTGTTGCCGCTGATGGTGATGGCGTTTTCTCATTGTTTGCAAAGTTATTTGGGTCAGTTTTTGCTGCTCCTGTTGCGGGTGTTGCGGTCGTTGATGACGTGGCTGAGGTCGGATTGTTGGGAATGTTGAGTCTTGGACGGTCAGAGGTGGAGGAGGCGCTTGGTGAGGTGGGTGTTGCTGGGGGTCCCGGGGCGGATGGTATACCACTCATTCTCATTAATAAGTGTTACAAAGCATTTTCATGTCCGCTTTATTTCTTATTTAATATATCTCTGAGAGAAGGTGTTTTCCAGACAAATGGAAGCGAGCCTGTGTTCTCTCAATATTTAAGTCGTAGCTTGGTTTCTAATTATCGCCCTATATCGCTCCTACCCATATTTGGCAAAATATTTGAAAAATTGGTTGTCCGCACACCAACCTATTCTTTGCGGTTAACAAAATTGATCCAAGACAACATGAATTCCACGCTGGTAGTTCGGTCGAGAGTAACTTACTGGAGTATACCGACTACATATAACATTTTCTTGATCATTATCATCACCCACTTCTGCAAAGCATTTGATAGGGTAGATCATAACATACCGTCTACGTAAGTTGAGTGGTGTGCATGTGTTCCTGGTCAGCTCCGCTTATTTCTGCAGTTTTCCGTGGATTTTTCCATCGCTGAGTTTTGAAACTTGGACGGCTGGTGATATTTGTCTAGCTGAATTTGATGGTGTACGCAGACTCTTCATCCGAGGACGGTAATATTGTTTTCTTGTAATTTTTGGCATTTCGCTCGATCGTATCAGCACATGTTCGATAAACCGGTCTAGCCCCGGTGTAGTTCTCGTTCCTTGTCCTTTTCGTGGTCCGGTTTTCTAACTGTTTGCTGATTGTTTATTTATTTTGAAGTCTTCACGACGGACCCCGTTGGAGTGACTCATTGTATCCCTGTTTTTATCCCTCTTTTTTCTATAAAAATAGCACAATGCCTACCAGTAACTGCTGCAATGTTAAATGCAAGGATGGTGAATTTATGCGCTGCTTTGTCTATGATAAAATATTTTGCAACACTTGCATTGGTTTGCAAGTAAATGAGACTCGCTTTTTGCGATCTAAGGCGAATATCAAGTGGACATAGAATATTTGCGCAAAGGGTGACGGTCCTTTATCCATACTGAAGGCTACCATTGATGACCTCGCAGCACAAGTTAAATCATTAACTAAGTCATTGACCTATCAACGAAAATATAATTGATGAGGTTATTCACGAGATTAATGAACGTGAGCGCAGGTCCACTAACGTTATATTGTCAAATGTGCCGGAGCAGGATGGCAATCCCGTTAACGTAGTGATGGAAATTTTCGGTGAAATTACTGATACTCCGCCTAATACTGTCAAAATGTTTAGACTTGGAAAAATCGCCTTCCCTGATAGACCTAGACCGCTGAAGGTTGTTCTTGGACATGTGTCTGAGGCTCGATCAATTTTACATAGCTCGAGAAATTTACGAAAATCGCGCAATTTTGGAAATATTTATGTTAGTAGAGATACAACCGTACCAGCAAAAGTATGAACAGCAGCTGAGAGCAAAATTGAAGAGGCGATCTGCTGAGGGTGAACCGAATTTGGTACTGAGGTTCAATGATGGCATTCCAGTGATTGTCAAGAGAAAAAACTAATTTCCTCCCAGCTATATAGTAATGTGTGTGATTTGTGTGTGTATTATCAGAATGTACGTGGACTGAATACAAAGATCGCTGATTTTATCGCTAATGTATATTCATCCGGACGTAGGGGCGGTGGAGTACTGTTGGAGGTCCGTTCAAGTGTTGGAACATCTAGTCGTTTGGCTCTGGCCTCTCCTGTGGATTCGGTTGAGCTTCTGGCGGTCGTCTTGGCGTCCTCAGGCTCTCGCCCTGAGATTACACTGCCAACATGTTATTTCCCACCGGCGACATTACCACGCCAATATGGCGCAGTTTTCAATTATCCTGAGATGAATGTTGGTCTCTCCGCTGACACTATACTGCTTGCCGATTTTAATATTCCTGGAATATCCGCTATGAATGATGAGCGCGCTGTCACTTTGAACGATTTCTTGAATTTTAACAACCTTCGACAATTGAATGTAATTTCAAATCATATGGGTCGAACTTTGGATCTGGTGCTGGCTTCGGACTTACAGCTTGCTGTGAATCGTGCGGAGTTCTCCCTTGTTGCTGAGGACGTTTACCATCCGAGCCTGCTGCTAGCGCTGAGATGATCTCAGCCGGAGAAGAATGGGACGCCGGAGATGTTTAGTGACGCTAAATACAACTTTAAGCGAGCTGATTTGGCTTCTTTGTATTGTGCACTTTCTGAGATGAGTTGGGACGAGATGTATGATCTGAATACAGTTGACGAATGCTGTGACTTGCTTTACTCGAAACTTTATAGTGTTTTGGATGAATACGTACCTAGAATGCGGAGCCGTTTTGTGCGGCAAAAGTACCCTGTTTGGTTTAGTCCGGAGCTGCGACGCCTTCTGCGGGTGAAGCGCCACTACCATAGCACAGAGGGGTATTTGGCTCAAAAACCTGGTCATAAATGACTTTTTAAAAATTCGGTAAAACGCACCAACTGTCGGAAAAGTTAATGAATCGCTGCATAAAAAGTGCTAAAACCCACGGTCCCACCGCCAAGCATGTCGCTACATGCTCAGTCAAAACTTGACATTTATTTACGGTCGCAGTGTTAATTGCTGATGCGCTTATATTTTCTTCATATCTAAGTTGGGAAAATTGTACAAAATATGCAATACTATGTATAGAATAAGTTTTCAAAAAAGATAGCCGCCCGTAACCGCCCCCTTTTTTTAATTTATTTTTTATACATATATCTACACTAAAATTTATATTTACGATGTTTTGCTTTTATTATTATTTTATTCCCAGGGTCTTCGGGATTAAAAACAATGACTCGAAATGAGTTATTTGAAATCATAAAATCATCAAACGAGTCGCCATTTGACAGAAAACTTGAATTTATGAAGAAAACCATTTTGAGTGGCTACATAGAAAGTGATCCCAGAAGAGGTGAAATAAAACAAAAACTTTCTGTTATTAAAAACCAATTCAAAAACCGATGGTTGGCTGCTAATAAAATGATGAAAAGGTTTGAGGAAAATAATGTTGACTAGCTTAACGGCACTGTTTGGTTTCCTAGCGCTGGCGCTGGTACGTACAATTGATATGTTCAAACATTTTATTCCTAACGCCCATAATAACGTAATAATGTATTTGAAATAGAGTCATTTAACTTACTATGTAAATTATATTGGTCATATGTCATAATCAGTTTTTTTTGCAGGAGTCAGCGGACATTACAAATCAAGAAATAGATCATATTAAACGACAAATAACAGCCCTGTCAACAACAAATTTGGAAGACACCTGTATAAAACATAAAATGTTATTTACGATGGTTGATGGAAAGGTCTGTAATGCTGCGATACATACAAAGTCACCAATGCGATGTTATATATGCAAGGCTACATCTTCCAAATTTAACTATCTCACAGTAAAAAGGACATTTTAGTTTTGGACTCTCATTGCTTCATGCTCGTATTAGATTGTTTGAAAATATGCTTCACTTAGCTTACTGCAGAAAAGAAAAAAGTTGTCGAAAACAGAAAAAAAGGTTATCCAGGCGAAATTCAAAACACAGCTGGGACTGTTAGTTGATATTCCTTTGGCAAATTTTGGTAACACAAATTATGGAAATACGAGTAGGAGATGTTTTGAAAACAATGAAATAGCGGCAGCTATTACGGGAATCGACAAAGATCTAATATACCGCTTAAAAGTGATTCTGGATTGGTTATGTAGTGGGTACAAAATTAATATTAAAAAATTTGAAAATTATTGTCAGGTAACAGCCGCACTATATGTTAAATTATATAAGTTTTATCCCATGTGCCCTACCTTACACAAGGTGCTATGTCACGGATAGGGTTGCCAGGCGTCCGGCTTTAGCCGGACATGTTCGGCTTTTTAAGACCTTGTCCGGCTAAAAATAAAGGTGTCCGGCTTGTCCGGTTTTCGTCCGGCTTTTTACCATGTTTTCCGAGTAGTAACATAGAAGGAATGTATAGTAATCGACGAAAAAAAAATCGAGATTTCAGCAGAAAAACGCATTTTGGGGTCCTCTGAATCCATTGCAATGATTTCTGGAAAATGTATGTATTTATATATGGCCGTGAACACGATTGCACTCAAACGGAACAACAAATCGGGCTGAAATTTGGTATACATATTTAGAATTTCCGGGGAACGAACCTTTGGGGACAGTCTGACAGCCGGAAGTGGCAAATCTTACAAACGTCTTCTTAGGGATTTATCCGATTTTGACAGTTTGGCAAAACTTTGCCAAACTGATAGCTCACCATCCAGTGAATTTAAATACGTCAGTGCCACTGACATGACATGACATGACATTAAATGTCAGTATGACAAATGTCATTGTGTTATAGAAACTGACGTTAGGTAGGGTATAGCCACTCTGGAATAAATTATGATGAATTTAAAGTACTTCTTGCTCATAATAACTAGACTTATTTTAGATCATTAAATAACGAAGCGGAAAACCTTCTCCTTTGTCAGTATTATTTTGCAATACCAGGGCATAATGCAAATGTCGAGAGAATGATGTTTCTTCAAATCAATTTCCAATATTTTAATTGTGAAAAGTTTCACAAAATTATTTAAAGAAAAATTTAAAAAAAATTTAGAAAAAGGTTTGTTTTGTTTCGCATGCCAAATATTAATGTTTCTGGTATTTGCTGTTACATTAGAATCTAATTAAGTTATAATTGTTTTTTTTTATTTTATATTGACCTCATGAAGAGTTTTATGTTCCTATTAATATATGTATTATGTTTTTAACAGTTTTTTGCCATGTTTTACTTAAATTTCAGAAAAAATTACGGTGTCCGGCTTTTAGGCCCAAATGTCCGGCTAAATGGATAGTTATGTCCGGTTTTTGAATTTTTTGACCTGGCAACCCTAGTCACGGAGCTCAGGTTATAAAAGAAGCAATTCTTCCAATTGGCCAACTATCTGAAGAAGCTGCGGAAGCTCGCAATAAACATATACGAGCTTATAGGTTACATTTTTCACGCAAGTTTTCTCGAGAGTCCTGCAACATGGACGTTCTAAATAGGCTACTTTTAACATCAGATCCACTGATAGCCGGCATGAGAGGACAGGCAAAGGGAACAAAAAGGAAATTATCAAGTACCATTTTAGATTTACTAGAAGAAAGTGATATTGTAAACACAAGTATCACGGACGATACCGACAGTGATATTTCTGAATGAAATATTATTTATTGTTCTTTTTTGTTTTCGTAAATGTAAGTAATAGATATCCGCCATTGTTTGGTGAACGAAAATACTTTTGCTCCGATTTTAGGTGCCAATTCACATTAATAAATGGATTTGAATAATTGTTATTTTGATACTTTTATTCCTTATTTAAACCAGCAAACGCATTAATAGCCATTTTAAGCGGATAAATACTTTTGGCCAGGTTTTTAGTGCAAATACCCTTCTCTGCATAGGATGTACAGGACGCGTGGTTTTCGTTACCTTCGTGTCAGATACGGTGAATTGCGGCGTGAGTGCAAGCGTCGACTTAGGCTGGACCGTGTTAATTACATGAGATCTATAGAGAATAACGTGTGCGGAGATCCCCGAAAGTTCTGGTCATTTGTGAATGAGTCTCGGAAATGTCCGAGGTTGCCAAGTATGCTAGTGCATGATGGTTCCCCGGTGACGAATATATTTTCGGCGCAGTTTAGCGGTTCTTACGCAGATGGATCAGCGGAGTGGACTTATTTGAATGGAGGGCGTATGGAGGGAGCTTCATTTGGAGTGAAGTGTGGAGGATGTGAAGACGGCCTTCAAGCGATTTAAGCCGGGGTCGACCGTTGGTACGGATGGAATTCCAACTTTCTTTGTGAAGGATTGTGCATCTGTTTTTCTTGAGCCTATTAAATATATTTTTAACTTGATTATCAAAACCTCTGAATTTCCTTCTTCCTGTAAGACCAGTAGAATTTGTCCAGTATACAAGAAGGGTGATAGATTTTGGCAGCGAACTACAAACCCGTAGCAATCTCGCATGTGTGATGCTCAGCACGGTTTTGGTAAAGGAAGGTCCACTGCTACCAATTTGCTGACCTTTACGGAATTAGTTTCTAAATACTTGGATCGACGTGGTCAGGTAGGCGTGGCGTACACTGACTTCTCACGTGCTTTTGACATCCTTGATCACATGATATTGCTGCATAAGCTGCGTCTTTTTGGATGCGACCCCGCCTTGTTCGGTATTTTTGGTGATCTGCTTCAGTGGCTGGAGTCCTACTTGCGCGGGAGAACACAGGTTGTGTCAATTAATGGTTTCCGCTCAGACGTAATCCATGTCCCCTCGGGCGTTCCCCAGGGAAGCCACCTTGGCCCTTACTATTCAATATATACATCAACGATACCTTTAGTATCATTGAA
The DNA here is from genome assembly GCA_963971325.1 of Aphodius granarius. Classification (NCBI taxonomy): domain Eukaryota; kingdom Metazoa; phylum Arthropoda; class Insecta; order Coleoptera; family Scarabaeidae; genus Aphodius; species Aphodius granarius. Next base: position 16,788,191 of record OZ020222.1, on the reverse strand, counting down.
TATGCCCTGTGTCTTATTACGCTGATGACTTTAAATTATTTCTCCGCATATTTTCACTGAAGGATCATTGAATATGCCCTGTGTCTTATTACGCTGATGACTTTAAATTATTTCTCCGCATATTTTCACCTCTGGACTGCTCGAGGCTTCAGCGGGATCTCGATAGACTACAACAATTTTGCGTCAACAACTGCATGATATTAAATTATTCCAAATGCAATGCCATCACCTTCACGCGAAAAACTAACAGCATCAAATTTGAATATTACTTCAATGACGTCAAAGTTGGTCGAGTCTCATACGTTAGAGATCTTGGCGTCGTTTTTGACGAAAAATTAAATTTCGAGAGAGACGTTGACGGAGTGGTTTCTAAGGCCTATCGGATGCTCGGCTTTGTTATGAGGTCCACCGCTGACTTCACTGCGCAAACAATTGCGATTTTATACTTTGCATTTGTGCATAGTGTTTTGAATTACTGTAGCGTTATTTGGAATCCGCAGTATCAAACGTATGTTACCAAGGCTAGAAAGGTTCAGAAAAAATTCGTAAGAAATTTATGTTATAAATCTCACCAGCAGTACATTGATTACGAATCTGCTTGTAAAATTTATTTAGGCTTTTGACTCTCCGTCAGCGTCGATTTTGCAACGATATTTTGTTCCATCATAAGATATCATAAAATCCATAGTAGATGCGACTCCCCAGCGTTACTTAATATGATTGGCATTCATGTTCCTCCTCGCCCGCTTCGCTTTGATTTTCTGTTTCACATGCCGACACCTCGCACGAACGCTTTGCTAAATTCGCCAGTGCCAGTGCTGCGAATGGCTCGTGCCTCGGATCGTATTGATGTAGACGTATTCCGATTTAACTATCGATCTTTCCGACATAGGGTTATTACCGCTGCTCTCGCATTGCTACATACCTCATTGTAAAATTTGTATTTGTTATTTTCTTTTGTATTTAATGTTTGTTACTTTATGATTCAGAGATTGCAACGATTCTGTTACCACCGTGTATTACTTTTATTTTAACTGCACTTGTTTCATGTAACTTGTAGTATAGTGTATCTGAGTTCGTCCTGTTCTGCACTAAACTTGTATAATAAATAAATAAAAATAAGTTTGGTGGTTGGCTAGCAACAAAACAAGATAAGAAAAAGGCCAACTTCAGAGGTCTGCCGAAATACGATTGGGTTCTCGCACATATTTTAAAACATAGTTAATTTATTGTCCTTTAATATAAACCACGAATTAACTATATTGGTGACCCCGACATGGAACAAGGAGACGAGCGCCAACCGTCAACTTCAGTAACAAACCAGCAAGTATCCAGGATTTCGATCAAGATGCCACCGTTTTGGCGTAACAAGCCAAATTTATGGTTTTCGCAGTTGGGGGCGCAATTCGAACTCGCTCAAATCACGGTCGAGAAGACCAAGTTTGCCTACGTGGTTGCAATTCTAGAGGAGCGCTACGCAGTCGAGGTAGAAGACTTGATAACAAATCTTCCCGCAGCTGACCCTTACACCACCATCAAGCGGGAGTTAATTTTTAGACTCTCTTCTTCTGAGGAGAAACGTTTGCGGCAGGAAGAATTAGGCGACAGTACTTCCTCGCAGTTCTATAGGAGATTAAAGTCCTTAGCCGGAGCGGCAATTCAGGACAGTCTCCTCAAAACGCTTTGGTTTCAGCGTTTTCCATCTCACTCACAAGCCATCCTGCAGACCCAATCGGATCTGGCGATTGAAAAACTTCTAGCAAAGGCAGACAAGATAGTGGAAATTCAAATGACTCCGTCATGTCAATTTGTGCCATTTCGAAAAGTCAGCCTGACTTAATGACAAAAGTGAATGAATTGGCTAGCAAATTGGAGGCAACCCAAAAAACTTTACACCGTGGAAGGTTTCGATCCAGTTCAAGGCCACGAGGTACATAACGACAGAGTCGTCAAGAGTTGTGCTGGTACCACAGTAGGTTCGGTTCCAATGCGAAGAAGTGCATACAGCCGTGCAGCTTCTCGGTGACGGAAAACTCCAATGGCAGTCTGTAGCGGCGACGTCAGATTGTGCTTCGAGTAGGCGCCTATTTGTTGTCGACGCAAATAGCAAGTTATCATTTCTTATCGACACTGGTTCCGATATTTGCTGTTTTCCGAAAATGAAGTGCAGGGTAGCTATTCTAACCAGCGATAAACTTCAAGCCGCAAACAATAGCTGCATCAACACCTACGGCACTGTTTCGTTAACATTAAATATAAATCTCAGAGTAAGTTTTACATGGAACTTCGTCGTTGCTGACATAGCAGTGCCTATTATTGGTTCCGATTTCTTGGCTTACTACGGATTATTACCGGACTGAAAGAAACAACGCCTTATTGACCAAATCATCCTTCATGTCACACACTATGCAAATCGAAAAAGATTTGTTATCCTTTTGACGAACATATATCTGTGACAGGAACGCGCGCGGAAATAAAACTTCAAGCCATTTTAGATAAAACTGCTGAACGGTTAATGAAGGCGCAAAGTGAAGTCATAAGCAAGCTTCTCATTCGTCAATGACATTAATCAGCAAATGAGGATGTGACGGAAGCTCTGGCCATGGTACTTACAAACAGAAATTTGATAATATTTCTGCTGCAGATGAGTTCCTATTCGTATTATTTTCCGACTAGTCCCTACAAGGAAAGTAATGTAATCGACGGAAAAACAAATCGGGATTTTAGCGGAAATACGCGTTTTGGGGTCCCCAAAACGCTGGTTGTCTGTGGTATGTATATATGTATGTGTATGTATGTATGTCTGTGAATACTATTGCGCCCAAAAACAATAACGGATCGGGCTAAAATTTCGTATACGTATTTAGAATTAGCGGTGGACGAACTGGATTGTTTTTGGTGACAATCTGACAACCGGAAGAGGCAAATGTTACACGCATCTTCTGAGGAATTTATCCGATTGAGACCAAACTCATACCAACTCATCCTCCAGTGACTTTAAATACGTATACAAATTTGCAGATCGGTGGGATGAACGGTTTAGGCGTTATAAGGGTTTCTAGAAGCAGTTTGACAGAATCCACTGCCTTCATGGTTGTATTGCAAATTGTCAGATTTTGGCAAACGTCAGTGCCACTGACATTACATGACATTAAATATCAGTGTGACTGTTGACGCCATTAACATTATTTGTTGGATTGATTTTTGTTAAATATTGTATACGTCCGTATGCACTGGCATGGTTGGTTTGGTCGGATATGTATTTTCGTTCTCGAGTTGTACACCACTTTTTCTGCCCGGGTGACGGGTCGAGTTTACTTCAGACTTGCGGCCGTATATCTAACAATAGATAGATTTTGAATGTTGCCTCGAGCAGTCGCTTTAGTTCTGGTGTCGTTTTGAATTGGTTAGTTGGTCAATCAGCAATTATTAAGTGTTTTCTACGTTCAGTTGCAAAAAGAAGCTACCGCACAAAGCATAATGCTTCTGTCGGTGCATATTTTTGTCAAATTGGTTGTGTCTTAAGTGAACTACAGAACAAAGCATAAGGTCGTTGTTTCTGTATTGTCCTATTCGTTCTTCGTCGTTTACATTTCTACAGAGCAAGGCATCAGGTATTTAGTCTTATACGTGATATTTAAATCAAGATTATTGCGTCTGTTTAAACATACTCGGCGTTGGCAGTTTCGTTCCAGTTTTTTGTCGGCCTCGTGCCATTCTTTGAATTTTAAGTGGATAAGTGGCAATAGTTACCAACTATTAAACAAATACAGTCCACTCAAGTCGCAGCTTAACCATTTATTGGTCCGTCGAGCCGGATCTACTGGTAGAAGGTTTTTGTTGTTTTTTCTTTGATTTTATTTTTGGTTTACTTAGCGGATTTGTATTTTGGTTTTGGATTATAATTGGAGTTTTTTTCATTTAGTTGGTTTTGGAGGCATATATTTTCGTTTATTTTGTTCTTGGAGTGGGCGTTATGGCACAAAAAAATCAAAGAAAATTGAAACTTTTGGTAGCAAAAAAGGAGCATTTATTTAATAGCATCCAAGAGGTTTACGATGCGGGTCAAAAGGTAGTTGATGCGGTGAATCGTTCTAACTTTCTGTCGGGCGTCGAATTGTTAGAAGAGACTAGGTTAGAATATAAAGACGTTATAGACGAGATTAATTCGATAAATTTGGAGCTGGATGATGAATACCTACCAGATTTTAAAGCTTTAAAATCTTTTAATGATCTGTATTGTCGTGTTTCGTAAATTTTGAAAGAGGTTAATCCCAAATCTGAGGAAGATAAATCACTGGCCCAAGACTCGAAGATCAACGCTCCACGGCTGCCTAAATTACATTTGCCGGTTTTTGATGGCAACATAAATGAGTGGCCTACATTCTACGAGTGCTTTAAAAGCATGATTGACGAAAACACCCAGCTAACCGATATTGATAGGATGCACTACTTGGTGGGGTCTTTGTCTGGTACTGCTAGATCGGTTTGTGCAGGTGTTCCTCCAATTGGTAGTAACTATAATATCTTGTGGAAGGCGTTGGTTGACAAATATCAAAACGATCGATTGTTAGCCAATACTTACTTGGAGCAAATGTTAAATTTGAAATCGTCCTCTACACAGTCAAACGATTTCTTTAACTCCTTTTTGGAAAAGTTTGATAGCGCCTACAACGCACTGCGCAAACTCCCTATCGCAGATTTGTTCGATTTTGTTGTAGCCTATGTTGCGTTGGATAAATTTGACTCCGATACCCGTTGTTTATTTGAGAATGCTCGCAAACAATCAACTATCCCAACTTATCGGGAAATCTTGGATTTTATTGGTCTCCAGAGCAAAATTAAGTCGGTCTGCACCACAGCAATTAAAAAACAACATGTGGGTAGCCCAAAGCGACAGGCGACGCAATCCTTTGTAGCACAAGATGTGCAGTTGTGTCCGGTTTGTCAGTCGACACATTCGATGACTCAATGCCAGGATTTTTTGAATCTGTCTCCAATAGACAGACATAGGCTAGTGAAGGAGAAGTCGTTATGTTTTAATTGTTTTAAACCTCACCTAATTAAATGGTGCCCTAGTAAATATACCTGCAAAATTTGCCAACACAAGCATCACACCCTTCTACATTTTGATATCGCTTCGATTCCGAGTACTAGTGCAAGTTCTCCAAACGTGTCCCTGTGTTCAAGTGCTAACATTTCCAGAGGCCCTAGTACAGTTTTGCTTTCTACCGCCATTGTTTATGTCGTAGATCGTTGTGGAATGAAGCACAGGGTAAGATTTCTGCTTGATTCGGGAAGTACGGGACATATGCTAACCTTGGAATGCGCTAAGCGCTTAAAATTGAATATACAGAGATGCCATTCTCTGGTCACCGGTATTGGTTCTTCCGATACAAGGGTAAAAGGAAAATCCAGTATGGTTATTGTGTCTCGTTTTGATCTGAATGTTTCTTTTAGTCTGGAAGTCCTATTACTGGATACAATCGCAGAAAAACTTCCTAGTTGTGACTGTGATGAGCGTTCGTTGGCCTATTTGGGTAATTTGCAATTGGCCGATGATACATTTGCGCAATCTGGCAAAATAGATGGCATTATTGGCGCAGAATTATTTGCGGTTCTGTTGCGCACTGGAAAAATTAATCCAGGCAATAACCAACCTATTGCGTTGGAAACAAGTCTGGGTTATGTTGTGATGGGCTCTGTTCCATCGTTTTCTGATTCCGGTTCGTCATTGAATTCCTTTTTTGCAGCGGTTAATCCGTCTTTGGAGGATTTAGTTTCGAAGTTCTGGGAACTGGAAGAGGTTCCGGCTCAGAGTTTTAGTTCTCCCTCTGATATTGAATGTGAACAATTGTACAGTTCTACTGTCAAGCGCGATTTGTCTGGGCGCTACATTGTGTCACTGCCTTTTAGTCAAAATCCTTCGCTTCTGAGAGACTCTTATTTTAACGCCCTTAGACGGTATTACGCGTTAGAAAGAAAGTTTAAAAAATTTCCGGATTTAAAGGATCGATACAGTAAAATTATGAGCGAGTATCTGATGGAGGGATATATGTCTGAAGTTATAAATGATCAGACAACTCAACCATCCTATGTCATTCCTCATCACGCTGTCTACAAGCCCGACAGTGCTTCTACCCCTGTACGAGTTGTTATGGATGCTAGTGCAAAAACTAGTACCCTCTTATCTTTGAACGATATACTTCATACAGGTCCGAAACTGCAATCAGATGTTGTAACCATTTTTCTTAACTTTCGCTTGTTTGAGATTGCATTTACTGCTGATATTAAGAAAATGTATCTTCAGATTTTAATGTGTGAACAACATAGGCGGTTTCAGCGATTGTTGTGGAGATTTTCTGTAAATGAGCCAGTCAAATTGTATCAGCTGAATACGGTGGCTTTTGGTATCAGATCTTCTCCGTTTCTTGCTCTAAGAACTCTGAAACAATTAGCTACTGATGAAAATGATAATTTTCCATTAGCTGCTTCATTCTCATCTAGAGATTTTTATATGGATGACTTCGTTTCTAGTGTAGACAATATTGATGAAGCTAAACTAGTTTACCACCAATTAGTTGAATTGTTTAGAGCTGCGAAATTTGAATTGGGAAAGTGGGCTGTTAATTCCGAGCAATTACTGCAAGAGATACCTAGTTCCGATCGATCTCCGAAGGTGGTTGATTTTGATGCGGATACGTTGAAGATTTTGGGTTTGCAATGGCACCCTGGCGTTGATTTGTTTTCATTTTCTATCAATTCCGAATCCCATAAATGCACCAAACGAAATGTCTTGTCGGTACTAGCGCGATTATTTGATCCTTTGGGATTTCTATCCCCGGTAACACTTCGAATCAAACTGTTGATTAGAGAATTATGGACGCTTCAGTTGAATTGGGATGAGACTCCACCACCGTTATTAATTAAAAATTGGAACGAATTTGAAAGCGAACTTCTCAGTTTAAAAGAATTTCGAGTGCCTCGACATTTAGGTATGTTTCGTGGTGGGGTGGCTACCTTGATTGGATTTGCGGACGCTTGTAGCACTTCTTATGGCGCTGTGATTTACCTAAAGACTACCACGTCCAGTGGTCTGGTCACAGTAAATTTAGTTTGCGCAAAAACAAAGGTTGCTCCCATGAAGGTACAATCAATCCCTAGGTTGGAGCTATGTGCTGCACATTTGTTAGCAAGGTTATTGAAGTTTGTCCGAGATACATTAAACTCTAGAGTAAATATAAAGGCAAGTTACGCTCTTTCGGATTCTACGGTGACTCTGCACTGGATCAAGTCGCCCCCATACAAGTGGCAAACATTCGTAGCGAATAGAGTTTCCCAGATTCAGTCTTTGGTGGATTCAGCTGACTGGTTTCATATTGACGGAAAAAGAAATATTAGTGACTGTTTGTCTCGCGGTTTGTTGCCCGCGTCGCTGCTGGTCAATCCAGATTGGGTTGTTGGTCCGCAATGGCTACGGTTACCTTCTGAGGAATGGCCAATTAGTTCTATTGTCCCCGATAATATTTCTGTTCCTGAACAGAGGTTGACCTGTTTGCTGACGACTGAGCCTGAGGAATCAATTCTGTATTCTCTTGTTGAACGCTCTTCGTCCTGGTCGAAGCTGATTCACACAACTGTGTACATACTACGGTTTGCACGAATCTTAAAATCTTCAGGAGATATGGATTCTTCTGATTTGGAAAGAGCGGAATTGGCGCTAATTCGAGCGGTTCAAATGCGACATTTTCGGTCCGACATATTGTTGTTACAAAAACAGCAGCTATGTTCTTCCAGATTGCGGCATTTGTGTCCATTTGTTGAGAATGATCTGATTAGAGTTGGGGGTCGATTAAAAAATGCCTCCATTGGTTATGATGCTCGTCACCCTCTTCTCCTGCCAAAAAAGGATCATTTTGTAGACTTGTTAATTGAAAGTTGTCATAGAAAAAATCTACACACTGGCCCACATTTGGTTACGACTATTTTACGACAAAAATATTGGATTTTGGCTGCCAGAAATGCAGTCCGGTTTCGACTTAGGCAGTGTAACCATTGTTTTAAACTTAGGCCCAAGTCTACCTACCCAATAATGGGCAATCTTCCAACACCACGCGTCACAGAAGCGAAGCCTTTTATGCATTGTGGTGTGGATTATGCGGGACCATTTTATATTACATGGTCACGTAGAAGAGGCGCTAAGAGCCAAAAGGCATACCTGTGCTTATTTATATGCTTATCTACCAAAGCACTACATTTGGAACTTGTATCCGACCTCACGACGGATATGTTTTTGGCAGCATTTAAGCGATTCATTAGTCGAAGAGGTCCTTGTTCGGTTATGTACTCCGACTGTGGTACAAATTTTATTGGTGCTAAAAACGAATTGGGGGCATTGTACAGATTAATTAACTCAAAAGAATATGCATCTGGTTTAAGGGTCGGCCTCGAAGAACATCGCATGGAGTGGAAATTTCAACCTCCCGCTAGTCCCCACTTTTCAGGAATCTGGGAAGCTGGCGTTAAGTCGGTAAAGTCTCATCTCTATAAGGTGATCGGTACACAGATTTTGACTTATGAAGAATTTAGTACAGTTTTGGCTCAAATAGAAGCTCTGTTGAATTCGCGGCCATTATGTTGGATGAGTTCCGATCCTTCTGATCCCTCGCCCTTAACTCCAGCGCATTTCCTTACATTAGCACCATTGGGAATGCTTCCCAGTGAAGATCTATTAGAGGAAAAGCCGAATTTGTTAAAACGAAAACAGTTATTAGATCATCTAGTGCAAGTCTTTTGGAAGCGCTGGCATACCGAATATCTGAACCAGTTACAGGTACGACAAAAGTGGAATACCCCTAGTTGTCCTGTAAAACTTGATACGGTTGTCGTGGTCCGTCATGACAATTTGCCATCATTGAGATGGCCTGTAGGTATAATTACCGAAGTTTTTCCGGGTTCCGACGGAGTTATTAGAGTGGTTGCTGTTAAGACCAAAGATGGTACTTATAAGCGCCCTGTTGTTCGTTTGTGTCCGTTACCATCACAATAGGATTTCTTTCCGTGAAATATAGGTAGTATAGTGTGGATTTCGTTAGGACAGTTTTGAATTTGTATGCTACTCCGATTTTCTGAACCGTTGTTCAGGGCGGGGGGAATGTTGACGCCATTAACATTATTTGTTGGATTGATTTTTGTTAAATATTGTATACGTCCGTATGCACTGGCATGGTTGGTTTGGTCGGATATGTATTTTCGGTCTCGAGTTGTACACCACTTTTTCTGCCCGGGTGACGGGTCGAGTTTACTTCAGACTTGCGGCCGTATATCTAACAATAGATAGATTTTGAATGTTGCCTCGAGCAGTCGCTTTAGTTCTGGTGTCGTTTTGAATTGGTTAGTTGGTCAATCAGCAATTATTAAGTGTTTTCTACGTTCAGTTGCAAAAAGAAGCTACCGCACAAAGCATAAGGCTTCTGTCGGTGCATATTTTTGTCAAATTGGTTGTGTCTTAAGTGAACTACAGAACAAAGCATAAGGTCGTTGTTTCTGTATTGTCCTATTCGTTCTTCGTCGTTTACATTTCTACAGAGCAAGGCATCAGGTATTTAGTCTTATACGTGATATTTAAATCAAGATTATTGCGTCTGTTTAAACATACTCGGCGTTGGCAGTTTCGTTCCAGTTTTTTGTCGGCCTCGTGCCATTCTTTGAATTTTAAGTGAATAAGTGGCAATAGTTACCAACTATTAAACAAATACAGTCCACTCAAGTCGCAGCTTATCCAGTGACAAATGTAATTCTGTCACTGAAACTGACGTTAGGTAGCGTCCAGATATGGCTCTGGCTTTACTAAGTTAATTAATTGCAAAAGTGTTTCTTGGCACTTCATTGTGCCAACGATGTAGTCGGAAAGTTTGGTGAGGGCCACCCCAGATATTTTTCGTTTGTTCCCTTGAGATCGACACTTAATTGCCGTCCAATTAAATTTATTTTTTTCAAAGAAAACACGGGAATTTAACGCAGCAGAAATCAACAGTTTTGCATGAGATATCTCATCAGCTTCCAACAAATTGTAGTGTTGCTGATTCTTAAATTTCTGTAAAATACCAACTTTTGTTGACTGTGACAAACGGAAAAGATTTGACTAACACCCATTCTACACAAACTTGTTATATCTGTGGTGCAACTCCCGAGATGATGAATAGCAAACTAGAGAAGAGGTCGTACATCTAAGCGACATACATGTCGCACACATTTTTATTTACGACTTGCTTTCGACGCGTATCACAAACAAATATTGCAAACAAAACTTGTACCTCGTACATCAGTAAGAAACGACATGTCGTCCGACGAAGACGTATTGATTATAACAATATTATTACGAAGAAAAAAGAAAAAGAAAGGAAACGGCGAAGATATTGGATTCATCCCTACAATGAAGTGAATCTCCATCGAAGTATATCCAGTAGTTGCGCCAGTGAGCAAATGATTGACAATCCAGCAAAATTTCACTCATTTTATAGAATGTCAAAAGATACGTTTCGTCTTTTGTTGGAGAAAGTTGGTCCATCAATTCAAAAATTGAATACAAAATTTTGGTAGCCTATTTCACCAGAGGAAAAATTGATAATAACTTTACGGTAAGAGAAAAATACAAGCTGCGTCACAACTTTCTTCTTGTTCTTCTTCTGCCGGTACCAGAATCCTACAATTCTTCAACTTCCAATTCGTGCATGGTCCTATTATTCATTGTTGCTATATGCTATTTATATGGATTTATATGCTATTTGCTACATGCATCTTCTGAGGAATTTATCCGATTGAGATTTGATTTGATTTCGAGATTGGTTCATTCGATTTAATTGTTGCTACGTTACCCTTCTGTGGCCGAGATGTTGTGAAGTGGTCAGAAATTATAAATATTCTGCCAAATAATATTTTTTTATTGTGGCAGCAGTGGCACAGTGCATTTTAACAGCATTGCAGGAAGAGTACATGCCATTTCCGAGTGAAACAGAGTGGATTTAAACAGCCCAACGTTTTGAAAAGCTATGGAATTTACCAAACTGTATAGGCAGCATAGATGGCAAACATGTACGAATGTACGAATTAATTGCCCAGCGAACACAGGATCCGCTTTTTACAATTATAAAAGTTTTTTTTTTTTTTTTTTTTTTTTTTTCGTTGCAGTTGTTAGCCATAGCAGATGCAGACAGTATCTTTGTTGCAATCGACGTCGGGGATTACGGCAGAAATGGTGATGGCGCTGTTTTTAGAAATTCGAATATAGGAAAAAATTTTGTACAAAATACATTGAATATTCCAACACCACATCCTCTTATAAATGAAACACTGGGACCAGCATTTCCACACTATTTTGTAGGAGATGCTGCATTCCCCTTATCAAAATGCCTGATGAAACCTTATGCATCGAGAGATTTCTGCGATGCCAAAAGAATATTTAACTATAGGTTGTGCATTCGGGATTATGATATCGAAATTTAGATTACAGGAAAGACCCATCCTATGTTATCAAACTAAAGTGGACAAAATAGTGAAGGCGATTTGTATTTTGCACAATTTCATTATATAAAAAAAGATGGAAAACTGTCAGACCAGCAGTTGAAGAATTGATTGACGGGCAAAATAATCCAAATCTCCAGCCTCAACCACAACGAGCCACAGATGAATATGCGAAATTGCTTATGTACATATGTTAATGTACATGACTTACCTGTATCATTTAATTCGGTAGCAATTTCATGCCACGCCTTTTCCTGCACCTGACGATTACTGTACCCATCACTAGTGTAATCGTACAACACTTTATAATTTTCCACAAGTTCATTTATCGTTGACAGTGATTTTAGTACTCCCCTTGGCACCGTTCGTCGGCGCTACCGGCAATCTGCCAGTTTCAAAAGATTTATAAAGCTTTTCTTGTCCATTAAAAAACATGTACAAGTTCAAATTAAACAGCAACGCTTTTTGGCAAACCGTTTCTGTTAAACTTCAACTTATATACGGTTTTCAACGAACATTGGCAAGTCTAGTATAATCTTAAATATATAAAATAATGGTTTTATAAAAAACGTATATTATACAAAAAATAATAAAAATGCACAATGGAAACAGTTCAAATAAATATCTGGTGACAACCAAGCCTTCAAATCGGTAGCATTTCTACGATTTTTTCAGAATTGCTGCTCCCCAAAGAAATGCAATTGCATCTTCTTGGTTTTTCCGTATTTTTTTTTTTGTTGGTACATCTTGTACCAATACATCTTCCCTCTCAAGCGTAATTAGCCATTTCATCAGTATCTGGAATATTTTTTATATGTTTCTATTGATGTTTCTATTGATATGAAATAAACATATGCAAGTATTTGGTCACTTCTAAGAGATTTGTTTCTTAAAATTAAAGATTTTTAAAAAGGAATGCGTTTTAGAACTGGCTAGTGTGTTGAAAAGGCTTTGTATAAATACCTCGGGATATGCTGGTAGCACGTGCATGGAGACACCTTTTCCCACGGAAGGGAAATTCGGTGGTAAACAACATATATTTACAATATACACCGCAATATGAAAACAGTCGCAAGATTGGTAATACATCAAAACACACTGTTAACCACTGTGGAAAAGACAACAACTGGACTTATTACATACTTATGTCAACGTCAACCGCCAATTGACTTTAGTTGACTGCAATTTATGCTTTCAGCGCCATTGTGCTTTCGGTGCCAAGGAGAAAACTACATATTTACTATTCACATTATATTGCCCAATGCAGACACAGGGTGGTCTGAATACTTTTGCAATTATTCAATTTGGTGAAGCCAGAGCCACTCAGGACACTCAGAACTTAACGTCAGTTTCTTTGTCATAATGACATTTGTCATACTGACATTTAATGTCATGCCATGTCAGTGGCACTGACGTTTGTCAAAATCTAACAATTTTCAACACAGACGAAGGCTGTGGATTCTATCAAACTGGTTCTATAAACGTTTATAGCGTCTAAACCGTTCTGAACACTGCAAAAACTGATCTGCAGATTTATATACATATTTAAAGTCACTGGAGGATGAGTTGATACGAGATTGATCTCAGTCAGATGAATCCCTCAGAAGAAGTACGTAACATTTGCCATTTCCGGTTGTCAGATTGTCACCAAAAACAATCCAGTCGTCCCCTGGCAATTCTAAATATGTATGCAAAATTTCAGCCCGATCCGTTGTATCGTTTGGACGCTATAGTGTTCACAGACATACCCACATACACATACACACAATACATACATTTTCGAGAAATCATTGCAATCGATTCAGGGGACCCAAAACGCGTATTTCCGCTGAAATTTTTTTTCCGTCGATTACAATACTTTCCTTCTAGGGTACTAGTCGGAAAGCAAAAAAGGAGATAAAACAATGATAGAAAACTACAGACCAATTTCGCTTCTGTCAACACTAAGCAAAATCTTGAAGAAGGTGATAAAGAGAAGAATAGACAGCACCAACATATAAAGCACAAACTCCACGATAAAAAGCTAAATTTGATAGTAATAAATCATCAAACATTAATATCATGCCATATCAGTGGTCAGGATGGATTCTGTCAGACTGCTTCTGTAAAGTCTTATAGCGCCTAAACCACTCACCTCATTGATCTGCAAACTTGTACACATCTTTAAAGTCACTGGAAGATGATCTGTTATAAGTTTGGTCTCAATCGGATGAATGCCTCAGAAGATGCATTTAACATTTGCCACTTACGGTTGTGCGAACTGGATTGTTTTTGGTGACAATCTGAGTTGGAAAGTTTGGTGGGAGACACCTGGATATTTAGAATTATAAAGTTTTTTTGTTGCAATTGTAAGCCATAGCAGACGCAGACAGTAACTTTGTTGCAGTCGACGTCAGGGATTATGGTAGAAATGGTGATGGAGCTGTTTTTAGATATTCGAGTATTGGAAAAAATTTAGTACAAAATGCATTGCATATTCCATCTGTTACAAATGATACATCGGAACCATTACCATTATCAAAATGCCTCATGAAACCTTATCCATCGAGATATATGTATTTACCATCAAAAAAAATTTGATGGTAAAGTTAAGCTGGATCAATATACTCTGTATCATTTCGTTCATTTGCAATTTCATACCATGTCTTGATATTGGTGTATCCAGCAGTAGTGTAATAAACAAAACAACACTCTATAATTATCTGCAAGATCGATTAATTTCACTGCGTTTGTTGCCTCCTGCATTTTTGAGCGATCCGCTGTGTATCGCTCAACAGTGAAGAGATCAATGTCGCTTCAAATTCCAGCAAACTCTGTCGCCCGAAATTTGTTGCAGACATGTCTGTTTGTGTCTGCGACATATCGGTATGATGTACGAGTCGTCATAACAATGCACTTGCTCTAATAGAAACGACATGTCGCAGACATGTTTTAGATATGTCGAAGATACAAATCGCTTAGATGTGCGACCGGTCTTAGGCAGGTCGTCGCACACATTTTTGTTTGCGACGTGGTTTCGACGCGTGTCGCAAACAAATATCGTAAACAAAACTTGTACCTTGTACATCAGAGCAACGGCATGTCGTCTAACGAAAACGAATTGATAATAGCATTATTAACGAAAAAAAAAAAAGGAAAAAAATCCGGGGTGGCCCCCACCCAACTTTCCGACTACATCGTTGGCACATTGAAGCGTGTAAACACTTTTGCAAATATTCAATTTCGTAACCTAACGACAGTCAGAATAACATTTAGTGACATTTAATGGCATACCATATCAGTTGCCAGTATTGATGTTTTTCATAGGTTTCATAGAGCCTAAACCACTCACCTCATTGATCTGCAAATTTGTACACATATTTAAAGTCTGTGGAAGATGATCTGTTATGAGTTTGGTCTCAATTGGACGAATCCCTCAGAAGATGCATTTAACATTTGCCACTTACCGTTGTGCGAACTGGATTGTTTTTGGTGACAATCTGAGTCGGAAACTTTAGTGGGGGACACCCTGGGTATTTAGAATTATAAATTTTTTTTTTGTTGCAATTATTAGCCATAACAGATGCAGAGAGTAACTTTGTTGCAATCGACGTCGGGGATTATGGCAGAAATGGTGATGGCGCTGTTTTTTAAGGTGAATATTCATTCACCACATCCTCTTACCAATGATACATTGGGACAAGGATTCCCGTACTATTTTGTAGGAGATTCTGCATTCCCATTATCAAAATGTCTCATACAACCTTACCCATCGAGAGATTTGTGCGATGACAAAAAAAACTTTAATGGTAAAGTTAAGCTGGCTGAATATACTCTGTATCATTTAGTTCATTTGTAATTTCATACCACGCCTTTTCCTGTACCTGACGATTAGTGTATCGAGCAGTAGTGTAATAAACAAAACAACAAAATTTTGTAATTATCTGCAAGTTCGATTAATTTCACTGCGTTTGTTGCCCCCTGCATTTTCGAGCGTTCCGCTGTGTATCGCTCAACAGGGAAGAGATCATTGTCGCTTCAAATTCCAGCAAACTCTGTCGCCAGAAATTTGTTGCAGACATGTCTGTTTGTCTCCCATGCCGGTCTGATGTACGAGTCGTCATAACAATGCACTTGCTCTAATAGAAACGACATGTCGCAGACATGTGTAGCTGCAAGGATCAACATGGCACTGAAATAAAAAGAAGTCAAGGCAGCCGAGAAAAAAACAAGTCATAACATAGAAACTGATAGTGTTAGCAGATTCGTTATATATCAGATTGTAATTGCAAAGATTTAGTGAAGTATTCTTAAATAAAGTTATAACCACTAAATATTGGTGACCCCGAACAAACTACGCAAATGGAGCAACTCCAGCAGAATATTGCAACCCTGGTTCAGCAAATGTCGACGCGACAAGATCCGACTGTCAGCAGGATAGCCGTCAAGATGCCACCATTCTGGCGCGAGCGTCCAGCACTCTGGTTCTCGCAACTACAGGCGCAGTTTAAATTGGCGCAAATCAAAGAAGAAAGTACCAAATTTTCGTACGTAGTTGCGAATTTGGATGAGCGTTATGCCGTTGAGATTGACGATATAATCACCACGCCTCCTGCCGAGAACCCATACACATTTTTGAAAACTGAACTTATTAAAAGGATGTCGCTGTCGGAGGAAAAGCCGTGCAGGAATCACTTCTGAAAACGTTATGGATTCAACGCTTACCTGTGCATGTTCAAGCAGTTCTGCAAACCCAATCCCAGCTGACTATTGACCAGTTGGCATCTACAGCAGACAAAATAGTTGAAGTCGAACCTTCTGCGTCTATGGTGCCAAACGTCAACGTCATATCGAACCAATCCACATCAAATTTGCAAGAGCAGATAGAAGCGATTACCGAAAAACTGAAAAGCTTGCAAAATGCAAAATGAGATCGCAGACCTGAAACACAGGGAGCCACGCAGTCGATCAAGAAGGCGTTTTCGGAGTCCTAACCGCCGCAGTCCAAACGACACATGGTATTGGTTTCACAAACACTTTGCCACGAACGCAACGAAGTGCAGCTCCCCATGCTCTTTCAAGCCATCGACAAACTCCAAAGGCAGCTTGTAGGGACGGCTACAAGTTGCCCATCATTACCAAGCCGTCTGTTCGTCTTCGACAAAAATACCAACATCAAGTTCCTCATCGACACTGGTTCAGATATTTGTTGCTATCCACGACACCTACAGTTAAAGGTACCGAAGACAACATTCGAACTTCAAGCCGCAAATAACAGCCGCATTGCCACGTATGGTCTGATTCCATTCACCCTGGAGTTTAGCCTACGTAGATCGTTGAAGTGGAATTTTATTATTGCCGATGTGAGTTGCCCCATAATTGCCTCGGATTTTCTCGCGCACTATGGGTTACTCCCCGATTGCAAAAACGAACGACTTATAAGCTACGTCTTAGCAAGCCGGACCTCGGCCTAGCATAGCCCAGCCCGGGGAGGCTTCGCTCCGCGCAAATTTTAAGATGTCGTCTTAGCGGATTCTATTTTAACGGTGCCGCGCTCCTTTGGGCCAGTGTTGCCAGTTTGACGATTTATCAAAAGTTGGTCTACTTTTCTTATAGTAAGATGTACAGTATTTGGGTATTGAATTGATATAAATTGCTAAAATACTGGAATTTCATTAACCTAATGATGGCATTTTGTCGTTTTTCTTAAGTGTTTTATATTTTTTGTCTCCATCGTAACGAATATTTAACAATTTACATATCTTTGTTTATTATTTATCTCTTGTTGGGATATAACATGGCGGAAAAGGCAAAAACACATTGTGACTTAAGGTTGCAAATAACAATTGCAGTTCAACAGATGTTTGAAAAATCTGGCAACACTATTTCGAACTAACCTCAAAATTACTATCGCCGAAGAAGAATTTTGTGCCTGACTTATTTATATTGGAAGGCACTAACAAGACGACGTCAGACGAAGGCGATAATAAGAAAACGAAATAGAGAAGGGGCATATCACAACCTTACTGTGGAAATGCGGCTTGGAGATACTGAGTCTTTCTACAATTTCTACCGCATGACTCCTCAGTTATTTGTTTTTTATTTCATCCGTACACAAATTTAAAACCGACTGGTATGAACTGTATGAACAGTCACAATAAATACCGACCGCGTACTTATTCCGTCGTAGCGCCATCTGTTAGCACCAAACTACACAACCATATAACTAATGAAAGCAAAGAAAGAGTGGGGGACTAGATACCAAAATCCCGACTATATAGACAACGCTCGCCAAAAGTTAAATTCAACCATGTTTTGTCCCCGGGAGAAACTAGTCACGCTACGCGCACGGCTACAGAGGATACCGCGCTGTGATTGGTGTATTTTTAACGAAGCCTCCCCGAGCTGGGCCGCGCTAGACCGAGGTACGGCGTGCTAAGACGCAGTTTTAGGCAATGTGATAAGTTTGTCAACGAAATATCATCGACTTAACCATCCTCAAGTCAACATGAGATGTGTCACCGTCAATGCATCGCTTCTGGACGATTTTCCCCACATTACCCGTCCTGCAGGAGTACAGAGGTTAGTAGCACAGAAGACAGTTTTATTTTTATTTATCAAGACCGCTCCAGGTCCGCCTGTATTTTGTCGACCACGTCGCTTGGCTCCTGATCGTCTTCGACTTGTCAAAGCAGAGTTTGAAACCATGGTTAAAGAAGGTGTTGCGCGAAGAAGCGATAGCCCATAGGCGTCACCATTGCATATGGTGCCCAAGAAAACTGATGATTGGAGACCATGCGGCGATTACAAAGCACTCAACGCGCATACCATACCCGATCGATATCCAGTCAAGCATATACAAGATTTAGCTTACGTGACGCTACAACATTCTCCACAATAGATCTTGTTAAAGCTTACACACAGATACCTATCGAATTGGAAAAAAAATACTCTGAAACTAGGTCCCATTCCCTAGATATGTATTCGTGGTATTATATGACTGCTACTGATCACAAATTCCTTGTACATGGCACGTATGTAATAAAGAAGAAGCTCAAGAGGCTCCTAACAAAGACTGCCGCAGATTCCGGGAACACCACACCAGAAAAGATTCACGTATTTCCAGGAATACAGATTTATTGAAGATGCTTATAACATCAGATCCTGTAATCAACTCACTCAGATAATTGCCCAGAAAGAAACCCGAATCATTACCTTTAGACGTGATAAATTTGATTGTCGCTCGTTCCATACCAGTACGTCAGATATCAAGCAACGTTAGTCAATGTGAAGAAGAAGATTATTTGATATCTGACGCGTCCGAAAATGATCACTCATCGGATTAATTTTATTATTTTTTTATGTTATTTGTACCTATAGTTAATTTATAATTTTATTTTAAAATACTTTTAAGTTCTTTTTTGTATAATTTTTCTTTTTAACCCAGATACTCCTGAAATTGTCAACTTTAAAATTTTAAAGTTTGAAAATGTATATGCCTACTTGTCATCTGATTTTAAACAACTTTTTCTAATAAAGTTTTTGTTTTGATATTTTGAGGAGTTAGGAAGCGTATGTTTTAACGGGCAGTAGTAAATTAAACTATGTACATACACAATAATATTTATTTTTCGGAAAATGAAAAACAACAGCGTTTCACCAAGACTTTACAAAAAAAAAACAATTCTTATTCCTGAGTATGATAACATGCGAAACGTGTCTTTGGGTGTTGTTTGTTGCAAACTGCACATCTCGTTTGCTTGACTTGGTAAATAATTAGGTAGTCTAATCTATCGTACCTAGACTCGCTATGGTGGTATTTACTTTTTTTAGAAGGGCCTCGTTTTGTTGTTTTTCTGTATGTTTCCAGTAATCCTGGCACTATGCATCTTCTAAATTGTAAATGGTCCATTTTTCCTCCGTTCAATTTGTGAAGTTGCCAGGCATTGTGCTCCCCCATATGAATACAGTGGAAAATAGACAGAAATACCACTTTTTTCCTCTAATAGAGACTCGATATAAACTAATATTTTGATCCGCTCGATCAACGCCTCCCATATTCTCATTATACTTTTTGATCATATACGGCTGTGGAATGAATACATTTTGTTTCTCCTTTTGAGAAAACCTTTTTACTTGGTTCATTGGGAACGGTGATGTAGTATTCGATGCAATGTGGATTACGGCACTTGTCAAATTCTGTTTTAATACAAAGTAGGCTACTTCCTGACCACCCCTTTAATTTAAGAGAAAACGCCGAGTGAAATTTGAATAAAAATCCTCCCTGTGACGTCACAATGAGGAAATGTAATGCGAGACTTGACAACGTTGCCCATAGTTATTTTATGCTGTTGGGGTATACATGCATACGCGCACGTCACGTTATTTACGGTAGTTGGATTGAGGTTAAGTGAGGCAAAAGACAACCTCAATCATGAACAAATATAAACAACAGTATAGAGTTTGTTGTGTGCCTGATTGCGACAGCAAATCAGCAGAAACACATGACTACTTACAACACTTATTACAGTCATTACTTTAATATACAGCTAACATAAGCTCCGGAATGTCAAAGCAAATACTAGCGAAGATGGCATGCAACACCATATAAACAAGCAATGATGACAATTCTATAAGAACAAAAATCCCTACATTTGTGAATAATAAAACAGAATGTCATATTATATGCTGTACAATCGTTTAATACTTGATTCTACTTAAATTTCCACAGGACTGTAGTACCCTATTGTAACTACGTTATTGTCATTCCATTTGCATAAAATATTGTTAGTGGGTTGTTCTAGACAATATTCGTATGTTTCTCTTGGTTGCTTCTTGAGAAGGGATGAGTGTTTCAGAGGACATCCTAAAATTCTGTTCTCTCTAACAGTTCCTATACACTTTAGGTCCCGTTCTATTAGTTTGCTCAGCAGTGATAGACTGGTCACGATACACTTATACACGGTATAACGGAGGACAGCTTTTAGCTACGTCACTCGTCTGAGATCGGTCAATGCGGCTAGTTGATACGAGATGGCGCCAAAAGGAGCGCTAGTATTCACACACAATCATTCAAGTAGAGTTTAATATAAATGATTTTTTTTTCATTTTGATACATATTCAGCAAATATTTTACATGCGATGTAACCCAACCTCTAAATTAAACATTCTTTATTGATTTTCTGAATTCTGTTTTATATACAAGCACAGAATAGAATGTAAGTATATTACGATGATGCATAGTTATCGTTTGCATCACCATGTAAATCACAACATGATTATTTTCCTCCTTACGTGACATAGGAGTAAAAAACGATAATATTTAATTCGACTAGTTCTAGTCTTTCTATGATGATTCATACAAGTATTTACGGCACAACTCGCCATTGTAAAGTAATAAAAACTAAACACACCTGCTAAAAAACTCCAATCGCATGTGGCTTCGGCAAACAACAAGACTAAAATACGTCTTAGGCCGAGTATTTCAATTGCTGCACAAATCGACGTTTATCCGAACTACGTTCTATTTTAGATCGCCGTTTACTCTCAATGAGTTTTTCAATTCTGTCTGTGCATCAGTTCATCCAATCGTAGTTTATCTTATTGGGGCTAATATCACCCCGCTTTGGCTGGTGACGTCAGTTACTTGACATCTATACATAACCTTAGTAAAGTGTGAGTTTGACAGTTGACTGTAGCATCTAAACAAGTTTGATACACAGGCCACAGTACTATTACTTCGCACAGTACTATTTTATTGGGAGAAATACCGATTCAACCCGCATGCGTTTGATACGTGTAACGGAATTTTGATTTATACTTATTTAATAAGACGGACTGGGTTCAGAAAGGAGCCAATAGTGGTCATATGGTGGTCATGTTGACACCGATGACAGCAAATATACCTTGATTCCTTGATGAATCTGCGTTCAAGACAGATAAACGGCCCACGGCGACCGTTTATCTGAGAACGGCGATTGCGTGCTGAACTATGATTGAAAACCGCATAAAATTCTTGAACGGAGATATAAACGCCGTTCGGGGTTTAAGCTGGTATTGAAATACTAGCCCTTACTATCGGTACGCATATAGGTTACGAATTTGAATTTTAAAACAGCGCGCATGTGCCGTGACGTCACTCAGATAAGAGCGCAGTAGGAACGCTTTTAAGCAACCTGTCCGTTATACCGTGTATAAGTGTATCGTGAGACTGGTAAAGAAATTATCACAAAATATGTGAAAAGGTGCTTCTTTTGATCGCCCCTGAAGTATGTGAGCAAACCGCAGAACCACACTTGCTCCTAATCATAGTTCACGATATTTTTCAGGACCCTGGACTTTGGAACCTTGGTACGGCTCAAAGCATTCAATGTAACCATGTTTCGTTGTTCCTGTCCATATTTTATATCCCCATCGAATTGGTTTTCCTCAAATAAATTGTTTTGATCCAGGACTTCCGTAGTAGGGCACCATTGATTCATCGACACTATGACACTCCTCAAAAGGTGCAAACGAATCAAAGAGCTTATTGAGGATGTCAAATAATGGACGCAATTTAGAGAATTTGTCGTCTTTTGCTAAGTTGGTATTGTCATTGCAGTGAATGTTTTGCATTAGAAAGCTGAACCGATCTCTAGATATAGCAGAATAAACAAGCATATTTCCAGCATAGTCACTATTTTCCCAATACATTGCACGCCTATGGAAAATATTATATCCACTAAGTAACAAAACGCCTATGAAACATCTAATTTCATCTGGAGCCTTATTCTGCAGCATTTAGCGATATCGCAATACGTCATATCGAACAGTTAGCGACATCGATAGCGGTATTCTACGGTTTTAGTCGATATCGACTGACGTCATCACTTCTCGACATGTCGATATATTTAGCGAGTGCTTCGGAGGTGTCGCTAAGTTGATTCGATGTCGATACGCGTACGTAACCTCACTTTTTATCGTTTTTATGAACAATTTAGCCTGTTTTATCGTGGTTTCTTTAGTATAGTGAAGTGGTACATTAGTAAGCGTATTGAGTATAGTGAAAACTACCCTTAAATAAAAAAAATCTTCATAAAATTTACCCTTCTAATCATTTCATTATGTTTTTTCTCATAGAAATCATTACATACTATAAATGTAGTATTTATAAAATTTGTCAATTAATTTCCATTTGTTTAAACAAATTCTATTTGTTTAAATAAATACTTTTTCTCGAAAAGCCGTATGAATTCGGTTTTCTGAGTTCAAAATGGGAGTTCATTATCTTAGAGTGACATTATTCATTAAACAATTTCTTCCTATTGTTTAAATAACATACTATTATTCATTTCACCTTTTTTGTAATTATGGTAGAAAAAAGCTTTTTTGTGAAATTGACTTATAAATTACATGTTCGAGATATCTGAATTTATCTTAAATATAAATTCCATTTGACTAAACATTTTTTTTTACAATTTACCTAAAAATTTTTTTTAGATCGGACAATTCTAAACTTGAACTGACACTTACACCACCGCCGGTAATGTAGTATTCCTTATACGCAGCGATATAAACGCTACGATGTATCGACATCGCAATAAATTGCGATATCGAGAATCTTAAACCTATAGCGATATCGAAATATGATGTCATGTCGAATCGAAACAGTATTGCGATAGCGACAATCGCTATAATCGTAGAATAAGGCTCCCATGTATGTCACCATGACGATTATGCTGCTATGCGTATTAGTCCAGTCATTATATACATTTGGAAATGCAAATCAATCGAGAAGGCTACATTTTTGATATGATGTGGGGAGGGCCTAGAAAGGCTGAACTTCAAATTGTCGACCAAAATTTCCTATGTGAATTTTTCCGCTATCTAGAAAAAAGGGTTAAATTCATTTTTTTTACAATTACTCGCACTCTAAAAACAGAATTACTTGCAGTAACCAAACTGTTTTTGTTGATCAATTTCAGTTACCTTAATCAAAAGTATTACACATAAAGGGTTATATCAATATAATCGATTACCTTATGGGGTTGCTTGCGCTCCGAGTAAATTTCAGAAAATGATGGAAAGTCTTTTACGTTATTGATAAATTCGGATTACACACATGACAGAGAAAGTAGATGCAATAGTGAATGCACCAGTACCTACCTCGGTGACTCAATTGAAATCCGTTTTAGGTTTAATTAATTATTACGGGAAGTTTGTAAAAAATTTGTCGTCAATTTTGCAACCTTTGTATGACCTGCTTAAGAAAGATGTAAAGTGGACATGGTCCAAAGAGTGTGATAATGCATTTAGTAAAATAAAAAATATAATGTCATCGGCACCAGTTCTAATTCATTTTGACCCAAGTAAAGAAGTTCGCCTAACTTGCGATGCTTCGGAATATGGAGTAGGTGCCATGATTTCGCATATTATGGAGGACAATTCGGAGCAACCTATTGCTTTTGCTTCGCGAACATTGAATGATGCGGAAAAGTATTCGCAGATAGAAAAAGAGGGTTTATCAATTATTTTTGGACTGAATAAATTCAATCAGTATTTGTATGCTAATCACTTTAAGTTAGTAACAGATTATAAACCACTGGTTACAATTTTTCATCCCCAGAAGGGAATCCCTCAGTTTTCAGCTAATCGTTTAAGACGCTGGCCGCTAATTTTATCTAATTATAGTTATTCCATTGAGTACATTAAGTCGAAGGATAATAAAGCCGATGTATTATCACGTTTACCAATTTCAAATTTTCAAGAGTCATTAAATAATTGGGAAATTGATAATGCTGACTATGTAAATTATTTTAAAAATGATGATATCCCAATAAATCATGATTTAATCCAAAGTGAAACAAAAAATGATAAGGTTTTGACAACTGTAATTAAATATGTTAAATCAGGGTGGCCAATATTTAACAAGGTACCACAAAATTGTAGGCAATTTTACCACTACCGTAACGAATTAACTATACAGGATAAATGTCTCCTGTGGAATCACAAAATTGTTATTCCGTTAAGTTTGCGTCAAAGTTTATTAAGGGAATTGCATAAAACGCACTTAGGGATTGTTAAAATGAAAAGCTACGCTCGATCGTACTTTTGGTGGCCGAATCTTAGCAAAAATATTGAAATCC
This sequence comes from Aphodius granarius, assembly GCA_963971325.1. Lineage (NCBI taxonomy): Eukaryota > Metazoa > Arthropoda > Insecta > Coleoptera > Scarabaeidae > Aphodius > Aphodius granarius. The sequence continues at coordinate 16,763,565 of OZ020222.1, read as the reverse complement.
TAGCACAAAATTGCAAGGCATGTAAACACTACAGAAATAATCCACCAAAAGTACCGGCCAGCGTGTGGGACTGGCCGGACAACAGAACCGTGGGCCAGGATCCATGTTGATTATTTAGGTCCAATAAAAGGAAAATATTATTTTATAATTGTCGATGCTCATTCGAAGTGGATCGAAGTATTTCCGACATGTACTATTTCGAGTAGATTTACGATTTCTGTATTAAGGTCAACATTTGCGCGTTACGGACTACCAAAGGTTCTAGTTTCAGATAATGGACCCCAGTTGGTGTCAACTGAAATGAAATCATTTTTATGTAAAAATGGTGTCCGTCACGTGACAACTGAACCTTCCCACCCTCAATCGAACGGCGCGGCAGAAAATTGTGTAAAATTGGTCAAAAACGCATTAAAGAGATGTTTATTTAATTCACCTACTGATGACATAAATTTGATTTTGAACAATTTTCTGTTCGACTATAGAAATACGCCGTTTTAGTTTAATGAAAAAGGATCAACGTACTCTTGCTGATCAAAATAAAGTCTTGAAAGACCGGGTAGCAAATTTGCAGAACAGACAAAAGCGTTACTTTAGGGGAAATGTAATTAAAAAGTTCAATCTCGAAGAGGAAGTGTTAGTCAAGGATTACCGTAATGTAACAAAACCTAGTTTTCTAAATGGAATTGTAATAGAATGTTTAGGAAAATGTATGTACAAGGTTAAGGTACCCGAGCTGAATGCAATATGGCGTCGTCATGCCAATCAATTAATAAAAATATCAAAACATAAGTTTTTAAGTTTGTAGAGGTGGGTTGTTATTTAACGATCTGTTATTTTATAACTGTTGTTTACTAATAACAGTTCGCAACTGTTATTTCGCTTAAAAAATAACAGGTATCTACGCTGTATATAGTTGTTACGTTGCGACTGCGGTGTTCACTATTGCCACCAACAGGACAACCCGATCGTGCGTAGATAATAGAGTAACAAAAATAACAGTTGGCGTAAGGGAATAATAGGTTAGATGGACGCAGTATCTAGTTGTATGGAAGTAGGTGCGTGTTGAACAGCGCCACGGGGACAGGTGATCTAATCACATTGTGCTTTTCAATGTTTGTTATGTTTGGATTTTTTTAAATTTAAATATTTTAATTTAAATTGACGCTGGGTCGTTTACTTTTGCTATATAAACAATAAACACTCTGTTCATAATTATAATATAATCAGATATGTAAAAGTGCAGTTAACAGCACAGTAGCGGCGATTGTCGATCTAATCATAGTGCAGGAGTGTTGTAGTTTTATATTGTGGGTTAAACATTATAATTTAATTTGAAGAAGTATGTTATTTGACTTTGCTATAATTGTAATTATTAATTTATAATACCTACCTATCCATTATAAACTTTTACTGTAAAAAATATCATCCTAATTACAGAAAACAAAAAAAACAACAATATAAATAAAATAAACATTTATTCTAAACAAAAATGTCATTCCCATATAATAAAAAAATATAACAATACAAATATAATAAACACTTATTCTGATACATTGTCATTTTGATTTATTACTAAAATCTGCCTGACTTTTGTACTCGATATTCGACTGCGACGTTCAGATATTATTTGCCCACTTTTGGAAAACAGCCGCTCACATGGTACAGATGTGGCAACTGTACCAAATTTTAATTGTACGAGTTCGCTTAGATGTGGAAAATTGTACGAATGGAGTTTTCACCATTCTAGCGGGTTTTGTGTCCGAGGCAAAAGTGGCTCCTCCAAATACCTTTGCACTTCAAGGATGGCGCGGGATCTTTTTGTACCAGGAGGATCAAAAGTGGCTTTTTGTCAAACGCGCTCCAAATTGATTTTTTCCCAGCATCTGCCGTTTCGATTTGCTGTGCAATGGGCAGTTGGGAGACACTAGTTGTTGCAATTTCTCGGTCTTGTTGTTCGATAAGAGAAGTTAACGCACTCGTAACTAAAGTTTTTGCTTTATCCGCAATTGCCTCTGTCGTAAATCCTGCGTGCTTGAACCTTGGATCCAAAAATGTACTTAACAATAGTGTTGCACTAGATTCCATATATTGTAAACGTTTATCTGCCCCTTCTACGATGTTTTTTAAAATATCTTGCGCTTCTAATGAAAATTGTCCAGTTCTGTGTAGTTCCTTGTATAAATTTCTGATCCCGTTCGTGATTATAATTAGGGAGGATAGTGTCACTTGTTTTTCGCTACTGATGAGTTTTGTTGTTGACTCCATTGGGGCAAGTATTTCAATTAGTTCTCCAATGTATTCGAATTCCTGGTTGGAAAGCATGGGCCATTCTTCCTTTCCAAGAGCAGCCATTGACGCTCGAACTTCCTCTTTTAATTCTGTTATTCGTTCCAACATATAATATATGGAATTCCACCTAGTAGCAACGGATTGGACCAGTTTCTTCGGCTGTTTGTCGTTTTGCTTTTGATAAAAATCAAGTTTGTTCTTTGCAACAGTGCTTTTTTTGAAATGTGATACAATTTGGGACACTTTTGTCACGATAGTTTCCGCCAGCATCAATGCGTCTTTCACAATTAAATTAATTGTGTGGGCTAAACAACCAAAATGCCTCCATCGCAGTTCTTCGGTCACAGCTTTTTTAATATTAGCTGCATTATCAGAGACAGCTAATAAAATTTTGTTCTGTGCACCCCAATCCGAAGCAATCCTCTCTAACTCTCTGGCTAAGTTTGAACTTGTGTGGTTTACGGTGCACGAACAAACTTCCAATAAAAGCGATTTGGGGTCAAAATTCTTATTAATATAATGAGCCGTCACAGCAATATACCCTTCATTGCTGCAAGAGGTCCAACAGTCCGTGGTGATGGTTACGGACTTAACCCCTGTTAACAACTCTCTTGTTTTTCTTTGTACCTCTTCAAATTTTGCCGGTAATAAGGTGTTTGATAATGTCTTCCTGCTTGGTAAGGTATATGTGGGGTTTAACGCATAAGAGTAGTTTCTAAAACCAACGTCTTCTACGACAGAGAATGGTTGAAAATCTTTTGTTACTAATTCTAGCACTTTTTGGTCAATGTGCGTCTTCTGGGAAAATCCAAATTGTACAAGGTAATGATGGAGTAGCATTATCACTCGAAATGTTTCTTAAACTATCTGGCACTGGAAGAACCGCACTGGAAGTCGAAAGCGCTGTTCGCCATCGACCAATAGCCGATGGAAAAACTGACCGGAATTCATTAATTCATTTCATCCACTAATTGTTAAAAATTTGCGTTGCAATAACTATGGTAGATAGGTGGAAGTCTCAGCTATCTTTTGATGTATATATCGATAAGATTTGATTTTGCAAAAAGTTTGCACAAAAGGATTTACATAGCGCTGTTCGCCGTCGACCAATAGCCGATGGAAAAAGTGTCTGGAATTCACTAATTTATTTCACCCGCTAATTGTTATAATTTTGTTCTGCACTAACTATGATGGGTAAAGGCAGGTCTCAGCTGTCTTTTGATGTATTTATCGATATGATCACACAAAGCGAATACGTTTGTTTAACTTAATTTAGGTGGGACTACATATGGTACCCGGATGTTAAAAATACTCATATTTGATTAATTTATTTGAGGCACTAATCAGCAAAATTTTGGGTTGCAATAACTATGGTAGTATAACCGAAGGTTGCGCTTTCGATTGGTGTTACACTTAATAAGTATAATGAAGTATTGGCGAAGATATGCGGTTCTAAAGATATGGAAATTCATTGAAATTTTGACTTTCTTTTTAATTTTTTAGGTAGTAGTTATTAATTGATCCCGTTGCAATAACTATGGTAGACTCAGCTCGTCATGGGCTTTCCAACGGTGTATAGTTCATTGCAATCGGATGAAAAAAAATTTTGTTGCTGGCTTTTGTTGCTAACTTCACACAGCTATACCATATTGTTTTGTCTTCAACAGCAAATGATATAGATGAATCCAATTTTTTGGACCTTAATGAGAACCTAATTAAAGAAATTGTACCTGTAGTAGGACATCGAATAATGTTTATGAGGGCCAATGACACTGAGAAGGCTGATGATAAGTACAATTTAGAAAAGTCAGATTCCGACTTATTTCAATTTTATAGTTGTAGCACTTTTAGTTGTGTCACCTCAACAATCACTAGCCAGCCCAGGTAGCCAGCAGGAAGAAGTGGTTAGTGTCGGTGAAATTAGTTTAGACGGAGAAAAAAATACAATTTGATGCAAGTGTTGGTATATAGTAGATTTATTAATTTAGTAATTTTGTGCACTAATTCGAACTTTTATAGAGGCACCTATACGCGGGTATGGGATTGTATTATCCCATACCCATTGTATTCACAATATTTAGCTACCTACATATTTTATTGTTAGATTATGTATGAGTATTATTTTAGGAAGTTTATTTGGAATTGCACAAGTGGAGGAATGGCAAAACATGGACATTTGCTGCTGGAAAACTATCAGCCAAATACTTCAATGTGAGGAGGAATTTGAAACAAGCGGGATTATTAAAAAGAAAAAGGAAAGATTTTATGAATTTATGGAAAGGTGTTGTCTAGTATAAATAGATAGTGTTTGCAGACACAAAAGAATCTGAAATAGAAAACGAAAATACTGAATATAATAATTGGTTTCAACACAATACAGAACTATGGAACAAGGTTGAAGAATATTGTAAGAACTCTTACGACCAACATTAATGCATTCATCGGACATACTCGATTACTATAAGGAGTACCTTGGCCTACAAGACGATCAAGGATATAAATTGGTATGTATCACTGAGGGTTTGTAAATATTTTTACTGCCTTGTTATAATTTGTTTTTGTTCTAGTTCTTATTTTGTAATTTCTATCTAAAGCTATTGTTGAAGTTATTTGTTGAAGATTGCGTGAACGATTCATTTAAGGCTTTTAAAGTGCTGTATTGCAAACTGTGTATTAAAGGGAACTTTTACGAGTAGCTATACACAATATTTGATATTGGTGTAGCTATACACTGTGTGTTTTTTCTTTTTTTTTTAAGAATTTTTTGTTTTTAGCTTGAACAGGATTTCATAAGAAAACATCCAGACCAGGAACTAAAGTTTTATTCAAACTGGGAAACATTTGCAAATAAAATTATTTGCTATGCAAATAAGTCAAGAGAAAGAAATGTTAAAAACATCATCAAAGACATATCAGCAAGTTCTTCTAACGGTAATTACAAATGTTTAATATAATGTCAAATATATTAAATACATAATGTATTCTTATGTAGATGGCAGAACATTACAAATCGTGCCTCTACTACCATACTTATGAAAACTTCCAATGGTGACAAAAACCTGGAAACCGAGCAGAAAAGAAACTGAAGAAGGTTTTTTCATTCATGTCACTGTAAGAGTTTACCTTTACCTTTACCTTTAACTTTAATATGCTTATTTTTTATTATTTTAGAGAATTGAAGATATTGCAGAAAAGACGAGAAGAAGTGGCCAAATTTGGACAAAAATATCAACCCACCTCTATCTTTGTTGGAGAAAATTTTGATAACATTTCATCTAGTTACGTAAACTTAAATAAATGTATATACCATGTCAGTTCTCTAATAAGTGCTGTGGATATTTGCTTCAAGATTTGCCATGCTCTGAATGCCAAGTATCCAATTGAAGCTGAGCATGTTTGGCTTTTAATTCAAAAGGGTGTATATGAATTGGTCACAAAGTATGATAAAAACATACCTTGTGTTAACATGTTATTGACTGATTATTGAAGAAGGTGTGTTAGGAGTTACAATTTCTCTCTTGTGTTGTTGTTGTTATTGTATTTCCTTATATTGTATTTCTCGTGAAAAAAGATGCCATTGTGTTTCAAATGTGAACAGAGTTTTGCCACCTTAAAATGTTTAAAGTTTCACTTCGAGCAACTACATTAGTTGGGTGCTATAAACACGTATCGCTGAGTATAACTGCTAGAGAGTATAAATGCTAGAGAGGTTTTCCCGACTTATATTCGTTCACCAAACAAAATTTATTGCCATGGGAACTACATATTTAGCAGATCCGTTTCCATGCATTACGAGTTGTCAAGGTAATGAAGTGTATGTCACCATACCTAACGTGTATTAATAAAAACTGCATCAATATGTGTGTTGACACAATGATATCTCTTTCTCTTTCTTGCTTGACTATGTACACGAGACTTGTGCCGCTCGGCACAGGTGCAATGCATATGTCCCTTTTCTTCAATTTTCTAAGTAAATGTCAATACTTGTTTGCAACACAACATATTCATGCAGTTTTTATTTACACATACTTATTAAACCTGGTGAAAATCACCTTTTTATAGGTGTTAATATAAAAATAACAAAAAAAATCTGTATTTTTGTATATGTATTTTCTATATTTGTAAAAAATAAAGTTATATTTAAAATATATTTCTTTTATTTACATGATGACCAACGTTGTTGAATGATTATTATAGTTTATCTAGTAGAAGGTATAATGTTAATTAATATTGTTTGAACTGTATTGCTATTATAAAAAAATATGTTTGTATAATTTCGAAAAATAATAATTTTCTGTTGCTTGTAATTTATGTATGAACTGGAATAAGTCTCAAGTTTGAAAATTATGCAGTGCGTCTATTTAAATTAAACATCTAAAAGCCGTTGCAAAATTTTTCAGATGTACAGTACTTATTACATTGACATTTGTCAGCATAATTACACAGACACTTATTTAGATGTTGAATTCAAATGGACACTATTTTGATTGTGCCAAATGCTTTTATAATTCTAAATAATAATTTTGTTTTGTTTGTAATTTATTGTAGGTGTCCAGAACTTTTTAAGATAAATCTTATAAGATTGATACAACCTTTTAATATAAACAATGGACTGTTTATATTGAAAAGTTTGTTAACAATCTTCAAATTTTGGATACCTTTAATAAATTACAAACAAAATAAAATTATGATTTAGAATACATTTATAAAAACATTTGACACAATTAAAATAGTAAAGAACACACATTATACCTAGTGACTATAAAAAATACAACATTAGTTGCATTAACTGAATTCATTTGTTCCCGTAACTAGTACAACAGTAGCATTAATTGAAAGGCACTTGCTCCCATAACAAATACAACATTAGTAAAATTAACTAAATCACTCTGTTCCGATAACAAATGTAGCGTGTCAGAATAGCTATCACAAATTTGTTCCAATAAACAATTTATAAGTGGTAACAAACATACCTATTTGTTATGGCAACTAAGAGAATTTGCACTTTCAACTACTTAAGTCCTGCCAAGTAATAAACTTCAACAAATAAAAATTGATCTACTGAACTAATACAGTCAGTTGTCTAATTTTTAACTAACCATATTAGTACTCATATTTGAGTTATGGTAACTGAATTGTTTTTAGAGTGCGGTTTTCCGTTGAGATACGATAATTTTGAATGAATACTTTTTGTTACTTTTTTACGCTCTACAATTAAGGTCTCTTACATTTTTTACCTATCGTTTATCGTTATTGAGATATCGATCGAAAAAGTCAAAATTGAAGGTAGTGAAATTTGTTTTTTGCTATTTTCTCTTTTCTCGCGTTAGATATCAAAAAATGTCTATTATGAAGCTTTTAGAGCATGTTTAGACCTACATTTTTTTTTATTCGATTTAGCCGCTCACACGGTTGTATGCACACGTCGAAACGGATGAAAGGTTGTTCGAGGAATTATTGAAATACAAAATAATTAAATAAACCAGACAAATTATGAAACAAGCACATGAAATATATTGAAGAAATAATAATTAAGCCCCCCCCTTTTTCATGTTTTTCGTCGCTTTGACGGTCCTGACTGAAGAATTTGTTCCACTGTTAACTCTTCGAGTTGTGGAGACTCTCGAACCGCAGGAAATGATGCTGGGGTGGTCGAAACATCATCATCATCGTCGTCATCGTCGTTGAGTAGAACGTCGACTCTGACGATGTTGTTGCACAATGGCAGGCAAATAACGGAGCAACTAATTCCTACTTTTCTGCACACACAAGCACCCTCACACTTTCCTTTACATTTCACCAAATGAGTTTCAAAAGTTCAGGTGGAGCGGGTTCGGTTGTGGTGCAAATTAGTCCGTCGCCAACCCCATTGCTGAGGATCTTTGTAAAATCCGAGCCACGTTTGCACTTATAGATATGTCCGGAATATGTGTTGGCAGAGTGCACTTTTTGTTGGTGGTAGTTGTGAGAGGTGATTCAACTTATTTGTCGTCATTGACTTAGCAAAGCGGTAGAATCGCAAAATATTAATGGATTTCTCCTTTTTATCACCGCCATATAAGGCGATGAGGAATCGCTCTCCTGCACAATTTAGAACATCAGGATCGACCTTTTGTTGCTTAAATAATTCTACCGCTGACTGCAGCTCCGGATTCTTCTCGAGTGTGTTGATAAATTTCGACTTTCCAATATTATAAAAAGACGACGTGGTGTCGCAACCGCTGAAAGCATGAATGAAAAGAATGTTCTCGAGAACAGACTTGTGATGCTTGAAACTATTCGCAGAGTATAGCTTTGCTGGTGTATTGCCTTTAGCTGGTTTGCGAAAAAATATGTTTGTTTTGTCCTGTGCAAGTCCGGTACCGAACCAAAAGATCGATATCTTCACCGACTACTTCCACCGAGTCATAAACCGATGCTTCTTTAACTGCCGTGGTTATAATGAGGGTATCAGCGTCCTTAAAAGCCTGCTCTACTTTTATTCCGGTTTTTGTGAAATAACGGCGGAACATTTGTATTAAATTGTCCTTATTTCGATCCCTTGTAAGAAACTTCTCCTGGATAACTTTTGGAGTAGGCGAAGTTTGATCGAATGTGAACTGTGGTGATTGGTTTTTCCTGGAACGTCGTATCCTTTCCGAAGTTTTTATTCCTGCGAGTTTCACGTCATTCGGTTAACCGTCGAATACAATTGCCACATTTTCTCCAAAGTGTTGTTTACGTATGATACATATTTCTTGCAGATGAGGTCAAACGTCTTGATTCGACCCTAAACAACTTTGTGCAGAAGGGATCCACCGTCGATTATGTGATGATGTCTGCCACCAGGTTGTAAATTTTCGGTCAAAGGTTCGAAAGCATTGTATACTAGCGACTTTGTTCCTTTCCGCATTTCTTCTTCGGTGAACAAAGATAATGGGAACGGAGCGAGCTCGTATGCCAGAAAATGTTTCAGGTCAGTCTCGGAATTCTTCGCTATGCACATTCTTTGGATTGATCGAAACTGGTGACGCATAAATTTTAATGCTGGAATTTACTGTCGATATAGGAAGCACTTTGTCCTTCCTTTTGAATGAAAAGGATCCGAAATCCGCTCCTATGATTTTAGTAATCATGTCGCGACCAATTTCGTTTGCACGATGACAATGTATGTTGTGGTTTGCAATAACTCCTGTGCCGATAGATATCAATTCTTTGTTTTCAGGAAAAGGATTATGACCTGCGAGCCACATGCCCAATTTCTCAATGTCACGATTGTCTCGAGAAATCCGCGAGGGTCTCATGTCGACGTGTTGTTCGGTTGTAGAGCAAAAGATACTCCGGAAAAAATTCAATTTGTTCACATATGTTTTGAAGCTGAACCATACCCAAAGTCCACGATGCTATTGTGCTGTCTGTAATTCCCCGTCCCTGAGTCAGTCCTCCTGTTGTCTTCATGGGTCGCATAAGAGTCTGCTCTATCGTCATGTCTGACATAATCCCAGACCAAAAGTTGTTCGTGCGATGAATCGTAAAGTAGCCAATTGTTCCCATAAACGACATCAATAGATGGAATCCACCGGGTCTCACTATGACGTTTTGTAAATCAGATGGTGGGTCAGCAGCCCCCACGATGTCGCGAGCTTTCCAGTAAAGCGGTTGATCAAATGTGATGAAGGTTGTTTTTTACTGCAAAGCTTGCCATTCTCGACAGCTACGATAAGCGATGTCACGATCGTGGAAGACAGATAACTTTTGAGTGCTCGTAATGCATATTGGCGTTACACTCTCCATAAAACCGTTCCATCCTGGAATTTTGATGGAGCAACTCCATTTTCCGTAAAGCCAAATTAAATCTGGTATTGTTGGTAACATTTCGCGCGGAAGTTGACGAAGAGCTTCGACATCGGCAACAGTTATAGACTGCAAGCCTGCCGATTTATATTTGCTGTAAGAGAAACCAGGAACCATGCCCAATTGTGCAGCTTCTGAAGCTGATTTTATTTCGACAATACGCGTAATTTTTTCCTCACGCTGGATAGCCGTGTTGGGAGTCCCGCAATGTATTCCTCCCATTGCATGGAACGTTCCACGACCGTCAAGGGTATTTATGTTGAAATCCGCATTGTCAAACACGAATTGACTAAACGAATTTTCCATTATTTCACTTTCAGCTCGATGAAAACACGAGTTTTCGAAAATCGTTATTTCCCGATACGGTGAACAGAATCCCATTGTCGATAATATGTTGATAAAACTCTTTGAGCCAAATTTTTTGTAAAGAAAAATTCCGACACCTATCTGGAGCGGAGAGAAAAACGAACGAGGACGCACAGCTGTTATTATGGAGTGAGCTATCGCAGTAGACTTTTTTTCCACTGCTCCAATGCATCGCGTTTATCTTTTGTGATGGTCGTGGCAAGAAAAACTTGCAAAGATTCAGGAACAGCGGCTTCAACATCTTTTACGAATGCATCCGATGGGGGACAATTATTTTTATCGTAAACAACACCTCTAATGTCCTCGGGGATAATTGCAGCAGCTTCGCGAATAACTCTTAGCCTTTCTTCACGAGAGTCCTTTCTTCTTTCTTCATATCATTTCTCCGAACGTATTTTAAAGCCAGTATTCCGACAGCAAACTACACAATCACGTCCTTGTTTTTCGTTTATAAGAATGTCATCTCCATACCTAAGCTGTAAATATTTTTTAACCGTTCTGATGTCAGGAACAAAATCTCCATTTAATTGGTTCATTAACTCATTGATTGAAAATTGACATTCGTCCGAATTTCCTTTCAGATATGAGTAAATTCCTTCCATTGCCTCGGCTATTTTATCCTCTGTAGGACCTCCTTTCTTAATCCCCTCCTCAGGTACTGGATGGTACACACGTAAAATACATGCTCGATGATATCGAGCTCCTGCTGCTACGAGATCAGGTACACAATGAATACGTTTGACGATTGAAATAGAAAATTCATCGTCACGTCCGCGTCCAGACAAGTACCGCAGAACATTTTCTTTCATTGATGTTTCGTGCACTGAATGAATTTTTTTCCGTCTATGGCACTGGCAATTTTGATTCATCGCTAAATGCTTCACCAAAATAACCATACATTTTTTAAATCAAAGGTAGGTATGACCTGAGGTTGTTCTTCGGGTTCTGGTTCTTTCGATGCAGATTCACTTCGTCGAGAGGCAAACGAGGCTAGTCTTTCATTTCCATATTTTTTATAGCATGCACTGTGAACACTCACTGAATCAATACTTTGTAAAAAATTTTGATGCTCCACGCATCTTCTTTTCACGCTCGTCGTTAAGAGGTTTGAACAGCTCTCTTTTTAGCCATATAAATGTCTGTCGTCAGAGGTTTTTTGCAAATGAAACAATCGCCCATGTTTACAAAATTTATAAATCATGACCACTGACTGAAACAGTGTTGCCACCGGTGACAGAAAGAAGTGTGCTAGATTTGGCGGTCTGGGCGTAATAGATTGATCATCAGGTAAGATGATTAGGTAATAGAATCTGTTGTTTGGGAGACAAGCGGTGGGGGGGGGGGTCAAAACTGGTATAAACTAACAAATAACTGATATAACTGGTAGAGACAACCAATGCATTTTTATTGTAATAAAACAAATAAACCCTGATATGAGATCAAACAAGAAAAATAGAATATAACTCTCTAGATATGAAAAGTATTCATTCAAAATTATCGTATCTCAACGGAAAACGGAGTTATTGTAAAAAAAAAATTAATTGAACCCTTTTTTCAAGATGGAGGAAAATGCACATAGGAAATCTTGGTCGACAATTTGAAGTAAGCTTTTCTAGGCCCTCCCCACATCATATAAAAAATTAAGCCTTCTCGGTTCATTTGCATTTCTAACTAAAGATTACTGTACATTGTTATCATGTCAATAACGTCTTTGTTTATGAAAACTGAAAAGAGCTCCAAATGTGTCAAACGGTTTTTTGGTTCACCAACAACATCGTCCCAGTTTGATAGTTCCGAAGTAATATCTTTTTCGACCCAAGAAAAATTTGGTTTTGTTTTTTTTTTGTTTTCCTGAAGGCTTCAAGAAACTAGATAGTGGTAAATCGTCTTCGCTATCATACTCCTCAATGTTAAATAACGTAAAGCAATATCTCGAATTTTAGGGAAAGATGCCGCTTTTTGACTCCAAAAATCTTCAAGCTTAATTCCTGGCTCGAATGTATCTTTGCAGTTGCTATCGAGTTGCATTTCAATTATTAACTCTTTTTGAATTTCATCAGGTGCTTCAGTAATGTTAACAATAAAAAGATTGCGAATTAGTTTCTGAATAGCTTTGTCCTCGCAGTCAGGAAAACAGCGAGTAAATTCGTTTTTCAAATTTTGTAAATAGCGTGTAATGTCCTGCTTTATTTCTTCTTTTATCTCAGTACCCTGTCCGTCAAACATTGAATTTATTATCAGAGGCAGAAAAATTATCTTTTTCAACTTTGCTAATCCATAGCTCAATTTTATCGATAAAAGCGCTGATTTTATCTTGAAATAAAAATATATTGCTCATGCCTTCCAATTTCAAATTTCCTGACCCTTGCAACTGAAGATTCAATTTATTTAGTTGTGTGAAAAAATTCACTAAATAAGCCAAATGCACTTGAAATTTTAACTGACAAAACTGATCCTGCACCTCTTTGTTTTCTTCAAAGTTAAAAATAATTTCACTTCCTCTCTCAATTCATACAATCACAACAGCATGTTTCCTCTGGAAAGCCATCGGATTTCGGTATGAAAAGTGCATAATTTCTTGAAAATACCAGTATTAAGTGCACTCCTTTTAATAAAGGTTTTTTTACTTTTATAGCTGTTATCATCGTAGTAGAAAAGCATTCCGGGAGTGTTTTGGCAGCTAATGCTAAACACCCAGAAAACTTTTCCCACATCAGTCCATGTTTTTCGAAATATTGACTTATTGCTTCCATAACGTCTCGTCTGCACCTTGCGAAGTCGTTTCCAGTTCTTGAGAAAATAGTAACTCCTCTTTAAACGTTTTGTTGTCATTCAAAAATCGAATAATTAGTAAGTAGTTGACAACATTGTGAAACGTCGGTATATTCATCACATTGTAACGCAAAACAGGAACTACATTTTACCTGATCAATAATTTGTTGTTTTGACATTTTCTTGAATACGCGACTTCACTGTGTCGTTTGATAGTGGAATATCGATTTTCTTTTGAGCTTCCGGCCCTAAAAGCTCTTCAGTATCTTTAAACATACAGGGCTTTATAAGAGATTTGCCAATAGTATGTGCTTTTTTTACTTTATGTCATTTATTTAAGAAATGTATGATGACTTTGGGTGCTTTCAGGGACCACCAGTTAAGAACCACTGATCTAGAAAAAATGTTTTCATAGATAGTGACTGTGTTTCAACCCAATGCAATAATGGTTCTGAATGAATAATATCTGCACTCATTCCAAGAAAATATTTTCGCATATCATCACCATCAAAATCAACCTCATTATTATTAATATTATATATTATTGTTTTAATCGACTGATACATCACATTTAAAGTAAAATATACTATTTTTGTAAACATACATTTTAAAAAGTATTTATGAACACTCTGTATAAATATACCGTAACTAAAGCAAAATCAATTACAATCCATAATTGAGTAATTAACAAATTAGATAGGGTTGGCAATAATTAAAATTTCAAATCATTAAACAATCGAAGACCTGTAGAGGAAATCAAGCAAGCGCAATGGTAGTGTTGTATTGAATATAAGCAAGACAATTACGCCAGCATACCAACAGTTTTCAAAAGTTTCAACAACTAACATCTGGCTGTTAAAATTTTTATCAGAAGTTTAAATTTCTGAAAATTACAACAAAAAATGGTTGAACACAACTGCAAAGATATCGTCGTGGACTTGAAATGGATGATGTCGTTGGTCGGTCTTTGGCCTGACAAAGAATCTAATAAATGTTTGCTCCTTACCAAGAAAGTAATAACATTTTTCTTCTCCTTCAGCATCCTCGCTTTGAATAGTATAGAAACAGTGAAAGTCTACAAGAACTACGTGGACATGGCAGGAGTGATGTATATTATGATGTCAATAACGTCATATGTAATAAAGCTAGTGTTATTTCAATATAATCATGAGACTTTTGCTTCAATCGTAGACGATATTGGATCAGAAATGTTTAACTTTGAATTCGAACCAAGGGAGCAAATTTTGAAGAAGACGATAAAAATTACCAATATAATGGGAAGAACATACCGAACTTTGGTCTCGTGCTGGTTTGTCTTCTTTATTGCTTTTCCAATAGTTGATAACAAACCTTTACCAATGCCTCTTTCGTATGAACTAGGAATTTATAGGATTCCAATGTATATTTTTCAAGTTGTTGGTATGATAATCATAGGCTGGGTTAACATTGGTTTTGATTTATTGCTGCCAGCTTTAATGTCAATCACTTCGTCACAAATTGATATATTGAAGAAACGATTGTCTAGCAGCTTAAAATCGATGAACATGGAGAATGATCAAGGGCATATTGATAATGTTGGACTTCGTCGGTTTTTGAGTGATTGTGTCAAGCAACATTTGTTTATTTCAAGGCAGGTTTTGCAAGTTGTGCATTTTGTGCATTTTCATAACACAAAAATATAGGTAATAAGCACATTCCTAATTTTATTGAATTGCTTTTTTAGATTTGCAGAGAAAATCAACAAAACATTTGCAATAGTGATCTTACTACAGTATCTATGTGCAATTTTCGTATTTTGCAATAGCTTATTCCAAGTTATGATGGTAATACATTTGTCACATAAAAATAATATTAGGTATAAGAAAATAATCTGTTTCAGATTGATATGTTCTCTTCTCAATTTTTGCAAGTTATTATTTATTTAGGAATAATATTGCAAGAACTGTCGATGTACTGCTGGTTTGGAAATGATGTCATGTTAAAGGTATAATAAAAAATTTCAACAAGGATTTTTCATTGACAAGTTAATTGCTTTTTAGAGTTTTGAATTGCTAGATTCCTGTTATCATAGTGAATGGTATAAATTCAACGTATCTAATAAAAGAATGCTTCTGATTATTATGGAAATCGTTAAGAAACCCATTGTAATTAAGGCTTATAAATTTTCTACAGCATCGCTACCAACACTTATGAAGGTAATATATTATACAGGGTGAGCTATTTGAGTCTCCGTTTACGTTATATTTTGAAAAACGAACAAAAGTATTATGAAAAAGTTACAGAGATCTTTGTTTTCTATAACTCAATAATTTACTCTTATACTGGATGTTTCATATTCTATGATACACAAAACTTGCGTTTTTTAAATGAACCCCTATATTATACCAGAATTTTGGATTTCTTATTTTTATTAAATTAAAAAAGGCAATCAGTACCAACATAGTAGTACCATAAATACGATTGTTTTGGAGTTATTGCTTCCTTTGGTTAAGAGCAGTACTTTCGAATATTTTTTTCTGAGAAATTTTATGCGCGTTTGATTTATGATAAAATTTTATTAAAAATAAAGTCTCAATTCTCTATTCACAATCATGGGTCACATTTAGTACACCGTCTTTTTAAGCATATTAAAGAGTTACGACATATTGTTTTCTTTTCATAATATTAAAGGTCAAGTTTTGGTCTTCGTAGAAGCCAACTACGAGAATTAATTAATTTTCTGCCTATTAATTTTCGTCCAGGGTACAAAAAGGTGATTTTTTTCACAATAATTATCCTGCTCTGCAAAATGCGGACTTCTTTACTATTTTGTTCTAATCTACAAAAGAAAACAAGTCGAAGTGACGTATCATACATTTTTTTGATAAAATCAATATCAAACAAGAATGGCTGAGATAAGAGATAGTGGCCCACACATTTGACAAAAAGTTGTAAATATATCCGAAACAATAGATTTTTATGCAGAGGTATCTTAGCATTTTTATGTGAAGAAGTCAATTAAAAAATGAAATGTATACAGAGTGTTTAATTCAACAACATTGAGTTTTGATTAAAAAATGTGTGCTGAATGTGAACATTATGCAGTGGTTATACATACATACATACATTTTCCAGAAATCATCGCAATCAATTCAGGGGACCTCAAATTGCGTATTTCCGCGGAAATCTCGAAATGCCATTTTTCGTCGATTACAATACTTTTCTTTTAGGGTACTAGTCGGAAGGTAAAAAGACAAGTGTGCCACGCCCTTATGAAATGTAAATTATTTTGGGTTATAGAAAACGATGATCCATATAATTTCTGTATGAAACTTTTTTTTTCTTTATACATATAACGTATTGGCCACGGCGACTCAAATAACTCAAATAACGTTTAAATATATTTTTCTATCGTTTTTAGATTATGAAGTGGTCATATTCAGCATATGCCTTGTTGCAAAATATGTACGCGAAGAAATAGATCAAACCTCTTATAGCGCACACACGCTTTATTATTTTATATGTTTGCAATGTGTATTTATAAAGGTGTTGTAACTATATTGCATAGGTGCTTATGTAATACTGTTTAATGGATCGAAATAATAAGTATATTAAATAGCATAACTGGTGCTTTTATTCTATAAATAAAATTAAAAAATACCAATTCAAATTTTTATCTAAAGAATCGATAATAACAAATATAGATTAGATAATTATAAGTTTTCAGATAATTAGATCTACCTAGGGTGCTCATTAGTGATACATAATTAAACCTCATTATTTATAGTCCTTGGCTGCTTATTTTGTTCACTAATTGATTGCTGAATATTTAAAAGAATGTATTACCTACTAATAAGACGTACCAAGAAATGCAGTTTTTAATGATGGGTATCATTTGTAATTGATTTCTTAGCTCTACGAGTTTAGTATAAAGCAAGAACAAATTTACAATACAGTCAACTTCAGTTATAGCGAAAAAAACTTCAAGGGACCAGCAAATTTTTTTTTACTAACTTACGTGCCTATGGAACGAATCCTCAAATCCTTTATTTACTGTAGACCTTATTATTATTTGAAAATGTGCAAGGAAAGTAAATTACATTATCAGACAAACGGTAAGGTAAATTTAGGAAAGTGTCACTTGAAAGTCTTTATTCGTCACAGCGAACAAAAAGCTATGTTTAATAAAAATATCTGGGGTGGCCCTCACCCAACTTTCCGACTATATATTTTGCACAATGAAGAGTCTAAACACAATTATTCAATTTTGTGAAGCCATACCATTGTTTATATATGTATATAGTTATTCAACGGAACGTACCGAATGTGCTAGAGATGATTTCAACTAAGAACGTCACTCCCCCACCAGTACACCTGCGCGGCGGGAAAATAACGACGTTGATATAGATGTTTCAAACTAAGAAGAGCACAGCTGTATATGCAACCAAATATACACAGGCAATTTATAAACCATACACTGGGTATGATTGGTTGCATATACAACTGTGCTCTTCTTAGTTTGAAACTACTCTAACTAGCTCCATATATCTACACGCTGAATGGAAAGTGGTCTACTGCGCAACTTGGCGGGAAGTCACGTGACGTGACGTTCTTAGTTGAAATCATCTCTACTAGGTGGCAGCATAGGTATTAGGCAAGAGCAAATATATTATTTGTATATTTGGTTGCATATCTATCAATCTTATGTACAAAATAGTTTAGCACTTTCGTTTGGTATGGAGTCGTGATCCAGTCGGGTGGCCGGGGGAAACAAGCGAAGGCGGTGCTTCTCCATGCGAATACATTCGAATTTCGAAGCCAAAAGCAACGTGGTTTCCCCCCTCGCCCCGTTCTCCCTCTGCGTCTGAGGGCTAGTCCGTATGTCTATGGAATAGGCCCAACGTCTTAATTGCACATTCAGTGGGTTTTACATTGGACTTTAAAGTTCCTCGTCTATTTTATTGCGTTTGTCTTTGCACTGTTTGTAAGGCATTTATTTTGACGACAGCAATATTTTAAATGTTATTTTTGTAAACGTAAAAGTATGATAAATACTTTGGACGATATTTTAATTAACAATTACAAATATCTATCTAAAAAATGCACATTTCTTGCTTTGTGCCTTGACTATACAGGGTGTTTCTAAATTGAGCAAAATTTAGCTTTAAAATATTTTGTACAAAACCCCTTCCCCTCCAAGTTACAGCCCTCTAAAGTTAAGGAAAAAAAAAGTTGGTATTTAATATATTCACTTTGCAAGAATTTAGAAGAATGAAATTTGGCAGATAACTGTTACTAATAAAATGACACTTTTTGGCGATGTTAAAATGTCATTACAAGGGGGTGAAAAACTTATACATAGTTTGCATGAGGACGTTTTAATGCGTCTGCATTTTTCTATTTCAAAACATTTAAATAGACGAATTCAACTTGAACTTTTTTGTTGCTTGGCATTTTCTCCTAAAATTGTTAGTTTAATCACAAAAAAAATAAAATAATGTTGACCCTTTTGACATAAATTTATCGAGTGGTTATTATTGTATATTGTTTGTCAAGAAAAATGAACTATGTAGCCTGATATCAAATGATGTCATAATGACAAATATTTTTATTACAGTGATTTTATATTTTTAAATTTTTAAATTTTAGAGGCCTGCAACTTGGAGGGGAAGGGGTTTTGAACAAAGTATTATATGAAAGACCCCTTATTTTTTCTGAAAAATCATCTTTTAAAATGTTTCGCATCAATTTAGAAGCACCTGTATGTGGCGTATTACGAATTGGCATACTTCAAGGATGTCTTGGTCCTTGGATCAATAAGTTCTGGTAATAAACAGTAACAGTCCATCCATATAGAATGACACTAGCTTTTCTTCCATTTCATTCCTCTAGAAATTAGAATTTTATGTCTGTTTTGTCCATACTGTACATAGGTATATGTATTAGTACATATTTTTCGATATATGTGATATGAAGCAGTCCCTGTCCTGTATTTGATAGCATGTATGGTGTTTATTAACTGCAAGTTGCAGAGCATTTTTGCAAAAAAAATGCTTTTTTACGTTTTTGTTCTACTGCCACGAATATTCACGACAGTATTGCATATATGTATATAGGTACGTTTTTGAATGCGAAAAATATGTACTAAATTTTGGAGAAAACACAATTTTGTTTTAGTATGTAATTGAAAAAAACGCCTGCAATTCATCCACTAATAATTAGTGGGTGCATTAGCAAAATTATAACAATTATTGTTATGATTTTGCTCTGCACTAGTACTAATAGTAGGTAGGGGCAGGTCTCAGATATCTTTTGATGTATATATAAATATGTTCAAACAAATGGAATACATTTCGTTACGTTACTTTAGATGGGACTGCATAACATATTGTTACGAAGCAAGCAGAAGTCGACGAACCTAGCCGAAAATCGAGAGCACCAGACTGCTGCGTCTACTGTATGCTGAGTCGAGACATTCCAGTTGGTACACCTACAATACCACCTAATGTACAGGAACGGTACCGCTGTACCCGTATGCTGAGTCGGGACATTCCAACCAGTACATCTACAGTACTAGAGATGATTTCAACTAAGAACGTCACGTCACGTGACTTCCCGCCAAGTGCGCAGTAGCCACTTTCCATTCAGCACTGTAGATATATGGAGCTATTTATCAACGTCGTTATTTTCCCGCCGCGCAGGTGTACTGGTGGGGGAGTGACGTTCTTAGTTGAAATCATCTCTACCTATGTACACATCGCCCGGACGCTGACTCGACGCCTGCTTACTAGGATGCCGACATAGGTCTCGGTGCAATGACTCGTGGTGACAACAGCGAAAACCTGACCCAAAGTCTAAACATAAAAAGCCACAGACGGGAGTAGTAAGGGAGCATTCGAGGGCATTCGGTAATTGAGTTAGTAAACGGTTACTATAGAATAGCCAGTTGTATAGTTGTGTGACATTCGACACGGGAGGCCTTGGCTTCCCGTGTCCAACATGAAAATATACCACATCTCCAATACCAGTGTGCATTTTAATCATCTCCTCCCTGATCTGGATCAGAGCTATTGTGATACGTAACAATATTGTAGCCGGATATTGAAAATATATACTCATATTTGATTAATTTATTTCAGGCTCTAATTAGCAAAACTTCGCGCTTCAATAATTTGTTAAATATACTGAAGTATTAGAGAAGATATGCGGTTGTAAATAACTAGATATTCATTGAAATTTTTACTTTCTTTTTAATTTTTTATACTGGGCACATTGTATCGGCGATCTCGCCTACATATTTATGTACATATATGATTTACACGTAAACGCACTGACGTCTAGTGCTTATACGGTTCATAATTTTCTAATTAAAAAAAAAATACCATTTTATAGAGATTTACTTGTAGTACAATTCTGCTGAATTAGATTTTTTAAAATATGATCCAAATTTGTCACGGAAAATCCGCAAGTGTTGAATTCGAAACACTTTTTTAATAATTTTTTTTTCATATCTCTATAAGGCAGTAGAAAAGTTTTTCACTAAGGTTGTACTTTAGATTTTTAAGATTGTATTGAAAATAATAAATAATTATTAGATGTAAAGATACTAACGTCATAAAGTGCTAAAATGCTCAGGAGAAATATCATCGAAAACGAGGAATATTTCTAATGCGAGTTCCAACCTACTCTGTTGGCTCCACCCCCCTAGACTACAAGTCGCGACCGCCAGACATCGGTGTGTGTTTTTATGTCATATTTTTCATGTCAGGCAACCAAATATACAGTATATATATATATAGGGTGACATAGAACAAACTACAATGCATAGCACCACGCCATAGAGGGCCAAAAAATAATAAATATATATATATATATATATATATATATATATATATATATATATATATATATATATATATATATATATATATATATATATATATATATATATATATATATATATATATATATATATATATATATATATATATATATATATATATATATATATATATGTATATATATATATTGTTAGCCGCACAATAAAACCAACGTTAAAACTCACAAATTTAATATTTCCAAGCGGTTACATAAAAACACAATCAGCTCAATCGCCTCTTAAAAACGATCTGTAGGGTTCGTTCCCTTATATAAACAATATTTATCTCGCCCATGCTAATTCAGAGAGCAGTAATTAATAATCCTGCAACTCCTGCAACCCACCATACACCATAGTCTATTGAGTAACATAACAATAAGGTGCATGTGACAATTATATATTTAACATTCGGCCTTTCCTGACTGGAAGACGTCCTCGGACCCACATGATGATCACCGATATATCCCGAGGCTCACAGTATCTTATTCTGCTGCCACGAAATCTCGTCAAGCTCTGCTTGGCCCAATGGCATCAGTCTGACTGCCTTGATGACTGGACACCTCGCTGTCTGTCGTTGACGTACTGAGCCGATGGATTGACAGCTCGCCATGCAGAGTCGTTGACTTAGCTGCTCACAGGGCAGCTACATGATACGGACAATTTGGACAGCCGTCTGTGCGTCTGCCGTTCCCCACAATTCGGATTGGACGATCCTAAGAACAATTGTCAATTTCTCTCTTTTTTTGGTACATTCGAGTGGACCTCAATTCAATTCGAGATATAGACTAATGCCAATCTCACAAGTTACGACAACAAAGTCTACAACTAGAGCCGCTCTCATAACTTGAGACAACGACGACTCCAACTTAAGTTTCTCTTATTTTTATGCTAGCTAGCGATTCAACTTGAGACAATGACGACAATTAAAACGTCGCTCTCCTTACATCATAACAATTCAAATTGTTATGATGTATTTGCCGTACGACTTGATGTATCGTCGGCCCGGCAGTACACAAGACTCCGCTTTTGGTACACAATACTTTTGGTACACAACAATAAGTTTTCGGTACACAAGACCATGCAGTAAGTATCGTCGGCCCGGCAGTACACAAGACTCCGCTTTTGGTACACAATACTTTTGGTACACAACAATAAGTTTTCGGTACACAAGACCATGCAGTAAGTATCGTCGGCCCGGCAGTACACAAGACTCCGCTTTTGGTTCACAATACTTTTGGTACACAACAATAAGTTTTCGGTACACAAGACCATGCAGTAAGTATCGTCGGCCCGGCAGTACACAAGACTCCGCTTTTGGTACACAATACTTTTGGTACACAACAATAAGTTTTCGGTACACAAGACCATGCAGTATCAAGCCACAAATTGGATTGACAGCCATCTGTAACTGAAAATTCAACAAAACAGTATCCGACAATTTCAACGGGCTGCAACTTATCTTTTCTTTATTGACGAATCATGAGTTGGCACACAAGACCACACAATGCTTGGATAGGCGCTCATTATGACGATCTCCAGACGGACTGTCGTTTGTTGGACAGGTCATGGCACCACTGGATCAGACTGGATCACTACTGTTGGATTTGGCAGCACCTGCCTAGTAACTGAAAGTCAACAGAACAGTACACAATAATTACAACCAATAATAACTTATCTTTTCTTCATTGGTATGTCGTCCGTTCGGTATGCAAGTCAATAAGTCTCTTTGATTGTACGATATACTGAATCGTTGCTGTTGGCAGTACACAAGACTGTTTGGTACAGTGAGCCTTGCTAAAGTTTATAGACCACTAAAAGCTCAATGTAAAATTAGACTACAATTACAACAACATTTTCAGAACATTTTCCCTTAGGTTTTGTTCAATTTCTCATATACGTTTCCTTTTCGACATACAAAGCCGCTATTAATACAATATATTTTAACATGCATCTCATGTTAAAACACTTAATAACACGCCAGACGCTCGCTGGCCACAACTCCCTTGAATCGTCGACGATCATTTGAAAATGACCTCACTCGATAACGATCGTTTCCCAGTACTTCGGTAACCTTCACAGGTCCAATATACTTCGGTACTAGTTTTCCACTTGTGAGACCTTTCACCAGAAGGGTCCTTTCAACCAACTGCAAGTGTCTAGCACTGGTTCGATCCAAACAAATTTTGTAAAGGCATCAATTATCACCAAAATTTGTGAATTTCTACCAGGGGTTTTGCAAAAAGGCCCCATGGTCCATATGCAAGGTATGGTTCTGCTACCTTTTCGATAAGATGTAGTGCAATCTTCCTTTTACCGGTGGGTCTTTTTGCAACCATCCATGATATACAATTACCGACAAACTTTTTGGTAAATCTGCGCATTTCATTTAACCAGTGGGTTGATGTTGATTTTATGGCGTCCAACGTGCGTACCCAACCAGAATATCCGTTGTCGTCGTGGAACATTTTCACAATTCGCCATCTCACATCTTGAGGAATACAAATTTTTGGTGCGTCATTTATTAATTTGCAAACCTTGTCATCTTGAATGACAAGCCGGACTCGACTTCCGCCTTAACGATTTGTCTTCTTAACAGTTGTAAGTCGTCGTCTTGGGATTGTACGCCATATACCCTTAGTTTTAATCGCGAGATTCGTTGCAATTGGGTTACGACTAAGCCGTCGACATGCTTCAGTCTAGTGTTGTGAAGATAGTACTACCTGATAGACGTTCAAGTTGATCTTCTATCAGAGGCAATGGATAACAGTCCTTTACCGTAATGGCGTTTAGTTTCCTATAGTCGACAACCATTCGCAAATCCCCAGTTTTCTTCTTAACCAGAAGTATTGGACTTGCATACGGTGAAGTGGTTAATTCAATTATTTGTCGCTGCATCAGGTCGTCCAGTATTTATCGTACTTTTTCTCGTTCATATATTGATAATCGGTAGGGTTTGTAGGTGATGGGGACATTGGACGTCAACTCTATGTGCATTTCAATATCAACATTACTTAGAAGAGCATCATTTTCCTCAAAACAAGTCGGGTATTTAGTGATGATTTGTTCTAAATCTCTTCTTGTTTCTAAATCCAAATTTCTGCTTGTCCGCTGACTTGCCTGATCTTCTGTTTCTATGCCCTTAGCCAGACAGCTCCCCTTGTCGATAGTCATGTCTTGCAATCCAAGGTTCATGACTCTTAGAGTACCAAAACCATCCTGTACTTTAATCATCGTTTGGCCATTTCTCCATTGTTCGATTGATTCGTATACACAGTCCCGCTAGTCGTGTAAACGGATCGTTAATTTGTTGTCATCTGGTGTCACAAATGGCAAGTTATCAAACGGATTTTTAGTTAGCTTCAATGCTTGTGCGGTTTTATAAACAAAGACGCCATCTTCTTCGGTGACCCGCCGACCTATCAACGTATCGACGTCTTGCAATGCATCCGGAACTACGTAAAATGTTGTAGTGGTTTTAAGTTCATCTATTTCAATTTCCGCGATTACAATACCGAGGGGTGTAACGGTGGCACCGCCGTAGCCTTCAATAACTATATGCTCCACGTCGGGTTTAATGTCTAACTTTAATTTTCGCATAATGTTTTTAGTGTATTACACTCACTGCCAAAGTCAATATAGGATGTTGTTATGTCCTTTTACTTTTGCCTTTTAGAAATATTTTGTATTGGAACTATCATTCACATTGCATACTATTTTACGAATTTGTGTACGCGTATTTTCGTTTTTCTTTTTCTTGAAGCAACTTTCTTCTTTGTGGCCCCTCAATTTGCAATAAGTGCAAATTAGATCCGTTACAAAACTTTTACAGTTTGCCTTTTTGTGGCCCTCGCGACCGCACTGATAACATATCATAACTAATTTGTTCTTTGGATTATAGGATTTAACATGCGTGTTGGCGTAACGAGGTTGATTTACCTGATTACGATCATTTTCGGGTGCAGGTTCCACGTTCGATATTAAAAATTGGAGTAAATGTTTAGTACTTACGCACCCAGAAGCTCTTATTCCTGATTTCAGGAATGGATCGTTGATGGTATTGGCCACAATGTCTACGATGACGTGATCTTCTAGTTTGCAGCTTTGGCCAAGAGCTAATTTTCGATAATAAAAATCAACCAAACTCTCCCGTTTATTTCGTTCCAGGTTCACCAGTTCTTTTAATTTTCCGAAGATGCCCTGTTGTGGTGGAAATGCGTCGACTAACTTGTCCTTCCAATCATTCCAGGAACATCGTAGATCAGCCTGGTTATCATACCAAGATTTTGCATTTCCTTTAAGCTTATTGCTCATGCAAAATATTTTGGCTGTATCGTCCCAATTAAAAACATCACCGGTTGCATCGATGGTACGAAGCCATTGTTCCACGCTGAGTCCTTCAAAGCGACCGTTAAACACCGGGACACTGTCGATCCTCCCTTGATAGTGGCTGGCTTTGTATTTGAGTTTCCTCTGTAATTCCTTTACCTTGAGCTTTAATCCACGTCTACTTCGCTTACTGGTACGAGAACATCGGGAACTGCTACTGGAACTGCTACAGCTACTGCTACTGCTACTGGAGCTTGAACTCGTGCTTGGTCGTCTACGCCTTTTTGTTTTCGGCATTTTTACGCACTTTAATTTTCTCTTGCTTAAAAATTTGGTAACCTCCGCACTAAACAATTTCAAATTTTCGGGTACGGTCCTATCCGGTTGTTATCACGAAATTAAAAAGTTCTTTGTTCGTCACTAGCACCAACAATAACAAATGCCAACGTAGCGTCACAGGCGTTTTTGTGTTTATACACTAGGCGTCTCTTATGTAAACAAACTTCGGCATCAGTTGGAACAAAGGAAAAGTACACCTTTACTCCAAAAAAATACAATAAATTCGCGACAATTCGCGGTAAAATTCAAAAGCTCTTTGTCACTAAAACCAGCAATAACAAATTCAATGGTAGCGTCACAGGCGTGTCTTTGTGTCTATGCGTTTCTTATGTAAACAAACTCGCCATCAATTGGAACAAAGGAAATTCACTTTATTTCCAAAAAACGCAATAAATTCGCGGTAAAACCGACGTCACTTTGCACGTAGGTAAAGATCCCACTTCTGATTTGTTAGCCGCACAATAAAACCAACGTTAAAACTCACAAATTTAATATTTCCAAGCGGTTACATAAAAACACAATCAGCTCAATCGCCTCTTAAAAACGATCTGTAGGGTTCGTTCCCTTATATAAACAATATTTATCTCGCCCATGCTAATTCAGAGAGCAGTAATTAATAATCCTGCAACTCCTGCAACCCACCATACACCATAGTCTATTGAGTAACATAACAATAAGGTGCATGTGACAATTATATATTTAACAATATATATATAATAACAAAAGGTTAACAGCGGTAAAATTAATAATAGAAGATTTTTTAAGGGCACATCCGCGATCTAAATTGCAACCGTAGACGCGTGTTTCGGACTTCTTAGTCCGCGGGTGTACTTGTTGCCTCCGGGCGCGACGTTGCTTCGGTATAGCCAAAGAGTAAGATGGAAGCTCTATGGAGAAGTAAACAAAAGGGACCTTAACCAGGGAGACCAACGTCACCATTTCGATGCTTCAGTCACAACATCCTTCAATTCGAAGGATTAGAAGCAACGTCGCGCCGGGAGGCAACAAGTACACCCCGAGGCACACCTTAGCCCAGGTAATATTAATAACAAAAGGTTAACTGCGGTAAAATTAATAATAGAAGATTTTTTAAGGGCACATCCGCGATCTAAATTGCAACCGTAGACACGTGTTTCGGACTTCTTAGTCCTCATCAGTACGGTATAGCCAAAGAGTAAGATGGAAGCTCTATGGAGAAGTAAACAAAAGGGACCTTAACCAGGGAGACCAACGTCGCCATTTCGATGCTTCAGTCACAACATCTTTGAAGGATTAGAAGCAACGTCGCGCCGGGAGGCAACAAGTACACCCCGAGGCACACCTTAGCCCAGGTAATATTAATAACAAAGGAAAAGGATTATTTGCGGTGAAGTCCCTGTGGTGAAGAATTAAGTTCCCTTTTGTTGAGTTTCCATCCTTTCTCTTTGGCTATACCGTACTGACGAGGACTAATAAGTCCGAAACACGTGTCTACGGTTGCATTTAAGATAGCGGTTATTGCCCAAAAAAAAAACCTTTTTATTGTTTAGACTTCACCGCAATAATCCTTTTCCTTCATAGTAGCTGGGCTAAGGTTGTACCTCGGGGTGTACTTGTTACCTCGGCGCGACGTTGCGTCTTATCCTCCATCCGAGGATGTCGTGACTGAAGCTCTAATTGGCGACGATGGTATCCCTGATTAAGGTTCCTTTTGTTGAGTTCTCCATTGAGTTTCCAACCTTTCTCTTTGGCTATACCGTACTGACGAGGACTAATAAGTCCGAAACACGTGTCTACGGTTGCATTTAAGATAGCGGTTATTGCCCAAAAAAAAACCTTCTTATTGTTTAGACTTCACCGCAATAATCCTTTTCCTTCATAGTACCTGGGCTAAGGTTGTACCTCGGGGTGTACTTGTTACCTCGGCGCGACGTTGCGTCTTATCCTCCATCCGAGGATGTCGTGACTGAAGCTCCAATTGGCGACGTTGGTATCCCTGATTAAGGTTCCTTTTGTTGAGTTCTCCATTGAGTTTCCAACCTTTCTCTCTCTCTCTCTATATATATATATATATATATTTCGATGCTTCAGTCACAACATCTTTCAACAAACCTTTCATCCCACTGCGCACTGATCTACAAATTTGTATACATATTGTATATATATATATATATATATATATATATATATATATATATATATATATATATATATATATATATATATATATATATATATATATATATATATATATATATATATATATATATATATATATATATATATATATATATATATATATATATATATATATATATATATATATATATATATATATATATATATATATATATATATATATATATATATATATATATATATATATATATATATATATATATATATATATATATATATATATATATATATATATATATATATATATATATATACAATATGTATACAAATTTGTAGATCAGTGCGCAGTGGGATGAAAGGTTTGTTGAAAGATGTTGTGACTGAAGCATCGAAATGGTGACGTTGGTCTCCCTGGTTAAGGTCCCTTTTGTTTACTTCTCCATAGAGCTTCCATCTTACTCTTTGGCTATACCGTACTGATGAGGACTAAGAAGTCCGAAACACGTGTCTACGGTTGCAATTTAGATCGCGGATGTGCCCTTAAAAAATCTTCTATTATTAATTTTACCGCAGTTAACCTTTTGTTATTAATATTACCTGGGCTAAGGTGTGCCTCGGGGTGTACTTGTTGCCTCCCGGCGCGACGTTGCTTCTAATCCTTCGAATTGAAGGATGTTGTGACTGAAGCATCGAAATGGTGACGTTGGTCTCCCTGGTTAAGGTCCCTTTTGTTTACTTCTCTATAGAGCTTCCATCTTACTCTTTGGCTATACCGAAGCAACGTCGCGCCGGGAGGCAACAAGTACACCCCGCGGACTAAGAAGTCCGAAACACGTGTCTACGGTTGCAATTTAGATCGCGGATGTGCCCTTAAAAAATCTTCTATTATTAATTTTACCGCAGTTAACCTTTTGTTATTATATATACGCGTACCTTGGGGTGTACTGTTTACCTCGACGCGACGTTGCTTCTTATCCTCCATACCGAGGATGTTGCGACCGAAGCATCAATTGGTGACGTTGGTCTCCCTGATTAAGGTCCCTTTTGTTTACTTCTCCATAGAGCTTCCATCTTACTCTTTGGCTATACCGTACTGATGAGGACTAACAAGTCCGAAACACGTGTCTACGGTTGCATCTAGTTAGGTTATGCCCGAAAAAATATTTTTACTGTTTAAATTACACCACAAATAATTAATTTTTCTCTTATATATATATATATATATATATATATATATATAATTATTAACTTTAAGCAACATTCCAAAATAAAATTTTTCGATAATATTAATATTCAAGGTACATACTTTACTCTTATGCGCGTTTCACTTTTTTTAAACACCCGGTACAAGGTGCAATGTTTTTAAGATCTTATGATGGTATTATTGATTTTAGACCTACCGCCAACTTTCACAAAGAATAAAATTTTCTGAGAAATGGATAATAAAAGTTTTACCATATGGTGCGAACTTTCCTGGACACGCTGTATACAAGCTATCTCCTTTATAATATACAAGATGTTCGGAATAAACCGTACAGAGGGTGTTTGTTTATCACCTACAAAATATTTTTATCGTATACAGGTGTTTTTTCCGAACATTTTATTTATTTCTTTGCTCTTCCCTAAGCGGTGCGTGCGTCTATGCGGTCTACCGACACTAGTTGTTTTCTAAATGGCCTATCTTTGAACAATGATTACATTTAATTTTAGGTTTAAGCGTATTGACAAAGTGATTACCAGAGACTGTATTAATCCGTTCTTCTTCAACAGCGGCACTGATCGGTGCGCTTAAGGTTGTGTACCGTGATGCTTTTATTAAAATTTTATATTGGTGATTTAATCCTTGAACAAAAGCTTGATATGCGGATTTTTGATTTATTGTTTTAATTAACTCTGCGGAATTCTGACCTTGGCTGGCTATGCAAGCATCGCCTAGATCATGTAGAAGTTGCTAAATTTTGTTTGAAAAATCACTAACGCCTTCGTTTACAATTTAAAAGTTTTAACTGCAACTGAGCAATCGACCTTGTTTCTAAAAACTGTTCTTACAGAGCTGCCTTAAGGTCTTTCCACGTTTTAAAATCTCTTATGTTTTACTACGTGATATGCGGCTCCTACTAACTTGGTTGTGATTATATCTACCAATGTTTGCTGATCGGTAACTTCAGTTGCCGTAGCACTGACGATCTCACAGCAACGGATAAATTTATGTAAATTTGAACGATTACCATCAAAGTCTGGGATTATTCTTAATGCTATATTTATTTCGAAAGTAGACATTTTCTTACTTTGTTCTGAGACCAACGAAGAAGGATTTTAAGAAATTTTTGTTTTACTACGGGTTTTCATAAAAAAATGTAGCACAAAATGTAACTCTCAAAATTTATACAAATTGACTTACTTTGAGTATAGTCCTGTAACGATGTTGATGCAAGATGGCGGTGACTGGGTGCGGCTATGATGACGTACGCTGATCGTAGCTCCAACAGGATACTGGGAGTTGTAAACTACCCCTTTGGAGTGCTGTTGTAAAGTACCCCTTACAGCCCCTTTTTGTATTGTTTCATAATTACATTTAGTAAATACTTATTATTATTCTCGGGTACAGTCATCAAATATGCTTATAATGCATTTCCTTTGTTCATTTTATTAGTGTCAAGTTATAGTTTCAAACTCCTGTCTCTCGGACACTTGCAACACATGAAATGTGCTGATGCACAGGTTCGGTGACATTAGGCATTTCTTGTGAACAGCGTACACCGTGCCGTGCGCTCATTGGTCATTTTTGATGTCACTAACTCATATCCTATTGGACCTTTATTCTATATACCACGTGACATCAGGAATAGACAAAACTCATTGTCCGAGTAATTTTAGTCAGTTGTTAAGTTAAGTCAAATTCAATTCAAGTAAAGCTAAGTTGGGTGGCTCGATTCGGCGTGTGACCTGTAAATCCAGTGTATCCAGGGAGGTGTGGGAAATAAACTTTAGTCTACGCACTTCATCTTTTATTTCAACCCCTAACACTCAACAAATTTGGTGTCAGGTGTGGGGTAGTTTGAGTAAGGGTAGTTGATCAAGGGTAGTTCTACGGACTTCGTCACGCCCATATTCAACAACTATCGGAAGAAACGGGAGGAAATTGCGAGTGGTTTGCAGCATTGGCAAAACCAAATTTATGTCAGAAAATCCAACCGATAACGCTGTACAACTAGACGCAGGATCTCAGGTACAAATCCCAGTACAAATTTCAGCGGAAAGAACAATGCCATTTTCAATAGACATAGCTTTAAAAATGATTCCAGAATTCACTGGAAATAGAGAAAATGTACACAAGTTCGTCGCATGTTGTGACATTATGTCCAACAGCGCGATGACTCGTGAAGAAAAAAAAAACGTTAATAAATGTAATTGTTTCGAAATTGTCAGGCCCAGCCTATAATATTATAAAGTATAAAAAAATAGAATCTTGGGATGGTTTAAAGGTGATGATACAGAGTCAATACCTAGAAAAGCGTACAATAGCGCAAATTCAAACTCAGCTTTTAACTACTAGGCAATTTTCCAACGAGGACGTTAGGTCTTTCGCAAATAGAATCGAACGTATTACTTTAGACCTTACGGATGCCTCTATCGCTAGCGAGGGCGATGAAGCCGCCAATATCATTACCAGTTTAAATTCTAAGCATGCGCTAAAGGCATTTGTTGAGGGACTACAAGAGCCAATAAAATTAATCGCAAAAGCAAGCCGATTTACAAAATTCGAAGACGCAGTCGAAGCCGCGTGCGAGGAGGAACGCAGTTTGATTACGCAAAGATCTATTCCAAATTCACGAGTTAAATGTTATACGTGTGGCAAGTTGAACCATAAATCGAATCAGTGTCCATTAAACAAAAATGCTAGTTCCTTGTCCTTTCCAAATCATAATCCCAGATTCCAAGTTAAGACCGAAGCTAATGTAAATAAGATCCAGCTTACCTGTAACTACTGTAAAAATATTGGCCATAGCATAGAACAGTGTCGGAAACGACAATATAATAATTCGCTACGGCGAAACCCAAATACCTTTTCTCCGCGTCCAAACTTTAACCAAAATCAGAATTTTAGTCGAAATCCAAATTTTAATCGAAATTCTAACTTTTATAGTGCTAATTCTAATAATAACGCTGGAAGTCCAAGAAATTCGCGTCCGGAAAACTTCCAAGAGCCGGGTACGTCGGGCAACGTAACCCGAGCTCGCGACATGAAGTAAACATGAAGTAAACCGATACGTAATCCTATCTCTACTAGTTCAAGCGATGCAAATTTCAATAATTCTAAATCAATCGAAGATCTTAGTTCCAATCATGCAATTACGTGTAATGCCAATTCTACTATTTCCACTGAGTCTAATTCTAGTTCGAATACCATTTCATGCGACAATTCTATCTCCGATTCAAACGAAACTCGAATTTACAATATCGAGAGCGATAATTCTAATATAACTTGTGTCACTTTACCACTTCATTTATCTGTTTCCAAATCCGCTAATTTGTATCTAGACAACGGTTCTGATATCAGTATTTTAAAACTCTGTGCTACCGATGACGATGCTTTAATATACACCGATAATAAGATTAAATTACGAGGAATTACTCAAGATGTAGTATCCTCACTTGGTTTAGCTGTAGGTGAATTCAAACTCTCTGATTCCATTACCATATCAGATCCGTTCTATATCGTACCAAATGATTTCCCAATTTCTACAGACGGTTTACTGGGTCGTGATTTTCTTATTAAATATAAAGGTAAAATTAATTACGAAAACTCTTCACTTTCTTTTAAAGTCAATTGCAAAGAATTCCAGTATCGCATTACATGTCCATATGAAATTAAAGTTCCCGCTAGATCCGAATATGTAGCAACAATTCCAGCCAAATTTAATGATAGTAAAATTTGTTTACAAAAAGAATTATGTTCAGGAGTATATGTTGCAAATTGTATTGTTCAGCCATATAATGGTAATTTTAATGTGTCTCTTTTAAATTCCACTGAAGAAGATAAAATAATTAACTGTCGAGAATTTGAGTTTGATGATCCAGAAAATTTCAATATTTTAACGTTTTCACCAGTTGAAGCTGCGAATAGGATCGAAGAACTAACAGCGCAAATCAACACGGCAAATTTAAATGAAGAAGAACGAAACTCTACTTGATATTTGCTACGAATTCAATGACATATTTAATCTAAGTAACGACTCCCTAACTCACACTGATTCTACATTTCATAATATAACCGTAAATTCCAATAAGCCAGTTTATGTTAAACCGTATAGAATTCCTGAATTTCAGAAACAGGAAGTAAAATCACAAATTAATAAAATGTTGAAAGATGATATTATAGAACCAAGCAAATCACCTTATAATTCTCCAATCCTCTTAGTACCAAAGAAACCTGATAGCAATGGAAACAAACGCTGGCTATTAGTTGTAGATTTTAGAAGACTTAATGATATAACTGATGGAGACGCATTACCTTTGCCAAATATTATAGAAATTTTAGAGCAACTTGGAAATTCAAAATATTTTTCAGTCATTGACCTTAAAGATGGTTTCTACTAAATTCCACTGGATGAACAGAGTAAACCTTTCACAGCCTTCTCATTTTATGATCACAATCAATTAAAAAGATGCCCTATGGGTTTAAAGAACGCACCTGCAACTTTTCAACGATTAATGAACAACGTCCTCACCGGACTTCAAGGCCTCAAATGTTTTGTCTATTTAGACGATATTGTAGTGTATGGATGCTCGTTATGTAATCATAATGACAAATTAATATCTGTTTTCCAAAGGTTACGCGAAAATAACTTGAAATTACAACCAAGTAAATGTTCCTTAGAAGAGAAATTAATTATTTAGGTCATGTAATTTCAGAAAACGGAATCATGCCAGATCCATCAAAAATTTCAGCAGTACAGAATTTTCCAGTTCCCAAGAATCAAAAGCAATTGAAATCATTTTATGGTCTTGCTTCGTACTATAGAAAGTTTATTGAAAACTTTTCAGGGATCGTAAATCTTTTAACTAAATTACTAAAAAAAGACGCAGAGTTTGGTCACCTATGTGTGAAAAGGCATTTACCGATTTAAAACAAAAACTTATTAACCCTCCGTTACTTCAATATCCCGATTTCAGTAAACCATTTTGCGTTACTACAGACGCATCTCAACATTCTATTGGTGGTGTTTTATCACAGAACGATTATCCCATAGCATATGCAAGTCGAGCACTGAATAAAGCGGAAACCAATTATTCTACAATTGAGAGAGAATTTTTGGCAATCATTTATTGTGTCCTTCACTGGAGTCCATACCTGTATGGAAAGAGCTTTCGAATATACACAGATCACAAACCCTTAATATATTTAGTACGTCAAAAAAATGTCACTAATCCATCTTCAAGACTGTTATGTTTTCACTTAAAATTGGAAGAATACGAATATGATATAAGTTACAAGCCAGGAAATCAAAATCTTAATGCCGATTGTTTATCTCGGATTCCAATCGCTAACTGTCACTATATCCAGAGCAATAATGAGTACGAATTATATATGAAAGAAATCAATAAGAAGGTTATAATAAATAATAATATAATAGACACTGGTAAATCTACATTTGTTGCCAATGCCAATCACGCAGAAATAATTTTAACAGATACCAAATTCGATAACTTGGACGATGAAAAGAGCACCAATGTAATTTCTCAACTCTCAAGTTCTGCTACTAAGACAGGTCAATTCATAAATCTACAAACTCAAGACAACACCGAATTTTATTTAATTGTTAAAGAAAATCATACTGATAAGCCTGAATACCATATTTTATTCTCAATACTCTCTGACATTAAGGATCATTGTCTGTCAAATAATATTTATAATTTATATTTAAACGAATCAACATTAATTGAAAATAAACTCAAAGCAACCACAGTAAGAACAATGCTTCGTTATATTTTTCTAAACTCCGATATCAAAATTTATATTGTACATAATGACATAAAACAAAATTTAACACGGGAAGAAATTATCATTTCACTCCTATCGGTGGACATGTAGGCGTAAATAAAACATTCAAACGTATCAAGGAAAAATACCAATGGCATAATATGTAAAAAGATATAAAACGATTTATTAAATCTTGCGAAAGTTGTCAGAAAAACAAATGCTCAAAGAAAACAAAGGTTCCAATGTGTATAACAACAACATCGTCTCAACCTTTTGACAAAATATTCTTAGATATAGTTGGCCCATTAAACATAACAAACAATTACAATAAATATATCCTCACATGTCAGGACGATTTATCGAAGTTTTCAATAGCTATACCAATACCTAATCAGGAAGCTAATACCGTAGCAAGAGCGTTCGCAACTCAAATTATTTGCAAGTACGGAACTCCTAAAATTATAATTACAGATCAAGGTACTAATTTTGTTAGCCAAATTTTCGCTGAAACTTGTAAAATTCTAGGTATCAAACGCATAAACTGCTCGAGTTATCATCCTCAGAGCAATGGCAGCCTAGAAAGATCACATAGAACATTAGTAGAATATTTAAAAAGCTTTATCAACAAAGATCAAGATAATTGGGACGAATTCATGCCGTATGCATGTTTTTGTTATAATACGACCCCCTCATGTATCAACGTCCTTCAGTCCATTTGAGTTACTGTTTGGACATAAAGCGATGTTACCTTCAGAAATAAATAGAGATCCAGAAGTAATTTATAGTTTTGACGATTATTATAATGAGTTAAAATCCCGAATGCAACATTCGCATAAAATTGCCCGTGAAAATTTAGTCGCTCATAAAGAGACAGCAAAGAAATATTACGATAAAAATGCATCTAATATTACATTTAAAGTAGGAGACAAAGTTCTACTCCGGAACGAAAGTCATACAGTAGCAAAACTAAGAAATTGCAACCTCTTTATAATGGTCCGTATTAAATAGTCTCAGTCGAGTCCGATGTAAATTATACTATAAAAATTAATCGTCAGTTAAGGTCCATGTAAATCGTTTAAAGAAATTTCAATAACATTGTAACACTATCCATACTAACACTTAACCACTGTTCCAGGAAACCTCTGTCCGACCATGTCCTATCATAGCACGCTAGTTCTCCTATTATTTTGCTTGAAGCCGGCAACTGCTGATTCGTCGTTTCACACTTACTACAACTATACACCGATTAACAAAAGTCCAGGCTTGTATTACGAACAAGTAGGGGATTTAAAACTTCTTAACGATCAATGGAAATTGATAACGTATCTAAATTTAACGAATTTTCAAGACGATTACGAAAACATTGTCCTATCTCATCAATGCTTACAGAATCTTTGTAATTTAGCTATTAAACAAGATTTCAATATCCGAGAATGTATCTCTTTAAACAAAACCGTTTCTTGTGAATTAGATATAATTATTAACAAACAGTCACTCATATCGGAAATTTTAGGCATTTCAACTTCATTTAAATCTCGAACAAGACGAGGCTTGATAAACATAATTGGCTCCGTTTCTAAAACACTCTTTGGAACATTAGATAATGAAGACGCACAATATTTTGAAAAAGAAATCACTAATTTGAAAACAAACCAGCAACATTTGCTTAACCTAATTAAAAAACAAACTTCTATTATCGAAACTACTGAGCAAGTTCTAAATTCCTCGGATAATCACAACAATTTTCAAAACTTTAATAAACGTATTGACACAATGGTATCATTTTTAAATGATCGCACGAAAAACCTTACAAAGATAGAACTTAAGGCTCCCGTATCAAGGTCAAACGTTATGTGTTTACCCAAAGCTTCGCAGAACCGAAGTCACTAGAAGTAGATGGCGCTACTAATACTGAATCTTGTATTATTTTCATTTACGTTGAACATGCCACGATACGGCCCTACCACAGTATTCATACAAAACAATGCGTTCGCCGCGCGAAGCCGTCTTGAAATTCTGTTTCTCTCTTACATGCACAAACCGATAACGACGTTAGTCTGAGCCTATGATCTGAGCGCTCTCTATCCCCATAACCTCTAGGAACGATAGTTAGGTCAAGAAAGACAAAACGTGCTGCATCCACGGTCGTTTTTCTTTAATTGGAGGGTGGGAAATATTTTATTAGTTCGCTGACCACCCACTCGGCGCTGGCACATGCACCAATTGCGCATGCCTGATTTTGAGGACGCGTGGACACGATCCACATCGGCCATTTTCTTTGTTTACTTGGTTCAGTGTGGTTTGATTGCTCGATTTGTTTGTGTCAGCATCCCAGCTTTGCTTTGTTTTGTTTTAATCTTCGTTTGTTTATAGACCTCTGTTTGTTTTAAGTTTTTGTTTTTAGTGTTATAGTATAGGTAAGATTTTTGTGTACATTTTAGTGTCAACACTAACATAACCTTGTTTTTAATCTTAGTTTTTAGGTTCGTTTTCTAGTTTTTACGTTAGTGTTCGATAGTTGATAAATTATAGGTGTTAGTGCTTTGTTTAGGTAAGTTAATTTAATTGTTTATGTTTTACTGCAAACATTAACAAACTGTTTTCTTTTGTTATAGTTTTCTAGTTTCTACGTTATCGTTAGCCAGTTAGTAAATTATATAAGTGTTAGTGTTTTTCTTTTTGGGTAAGTTACTTTTAACAAGTCATATTTAATTCATTACTGGGCATACCCTATAATGTATAACTCTTTTAGTTGCAACATGGGAAATCCACGACCTTGTTGTGTTCCAAAATGTGCAGATCAAACATCGTCAAGGGTTCGATTACCAACCAACAATCCGCATCTGTTGGCCGAGTGGATTCGAATTATTGGCAATCCCGAATTAGAACAGGAGAATGTTACTTGGGGTTCATACCGGATTTGCCTGTCTCACTTTTCAAAGGAAGATTTGAGCCGTGGAACACTCAAAAAGTTAAAAGTTTTTGCAGTACCTACTTTAAACATACCAGGTATGCATAATGTTTATTGTATATTAATGTAATGTAATGCACCAAGTAGTATTTCTAATTTTCTCTAGAATATTGGCACAGACGTCGGTAAACATTCTGAAATAAACTGAACGATATTATTCTGTATAGTACTTAAAGGAAAAGTTAGGAGAGCTGCAAATGAGTCATCATAAGAACAGACGCATGAAAAAGCATGCTCTTTCTAAAGCACGAGAATGGCCTGACACATATGCAGCTCTCGTGGACGTATACCTAGTGTATTACCAACGATAAATGATGTTAACGTGTTACAAGTAAACTTACGGCTGGTTGTACCAACTCGTATGGCTGGCCAATCACATTGATCATTGGTTAGCAGCCATTTTTGCATGTAAATTAGGCCTGCAACCAATGATGCACTGATCAGCCGGTGCTCAGAGTTGGTACAATCCGGCCATAGTAGACAATTGAAAACAGTCTGTTTATTGGTTGGTATTTATTTCTTTGTAGTTCAGAAGCTAGTTCTTACTGGAAGACAGGCATATGTATCGTTCTTGACGGAGACTGGAGAATTGGATGAAAATACTGACCCGTCTACTAGAGAGGCAAAGATTACATCCTTGATGGAATCCGCAGACAGTGAAGTTAATTCAAAATCATCTACCAGTAGTATGGTATTAGAAGCGGTTCATGAAGAAAGTCCGGAAAAGTTGATTTTAGGTATGAATCGTTTTCATTTTGCAGACATCTGATTATGCCACAATTTGTAAATGCATGATACACTCAAAATTAATATGTATGCATAATAGGCATCACCATTAATTTTTTTTTTTTATAGTGAATGAAGAAACACCTACCCACTTGCAGGGTACTATTTCTGTGCCTGAGGACAAAACTGAACAATCCAGTAGCAACATTGTAGCAGACCGTACTCGTAAGTTTTTTTCTTTAATTAATAAATATGCAGTTAAATGTAAAATTGACATATCGTCGACCTAATCTAAAGTATTTTCTTTCTATTACACATGTCACCCGAGGCAAAATTCATTTTGGAATATGTCGAAAAATGGCAAAAAAGTTACACTTCAGATTAAGTCGATATTACATACAGTACAACCTCTCTTAACCGACCTCGGATCAACCAGCTGGCCGCTTCCCGGAATGCCCAACTCAGCGTCAAGGCTCTACTTCGACTCACACTTCCTTTAGGCTTATATATGTTTCAAAAAACCTATCTATTGTTCTATCAAAGTACATTTTTATTTAAACTTGAAATTTGCAATCAAATATGCAGGAGCTAAGTAAAGATAAAGATGAAAATCTCGATTTTCACTGCGTACACCAATGGAAAAAATGACCTGTTATGGTATAGCACCTCATCTTTATCTTTACATTTTTATTATTTAAGTACGTACAGTAAATTATTTGTTTTTCATGTACTGTAATACATTTTTAATAAATATTTTTTAATATGGAATGATTTATGTACATGCATTTTTACCGGTAGTTACCTATGCAGATAGTTAAACTCGTTATTTACGTATTATTGGGATTATCCGGCCAGAGGTGCGGTCCTGTACTGGCCGGTTAAGAGAGTTTGTATGTACTATATTTTTACATTCAGTATTGTTTGTACTACATTTTTCTATTCTCCGCATATAGGTAAAAGAAAACGGAACAGTTATCTTCGGAAGGCCAATGTTACCCGCCAAATCCAGTTAAATCCACAATCTCGACTACTGTACAAGCAACTACTGCACTCCCAGAGGTCTGTACGAAAATTGACTGCAAAGACTGCATCAAAGCAACAACAATTAAAGGCAGCTGAGAAAGCAATGCAATCCAAATGGTTTAACCGACTTTTAAAAACCTTTTCGAGTAATGCATACAATTTTTGGATGATGCAATTCCGGAATTATTATTTAACATTTTGTTGGCGTAAAGTGTTAACGGGCTAAGTCCATTTTCAATTTTGCGCCATTTGAAAGCATGAAGCTTATTACACAATTCTGTTCATCTGTCAAGTCAAATTAAGCCAAAAAATACCTATATATAACGTTACAAGATAGCCATAATGTAATGTTTTTTAGCTCTCCTGTAAAATTAGTCAAAATGGACATGGCTGGTTTCCACTTTAGGCCAACGATTTATTATTTATTTCCTTCGCTTTTGTTTGTAAACGAATATAATCACAATAAATAAACTGTTAATCATTATAAAGCTTTTTATTTCCTTGTAATTAAAATAAATATATTATTATTGAACGGCGAATACGCTAAAACGTCGTTTGAAATTCCCGCCACAAATGCTTGGTTGCCATGACCAGCCGCTATGTCGCTGTGCAAACTTCGTCCCCACCATTTCCCAAAGAGTAGACAGTCTATTTATATATAGTCTATGGCTGCATCGTAAATCGTAATGCGTGGCCAGCATTGTCAGAAAGCAATAACCAATAACAGTGATGGCAAAGGTTGGAAAATCATCTGTTGAGAAAATAAATAATAAACGATTGTTTCAGAAACCAACAAGTTTAGATTCTCCAGTTCTACTAATGATGTCCTTGTTTCGGAACAAAATAAAATAGGCAATACATACTGAATTTTGTTGATAGATTACGCATGTTACAACAGAAAATGTCTTGTTTTAGTAGTATATTACCTTTAAACTGCAAGTAGGTACTCATAGATAGTCATATTATAACCTTTTTGTGCAAATCATAATTTTGTCTACAATAATATTAAAAGTAATCGTTTCTGTACAATTTAACAGCTGTTTAGCATTAAAAGTGTAAAATTTGATGTTTATATACTCATGTTAGTTTTATTTGATTTACAGCAAAGTACCTATTTGATAGCGTATGTAGAAAAAATATTGTATGATACTCATGCAAAAGGTAATTTTATTTTGTTCAAGGAATTGCTATGCTTGTGGCTCTAATATAAAATAATTTATAAATAAAAAAAATAAATGCTGCTTATGCAAATAGGCATCACTCTTTTCGGACTAACATACATAGTTATTTTTTTATGACATTTGACAGCCACTCATTTTACTGAAGTCAATTTACTGCTATAATTTTTACATAAGACAAGGTTTCATATTTCTGAAATTCATTGTAAACAAATAAACTTTGACATATGTAGGAAACTGTGTATTAGTGTATTATTTCCAATAAAGTGAATAAAAACGATAGAATCACTGTGATCCAATGCACTTTTCTAACAAAAAGAAGAATTTATCAAGGCCAAGCTGATTTTGAAGTTTTAATAAAAGAAGAATGATTTGATCCATTGCAGTTATGATAAAAAAGGATACCGGTAGGTCCGGTAAACATAACTGTAGTACATAAGCACCTAACCTAAACCCAAATTATTCTGCAACTAGTTGTACATAAGTTTGAATAAATAAAGAAAGATTACCTTCATAGGAATGAAAATAAAAGCCACCGATTTTATATGAATATCCATAAATGTAATAATACGTTTAAATAATCTTTGTAGATTTGTTTATCGAAATGCAGCGCCATCTAGCAAATGACATCGGAACTACGCAACTACCCATTGTGTAGCCAACCACGCAAAACTCCCCCACAACGTAATTCTAGTTGCGTTTACGCCGCAATACACCGTGCAGTTATTATTAACATTTAATGTACTTTTGTGATACAAAACAATACACAAGACACATAGGCATGTTATATCATAAAGCTTTTCAATATCTGTAGTTTAAATTTCTTTTACATTAAAATTTGCGTAAATAAATTGCATTAAAATAAAAAATCTTTATGATAGAACATGCGTAAGGACCTATTCTAAGAAATAGTTCACTTAGTTTTCCAATCTGAGCCATATTAACGGAGTGGTGTATTTGCGCGTTTTGGGGGTAGGAGACGGGGCCCTTAAGAATAATATAATGTTTCACATAGAACAATTAGCCACTGAATTAAATATGTATGTAACCATGTTTAGCTTAAGTACCGATAAGTTATTAGATATAGTTGTTTTTGCTAATAAAGGTATTTTACATCCATTAGTAATACCTCCTTCACGTTTGAGTAATGAATTAAGAAATATTAATCAACACTAACAATATAAGTTACCTATTCAACCTTCTCTAGATAATATTCATTTATTTTATAACATAATTAAGACTAATGTATTTTATATTAATAACAAATTAACCTTTGTATTGTTTATCCCGATATCGAGCTCCAAAACGTATGATTTAATAAAAATTTCAAGTTTACCAATTCATGTTTTAGAAAATAAGTTTGTCCTTATTGTACCTAAGAGTAATTATCTTGTAATAGATTCTAACAAACAACACTATTTTCTTATGGATGATCTAGAATTCTCTCAATGTCAATCAATATCAAACTTGTACGTATGTCAGCAAACCAAAGCTATTTATTTTACACATCTTCACGGTGGTTGTGAGTCTAGCTTATTTTTGCCAACGTCAACTATTCCCAACTGTTGCGAGAAACGAGTATTCCAATTACAGAAACCTATGTTTATTCAATTAGCCGCTTTAAATTCTTGGCTATACATTGTTCCTACTCATGAAAATATAGATGTTCATTGTAATCCTCTTAATAGGAGATTTTCTTTATCACTAAATGGAACAGGAATTTTACAAATTCACCAAAATTGTTCTGTTCACACTACCACAATGATGTTAAATCCTCATAAAACTTACAGCAGTAGCATAACCGTTAATTATATCCCTCCATTAGATTTAAAATTAGTAATCAATACCACCCAAATTTTGAAAGCAATCAACATTCCCATTCTAGAAAATACTGCGTTAATTTCATATAATCACTTAAATAAATTAAAAGAATTGACTAATCAAATTCAAGACTTAAAGCACGACGAAGAGTCATTAACAATAACTAATCCTCATAAAGATAAAATTCATGAAATAATTGTATTTATTTGTTTAACTTGCTCACTGGGGGTGACGATGCTCTGTATTATTTTCCGTAGTAAAATATTTAAAAATAAGAGAGAGAATTCTACGTTGTCAGAACAACCCGATATTCATGTGACAAATACTGATAATTTACAGTTAGAAAATGTTGATTCAATGTCTGTAGGTGTCGGCGAAAATTGCACCAATCCTAGGTACAATTTTCA
Organism: Aphodius granarius; assembly: GCA_963971325.1. Taxonomy (NCBI): domain Eukaryota; kingdom Metazoa; phylum Arthropoda; class Insecta; order Coleoptera; family Scarabaeidae; genus Aphodius; species Aphodius granarius. The sequence continues at coordinate 16,720,553 of OZ020222.1, read as the reverse complement.
AAATTAGGGGGGAGGAATGTTGTAAAGTACCCCTTACAACCCCTTTTTGTATTGTTTCATAATTACATTTAGTAAATACTTATTATTATTCTCGGGTACAGTCATCAAATATGCTTATAATGCATTTTCTTTGTTCATTTTATTAGTGTCATGTTATAGTTTCAAACTCCTGTCTCGCGGACACTTGCAACACATGAAATGTGCTGATGCACAGGTTCGGTGACATTAGGCACCTCTTGTGAACAGCGTACACCGTGCCGTGCGTTCATTGGTCATTTTTGATGTCACTAACTCATATCCTATTGAACCTTTATTCTATATACCACGTGACATCAGGAATAGACAAAACTCATTGTCCGAGTAATTTTAGTCAGTTGTTAAGTTTAGTCAAATTCAATTCAAGTAAAGCTAAGTTGGGTAGCTCGATTCGCCGTGTGACCTGTAAATCAAGTGTATCCAGGGAGGTGTGGGAAATAAACTTTAGTCTACGCACTTCATCTTTTATTTCAACCCCTAACACTCAACAGTGCTTTGATGGTTGTACGGTTTCGATAGCCCCGTGTTGTTGAATCCACAATGTTCGTCGAAAGTTGCTACCTGGGTGTGGCTGTCGTACGGCCCCCTGGTTGGACTTTTCGATTGCAAAATGTGTTTGATCCCTCGGTTGGCGGTTGTTTCCTTCTACCTCGCTACCGGTAGCAATCGCCAATTTTTGAAAAGGCGCAACTGCTTAACCCGGACACCTCACGCCAATTTGTTGTACGGGGATGTTCTTGTACTTTAGGGATTCTTCAGTAGCGGATGGATCGAAGATAGAAATGCACAGAAACCTTTTAACACGTTTTATTCTAGTTGATTTAATGTTACAGTTTTAATGGTTGAGCTAATACTAACTAACTATTACAATGAGGGTAACTATCGGACACGTCGTTGGAGATTCTCCTGAGGCGCTCTTAGCCAATCGTGTGTGACATTACCTTATACGGACATGGTGTGATATATGCACACACAAAAGAAGTGTACAGTCATCAAAAATATAGAATAGTGGAATCTTCCAGGTTGCGTTACTAGACATGTCGTACCTACAAAGGAATGTGATTTGTTTCACAACACTTCTTCTGAACCATCAAAAACTTTTCAATAAATAACAGTATGTTTAGATTGGAGACTTCCGCGGTCCGAATCACTAAGTTCTAGATTTCCGGGGGAAGACCGCGTCAACGACGATAAAGTAGTCAACGTTTCGCACTCTGTTGCAAGAGGCATCTTCAGGACGTAACAGTAAGACGGCTACAAAGAGAATGGATGAAATGGAGAATTCTCTTCGTAGCCGTCTTACTGTTACGTCCTGAAGATGTCTCTTGCAACAGAGTGCGAAACGTTGACTACTTTATCGTCGTTGACGCGGTCAGTAGTGTAGATTCGCCGATTCTAGAACCTCCGCAAGCGGAGGTTCTAGAATCGGCGAATCTGAAAGAGGAGGTTTTTATTAAATTTGGAGGTTTTATAAATTTAAGGTTTTATGTGGAGGTTCTAGAGTTGTCGAATCTGAAAGAGGAGGTTTTTATTAAATTTGGAGGTTTTTTGTGTGAATCGATGTTGAGGAGGTTTTACCTTGTTTTAACAATGAAGTGGTTTCAGACTTAAGGTTATAAAAAAGGTTAACGTTGTTATAAAAGTGGGAAGTTGTGTTACATGCGGGAAAATAGAAATATTGTATGTATCATTTGTGAAAGCAACATGAGTTTCGAAACTATGAGAAGTGTTGAGTGTTCGGAAAATTTAATTCTTTCGACAGCACAAAATTATCCACTTTTGCATGAAGAAGAAGTGGGTATTACTGCTTTACGGGATGAGCGTGAAAAAAGAAGGCAATGTCTTGTTGAGCTTTCAAAAAAGAAAATACAACTGTGCGATGTGCCGGAAGGTGTACAACTACCAGTGCTTGATATTAGGAAAGATGGAACCCAATTAATTGTTGAATTGGACATTGGAACAGTAGTCCTACCAACCTCGACTACAAGCTTAATTTTTAATATTGAATATTTTATGAACTGTCATTGTCAGATTGGGATGTGGAGAAATGGTGAAAAAGTTCAATTCCAAAAGTGGGGAAAGCCGGTGTTAAGTTGGGAACCGCTTATAAATTCAAATAATTTTTTTAACCATTCATGTTAACATTACAATCATAATGAACATTGAATAAAAAAATGGAATAATTTTGTGTTTTATTTTTTATGTTCATACATGGCTGCATGTGTGAACGTAGCAAAAAGCGTAAAATTGTGTCAACTTTAAAAAAGAATTTCATACTTACCGTTTCATCAGTACAACATCTGCAATCAAGCAGAGCGATCACAACTTAGAAATGGATCGATCATTAGCTGAGGAGCTAGTGAAAACTCGTGAAGCAGTACGTGAAAAAATTCGATCATTGAAAGGAGACATTGAGGAGACACAACGTCGTCTAGAAGTTGAATACAGTCCAATAACGGGACCACTTAAAGAAATTTCTAGCAAACTAGATTCTTCCAATTTAGTTGCTAAGCCAGTAAAAAGTGATTTTTTGCACGACATATCACTTCTAGAAAATTTACCTAAAATGAAGAAAAATGTTAGTGGCCTTTATGATGAGTCATCATATGTTTTACCAAAAAAACCAAGGCGCACGTCAACACCAGAAAGAAAACCAATTTACAAGGAAGAATCCGTACTAGAAGATTTCAGTAAAACACAATCTCATTTTTCGGGTATTGGCGGAGATGTAACAGCCCCTACACAAGAAGGAAGTGCTGATGAGGTTGAAGAGTTTGAGGATGCAGATAACACTTCACAATTTCTTCGATCCGCTGAACTTGATGTAGAAGGTAGACTATCTGAACACAAACAACTACTAGAAGAACAATTAGAATCAACATCCGTACAAGCTGTTTTGGAGCAGTTTCATCCATTACCACGTACTTACTTAACTGGACTGAAAACTGATGTGGAAAATAAATATGATACAAAATATGGTATATACGAAACTGACCAAGGCTTATACATAGGTAATACTGAGGTATTATTTGACGAAGGAGATTTGATAATCGATGGTCTCACGTACAAAGGGACTCCTGGTTTATATGAACTCTTATTCAAAAAGGAGCCCGGCAAATTTACCAGACAAGATGTGAAAGAATTTAAGAACATAATACAACGATCAAACTCCCACAAAATTAATTACGACCCTTCTAGAGGAATATCTGCCAACAGGGGGCACAAATATGTTAATATTATTAAACCTATATTAGAAAGCCGTAACCCTAATGTATGGTGGGCTAAACATTGGAAAGTTGGTGCTGGGGTTGGCGGACTTGACAAAAATCTTATACCGGGAAACGTTACTGAATATCAATATTGGGATAACGTTAATGAACTTGTTGATAGGTTACGATTATTAATGGCTTCACAGAAAGCTGGTCATACAGGTCACAATAATGAAATCATTTCAATTATTGAAGAATTAAAAGAAGCAAATGTAATATTATAGTCAGGTCCAAAATTTTTGTACATGTACTAGAGCACGAATTCTTATTTTGTAAAAGACATTCTTCGGTTGAAAGCATAACATGTCATTGAGCAAGTTTGGTAATCACATACTTACCACTATGACGTTAGATAGGTTTGGAAAACATGTACAAAGTCGTAGTATTTTCAAACAACTAAAACGACCAGAACATCAGAAACATTTACGTCGAAACGTCATTCTTACATTGAGCGGTGATGGTACTCTAGACAATACTCACCAGGATTACTTTATTATTGCAAATAAAGGATTTCAAATGAAGTACCGCAACAAGTTTTACAATGGTAACATAAAAGGTGTAAACAGCACCACTAATGTTCAGTTAGAAGTGAATGGTCACATATTTCCACCCAAAGGTAAAATTTTACAAACTGGAGACGTCATTACTTGTAGGAAAATTAAATGGGCAGGAGCGGTACCAAATTCACCGTTCCTTGTAGAGTTACTAATTGAAATACAATAATGAAAAATATTAAAAAAAAATGCAAATATTAAGCGAGATGTAATTAATGAAGTTCATGCTCCAGCAAGAAGGTACTTCAAACGAAGAAGAGTTATTATAAAAGGTTTACGCGATTTATTCCAAGCAGACTTAGTCGAGATGATCCCATACGCAAAAGTAAATAAAAATTATAAATATATTCTGACAGTAATTAACACATTTTCAAAGTACGGTTGGGCATTACCATTAAAAAGCAAAAGTGGTAAGGAAGTTGCAACAGCAGTGAGGAACATTTTAGAAGAAGCAAAACAGAATATACCAAAAAATCTTCAAACCGACAATGGAAAGGAATTTTATAATAGGGACTTTAAAAATCTCATGGATAGATACAACATTAACCATTACAGTACCTTTTCCTACCTAAAAAGTTCGATAGTAGAACGGTTTAATAGAACTTTAAAAGAAAAAATGTGGAAGGAGTTCAGTATGCAGGGAAATTATCGTTGGTTAGATGTACTACCAAACATACTTCGAGAATATAACAATACTATACACTCAACAACTGGAATAAAACCTAACGCTGTCAATTCACGAAATGCTTCAACAATATTGAAAAATGTATATAATACAATTAAAGTTTTTGATCCTAAGAAACCTAAATTTAAAGTGGGAAGTCATGTGCGCATAAGCAAGCATAGACATGTATTTGATAAGAACTACAATCCAAACTGGACCAATGAAATATTTACCATCTCCAAGATTCAAAACACATTCCCCAGGACGTACCTTCTAAAAGATGCTGCGGGTGAAAATATTTTGGGTGGTTTCTACGAACAAGAATTACATTATGTTAAACATCCAGATGTTTATTTGGTGGAAAAAGTTATTCGTCGCAAAGGAAACAATGTACTTGTGAAATGGTTAGGGATGGGTCCTGAACACAATTCTTGGATATCTAAAACTAATGTAATATAAATCCAACATCTCCAAAATTACTTTATTTATTACATGTTCTTATATATAATTTACAATTCAATTATTTTTTAAATGTATACATTTTAATTAATAAATAAAATTTGAACAGTCCAATTTCGGGTTTTATTCCATCATTAATGTTAATAATTGGTCCAGTCGTTGAGCATGTTGCATCTTATCAATTTCAAGTTGTTGAATTAGTCGATGACCCCAAGCCAGTGTGTTGCAACCGTCTGGCATTATGTATCGCTTATCATCTTTCGCAGAGAGTGCAACTTTGTTCTTCAGTTCAGTATAAATTGTATGATAATCTGATCTAAATATATACATTTTTTTATATACTGCACCACCCTGCTCAACTACTCTTTTGTAATCCTTCATACTTAAATGCTTTTCGGTGACATATTTTTTAATACCTTTCGCTTTTTTAACGGTATCTGTTAACAAATTTATACAATACGCTTTCGCACCTGTACCAACAAAAGATTTAATAATTTGATTAGGATATTCATCTTTCATTTTGCCCAGCATCTGATTACTACGTGGAATTCCGTGAATATTGTTTACGGGATAATTGGAAGTGTCAAATCTATCCATATTTTCTTTAATATCATCATACACGTTGTTTGTTGTTATTTGCAGTATGAGAGAATCTGTGTCGGTATACAAGAGTGTAACATTGTTACCATATTTTTCTTTTAAGAAATCGTAAAAGAAACTGTAGATGACTGTTTTTGAAAGCTCAAGTATACTAAAACCTACATATAAGGGTTTATTATATTTAATTTGAACAACTTGCATTTCAACTGCAGCTAGATTGTCACAGAAAATTTTGGCGGACTTATAGTTAGGTTTTGCAACTAATGCCTCCACACCCAATTTTTTATGTCGCTTTTCCCAATGTGTTAATAATTTAATATCAACTCGATTATCAACATTTTCCATTGTTTTGCCAAAAACAATATTATTCATGGCCTTATAATGGTTTCTTTCAAATTCATTTTTGGCTTCTGCGCGTTTATTCGAGTTGAAATCTATATATTTTTGCATCCAATTTGATTGTTGAAATTGCAGTACCCGACGCATATTTGTTAATATGAGACCATGCTTTAAACATTGTTTTAAGTTTACGTAATGAATAATATATTTTTCTTTGTTTGTTAAGTTTGGAATAAGTTTAGGATACTTCGAATCTGGAGGAATAACACTCTCAACACAAAATGGTAAATCGTTATGATGATCATGTAAATATTCCGGATATGATAAATCTACTTCACATACATAACCAGTTTCAGACTCGTCATCAATATTTAAAATATTAATTTTTAGTTGATCGATCTCTTGCTCACTAAGCCATCTAAATTTCCCAGTTGGTAGCTTACGACGCATCGCATGTCCATATAGATTTGTTGCATCTAAGTATAAAATGTAGGATGATGGTTTGCCCAAATCGAACTGTGGCAAAAATTGATTGTTAGCATACGCAATTCGTTTAGTGCACATACTTAAACCCCCACGAATTCCACTTTTAAAGAAATGCAGCATATCGATATCGGTTAACAATTCTAATTTTACACCGTTCATTTTGAGGAGTGCATCCCAACCAAAGCCTGGAGCAGTGAAATAGTGGCATGGATCTAATTTATAATAATCGAGACTAATTTTCCTGAAATTCTCAAATACATCAGTCAGGAGAAGTACATCGGAAGTTAGATAAATATCACTATATTCCCCTAACGTTTTACAATTAAAATTGAACCAAACTGTTTTTGCTCGAATATAATCAGTTTCTGATACATGCTGATCTGTTAAAGAGTCATAAAAATGTTCCCGCGATGGTAAACGTGGAAAATTTAATTTGTCAAAAGAGTCAACAAATCCGTACGGAAATACACCCTTTTTACGTAACAATGCAAATTTCAGGTCATCTTTAAAATACTTTCTAATATCTACACATTGAGTATCATCTAAGAAAGATCCTAATTTTTCGAGCGAACAAGCCATAAATCGAAAAGAATCAACAAACCTTAATTTCAAATACGACTTCCTTATTTTGCCACTTAAATCTATAACATTTCCAACATCAATAAATTTTGTGAATGATATGTACTTTTCCTTATTTTGAGCTATTACATCTACAGATTCTCCGTGTATAGCAAAATCTTTTACAAACATATGACAATCATAATTTGATAGGTTGTGAAAAAATACAGGTACAAACTTTGGTATTTTGTAATTAATATTACACACGGAATGTGCAGGACCTCGAAATAATCCCGTATTGTGGTCATGATCGCGAACTTTATCTGACACATCCGAAATATCTTTCTCACAAATATGACAAACAGTACAATTATTATATAGCTCCTGCTCAACCTCTGTTAGTGGAATCATTTCCTTAATAACACTTAAATGATCCTTATAAATTTTAAGAATGTCTGCTTCTAGATCGGACATGAATTGTTGAGATGCATTATTTCCACGATAAATATGAAATTTAGATAGATCATCATTATAACTACATTTAATATAATATGCAAAAGCGTAAGGTTCATGCTCAAAACATTTTTCAGTGTACGGTTTATGTTCATCTAAAATTTCTACATTTTTTTGTAGTGGTTTTAAAATGGCTTCAAAATCAGCATATACAACAAACGGTAATTTCAACTGCTTTTCAAAATTTTCGAATTGTAAAATATTTTCCATTTCTTCATGACCGTATTTATTAATTCTCAAATTCGTGGTTGGTAGGGTGGATTTTACACGACTACAATCATCATTTTGATGTCGAAGCAGATTATCAATAGTTGTAAAGAACTGTAAACAACCTTCACAGATATATTGCTCGTGACCGTGATTTGAAGATTGTGAAGAAATTAGTCGGGACAAGTTTTTAATCCAACAATAATGACTGTTACCATCATCATCCGTTATTAGCAACAAATTCACATGACGAACATTTTTAATTTTACATAAATAATATGGTACAACATCATGAACCATTTTATCATTATCGAAATATGAATTCAGACCATACACATTTACAGAAAAGTTATTTTGTTTCTCGAAAACGGGAATGTCACATAATTTTACAGGGAATTCAATATTTGAAAAATTCAAACCCGTCTCCAAGTAATGTGGATACGAGGACACACGCTGTGGTAACCCTTTCGGAACGTTTAGTGCTGAGGTGATTGCCCAGGCGAAGCAAGCCTGATCCACATTCTGCACATTGATGACTGCACGCTTGAATTTTATGGCTTTGGGGAGGTCAATATAACTTGATGCCCTCATAGGATTAAACTTGCTGATATTTATTTCCATGTTTAAAATTCGAACTAATGTCCATCCTACAAATTAATGGAAAATTGTATTAGTAATTAATAAATTTAAACTCATTAAACATACTTACCCGAATCACGTTCTTGGAATTCGGACATCTTTAAACATATTTGTTGAATAAAGTCATCAAAAATTTCGAATAGATTTGTACTAACTAACAGAACTTTGTTCTTTGTATTGAATGACTTTATTTCCACATCCTCCTTATTGGAAAGGTAATATAATCCAAAACATTCAAAATTAACTTTAATACTCCTATGCAAATCTATCAAGTTTTGAATTAGTGAGAGGCATTTCTCTCGGATTGAATATGCAAACTCATTAATATCAATCATAGGTTCCTTATGACTAACTCGGTAACTTATTAATTTATCTCCAAAAGCTCCAGAAAGTCTTTCAATTCCATCGTCAAATATGACAAATGAATTGTTCTTGTGAGCGTTGCTGCGTAGATGTGCCAAATAATGTTGCTTAATTACAAATTCATTACACGCTTCACATTTGGTACCTTGCCCACTGGAACGGACATCATCTACCTTTCTTCTTTTGTCTAAACATGCTGTCGTTTGATGGCGACGTAGATTATCTTTTCTTGTAAATGACTTGTTACAAATTTCACACTCAAACATTTCCACTGAATGCTGGACTGACTGGATTTATTGGAGACCTCACCGCACAAAGGTATATGTGAACTGATACTCTTGGAGAACGAACCCGCTTATATGGAACCTCTGCGCTACCGCTATATTGTGGTGGGGTGGACTTTCTCGCTCTGACTAATTGTAAATCATGCAACGCCTAAATAAGTTGTATTAAAGTTGAATGTATGTGTCAAATCCCTTTCGATAACGACCATTATCTTTGCTACAGTCCAAGTCTACGACTAATACTCCGTGTGGATTTTGCCAACAATTTTCACATATTCGCTTTAGTTCATCAAAAGTAATATCGTATGCAAGGTGGTCGTCATAGATATGTTTTAAATTAGTTAAATCTTGTTTGAATAATACTAGGAGATTGCAATTATCTCTAACTAACTGTTTAGGAATTGTTGTATAACTCTGACATAAATAAAAACAATCAACATTCTTGTGTCGTCCATAAGAAAAATATTCTTTAATGCCGTGTTGTCCAGAGCTGCATATATCATCGAATATAATTACACTATATTCCTTAACATGTGATGGTGTAACCAATGTCTCTAAATTAGAGCACTCAAAGTATCCACACTCCGGTATTGACTTGAGTAAATCTCGAAGAAATTCATATTTTTTCTGATATAATGAATTTGAACATAGGTATATGTTTAAGAATCGTAAACCGTTCGGTGAAAGTAAAATAGATAATAAAATATTTGATTTTCCAGAACCAGACTTTCCAATTATTAACCCGCGTTTACATTCTCCACCAAATAGTTCACTGTGGCGCTGAAATCGTTGATTTTCTAAGAAAATATCGTAGTTTTTTATGGGTAAGTTTAAATTTGACATGATAGCCCAAACTTTCACTTGCTTCTTCAAGTACAAAGGTCCAAATAAATCCACTCCAATAACTTCAAACACTCTAGCATCTCTCACACGATCAGCAGGTAGAGCTACAGGTGGTGTCTCTACTCGCCTGGTACCATATCTTCTGCATATTGAGCATCTTGACAGAACAGATTTAACTGTCTTCCTGCCTCCCAATATTCAGTAGGATTCTCTAAGATTGCTTAAAAGCGTTTGTACTCCAGCGTGACACATTTTCCTATGTGTACAAAAAATCAATCTCCTTACTGCAGGGTGTTTCGCTGGTAACCGAATTGGTTTTCTGAATCAGTCCGTGTCATCTCTTTCTACAATTTTGGTGTGTACTCGTATAATGCCATGCTCGTCTAAAATTGGTATTATGGGTAGAATTTTCTCAAGACCATCGACACTGAAAGATTCTTGTTGAACTCCTCTCCATAATATCAACTCAGCCTCTTTCAATTCTTCCATCTGTAAGTTCTGCATACTGTGCTTATTGCTCGGATTCTTCAAATTGTAAATAAATCTTCTAACCCAGCAAATTAACCTCAAAATTTGTTCAAATTTCGAAATTTTCCTGTAAGCCCAGGAGAAATCTATTTTATTTGTGGTCATCATTGTATTTACCGTTTTCCTTTTCTCTTCCATCACCACGTCTTGATCAGCTTCGTACGTTTGCTTTGGCCAACACTGGCTTTCTTTCTTGAGCCATTCGGGTCCTTCCGGACCCGAATGGCACGGTCGCCAAGTGTAAAGAATATGCGGCAACTACCTGTTACCACAGTATTTCGGTTAGAACTAGAGGTTTGCACAAAACCTTCGGTAAATTAGTAGTATTTGAATACTAATAAGGAATAATAATAAGGAATACCGAACTCACACTGAATGGCCCAACAGCAACGATAAAAGCAGGAACGATCAACATCCGGAGAGGAATATTCCAAGGAGATGCTCTAAGCCCATTATGGTTCTGCCTGGCCCTGAAGCCCTTGACCCGATTCCTCAACACCCAAATGAAAGGCTACAATCTATCACCATTGGAGACGCAGATAAGTCATATATGGTACATGGATGACTTAAAATTATACGCAGCTAATAAGAACCACCTAGAATACTGCTGGACTGCGTACGAAGATTTAGCTCCGACATCCGAATGGACTTTGGGTTAGACAAGTGCCGTACCAACTCGATGGTAAAAGGTAAATGGACAAAACACGAAGGGTATAGAGTGGAGGAGGGCCAGGATGGAATATCCGGGATGGAGGGGGATGAACAGTATAAATACTTGGGATATTTACAGGCGTTAAGTATTGACCACAAGGTGGCAAAACAGACACTAGAAAACACCTACCTGAAACGGATTCGAGCGATACTAAAAACCGAACTGTCCGCCAGAACTACAGCAGCGGCAGTTAACACCTACGCCACCTCGGTGCTCACTTACAGCTTCGGGATAATAAAATGGACACACACGGAGCTATGCGCCTTAGACACCAAAACTAGAAAGGAGTTCCGTAAATATAGAGCGCACCATTCTCAAAGTGCGGTGGAGAGGTTCCATCTGCCAAGAAACCATGGAGGCAGAGGCATACCGAGTGTGGTAAACCGACATTACGTACAGGTGGAAAACCTGCGGACATATTTCTTGAAAAAGGCAGAAACCAGCAAACTGCACAGTCATCATAAAGGAAGATAAAAAAACCACTCCCCTCCAAATGGCCCATCAGACGTACGACCCCTCGGCTAAAGTAATTAGCCCAGCCAAACTCGTAGACCAGTGGAGAGCAAAACCACTTCATGGTCGATACAGAGCAGTACTGGAAGGCGATAACATCGACACCTATGGAACAACAAACTGGCTACGGACAGGAAATCTATTTAAGGAGACGGGGGGATCGCTTATAGCTATCCAAGATCAGGTTATCTCCACACGATCATACAGGAAAAGAATCTTGAAACAACCTATAGAAGACATCAATTGCAGGCTTTGTCATACGAAATTGGAGAGCCTGGATCACCTAATTGGGGGATGCGGAGTTTTAGCACCGAAGGCGTACCTGGATAGGTATAGAGGATCAAAACAAGAGTCTTTACTGGAACAGGAAAATTATTACCCATAAACCAATCCCGAACAACATACCGGACATTGTACTGGTGCAGAAGAACCTAAAAAAAGCTATCATTATAGATATATCAATACCTAGCCGTTCGCTAGCCGCGAACGTAGAGAAAGCTTATGGCGAAAAGATTTCCAAATACTTGCCTTTGGCGGATGAGATCAGACAGATGTGGCGTTTGGAAAAGTCACAATCGTACCGGTGGTACTAGGGGCAACAAGAGAAGTGCCCAAAAAGTTATACAACAGCTTACAAGCACTGAACATGGATAAAAACCTGTACATACCCATGCAGAAGGCTGTAATACTAGGAACTTGCAGTATAATCTGGGGAACACTGGATGGAGATGCAGAAACATAGGCCTAAAAAAATGAAAACAAAACTATATATTTTATATTAGAAGGCGAGAAGATCAAGAAGTTGAACCTGTTGTTTTGGATGATCCAAGACCCAGCTCAACTACCGAAAACGCCCGGAGAAGGATGAAATGGACTGCCGAAATAAACGCTTTTATCATCCAAACGTATCTTCTGATTACAAAATTGGAAACTGAAACAAGACATTACACACATAAATTACATGAAATAGTTACACAGAAATTTCCCGAGCTAGCAAACAAAACATCACAAAACATAGCAGACCAGAGAAGATCATTGATGTCAGGGAACAGAATTGCCACGCAGGAGATGGAGAACATCAAACAAATGGTAAGAATCCAATTGGAAACGGACGATGATGTACCACAAATGGAAGCGGAGGACGAACCGGATAGAGAAGGAAGCGAAACACAACGAAATGCGGAAGAACAACGACAAATGGACACATCACCATTACACACAGAAATACAACAACTACTAGAAACAAACCTATACTGATACAACGGCACAGACCCTACAAAACGCCCTAGCATCCCGCGACTAAAACCTAACTGGCAAACAAATACGATTTTAAGAATAATAAATGAAAAGATGAACAACTGGATACAACCAAACACCAATATAACAGAAATACAAACACTCGTCAACACTCCACAAACAAAAAATAAAAGACATGGAAGAAAATAGAAACGCACAAAACCGAAGCAGAAACAAGACACCACCATGGCAACAGAGATTGGAAAATAAAATTAACCAACTGAGGAAAAAAATAAAGATACAAAAATAGAAAACAAGTCTGAAGCAGATCCGACTATAGTAGAAGTACTAGATAGACTAATACAGAAACTAGCCGCAACATCAAAAAGATTGTCAAGATATAAAAAAGCAACAAAAGAAAAAAAGACAACAGAAAGTATAACGAGAACCAAAAACACTTCTACATAAAATGTAGAAGTGTTTTTGAAGTGAAAACGTACAATTTCCAACCCAAAACGAAATTCAACAGTTTTGGATGAAAATATGGGGTGAAGAAAAAAGTCACACAAACAACAGCTTACTCAAACAACTAAAACCTAAGATTAAAAATAAACGCATAAAATCTATGTACTCCCATGACGTGACGATTGAGGAAGTGAAAGAAGCATGTAAAAACGCACATAACTGGAAGGCCCCTGGGCCGGACAAAATCCACAATTTCTGGTGGAAGAAATTTGATGCGGTACATGACCAACTTAGCAAATGTATGAGTGATATCATCAAAGACCCTAACATGTTGCCCGACTTCATGACCGAAGGCGTTACGTACTTATTGCAAAAAACTGAAATCCCACTTCCAGCACCGTCAAAGTATAGACCTATAACGTGCTCATCGACCATATATAAAATATTAACGTCCATAATTACTAACAAGAAATACGGCCATCTCGCAGAGAAAAATATCCTAGCAGAAGAACAAAAAGGATGCGTTAGAGGTGCACGAGGCTGCAAGGAACAGATCTTAATAGACTGTGTTATAACCGAAGATGCAAAAAGAAGGAAAAGACCACTATTCACCGCCTATATTGATTATGAAAAAGCGTTTGACAGCGTCCCTCATACGTGGCTCGCTGAAATACTAAAAATCTACTCGGTGGACGAACACATCACACGCTTTATGGAACATGCAATGACGAAATGGAAGACCAACCTAACGATGCACACCCCTCACGAAAACATATCCATCCCAAATATATCCATCAACAAGGCATATTCCAAAGTGATACCTTAAGTGCTCTATGGTTTTGCATGGCTGTAAATCTTCTATCTGAAGCGCTAAACAATACTAACAAGGGCTACAATATCGGAACAAAAAAAATTAGCCAATTTCTATACAGGGTGAATATTAATTCAGTGCAATAATTTGGAGGGGTGATGTAACTCAATATGAGGAACAAAAAATCTTAATAAAATTTTTCAAAATTTTGCAGTTGAAAATTCAATTGCCGCTACCCACATGTTTTCATAATTTAGTAGTAATGTAGTACTCCGTCGAAAGCTAACCCGCACCTATCTTAGCACGCTGAGCTCACGAAATGCGTATAAATAACGATGTATTCAATAATTTAACAGTAAACTTACTAAACATTTTAAAGAAACTGCTCAAAGTGCGCCCCGTTTTCATCCAAACACGCTTCTGCCCGTCGCCTCCAATTCGCACATAAAGAGCGGCGTTCAATGTCATCGCGCACAATTTCAGCACTCATATTACGATCGTGTGGACGGCCTCGTACTAGGTGGTAAAATTAATTTGTAACAATTCAATAAATTTAGGTCTAATCTATCGTTAACGGCGTCTTTTTGTTTGTGAATTTCAATTGCTTCCAAAACACATCTGGCTTTTAAATTACTTTCCCTCCTTAGAACTTTAACGTTTTTAAAATCAAATTTGTATCCAGTTTCCTCTTGATGTTTTTTCAAAGCTGTCACATTTTTTGAGTATTTGTGGCCTTTTAGGCGTTCCTCTAAAATTGTTCTGTGTGTTGTTTCTTTTTGTGTTGTTAATCAAGATTCGTTGTTTAATGGTTTTTTCAATTATATGCTGCGGGTAGTTGTTTTTCTGTAAAATTTGTCGGACCTTATCTAAAGTTTCTTTTCTGTATTCTGGACTTGTTAACTTTATAGCTCGATCTGTCAATCCCTGTATAACACCTATTTTATAAGTTTGAGGCTGAATAGAGTTGTAATTCAAATATCGATGCGATGCTGTCTGTTTTGTATAGAATTTTGTATAAATTTTCTGGTCTTTGTGTATTAAGGTCATATCAAGAAAATTAATGGTATTATTGTTGTTGATCTCCATGGTAAATTGCAGCCGATTATTGTATTTGTTGAATTCATTTAAAACTTCGCTTTCTCGTCCATTTGGAACGGCCAGGAAGCAATCATCTACGTACCGTTTAAAAAATGGTATTTCTATGTTTATGGATGATAATACTGATGTTTCAAAATCTTCCATAACCAGTTCTGCAGCGACACTTGAGACAGATGAACCCATTGCGCAACCATACATTTGCTTATAAAATTCGTCTTGGTACTGAAAAAAAGTGTGGGTCAGTGTAGTTTCAACTGCTTCTAGGAATTCATTTTTTGGCAGGAAAGCATATTCTTCGATTTCCTGCCATCTTCTATTTATGCAGTCCTTTACCATTGTTATGGGTACATTGGTATAAAGAGATATCACGTCTAGTGAGACGAGTTGATGTGATTCATCCAGTGATATTGTGTCTATGAATTCTTTGAAGCACCAAGAGTCCTTTATATAATGTTTGTTTTTTCCTACGATATTTGCTATGTTATCAGCTAGCTTTTTTGACAGTTTGTAAAAGGGGGACTGAATGCATGATACAATTGGTCTTAGGAGTATTCCTGGTTTATGTAATTTCGGTAGGCCGTAAATCTTCGGTGGTTGTGAATTATGAATTTTTAATTCGTTTGCTAGTTCTTTGGTTATGATCTTTTTTGTGTGTCATCTGTTTACCATATCATTGTTCTTTTTTTCGTAGGTTTTAGTTGGGTTGTTTCGCAATTTCACGTATGTTGTTTCGTCTTGAAGAAGGACCAAAAAACTGAAATTGCTACTAAAATAAGCAACACTATTCATACTTTTCGACAAAAAAAACACACAACAAAGCATTCAACTAAAGCAAATCAAAAAGAATGTACAAATAACCAAAACCTTTCTGAAAGAAAATAACCAAATATGTGTTTTAAGAGCAGACAAAACAAATAAAACTGTTGTTATGGACATAGCAGATTACGACAAAAAAATGAACCCCTTCTTCAAGACGAAACAACATACATGAAATTGCGAAAACCCTGATTAAGGTCCCTTTTGTTTACTTCTCCATAGAGCTTCCATCTTACTCCTTGGCTATACCGTACTGATGAGAACTAATAAGTCCGAAACACGTGTATACGGTTGCATTTCAGATAGCGGTTATGCCCGAAAAAATATTTTTACTGTTTAAATTTTACCGAAAATAATTCATTTTTTCTTTATTATACCTGGGCTAAAAGGTGTACCTTGGGGTGTACTGTTTACCTCGACGCGACGTTGCTTCTTGTCCTCCATACCGAGGATGTTGCAACCGAAGCATCAATTGGTGACGTTGGTCTCCCTGATTAAGGTCCCTTTTGTTTACTTCTCCATAGAGCTTCCATCTTACTCTTTGGCTATACCGTACTGATTAGGACTAATAAGTCCGAAACACGTGTATACGGTTGCATTTCAGATAGCGGTTATGCCCGAAAAAATATTTTTACTATATATATATATATATATACATATATATATATATATATATATATATATATATATATATATATATATATATATATATATATATATATATATATTGAATTTTGATTTTTGGGAAAAGGTCACATACAAAATGCTACTCGATTGCTTTTAACTTCGATATATTTCGCTGATCGTTGCCAGTATTCTCAAGAAGAACTACAATCAGAGGTAAATAAATGTAGAGCAATCGAAATAATGCCGTAGCACCAACAAACAACTTACAAACTAGATTAATAGTTCAGCACATCTTCGTTGTAGATTGTGCATGAGGTGTTAATTGAAGAAATTGATTCATCAAGAGGCAAAGCGTTCGTCGCAATATAAAAAATGTTTCGTTAAGGTCTAAATGTATCAGTCAATGATTCTCGTATCTAAAAGTGAACATAAAGAAACAATCAAGGTAAACAACAACACTAAGAAACAAACACTGAACATACCAAGCTCACATCCACCACATAATCAGAAGTTATAACCGGGAATTCTTTCTGTAATTACCACCGTTTTGACGGCATGTGCATTCTTCACTATGCTTCTTTTCTAGGTTAGATCTTTTCAATAGGGAAGGATTCCAACAGGTGGCGGTACAGAAGGTTCAGGGATGCCAACATCGGAAAACTAAAAACAAAACACTTAAAAGCCAGGAAGAAACGCACTGAACCAAATTCGACTGTGAACGCAACTATAGTTCTTACAAACATGTAGCCATTTTAAAAAACACAAAAATCCTACTTTTTTTACAATTGAAATATATAACCATTGTTTATGTATTTATAGTTAGTCAACGGAAGGTTAGTTAAGGGAGAAGAAATCCAGGGGGCGATGCTGTCGAAGGGAGTTAATCTCAGGCAGGTTCTTTGCTTATAGTTACGTTTCTCGATCACAGATGGCGCCTTTTGAATTTCTTGTACTCTACCATTCGGCTTAACCAACGAGATGTAAGAAATAACAAAACACAAGGTTTTGAGCGAAAAGGTGTTTAGGCGAACTTGTTCGTACATTTCCTATTTCCTATTTTTTCCTGTTTGTAACTTTTTTTAACATCTGTATTACCCGGAATTACTTATTTCTCACTTATTTTCCTGTCAGTACATATTTGGTAATTATTTTTTAATTTACTACATCCCTTTTCCTGTATTTCACACGTTTGCCTCGCCACGTTTTATTTTTTCTCTATATTACTTGATACAAATAGATACTGAGAGTATAGAGATTTGTGCGACTGTACTTTAATGATCAAAGGTAAATTATTTACCTGTAAATTACCTGAGGTAATAAAAAATTCCTTGTAAGTGATTCAAGTTTCAAGTGATTTTGGCACCAATGACGTTTTTATGCTGATGAAACAGACAAAATGCGGTGTATTTCTTGATAAATATATTTAGATTTTCAATTACGTGTGGAAAGACTTTTATGCCCTGGTCATACTACGATGTTTTACTAGCGTATTATTTGCTACAGACTGCTAACAGTATGGTGTGACCACTCAGCCAGCCCACCAGGGCTTGTTTAACTTTTACAGCTTATAACGTACAAAAAATAAACCTTGCAAAACATGCAACTCTTTCCGTCTAGCGCCCGACCGGAGCCGAGCGTGTCGCCTCCGTTTGGCTAGCGAGGCGCCGCCGCCGTGATAGTAACCAGGAGTACGAGATACGTATTACCGCAATAACGTAAAACAATAATTTTATGACTATACTTGGACAGTGGACACGATTTTTTGTCACATATGTACATAGTTTATTGATTCGCACACAGACATAAGTACATATATTTAGATATAGGCAATCTCGCAAATGTAAGTAGAAATCGCTCATCGGAAAATTGCTTGTGAAAATTTCCAAAAATAAAGCGGAACAAAACTTTTTTTCTGCGGAACAATTCGGCACAAAACTAATACAATACTGTGGCATCGAGAAAATGTCAAAATTCCAAAAATGCTGTTCTGGCCCCCCTCGGAAAATTGCTTATATCTCCGGAAATAGGTCGGAACAAAACTGTTTCTCAATGGAACAAAACGACACAAAACTAACACAAAACTTTGGCATCCAAAAATTTTCAAAATTCCAATGTGGTGGGGCTGGCATTTCCCCAGCCCCCCCTCAAAAAATGCCTATATCTCGCGAACGGAAGAGGAACAAAACTTTTTCTTTACGGAACAATTCGACATAAAACTAACACAAAACTTTGGTATAAAGAGATATTTCAAAATCCACCATGGTGGGGCTGGAGAAATGCACCTGAAATATTCTCCCAATATACAAACAGGCAGGGGCGGATCCAGAATTTTTTTTTTGGGGGGGTCCAAAATGCTCCAAATGATAAATTGTGTTGTACACGTTTATGTTTTCCGCTTGCTATAACCAAATTGCAAACACCGTAATTTAATTTGAATATTTCGGGGAGGCTCCAGACCCACAAAACCACCCCCTAAATCAGCCCCTGCAAACAGTTGTTAAAAATACTGATCACATAATGAATAATGAATACTCGCCGGTCAAGAAGTTATGCTGCAACGTTAATTGGAATGCAAAAATGTCAAAATGTGGAGTGGTTTTAGTATTTGCTGCTTGCTGTAGATTATTAACAGGGTGTTAACCAGCATAATGTGACCACTCAGCAACCGCTATTTTTGCATGCCGGCGAATGGTTTTGGCTGTTGCTTGTAAAATTAAACATGTTGAATTTTTATTAGCCGTTATTTTGAGGACAAATATGTGGGTATTGTAGAAAATAGCAACCATCGATTATAATAAATTATTTACTAATAATATAAAATTATAAATATGTGATTTATATTTTTATTTTAAATAATATATTTAAATATTTCTTCAAAATTTAATAACCAAATTTTATGTAATATTTATTAGTTTCTGTGACGTGTTGAGTTTTATTTGAAGTAGAAATGCATAGATACTAATATCTTTTGTAAAATATATCAGATTTTAATTATATCAATTGTATATTCAATTCTATAATTGTGTATTATATTTCAATTAATACATTGAACGGAAAACTGATGGAATTACTTTTGTTTGAAATTAATATAAATAAAACAGCTGTGTGAAGTTAGCAACAAAAGCCAGCAACAAAATTTTTTTTCATCCTATTGCAATGAACTATACACCGTTGGAAAGCCCATGACGAGCTGAGTCTACCATAGTTATTGCAACGAGATCAATTAATAACTACTACCTAAAAAATTAAAAAGAAAGTCAAAATTTCAATGAATTTCCATATCTTTAGAACCGCATATCTTCGCCAATACTTCATTATACTTATTAAGTGTAACACCAATTGAAAGCGCAATCTTCGGTTATACTACCATAGTTATTGCAACCCAAAATTTTGCTGATTAGTGCCTCAAATAAATTAATCAAATATGAGTATTTTTAACATCCGGGTACCATATGTAGTCCCACCTAAATTAAGTTAAACAAACGTATTCGCTTTGTGTGATCATATCGATAAATACATCAAAAGACAGCTGAGACCTGCCTTTACCCATCATAGTTAGTGCAGAACAAAATTATAACAATTAGCGGGTGAAATAAATTAGTGAATTCCAGACACTTTTGCCATCGGCTGTTGGTCGACGGCGAACAGCGCTATGTAAATCCTTTTGTGCAAACTTTTTGCAAGATTAAATCTTATCGATATATACATCAAAAGATAGCTGAAACTTCCACCTACCTACCATAGTTATTGCAACGCAAATTTTTAACAATTAGTGGATGAAATGAATTAATGAATTTCAGTCACTTTTTCCATCGGCTATTGGTCGGCAGCGAACAGCGCTATGTAAATCCTTTTGTGCAAACTTTTTGCAAGATTAAATCTTATCGATATATACATCAAAAGATAGCTGAAACTTCCACCTACCTACCATAGTTATTGCAACGCAAATTTTTAACAATTAGCGGGTGAAATAAATTAGTGAATTCCAGACACTTTTTCCATCGGCTATTGGTCGACGGCGAACAGCGCTATGTAAATCCTTTTGTGCAAACTTTTTGCAAGATTAAATCTTATCGATATATACATCAAAAGATAGCTGAAACTTCCACCTACCTACCATAGTTATTGCAACGCAAATTTTTAATAATTAGTGGGTGAAATAAATTAATGAATTCAAGGCACTTTTTCCATCGGCTATTGGTCGACGGCGAACAGTACTATGTAAATCCTTTTGTGCAAACTTTTTGCAAGATTAAATCTTATCGATATATACATCAAAAGATAGCTGAGACTTCCACCTACCTACCATAGTTATTGCAACGCAAATTTTTAACAATTAGTGGATGAAATGAATTAATGCATTCCGGTCAGTTTTTCCATCGGCTATTGGTCGACGGCGAACAGTGCTATGTAAATCCTTTTGTGCAAACTTTTTGCAAAATCAAATCGTATCGATATATACATCAAAAGATAGCTGAGACTTCCATCTACCCACCATAGTTATTGCAACGCAAATTTTTAACAATTAGTGGATGAAATGAATTAATGAATTCCGGTCAGTTTTTCCATCGGCTATTGGTCGACGGCGAACAGTGCTATGTAAATCCTTTTGTGCAAACTTTTTGCAAAATCAAATCGTATCGATATATACATCAAAAGATAGCTGAGACTTCCATCTACCTACCATAGTTATTGCAGGGCAAATTTATAACAATTAGTGGGTGAAATAAATTAATGAATTCCTATAGCCAATTCGGCTATATGGCGACGGCCAACGGTGCTATCTAAATCACGAGATAGCTGAAAGTTTCATCTACCTACGGTAGTTATGGCAGGGCAATTTTTTAACAATTTAGTGGGTGAAATAAATTGATGAATTCCAGGCACTTTTTTGATCAGGTATTGGACGACAGTAAACTGTACTATAAATCGAGTAGCGTAGATGGTAGAAGATTGACAAAATCGACAAATTTTATATTTTTATATATACGGCAGGAGGAGAATTTAAAAAAATGTTTGCATAAATTTATCTAAAACAAGATATGAAAGAGGAGACGTGTATATAACAAAAAAGTGTATAAATAATATCAATATGTCATCCAAGATTTCGATAACAAAAGCTTAAGGCGAAATTTAGAAATGCAATTTTCATTTTAATAATTGAAACAAAAAAAAACATTGTCACGACTCGAACCGACTCTGCCGTGACGGAAACACGCTGGCTAATGCGAAATTTAGAAATGCAATTTTCATTTTAATAATTGAAACAAAAAAAAAAAACATTGTCACGACTCGAACCGACTCTGCCGTGACGGAAACACGCATTAGCCAGCGCATCCTGAGAAAATTGATATTTTTCGTCCCCGTCGACCAATTACCGATAAAAAAAGTGCCTGGAATTCATTAATTTATTTCACCCACCAATTGTTAAAAATTTGCGTTGCAATAACTATGGCAGGTAGGTGGAAGTCTCAGCTATCTTTTGATGTATATATCGATAAGATTTAATCTTGCAAAAAGTTTGCACAAAAGGATTTACATAGCGCTGTTCGCTGCCGACCAATAGCCGATGGAAAAAGTGACTGAAATTCATTAATTCATTTCATCCACTAATTGTTAAAAATTTGCGTTGCAATAACTATGGTAGGTAGGTGGAAGTTTCAGCTATCTTTTGATGTATATATCGATAAGATTTAATCTTGCAAACAGTTTGCACAAAAGGATTTACATAGCGCTGTTCGCCGTCGACCAATAGCCGATGGAAAAAGTGTCTGGAATTCACTAATTTATTTCACCCGCTAATTGTTAAAAATTTGCGTTGCAATAACTATGGTAGGTAGGCGGAAGTTTCAGCTATCTTTTGATGTATATATCGATAAGATTTAATCTTGCAAACAGTTTGCACAAAAGGATTTACATAGCGCTGTTCGCCGTCGACCAATAGCCGATGGAAAAAGTGTCTGGAATTCACTAATTTATTTCACCCGCTAATTGTTAAAAATTTGCGTTGCAATAACTATGGTAGGTAGGCGGAAGTTTCAGCTATCTTTTGATGTATATATCGATAAGATTTAATCTTGCAAAAAGTTTGCACAAAAGGATTTACATAGTACTGTTCGCCGTCGACCAATACCCGATGGAAAAAGTGCCTTGAATTCATTAATTTATTTCACCCACTAATTATTAAAAATTTGCGTTGCAATAACTACGGTAGGTAGGTGGAAGTTTCAGCTATCTTTTGATGTATATATCGATAAGATTTAATCTTGCAAAAAGTTTGCACAAAAGGATTTACATAGTACTGTTCGCCGTCGACCAATACCCGATGGAAAAAGTGCCTTGAATTCATTAATTTATTTCACCCACTAATTATTAAAAATTTGCGTTGCAATAACTACGGTAGGTAGGTGGAAGTTTCAGCTATCTTTTGATGTATATATCGATAAGATTTAATCTTGCAAAAAGTTTGCACAAAAGGATTTACATAGCGCTGTTCGCCGTCGACCAACAGCCGATGGAAAAAGTGTCTGGAATTCACTAATTTATTTCACCCGCTAATTGTTATAATTTTGTTCTGCACTAACTATGATGGGTAAAGGCAGGTCTCAGCTGTCTTTTGATGTATTTATCGATATGATCACACAAAGCGAATACGTTTGTTTAATTTAATTTATGTGGGACTACATATGGTACCCGGATGTTAAAAATACTCATATTTGATTAATTTATTTGAGGCACTAATCAGCAAAATTTTGGGTTGCAATAACTATGGTAGTATAACCGAAGATTGCGCTTTCGATTGGTGTTACACTTAATAAGTATAATGAAGTATTGGCGAAGATATGCGGTTCTAAAGATATGGAAATTCATTGAAATTTTGACTTTCTTTTTAATTTTTTAGGTAGTAGTTATTAATTGATCTCGTTGCAATAACTATGGTAGACTCAGCTCGTCATGGGCTTTCCAACGGTGTATAGTTCATTGCAATCGGATGAAAAAAAATTTTGTTGCTGGCTTTTGTTGCTAACTTCACACAGCTAATAAAACATTAAATATAAAGTAGAAAATAAATTACGGACGAAAGCAGTAACTTTTGAACAATTTATTAATTTAGAAATATGTAACTACACATTTCTAACAATTTAGAAAGATACTGTTAAACAATTGAAGACCTGAAAGAGACTTTCTTATGAAAATATATAATTTAATTAATAATAATTGAAATGATGATTTAATTAATAATTAAAATATTTTTGTAAATAACTAATTGTAGTAGAGTCATTTACTTTTCAACTAAATACTTCTAAAATATAGAATTTCTAATTGTATTGTCATCGTGGCCTTGCCTATGTTATTTACACCCGTGTACAGTGCTTTCAAAATTTAGTCAGGTTCAAGGCAGGTAGTCAATAAAACCCCACAAATTGGTATCAAATATGATGTTGCTGCTAGCAGCACCAGCAACTAGCGGCTAATAAAACAGCCTAGTGTGACCGTGGCATTAGAAACAAAGGTTAGCAACTACAACTTTTGCAACCGATTGCAATTAACGATACATCGTTGGAAAGCCCACAGTCAGTTGCTAATTACTGGCTAAAAAATGATTAGAAATTGAATTGTTACCTTCTTATTGACGGGCAACCGTCAAAGAAGTGGTGTCAGCGTGTTTGCGGCACTTTGAATGCGGCCGCCTTTGACGGCTTCCTTTGATAATAAATTCGCCGGCAGATCGGCTCCGGTGTCCACTATATTGTGCCATATCACGCATTAGTACAGGAAGGAAATTATTTTTTTAATGCGTTCGTTTTTAATGTCAGTTTGAAATACTTTTGCGGTTTGATGAAATTAAAAAAGAGTTTTCAGTTTTCAACATACCTGCTAAGAAATTTCGATTTTTAAATTCGATTTTTGTAATGAGCCTTTTATGATTACAACATAGTCGTCGGCTGACCTTGAAATGCAAATATCTTAATAATTTTTTTTCGGCCGTTAGGTCGTTTCTGTCGGTCCAGTCGCATATTTTTGAAATATTGAAATAATTAATAAATAGGTTGTTTCCAATTCAACTATTTGGGGTAATTATAATTATAAATATGTAAATGAAAGCATTAAAAAAACAATTTTTTTTTGAAGAAAATAGTCTGAACAGGTATGCTGACATTTTCAAAATGTTTTGAAAAATATGCTTACAGAAAAAATATGTATAAGCTACTGCTAAAAATTGACAGGAAATTTAGAGTAAAAATGTTCCAGAATGGAATGAAACTTGTCAAACCCATAGGAAATGTGAGGACATTAATATGATCCAAGAAAATATCATCAAGAATGAAATCTACTAATGAAAAAAGGTGCGCAAAGTTAACAATTTTGAAAACCGGGTAACCTTGGAAATATCGGCATTAGTTCGGTTATTATTATATGTATTGTTAGAATCAAACACAGATTCTTACTACAAATGATACATTTAATGACCGAATCCAGACTTTACAATAATACACGTGTTATCGTTACTAAGGTATAACCGAGAGTGAGTCCCGTCTGCTGCATTCCTTCGAGGTTCCTTCCATCCTCCGTGTTACTGTTTATGTTTCATATCTCCAGACATAAACAGTGCATAGGGACGCTCGTCTAGTGGGACGCGGGACGGTGTGCAGACGTATTTCTTACAGTATTTAGTATTTCCATTGATTCCATAGTTATGTACAAACAACATATATATATATATATATATATAGTGTTTGTGTTCATTATGGTTTGCACCATCTTCACACCTTACTCATTAACATCACTTTCTTAAATTAGAACGGATGATTGTGGATTTGTTTTACGATTCTTAATTGCGGTTACGTTGTTGTCATCGCCATCTTGATTTACGTTGGTACCGTGTCTTGTTTCAGGTTGGTATTATCCTCTTCCACCTCACTACTGACTTCGGCGCGGAAATTTAAATTTTGAATTGTTAGTCTATATCAGACTCAATTCTTCATTATTTGTGTATGTGTTGTTCTCACCTCTTTTTTCCATTTCCATGATGTGGTAAACATCTGACAGAGCATATCCAAATTTGGAATTTTTTTGCGTCCTTCAATTTCTAAAGCCACTTCTGGACTTAAAAAGGAAAAGGACCCAAAAATGGTATTTTGAAATAGCCTCTTTTGTATCTCTTCTGCTGATGTCTGATAAAAGTTTAAACAATTGGTCTTAAATACATGTAAATCTTCATTAGAAACATTGTTTGATTGCAAACATGAGCAGTTTCTTGTCCTATATATATGTCATTTATGTCTAACAAATGTTGTGGATCGCGGATATTAAGTGTTAAAATGTTTTGGTTTATAAAACTAACAGGTTTTAAAAAATTTTGACAAATTTGTAGTAAAAGAGCCTCTGATTTGTTATGAAGTTCATGGATTAAAACCTTATTGCTCTGAAATATAGCATTGAATTCATTGAACGTGTTAAGGACATATTTAAGAAAATAAAAGTATGATTTTATTTTGTTAAACTATTTAAAATTGTCTCGGCCGATTTTAGTTTGTCTTCTACCACTGCAAGCCTGAAAAAGTACAATTAAATCTAAATTAACTCATGCAAATATATTATTATTTATAATAATATAATAATATAATAGTATGTGTTACATAGTATAAATAAAATCATGCAATTATATTGATATTTATGCTAGATACCTGAAGTAGTTCACTAGTACCTCCCAGTTGGTTAACATTCTTACTACACAGTTATGCATGGATAACCATCTTGTATTAGAAAGCTTCAATATTTTATTTTTTTCATTGTCATTGAAGTATTCTTGCATTTCGGTTAGTACTGCATTACGCTTTGCACTACCCGAAATATAGCCGTATACCGCCCTCATCAAATCTTCTGATGTTCTAGGTAAATTTATGCAAGCCTTACTTGCAATGATAGCCCATGTATGACAAATGCATCGCATTAAAATTATATTTGGCACTTCTTCTTTTAAGTGTGAGAAAAAACTATTTTTACTCCCAATCATAACATTAGCCCCATCAGAAGCAACACCTACAATGTTTCTTATAGGAATGTCAAATTTGCTCAAACATCTTTTAAATTCGTCATATAATTTTTTTGCACTACAATCCTTTGCGTCCACATCAATTAGTTTCAAAAGTCTAGTTTCCACCATTC
The DNA here is from genome assembly GCA_963971325.1 of Aphodius granarius. NCBI lineage: Eukaryota > Metazoa > Arthropoda > Insecta > Coleoptera > Scarabaeidae > Aphodius > Aphodius granarius. The sequence goes on along the minus strand of OZ020222.1, from coordinate 16,693,763 downwards.
CAGAAGATTCGTTAACATGTTTTGTCAAGAGGCATAAGTTTTTTTTGTCGCAAATATCAGTTGATTCATCTATTAAAATTGAAAACTGAGTTTTCCTCAATTGTGATGTTAAATCAGTAATTTCTTGTTTAGAAATTACATTTTTTATAATTTCTGTACATTTTGTTCTTTTCAGATGTATATCTCTAACTAACCTATTTTCCGGTAAAATTTGTTTAAGCAGTTCAACAAAATGGTCAATTGCCATTACAGCTATATTATGTTCCGCAAAATATGCACATATTTTTATTTCTGCCATTTTTACCAGTCGCTCATGTTCAGAGTGTTTGTTAGATGAAAACGTGGAGCAGCTTGGGGTCATTTTTAAAGCAGCAACGTTCTTCTTGTGCTTTGCACCGTTTGCGTGCTTATCCAGTTCGCTGGTTCCAGCAGCAAACTCCTTTGCGCAAGCAATACATCTACAAAAGAGTACATTTCAGTTGCATAAGTACACCTCGTAATTATTATCAAATTACCTTGTTTGGTTTGGATCGCTAGTTTTAGCAATCCAACCTTGGAATTTTCAAGCCAGCTCTCTTAAAAGGTCTTCTTTCCTCGAATCCGTGGTTGAACTTTGGTTTTTTTACGTTGACGCATTTCATTCGAACTCGTCGAATTGTCTGAGGCTGAGCTCATGTTTACTGTTGTGATTACTCCGCTGAATGTCAATGAAAATCAGAACCGGAACCAAACAGAAGTGGACTGAACGATATAGGTAAGATCATATGACACAGGTTAAGAAATTAACACAGTCGCGCCAAAAGTCAAGCGCTTGCGCTCACTGTCAATCCATGGTCAAGTCGCTTCAACGAACGAAAGTCTCCGCTCTGGTGGTGAAAGTATGAACTAGTTTCAAAGCCACGAAAACAATATTGCCAAACGCAGCGTCATTCATTGTCATTGCCGCGACATGAAAAGAAACGTGCACTGAAAGAAAAATACTCACCAATAAACAAAAATCTCATTTTTCTCCCTTTTTCCCAATTTAGGTTTTTCTTCGTAAAATTACTCACCAAATGAGTAATTTCTCACCAGTTGGCAACACTGAGTGGGACTCTGTGGTGCATTGACAATTATGTCTACCTGATCTGCAATAGAATTTAATATTCGGCCATTTCTATTTGTGTTTACCGAGTGCCAATTTTGGTGTTTGGAACTTAGGTCACCAGCCAGGATGACCCGGACACCTAGACTCAAGAAGAATTCTGTGATCGTGACGATTATAGCCAGAAACTATTATAATTTCACCCTGAGAAGAGGCAAGAGAGATTGCTGTAGGTTCCAGATTAGTAAGGGCTGGGAGAGAAATTTTTCATGGTGCTGAATAGATTGTTTGACATAAATTGCGCTGCCTCCTCCGCAGCCGTCAAGCTTGTCATTACGGTAGTAAACATAATTTGCTACCGTTGCCCGTCGACTGGGCTTTGGATGGCTCTAATTTATTAGAGCCACATCGATGTTATGACGACTAATGAACTCGCGAAACTCATTTATTTTGGACCCAAGACTGTTTGCGTTCCAGGCCGTGACGCGCAAGCAGTGGAGTTTTGCCTTTATGACCGCCATTATAGGTCAAGAAAATCTGCGCCATTTGATTGAACATTGTAGACAGTGTGACAACTGCCTCTTTGAGTTGGCCGACGGTGGCCGCGAGGTCTTGCTGAGTGAGGACTGATTGTTGGGGAGGAGGCGCCTGCTTGGCAGAGCACCGTTTTACGACTTGAGCCATGGTCAACCCAGGCTGAACCTGGGATTGGCCTGGTTTAGAGCGCTGAGAGTAGACTTGATCGTTGCTGGCCGGAACAAGTGTGGCAGGCAATCTGGGTGGGATTTGTATTTCTGGAGGTGGCCTTATGAGACCCGCCGCATAGGAAACATGTCGGCGCTGCGTCAGTCGGAAGAGGACATGTTCTGGAGTCATGGGCTCCGGCACAATTTTTACAGCGAGCTGCTGCGATGCAATCGTTTGAGCTATGCCCATAAAGTAAGCACCTGTAACACTGCCCAATAACAGGCGATTGTTTAAGAGCCTCAACTGTGACTGATAGGCCACAGACATCTTTAATATTATAGATTGCTTTAGCATCTCTTGGGAGGGTTAGCAGGATGAGAGGCATTTCGCCCTTAGTCCTCAGATGTTTCATACTGGTAACCTTTAGAGGTTTGAAGCCCTTTGCCACAAGGTAGTCTTGTACCTCAGATAGTTCTAATTTCATATATGTCCCTCTAATAACCACTAGGAGGTCGCGTTCCTCCACAGACAGGAAGGTGTGGTGGTGAACGCTGGTGTCGTTCAACACTTGAATGACCTTTTTGTATTCTGTGACGTCTGGGGTGAGGACATTGATACTGGGTGGAAGTGGCAGACTTGAATTTTATTCCTTGGTCCACAAAAGTGGAGCAAAGTTTGGTCCACTTATTGCTCTCCCTTATGACTATGGGAGGGGCAGCAAGATAGGGGGAGGAGTTCGGAGAATGCTTTGAATTATTTCTTTCGTTTTGCGACGGACCAGGAACTGAATTGTTGGCGGTAACGGCCTTTTTGGCTGGTTTGGGGTCAGCTGGAGGTACTTTAGGCTTGGCTGGTGCCTTTGGATCAGACACCACTGCAGGCTTGACCTGTGTTGCCTGCAGAGGCGGTGAGTTTGTCCACAGAATCTTGACCAGTTTAAGGCTGAATTTGCCCTTTCGCTTTTTTTATTTGACTTGGAAGTCAGACCCTTCACTGGTAACAGTGTCAGAACCCGACAAATAGCTGATCAAAGCTGCCCTTGTTACTTTTTAGCATCTCAGCCCTGTCGAGATGGTTTCATAACTGAGCCTTTTGGCTCATTTGAGTTGGACATGTTTGAGGGCTCATATATATATATATATATATATATATATATATATATATATATATATATATATATATATATATATATATACGAAAAATTAATTATTTGCGGTGTAATTTAAACAGTAAAAGTATTTTTTCGGGCATAACCGCTAACTAAATGCAACCGTAGACACGTGTTTCGGACTTGTTAGTCCTCATCAGTACGGTATAGCCAAAGAGTAAGATGGAAGCTCTATGGAGAAGTAAAACAAAAGGGACCTTAATCAGGGAGACCAACGTCACCAATTGATGCTTCGGTCGCAACATCCCCGGTATGTAGGACAAGAAGCAACGTCGCATCGAGGTAAACAGTACACCCCAAGGTACGCTTTTTAGCCCATGGTATAACAAACGAAAAATTAATTATTTGCGGTGTAATTTAAACAGTAAAAGTATTTTTTCGGGCATAACCGCTAACTAAATGCAACCGTAGACACGTGTTTCGGACTTGTTAGTCCTCATCAGTACGGTATAGCCAAAGAGTAAGATGGAAGCTCTATGGAGAAGTAAAACAAAAGGGACCTTAATCAGGGAGACCAACGTCACCAATTGATGCTTCGGTCGCAACATCCCCAGTATGTAGGACAAGAAGCAACGTCGCATCGAGGTAAACAGTACACCCCAAGGTACGCCTTTTAGCCCATGGTATAACAAACGAAAAATTAATTATTTGCGGTGTAATTTAAACAGTAAAAGTATTTTTTCGGGCATAACCGCTAACTAAATGCAACCGTAGACACGTGTTTCGGACTTGTTAGTCCTCATCAGTACGGTATAGCCAAAGAGTAAGATGGAAGCTCTATGGAGAAGTAAAACAAAAGGGACCTTAATCAGGGAGACCAACGTCACCAATTGATGCTTCGGTCGCAACATCCCCGGTATGTAGGACAAGAAGCAACGTCGCATCGAGGTAAACAGTACACCCCAAGGTACGCCTTTTAGCCCATGGTATAACAAACGAAAAATTAATTATTTGCGGTGTAATTTAAACAGTAAAAGTATTTTTTCGGGCATAACCGCTAACTAAATGCAACCGTAGACACGTGTTTCGGACTTGTTAGTCCTCATCAGTACGGTATAGCCAAAGAGTAAAATGGAAGCTCTATGGAGAAGTAAAACAAAAGGGACCTTAATCAGGGAGACCAACGTCACCAATTGATGCTTCGGTCGCAACATCCCCGGTATGTAGGATAAGAAGCAACGTCGCATCGAGGTAAACAGTACACCCCAAGGTACGCCTTTTAGCCCATGGTATAACAAACGAAAAATTAATTATTTGCGGTGTAATTTAAACAGTAAAAGTATTTTTTCGAAAACACGTGTCTACGGTTGCATTTAGTTAGCGGTTATGCCCGAAAAAATACTTTTACTGTTTAAATTACACCGCAAATAATTAATTTTTCGTTTGTTATACCATGGGCTAAAAGGCGTACCTTGGGGTGTACTGTTTACCTCGATGCGACGTTGCTTCTTGTCCTACATACCGGGGATGTTGCGACCGAAGCATCAATTGGTGACGTTGGTCTCCCTGATTAAGGTCCCTTTTGTTTTACTTCTCCATAGAGCTTCCATCTTACTCTTTGGCTATACCGTACTGATGAGGACTAACAAGTCCGAAACACGTGTCTACGGTTGCATTTAGTTAGCGGTTATGCCCGAAAAAATACTTTTACTGTTTAAATTACACCGCAAATAATTAATTTTTCGTTTGTTATACCATGGGCTAAAAGGCGTACCTTGGGGTGTACTGTTTACCTCGATGCGACGTTGCTTCTTGTCCTACATACCGGGGATGTTGCGACCGAAGCATCAATTGGTGACGTTGGTCTCCCTGATTAAGGTCCCTTTTGTTTTACTTCTCCATAGAGCTTCCATCTTACTCTTTGGCTATACCGTACTGATGAGGACTAACAAGTCCGAAACACGTGTCTACGGTTGCATTTAGTTAGCGGTTATGCCCGAAAAAATACTTTTACTATATATATATATATATATATATATATATATATATATAGTAAAAATGATTCTCTCGGGCACACCCGCTATCTTAATTGCAACCGTAGACACGTGTTTCGGACTTATTAGTCCTCGTCAGTACGGTATAGCCAAAGAGTAAGATGGAAACTCTAAGGAGAAGTAAACAAAACAAAAGGGACCTTAATCGGGGAGACTAATGTCACACAATTGATGCTTCGGTGGCAACATCCTCGGTATGGAGGACAAGAAGCCACGTCGCGTCGAGGTAACTAGTACACCCCAGGGTACACCTTTTAGCCCATGTATAATAATTGAAAATGAATTATTAGCGGTGAAATCTAAATAGTAAAAATGATTCTCTCGGGCACACCCGCTATCTTAATTGCAACCGTAGACACGTGTTTCTGACTTATTAGTCCTCGTCAGTACGGTATAGCCAAAGAGTAAGATGGAAACTCTAAGGAGAAGTAAACAAAACAAAAGGGACCTTAATCGGGGAGACTAATGTCACACAATTGATGCTTCGGTGGCAACATCCTCGGTATGGAGGACAAGAAGCCACGTCGCGTCGAGGTAACTAGTACACCCCAGGGTACACCTTTTAGCCCATGTATAATAATTGAAAATGAATTATTAGCGGTGAAATCTAAATAGTAAAAATGATTCTCTCGGGCACACCCGCTATCTTAATTGCAACCGTAGACACGTGTTTCTGACTTATTAGTCCTCGTCAGTACGGTATAGCCAAAGAGTAAGATGGAAACTCTAAGGAGAAGTAAACAAAACAAAAGGGACCTTAATATATATATATATATATATATATATATATATATATATATATATATATATATTTCTGATTTCTTTGATCGTAGAATATGTGTGAATATGTAGTTTATTTGGGTATCGATCGCTGGCAAGTATTAAAGAAAACTCTTTTAATCTATGCAATATTTCGGGTCTTTATTGATCCTTCTTCATGGCATGGTCTAAAATAAGATTACAGTATTTTTACAAAAAGAAAAAAAAAAGAACAGACAGAACATCGGCGGCCAACTACTTACTGCGAGTTTTGTTGAGGTAGCAAAAAATACAAATAGGCACATTTACACGAGACAATTGATTGGCATTTTAAAACGGTTCACAATTCACACCGACAGTTTTCAAGACAACTCTACTCATTGTAGGTCCGTAGGCACTGTCTGTTTGACACATGCAGCTTTTTTTTACTTCTTCCACCAACACAGACAATATACACAATTGAAAATGCCAATCAATTGTCTCGTGTAAATGTGCCTATTTGTATTTTTTGCTACCTCAACAAAACTCGCAGTAAGTAGTTGGCCGCCGATGTTCTGTCTGTTTTTTTTTTTCTTTTTGTAAAAATACTGTAATCTTATTTTAGACCATGCCATGAAGAAGGATCAATAAAGACCCGAAATATTGCATAGATTAAAAGAGTTTTCTTTAATACTTGCCAGCGATCGATACCCAAATAAACTACATATTCATATATATATATATATATATATATATACACCGAATATCAGAACTGATAGATAATCACGCACAGCAGCAGGTGGTGTAGCAATTCTTATTAAATCAAGACTCGCACATCAACATTTTCTTGATGAGACCAACATAGAGACGGTTACAATATCTATCCAACAAACTACCAAAAGATTAACAAATATTATTTGTGGTTATATATAACCTAACAAGAAATTAGCCGAGCATGACATTCAAAAAATATTAAACACGAACACACCAACGATACTGATAGGCGACTTTAACTCTTAAGAACAAATTCTGGGGATGCAGAACTGACAATCCAAGTGGGATTCAGCTCAACTACTTGCTTATCCAGCACCAATTAAATGTCCATACCCCATATGAATTCACTTATTATCCAAATAGGAACGACTACCAACCAGATATTTTGGATATACTGATTACCAAAGAAGTAAATATACCCTTGCGACAAACAGTAACCAGTGAACTCGATTCCGATCATTTCCCTGTATTAATATCATTCACTGAAGAACTGAAAATAAGACCGAATACCCCAAAACTGTTAACGGGATATGTTTGGGGAAACATTTCAGAATACGTTGGCGAAAGAGAAGCCCATCAGTCCTGCTCCAAATGCAGAGAGCGTTGATCTTAATGTAACAGAGCTTGTGCAAAATATACGCGATGCTGTTAAGTCGGTCACACAAAAGACTAAACCCCGCATCTCGAAAAACTATTAAAGAAAAACGGACGATAAAGAGACAATGGCAACAGACCCGCGATCCTGCACTGAAACACAAAGTCAACCAACTCACCCACTCTATCCACTGAGAAGTCGAACATCAGCTCATACAGAAGTATAAAAACTTGATATCAGCATTCGAAACCAACGACCCAGGAGTGCAAGTCTGAACACAAGCGGGCGGAGCGTGGACGCTCCGGGAACATGTACGCTCCGGAGCGAGTGCTATTGCCGACCGTCTACAGTGCACACGTTCGACAAATTTGGCAACGTCGCGTCGTGTTCTATACTGATTCCGATTGGCGTTGCTACCATGTTGCTACTTATTTGTTTGGATATGTCTGTATTATCGACAATTTTTTTTTTTCGAGATATATTTGACAAAGTAAATGTCAATATCTTCTTGTCGCATATATAATCGTCGGGATAATTAATAAGAAGAGGGAAAAATAAATTCCAGCACGTTTGAGACCATTATACGTCTTCGATGTACTCTCTTCAACTTGAAATATCAAAAAATATTTATCAGAAAAGCAAATATTAGCTACATCACGCTATAAGCTGAGGAGAATATTTTAAACATATCCTCATAACAAATCTTTTTATAGCGCAAATAAAATTGTTTATTTATAATCATAATTATCACAGATTTGATAGAAAAAGATTTAGGTATTATTACAGGTTTGAATGTGTGTTTATTTTTTTTATTTATTATTCATCTATTTACCATACAGTATGCAGACATTAAATATATACACACATATATATAAGGCAGTGCCAAGTATATAATATCTTCGCACGATTTCCTCCCTCTGCCCTCGCCTTGGGTGATGAATTTCTTCTCCCCGGGCTAACGGTATCGAGGGTATGCTGTTCTTTTTTCTTAGGCCGCGGTTATGGTGGAGCTTTGAGCGTCGATACTAGCTGCGACACTAGCCGCGCTGTGAAAACCGAACCGTTATTTTAAGTTAGATGCATTATAGTGCGGCTTCGATCAAAGCTGAGATACTAGCTGTGATACTAGCGGTGACCCAAGGCGTATTGGTTTTACATAGCGCTCGGTAACCTTCGATATCCATCGGTGGTCATCGGTGTTTCACACGTGTTTACGTATTTATGAAAAATACGTATTTATGAAAAATACGTATTTACGTGGAGTTAACAATACAGTTTTATAGCAAAATGTCTACTGAGCAGATAATTGCGGCGGTTTTTAAACGACGTACATTATGGGACCAGCGAGATAGGAATCATCATAATCGATTTAAGCTTGAGAAGCTGTGGGGCGAAATTGGAAATGAACTACAAATTTCAAGTAAGTAAATATTTATTATTACATAATTTAAATTTTATTCTGCCAAATAAAATTTCTGAAAGCATCCCTTTCACGGATAGCCTCTTCTGTTGGTCTTCTAGCACTTTGGTCAGTTAAATATTCTTGAAAATTACTATTCAAATATTCATCTGTGAATTCGTAATTACCATCTAGAATCTAGAGTAATGATGGTATTATGTAGAACACAAATACATTTAACAATTTGCTCCGCAAAGTCAGGGGAGGTTTCTATTGGTGTCCATAGGATTCTCCACTTGGAATTTAATATCCCAAAAGCACATTCGACAATTCTCCTAGCTCTAGAAAGTCTGGAATTAAAATAATCCATTTCTTCATCTATGTTGTGTCTATTATACGGTTTTAGTAGATGTCGCAATAATGGGTACGCTTCATCGCCAATTAATACATACGGCATTGGTTTTGTGGTTCCAGGAAGAGGCGTATCTTGTGGAATACCCAAGCTTCCTTCGTTCATCAGTTTATAAAGGGCAGATGAACGAAATATGCCACCATCGCTTTGTTTTCCATACCCTCCAACTTCAATTATCGTAAATCTCCCATGAACATCTGCCACTGCTTGTAATACAATGGAAAAAAACTTTTTATAGGTAAAAAACATTGTTCCAGAGCGGACAGGACATTTCACGCGAATGTGCTTTCCGTCAATTGCACCAATTGTGTTGGGAAAGTTCCAACGATTATAAAAATCTTCAGATATTTTTAAAAAGTCTTTCGTTGTTGGTTGCTTCATATATAATGGTTGAAGAGTTTCCCACAATGCTTTTACGGTACGCTTTACGATTTTTAAAACAGTGGTTTCTCCTACTTTGAACGTTATAGCCAAATCTTTAAATGATCGACCGGTTGCAAGGTACCTAAAAATATGATGAAATATGAACGAATTGTTAGAATTTCCTAAAATTACTATTGCTTTGCAAATAAATTAAAGTAAAACAATAAATATTTATTGGCTATAGCCAACCACTCATAATAAATATTATTCTCCTACAAAAGTCTCCGCAGTTTATAAGTAATATTGTCAAAGCATTACTGTCAATAGTATTGACGCTAATATTGACTATGTGTGATTGGCTTATGACATGTGACTATTGAATGTACTTATCAGACTGATAAGTAATTAATATTACATTTTCAGAAAAAGATGCGAAGGCTAAATGGAAGCGCTTGCGAGACAAATTTCGTATTGAGTTGCAGAAACTTCCAAAATCAAGGTCAGGAGACGGTATCGAAGAATATCAAGACCAACCAATTTACGACATATCATGGCCCTACTTCGAAAGTTTATTATTTTTGAAGGACCAGTTGACACCGCGAGAGAGTTCAGGAAATTTGTCGTCGATTGTCGAACCTGTAGATAGAAGTTCTCCTGGTCCATTGTCAAATGCAGAATACGATGAAGATACCATCGATGAACGCTCACCATCGCCATCGACAATTCTTCCACGTTCGCTATCTGGAACGCCTACTTTTAAAAACAACAACACTAAAAGGGCACAAAAAAAGTCAACCATTTAATGACATACAAAATAAACTGTTAGAAATTGAAGAGAGGAAATTAAAACTACTAGATAAAGAAGGAACTAATGCAGACATGAGCTTTTTCGAAAGTTTAATGCCTCACATAAATAAATTAAATAATGAAAATCGATTATTACTACAAATGGAAATACAACAACTTGTATACCGTCACGTATACGGTGGACCAGCAACAAAGCCTCCCAGCATTTCTGGTGCATCCTGTACTCAAAATCAACCGTAAACGCTTCACAACCAACAACACAATAGAATATCCATTGTTAATTATTATTATGTAGCTTATTCATAGATAATAAATATAGCTTTTTATAACTTATTTCGAACTAGTTTCAATATGTTAGGTCTACTCACTTACCTTATTGTTATAACCAAACGCTCTTCAGCACCGATAGGATTTTTAGTAAAATTTGTCCATTGCGGTAGTATTTTGGGTGTTACCAATTCTAATATTTTGTCGAACGTTTCTATCGACATTCTAAAATAGTGCTCAAACTTTTCAGGATACCTTCTCAGCTTTTTATATAAACGGCAAAATTCCCCGGTTTTATGGCGGTCTTTATTAATTGGATGTACTGCCCATCTCCTCTTACGACTAATTTTTACCCCATGCTGAGATAGCGTATATAACTTTAATGCCGTTGATTCTAAGAGCATGTGCTGTCGAACAGATAATCGCAACATTTTACTTTAAACTGACAAATACTGATTGTTATGATCTTATTATAGTGGGGGAAATTTCACCTGTTTTGCGCTTGGGTTTGCCGATGATTTGAAGCTGTACATTTCAATCAGAGATGTCCGTGATATACAACTGCTGCAGTATAATCTCAGCATCCTGGAAGCCTGGTGTAAAAGCAACTCACTGATCATAAATGTGGAAAAATGTTTCTATGTCTCCTACACGAGAAAAGTGGCTGATCCTTTACCAACTACCTATTTGTTATCTGGAGTTCACCTTCCATCATCGACATCCGTAAAGGACTTGGGCGTGTTATTCGATTCTCACCTGACGTTTGTTTCCCACGTCGACAGCATTTGTGTGAGGGCTAATAGGATGTTGGGGTTTGTCCTCAGAAATACCAGAGAATTCCGCCAGATCAACGCGGTAAGAACGCTGTACTTTGCTTTGGTCCTTCCACTGGAGTACGCCTCTATTATTTGGTCCCCACAGTATGTCACACACCAGCTGAGAATTGAACGAGTGCAGCGCCGCTTCTTGAAGTGTCTCTCGTACCGTGTGGATGGAGTTTACCCGGAACGTGCATGTGATTATGAATCGTTGTTGGTGCGGCATGATGTGGCGTCCTTATCTGTGCGGCGTGAGGAGTGCGGTGTGCGGTTCTTAAAAAAATTATTGCTCAATAAAATCGACAGCATTTATTTGCTCTCGCGTGTGCATTTTCTGGTGCCTCGTTCGGGATCTCGCACTCAGAGTATGTTTTATATCCCACGAATGCGCACTAACGTGTTAAGAATTGCACCGATGATTTCGATGTGTCGTATAGTCAATAATAATGACCGGTATAGTACTCTGTTTGATTAATGCATTTTTTTTTTCGCCAGTATCTTATCTTGTTTTCTTGTTAATTTACTGTATCTATATTATTGTTTTTTTTTTACTATTGTATGCTATGTTATCGCACTTTTATTTGTTTGCCTTATAATTGGAGTCTCTCTGTTGGGCAATAAAGGAATATTATTATTATTATTATTATTATTATTATTATTATTTCTTTGTTGTTTATTTTTACGTTCATTCCTTATAACCCTGAACAGAACGGAATAGCAGACAGGAAGAACAGGACTCTCCTGGAAATGGGCAGATGTTTGTTGGTGGAATCTGGCTTACCGTCGGAATTTTGGGCCGAAGCTATAAACACCGCAAATTACCTCCTGAATCGATGTCCGACGAAAACCTTGAATGGGAAAATACCATATGAAGTGTGGACCGGAAAAACACCGAATGTCAACCACCTCAGAATATTTGGTTCCAATGTATACTGCCTCGATAGAAAACCGTCAAAAGGAAAGTTTGAACCAAGAGGAAAAGAGGGAATTATGGTAGGCTACTCTTCAGAAGCAAAAGGATACAGGATATGGTCAAAATCGGAAAGAAAAGTGTCAATCAGTCGGGATGTGAAGTTTTTAGAAATATTAAATAAAAACATAAAGAATCCCAATGTTGAACTAATGAACACATTAAAATTTCTAGATGTACCAGTAACTTCATCACCTGCAGGTGATCAGGTTCTACGACAAGACGCTGAAATGGACCATGTGGAACCGGTAAACTCAGACATCGATCTGGAAACGATAGAACACAAAGATGCAGTTGATGAACATCAACTGAGAAGAGGGCCGGGAAGACCAAAACTACTCAGAACTGGACGACCTGGTAGACCAAAGAAGGTATATAATGAAATAGCGATCAACGAAAACATCGCGGCATCCAGTTTAGCGTCTGAAGTTTCTCTAAAACAAGCAATAACCGGACCAGAAGCAGCAGAATGGTACAAAGCAATGGCGGAGGAAATAAAGTCTATCGTGAAAAATAACACATGGGAACTTGTGAATAGACCTGTTAAAGACCACGTCATAGGATGCAGGATGATTTTACGGGAGAAGTATAAGGCTGACGGAAGTTTCGATAAAAGAAAAGCGAGGTTGGTATCACAGGGATTTAGTCAACAACCTGGAGTACATTTCAACGAAACGTTTGCCCCCGTAGCACGTCTTAGTACAATCCGAACAATGGTTGCACTAGCTACACAAAGGAATGTATTGATGGAACAACTCGACGTCACGACAGCTTACTTAAGAGGAGATTTGGAAGAAACGATTTACATGGAACCTCCTAAGCAGCTGGAAGAAATACTAATGAGTATTATAAAAGATGACAAGACATCAACAGAAATTTCAAATAAATGTGAAAAAATGCTCAATGTCTGGAAGACAGGAAATAAGGTATGCCTTCTAAAAAAGGCACTTTACGGCTTACGGCAAGCTGGAAGAGCATGGTATCACAAACTAAACGCAGCACTAATATCTATAGGTATGAAACCTACACACTCAGATCCATGCCTGTACATGAGGCTCTGTGGAAAATATCCCATCTTCATCGTAGTATATGTTGACGATATACTAATATTCTGCAAAGACAAAAACGAAATATCAAGAGTAAAACGTCAACTATCGCAACACTTTGAAATTAAGGAACTTGGCGAGGTGAAACATTGTTTGGGGATGGAATTCACAAAGGGACATAATATAGTAACACTACGACAACGAGGGTATATTGTAGATATAATGAAACGTTTCGGAATGGTCGACTGTAAACCGGTATCTACACCAATCGACATCCATGGAAAGTTGGCATTGGTGGAAAACCCGGAGGGCGAAGAAGAATTGGAGAAACTTCCATACCGAGAACTGGTAGGAGCCCTAACTTATTTGTCAACGGCAACGCGACCGGACATTAGTTTTGCAGTAAGTTACTTAGGACAATTCAACGACAAGTTCGACCGAAGTCATTGGCTGGCAGCGAAGAGGGTACTTCGTTATTTAAAAGGGACCATAGATTATGGAATTACATACATGAAGAATACGACCTCGTTAACGGGCTTTGTCGATGCCGACTGTGGAAACTCGATAATAGATCGAAGATCGTACACCGGACATGCATTCCTACTCGGCGATGGGCCCATATCGTGGGACTCGAAAAAACAGAAAACAGTGGCTTTATCTTCTACGGAAGCAGTCAAGGAATCCATGTATTTGCGACGTTTACTGACGGAAATTGGATTTGAAGCGTTAGCAGGGACAGTCATATACTGCGACAATGCTAGAGCTTTGAAACTGTCCGAAAATCCAGTCTTCCATAAAAGAAGCAAGCACATCGATATACAATATCACTTTATAAGGGATGTTGTGAAGACAGGAGAGGTGACATTAAAACATAAACCAACCGAAGACATGGTAGCAGATGTACTGACAAAGGGCTTACCACGTCCAAAACACAACAGATGTTTATAAGGTTTGAATGTAATATGCGCAAGAAACGAAGATTGAAGTCGTCTTGTATCGAGGGGGCGTGTTGGCGATTAGACAATACAAGCCTGATCAAGACACCACATCTCGGTCGCTAAGGATATATATGTAATATATATTGACTTGTTAACTTGTTTATTAATACTGTCAATGGTTTTTTTTTTGTGTAACTCAATTACATTCATCACATACTTATCAATCCTGCATTAGAGTTTCATTACTCTTGCGCCCGCTCCAATTATTGCTCTGACATTTTACAATTGCAAATGCTCGAATTGTTTGCCTTCAGCACGAATACAGGCTCGTCGGCATCGTCTGCATCTTTTTAATGCCTCAGCCACGAAATCGGTCGCATGGGCGTTTTCGCTCATAGAGTCAAGATCGAACGGGTGAAAACCTGTTCCAAATGCATGCGTAGGAGTGAGAAAGGAGCGTGCGTAGCGAGTTGCATTGATCTCTTCTGCTGCTTGAGTGGCGCAGCTCGGCGATATTTTGAATAGCGCTGGAACACACTTTTCCTTTCTACAGCCCCAGTAAAAGGGTAGTTTTTCAGGTAGTTTTTTTACAGAGAATACACTGTAGGGCGTCAATGTGCAATTTCGTGGCCAGCCCGATCTCCGGACCTAAACCCAATTGATTTTTTTTACTGGGGCTGCAGAAAGGAAAATGTTTATTCCAACGCTATTCAAAATATCGCCGAGCTGCGCCACTCAAGCAACAGAAGAGATCAATGCAACTCGCTACGCACGGTTTATCAAACGATCATTTTTATGCCTAGGCCACGGAATGCTCGCCCCTGGCGAAAAGCTACAAGCGTAGAGCTCCTTCCTCTCTCCTACGCGTACATTTGGAACAAGCTCTCATCCGTTCGACCTTGACGCTACAAGCGAAAACGCCCATGCGTCCGTTTTCGTGGCTGAGGCATTAAAACGATGCAGACGATGCCGACGAGCCTGTATTGGTGCTGAAGGCAAACAATTCGAGCATTTGAATTTATAAAATAAAAATACCTTTTTTAGTTTCACAGTTTTCGTCTTATTTTTCAATTTATTTCGTCATTTGACTAACTAGGCTAGGTTGAATTTCTTGCACTAATTTCAAATAAAAATTCTCAAATTTTTTTTTGGGCAGAAAAGTAGCAAGTGTTGTACCTTTTTGAAATCCTAACTAGATGGCCCATTTTTTAAAATAACTTGCCGAAGGTGGTACAGTATACTTTTTCTGTAATAAAGAGTCAAAGTTAAGTGACAAAAATTATTCAAACCAAAACTCAAACAAACTACCTTATTTTTATCAATGTCACATTATTTGTTTTGATCGATTTGCAACTGCTATTAATGGTACGGTTATTTAAGATCATATTAGCAAAAAACCCAAGAGAATTAGATTCCAAGATCGTTTATCGTGAGGGATCATCGGTTCCTCATACAAATTTTCTTTGTCGAAATCATGTTTCGGTCAGTAGAGAAACACATTATGACAGCTGGTTGTATATGGAACAAAAGAGCAACGCCGACGTACAACAACTGTTGACGTCGTTGCGTGAAGGAACACTTGACAACAATGAATATGCTGACAAAGGTCTGGTTAGCTCTGTTGCGGTTATTTCATAATGAACAGCGCCATGTAGAGACTGACAAAACCGTTGAATCCATATTAAAGCATTTTTGGTTTTCCCGTTTTAGGGAATTTGTTCGAAAATATGTGAAATACTGTATAGGCTGTGCTGTCAAAAAGGCCAGGACTGGTCCTTTACAGGGACCTATTAAGCTGCCTGAAACAGTGGTCGGCAGTTATATATTTTAGTAATCATAGATGCATTTTCAAAGCACTGTAATTTATTGTCATTAAAACGATGACCTTCATCGAAATAGAAAGTTTGCTACAAAATTTTAATTTAATTTTTAATTTTCGTTGAAAGAGGAGATAATAAGGAGTAGCCGAACACATTATGGAAAATTCAGTTAGTATTAAATACACCAATCTGCACACGCAGACTTAGTCACTATGGTTACGATTGCAAATTTTGATAACAACTGATTGGGATCCAGAGTGTGTGGTTTATCGACATTGGATGTGTGTGTAGGTATGTCTGTGAACACGATAGTGCCCAACAGAACAACGGATTGCGCTGAAATTTTGCAGACGGATTTAGAATTACCGGTGACAAACTGGATTATTTTTGGTAACAATTTGACAACCGGAAGTGGCAACTGTTACATGCATCTTCTTAGGGATTAATCCGATTTTGAACTAAGTGATATCTATTCATACTACAATGACATTAAATATGTACACCAAATTACAGACCAGCGCGATGGATGGTTTACGCGCTATAAGATTTTATAGAAGCACTTTGACAGAATCCACAGCCTTCATCACTGTGTTGCGAATTTTGACAAACGTCAGTGCCACTGGCATGCCGTGAGATTAAATGTCAGTATGACGAATGTCATTATGTGATAGAAACTCAAGATTACTGTAAATAAGGTTGCGCAAAGGCCTATACCAGTAATGTATTAGCGAACAGTGACGTCATCGGCGTAATGTCAAACCAGCCGAACAGCTGGCACCAATAGGAAGGCGATGCGTTTGACTGTTGACGGATATTTTTTTGACAAGCACATCTACTTTTAGATTTGAAGTCTGTCATCTAACTGTCAATCAGGAGAATTTGTAGAATTATTGCTTTTATTTTGCCATTTATAGAACGAAATGATGAGTATTGATTGTATAGTTACAAAAAAATAACATATGTATTATTTTTCTTCTTCTGTAAAATTTCCTAAAAATATTTTTGTGGTAAGTAGTGCACATGATCAAATTTTAATCTTGTCTTTTTAAGATCAGTTTCAGTTTTACCAGTTTTAAGATCAGGACAATTCAGTTCCCTTAAAATCTCAAATTAAAATGTAATTTAAAAACGTCCAGATTGATACCCAGTTCTTGGACTCTTACTCCACACTATGTCCAACACGTTCAACTTTAAAACTTTGCTGGTAATATTGCAAGTTTTTGACCTGCCATTATTACTATTTTTTATTATAATAATTGCGCCAATATTTCTTTAATTTCTAAATTATATTCATCAACTATAAAAAACGATTTTAAAATATTGATAAAAACGGAGAAATTACAAAGCATATTTGGTTGCATATATTTGTCCTTCAGTTTTCCAGGCACTCTAGCAATGCGTGCTGCTATTCCGCCAGTGACGTCATCGCACGCACATCACAAAATCGCTGTCTGCGCAACCTTATCTACAGTAATCTTGATAGAAACTGACGTTAGATAGGGTCCAGAGTGGCTCTGTTTTAACAAAATTGAATAATTACAAAACTGTTCACACAGACTAGTTCAGACCATAGATTAAATATATATACAGGGGTCCCGAAACTCAACGTCAAGCCGGCACCAGGAGAGAGGGTGGTTTAGGTACGGTCTGGGAAAAATAGTAAAAAAAATCTCTGTCACTTCGTTGAGTGATAATTGGCATTTTTCAAAAAAGTTGAAAATCTGTGGTATGTGGATGTGGTAAAGGACGACCACATCTTTAGTTACTGTGGCAACAAATTTCATTTTCCAAAAATCATCGCAATCAATTCAGGGGACCTCAAAACGCATATTTCCGCGAAAATCTCGAAGTCATTTTCCGTCGATTACAATACTTTCCTGCTAGGGTACTAGTCGGAAAGTAAAAATACATGTATGGAGTATTACCCAAAAATAGGTAGTTTAAAACTTGACCAATGGAACTTCATTTTTAACAAATTTTTACAATGACCGAAAACATTATACTTTCTCACAACACTTGCAAAATATTTGTAATTCAGCTATTAAGCAAGATTTCAATGTTCGTTAGTGTAATTCACTAGATAAAACAGTTTCTTGTACATTGGACGTAATTAATAATAAACATTCACTTATATCCGAAATTTTGGGAACTTCAACGTCACCCAAATCTCAAAAGAAAAGATGCTTATTTAACGTACTTAACGTCTCATGTCTCATATAGAATAATTATTATTATTAATTAGCGAACGAATTCAATATGTATGTAACCATGTTCAGGTTAAGTGGGTACAGATAAGTTATTATATAGTTGCTAATATTATATTTTGATAATAAAGGTATTTTACATCCATTAGTGATATCTCCCGTACGGTTAAGTAAAGAATTAAGAAGAGATATGAATCATCAATTTAATTTACCAATTCAAACTTCTTTAGCTAATATTCATCTATTTTATAATATAATTAAGACCAATGTATTTTATATTAATAACAAATTAGCCTTTGTATTTGCTTAATATTATGCTTGATATCTTTCCGATATCGAGCTCCAAGACATATGATATAATGAAAATTTCAAGTTTGCCAATTCATATTGTAGAAAGTAAGTTTGTTCTCATAGCGCCTAAGAGTAATTATGTTATAATAGATCATAATAAATAACACTATACATACGAAAATATAGATATCCATTGTACTCCTTCTAATAGGAGATGTTCACTATCATTAAATGGAACGGGAATTTCACCAAAATTGTTTAGTTCATACTACTACAATGATTCCAAAATCGGCATACAGCAGTCGAATTAGTTTATTTATTTATTTGTTTAAGTTTGGGAGACAAACAACCGAAGCCAATAACATGTCTCCGCTAATTTTACAAGAAAAATAAAAAAAATACAAAGCAACCCTCGGGTGGCGCGATACGAAACAACAAAAGAATCACATTCTAGTGAGGCGTGCAACTCATATCCTAAAAAACTGAATGTATTACATTCTCATAAAATGAAGGAGTGATGAGCAACTCATTGATTTTGTGGATTTTCAGAGCCTCTCGCCAGCTATGGAGAACGCTGTCAAATGCCTTCTGGTAGACTATGTACACAGCATAAATTGGCGGCGAATACATTGAGCGCCGACTGACTGTTTTCGCAAAATTTGTGCGCGACTTGGACGGCCAGTGAATTTTGAAGGTATCCCACATGGCTTATACCTTGGGCTCACGCGTTTCTTCCAAGGGTGGTGTGCGGGGATCCTGGTAACTGCTACTAAGGCTAATTAACACACGCGCAACCAACCTCAAAAGATATAAATAAATTCCGGGAGCGCCTTGAACCATCGTCGCCGCATTTTACGTCGACACTGCTCCCCGATGCCAGTTTCCTTCTGCGGCAAGGGGTTTGTCACCGATGGGTCTATTAAGACACACATAGAGAAAGCGGTTTTGCGGTGGCGCGCCGCGGGGCAACGATACAAGTGCCATTGCGGCCGAATATTTGCCACCTACGCCAGCCTCAGACTCTACCAGCAAGGTTCATCCTCAGCAATATAATGCTGAAATGAAGACTGAGCTGGCGGATCCGATCCGCGACCACATTGCTTGGACCGATGAGCTACTAATATTCACGGCCAGGGCTGAGGTTCTACCGCCCCCTTGTAGTCCACACATTTTTGAACAGGAGTACATTGTTATAACCATGTCAGATTATAGGGGGTGCCGGATTACCGCGGGTCTACTGTATTGCAATGGTGCGTCGGCAAACCGACATCCGCGCAGCTGACGCGTGTGGTCCTCCTCCGCGCAGCGGAAGGGCTGACTGTCGGTATTGCACTGCAAGTCCTCATATATCGCCGGCAATATAGTGGTCCGCGCCGACAGTCCGTACCGACCGTCCGCTTTCTAGTGTTACCGGCCTGAGACGGCCGATCAGGCTTCGAGTCCCGTGGGGGCGCCGCGCGCCGGAGGTCTTTCTCTCCCATGTTGCGCAGTGATGACCCTAGCGGTGTTTATTGCGGAACTGGTTGCCGACCGGTCTCTTATAGAACAACCCTCGAGAGTGAGTTGGCCATAGCAAAATCCTCAACGTCTGACCCCCAAGCGCTCAACCTAATGGCGCCGAAATTTCGAAAAGAGGACAACAATGATCCCGAAGGATAGTGGTCGTGCCGATCCGGATAATTGGAGGTCGATTATCAGTGCGTTGCACAACCTGCAGTTCTTCAGCCGCCTGTTGTCCAGACGTTTTTCCGGACTGCACTATCAATAGCCTCACTCTGCGCGCTCTTATCAGAGGAAGTAGGGACGTCATCAAGCCCTACTCATTTATCGCATTAGATCTGCGAAAGATGTTTGACACGGTCTCACACCATTCTATCGCGCGTGCGCTAAGGACGTTCCGACTAGCGGCAAGAATTCTTGTCACAATTGGCGGAAAACATCTGGTCATATTCCGATTGGAGGTAGAGAAAAGCAGGGCAACCTATTGTCATCAATCCTCTTTAATGTGTTTATGGATGCCCGTGGATAGGTCCAGCAGTCCTTGTTGCCGGACGTGGCAACGCCAATGACCTCATCTTGATCGGTGAAATTGTAAAGTCGGCTAGAAAGCTCCTGAAGACCACAACATGTTTCTTCGTCGCCCGTGGGTTGACAATTAACGCTAGGAAGGGTGTGGTCTTGTCGGTCTCCGTGCTGCCATGGAAGAAGAAGCTGGTCATGAACAAATCTCCAAACTATACCCTCGTGGTTTTCGAGCGCCACTATTGAATGTATTAGGTAAAAGCGTAAATTTCATAAGAAATGGAAAATGTATCATAACAAATCGACTACCTTACCTTTGCACTGCTCCGCGCACGCTCGACGCGTCTTATTGCACCCGACTATCGCGAGTACGTTGCGTCCGTCGAGCCTTCCATTGCAGTGGAGCCGGGTCATGTCTGATCGTTCGTCGCTCACAAGCGTCGTGGCGCTTCTCAGATCCCGCGTACGCTCAGGTTCGATGATGATGTTGCCTCTGACGGGGCCTCCGTTAGTGAGCTATTCAGCTCGTATTTCTCATCCGTCTTCATTGATAGTCGGGATGGGGGGCGTCGGTTGGGCGGAATTCACGCGCGGGGAATGCTCCAACCTTATTTACTGTCTCGCAGGTCCTTGAATGCTTGCGTTGATTGGCGCCGTCCACAAGGCGGGACCGGATTGCCTTCCTAGCTTATTTATACGCAATTGTGCCGCAGAATTTGCTGCACCCCTGCATACCATTTTCACTCAATCTATACGCGAATCAAAATTTACCCACGTTTGTAAGAGAGCTTATGTGATTCCAATTTTTAAGTCGGGCAACCGAGAACTGGTTTAGAACTACAGACCGATTTCCATCTTGTCCTGTATCAGTAAGGTTTTTGAAAGCCTGACGTACAAATCTTTACTATTCGAGGTTAAACACAAGATAGCACCTGAGCGGCATGAATTTTTTCCGGGAAGGTCTGTCGAAATCAACTTAAGCACTTACACCGAATTTATTTTAAATTCCCTCGACTTCTGGATTCGGTTAGATGCTGTATACACAGACTTTAGTAAAGCCTTTAACAAGATTGATCATGATATCTTAATCTAAGAGTTAGAGGATGAATTCGGTCTGGATGAATTCTTCATGTCGTGGCTCTCCTCCTACATAACAAATCGGTCTCAGGCGGTTCTGGTCAATAATTTCTATTCAGCTTTCGTCCGGTGTTGCCCAGGGGTCACACATTGGCCCCTTGCTCTTTTCCATTTATGTTAATGATATTTTCACTGGCTTTAGACGAGCCAATTCCCTGATGTACGCGGACGACTTTAAGATCTTCTATAGAATCACATCCCTTCAGGACTGTCTTGAGCTCAAGGCCGACCTAGACCGTTTCCATAATTATTGTACTATGAATAAGCTTGTTCTTAACTGTAATAAATACCATAGAATCATATTTGCCAGAAACCGCTATATTGTTTAGCACGCTTACAGACAAAAACGCCATGTGAGATGCCTGAGCAGAAGGTTCTGTCTCCACGCCTGTCCATACGAACAACGTTGTACGGTGTTCGGAATGGTTCCGCTGTAGGTACGCCGTTGTGCCCAGGATGTCATTTTTACTTTCCAACTAGTACCTAGAAGTATTGTAAACGACGGAAAAAATGTTTCGGGATTTCAGTGAAAATACGCGTTTTGGGGTCCCCGGAATCGATTGCAACGTTTTCTGGAAAATGTGTGTGTGTGTGTGTCTGTGTCTGTGTCTGTGTGTGGCTGTGTGCGGCTGTGTGTGGCTGTGTGTGTCTGTGTGTGGCTGTGTGTGTCTCACAATCTGAGAGGAGGAACGAGGTCCCTTCGGAGTTATTATTTTTTCCAAATGGAAGACTCCCAACCACTTACACCAAGAGAGTATTTATTTATTTTTTTTTTATTTATTTATTCATCAATACACATTCTAACAAAGTAAACGTTAGCTAGCGAGTGGCAGGTAAACTATTTGCCACGAAACTCGAAGGTTTGTATGTGGCGGCAATCAGCTACTTACAGATAAAAAAAGAATAAAAAGAAACGATTTTCTTAAAACTACACAGAAAAAAAACAAGAAAAAAAAGTGACACAAAAATCATACCACATCGAGCAAGATACAATGCGGATGGCCAAACAAAAAGAAGGAAAAAAAGGGCACGCTAGTACCTATTAGATTATGTGCTATTCTAGACTCTCAAAAAGCAAATCCAAGTTTGTAGTTGAGCGTAGCCACATTTTAATAACCCTCCCCTTATTGCTGGTATTTAGTGATAAGTTGTTGGTGCTTACAAAGTGATTTATACTGTTAAATATTTTTGGCGAAAAATCGGTGAAATGTTTCTGTGCAATTGACGTGCGCACTCTGCTCAGGTTAACGTTGCCCATGACATTGTTGCGAGTAGCATAACCATGATCAATGGCCCGAAAAGTTTCCTTCCTTTTAAAAATAAACTTTGCAATTTCGAAGGCGTACAATTCTCTTAAAGAGAACACCCCCGACTCCTCAAAGAGCGCCGTTGTTGGGTATCTCAGCGGTTTGTTTAACATCGCTTTTATTATATGCCTTTGAGTGGTTATTAATTTCTCAATGTAGATGTTGGCTGCCCCACCCCAGCCCAACAGCCCATACGTAAGAACTGATTGCACCAACGAGAAATAAAATGTTTTTAGTGCCCCCACAGAAACAACAAATCTCATTCTCTTAAACACATACACCATACGACGAAGCCGATTAATTACCAAATCCAAATGATGATTCCATCTTAAGTGTTCATCTATAATAATTCCCAGGTATTTAATTGAGATCTGACGCAAAATGGAACTACACTGGAATCCCTCTCTATGGCAATCAAAATTGTGTACTACAAAACTGTTAAAATTATCATCTTGGGATTGACGGATTTTAAAAGCAACAAACCCCGATTTATCAATGTTCAAAGAAAGAAGATTCTGGTCTAACCAGTCTTTCATTTGGGATAAATCATCAATAACCATACGCTGCATCTGATCCCTACTCGTACCCTCGACAAAAAGGATTGTGTCATCCGCATAAGAAATAATCGTGCCGTTTAGCTGAACAGACATTAGGTCGTTAATATATAACAAAAAGAGTAGAGGACCTATTATGGTTCCTTGGAGAACACCCGAACTTAATGTCATTTCTGCGCTAAATTGTGTGCCAATTTTTACCACCTGATTTCTATTACTTAAATAACTACAAAGCAATTTCCATGGTACACCTCTGACTCCCAAAACACTCAGTTTTTTTTCAATAATAAGGCGTGGTTTACAGTATCGAAGGCCTTTGCTAGATCCAAGAAAACAGCCATGCAAGGTCGACCACAATCAAAACTATTAATTATTTTTGAGCTTAATAGCGCTAACGCGTCATTAGTAGATTTATTCTTACAAAATCTAAACTGATTCTCGTTTATGACGTTGTCATCAATAAAACTCAGTAGTCGTTTATGTATCAGTGATTCAAAAACTTTTGCTAGGTTGTTAATTAGCGAAATTGGTCGATAGTTTGTCATGTTGCATTTGTCCCCCGTCTTATACAGTGTGTCCAGGAAAGTCCGCACCATACGGGAAAAACTTTTATTATCCATTTCTCAGAAAATTTTATTTTTTATGAAAGAATACGATCATAAGATCTTTAAAATATTGCACCATATACTGGATGTTAAAAAAAAAACGCGCATAAGAGTAAAGTACCTGGAATATTAACATTATCGAAAAATTATATTTGGAAATGTTGCTCAGAATTAATAACTACGCTTAGATTTGAAATCACAGCCACCTACGACAGAAAAAAAATTTTTTGCTTCTTTTTTAAATTTTCACTATTTGAGAAGGGTTTTGTAGCTTAGGGCTTGTGACTTAAAATGATTCTTCTTAAATGGTTTCTTAGATATTTGTTCAAATTTCCTATAATACTCGCCATTTTGACAGCGTTTCCAGCGCTTTTTTAAAGTCATTGCAAAAATTACCGTTTTCTTGGTGCGCTTACGATTTTTCAGCCAGTAAATATCAAAATATCGAGTATTATAGGAAATTTGAACAAATATCTAAGAAACCTTTTAAGGAGAATCATCTCAAATCACTAGCAGATACAAAATTGTTCTCAAATAGTGGAAATTTAAAAAAGGCGAAGCAATCAAGCAATAAAAAAAATGTGACAAAAACGGTGAAATGGTCGGCACCAGTTCCTTTATGGTTCTTATGCGAACACCATCTCTCCCACAGGACTTAGAATTTCTCAGTTCGAGATTGTCTCGGATACCTCCTCACTCGAAATTGGTGCCAGAAACATAGCGTTGTCAACTTTTAAATGGCGCAGATCCGGTTCAACATCGCGGTCAGAGATCGGTTCCGCTTGACAACATTTACAAAAAATGAATTAAAAGCGTTAGCTATATCGACTTTGTCTGTCTTCACTTTCCCATCATCGTTAATGCTTCCTATCTCAGAACGATCTTTCGGAGTTCCTATCAACTCGCTTGCAGCAGACCACAGTTCCCTTTGATTATTAATTATGCTCTACTAGTATGCTCTACACAGGAGTACACAAATTCGTAATTCCCACCACTTCAGGTAACAGATTAGACAACTCTACACCAATTAACACACATTTTCTACATCGAATAGTATGTCAACAGCGCACCACTCTTCAATAAAATCACGAAACAATACCACCAATATCCACAATACACCAAATAAGAATAAACACCAATGACACATAGAATTGCAATTTATTGCATGACTTGGAATGCCTGTAGTATTGGTAAAAATAAACATAGCCTTTTTCATTTTTTATCCCAACATACACAAGATATAACAGTAATATGGAAACCTGGTTACAACTCAAGTTTCCAATTTCAACCCCAGGTTATAAAGCTTTTCATATTTATCGCCTTGATGGGTGTTCGGTTTACTGTCTAGTAAGCTATGCGCGTCTAAATTAGATCAGGCCAGCTGTGCACTCAAAAAGTGATATCAACACAAACATTCATATAAAAATGAGTTATAAGTAAACATCGAGAGAGAACGGACATCCGCTCTCCTATTCTCCTGCCGTGGTCAATCCTATTGGACTACTGCTTTCCTGCTCTTCTACGTTGGTCCAACATAGTGAACCACCGCCACTGCCACTCCCCGTTGTTCTGCTCTGGTCCTGCCCCTGAATCATCGCACCTGATTTATATAATTACATTTCGGTCCGTCGTTGTCAAATAAATGCTGCCGATACAATTGGTATGTAATTTATCGATTCTACTCGAAAAATCAGTCATTATAGATAAAACTACAGAGCACGATACAGGAAGTAACGCCCATATAGTATCATTCAAAATATCCCACCCAATACCGATTTCGCCGCAGATGACTGGAGGAGAGTTATCACAACAATGGAACCAGGACCAATAATAATCAGTCTGGGAGATTTTAATACCGCACACAGCTTTTGGAAGCCTGGTTACCAACAACAGAGGAGCACACTCGGAGACATTCAATCTAATAAGTGCAAGCGACGGTACTCCTAAGCTCATGGTCAGAAACTTTGTGCAGGGAAATGTGTTGGATTTGGTATTATGTTCTGCCGAGATGTCACAACTTATTACACTGCACTAAAATCAGAGATACGTTGGGAAGCAATCATTTCCCACAGTTTACACTGCAAAAAATACATCACAAATAGTAACAATGTAGCCAAGATGAGCCTGCAGTCAAATGTCACTCCTTGGTCTCGAACAGTGTCCACCCTCGCTAGTAACATATTGTCGATTACACACTCATCAAGAACAGGTGTTGATGACCCTCCGATTTATTCGTCAGAAAAGCTTATTAAAAAAGCTTAGCGGAATAAACTAAAAAGGGGCAGAGGAAACATCCAAAAAACAGATCATCCAAAAAATAGGATGAACTATAAGGGTCCGAGAGTAGATCCCTGTGGAACATCACATGTGGTAGTAAATTAAAAGGAATGATATTCATTGCATTGCACATTGCACTGGCGATGGTGTAGATTGCAACAAATATGTTTCAAGAACGGTATACATAATTAATGTCATTGGAGAATGAACTGGTATGAGGTTGGTCAAAATTAGTTGAATTCCTATAAAAATGCATGTAACATTTGCCACTTTCGGTTGTTAGATTGTCATAAAAAAACAATCCAAGTTCGTCCCCTGGTAATTCTAAACATATGTTCCAAATTTCAGCTCGATTCATCGTACCGGCACACTAAAACATATCCATACATACATACACACACATACATCCACACACACACACACACACACACACACACACACACACACACACACACACACACACGCACACGCACACGCACACGCACACGCACACGCACCCGCACCCGCACACGCCCACGCGCCCACGCGCACACGCGCACACGCGCACACGCGCACAGACGCACAGACGCACAGACGCACAGACGCACAGACGCACAGACGCACACACGCACAGACGCACACACGCACACACGCACACACGCACACACGCACACACGCACACACGCACACACGCACACACGCACACACGCACACACGCACACACGCACACACGCACACACACACACACACACACACACACACACACACATACACACACACACACATACACACACACACACATACACACACACACACACACACAGACACACACACACAGACACACACACACAGACACACACACACACACACACACACACACACACACACACACACACACACACACACACACACACACACAGAGACACAGACACAGACACAGACACAGACGCAGACGCAGACGCAGACGCAGACGCAGACGCAGACGCAGACGCAGACGCAGACGCACACGCAGACGCAGACGCAGACGCAGACGCAGACGCAGACGCAGACGCAGACGCAGACGCAGACGCAGACGCAGACGCAGACGCAGACGCAGACGCAGACGCAGACGCAGACGCAGACGCAGACGCAGACGCAGACGCAGACGCAGACGCAGACGCAGACGCAGACGCAGACGCAGACGCAGACGCAGACGCAGACGCAGACGCAGACGCAGACGCAGACGCAGACGCAGACGCAGACGCAGACGCAGACGCAGACGCAGACGCAGACGCAGACGCAGACGCAGACGCAGACGCAGACGCAGACGCAGACACAGACACAGACACAGACACAGACACAGACACAGACACAGACACACACACACACACATTTTCAAGAAATTAGTGCAATCAATTTAGAGCACAAAGGGCGTATTTTCGCTAAAATCTCGTTTTCCCCGTAGATTACTCCGTAGAATTATTTAGCAAACTAAACTAATCGATTACGAATAAAACTTGAATAGAAGTTGGAGACGACTTAGACGAGACGGATAATTCTGTGGACAACCTTACACAAAGTTATGACGGCTTCACCACTATATCTAAGGACTTGGAAACCATAAAGTTATTGTTAAATGGGCAAATTAAAGAACCGGAGGAGCTGCGTCATGAAATCGTTGAAATGGCAAGTGTTAATGCTATATTAAATTTAAAGTTCCAGGATGTAAATAATCAGTTCAAAAGCAAAACTTTAGCTGCGCCATATGTTAGAGAGGAGCGGGAGTTTGCAGCAAATACAACTGGTCACCGACGCTTTCAACGACGACCAAAATTGCTAATTCTTGGGGATGGCCAATGTAGATATGCATCTTATATTATGCAATGCCATATGGGTGACTCTTACGAGGTTCAAAGTATATTCAAACCAAATGCGACATTTGAACAGGTTGTTGAAGATGTGGATCGTCTTTGTCGGTCGTTTGATAAGCATGATGTGGTGGTGATAGTGGCTGGTAGAAACAATGGTCTGGGGGGCGGTTTTGTCGATAGGATTGAGACATCATTGGAGAGACTTCAGCACACTAACGTAGTTATCGTATCAGTTTCGTTCCTAAATAGTGAGCGCTCTATGATAAACACTGTTTTTAATTTTAACTGTCTTACGTATGATATTTTAGGCAAGAATTTAGACTCTAATGTATGTTTTATTGATGTGAATGAAGCGGTGTCGCTTTCTGGTATCCAGCGAGCAGGTGTTTACCTCACAAAGAGGGGAAAACAAAAACTGTTTTCGCTTGTCTCAAAAGTTATGGCCGCCATGACTGAAAGTGTGAATGAACAAAACTCGTAAATTTACGTAGATTTTGAAAATTTTAGATATGTAGATATATGTGATACCCCGCCGATTATTCAGTGCTCCTAACAATAACAAACAAAATAAAATCTCGTTTATGACATATAATGTTAGAAGTCTTCGCAACAAAGCGGAGAGATTAGATGTATGTCTAGTGGATAGGCAGTTTGATTTTTTGTGTTTGACGGATCATATCAAATAGTCAGTACGGTTTCATACCGGGACGGTCATGTGAGTCAGCCTTGTTTGATGCAATGTCTGCGATATTGGAGAGTATTGACGGTCGTAGGTGTGTAGCAGCAGTATTTTATGATCTCTCCGGCGCTTTTGACACGGTGTCCCACTAGCGGTTGATAGCCAAGATGGAGTCACTGGGCGTTAGGGGTATAGCGCGAGTCTCTTAAAGTCGTATTTAAGCGATAGGAGTCAAAGAGTAAAGGTTGCTGGAAAAACCGGCTCAACATCATCGATATTGAAAGCGGGTGTACCGCAGGGGTCGATCTTGGGGCCTCTACTATTTCTAATTTACAGGAACGACTTACGAGAGCATGTGAGGTTGGGGAGGTTGTATCAGTTCGTAGACGACATCAGTCTAATCATTTCGCATTGGGATTGGGAGACACAGACACAGACACAGACACAGACACAGACACAGACACAGACACAGACACAGACACAGACACAGACACAGACACAGACACAGACACAGACACAGACACAGACACAGACACAGACACAGACACAGACACAGACACAGACACAGACACAGACACAGACACAGACACAGACACAGACACAGACACAGACACAGACACAGACACAGACACAGACACAGACACAGACACAGACACAGACACAGACACAGACACAGACACAGACACACACACACACACACACACACACACACACACACACACACACACACACACACATTTTCAAGAAATTAGTGCAATCAATTTAGAGCACAAAGGGCGTATTTTCGCTAAAATCTCGTTTTCCCCGTAGATTACTCCGTAGAATTATTTAGCAAACTAAACTAATCGATTACGAATAAAACTTGAATAGAAGTTGGAGACGACTTAGACGAGACGGATAATTCTGTGGACAACCTTACACAAAGTTATGACGGCTTCACCACTATATCTAAGGACTTGGAAACCATAAAGTTATTGTTAAATGGGCAAATTAAAGAACCGGAGGAGCTGCGTCATGAAATCGTTGAAATGGCAAGTGTTAATGCTATATTAAATTTAAAGTTCCAGGATGTAAATAATCAGTTCAAAAGCAAAACTTTAGCTGCGCCATATGTTAGAGAGGAGCGGGAGTTTGCAGCAAATACAACTGGTCACCGACGCTTTCAACGACGACCAAAATTGCTAATTCTTGGGGATGGCCAATGTAGATATGCATCTTATATTATGCAATGCCATATGGGTGACTCTTACGAGGTTCAAAGTATATTCAAACCAAATGCGACATTTGAACAGGTTGTTGAAGATGTGGATCGTCTTTGTCGGTCGTTTGATAAGCATGATGTGGTGGTGATAGTGGCTGGTAGAAACAATGGTCTGGGGGGCGGTTTTGTCGATAGGATTGAGACATCATTGGAGAGACTTCAGCACACTAACGTAGTTATCGTATCAGTTTCGTTCCTAAATAGTGAGCGCTCTATGATAAACACTGTTTTTAATTTTAACTGTCTTACGTATGATATTTTAGGCAAGAATTTAGACTCTAATGTATGTTTTATTGATGTGAATGAAGCGGTGTCGCTTTCTGGTATCCAGCGAGCAGGTGTTTACCTCACAAAGAGGGGAAAACAAAAACTGTTTTCGCTTGTCTCAAAAGTTATGGCCGCCATGACTGAAAGTGTGAATGAACAAAACTCGTAAATTTACGTAGATTTTGAAAATTTTAGATATGTAGATATATGTGATACCCCGCCGATTATTCAGTGCTCCTAACAATAACAAACAAAATAAAATCTCGTTTATGACATATAATGTTAGAAGTCTTCGCAACAAAGCGGAGAGATTAGATGTATGTCTAGTGGATAGGCAGTTTGATTTTTTGTGTTTGACGGATCATATCAAATAGTCAGTACGGTTTCATACCGGGACGGTCATGTGAGTCAGCCTTGTTTGATGCAATGTCTGCGATATTGGAGAGTATTGACGGTCGTAGGTGTGTAGCAGCAGTATTTTATGATCTCTCCGGCGCTTTTGACACGGTGTCCCACTAGCGGTTGATAGCCAAGATGGAGTCACTGGGCGTTAGGGGTATAGCGCGAGTCTCTTAAAGTCGTATTTAAGCGATAGGAGTCAAAGAGTAAAGGTTGCTGGAAAAACCGGCTCAACATCATCGATATTGAAAGCGGGTGTACCGCAGGGGTCGATCTTGGGGCCTCTACTATTTCTAATTTACAGGAACGACTTACGAGAGCATGTGAGGTTGGGGAGGTTGTATCAGTTCGTAGACGACATCAGTCTAATCATTTCGCATTGGGATTGGGAGACACAGACACAGACACAGACACAGACACAGACACAGACACAGACACAGACACAGACACAGACACAGACACAGACACAGACACAGACACAGACACAGACACAGACACAGACACAGACACAGACACAGACACAGACACAGACACAGACACAGACACAGACACAGACACAGACACAGACACAGACACAGACACAGACACAGACACAGACACAGACACAGACACAGACACAGACACAGACACACACACACACACACACACACACACACACACACACACACACACACACACACACACACACATTTTCAAGAAATTAGTGCAATCAATTTAGAGCACAAAGGGCGTATTTTCGCTAAAATCTCGTTTTCCCCGTAGATTACTCCGTAGAATTATTTAGCAAACTAAACTAATCGATTACGAATAAAACTTGAATAGAAGTTGGAGACGACTTAGACGAGACGGATAATTCTGTGGACAACCTTACACAAAGTTATGACGGCTTCACCACTATATCTAAGGACTTGGAAACCATAAAGTTATTGTTAAATGGGCAAATTAAAGAACCGGAGGAGCTGCGTCATGAAATCGTTGAAATGGCAAGTGTTAATGCTATATTAAATTTAAAGTTCCAGGATGTAAATAATCAGTTCAAAAGCAAAACTTTAGCTGCGCCATATGTTAGAGAGGAGCGGGAGTTTGCAGCAAATACAACTGGTCACCGACGCTTTCAACGACGACCAAAATTGCTAATTCTTGGGGATGGCCAATGTAGATATGCATCTTATATTATGCAATGCCATATGGGTGACTCTTACGAGGTTCAAAGTATATTCAAACCAAATGCGACATTTGAACAGGTTGTTGAAGATGTGGATCGTCTTTGTCGGTCGTTTGATAAGCATGATGTGGTGGTGATAGTGGCTGGTAGAAACAATGGTCTGGGGGGCGGTTTTGTCGATAGGATTGAGACATCATTGGAGAGACTTCAGCACACTAACGTAGT
The DNA here is from genome assembly GCA_963971325.1 of Aphodius granarius. Lineage (NCBI taxonomy): Eukaryota > Metazoa > Arthropoda > Insecta > Coleoptera > Scarabaeidae > Aphodius > Aphodius granarius. Next base: position 16,661,661 of record OZ020222.1, on the reverse strand, counting down.
TATCGTATCAGTTTCGTTCCTAAATAGTGAGCGCTCTATGATAAACACTGTTTTTAATTTTAACTGTCTTACGTATGATATTTTAGGCAAGAATTTAGACTCTAATGTATGTTTTATTGATGTGAATGAAGCGGTGTCGCTTTCTGGTATCCAGCGAGCAGGTGTTTACCTCACAAAGAGGGGAAAACAAAAACTGTTTTCGCTTGTCTCAAAAGTTATGGCCGCCATGACTGAAAGTGTGAATGAACAAAACTCGTAAATTTACGTAGATTTTGAAAATTTTAGATATGTAGATATATGTGATACCCCGCCGATTATTCAGTGCTCCTAACAATAACAAACAAAATAAAATCTCGTTTATGACATATAATGTTAGAAGTCTTCGCAACAAAGCGGAGAGATTAGATGTATGTCTAGTGGATAGGCAGTTTGATTTTTTGTGTTTGACGGATCATATCAAATAGTCAGTACGGTTTCATACCGGGACGGTCATGTGAGTCAGCCTTGTTTGATGCAATGTCTGCGATATTGGAGAGTATTGACGGTCGTAGGTGTGTAGCAGCAGTATTTTATGATCTCTCCGGCGCTTTTGACACGGTGTCCCACTAGCGGTTGATAGCCAAGATGGAGTCACTGGGCGTTAGGGGTATAGCGCGAGTCTCTTAAAGTCGTATTTAAGCGATAGGAGTCAAAGAGTAAAGGTTGCTGGAAAAACCGGCTCAACATCATCGATATTGAAAGCGGGTGTACCGCAGGGGTCGATCTTGGGGCCTCTACTATTTCTAATTTACAGGAACGACTTACGAGAGCATGTGAGGTTGGGGAGGTTGTATCAGTTCGTAGACGACATCAGTCTAATCATTTCGCATTGGGATTGGGAGACACAGACACAGACACAGACACAGACACAGACACAGACACAGACACAGACACAGACACAGACACAGACACAGACACAGACACAGACACAGACACAGACACAGACACAGACACAGACACAGACACAGACACAGACACAGACACAGACACAGACACAGACACAGACACAGACACAGACACAGACACAGACACAGACACAGACACAGACACAGACACAGACACAGACACAGACACACACACACACACACACACACACACACACACACACACACACACACACACACACACACACATTTTCAAGAAATTAGTGCAATCAATTTAGAGCACAAAGGGCGTATTTTCGCTAAAATCTCGTTTTCCCCGTAGATTACTCCGTAGAATTATTTAGCAAACTAAACTAATCGATTACGAATAAAACTTGAATAGAAGTTGGAGACGACTTAGACGAGACGGATAATTCTGTGGACAACCTTACACAAAGTTATGACGGCTTCACCACTATATCTAAGGACTTGGAAACCATAAAGTTATTGTTAAATGGGCAAATTAAAGAACCGGAGGAGCTGCGTCATGAAATCGTTGAAATGGCAAGTGTTAATGCTATATTAAATTTAAAGTTCCAGGATGTAAATAATCAGTTCAAAAGCAAAACTTTAGCTGCGCCATATGTTAGAGAGGAGCGGGAGTTTGCAGCAAATACAACTGGTCACCGACGCTTTCAACGACGACCAAAATTGCTAATTCTTGGGGATGGCCAATGTAGATATGCATCTTATATTATGCAATGCCATATGGGTGACTCTTACGAGGTTCAAAGTATATTCAAACCAAATGCGACATTTGAACAGGTTGTTGAAGATGTGGATCGTCTTTGTCGGTCGTTTGATAAGCATGATGTGGTGGTGATAGTGGCTGGTAGAAACAATGGTCTGGGGGGCGGTTTTGTCGATAGGATTGAGACATCATTGGAGAGACTTCAGCACACTAACGTAGTTATCGTATCAGTTTCGTTCCTAAATAGTGAGCGCTCTATGATAAACACTGTTTTTAATTTTAACTGTCTTACGTATGATATTTTAGGCAAGAATTTAGACTCTAATGTATGTTTTATTGATGTGAATGAAGCGGTGTCGCTTTCTGGTATCCAGCGAGCAGGTGTTTACCTCACAAAGAGGGGAAAACAAAAACTGTTTTCGCTTGTCTCAAAAGTTATGGCCGCCATGACTGAAAGTGTGAATGAACAAAACTCGTAAATTTACGTAGATTTTGAAAATTTTAGATATGTAGATATATGTGATACCCCGCCGATTATTCAGTGCTCCTAACAATAACAAACAAAATAAAATCTCGTTTATGACATATAATGTTAGAAGTCTTCGCAACAAAGCGGAGAGATTAGATGTATGTCTAGTGGATAGGCAGTTTGATTTTTTGTGTTTGACGGATCATATCAAATAGTCAGTACGGTTTCATACCGGGACGGTCATGTGAGTCAGCCTTGTTTGATGCAATGTCTGCGATATTGGAGAGTATTGACGGTCGTAGGTGTGTAGCAGCAGTATTTTATGATCTCTCCGGCGCTTTTGACACGGTGTCCCACTAGCGGTTGATAGCCAAGATGGAGTCACTGGGCGTTAGGGGTATAGCGCGAGTCTCTTAAAGTCGTATTTAAGCGATAGGAGTCAAAGAGTAAAGGTTGCTGGAAAAACCGGCTCAACATCATCGATATTGAAAGCGGGTGTACCGCAGGGGTCGATCTTGGGGCCTCTACTATTTCTAATTTACAGGAACGACTTACGAGAGCATGTGAGGTTGGGGAGGTTGTATCAGTTCGTAGACGACATCAGTCTAATCATTTCGCATTGGGATTGGGAGACACAGACACAGACACAGACACAGACACAGACACAGACACAGACACAGACACAGACACAGACACAGACACAGACACAGACACAGACACAGACACAGACACAGACACAGACACAGACACAGACACAGACACAGACACAGACACAGACACAGACACAGACACAGACACAGACACAGACACAGACACAGACACAGACACAGACACAGACACAGACACACACACACACACACACACACACACACACACACACACACACACACACACACACATTTTCAAGAAATTAGTGCAATCAATTTAGAGCACAAAGGGCGTATTTTCGCTAAAATCTCGTTTTCCCCGTAGATTACTCCGTAGAATTATTTAGCAAACTAAACTAATCGATTACGAATAAAACTTGAATAGAAGTTGGAGACGACTTAGACGAGACGGATAATTCTGTGGACAACCTTACACAAAGTTATGACGGCTTCACCACTATATCTAAGGACTTGGAAACCATAAAGTTATTGTTAAATGGGCAAATTAAAGAACCGGAGGAGCTGCGTCATGAAATCGTTGAAATGGCAAGTGTTAATGCTATATTAAATTTAAAGTTCCAGGATGTAAATAATCAGTTCAAAAGCAAAACTTTAGCTGCGCCATATGTTAGAGAGGAGCGGGAGTTTGCAGCAAATACAACTGGTCACCGACGCTTTCAACGACGACCAAAATTGCTAATTCTTGGGGATGGCCAATGTAGATATGCATCTTATATTATGCAATGCCATATGGGTGACTCTTACGAGGTTCAAAGTATATTCAAACCAAATGCGACATTTGAACAGGTTGTTGAAGATGTGGATCGTCTTTGTCGGTCGTTTGATAAGCATGATGTGGTGGTGATAGTGGCTGGTAGAAACAATGGTCTGGGGGGCGGTTTTGTCGATAGGATTGAGACATCATTGGAGAGACTTCAGCACACTAACGTAGTTATCGTATCAGTTTCGTTCCTAAATAGTGAGCGCTCTATGATAAACACTGTTTTTAATTTTAACTGTCTTACGTATGATATTTTAGGCAAGAATTTAGACTCTAATGTATGTTTTATTGATGTGAATGAAGCGGTGTCGCTTTCTGGTATCCAGCGAGCAGGTGTTTACCTCACAAAGAGGGGAAAACAAAAACTGTTTTCGCTTGTCTCAAAAGTTATGGCCGCCATGACTGAAAGTGTGAATGAACAAAACTCGTAAATTTACGTAGATTTTGAAAATTTTAGATATGTAGATATATGTGATACCCCGCCGATTATTCAGTGCTCCTAACAATAACAAACAAAATAAAATCTCGTTTATGACATATAATGTTAGAAGTCTTCGCAACAAAGCGGAGAGATTAGATGTATGTCTAGTGGATAGGCAGTTTGATTTTTTGTGTTTGACGGATCATATCAAATAGTCAGTACGGTTTCATACCGGGACGGTCATGTGAGTCAGCCTTGTTTGATGCAATGTCTGCGATATTGGAGAGTATTGACGGTCGTAGGTGTGTAGCAGCAGTATTTTATGATCTCTCCGGCGCTTTTGACACGGTGTCCCACTAGCGGTTGATAGCCAAGATGGAGTCACTGGGCGTTAGGGGTATAGCGCGAGTCTCTTAAAGTCGTATTTAAGCGATAGGAGTCAAAGAGTAAAGGTTGCTGGAAAAACCGGCTCAACATCATCGATATTGAAAGCGGGTGTACCGCAGGGGTCGATCTTGGGGCCTCTACTATTTCTAATTTACAGGAACGACTTACGAGAGCATGTGAGGTTGGGGAGGTTGTATCAGTTCGTAGACGACATCAGTCTAATCATTTCGCATTGGGATTGGGAGACACAGACACAGACACAGACACAGACACAGACACAGACACAGACACAGACACAGACACAGACACAGACACAGACACAGACACAGACACAGACACAGACACAGACACAGACACAGACACAGACACAGACACAGACACAGACACAGACACAGACACAGACACAGACACAGACACAGACACAGACACAGACACAGACACAGACACAGACACAGACACAGACACAGACACAGACACAGACACAGACACAGACACAGACACAGACACAGACACAGACACACACACACACACACACACACACACACACACACACACACACACACACACATTTTCAAGAAATTAGTGCAATCAATTTAGAGCACAAAGGGCGTATTTTCGCTAAAATCTCGTTTTCCCCGTAGATTACTCCGTAGAATTATTTAGCAAACTAAACTAATCGATTACGAATAAAACTTGAATAGAAGTTGGAGACGACTTAGACGAGACGGATAATTCTGTGGACAACCTTACACAAAGTTATGACGGCTTCACCACTATATCTAAGGACTTGGAAACCATAAAGTTATTGTTAAATGGGCAAATTAAAGAACCGGAGGAGCTGCGTCATGAAATCGTTGAAATGGCAAGTGTTAATGCTATATTAAATTTAAAGTTCCAGGATGTAAATAATCAGTTCAAAAGCAAAACTTTAGCTGCGCCATATGTTAGAGAGGAGCGGGAGTTTGCAGCAAATACAACTGGTCACCGACGCTTTCAACGACGACCAAAATTGCTAATTCTTGGGGATGGCCAATGTAGATATGCATCTTATATTATGCAATGCCATATGGGTGACTCTTACGAGGTTCAAAGTATATTCAAACCAAATGCGACATTTGAACAGGTTGTTGAAGATGTGGATCGTCTTTGTCGGTCGTTTGATAAGCATGATGTGGTGGTGATAGTGGCTGGTAGAAACAATGGTCTGGGGGGCGGTTTTGTCGATAGGATTGAGACATCATTGGAGAGACTTCAGCACACTAACGTAGTTATCGTATCAGTTTCGTTCCTAAATAGTGAGCGCTCTATGATAAACACTGTTTTTAATTTTAACTGTCTTACGTATGATATTTTAGGCAAGAATTTAGACTCTAATGTATGTTTTATTGATGTGAATGAAGCGGTGTCGCTTTCTGGTATCCAGCGAGCAGGTGTTTACCTCACAAAGAGGGGAAAACAAAAACTGTTTTCGCTTGTCTCAAAAGTTATGGCCGCCATGACTGAAAGTGTGAATGAACAAAACTCGTAAATTTACGTAGATTTTGAAAATTTTAGATATGTAGATATATGTGATACCCCGCCGATTATTCAGTGCTCCTAACAATAACAAACAAAATAAAATCTCGTTTATGACATATAATGTTAGAAGTCTTCGCAACAAAGCGGAGAGATTAGATGTATGTCTAGTGGATAGGCAGTTTGATTTTTTGTGTTTGACGGATCATATCAAATAGTCAGTACGGTTTCATACCGGGACGGTCATGTGAGTCAGCCTTGTTTGATGCAATGTCTGCGATATTGGAGAGTATTGACGGTCGTAGGTGTGTAGCAGCAGTATTTTATGATCTCTCCGGCGCTTTTGACACGGTGTCCCACTAGCGGTTGATAGCCAAGATGGAGTCACTGGGCGTTAGGGGTATAGCGCGAGTCTCTTAAAGTCGTATTTAAGCGATAGGAGTCAAAGAGTAAAGGTTGCTGGAAAAACCGGCTCAACATCATCGATATTGAAAGCGGGTGTACCGCAGGGGTCGATCTTGGGGCCTCTACTATTTCTAATTTACAGGAACGACTTACGAGAGCATGTGAGGTTGGGGAGGTTGTATCAGTTCGTAGACGACATCAGTCTAATCATTTCGCATTGGGATATCTCCGGAATATCAAGATTGGTGACCGAGGCAAATCAAATGATAATGCGCTAGTGTGGTCGAAATGGCATGCGACTGAACCCCTCAAAGTTATGTCTCATTCGGATTTCATTAGAGGTACCACATAATTCTGTATTAGTCAGGGGCTTCGGTAATACGTTGCAATCGGATTTTTCGACGAAGATTTTAGGTGTTTACCTGCAGAGTGATTTGAAATGGGATAAGCATATTAATTATACTGTAATAAAAATAAACAGAGCGTTTTATGCAATGTATATGTTAGCGAATGTATATAATTCGACATTCTATGAAATACCTAGGCATTCTATACATTTCCTACATGCATTAGGCATTGTATATAATAGGAATCATTTTATGCTTTGCCTAGGCGTTTTATACAATACCAACTATTATTTAGGCAAAGAGATTCGTATATCAACTTGCTAGCTTGGCCGACCTTTTATTTCAAATAAAACCAGACTTATATCATTCAAACGTATTTCTGCAATTAAACCCAAAAAATTTCTACGTTACCGAAATCACGGAAAACCAATTGGTGTAAAAGAATCATTTTTTTTTCAGTGAAAACTATTTCTTTTTACTTCAAATAAAATATTTCTTTCAGCCCATGCAGCTCACTTTATTAAATATAAAAATATTTATATGTTTCAAACATACATTCTTTCTCCGAAAGAAATATATTCAAAGAAATACATTTATTTGATTTCACATTTCTTTTCTCTCAGTGTATATCTTTATTTCTTTTTCAAGTTTTGAAAAGCTATTTATTATATACTCTGCCTAGTTCTCACAACTCATTGTATAAAATGCCTAGGCATACTACACAATGCCAGTCATCACATAGGCAATGTATGCAAAACCGTAAACATTTTATACTTTGCCAAATTCCTTGCGGTATCGTATAGAATGCCTAGGCATTGTATACAATGCGGAATTATACACATGCCGGTAACATAAATTGAGGGATATTGCTCCGTTAGGAGCACTTAAATCTTATTATTACTCCTGTGTAGAATCAGTGTTGGCGTACGGCATTATTCTGTGGGGTTTATCACCGGCTGCTCTTTCATTGTTTCGCCTACAGAAGCGGATTGTGAGGTGCATGCTGAGTTTGGGTTACAGGGAGTCATGCAGAAGCCATTTTAAAGAGGTGGGTATCTTGACAATCCCTTGTTTATATATATATATATATATATATATATATATATATATATATATATATATATATATATATATATATATATATATATATATATATATATATATATATATATATATATATATATATAAATATATATATATATATATATATATATATATATATATATATATATATATATATATATATATATAGTTTACTTCTCCTTAGAGTTTCCATCTTACTCTTTGGCTATACCGTACTGACGAGGACTAATAAGTCCGAAACACGTGTCTACGGTTGCAATTAAGATAGCGGGTGTGCCCGAGAGAATCATTTTTACTGTTTAGATTTCACCGCTAATAATTCATTTTCAATTATTATACATGGGCTAAAAGGTGTACCCTGGGGTGTACTAGTTACCTCGACGCGACGTGGCTTCTTGTCCTCCATACCGAGGATGTTGCCACCGAAGCATCAATTGTGTGACATTAGTCTCCCCGATTAAGGTCCCTTTTGTTTTGTTTACTTCTCCTTAGAGTTTCCATCTTACTCTTTGGCTATACCGTACTGACGAGGACTAATAAGTCCGAAACACGTGTCTACGGTTGCAATTAAGATAGCGGGTGTGCCCGAGAGAATCATTTTTACTGTTTAGATTTCACCGCTAATAATTCATTTTCAATTATTATACATGGGCTAAAAGGTGTACCCTGGGGTGTACTAGTTACCTCGACGCGACGTGGCTTCTTGTCCTCCATACCGAGGATGTTGCCACCGAAGCATCAATTGTGTGACATTAGTCTCCCCGATTAAGGTCCCTTTTGTTTTGTTTACTTCTCCTTAGAGTTTCCATCTTACTCTTTGGCTATACCGTACTGACGAGGACTAATAAGTCCGAAACACGTGTCTACGGTTGCAATTAAGATAGCGGGTGTGCCCGAGAGAATCATTTTTACTGTTTAGATTTCACCGCTAATAATTCATTTTCAATTATTATACATGGGCTAAAAGGTGTACCCTGGGGTGTACTAGTTACCTCGACGCGACGTGGCTTCTTGTCCTCCATACCGAGGATGTTGCCACCGAAGCATCAATTGTGTGACATTAGTCTCCCCGATTAAGGTCCCTTTTGTTTTGTTTACTTCTCCTTAGAGTTTCCATCTTACTCTTTGGCTATACCGTACTGACGAGGACTAATAAGTCCGAAACACGTGTCTACGGTTGCAATTAAGATAGCGGGTGTGCCCGAGAGAATCATTTTTACTGTTTAGATTTCACCGCTAATAATTCATTTTCAATTATTATACATGGGCTAAAAGGTGTACCCTGGGGTGTACTAGTTACCTCGACGCGACGTGGCTTCTTGTCCTCCATACCGAGGATGTTGCCACCGAAGCATCAATTGTGTGACATTAGTCTCCCCGATTAAGGTCCCTTTTGTTTTGTTTACTTCTCCTTAGAGTTTCCATCTTACTCTTTGGCTATACCGTACTGACGAGGACTAATAAGTCCGAAACACGTGTCTACGGTTGCAATTAAGATAGCGGGTGTGCCCGAGAGAATCATTTTTACTGTTTAGATTTCACCGCTAATAATTCATTTTCAATTATATATATTTATATATATATATATATATATATATATATATATTTTAATTATTGTAACTGTCGTCCTTATTTTAAACTTTGTGTGGATAAGGGGAATCGACTGGATACTTTAATAAAACTCTTTTTACGTTATGTCGAGCTTTCGGTGCCTTTAATACACTATCACCTTCTTCAGGACTCTACAAATACATTGAAATAGTAAAACAATACAGTTATTTGCAATACAAACAGTTTAAAAACATATTGCGCATTTTCAACTTACATCGTAGTTGAGTTTTTTGTTTATAAGCTAGCGTCACCATTGTTTACCATGGGCTTTTTCGTATCTCTCACCTCGTACCTACAAAATGCTATGTAATTCGTGTTCATTATGGTTTGCACCATCTTCACACCTTACTCATTAACATCACTTTCTTAAATTAGAACGGATGATTGTGGATTTGTTTTCGGTTCTTAATTGCGCTTACGTTGTTGTCATCGCCATCTTGGTTTACGTTGGTACCGTGTCTTGTTTCAGGTTGGTATTATCCTCTTCACCCCACTACTGACTTCGGCGCGGAAATTTAAATTTTGAATTGTTGGTTTATATCAGACTCAATTCTTCATTATTTGTGTATGTGTTGTTCTCACCTCTTTTGTCCTTTTCCATGATGTATGTATATATAGAACTTAGATCTTTGATGTCCGATTTCTTGTTCATTGTGTCCTTGGTGGTGGTAATGTAGTACATTTCCAGAAATGCCCTCTTTGTGTAGTTTCTCTCCACCTCGAGAACCCTGACTTCATCGTAGTTTATCCTATGGTCATTCTTGTGGACGTGTGTAGCCAACATGCATCTGTCAGGATTGTGTCTGCTGTCACTTTTATGTCCCGCTATTCGATTTTTTAGTACTTGCGATGTCTGGCCCACATAATACTTTGAACAATCCAGGCATTGCAACCTATAGATCACATTAGAGTGTGCTAAGTTTGGTGTTTTGTCTTTAAGTTTTGTGTATATACTACCAACCGTCTTAGTTTGCCTTTTAGCTATCATAATGTTCTCAGGTCTAATTATTTTAATTATTTTGGTTGTTAGGTCCGGAATGTCCATCAGTACTCCAAACCTTGGGTTCTGTCCGTCTTCAGTTTGTATTCGCTGTTGGGTATTTTCTGGTTCCGGATCTGTGTTGCCTGTGTTGTATAGTAAATGTCTAATTAGTGTTTTCGGGTAGGAGTTGTTTCTTAGGATACCCTCCAGCTTTTTCATGTTGTTGGTACGAAATTCGCTGTGGCTGACTGCTAGTATCCTCTTCTTCATCTGCAATATGAAGTTTATTTTCATTGTCATAGAGTGTTTGGAGAGGTAGTTAATGTACCTGCCTGAGGTCGTGGTTTTTTGATACCAGTCAAGTTTTATCTTCTGGTCGGTTCCTCTGATAACCTTCGTGTCCAGGAAAGGTACCGCAATTAAGAACCGAAAACAAATCCACAATCATCCGTTCTAATTTAAGAAAGTGATGTTAATGAGTAAGGTGTGAAGATGGTGCAAACCATAATGAACACGAATTACATAGCATTTTGTAGGTACGAGGTGAGAGATACGAAAAAGCCCATGGTAAACAATGGTGACGCTAGCTTATAAACAAAAAACTCAACTACGATGTAAGTTGAAAATGCGCAATATGTTTTTAAACTGTTTGTATTGCAAATAACTGTATTGTTTTACTATTTCAATGTATTTGTAGAGTCCTGAAGAAGGTGATAGTGTATTAAAGGCACCGAAAGCTCGACATAACGTAAAAAGAGTTTTATTAAAGTATCCAGTCGATTCCCCTTATCCACACAAAGTTTATATATATATATATATATATATATATATATATAAATATAGTAAAAAGGATTATCTTTTTTTTGGGCATAACCGCTATCTTAAATGCAACCGCAGACACGTGTTTCGGACTTATTAGTCCTCGTCAGTACGGTATAGCCAAAGAGAAAGGATGGAAACTCATTGGAGAACTCAACAAAAGGGACCTTAATCAGGGAGACCAACGTCACCATTTGGAGCTTCAGTCACGACATCCTCGGATTTGAGGACAAGAAGCAACGTCGCGCCGAGGCAACAAGTACACCCCGAGGTACAACCTCGGGGTACAACCTCACAATGTCGTGACTGAAGCTCCAAATGGTGACGTTGGTCTCCCTGATTAAGGTCCCTTTTGTTGAGTTCTCCAATGAGTTTCCATCCTTTCTCTTTGGCTATACCGTACTGACGAGGACTAATAAGTCCGAAACACGTGTCTGCGGTTGCATTTAAGATAGCGGTTATGCCCAAAAAAAAGATAATCCTTTTTACTATATTTATATTTAGATTTCACCGCAAACAATACCTTTTTTCCTTTATATTGTACCAGGGCTAAGGTTGTACCTCGGGGTGTACTTGTTGCCTCGGCGCGACGTTGCTTCTTGTCCTCAAATCCGAGGATGTCGTGACTGAAGCTCCAAATGGTGACGTTGGTCTCCCTGATTAAGGTCCCTTTTGTTGAGTTCTCCAATGAGTTTCCATCCTTTCTCTTTGGCTATACCGTACTGACGAGGACTAATAAGTCCGAAACACGTGTCTGCGGTTGCATTTAAGATAGCGGTTATGCCCAAAAAAAAGATAATCCTTTTTACTATATTTATATTTAGATTTCACCGCAAACAATACCTTTTTTCCTTTATATTGTACCAGGGCTAAGGTTGTACCTCGGGGTGTACTTGTTGCCTCGGCGCGACGTTGCTTCTTGTCCTCAAATCCGAGGATGTCGTGACTGAAGCTCCAAATGGTGACGTTGGTCTCCCTGATTAAGGTCCCTTTTGTTGAGTTCTCCAATGAGTTTCCATCCTTTCTCTTTGGCTATACCGTACTGACGAGGACTAATAAGTCCGAAACACGTGTCTGCGGTTGCATTTAAGATAGCGGTTATGCCCAAAAAAAAGATAATCCTTTTTACTATATTTATATTTAGATTTCACCGCAAACAATACCTTTTTTCCTTTATATATATATATATATATATATATATATATATATATATATATATATATATATATATATATATATATATATATATATATATATATATATATATATATATATATATATATATATATATATATATATATATATATATACCGTCTACTGTCATATTACACCAAGAATGCAGGGATTTTTAGTCGAAACTGTGATGACTCAGCATCAATGCGGACTCGCGGGGCTACTCGTCTTACCATTCCTAGCCATACATTATCGGTTTTCGAGGGCGGGCCGCATTATATGATAGTGAAAACTTTCAATGCATTACCACCGGGCACCGGGGTGTTTAAGCGGGAGGTAAAGAAATACTTGATTGCCCATTCTTTCTACTCTGTCGATGTAATATTTGAATCACCGAAATACAGACTAGAACGGATAATTTTTTATTCTTGTTTTGTGCAGCTTTTAATTAGACGTTTTATTAACTGTAGGTATGTCTGTCTAATGCAGTGTTTCCCAACGTGGGGCGTACGCCCCACTGGGGGGCAATATGATTGTTGAGGGGGGCAATTGGAATATAGAAAAATTTTGAAAAAAAAAACCTACCTTAAAGTCCCTTTGTACCGTTCATACTGCAACCGTTAATCATATCCTTAAGGCTAATTATTAAATATCCCTACACAATTCTAAATCTGAAAAAAAAACACACAATAGGGAAAAATTTAATTAAGCCATCAATATTTGTAAAAACGTTTTTAGAAAAATATGTCAAAGATGTGATAGCTATGCCACTTAAGATACATTCTTGAGGAACATTTTGTTGAAGGTATGTTATTCTGTAAATTAGAAAGCATCACAACCTCCGGAGATATTCTTCATAAGCAAAATAATTACTTCAATGTCTTTAATATTCCAATACAGAACATAACATCCTGTACTGCAGACTGTGCTCCTAACATGATGGACAAGAAAAGCGCCTGTTTAAAGATAAGAATCCAGAAATGCTTCTTGTGCATTGTCTAATATAGCTCCATAGGGAAAACTTGGTAACCAAAAATGTTTGTCCAGTTCTCAATGAAGATTAAATTCGGTTATAAAATATGTCAATTGTATCAAAGCTAATGCCAAATGTGACATTTCAAGTTAATTTCTGAAGTACAAAATAATTCATACTTTTTATAACTAAATTTAATACTTCATTGAACAAATATTTTTGGCTACCAAGTTTTCCCTGTGGATTACACAATGCACAAGAAGCATTTCTGGATTTTCATCTTTAAACAGCCACTTTTCTTGCCCATCATGTTAGGAGCACGATTGGTAGCACAAGATGTTATGTTCTGTATTGGAATATTATCGACATAATTAATAACATAGTTTTTTAGCTTAGAAAAAATATCTCTGGAGGTCGTGGTGCTTTCTTATGATTTGCAGAATAACATTTCCTCAAAAAAATGTTCCTTATTAATGTACCTTACATAAGTTATCAACAAGGCCTCAGTGCCTCTCACTCTTGCTCATTTTAACCATTCTTTTTCTGACGGTGTTGTTACTAAGGGGCACAGCTATCACATCTTTGTCATCTTTTTCTAAAACCGTTTTTACAAATGTTGATATTGACAGTTTAATTAAATGTTCCCCTATTTTGTGCTTTTTCCAGATTTAGCAATGAGCACGAATATTTGATAACTAGACTCAAGGGTACGATTAACACTTGCAGTGACAATTTCAGTTTTAGAATACATGTTTAACTTTGTGTTGTTATAATAAAATATGACAGATTTGTGTTGTATTAGTTTTTAAGTGAATGTTTATTTCTATTTTGTTATAATAGAATATGTAACAAATTTTGTTTCTGATAAAATGCTTAGTATTTATTTCAATAATCAAATAAATTATTGTTTTATGTTATTATTTTTATACCACCAATGGCGCAAGTTTTTCACTACGTCACAGAGAGAAAATTAGTCAAAGTTTGTTGGGCAGAATGTGTACCAATGACGAAATGAGAAACGTACACCGTTCCGAGTAAGTTTCATTTCCAACTCTGTTATAGGTATCAAAAAAGACAATATGAAGTGGGGCATGAGATTTTTAGACCAGCTTCGGTGGGGCATAGCTCAAAAAGGTTGGGAAACACTGGTCTAATGTAATATAATTGTGCTTGTACTAGGGCTTTAAAGTCTCAATCATGTAAAGACTGACTATTGTCCATATCTACCAGATCTTACGACAAATAAACCTATATTTATAACTTTCCGACTATACCATTGGCATAATAAAGTGTCTGAACACTTTTACAATTATTCAATTTTGTGAAGCCAGAGCCACTCTGTATACTACCTAACGTCAGCCTCTCTGACATAATAACATTTGTCACACTGACATTTAATGTCATGTCATGTCAGTGGCACTGAAGTTTGTCAAAATCTGACAATTTGTAACACAGCGACGAAGCCTATGGATTCTGTCAAGCCACTTCTAATAGCGCCTAAACCGTTCATCCCACTGATCTGCAAATTTGTATACATATTTAAAGTCACTGGAGGATGAGTTGGTATCAGTTTGGTCTCAATCGGATGAATCCCGCAGAACACGTATGAATCATTTGCAACTTCCGGTTGTCAGATTGTCACCAAAAACAATCCAGTTCGCCATCCCCCCCCCGGTAATTCTAAATAAGTGTAGCAAATTTCAGACCGATCCGTTGTTCCGTTTGGACGCTATCGTGTTCACAGACATACATACACATATACATACATACATTTTCCAGAAATCATTGCAATGGATTCAGAGGCCCTCAAAACACGTATTTCCGCGGAAATATCGAAATTTTTATTTTCCGTCGATTACAATACTTACCTTGTAGGGTACTAGTCGGAAAGTAAAAAGGCAGAAAAAATGTGCCACAGCGATGCGAAGGCATTCACCGAAATACCAAAGGCTTTCATCCACTTCAGACAGGGTATAAATCAACTTACTGTAATTGAAACACTCCAAATGACGCACAGCAACACAGAGCACAAAGTAGTAGGAAGTATGCTAGAAGAATGCTATTATCCTACAAATCTTACGAATTTGTTGCGAGTTACAAATACTTCTGCTGAAATGCACAATATGGTACTTTTTATAACTAAACTTCTTTTGTAGGTTTTATTTCCTTTAAAAATGTCCCAAAAAAACAGAGGAGGGAAGGTTTATCTTCAAATTCAGCACTTGAATCTGGTTTTCCTCCATCTAAACTATTATAAATACTCATCTCAAATTCAATTCGAGTTACGCAGTCCCTGTCCATAACATTCTTACAACCACTGTAGTTGAGTATTTTACAGCTAAGTATAGAAAAACAACACATAGTAAAAGGTGGGCATAAATACTTTATTCTACACAGCAATTCTAAAATATTGTCCATATTTTATACATCATTCTTACTGTACATAGTCCTCATTAGTGCAAATACTGAATAAGCCCATCGGAATATCTTAAAGAAAAAGAATCCAAATAAAAGCAGAATTTTAAGACATACTCACAGTCATCAAAGTTTCCAAAGATGCTACGGTAAATTTGTAGGCCGTTATAGCGATAGGACGTTTTGCTCTTTCCATTATTATAAATAATGACTTTTTGTGGGATGTATTTAGATTGTACCATTGACTACCATAGCAAGCATCTATTATTTTAGAACTCTGCAAAGTTTATATAAAATAGGAATGGATGTATTTCTATATTACATACGAACCTTAAAAATTACTTCATTTCCGAACCAACAGTAGCAACTCAGCTCGACAAGTATTACAACCAGATATATTATAAGTTGAAAGAATGAAGAGGTAAAGGGTTTTACCTGTAAAATAACAATTATCTAGTTATAACCTATCGAGAACGCTGTTCTATGAAGAAACTTACAATAACTATTGCCTGAAAAAAACTGTTACAAATAACTAAAATTCCTGCCATAAATTGCACTAATATAGCCACAGAAAATAGCTCATCAATTTTTGCAGCAAATCTAAAACCAGTTTTTTAGTAAAATACCAATAAATCACAAATGAATAAGCCACACTTTATAATAGCTAAATGGTGAATAATGCAACTCCGTAATATAACACTAATTTTTTTATCAATCTTCTTTCGCTCAATAACAGAATATTCAACGGTTTCATCCAAACTGACTTCTGTAGTCAAATTTGTAAGTCTATGTCGGAGCGTATCCATTTGGACAGAACTTAGAGCCATCAGTGTTGCACACAATAAATCAAAAGTACTATTAGTCCAAGATGCTATAAACATTCCAATAATTTGATAGATATACATCGGTATGTGGTAGTACCCTAAATTATAGGAGAACCTCATCGGCAATGGTTTATTGTCCAAAATTGGAAACATTACAAAGAAGCATAGCCAACAAACTGTGGACACTCTATAAACTCTAGCCATAACAGTTGTTATCGTTATCGTTTTCTTCAATATTGGATCACGTGGCCCATAATCAAAGTTAAAAATCACACTATCCACGTCTTCAAGAATGCTCATGAATATTTTCCGTTTCCATAAAAACATTATAAGCTTGAAATTATATGAACTTACAGACATCATTATGTATAAGAGCTCAGCTAAATCAACATAACTATTGTAGATATACATCGTTTCCATGAAATTCACTACAAACAAAGCTAGTGAACAAGCAATAGTAAAATATCTCTTTGCTGAGTAAAAAAATGATGGAGCTTCTTCCGGCCATACACCAGCAAAAGACAACATCCATTTTATTATTGTAATAGCCTCCGAACAATGATATTTTGACATTTCCGAAAAATAGCTTAATTTTTACGTCTATTAGATTAGCGTCACAATTTCCACCCGATACAATATCGGCAACTAAAAAGGAAACAAAACGTAACCCTTCATTATATAGACACTGTATCACTAAATTTCTCATGGGTTTAATAAGGTAATTATATATTTTCCCATATGTTCGCATTTCCTTATCACCGTTCGTTTTAATAATAGGTTTGGATTTTAGTTTCTAATGATGTCCAAGCCGGACAAAAACCGGTGCATTAATTTTTTATATCTGTAAACAGACATATGGAGCAATTAAATTTTTCTATTTAGAATTTTAAATTAAACCAAAAACAGGTGCGCATATTTTCATCTCGAGAATAAGATAATGTAATTATTTTTATTTTCCGACTAGTATCCTAGAATAAAAGTATTGTAATCGACAGATAAAATTGGGATTGCGTCAAAAATACGCGTTTTGAGGTCTCCTTAATCCATTGCAATGATTGCTGGAAAGTATCCGTGTCCATATATATATCTGTACAACACGATAGCGCCCAACCTGTTCTACGGTTTGTGGTGAAATTTGATGTGCATATTTAGAATTAGCAAGGGACGAACTGCATTGTTTTTGGTGAAAATCTGACAACTGGAAGTGGCAAATGTTACATACATTTTCTTAGGGTTTAGACCGATTTTTTACCAATCTAGTATCAGCTCATCCTCCAGTTACCTTAAATACATGTACTATGTAATTTTAGTTTACTAAGTTTTCAGTAAAACACTTTTTTCAACATTGTCCGATCCAACCTGCTTTTTCTCTCTCATCATGGATGAAAGTACTGATAAAAGTACAACAAAACAGTGTTCTTTTACTGTTATATTTTATGATAATACTAAATCCAAAGTTACCACAAAGTTTTTTGACACTGTTGAAATGACGAGTTCTACAGCTGAAGATTTGTATAATTGCCTTAAAAAGGTCGTTGTGGAAAAAAACATACATTTTACAAATCTGGTTGGTTTTTCGGCCGATACAACAAATGCTATGTTTGGATAGCACAGATACCCTCTGTGTGCTCTTTATTAAAAGAAATATTACTAGAAATAGTTTATGTGAAATGTTCTTGTCACATGATACATCTGGTTGCTTCTAAGACCTGTTTGCAGCTTCCCCGGTCTGTAGAAGATTTGTTGAGAAATTTAGGGTCACATTTCAGTAGAACTGCTGGCAGACAAGCAAAATTAAAAGAGTTTCAAGAATTTTTTAATATTGAGATACATAAAATTTTACTTCCAGCCAACACAAGGTGGTTATCTTTAAAGCAGTGTGTAGACAGAGTTATTGGTCAGTATACCGCTTTAAAGGCGTATTTACTAGAAACGGTGTATGAAGATCCATCGAGAACTACAGAAGACATGCTGCAAACAATGAACAACACATTTTCTAAAATATATCTAGAATTTATGAGTTATGTATTAGGTATACTAAATGATTTCAATATAATGTTCCAATCTGAAACTACAATGCTTCATAAGTTGAAGTCAGAAACGGAAAAACTGTTACGAAACATATGTTTAAATTTTATGAAGAGAGAGTATTTAAAAGACAGAGATATTTTCAAAGTAAACAATTTGAATCTGGAAACATATGTGGACTTGAAAAACATTTATTTAGGAATACAGGCAACCGAAAGTTACAGTTACTTAAAAAACGACAGTAATGCTGGTGAAGATCTAATGTTGTCTTTAAAAAACTGTTTACGTTGTAAAAATTTTTACGTTGTAATGGTAACTGAAATAAAAAAAGCGTTTTGTAGTTGAAGATGAAATATTTGATATCATAGATATTGTAAGTCCAGTCAAAGCTCAAGCATTTAAAACCAAGTCACTAAACAAAGTAGTAAGAAGATTTCCAATATTAAAAAATATGCAACACAGCGACGATGGCTGTGAATTCTGTCAAGCCGCTTCTTTAAAAGCTAATAGCGCCTAAACCGTTCATCCCATTGGTTTGTAAATTAGTATACTTATTTAAAATCACTAGAGGATGAGCTGACATTAGTTTGGCCAAAATCGTATAAATCCCGATGAAGAGGCATGTAACATTTGTCACTTCCGGTTGTGGCTAAAAACAATCCAGTTCGCCCCCCGGCAATTCTAAATACGTATGCAAAATTTCAACCCGATTCGTTGTTCCGTTTGGACGCTATCGTGTTCACAGACATACATACACACATACACACACACATATGACACATACATACATACATACATACATTTTCCAGAAATCATTGCAATCGATTCAGGGGACCCCCAAACGCGTATTTCCACTGAAATCCCGAAAAAAAAATTCCGTCGATTACAATACTTTCCTTCTAGGTACTAATCGGAAAGTAAAAACAAAAGAAGATGACGTCCTACTGTTACAAACTTTATCTTGCTTTATTTTTACAATATAAATGGTGTAATTGTTATACTACCACAAAAAAATAAAGGTCTAGAAGGACTTTTGTATTCAAAATTAAATATAAAACATTTTTTAAAGTTTTGTATTAAAAAGATAGTAAATAATAAGTTATAAATAAAAATAATCTTAATTGCCACGAATTGCAAAATACAGAACAGCTTCCAACACGGACTCATGCAATTTCCTGTCCCAGACAGAATGCAACTTCTGTTCTGTCTTTCTGTATGTCACCCTGCTCATCACCGGAATGTCCAAAATTGTGAAAATACCTTCCAGGCACTGATATCCTTTTCCTGACAAAACCGAACCCCAAACAGCCTCCATGTTCAGGTCTTCGGCATTGTCAGAAGTTGTACAGATTCTTTCATTTTCTGGACATTTTGTACATTAGACCTTGTCGAACTTCTTTTTTAAATGATAAGTAGCCATTATATATGCACGTACGATTTTCCAATAAACGAGCTGCTTGTATTAAATGAGCAATATTTACGATCCTGTTTCCATGTATTTTTTATGTTTTGGTCGTACCCTATTTGTCGACATCTTTCGATGGTCAGTGGAGGAGGACTTCTAGAGGCCAACTAAATTCATTCAAACCTTTCAGTGTTTGTGGTGTAAGTATGCCCCCGCCGTCATTTGAAGTTGCTTGATCTTGATCCTCTGAAATCAATTCCGATTGCATTTATGGTTGCCCACTTTCATCGAACACCTTGGAATTATATTCTGGATTGTGGTGCGATGGTGTTGGTTGCAATCTACATTAATAATAATTGCAGTTAGTTAAACAAACAGCTATTCTATTTTTTTGTGCAACAATTGTTCATAACACCTGTAGAGATGGTCAAATAAGGGTGCAAAGTACTGCATCAGTGAAGAGCGTAAAGTGAAACTCGTAGTAAAATCGAGGTACCGAATTTTCCCTGCGCACAGGAACGCGCAATCAGTTTTTTGCTTCAAGGTAGGCGGTCGTAAGAGTATTTTCGGGGGAAGTGGGAGTGGCGCGCTATTGGCCGCCCGTAAGTTGACGATGCGCGCTGGTAGTAACTCCGGAGAGGCCATACTTCAGCTTAAATAATGATATTATTTTTTATTTATTCGATACCCCTCATTTGGTGACAGCAACGCGAAATAATTTTTTAAAGTACTATTATAAATTTGGAAATAATACGGTAGATAAGAAGTATGTACAAACATTTTACGATAGGGACCGTACTTTACACAAGTTTTAAGTACCAGTGTGGCGGTTAGTTTGCTTACATACGTGTCATTTGGGGTTTTGCCTCACGACGCTAATGGCACCATATAATTTATTGATAAAATGGACAAGTTATTTGATATATTAAATTCATCATCTTCAACAAAATTTCCCCTTTCACAGGGGAAATTTTGCCCTTTCACTGGTGAAGATTTTCAAATAACATTTTTAAATGAAATGTCCAACTTTTTTAAAAATATGAAGGTTTTTCGTAAAGATGGGAATGATTTAACGTCTAAGATTCCAAGTGTACGAGGTTGACAAATTACAATAAATGCTACTCTTTCATTATGGGAACACTTTTTTTGTTTAGATTATTTTGTACATGCAGAAGGTAACTGCATTGATGACTTCGACAATGTTCTAAAAGATGTAGATAGAGCAAATTTTGTTTCCGCTGAAAGGTTAATGGAGGGTCAGGTATTTAAGAGTTTGGTGTTAGTAGTTACAGATGTAGATTACAGAAATCTATCACTTGATCAACAAAATATATTAACATACATTAGTGGATATTTTATTCATAAATGTTTGCAGCGACACACTTGTGACAGTTGCATTGCTTTGGCAAAATGCCAGACGAATCTAGAGACTTCATTTCTAATGTCCCACTTCAAGGCATACCAAACAAACACAAACGAAGTATTTGGGAACTTCAATATGCCTGACAAGTCATTCTATGATTACATTAAAAATTTAGAAAATGTATTTATTGAAAGTTTTTCGACTCTTATCAAACAATAGCTATCAAACAACAGATTGGTTTCTATTTAAAAGATTTATTATCAAAAATTTGTTTTATCCATCCATGTCAAAATTTCCCATCAGATTATTTATTAAATTTGTTTGTCAGGTTTAGATTATTTTCTGTATTAAAGTTTGCAAATAGAGACTTGGTATCAAAACAAACAAAAAATAGGAAAATTATCAACATAAAACATTTGTAAAAAAGATATTAATTAACGCTATTAATAGCAAAATACATTTTTAACTGAATCTGTTTCTGTTTCCATAATTAACAAATCTGTTGATGCACAGAAATTGGGTTTACTACGGAGGTGTCTGTTTTCCAAAATGTGTCTTCTTCAGAGCGCATTCAGTTTTCAATTAATTGAGACGGATTACAGAATTTTGACAGACGCTTGCTGATGTTTATTTCTTTGCTTCTTGTTTCTTTGTTTGGCTTGTTTTTGTTTTGTGAGCCTGGTACTGCCTTTTTTAACATTTCAGGAGTCGACGCTTGTTGGAAGTTACTGCACGTCTTTTCAAGAGACTTTCTATCTAATAGAAAACCAAAAAAATATTACGGGACAAGCTAAAAGAAGCCGGAGAGGTACGAAAACGTTCCGTTTCAAACAACTGTTTCGGATACCGTAGAAGTTGGTGACATGTTCTTATACAAGAGGCCCCACAGGTTTAGAATTTCTGTTTCCATAATTAATAAAGACTTAAGTGTTGACTAAACTGAACAAATTGCAGGCACTGGACATCAGGTACATTTAATTTATTATTTCTGTTCAATTCCAACATTTAATTACTATTCACAAGTCTACTGCAATGCCTGCAATTAGTCCAATGTCAATTATTGTTAGTTAGATTTACGTATCATCTGTATAGGTAATTATCTATGGTACTTATGTATATTATTATACAGCGTGTCCCGAAACTCACGCTCAGTTTTCGTCTTATTTTTCAATTTATTTCGTCATTTACTACGTTGAATTTCTTGCACTAATTCCAAATAAAAATTCTCAATTTTTTTTTTTTGGGCAGAAAAGTAGCAAGTGTTGTACCTTTTTGAAATCCTAACTAAATGGCCCATTTTTTTAAATAACTTGCCGAAGGTAGTACAGTATACTTTTTCTGTAATAAAGAGTCAAAGTTAAGTGACAAAATTTTTTCAAACCACAACTCAAAAAACTACTTTATTTTTATCAATGTCACATTATTTTTTTTGATCGATTTGCAACTGCGAATAATGGTACGGTTATTTAAGATCATATTAGCAAAAAACCGCAAGAGAATTAGGAAATTTGTTGCCACAGTAACTAAAGGTGTGGTAAAGGACGCAGATTTTCAACTTTTTTGAAAAATGCCAATTATCACTAAACGAAGTGACAGATTTTTTTTACTATTTTCCCAGAACGTACATAAACCACCCTCTCTCCTGGTGCTCGCTTGACGTTGAGTTTCGGGACATCCTGTATATTCATTATATGTATGTTTTATTATCCATGATTGTATTTACATTAGCACTTGGTCTAATAACCTAAGTGACATTTATCCACATCCAATACATTGCATCATAATTTGTTGATATGTTTATAGTGTTTATCGTCCATCTAGCGATGAAATTAATGCAATGTTATTTTTATAATATGTATTTTATCTGCTCTTTTATATATTCGTTAAATATTTAAACATTACTTCTTTAGTTGCGTCTTATATTATGAACCCTCTTCCACAAATTACAATTATCTGTTTGTCACAAGTAACAAGTAATAAGAAGTGATATTTTAAGATAAAAACAGGACATAATGTATCCATCTGGGGCTACACACCTAATTTTTATACCAAACACAAAATCGTTACTCTATAAATTTTGCTATAAAAACATTTGACGAAACAGAATAACAAAAACTGCTAGTTATTCTTCAGGTTTTGCGTCCATTTCTATTTTGACTACATTATCACCATAACCTTACGTATAATACCAACGAATCACAAATAAACAAGTCACATTAATATTTTGTGTTAATATTGACTTAATTTGTTACACACAGTTTTGCAGCGGCAAACTTTGTGGTTAGAATCAATCACAATGCACTGCGTCTGAATGCCGCACTTGGCCGCACTCCTACAATCCCCACCACGTTCTCGATCGCTGCCCCTCACGAGTGAAGCCACGCAAAATAATGGCGTTGCGTGACGTCAATACCATCGATCCCATCGATATCCATGGCAACGGTGTTTCCGAGGTCAGCAAATCTGGTACCCTGAACATCAAAGGTGCCGACGTCCGACACTAAGTTTCACCGGACTGACTGTATCCAGGAAGCTACTCATTATAGAGATTAGCGGTAAAAAAATAATGAACAAAGTGGCAAAGAGAAAAATCTGGAAATTATTTTAAGGTTTCTAAGATCGCCGCTCGGGGGCGCAACCGCCATCTTAAATTAAAAAATGTCGTTTTTATCGGAATTTCACTGTATTAACATAAAAAAAACATGCTCCCTAAAGTTTAGATAAAATGTAGTTTTCTTGTTATAAACTTTTTTCCCTAACTGTAAAAATAACGTGCTTGAAGGTGTTCGAAAATGTTTGTAAACAAATGGCAATAATTTCAAAATGGCTGAACGAAATTAGATAAACTAAGAGGAATCAGTATCCCTTACTTTCTACTCGTAAAACACGTAAAAGTTCCGAGGGGTTTTCTCCGCTATTAGTTCACAGAATCGTAAAAGCAATTCACCATATCATAAATAAAAGTTATATAATTTTCCGTCTAGTGGTAGATTTTTGATATTTTTGTTTGTTTTGAGCAAATTTATTGCTGAATGTGACCTAAAATTGACGGATTTTGACGCAGGCTAAAATTGAAAAAAGTACCACATAATAGATTTAAGTTAAACCTTCCTCTGTAAGTGTACAAAATTTCACGTGAAAATATCCATATCTGACATGCTTTTTTCACTCAAAACTTTAATGATGAAAACGCGTGAAAAAGACATATTTTCTGCGCCGTTGGTTCGGACTAGGTATGCAACCAAACGTAATACTGCCAATAACACATATAACAAGGTAACTAAAAATCTACCTTTTTTTCTGCACTCTTAGCATATCTTTACAATGCAATAATGCAGCGCAGGTATTTACTAACAATCTGTTTCTTGTTTTACTTTTAATTAAATTTAGCTGTGAAAAAAATCGTTCTGCAGCGGCAGATGAATGAGGCAATGCTAAAATAAGTTTTACTAATTTTGTTACATTTAATCCATTTTTTAAATTGTCCACATTTTCCCAAAATGTAATTATATCACATGTTGTATATTGCTTAAGTGCACCCGTTTCAGCCATTAATCGGTATTCAAAGTCCAATTTTTCAATACCGAAGTCTAAGTTTGGAAAATTTTCTGAGGCTGTAGCACTTATACTTAAAACGTCTCCAGATAATACTATTTTGGGATCAAAGTTACTTGCAAATTTGAAAACTTATATATAGCTAATATTTTCATTTAGATTAGATTTATAAATTAATTGGATTAGTTCATTATATATACATATAAGAATTGATGAACAATATAGAGCACCAAAATCAAATGTGTTTAGCAAATCCTATGATTAATATTATGAAAGCAAAGCAATGAAACAACTGTTTTTTAAACTTATTCTTTAAGATATTTGGCTACATACCTGTCCATGCTTGCATCCAATACCAATAGGTAAATCTGTTTTACAATGGTTCTTACAAATGTCCTTATTAAATTAATAAGTGACTAATTGCGCCGAATAACAACATAACGAAAACTTTGTATTTTGTGCTTCAACAACGCCACGCAGCCACGACTTGTAATGTTTGTTACCAAAATGAGCATGCGCGTGCGATGTTCCTTTTACGATGCAAGAATAAGATATGCAGTCATAGAATACATACTGCAGGAGCGAAACTCTGTCAGTGTGTATTTCTCAATGGAAGGATAAAATGTAGAAATATTGGGGACACCCTAGGTATGTACTATTTATTGGAAGTGTAAAACACAGGAGCACAAAATTTAAGTATGTAAATATATAAGCATATAATTATATTTGCAAATAAAAACGTGCAGTGGGGACCAGTTTTGCTAAAGGGGTACCAGGGTACCAACCGACATCAGAAAGGACCAAATTTGGTCCCAAAGTACCAAATTGAACAACCCTGGCGTCGCTTGCCTTCCCAGTATTGGCTCGTCGTATCAGGACCACTTCCGAAACAAAAGTTTCTTTTGCCGTAGAAATTGTATTCCAATACAAATCCCACCGAATTGCCACTGATTACTACTGTGCTACTACTTTGGCAAACACAAGACACTTTAGACTAATTATCGTAATCTTAAAAATATAAATCATAATAATTTTCTTTATGACTGCCTTTTGATAATATTCTTAGACTTGTTAAGAGAAATATTAATGATAAGGTGGATTGTTTTAATTCCTTAACAACCGAGTTGTTTGGCCGTCATGCCCCTTTAATAACTCGGAGATTTACGAAACCCTATCTGCCGTGGATAACAGCGCCAATTAAGGTAATAATGCGTGAACGAGATAATGTCAAGTATAAAAGAACAAAGCCAACGGTAGATTGGCAAAACTATAAAGACCTCAGAAGTCCGACTACCTCACGCATAAGGTTTGAAAAGAGAAACTGTTTCAGAAATGCATCACGTTTAGCGGGTAATGGCCAAGAACTGTGGGGGCAACTAAGAAATTTAGGTATTTGCGTTAATAACACTGTAAACGTCCACCAGCATCTTTTGGACCCTAATGTGGTCAATGCATTTTTATCGTCTGTTGTCAGTGGGTTTTCGGGTTGGGACATAGATGGTGATGTTCTTGTCACTGATGTAAGTGACACATTCGGGTTTCGGCCGGTTGATTGCGGTCGGGTATTTGATGCACTATCTGCTGTGTGTGGAGGGTCTCTGTCATCTGTTGGTGCCGATGGCGTAAGTGCCGGAATGCTTGGTCTGTGCTCGCCATGTATTGTCCAGTTCATCGCACATATTGTGAATGTGTGTATAACGGAGGGAGTGTATCCTGATGCCTGGAAGGTGGCGGTTGTACGACCTATTCGCTCCGTGCGCTGTATAGAGTGGTGGTAAGCATTTCGATCTAACCGCCCGCTGCGGCGGTATTTGAAATAAAACGGAACGATGTTGCCTTCCTAAGTCGCAAGGGGGCGCTGTGATCCATTGCGAAGGCAAGTGGTAACTTAGACCATTGTTTATATATGTATATAGTTATTCAACGGATTGTTAGTACTGGGGCCGCCGCCAGTTGGCACAGCGAGCGTTTGGGGGCCGAGTTACTTACGCTTTCAGTCATAAGAGGGCACCATATACCACTGTATATTTGGTTGCCTGACATGAAAAATATGACATAAAAACAAACACCGATGTCTGGCGGTCGCGAATTGTAGTCTAGGGGTGTGGAGCCAACAGAGTAGGTTGGAACACGCATTAGAAATAGGTATTCCTCGTTTTCGATGATATTTCTCCTGAGCATTTTAGCACTTTATGACGTTAGTATCTTTACATCTAATAATTATTTTCAATACAATCTTAAAAATCTAAAGTACAACCTTAGTGAAAAACTTTTCTACTGCCTTATAGAGATATGAATAAAAAATTATTAAAAAAGTGTTTCGAATTCAACACTTGCGGATTTTCCGTGACAAATTTGGATCATATTTTAAAAAATCTAATTCAGCAGAATTGTACTACAAGTAAATCTCTATAAAATGGTATTTTTTTTTAATTACAAAATTATGAGCCGTATAAGCACTAGACGTCAGTGCGTTTACGTGTAAATCATATATGTACATAAATATGTAGGCGAGATCGCCGATACAATGTGCCCAGTATAAAAAATTAAAAAGAAAGTAAAAATTTCAATGAATATCTAGTTATTTACAACCGCATATCTTCTCTAATACTTCAGTATATTTAACAAATTATTGAAGCGCGAAGTTTTGCTAATTAGAGCCTGAAATAAATTAATCAAATATGAGTATATATTTTCAATATCCGACTACAATATGTGTTCCCTTTGTTTGAACATATTTATATATACATCAAAAGATATCTGAGACCTGCCCCTACCTACTATTAGTACTAGTGCAGAGCAAAATCATAACAATAATTGTTATAATTTTGCTAATGCACCCACTAATTATTAGTGGATGAAATAAAGTAATGAATTACAGGCATTTTTTTCAATTACATACTAAAACAAAATTGTGTTTTCTCCAAAATTTAGTACATATTTTTCGCATTCAAAAACGTACCTATATACATATGCAATACTGTCGTGAATATTCGTGGCAGTAGAACAAAAACGTAAAAAAGCATTTTTTTGCAAAAATGCTCTGCAACTTGCAGTTAATAAACACCATACATGCTATCAAATACAGGACAGGGACTGCTTCATATCACATATATAGAAAAATATGTACTAATACATATATGTACAGTATGGACAAAACAGACATAAAATTCTAATTTCTGGAGGAATTAAATGGAAGAAAAGCTAGTGTCATTCTATATGGACTGTTTATTACCAGAACTTATTGATCCAAGGACCAAGATATCTTTGAAGTATGCCAATTCGTAATACGCCATATACAGGTGCTTCTAAATTGATGCGAAACATTTTAAAAGATGATTTTTCAGAAAAAATAAGGGGTCTTTCATATAATACTTTGTTCAAAACCCCTTCCCCTGCAAGTTGCAGGCCTCTAAAATTTAAAAATTTAAAAATATAAAATCACTGTAATAAAAATATTTGTCATTATGACATCATTTGATATCAGGCTACATAGTTCATTTTTCTTGACAAACAATATACAATAGATAGTTAGATAGATAGTAGTACTTTATTCATTGCAATCAAAATTACAAGAAACGTAATTTTAAAATAAATACAATCTTCATAAACTACAAGTAAATATGTCTATAAATATACATGTATATGACACCCACTGACTCTACAGGTAATTACACAACAAAACGGATTACGAACATTAATTTCACAACAATTTTGTCTCTAAAAACTCCTCGACAGTGTAGAATGTAGTACTCAGCAGAACAGTTTTTACGGCCCTGTCAAAATGGTTCTCGGACATGTCTTGTATCCTCTTAGGCAATTTGTTGTACAGTTTTGCTGCCCAGTAATGAAGTCCTTTGGTGGCATTTAGCCGGTGGTATGGTACAACTAGGTCGTTCCTTCCTCTGGTATTGTAGCTGTGTATTTCTTTATTTAATTTAAATTTGTATTTCTTTGTATGAACATATTTAGTTTAGTGTTGTTAAAATAAACATGCTGCACACGGTAAGTATGTTCTGCTCTTTGAAAATTTCCCTGCAACTCTCTCTGCTACCTATCCCCACCAAAGCTCTCAGCGCCCTTTTCTGCAAAATGAAGACTCGATCCGCCTCGGTAGCTGTTCCCCAGAACATCACCCCAAACTGAATAATGGAATGTATCTTTGCATAATAGAACGCTTTAGCTGCTTGATAAGTGCTTATTTGTTTTATCCTTCTTAGGCAATATATTTGTGCAGGTATTCTCTTACACAGCTCGTCTATATGAGTTTTCCATTTCAATGTACTCTGTATATGCAATCCTAGAAACGTTATACATTCATTGTCGGACAATGCGTTGAAATGCATCATTTGGGTTTTTTCCTCATTTAGGGAGAGCTGGTTAGCGTGCATCCAGCTACTTACTGCATGCAGTGTGTCTTGCATCTTTGCATCAATTTCGGCCATCAAATTTCCCTTTGCCACGAAACTTGTATCATCAGCAAATAGGTAAGTGGACATTGTTGGTACATTTACTGGTAGATCGTTGATATATATGAGGAATAGCACAGGTCCGAGCACACTTCCCTGTGATACTCCGTGCGATAGCTCTTTGCTTTGAGGTTTTTCCCTTCCATGTTATTATTTGCGCTCTATCATTCAGATATGATTCCACAAGCCTAGAAGCGTTTCCCCTCACACCATAATAATTCAGCTTTTCCAATAAAATCTTGTGACAGATGGTATCAAACGCCTTTGAAAGATCGCAGCACGCCAACATGACATCATCATTCCTATCCGTTGCCTCCATCACTTCCTCCAACAGATCTATGACCGCTGTAGCAACCGAACGTCCCCGCCTAAAGCCATGTTGACGCTGACTCCAATATTAGTGTTTGTCAAAAAATTCAGTGATCCTGGATCGTATGGATCCTTCCTAAATTTTAGACAAAACTGGAAGAATAGAAACGGGTCTATAATTGTTGATGTCGTTGAAGTCTCCTTTTTTATGCACAGGTATTACCTTCGCTATTTTTAGCATGTCCGGAAAGTAACCCTCTGAGAAACATTTATTTATGATAATCGAGATCGGATTAGAGATTTCATCTGCCATCATTTTGATTATTTCAGTTGACATTTCATAAATGTCCTCCGAATGTGTGTTTTTAAGTTGTTTTATTATTTCAACAATCTCCTGAGCCGTACAATCATAAAAGTAACATGAATTTTGGTTGTCAATGTTTAAGTTTTTTATGTAATCTGTCGGATTAATATTCACATCGCTCCTCATTCCGTCCACAATCCGCTGTGCAACCGTCGAGAAATGCAACCCGAACTCATCAGCTGTTAAGGTATTGTCCTTCAGCCCTATCTTTTTCTTCAATCCAACTTGACCGTTGATCACTCTCCATGCAGCCTTTTGGATATCTGGTGCTTCCAGTATTATGTCTTCATTTCTCATTTTCGTGAGTCGCTCAGCTTCTTCGCGATATAGTATTTTATGTTCATTATATAGTTCATAAGCCTGCCTATCTTTACTCACTTTGCTTATGGTAGCTAGGGCATCCAGAGTATTTTTCAACTCTGTGAGTTCCGGTGATTGTAAGGGGTTCTGTTTATTAAACTTGTATCGTTTTGTTTTAGGAATAGTACTATCAATAATCCTTGTTAAACTTTCAAAGAAATGATTGAATGCACCCTCTGCACTTAGAAATTCGAGCACACTCCAGTCTTCACCGCACAACATGTTCCTGCAACGGTACATATTTTCCTCAGTCAATAATCGTACATGTATTTCTTCCCTCTTTTCAGGTGTTGTAGTGGCCTCTATTTCAAGCAGTTTAGCTTTATGATCGGAAATATGAAAATCAATTGTCCTGGCTACCCATAGATCTTTTTTTATATTTGTGAATATATTATCGATACACGTTTGGGAATTATTTGTGACTCTGGATGGCTCAAAGTTTGTAGGAGCCAGCCCATATCCTTCCATCAATTCTAATAGTTCTTTGGTTTGTTTAGTTTTTAGTAATAAGTTGATGTTGTAATCTCCCATAACAATAAAGTCAGCCCGAGGATAGTTGTGTGTTAATTTTTGCAGTACAACCTCCATCCTGTTCAGAAAAGTCTCCAAGATACCTTCCGGCGACCGGTATGCGACCAACACAATAATGTTTTTGGCTTGTATGTGCACGGCGGCTCCCTCAAAGTGCTTATCGATACATTCGCTTGCTATGTTTATAATTTCATACATTGTTCTCTCCTTTGAATAATAACCACTCGGTAAATTTATGTCAAATGGGTCAACATTATTTTATTTTTTTGTGATTAAACTAACAATTTTAGTAGAAAATGCCAAGCAACAAAAAAGTTCAGGTTGAATTCGTCTATTTAAATGTTTTGAAATAGAAAAATGCAGACGCATTAAAACGTCCTGATGCAAACTATGTATAATTTTTTCACCCCCTTGTAATAACATTTTAACATCGCCAAAAAGTGCCATTTTATTAGTAACAGTTATCTGCCAAATTTCATTCTTCTAAATTCTTGCAAAGTGAATATATTAAATACCAACTTTTTTTTCCTTAACTTCAGAGGGCTGTAACGTGGAGGGGAAGGGGTTTTGTACAAAATATTGTATAGTCAAGGCACAAAGCAAGAAATTTGCATTTTTTAGATAGATATTTGTAATTGTTAATTAAAATATCGTCCAATGTTTTTTATCATACTTTTATCAGAGTTTATTGAGTTATTTCACTGGCGCTAGTTTCGCGGGAACGGTTTCGTTTTTTGTGCCTGCTGCCCGCAGCGAATGCGCATTGGTCACAAACAGCTGGGACGAAGACGCTGTGTTTTATTGAGGTTAGGTTAAATCTTTGTTGTTATTTGTTGTGCGGTAAAAATGTCACTTGCGAAGGGTTTTGTGTGCAATAATGACAATTCAATAAGACCAGAGTTGAGTTTTTTCGGTTTCCAAAGGATAGACGCAGGTAGGTTAATTTACTACAAGCTGTTTACATATTGTAGGACTTGGCCGAGAAGGGTGCAGTCAAAACTAATATACGGACACACACTTAGTTTGAAAACGCTTTAATAACTCTAAGCTAACTAAACTAACATTTCAACCATGTTACAACAACATATAACTGACATAACCTTATTCCGGTCATCTCTTCACTTCACACATCACTCTCTGTTAGTTCTCATTTTCCCCACCGTCAACAGCGCTCGTATTTGGTTTGCAAAATGAGAACCTTGAGGAGATGTATAAAAATATACGAAGAGTGTGCAGTATTCATTTCGATGACACAATGCTTTCTAGTATGCAGAAAAATCGATTGAAACTTACCGCAATTCCATCAAAAAATCTGCCGCAGTGTTTGAGTAAGGGTTTATGAAGATCCTTAACAAAGTGTTTTTCATTTATTGTTTCAATTTACAGATGAAAATGTTGATACGTCAAATGTAGCAAAGGAGAGTCCATCCATGCCGAATATGCCCCATATTCAGGCAACATTTTTATGGACTGATCTCAAAATTTGAATCGGTGTTTTGTACAGTTTTTCTACAGATTGCATAAACGTTGGTGTGGGTAGTATGGTGAAAAATAAGATAAGTAAAATTAACTTCAAACATCCATGCGCTAACTTTCCGTTAAGTTATTTAACATCATTATATGTTAGAGTACGATTATTCAATTCGTAAACTCTGTATACTCCAGCATTTATAAATATATGTTTGTTCAATATGATTTGTATGTTTGTTAATTATATGTTATAATATGTAAGTATTTCATGAAAATGTGTTATATATTGACATTCCTTCCCCTCCTTATTCAAGAAAAAGAGTATTTGGTGCCTGGTATACTTGTAAATTCCAGAAGAATTAATTGTCTTATGACTTACGATTTGATAAAAAAACAGAATTCCTTTGTACACTCTTTCCGTTTTCTTCACATCTTATTTATGGTTACTCATAACCTTTTCTTAACAACTTTTATTGATTTGGTTCAACAAGCAAAATTCATTAGAAAATCGCGTTGTCTAATTCGCCACATACTTCCAATACTTCATTGTCTATCAATATTGCTTTATATTAAAATAATTTAAATTTAAATCATTGCCGCCGAATACGATCAACTCGTGGCAAATGTGCGGTAGATTTTCTGAACCACCGACATCAAAGGTGCCGCCGCCGAGTGAAAATACTGTATATACTGTGCTTTTACGTTTACAAAAATAACATTTAAAATATTGCTGTCGTCAAAATAAATGCCTTACAAACAGTGCAAAAACAAACGCAATAAAATAGACGAGGAACTTTAAAGTCCAATGTATGGTCTGTTTAAACTAAAAAGATCACCCTGAAGTTGCATCGTGTTAGGATGCGCAGAGACCAATTTATCATTCAAGGGCGTAGAGTGTCTGGGAGATTGGGACGCATTCATAAAATGTGTCATAAAATGGAAATCGAATAGTGCGTAATTCAACTGTGATAGTGATTTATATGCGAAAAGAAAATGATTTCAACATTCTTTGAAGCTTCGGAGCTGATATGCTAGTAAATAACAATAAAATGGATGGAATCTGAACGTATCCCTGCGTGTGTGACGGTCTGTGTGTCATTGTGAGGTTATGTTACATGTTTACTTGAAATGGTGTGACAGCCGGATGTCGAATTGTATGCAGAAGAGGTCTTATGAAGTTTCAAAAGGTCTGTAGCAGGTGTGTAGAGTTATAAAAACAGCCATAAAGGGGAGGATAGTGCAATTGCAAGCGTGGTAAGGAAATTGCGCACTATTCATTTCTGTGACATTCATTTTCTATTCTATATATTTTAGGAAAAATCGAATTTATTAATTGCCATGGTGAACACTTATGGAAAACATGGGCAAGTTGTGTTCCTCAATATAGAGAATTCATGATTCATATATAACGTAGAAATTGTTTAGCATATGACGGATGATGGCAACTCCTCTGTCACTGGCATATCCAACTTTTGGTTTAGTCGCATGGCAACTTTTCCCAGGGGACTTGCAGAAAGATCCAAGAACAGATGTCTCCGCTACATCAGCTACATCTTTTCTTTGCTTTGTTGCAGATTGGATGATGGGTGAAAATTTGATTTATGGGTGACCCCTTCGTATAGCGTTGAAGTATTTTCTATATTCAACTGAGCAGTTTTTCGGGTTGTGCTTCAGGGGAAAAGGGGGAACTGAGCGCATCATATTGAGTACTGTCAAAGTGGTAAGAGAACGGATCTTACCATTCTTCATTTAATATCTACATATTTTCCAGTCAAAAACCTTCATTGATTCAATACATAAAATTTAATGATCAATGTTCAAAACTGTTATGACGAATAATACTGAACACGTACAGGAAGTTCTACTTAAAGCTCTTTGAATGTATATTTTCATACCTACTGAAACGGCTGCTCTTAAAAATTTTACACGAGAAAATCTAACCTCACACATAAT
This sequence comes from Aphodius granarius, assembly GCA_963971325.1. Lineage (NCBI taxonomy): Eukaryota > Metazoa > Arthropoda > Insecta > Coleoptera > Scarabaeidae > Aphodius > Aphodius granarius. The sequence continues at coordinate 16,627,349 of OZ020222.1, read as the reverse complement.
TTTCAAATTAACTTATTGTACTGCAACTTATTGTCACTGGCAACATGAAGACATTATATTTAACAGTTCCCAATAGTTTATCATTCCAATGTATGTAAAACAAATGATTTTTGTTGCTTTTCTGTTGTAGAGTCCGTTCAAACTTAGAAGAACCATTCAATACCACAACAACGCCACGAAATATGCGCATTGAAACGTCATTTGACCTTGAGTAGTTCTAAAATTAGGCGGCTCGTTCCAAAGGGGTTTTAAAAGGGAAAAACAACATAAGTCAATTTTTGTTTTACATTTTGAATGATTAACTTATGGATTAACTATGGGAAACGGCTAAATAGAATGTCTAATTTTTCCTGTGTCAATAGAATTGTAGTTGAAGTGATTTTTGAAATTATGTTTGAGGTTAGAATTTCTGTAAATATTTTTCAGAACAGCCGTTTTGCTAGGTATGAAATATGCATTCAAAGAATTTTAAGTATAAAGGTATTACGTATTATGTCGTGAAAACAAGTGAAGTTTCATGATTAAATTGAATGTATTGAATCGATGAAAGTTTTTAACTTGAAAATACATATTACGTGAAGAATGTTAAGATCAGTGATGGGCGCATATCGATTCTTGAAACAAAGGAGATAAATAGATTCTTGAAATAATCGATTCTCGATGTCGCATACAAATGATTCATAATCGATTCTTCACATCGATTATTGCAATCGACTGAAATGTCTGCGTAGTATTAGAAAGCGCTTTGATTTGTCTGTCGTGTTGGTTTGATTGTCAAAGCGTTATTCCTGATCTGTTCGAGCTATCTGGTCCCCTTGCTAAATAGTGATTTTATGACAAACAATCTAATGAATAGATTTTGGAAATATTTTGTAAATCTTCTCAATTATTAATCGATTCAGGTTTGTATCTATTCTGAGAACTGGTAAATAAATGAGAATATTTACAAAATATATCGAGAATCCATTCATTCAAATACCACTAACTTGATTCTTGAAATCATTTCATTATAGCTATCAGTAATTAAAATGTATAAAAATAATACAACAATGTGGTAATATATACATTTATTTCATAAAAAATAAAGTGATAACAGGATTTGTAATAATATTTGTCAATAAAGCAAAAAATACAACCTACGAAGTAAAGTAATAAATAATTCCATATACATACAGATAATAATTAACAGCAAAGCAGAATAAAAAACTGAAATGATATACGAAGGGGTCACAGTAACTCAAATTTTGACCTATCATCGGATCTGCAACGAAGCAAAGAAAGTAGCTGATGTAACGGAAACATAGCTCCTGGATCCTCCTGCAAGTCCCATGGTAGAAGTTGCCTTGTGACTAAACCAAAAGTTGGATATATCAATGATGGGGAGAAGTTGCAATCATTCGTCAAATGTTAAATAATTTCTACGGTATATATGAATTCCCTAGCTTGGGCGTAGACAACTTCCATGTTCCATGTTTTTCATCATGGTAATTAATAAATTCGATTTTTCCTAAAAATACATAGAAAATGAATGTAAAAGAATTGAATAGTGTGACGTTTCCTTACCACGCTTGGAATTGCACTATACTCCCTTTATTAATGGCTGTTTTTATAACTTTACACACCTGTGATAGACCTCTTACAACTTTAGCAGACATGTTCTGCATACAATTCGAATTCCGGCTGGCACACAGTCACACCACATAAACAACGCAAAATGAACATAACCTCACACATTATCGAAAAGAGAAGTTACATGTTGGGAACCGTTCGAGATTTCATTCCGTTTATTGGTATTTATTAGTATGTCAACTCGGAAGCGGAAACTAATGTTTCAATCATTTTCTGTTCGGCTATTAATCTCTATGAACGTAGAATTTCGTACTATTCAATTTCTATTTCACGACATTTTATGAATGCTTCCCAATCTCCCAAACACTGTGCCCTTGACTACGCCTTGATTGCTAAACTGGTTTCTGCGCATCCTCACTCGCCGCAACTTCTCTTGTATCTTCTAAGTTTGAACGGACTCTAAAACCCCTTTGTAACGAGACGCCTCATTTTCGGTCAATTCAAGGTCAACAGCTGTTTTGGCGCGCATGTTTTGTTGTTGTTGTGGTATTGAGTGCTCTTCTAAGTTTAAACAGACCATAAAACCCACTGAATGTGCAATTAGACGTTGGGCCTATTCCATAGACATACGGACTAGCCTTCAGTCGCCGCATTGTCGCGCCGCTGTCGATGATCAAGAGAACGGAGCGAGGGGGGAAACCACGTTGCTTTTGGCTTCGAATGTATTCGCATGGAGAAGCACCGCCTTTGCTTGTTTCCCCCGGCCACCCGACTGCATTACGACTCCGTACCAAACGAAAGTGCTGAACTATTTTGTACATAAGATTGATAGATATGCAACCAAATATACAAATAATATATTTGCTTTTGCCTAATACCTATGCTGCCACCTAGTAGCACATTCGGTACGTTCCGTTGAATAACTATATACATATATAAACAATGCTGTCAGTTTGTTGCCGGTATTGTCAAAGATATTGGAAAAAGTTTTATACACACTGTTGCGAGTGCGACCGTTAATACACGACGAATTGCGATCGTGCTTCCGTTGGAGAAGGGATGAAGACCGAAGACGCGATTCATTCCCGCTTAAGCAGAACATACGTTCAGACCTGTATATTATTATTAATAAATAATTAGTCTAAAGTGTCTTGTGTTTGCCAAAGTAGTAGCACAGTAGTAATCAGTGGCAATTCGCTGGGATTTGTATTGGAATACAATTTCTACGGCAAAAGGAAACTTTTGTTTCGGAAGTGGTCCTGATACGACGAGCCAATACTGGGAAGGCAAGCGACGCCAGGGTTGTTCAATTTGGTACTTTGGGACCAAATTTGGTCCTTTCTGATGTCGGTTGGTACCCTGGTACCCCTTTAGCAAAACTGGTCCCCACTGCACGTTTTTATTTGCAAATCTAATTATATACTTATATATTTACATACTTAAATTTTGTGCTCCTGTGTTTTACACTTCCAATAAATAGTACATACTTAGGGTGTCCCCAATATTTCTACATTTTATCTTTCCATTGAGAAATACACACAGAGTTTCGCTCCTGCAGTATGTATTCTATGACTGCATATTGTTGGCAACCAACAACACACATGACACGAGCGCTGTTGACGGTGGGGAAAATGAGAACTAAAAGAGAGTGATGTGTGAAGTGAAGAGATGACCTGAATAAGGCTATGTCTGTTATATTTTGTTGTAACATGGTTGAAATGTTAATTTAGCTAGTTTAGAGTTATTAAAGCTTTTTCAAACTAAGTGTGTGTCCGTATATTAGTTTTGACTGCACCCTTCTCGGCCAAGTCCTACAGCTTCAGAAGTAGGATCAAGGACAAACGGTGATTTGCTTGTTTTTGTGTTCGCGGGTGTCGAGAACGCGTACTGCTGGACCCGATTTGCGCGGCGTGTACAAGTTCGCTATTGTTAGGAGCGGAGTACAAAGTGTGATCGGACAGTCGTGTTTTTTGCGCGTGTTATTCGCGGAATAAACAGTAAAATGGCAGAAACGGGAGAAAGTGCAGGCGTGAGTGCAACAAATTTTGAAATGCACGAGATGATGTATCTGTTGAAGGAATTGACAAGAAAATTGCAGGAAAAAGATGAAGAAATGGATAAGTTAAGGTGTGAAATAAGGGATAAACCGGTAACGTCGAAAGAAAATCAGAATCCACAGATACCATTTACTGAAATTGGTTTGCAGATACCTATATTTACAGGCGAAAAAGGTAATTTAGATATCGGCGAATGGCTTGAACGTATTGATGGATTGAAAGAGATATATTGTGTGCAAGATAACATTATAAAAGTCTTAGCGGCGAATAAACTTGGTGGAAATACTAGAAAATTTTATGATACAAGCGATTTGCTGAGAAGTGATTGGGGAACATTTAGGGAAAAATTATTGGATATGTTTGAAGAGCGAGAAGACGTAACAACGTTGGTGGATCAACGTGGAGGAGATGGGGCCAATCCGAGCGTTTCGAAGATTACTACCATGAGAAGTGCCGACTAGCAAAAAAGGCGGGTATGTCAGAATCCGAAACAATTTCTCATTTGATTCGTGGAATTAATAATTTCACAATCCGCACACAATTAGTCATGGCGAACCACAAAACGTTGAAGGATTTGTTCGGGACCATGAAGTTATTGCAGAGCGAAATGGGGAATGTCGGAAATCACAAATTTGAGAAAAATCGTATAAATTCAAGGGAATCAACGATTGAAGCTAGTACTAGTAAGTCATCAAGTGCCGATACGCGAACGCGGGGAAATAAAGACATTATTTGTTATAAATGCCGAAAACCAGGACACATTGCGCGTAAATGTCCAGAATTGAGTGAGCCGAAGGAAAATGATAAAAGTGGCGTTCACACTGTTTCGGTTAAACCAATATCGAAATACTATAAGGAGATGCGCGTCGGGGATCATTCGTTTATAGCAATGATAGACACTGGTTCGGATGCCAATTTACTAAAAATGTGTTGTGCTAAAAGACTAAACGTGCCAATTAAACCGCGAAAGAACATTTTAGTTGGACTTAACAAAGCTACAATCTATGCCAAATTTGAAGTTATGATTGTCGCGAAAATAGATGAAGTCGAAACCGAAATCCGAATGGTGGTCGTACCGGATTACGCGATCGGTGACGCTATAATCGGGCGCGAATTTTTGGACGATGTAGTTTGGACGGTGACAAAGGACGAAGTGAGGTTCAACAGTAAAAATACACCAGAGTTACCAATGGTTGAGATTATGCAAATAAATCTTGAGAAGGAAGATTTATAGCGGGAGAAAGATATTGAAATAAATCCTGAGTTAGATGTTGAAGATCGACACAAGTTGAAGCAGGTGATTTTGGATCGAGGTTCAGTTACAAGAAATGTCGTCTCAAAAATTAAAATGAACATCGAACTGAAGGACGAGATACCAGTCACCAGCAAACCTAGGCGTTTTGGATTTTATGAAAACCAAATAGTGAATGAGATAGTCGACAAATGGTTGAAAGAGGGCATTATTCAGCCAAGTGACTCCGAATATGCCAGTCCTGTAGTTTTAGTGCCCAAGAAGAATAGAGAATATCGACTTTGTATTGATTATAGAAATTTAAATAAGAAGACGGCGAAAAGCAATTTTCCATTGCCGGTGATTGAGACACTTGTCGACAATTTGAGTGGATCAAATTACTTTTCATTACTGGATTTGAAAAATGGTTACCACCACGTACACATGGCAAAAGATTCGCGAAAATACACCGCATTTGTTACTTCATCGGGACATTACGAATTTTTAAAGATGCCATTTGGATTAACTGGAGCACCATCCGTTTTTTCAAAATTCATATGGGATATTTTTGAAGACATGATTAAAGAGGGTAGTCTGGTGGTGTATATGGACGATTTATTGATCCACACAGCCACATTGGAGGAACACTTGATCATGCTGAAAAGGGTGTTGAAGAGAATCAACGAGAGAGGTTTGCAATTGCGGCTTGATAAGTGCAAATTTGGAATGACTGAATTGGATTACTTAGGATACCGAATCAAAGTAGGAAGCATAAGTCCAGGAACGGAAAAAAACAAAGCCGTCGATAGATTTCCAACTCCCCGAAATACCAAGGAAGTTCAACGATTTTTAGGACTGACCGGATATTTCCGAAAGTTCATTGAACAATATGCAACTCTCGCTAAACCGTTGTCCGATCTACTAAGGAGTGGAAACAAATTTCAGTTTGGACCAATACAGCAGATGGCTTTCGAGAAGCTCAAGTTGTGCCTGGTTAGTGGACCAATTTTGAAAATTTATGATAGAAACCTGGAGATCGAGTTACACACCGATGCATGTGCAACGGGACTGGGTGCTTGCCTGATGCAGATGCACGATGGGAAATTTCATCCAGTTTACTACGCCAGTTGGAAAACATCGGAACAAGAGTGGTAGTGAAAGCATTGGAAAAATTCAGGGTGTACCTGTTAGGGAAGAAATTTCGAGTCATTACAGATTGTAATGCTATGAGACATACGCTTCAAAAAAAGGAAGTCAACAGAAGAATAACTTCTTGGAGTCTCATTACATAGAACATAGAAAAGCTGAACGAATGGTTCATGTCGATGGTCTCAGCCGAGTTTACAGTACCAACATAATCACAGTCACAGAACAGTTAATTGGAAATTTAGAAGAGATCCAGAGGGATGATCCTGAAGTAGCTGAAATAAGACGCAAGATATTAGAAGAAGACGTAACGACGATAAGACACGGATACCGATTGTTAAATGGAAAAGTTGTCAGGAAATTACATGATAAGTTACTATACGTGGTTCCTAGAAAGATGAGAAAATCCTTAGTAGTTGAGACACACAATCGCTTAGCTCATTTAGGAACAGATAAGATATTTGCCGAACTGAAAGAGAATTATTATTTCAATAATATGAAGAAATATATTAAAAAGTGTATTCAAAACTGTGTCCCATGTCTTGAACACAATATTAAGAAAAATAGAAAAGACGGAGAGCTGTACAATATTGACAAACACTACACCTAGACCATGTTGGGCCGTTGGAGAGATCTAAAAGAGGAAACCAGTATGTACTCACCTTGATTGATGCATTCACTAAGTACGTGTTTTTAGAACCAGTGAAGACTACGAAGAGTGAGGAAAGCATCAAGACATTAGCTAAAATTTTTAAAGTTTTTGGTTATCCAAAGAAGATCATCACGGATAGAGGTACTAGTTTTACCAGTGAAGCATTCCGAACGTATTGCGAAGAGAGAAGCATACAAGTGGTATACGTTGCTGTAAGGACACCACGAGGAAATGGGCAAATAGAACGGTATCACAGAACCTTCATGCCAGCATTACTGAAATTAGTAGGAGATGAACCAGACAAATGGGATGAAGAAGCTTTAAGCGATGTTCAAATAGCACTCAATAGTACAGTCCAGAAGAGTACACAGAAAATCCTAAGTCAATTATTGCTGGGATATAAACTAAAGGCAAGAAATCCACCCGTCATGCCTGAGGAGATCGAAAAGGAAGAGGAATTGAAAAGATTTGTTGCTGAAAGAAACGAAGCACGAATACAAGCAGGCAATTCCATCAAAATTGCACAAGAGACAACAAAGAAGTATTACGATGCTGATCGAAAACCGCACCAGAAGTACCAAGAAGGACAATTGGTCATGATGGAGAGAGCAGCAGCACCAACTGACCGCGTTCCGAAGATGGGGAAAAAGTACGAGGTACCATATCAAATCCATAAGGTCTTGGACAACGACCGATATGTCATCAAGGATGTTCCAGGTTGTCAGCTGACGCAGAAGCCATATGAAGGTGTTGTCGCCCCTGATAGTATGAAGCCCTGGGTCCAATTCGACGTTGAGAGTGAAACTGAAGATGAAGATCACGTCGAGGACGACGAGGAGTCAGGAGAGACCGAGCTGTTGGCAACCAACAACACACATGACACGAGCGCTGTTGACGGTGGGGAAAATGAGAACTAAGAGAGAGTGATGTGTGAAGTGAAGAGATGACCTGAATAAGGTTATGTCTGTTATATTTTGTTGTAACATGGTTGAAATGTTAGTTTAGCTAGTTTAGAGTTATTAAAGCGTTTTCAAACTAAGTGTGTGTCCGTATATTAGTTTTGACTGCACCCTTCTCGGCCAAGTCCTACAATATCTTATTCTTGCATCGTAAAAAGAGCATCGCACGCGCATGCTCATTTTGGTAACAAACATTACAAGTCGTGGCGCGTGAGTTGTTGAAGCACAAAATACAAAGTTTTCGTTATGTTGTTATTCGGCGCAATTAGTCACTTATTAATTTAATAAGGACATTTGTAAGAACCATCGTAAAACAGATTTACCTATTGGTATTGGATGCAAGCATGGACAGGTATGTAGCCAAATATCTTAAAGAATAAGTTTAAAAAACAGTTGTTTCATTGCTTTGCTTTCATAATATTAATCATAGGATTTGCTTAACACATTTGATTTTGGTGCTCTATATTGTTCATCAATTCTTATATGTATATCTAATGAACTAATCCAATTAATTTATAAATCTAATCTAAATGAAAATATTAGCTATATATAAGTTTTCAAATTTGCAAGTAACTTTGATCCCAAAATAGTATTATCTGGAGACGTTTTAAGTATAAGTGCTACAGCCTCAGAAAATTTTCCAAACTTAGACTTCGATATTGAAAAATTGGACTTTGAATACCGATTAATGGCTGAAACGGGTGCACTTAAGCAATATACAACATGTGATATAATTACATTTTGGGAAAATGTGGACAATTTAAAAAATGGATTAAATGAAAAAATATTTCCAAATGTAACAAAATTAGTAAAACTTATTTTAGCATTGCCTTCATCTGCCGCTGCAGAACGATTTTTTTCACAGCTAAATTTAATTAAAAGTAAAACAAGAAACAGATTGTTAGTAAATACCTGCGCTGCATTATTGCATTGTAAAGATATGCTAAGAGTGCAGAAAAAAAGTTATCAGTGCCTTCACAAAATATGCTCAGATACAATAATTCATTTATTGAAGCTGCGGAATGTATTGACGAGGATTTGATATTTGTGGAAACAACATTCCTCAATATTTTATGCATATTTAGTACCTACATTATTGACTTGTTAAAAAATAGATTTTTAGTTACCTTGTTATATGTGTTATTGGCAGTATTACGTCAAATTACATAGGTTATTTTATTTATTTGTTGTATTTAAAGAATAATTTATTTTATTTTAAATTCACTTACTGACTAAAGAATAAGATTTTAGTTATACCTTGCTTATGTATGTGTTATTGGCATTGTTTGGCCATATTATATGTAAGACGTTTGGAAATACGACACGTACACATCGAACTAATGTTGTATAATGAAGTTATCGGAGACAAAATACAATAACGATGGAATCTGTATGAACGTCTATATATTAATGTGTCCTAAATAAGGCCTTGGGTCACATGTAAGCCTGCGGTGGCCACTTGAAGAAACGGCCCCAACGTAAACATAGACGTGGTGTTGCCAGAGAATCCCATGGAACCGCCCGTCTGTCTGTGATATCGTACATTCGGCCATCCTGAAAATATAGGGCTGTCCTCAGTCCTTCGAACGTCCCTAGAACAATAAAAACAAATAAGGATTTTGTCATACCTTGACCCCATCGGGTCTTAAGTCACCGTTGTGACTTCGCATGGTTCCGTTGAACCCGCGATCCCGTTGGATCATAATCACCGTTGTGATTTCGTTGAATCAATGATTACGTTGAATCGATGATTCCGTTAAAATATAGTCACCGTCGTGACTTCGTCAGGTTCCGTCGAACCAGCGATCTCGTCGGATCGTAATCACCGTTGTGAATTCGTTGAATCAATGATTACTTTGAATCATTGATTCCGTTAAAATATAATCACCGTTGTGATTTTGTATGGTTCCGTCGAACCAGCGACCCCGTTGGATCATAATTGTAAGACGTTTGGAAATAAGACACGTATACATCGAACTAATTATGTATAATGAAGTTATCGGAGACAAAATACAACGACGATGTAATCTGTATGAACGTCTATATATTAATGTGTCCTAAATAAGGCCTTGGGTCACAAGTAAGCCTGCAGTGGCCACTTGAAGAAACGGCCCCAACGTAAACACAGACGTGGTGTTGCCAGAGAATGCCATGGAACCGCCCGTCTGTCTGTGATATCGTACATTCGGCCATCCTGAAAATATAGGGCTGTCCTCAGTCCTTCGAACGTCCCTATAACAATAAAAACAAATAAGGATTTTGTCATACCTTGACCCCATCGGGTCTTAAGTCACCATCGTGACTTCGTATGGTTCCGTCGAACAAGCGATCCCGTCGGATCATAATCACCGTTGTGATTTCATTGAATCAATGATTATGTTGAATCAATGATTATGTTGAATCAATGATTATGTTGAATCAATGATTCCGTCACATATAATCACCGTTGTGATTTCGTATGGTTCCGTCAAACCAGCGATCCCGTCGGATCTTAATCACCGTTGTGATTTCGTTGAATCAATGATTACGTTGAATCAATGATTCCGTCAACATATAATCACCGTCGTGATTTAGTATGGTTCCGTCGAACAAGCGATCCCGTTGGATCATAATCTGCGTTCGTAATTAGTAAATGTGAAGTTTCGTCCTCCTAAAACAAACAAAGCAAATTGTTGGGTTATACCTTACCGTTGTTTTTCGTATGGTTCCGTCGAACCTGCGATCCCGTCGGATCATAATCACCGTTGTGATTTGTTGAATCAATGATTACGTTGAATCAATGATTCCGTTAAAGTATAATCACCGTCGTGATTTCGTATGGTTCCGTTGAACCTGCGATCCCGTCGGATCATAATCACCGTTGTGATTTCGTTGAATCAATGATTACGTTGAATCAATGATTCCGTTAAAATATAGTCACCGTCGTGACTTCGTAAGGTTCCGTCGAACCAGCGATCCCGTTGGATCATAATCACCGTTGTGATTTCGTTGAATCAATGATTACGTTGAATCAATGATTCCGTTAAAATATAGTCACCGTCGTGACTTCGTAAGGTTCCGTCGAACCAGCGATCCCGTCGGATCGTAATCACCGTTGTGATTTCGTTGAATCAATGATTACTTTGAATCATTGATTCCGTTAAAATATAATCACCGTTGTGATTTCGTATGGTTCCGTCGAACCAGCGACCCCGTTGGATCATAATTTTGTCTGTAATTAGCAAATGTGAAATTTTGTTCCTAAAACAAACAAAATAAATTGTTGAATTATACATCACCGTTGTGATTTCGTATGGCTTCGTCGAACCAGCGATTCCGATGGATCGTAATCACCGGTGTGATTTCGTTGAATCAATGATTCCGTCAATACTCGTATATAATCACCGTCGTGATTTCGTATGATTCCGTCGAACCAGTGATCCTGTTGAATCATAATTTGCATTTATAATTAGCGAATACAAAGATTTTGTGCTCCTAAAACAAACAAAACAAATTGATGGATGATAAATCACCGTTGTGATTTCGTATGGTTCCGTCGAACCAGCGATCCCCTTGGATCATAATTTGCATCAGTAATTAGCAAATATAAGGTTTCATGTTCCTAAAACAAACAAAACAAATTATTTTATTATAAACCACCGTCGTGATTTCATATGGTTCCGTCGAACCAACGATCCTGTTGGATCATAACTTGCATCCGTAATTAGCAACTATAAAGTTTCATGTTCCAGTAATCCAGTTAGATGATGATGACGTGCATCTATGATTAGCAAAGATAACATTTCGTGTTCCTAAAACAATCGAAACCAAAGGTTCTGCCAAACCTCGATCCCGTTGAATCATAATCAGGGTTGTGATTTCTTGTGGTTCCGTTGAACCAGTAATCCCGTTGGATGATGATTTGCGTACGTGATTAGCAAATATAACGTTTTGTGTTCCTAGAACAAACAAAACAAAATCTGCCAAACCCTGATCGTATCGGATCATAATCGCCGTTTTGATTTCTTATGGTTCCGTCGAACCAGTAATCCCGTTGGATGATGATTTGCGGCCGTAACTCGCAAATACCTATAACGTTTTGTGTTCCTGAAACAAACAAAACAAACGGTTCTACTAAACCTCGATCCCGTTAGACCATAATCAGGGTTGCGATTTCTTGTAGTTCCGTTGAACCAGTAATCCCGTTGGGTGATGATTTGCGTACGTGATTAGCAAATATAACGTTTTGTGTTCCTGGAACAAACAAAACAAAACAAAATCTGCCAAATCCTGATCCCGTTGGATCATACATCACCGTTGTGATTGTAAATACACATAGTGCCTCTACATTGACTCCTTCTATAAGCATTACATGTTGTTTAATTCTTAACTTATCATATGTACCTTAGAATGATCGGCTTGAGTAATAATAGCTTTGTTCGAGCAAGTAACACAAATGATCTTTCATTATTATTTATAATGCAGTTGTCATTGAAACATATCTGGCTTATTCTGTTTTAACTCTGTTTTAACAATTTGAAACTATTCTATTTTTTTTTACTCGAACATACCTATTATTACTTTTAATCTTACTTAGTCGAAAAGGCACATTACTTGGGTATGCATTGTTATATTATGGTCTTTTCTACGTTTTTAACATTGAATCGTTACTTTATATCATCGTATCGTAAGGTTCCGTTGAACCAGTGATCCCGTCGGATCTTACCGTAACCTACCATCGCTATTTTGCCTCTATATCCTGGATATCCATGGCTTTATGCGAACAGTAGCCATTACTGTCGTTAATTACCTAGACCCCTTTCGTAGATCTTTTATTTCGTATCGGTCTTTATCGGCTCGCACCACCTTGTATGGACCTTGAGCTTTGTTTTACATACCTCTCCCATACACCTGGCGCTTTTCCGGCAGTCATTGTTGCCAATGCGGTAACTACATATCGTGTTACCGTAGCGTTCACACTGACCGTTTGCCCGTGATGTATCAACAGTGTTGAGAACATGTTTTATTCTGTTTTATTCTTGCCAAATATCTTAAAGGTATTTGACGTAACCATAGCTCATCGATCACTTATTACTCTTGACGGGAAATAAGTGAAGAATACCTTCTATCACTTTCACCACGTACCTTGTCTTAGAGTCCCGCACTGCTTCAATTATCGTAAATTTTGTGAATCCCTCCACTACAAATTGCTTTCTGGCGGTTGTTTACTTGTAACATGGACAATTCAAGCACGCCGCAATGTATTCTTTTTTTCACAAATTTAGACCTATCTACTAACCAATAATATCACGGATACGTTTGAATGACTTCGCCGTTCTTAAATACTCCGCGGCAAAATGACACAATAGACATATTTGCATTCCAGTAACTTCAGATATGACCCAAGCTTTCATCGTCAAATCGTTTCGACATTTCCATTCTTCAACTGACATGTATCGAAGTACTGCATTGTTGCAAAATTATGGACACCTTTAGTTAAAATATTTCTTATTAGACTGACTTATTCGTCCTGTAATTGGGCACCAGTTGTCCAGTCCACTTGCGTGAGATCTACTTGCAATACTTCGATAATATCCACGGGACTGCGGCTAAGTACATCCACGTGCTTAAAAAAACGTAAAACGTAAAACGGCGTCCCAAGCCACTCGAAATGGCCATCTGGGGTAACAAAAGTGGTTTTAGCAATTGACTCTTCACTGACCGGGACCTGGAATCATCGTATCCTAAGGTCAAAACCCGTGAAGTATTTATTACCCCTAATCTATCGATTTGGTCTTCGATCAGTGACAGAGGATAACGATCCTTGTCGGTGGTCACCAGATTTTTCTTCAGTGTGATAGGGCTTGATAGAATTAGAACGCTAGAATTATCTAATAACTTTTGAATCATGCCACGTAAGATAATGCTTTCCGCGTATGCCACCGTATACGGGTGATGAACGCTTGGGGTGTCCGTCGTACCCTTGATAGTAAGAGATACCGTGTTCTTTTTGTTTAGAACTTGCATAGAGGTCGATATGCAATCCGCATAGGACTCTAAAACGCATTTACATATCGTTATACAATTGTCTTCCACATCCCGGAAAATAGTCTCTCTACCGGTGGTTATATCAACTTTGTTAACCACGGACGATTATTGTTGCACTATCGCGAAATTCCAACAACTGCTTAATTATGACCCGATCACGTTCTTTGACCAACATCGCATGTTCTTGGTCCAGATAATCGCGCCCGACAGTCATATCATGAGTAACTTTCTCTAGTTCGACAACAACAGCTAAAACTCGCGCACTTACGTTCATATTTTTTTAGCTTTTAGCTCGCTGCTGACAACAGTCGCATTTACGGTAATCGCACCAGCAAACCCGCGAAGCTCGAATTGTTTGTCATTGTTTGTATCTAAACACAACGTATCAACTAAAGTTCTGTTCGTTAGCGTCTTAGAACTTCCCGTATCAACAACACGTTATTGCCGTTAGCAAATACATGTTTGAATCGTCACTAACCTGTGGATTTGCCCTTAGGAGACACTCGTGCTCTCAATGTCCAAGTTTCCAGCATCTGGTGCACTTGGTTCGGCCTTTCTTGCAATTCCTAGCTAGATGACCTCTTACACAAAAATTATAACACGGACTAGGGTCTTTAATCGCATGTGAAAACACTCTACTGCACTGGTGGATCTTGTAGTTTTTCGCAATCTCTTTCTTGCGGGTTTTCTTCCTGCTTACCCAATCGAGTTCACTACAGCGAAAAATTTGTTTGGACCAAAGTAACGAGCCGAATGCAGGGTTTGCTCGATGCTTATCTTCTTGATTCTCATTATGACTGCATCAGAAACTTCGTTTTGTGACACAATAGTCGCCTACTTCTTGACGTCGGCTTCCGAACGCAAAAGTTTGGTGGAACTGTGAGGTTAGTTTTTCTTTCACTTGATCCCAGCTGTAACCATTCTGAGATATTCGTCAAACTGCCATACTCTTGCATGATCTTTCAGGTCCTTTCAGATCGACCGAATTATGGTATCGTCGTCCCAGTTATATCGATGGGCCAACCTATTGATGTGGTCTACCAATTCTTCAACTACCGCATCATCGTGCGATTGATTAAAGTGAGGAATAACGAACTACTCACTATCGGGATTCGCAACAACACGTGTGGTTGCGGAATCAGCCCTGTCGTTTTTTTTTTTTCATTCTTCGTATAGACTCTTTACGGTTTCCTTCAAATTTACTGTAGAAGAGTCGCTGCTGCTGTCGCTGTCCGACGAGCTGCTGGTATCGTAATGACGTCTCTTGGACGACGCTTCTTTATTCGCGCGGCCCATCGTAACAGTGTTTTTTTTTTGTCAGGCACTTAACACAACGCGAAACGGCACGTGAATTTTATAATTAGGAAAATTATAAAACTATCCCACTTCTGAATTTGTAAGACGTTTGGAAATAAGACACGTACACATCGAACTAATTATGTATAATTAAGTTATCGGAGACAAAATACAACGACGATGTAATCTGTATGAACGTCTATATATTAATGTGTCCTAAATAAGGCCTTGGGTCACAAGTAAGCCTGCGGTGGCCACTTGAAGAAACGGCCCCAACGTAAACGTAGACGTGGTGTTGCCAGAGAATGTCATGGAACCGCCCGTCTGTCTGTGATATCGTACACAACAGTTGATTCGACGGAAGTTGGTACCGAAAGGTCAAATTTGGTCCTCTCCAACTGCCAACCTGGTACTCTCAAAGTAACTGCCAGGAACAACACTTTAGCGACGGCGCCAGACAAGAGACGGCAGAGGGCAGTATAGAAGATTGGCGGCGTGGAATCAAAGGACGCGGCTTGGCGAACAAAAACAAACGCGATGTAGCGTTGTTTGGGCGTATATCGGAAGAAGGCAAAACATCAGAGGGCAGATTTGCAGAATCAGCTGATTATCCCGGTTGCGTGAGTAATACTTGCTTGTATATTTCGAAATGGTATGGTCTTGTTTTATGTTTTGAAATATATGTGTCAGGGTTATTATACTAAGTGTGAGTATTGATGGCAAAATCCTCATAAGGGTCGTTTAGACAAAGTTGATCAAATTCAAAGAGAGGAAAAGTTGACAAAATTAAATGAAAATTTAGAATTAGTGTTGGCTAGATTTTTTGCCGCACTACATTTTCTTTATAATTACTAAAACAGGTTCATCTGATACTAAACTGCAACATGCTTAATAGATTGATAATAACTCACCGATATGACACGTCATTGGTAAATGGATAATCACACTATTGGAAGGAATCCGCGGCTCTCCCGATCGGCACCGGACGGTTACACACCCCCAGCGTATCATATAACAATATAGAAATAACTTCTTTAAACAGCGATAACGATACAGTGCAAGGTTAATTTACCCGGGGACACCTGTCCCCAGCCTTCAGTCTCCAGTCCATGTCATCTATTTCCTTGGACTCATACGCTAGCTTGGTCATCTGCACACTTTATCTTATCACACCTAAAATCCTCCAAATCAACCACAACCTGGATGGAACTTTACAAACACAGTGAAGCAGAGCGGAATGCACTAGCCAGTGCCATTGCTACCATATACCGGTGCAAGTCATGGGGGAATACGCATAATATGCTATTATGGCACCGAGGAGGATGGACAAGCCCAAGTTATATACGTCTGACAGCATGTCTATATTCTCCTCGACAAGCCCAAGTCATATGACTCCATGTCATACTATTCTCGACAAGCCCAAGTCATATAACTCCATGTCTCCACGACAAGCCCAAGTTATATGACTCCATGTCTATACTATCCTCGACAAGCCCAAGTCATATAACTCCATGTCTCTACGACAAGCCCAAGTTATAACTCCATGTCTATATTATTCTAGAAGAACAATAATACTTTCCACACAACTATACCCCTAGAGCCACTTTACAATACTCCCTGGCCTCTTTTTCTCGAGCCTCCAGGTTGCTTTCTCTAGTGTTTACATTAACCATCCTTATCTATCGTACCAGATAGACCCTGGTTAGCAAAATCCGCATTGGTAAAATATCTGTACAAGAGAAGTAAACAGTAAAACAACAGAAAATGAGAATGACAATAAAATTGATAAAAGAAGAGCGCACAGATGTTACGGGTGCGGAGGTGCAGGTCATTTTAAAAATTCACCAGAATGCCCAAAGTCTAAAAATGTTGCTAACATAAATACCATTAGTGTTGATAAACTATTTGAACCATATACCATAATAGGATTACAAAAAATGGCGCCAAAAAGTAAGATCGTGAGCAAAATTGTCTGTTCAAAGTGTTCTGTTTCCGTGAAAACATGTACTACATGTGTGAAGTGTTCGAATGTTTATCATCCTTCGTGTATAGTGAAGGTGAAGGGAATGTTTGTGGCTGAAAATGGGGACATAATTTGCTGTGAGAACATAACCTCCAAGCAGAAACAAACGTGCAACTGCGAGGAGGAGAAGCAACATCTTAATTAAGAATATCCAAACTAAACGAATCGATTATGAATAAAACTTTAATAGAAGTTGGAGACGACTTAGACGAGACGGATAATTCTGTGGACAACCTTACACAAAGTTATGACGGCTTTAATACTATTTCTAAGGACTTGGAAACCATAAAGTTATTGTTATATGGGCAGATTAAAGAACTGGAGGAGCTGCGTCTTGAAATCGTTAAAATGGCAAGTGCTAATGCTATATTAAATTTAAAGTTCCAGGATGTAAACAATCAGTTCAAAAGCAAAACTTTAGCTGCGCCATCTGTTAGAGAGAAGCGGGAGTTTACAGCAAATACAACTGGTTCCCGACGCTTTCAAGACGACTTACAACGACGACCAAAATTGCTAATTCTTGGGGATGGCCAATGTAGAAATGCATCTTATATTATGCAATGCCATATGGGTGACTCTTACGAGGTTCAAAGTATATTCAAACCAAATGCGACATTTGATCAGGTTGTTGAAGATGTGGATCATCTTTGTCGGTCGTTGGATAAGCATGATGTGGTGGTGATAGTGGCTGGCACAAACAATGTTCTTAGGGGCGGTTTTATCGATAGGATTGTAGTGCAAACATCATTGGAAAGACTTCAGCACACTAACGTAGTTATCGTATCAGTTCGGTTTCTAAATAGTGAGCGCTCTATGATGAATACTGTTTTTAATTTTAACTGTCTTATGTACGATATTTTAGGCACGAATTTAGACTCTAATGTATGTTTTATTGATGTGAATGAAGCGGTGTCGCTTTCTGATATCCAGCGAGCAGGTGTTTATCTCACAAAAAGGGGAAAACAAAAACTGTTTTCGTTTGTCTCGAAAGTGATTGCCGCCATGACTGATAGTGTGAATGAACAAAACTCTTACGTAAATTTTGACAATTTGAGATATGTAGATATATGTGATACACCGCCGGTCATCCAGCGCTCCTAACAATAACAAACAAAATAAGATTTCGTTTATGACATATAATGTTAGAAGTCTTCGCAACAAGGCGGAGAGATTAGATGTATTTCTAGTGGATATAGTGGAGTAAAATCGCTCTTCTAACTCGCTGTTTTCTGAGGGTACGTGACTCTGAGGTATAACCAAATGAAACCTATACCATCTTATAGAGGACATTTTAGGGCATAGGAAATGGAAATCTACAACTTTTTTTAGTAGAACCGAACTTTGAAAACGACGCTTAAACGCGACTGATCTGGTATTCGAAAAACCACGTTTTTCTTAACATTTATCGTTGTATTAATTCAAGTATACAAGCTATGGTTTTGATTTTTTGCAGACATATACTTAAAATGTGAGCGCTTCCAATGGTCAGTTGGAAATTTCAAAAATGTTTAAAGTTTTTGAAAAAATAAATAAGGAGTATTGAATTATCAAAATCGTGCATCGAAAACTTCTCCCTGCGGCGAGCTATGTGAATTGTTGAAAATGTTTATATACATATATTGATTGAGTGAAATGTAGTCAGAACATTGAGAAAGTTTAAAAAAAAAATTAAGTCGATAGCTGCACTAGCTAGTTACAGAAATATGAATTTTTATAGAAGAGCCTTGGAATGCGCGCTAATGCCGAGAGCGGCTAGCGGCTACCATACCAGTCTGGAAATCATTTGCGTTACAGGGTGCGGCAACTTTTAATTCGTTTTTAAAATGCGTATTAAATAAAAATGCAACAAATATTTTTAAATAAATTATAGTTTATTTTTGTTAATGCACTTTCCGGTTAAGAGTGAAATACTATTTCATTTAAATGACTGCTTCGACTGGCTTTGCACTAGCCCATTCTGTCAACCCAATTTTTCACTATATTTTCAATGATTTGAACCTCTATTTCGCCAAGAGCCACTTTAATGGAGTTTTTCAAAGCCCAAGTCGTCTCTGGATGATCAACATAACATCTATCCTTGGCGGCGCCACACAAATAAGAATCCCAAGGAGTCAAATCACAGCTCCTAGACGGCCAGTTGACATGGCCATTTCCGCTGATAATGCCATTTTTCGAAAATAGGCCGCATAACGTCGCCCTATCTTCAAAAATCGCATTTTTGTGTAAAATCCTTCGCAAAGTCCTATCGCTAATGTTTAATTCTTGTGCGCGATGGCCGCACACTATAGAAACAAAATAAGAAAATTTGTAGATGTAGAGTACGTAAGTAAACCGTTTTGTATAAAATTTACTTTAAATGTTTTCCTCTTCGTCATCCTCGTACAATTCAGCAACATTGTTCTGACAATTTTTGCAGGAACAATCTCTGCAGCATTTTAGGCCCTCTTTCAAGCATACACATCTATTATTTTGACATAACCAGTAGCCTAAAATTCCGTTATTCCTAGTCCAACCAAAGTTCAGAGGGTGCACAACCATATACGCAATTGATATGTATATGCATCTAAAATTTTGATTAGCATACCTACCTTAGTACATGCTGATAAAATGCGTCATACATTGGTGGAAGTTATGAAGCAGACTTACTGGAAGTTGTGGTCAACTGATACCTCAATTCATTGAGTGTTTGAATGACCTTATTCTTCTAAATAGGGTCAATGCAAATTTATTGGCAATATTAACAGCTTCAGTTGTAGACACGAAGTTTAGTTTTGACCGCTCATAAATTTTAATAGGAATCGCTTATTTTCTGACAATTTAAAAAAAAATTCGAAACTTTACCACTTTTCTACTTTCAGAAACTTTATAGGCATACGCATCTGTCAAATCACCTCTTCTGCGTCTTTCCAAAGATTTTCACGATTCATTATGTTTATCAATATTTATCGAACGATCCCTATTAAAAATTGTGAGTGGTTGGAACATTTGCATTCGCTCTATTTAGAAATAAGAATAAGGCCATTCAAACAGTCAATTAATTGAGGTATCAGTTGCGCACAACTTCCAATAAGTCTGCTTCAGAACTTCGATCAACAGATGACGCATTTCATCAGCATGTACTAAGGTAGGTATGCTAACGGAAAAAAAATCCATTTATGTGATCACCAAAAGTTTAGATGCATATATCAATTGCGTATATAGTTGTGCAGTCATATACCTATTATGCCTCTAGTTGACCCTCTTAACTTTGGTTGGACTAGGAATAACGGAATATTAGAGCCTACTTTAATGACCGCTGATCCCATACCAACGGATATAAGGCAACTGTTGAATATCTTTTGCAAAGATAAGTTATGTCAAAATAATAGATGTGTATGCTTGAAAGAGGGCCTAAAATGCTGCAGAGACTGTTCCTGCAAAAAGTGTCAGAACAATGTTCCTGAATTGTACGAAGATGACGAAGAGGAAAACATTTAAAGTAAATTTTATACAAAACGGTTTACTTACGTACTCTACATCTACAAATTTTCTTATTTTATTTCTAGATGTAACGCAAATGATTTCCAGACTGTATAGTAGCCGCTCTCAGCATCAGCGCGCATTCCAAGGCTCTTCTATAAAAATTCATATTTCTGTAACTAGTGCAGCTATCGACTTAATTTTTTTTTTAAACTTTCTCAATGTTCTGACTACATTTCACTCAATATATGTATATAAACATTTTCAACAATTCACATAGCTCGCCGCAGGGAGAAGTTTTAGATGCACGATTTTGATAATTCAATATTTCTTATTTATTTTTTCAAAAACTTTAAACATTTTTGAAATTTACAACTGGCCATTGGAAGCGCTCACATTTTAAGTATATGTCTGCAAAAAATCAAAATCATAGCTTGTATACTTGAATTAATACAACGATAAATGTTAAGAAAAACGTGGTTTTTCGAATTCCAGATCAGTCGCGTTTAAGCGTCGTTTTCAAAGTTCGGTTCTACTAAAAAAAGTTGTAGATTCCCGTTTCCTATGCCCTAAAATATCCCCTACAAGATGGTATAGGTTTCATTTGGTTATACCTCGGAGTCACTCAAAGTCATAATTTCACTGTGATTTTACTCCACTAATAGGCATTTTGATTTTTTGTGTTTGACGGAGCATTGGCTAACATCCGATACAATTCATTTAGAAAAAATTTCCAACTTTGACTTGCTAAATTATTGTTGCCGTAGCACTATGAGGGGAGGTGGATGCGCCATCTACTGCCGCAGCTCTTGTGATATGAGATGAGAAAATTTTAATGTAAATACCGTAGATCAACATTTTGAATACTGCAGTGCTAGTCTTGCTGGTGACAGTGGCCGACTGTCACCAGCAAGACTGGCAATTTAAACTTGTTTGTGGATGGAATGACTGAACTCTTGAATGTTGTGTGTCGACGATTTGATTTTGTTGTTATTTGTGGCGATTTTAATGTTAATTTTAACCTTATCACACATGAGAGTAGGGAGTTGATATCGCTTTTCGACTCGTACGGGTTGAGGAGGTGTTTCATGGGGGGTACAAGAATGGGCAACTGTATAGATAATGTTTTTTGTAGCCTTCATCCTTCCGATGTTGAGTCGTGCATTGAGAACCCGGGTCTTTCTGACCATGCTTCCCTGAGGTGCGACTTGGGTATGCCGGGGTGTGCAGTGAAAGAAGCAAAGAGAAGGCGCGTGTATGGGGCACGTAGTTCGGACTCGTTTGTCAGTGACTTGTCTCGGGAGACATGGGTTCAGGTGTTCGACGCTGACGATGTGGATCAAAAGTATGACATATTTTATCGCATATTTAATTTTTATTTTGAAAAAAACTTTCCGTTAGTAAAAGTGCATGACCGTGGATCGCGAGATCAGGCCTGGTATAATAGCGTCATTCGTGATATGTCGAGAGATTTAAGGGAAATGTTCAGGGTTTGTAGGATTGTGGATGAACCTCGTTGGTGGGATGAGTACAATAAAAGAAAGCTATAAGACGTGCAAAGCACCAGTCATAAAATTATTTCATCTGAAAACAGATCAAAAACGGTTTGATCACTGGGCGTTAGGGGTATAGCGCTGAGTCTCTTAAAGTCGTATTTGAGCGATAGGAGTCAAAGAGTAAAGGTAGCTGGAAAAACCGGATCAACATCATCAATATTGAAAGCGGGTGTACCGCAGGGGTCGATCTTGGGGCCTCTACTATTTCTGATTTACATGAATGACTTACGAGAGCATGTGAGGTTGGGGAGGTTGTGTCAGTCGTAGACGACATCAATCTAATCATTTCGCATTGGGATATCTCCGGAATATCAAGATTGGCACATGATAATGCGCTGGTGTGATCGAAATGGCATGCGACTGAACCCCTCAAAGACATGTCTTATTCGGATTTCATTGGAGGTACCAGATAATTCGGTATTAGTCAGGGGCTTCGGTAATACGTTGCAATCGGATTTTTCGACGAAGTTTTTAGGTGTTTACCTGCAGAGTGATTTGAAATGGGATAAGACAGAAGCGGATTGTGAGGTGCATGCTGGGTTTGGGTTACAGGGAATCATGCAGAAGCCATTTTAAAGAGCTGGGTATCTTGACACTCCCTTGTTTATATATATACCGTTTACTCTCATATTACATCAAGAATGCAGGAGTTTTTAGTCGAAACTGCGATGTATCAGCATCAATGCGGACTCGCGGGGCTACTCGTCTCACCATTCCTCGCCATACTTCATATTAATTATACTGTAACAAAAATAAACAGAGCGTTTTATGCAATGTATAAATTAAGGGATATTGCTCCATAGGAGCACTCAAATCTTATTACTACTCCTGTGTAGAATCAGTGTTGGCGTACGGCATCATTCTGTGGGGTTTATCACCGGCTGCTCTTTCATTGTTTCGCCTTATCAGTTTTTGAGGGCGGGCCACATTACATGATAGTGAAAACTTTCAACGCAGTACCACCGGGCATCCTGGCTGAATCAAACAAAGGGGCGTTTAAACGGGAGGTTAAGAAATACTTGATTGCCCATTCTTTCTACTCTGTGATATGAGATGAGAAAATTTTAATGTAAATACCGTAGATCAACATTTTGAATACTGCAGTGCTAGTCTTGCTGGTGACAGTGGCCGACTGTCACCAGCAAGACTGGCAATTTAAACTTGTTTGTGGATGGAATGACTGAACTCTTGAATGTTGTGTGTCGACGATTTGATTTTGTTGTTATTTGTGGCGATTTTAATGTTAATTTTAACCTTATCACACATGAGAGTAGGGAGTTGATATCGCTTTTCGACTCGTACGGGTTGAGGAGGTGTTTCATGGGGGGTACAAGAATGGGCAACTGTATAGATAATGTTTTTTGTAGCCTTCATCCTTCCGATGTTGAGTCGTGCATTGAGAACCCGGGTCTTTCTGACCATGCTTCCCTGAGGTGCGACTTGGGTATGCCGGGGTGTGCAGTGAAAGAAGCAAAGAGAAGGCGCGTGTATGGGGCACGTAGTTCGGACTCGTTTGTCAGTGACTTGTCTCGGGAGACATGGGTTCAGGTGTTCGACGCTGACGATGTGGATCAAAAGTATGACATATTTTATCGCATATTTAATTTTTATTTTGAAAAAAACTTTCCGTTAGTAAAAGTGCATGACCGTGGATCGCGAGATCAGGCCTGGTATAATAGCGTCATTCGTGATATGTCGAGAGATTTAAGGGAAATGTTCAGGGTTTGTAGGATTGTGGATGAACCTCGTTGGTGGGATGAGTACAATAAAAGAAAGCTATAAGACGTGCAAAGCACCAGTCATAAAATTATTTCATCTGAAAACAGATCAAAAACGGTTTGATCACTGGGCGTTAGGGGTATAGCGCTGAGTCTCTTAAAGTCGTATTTGAGCGATAGGAGTCAAAGAGTAAAGGTAGCTGGAAAAACCGGATCAACATCATCAATATTGAAAGCGGGTGTACCGCAGGGGTCGATCTTGGGGCCTCTACTATTTCTGATTTACATGAATGACTTACGAGAGCATGTGAGGTTGGGGAGGTTGTGTCAGTCGTAGACGACATCAATCTAATCATTTCGCATTGGGATATCTCCGGAATATCAAGATTGGCACATGATAATGCGCTGGTGTGATCGAAATGGCATGCGACTGAACCCCTCAAAGACATGTCTTATTCGGATTTCATTGGAGGTACCAGATAATTCGGTATTAGTCAGGGGCTTCGGTAATACGTTGCAATCGGATTTTTCGACGAAGTTTTTAGGTGTTTACCTGCAGAGTGATTTGAAATGGGATAAGACAGAAGCGGATTGTGAGGTGCATGCTGGGTTTGGGTTACAGGGAATCATGCAGAAGCCATTTTAAAGAGCTGGGTATCTTGACACTCCCTTGTTTATATATATACCGTTTACTCTCATATTACATCAAGAATGCAGGAGTTTTTAGTCGAAACTGCGATGTATCAGCATCAATGCGGACTCGCGGGGCTACTCGTCTCACCATTCCTCGCCATACTTCATATTAATTATACTGTAACAAAAATAAACAGAGCGTTTTATGCAATGTATAAATTAAGGGATATTGCTCCATAGGAGCACTCAAATCTTATTACTACTCCTGTGTAGAATCAGTGTTGGCGTACGGCATCATTCTGTGGGGTTTATCACCGGCTGCTCTTTCATTGTTTCGCCTTATCAGTTTTTGAGGGCGGGCCACATTACATGATAGTGAAAACTTTCAACGCAGTACCACCGGGCATCCTGGCTGAATCAAACAAAGGGGCGTTTAAACGGGAGGTTAAGAAATACTTGATTGCCCATTCTTTCTACTCTGTCGATGAAATTTGAATCACCGAAATACAGACTAGAACTGATAATTTTTTATTCTTATTTTGTGCAGCTTTTAATTAGACATTTTATTAACTGCATGTCTGTGTAATGTAATGTAAGTGTACTTGTGCTAGTGCTTTAAAGTCGCAATCATGTAAAAACTGACCATTGTCCATATCTACCAGATCTTACGACAAATAAACCGATATTTTATTTATTTTTTATTTTATAATAGCTAAAGTAAATGGTGTAGAAACTAAATTGTTGCGAGATAGTGCTGCTAGCTATGATATAGTTCACGCTAATTTAATTAAAACCGAAAATTACAACGGAAAATGTAAGGGCAGTTTTAAGCGATGAAAGTGGCTTTGCCGATAGCAGAAGTGAAATTGAGTTTTGCAGAAATCGGGGAAATAGACACAGAAGCGGCTGTTGCAAGTCAATTGCCAAGTGGATTTTCATATCTCTTGTCGAACAGAACTTGGGAAATGTTAAACGAAAACAAAGATAATATAGTTCAGCATGTGTTTGCTTTGACAAGGTCAAAAGCTAGAAAGTTGCTAAAGCAAACAGAAGAAAATTCTCAGATGGAGAAGCGGCAAGAAGAAATTTTGGGTGACGAAATTTCAAAGCCAGAAGAAGAAGAAATTTTGGGTGACAAAATTTCAAAACCAGAAGAAGAAATTTTGGGTGACAAAATTTCAAAACCAGAAGAAGAAGAAATTTTGGGTGACGAAATTTCAAAACCACAAGAAAATGAAGAAATAACTCTTGAACAGGAAGTGAATTGTGATTGGAAAGGATGGAAATTTGTCAATTCTAAGATCTGAAGTAGACTTCACAGACATAACAAAACTTAACCCAACGAAGTTAAAACTAATGCAAGCAGAAGATCCAAAACTGAAAGAATATTTTGCATTAGCTGAATCTGGAAAAGAAGAAAAAGGTGCTAAATTTTATATTACGCAAGGAATGTTGCATAGACGATTTGTGGATAAGTTGGGAAGGAATTATGAATATGTGGATGGGACATCTAGGAGGAAATAAAACCATTGAAAGACTAAAGCAGAATTATTGGTGGAACCAAGTGGGAAAAGATGTCAAAATGAAAATAAAATGTTGCGACGTCTGCATGCGAGTTGGAAAATCAACTGACAAGAAGAAAGCACCAATGTGTCGAGTACCGATAATTGCGGAACCTTACAAGAGAGTTAATGTGAATATTGTTGGACCTTTAATAAAGTCACTTGTAAGATGTCGGTGAGCGTTGTATCGACGTAGATGGTTGTGTTATGTGCATTTACTGGATTTTTGAGCTATGAGTAAGGTTTTAATAAAAACCGAAACGTCAGCGAAAGAAAGATAGTAGTTTGATTAACCTGCTCCCTATAGCCTACAAATAATATATGTGAATTGTTATCCGTTCTGGAGCGAGAAAAAAGACAATTAAGAGATTATATACCAATGTACGCAGACTTATCGAGTCCATTAACCGATACTTTACGCAGAAATGCTAAAAATCGAGTGGAATGGGATGAGAAAAGGAAGCTTCTTTTCAAAGATTAAAAGGGGAGTGGCAAAGTATTCTGAGCACCAGATTTTTATTTTTTTCATTTCACCGTAGAGACAGATCACTGTCCTTTGACGTGGTGGAAACAGATGAGCAACAAAAACAGACGGTTGTCACGTTGGTCACTGTCATTACAAATGTTAGATTTTACCGTTGTTTACAAACCAGGAAACAAATGCGGTAATGTGGATTCTTTGTGTCTTTAAGATGTTAAAGAGTTAAATAGTTATTGAGGATTAATTGGTTTTAACATTTGACACTGTACCAGGAAAATTTACATTTGGGTTTTTTTTTTCGTTTAGAGTTAATTTAAAGTTTAGAGGTTATATTTAAGTTCAAATGGGACCATGCGTTTCGAGTTGCAAGGTTGTAGTAGCACAGTAGTAATTAGTACCCCACCTCCGACGATCTGCAACAACACACAGCTATCGGACTATTTTAAGCCGTGTTTTCCTAGGAGCAGGTTAGCGCTTAGCGCAACACGCCGTCATATCGCCAATACGGTCGGCGTGTTGCGCTAGGCGCTAACCTGCTCCTAGAGAAACACGGCTTTACAGCTTGTGACCACGATACACGAAATATATAAGTATACTTATACTTATGTGTATCGTGCTTGTGACCTTCCACTTCCTTGTCAGTCTGGCTTCAGGCATGGTTACTGTTGCGCCTCGGCGCTGCTGAAGATCATTGACGATATTCTGTCTGTCCTCGGTTTTCAATCCTTGGGCCGCTTTTATTCTCCATGTATACGTCACAACTGCAAAAAAAAAACCACAAATTTTGCTCTGGGCATATGTATGCAGATGATAAGCAGGTTTATAAATAGTGTGTTGATGTTAGTATTAGAAGAGATCTGAAATAATATCATTAAATATTTGACCAATAGTAACTGGTTCTTTTAATTAGTCGCCAAGTGTTTAGGAATAGGCGCACCACCTTTATGCTCACCATCAGCATTTAATTTCAACATTCCGGAAAGAAACTGTACTTTATCTTTCTTATTGCCAACTTCAATACAAACTTCTTCTCAACAAACTCTTAGAAGTAGAATTAAAAAAATGCAGCCAGAAATAGATTATTATCTACGTAAGGAAACTAAAATATCTGGGGTGGCCCTCACCCAACTTTCCGACTACAATGTTGACATTTAAACGAATGTCCGTAAGATAATAATATGTACTACTATTAGATCATAACACAAGGCACCTTTCGATACAAATAACCATAATATTATACTGTCACGTATCTGTATTTTTCTGCGAGATGTTTATTTATTCTTCGATCGCGAGCCGAAAACATGTGGCTGCATAAATGCTGACACATACAGTGAGCCATCCGTGAGCCCTTCATTACGACACAAACCGAAGGCGCCCGATAGGTATAAACTCTTATAGTGCCTAAACCGCTCATCCCATTGATCTGTAAATTTGTATACATATTTAATGTCACTGCAGGATGAGATGGTGTCAGTTTGGTCAAAATCGGATGAATACCTAAGAAAACGTATTTGACAACTGCCACTTCCGGTTGTCAGATTGTCACCAAAAACAATCCAGTTCGTCCCCCGGTAATTCTAAATATGTATGCCAAATTTCAGCCCAATCCGTTGTTCCGTTTGGGCGCTATCGTGTTCACGGACATACGTACACCGTACACACATACACACATACACACATACACACATACACACATACACACATACATTTTCCAGAAATCATTGCAATGGATTCAGGGGACCCCAAAAGGCGTATTTCCGCTAAAATCTCAAATTTTTTTTTTCCGTCGATTACAATACTTTCCTTCTAGGAGTCGGAAAGTAAAAATCACAGATGATATTGCGTTTGATGAATATAAAGCTCACTTATAAATTTATACCATCCAAAGAACTTGCTCGTTTTATAATTGTGCAGGCATCTCAAGTTTCAAAAGAACCTTGTGGACGTAGATAATCAAACGAATTTAAACAACACTGCCTCCAGATGTATTGAATGGGGCCAAATATGTATAAACAAAGCTATGTATGGCAACGTTATGTTTGCCTGCGCCCAGAACTTTATTACGGCATCTTCACAAACAAACAATATTTTCCGGGGTCAATAAATATTTGTGCCGTTTTTTGAAACATTAAAACACAACTCCGAACTAAAAACCCAAACATTTGTTTCCACCAAACGGACAGTGTTGTGTCGCAGTTTAGTTTTTGTTTAAAGTCTGTTTCCACTGAGTTGATGGATTATGTTGTTTAATGGAGGGCGGCTTTCTTGGTTCTGCGTGTGGTTGGTTGGTGTTACGGTTTAGAAAAAAAAACGGCCCCACCCAACTTTCCTACTACATTTATAAACTCTCTAAACGTATAGACTATAGAGGATAAAACAACATTTAAACGAAACCGTAAGATAATAATAATACTGTATTAGTATTATAACAATACAAGACACCTCTCGATACAAATAACTATAATATACTGTTATGTATCCGTGTGTATCCACTTCTTGTTTATTTATTTAAATAGCTTAATAAAATGTGTTTAGGTTGACGCGGTATCGTGAGTTCCCTTATAGCGCCTAAACCGCTCACACATACACCCACACATACACAGGAGACCTCAAAACGCGTATTTCCGCGGAAATATCGAAAAAAGAAATTTCCGTCGATTACAATACTTTCCTTCTAGGGACTAGTCGGAAAGTAAAAACCAATCGATTATTGCCTTATAGCGCCTAAACCGTTCATCCCATTGATCTGTAAATGTGTATACTTATTTAAATCATTATTTAATCACTCAAGGATGAGATGGTGTCAGTTTAGTCAAAATCGGATGAATCCCTAAGAAAACGTATGTGACATATGCCACTTCCGGTTGTCCAAATTTCAGCCCGATCCGTTGTTCCGTCTGGGCGCTAACGTGTTCACGGACATACACACATACATACACACATACAAACATACACACATTCATTTTCCAGAAATCATTTAATCGATTCAGGGGCCCCAAAACACGTATTTCCGCCGAAATCCCAATTTTTTTCCGTCGATTACAACACTTTAATTCTAGAGTACTAGTCGGAAAGTAAAAATGTTTGTCAGTGCATACATGTGTTATTAATTTGCACTGACTATGCAAAGGAAAACTCCACAACATTAGAGGATGATACATTACTATGCCACTTCAAAGCGGACGAAAATTCGATACGCGATACATTTGTGAATTTATGTATGCCAAACAAAAATTTTATTTATTATGTAACTGCATTGAGCAGATTTTCAAAGACGCACTTGAAGAGTATGTTGTCAAAAAGAAAATTAAAGCAGAGTTTATTACCAAATATAAAAAGATATGTAAATTTTATTCACCTATGTACAAACTTTCCGTATGAATATCGTTTGCATTTATATTTTAGAATGTGGTTGTTTCATACATTAAAATTTATTAATAGGAATGTTAAAAATTGTAAATTGACATTGTAAAAATAGGCAGCTTATTTGGCGTCATCAATCAAGACATTTTAAGTTGCATGTTTTTTTAGTGTCTTATTCTATTGACTTTAACTGCACAGTTAATAAAACTTATTCTATTCTATATTTGTTACATATCTGATTACTACACCTATAAAAAAGCTATTTCATAATAATGACATTCATTTATACAATAATGATATTTATTTCTTAAATATTCGTTTAATTTAATTAAATGTTGATTTTAAACATATTATACATATATATTAGTAGAAAAATATATAATATGATCCTGCATGTAAAAAGGAATTATACCGAGTAAGAAGTAGATAATGAGAAAAACCTGCTTAACGATTGTATCGTATGCTTGTTTTACGTTTTCCGTTCCAACATTGCAAATTTAAGGCACTTATGGACACTTACGAGACTTGGTACTGATTTCTTCTGAACAGTCAGGCTTTTTCTACAAATAAAAACACGCAAAATTGACACACTAATCTTTTAAATATGGACAATCCAATAGATGCATGTTCAGCAATTTTTACCGTATTCGGTAAACGGAGATTCGATACAATTTCCATTTAATATATAGGGCTGCGTAACGTAACACGTAGTTCGGTTCTGACATATCCGCTGGCAAAGATGGCGCAAGGTTATTCAATCTATCTGAAAAATCACCATAGGTTTTGACGAGAGTGGCACTTCTGGTTGTCACGCGAAAACATTATGACTTTTATCAAAACATAACAATTTTATGTTAATTAAATGTAACGTTTGCCACTTCCGGCTGTCAGATTGTCACCAAAACCATCGCAATCGATTCAGGGGACCTCAAAACGCGTATTTCCGCGGAAATCTCAAAACTGTTTTTACGGTTAGTAAAAAACTGAACGTTCACTGTATGTGGTTCAGCGGCCAATTTTGTACAGGCGCTTTATTCACATACAGTGCAAATTTCCACCGGATGATAGGGAGAGACAGAGGTTTTTTGTAGGATAGCGCGCACCATAAGACCGAAAACTTCCATCGCTATATAATGAATAATGTTGGATAGATGCGCAGTGGGCTAAATAGCGATGGAAGCTTTCGGTCTTATGGTATTCGTTATACTACAGAAAACCTCCATCTCTCCTTATCAGTCGGTGAAAAATTGCACCAGATGCAATCAGGTGTGAATAGAACGTAAGATCACAAAACTTTATGCCCTGCGGCAAATAACGTTTCCCCTTCTTCAAAAAGTGTTCCCTTATGAATTATGATCCATATGCAGTGAGTGTCCGCTTATTTTATGCAGGCAAAAAAATAAGTTTCAGATCCTATAACGTCTAAAACGAATGCCATATCGAAGAACTTGGAAGGCCATTTTAATACCGTATTTTTTTTTTTTTTTCTTTATAATAAACATTTCATAAGTTTCACTTTTTATTTATAGCTTTTACAAAATTAGAACAAAAATATCTGAGGTGGCCCTCACCCAAACCCTTTTCGACTACATCGTGGTCACAATGAAGTCTATCTGAACACTTTTGCCATTACTCAATTTTGTGATACTACAGCCACTCCACCTAACGTCAGTTTCTATAAAATAATGACATTTGTCGTGCTGATATTTAATGTCATGTCATGTCAGTGGCACTGACGTTTGTCAAAATCTGACAATTCACAACACAACGATGAAGGCTGTGGATTCTGTCAACCCGCTTCTATAAGCCCTTATAGCACCTAAACCGTTCATCCCACTGATCTGAAAATTTGTATACATGTTTAAAGTCACGGGAGGATTAGGAAGTATTATATTGGCCAAAATCGGATAAATCTCTTAAGAATATGTATGTAACATTTGCCACTTCCGTTGTACCGTTTGGACGCTATCGTGTTCACACACACACACGCACACACAGACACACAGACACACAGACACACACACACACACACACACACACACACACACACACACACACACACACACACACACACACACACACACACTGACACACAGACACACACACACACACACACACACACACACACACACACACACACACACACACACACACACACACACACACACTCACACTCACACACACACACACACACACACACACACACACACACACACACACACACACACACACACACACACACACACACGCACACACACACGCATACACACACACACACACACACACGCACACTCACACACACAAACACGCACGCGCACACGCGCACACGGGCACACGGACACACAAACATTTTCCTTTTCAAAGCGCATATTTCCGCAAAAATCTCGAAACGTCATTTTCCGTCGATTACAATACTTTCCTTCTAGGGACTAGTCGGAAAGTAATAAAAAACAGTATTTTAAAAATGAACAACTTATTTGATGCAGAATTATAACAAATGAAAATATCTGGGGTTGCCTTCACCCAACTTTCCGACTACATCGTTGGCACAATGAAGTGCGTAAACACTTTTGCCATTATTTAATTTAGTAAAGCCAGAGCCATCTCTGGACACTACCTAACGTCAGTTTCAGTGACAGAATTACATTTCTCATACTGACATTTGATGTCATGTAATGTAAGTGGCACTGACGTTTGTCAAAATCTGACAATTTGCAATACAACCACGAAGGCTGTGGATTCTGTCAAACTGCTTCTAGAAACCCTTATAGCGCCTAAACCGTTCACCCCACTGATCTGCAAATTTATATACATATTTAAAGTCACTGGAGGATGAATTGGTGTTAGTTTGATCGCAATAGGATGAATCCACAAAGAAACGCATGTAACTTTTGCCACTTCCGGTTGCCAGATTGTTACCAAAAACAATCCAGTTCGTCCCCCGGTAATTCTAAATAAGTATACCAAATTTTAGCCCGATCCGTTATACCGTTTGGACGCTATCGTGTTCACAGACATACATACACACATACATACATACATACATACATTTTCCCGAAATCATCGCAATCGATTCAGGGAAAAATTCAAAAAAAAATTCTGTCGATTACAATACTTTCCTTCTAGGGACTAGTCGGAAAGTAACAACGAATTCTTTGATTTTTCCAGTACTTTAGTATTTTGTATAGTATCCTTTTGCTGACATAACTGCTTTTAGGCGATTTTCCATTGAATTGACTAGATTTTGAGTCATCTCTGGTGAAATTTTATCGACCCAAATATATTAAATTTGGACTCATCAGCAAAAATTACGGTATTCCAAAACTGTAAATCTTTCGAAATATGGTTTTTGGCGAACGTCAGCCGGCTGATTTTATTCTTTTGGATGATAAAGGGCTTCTTAAGTGGTACTTTACCATGAAAATTATGTGAACGCAAGATACGCGAGAAATTGTTTTACCTCATCAGCCAATTTTTGAGCCGATAACTTGGGGTTTTCTTTAATTTTCCTGATGATCCACCTTTCGTCACTGCGTAAAAATTTTGTTTGGTGCATTTCTGCCCTTTTCTTTTACTCGGTTTTCCTTCACAAATCTTTCCAGCATATAAATGCTGGACTGGAGATGATGGCATGTTTGCCATTTTAGCAATTAAACGGTGGCTTTGCCCAAGTTTAAAGTGGTGGATAACTAATTCCCGCTGTTCTATGGTAGAGCGTCGACCCATGGTTAAAATTAATGCAGGTTGCAGGTTCAAATTCAAACGATAACTGCACTGATTTAATATAATAGACAACTCACAATACACAATACCGTTGTTTGTACATATACATAGAAGTTCACTGCATCAAATAAGCTGCGCATTCAAAGTAGTCCCTTTTTATGTTTTTTTTTTTTTTTTTTGACGAATAAAAAATAAAAAGTGGCGTAGAGAAAATGACAATTCAGATTTGTTGACATCTCCTTTGGTTCAGAAGCTAGAGAACTTGAAACATAATTGTGTTACCTGCATCAAATAAGCTTACTCTCTTACTGTACATATTTTCCATAGAAATGTTCGACACGACAACGCTGTTATATTCACGCACAATTTGCCTCAACGAACGAAAGAGTCTCCGCTCTGGTGGTAGGAATTTGAATTAAACAGTTCGGGATAAATAGCGCCATCTACATTCGCTTGTTCAGGCGAATGGCGCATTTCATTGGCTATTCGCCTCAACGATCGAAAGGGTCCCACTCTGGTGGTAGAAATTTGAATTAAACAATTCGGGATAAATAGGGTCATCTACATTCGTATGTTCAGGAGATTCACAATCTTTCCACAACTGACTTTACACCGATGCGCCGATGTTAGCGCCATCTACATTCTCTTGTTCAGTGAAGTTGTCAAGTAAAACACTGCATTGCAGTGTTCTGTTTTAATACTAGTGATACTCCTTTAATATTTAATACACCGGGCACAAAACGTTTGTGTTGTGGGTATTCTTATTCAAAATATTGAAGTGTTTTTACGTATATGTGTGTGAAAAATACAATTATTAGAAATGACGGCTGATGCAAATCCCGTTTCTAAAGTGGTAGCTCCCACAGTAGAACAATTAAACGCGGATCATGTCACGCAGGTAAATTTTTAAGTGATTTTATCAGCCGCTAACCTAACTTTTTCCAATCATAACCTAAAAATGGTGTACGCTTTAGCTTGCAGATAAATACTGGGCGCCCCATACGGCTCAAGATCACCTTCCTTACAATCCTAATGTCATTGAAGATATATACAATATAGATATCAAAGGAAGCAAGTAAGAATTGATGAGTTTGTTTTGTGCGGTTATGGTCATTAAAGATTTGATTTTTTAGTTTTTCGATAAGGAGAATAATGGTTTTAGAGTTTAGTCAGTACCTAGAGAATTATTTGTGGCCTAATTATAAACCAGGTGCTTCATCAGCTCATGTCATATCTATTGTGATTATGTTAAACGAAAAATTTCGTGAACGTGTACAGCCATGGCAGGTAAGTGTATTTTGGAAGTCTTTTGTAAAGTTTAGTATATGTGTTTGTTTGCAGCCCTTCAAGAAAAATAATGAATATTTCTCCGACTTTTTCAAGCAAGTGTTACAGTTTTGCTTGGAAGAAGACACTTTATTAATTACAATCAGAGAACAAACGGCTTTGTTGGTATTTTTGAATCACTGTTTTAACAGTATGGAAGAGGCATTATGTCGGGACCAAGTTAAACGTTTGGTCTCATTATCTATGTGGATATCTCTTCAACCAGCACGAAGGGAATACGAGTTTAAGTTATGCCCAAAATGGAGAAAATTTTGGCGTGCAATACAAAAAAAGGATAAACCTGAACAATTGGAGCAATTGAACTGGGAGCGAGGTTTCTTGCACCACTTAATGCTAAAATTTATGAATGTTTTGGACACTATACCATTACAGGAAGCAGTACCAGCAGAAAAGGTATTTTTCTAAAAGAAGCTGAAGAGTGAATAATTTATATTATATACATATATTATTTTTAGATACATTATTGTGAAAGATTTTTAGAATTGATTATTGATTTGGAGGCCCTATTACCGACCAGAAGATTTTTTAATACCGTATTGGATGACTGTCATTTAGTTGTAAGATGTCAGCTGTCAAATTTGGTGAAGCGACCCGATGGACATTTGTTTCGACAGGTGAGTGGTTCTGCTTTTTTATTGTCCAACAAGTACCCTAGAAGGAATGTCTTGTAATCAACGGAAAACAAAATTGAGAATTCAGCGGCAATACGCATTTTGGGGCCCCCTGAATCATCACAGTAATTTATGGAAGATGTATGTGTATGTCTGTGAACACGATAGCATCCAAATGGTTTGGGCTGAAATTTAGTACATATGTACATATTTTGGATTGCCAAGGGACTGGTTGGTTTTTGACGACATTCTGACAACCAGAAGTGGCAAATGTTACATATGTTTTCTTAGGAATTTATCTGTTATCTGATTTTGACCAAATTGATACCAATAGAATGACCAGCAAATAATAGTAAGAGATTAAATAATAGTAATTGTTTAGGCTAGGGATGTGCCAAATCGATAATTTTACGTATCAAATTGATACTGATACTTTTGAACCGAGTATTTGTTACTGTGTGTTTGTTACTTAAATTGATACTTTTCAAAACTCATTGATGCCGACACATGAAGTAAAACTTCACGTTAATTACTTCTTAACGTTGAATTGACTCAAAATGTTTGCAGCATATTATCATTATTAATTATGAAACACCGGTGGATTGTCATAAAAAATGTTACTAAAAGCATATTTCGGGTTTTTCTAATAACAGGCATTTAATCTTAGTGTAATAATAAGCATTTAATCTAATAATGTGTTTATTCTAACACCGTCACATTCGGGAAATTTTTAACAACCCATGTGAAAAGTAAAAAAAAAATATTTCTATATATGTTTGAATCAATAATAAGAAAATAAATTTTCAACGCCCCATTCCGCATTGCGGCTAAACTGAGAGAAAAACTTTACCAACGTCCAAGGGTGCGGCAACTTTTAGTTCGTTTTTAAAATGCATATTAAATAGAAATGCAACAAATATTTTTAAATAAATTATAGTTTATTTTTGTGAATACACTTTCCGGTTAAGAGTGAAATACTATTTCATTTAAATGACTTCCTGGACTGGCTTTGCAGTAGCCCATTCTGTCAACCCAATTTTTCACTATATTTTCAATCATTTGAACTTCTATTTCACCAATCGCCACTTTAATTGAGTCTTTCAAAGCCCAAGTCATCGCTGGATGATCAACATACCATCTGTCCTTGACGGCGCCCCACAAACAAGAATCAAACGGAGTCAAATCAAAGCTCCTTGACGGTTAGTTGATATCGCCATTTCGGCTGATAATGCCATTTTCGAAGATAACATATAACGTCGCCCTATCTTCAAAAATTGCTTGACGCACATTTTCAGCTACAGCAGGGATACTTGATACCCATGTTTTGATACTGGGTACATGTTTTGATACTTGATAATTATTACTGTACTTGATATTTAACACTCAGTTTGACACCAGAATTGATACAACTGCAATACTGATAACTAAATCATAAAGTGTTGTTCATATTAGTACAGAGATGAAACGTGTTGCAATTGATACCTAAACTGATACAATGTACTGAATACTTTTTGAAATAAGTATCAGATACTTCAAATATTGAACTCTTCGCACATCTCTAGTTTAGACACTTGTCATAAAGTTGGGTGGAGGCCAATCCGGATATTTTTACAAAGATGTTTGGAGCACTTGTTCTCTCTACGTTACCCTAACAAAATGACAACAACATTAAATTGTGTGTTAAATCATAACAGCGAAATAAAAACACAGAAACTATAATAAACATTTTAATATGTATGTAGAAAATTAAGTACAAAGAATTTTATGTATTATAGAAAATAGTAGCAAAATACATTTCGAAATTGTATACCTAGTTGTATAACCATGTTTAAAATCAGATCATTATATAATAGGAATGATTAAAATAAGTACTTTTATTCTAAAAGCTGCCATTTTTAGCACAATGTCCATAATAAGTGACAAATACAATTAAACGTACATATAACAAAACCTGCAATAAATAAATAAATATGTTACTACACTTATACCAAACATAAAAAATGTACAAATATATAGAATAATGCGATATTTAAAAAAGTTTTTAAAAGATCAAATGTAATATTTAACCATTGATTTTCAGATCACTTATCTGTGTAACAACTTCAACATATATAGTATTGGTGCTTATTGCTATTTGCTCATAATACTAATTGACATAATGTTTAATAATTAGATTCTCAAGGCTAGATATTGGTTATTTGAGAAAGCGCAACAAAAGTACAGAATTCGTTCTGCATATACAATAACACTTAGGTGTTAAAAACAAGCCATGTGAGCTTTTGAGTTTGCTTCTTCACAATAATAAAAGTTTAATACATAAAATTAGAAAAATTAATTAATCAGTGATTGCAACTTCAGTCAGGCTTTTGTTTGTCACAAAGAGCAACGTAATGTTGTATTTCTGTATTATTTTTAAAATGTAATAAAATCACAGTCCTAAGAAAATTGTATGTTTCTCCTTGAAGTTGTAAAATAACATATTTCATGTGAAAGACAGATAAGACAATTCAATGTGATTTATAAATATTTAAATATTTTAAGGCACTTATTTGTAGTACTTTTTTTTTGTTTTCAAACACTTTTTTTAATTCTTATGGTAATAATTCGTCTTATAGAAATCATCTTTAGTATGAACCCGTGTTCATAGCCGATAATTCATCCCCCCAATCAACCTCTGGTTGGTCCTGGTGTTGACAGCATACACAGTCAATATAACAACACGTTTTCTTTAGCTGATAGGAGACATGCTTTTGGTTGCATACGCAAACATACATGAATATCGGACCCTGCAAGGCGTTAATTATTACGTGGCAGTAAATAAGGCCGTCATATTTTGAAAAAGACATCAAGAAGAATATCCACATTATTGTCATTGTTAGGAATAGTAGGAGAAACATTCGAAAACTGAAAGAAAAGTAATTAATTGTTTTTTTTTGTTTTTTTTTTTTATCGAGTTATTACCTATGTTTTAATTTGTGATGTATTCTTCCATATGTGTTCATTCTGTTGATTATTTTGAGTGTGGTAGCGAAGAAAAATACATTGGCTAATACTGTGAATGCAATCGGCATGAAGAATATTATGATTCCCAAGGATCCTAGAATTCTGAACTTATCTTTGGCTACAAAAATTATGTAAGAAAACATACCTATAGATTCTTGGTCTTCCTCTAATGATTTTGTACCTTTTTCTACGGGATAATCAAGCGTAAAGTGAGAGAAAATTGCGACTGCTCCCATCACAATTGTACAAGACCAGGCATACATAGAGTAATAACAGTACTTTCTGCCGTCGGTTATTCTCAGAAATACATTTCTAGATCTAAAAAACAAGAAAAATTTATATTTTTTAATAAGAAAATTTAGAAAAAAAAAAATAGGGCCTAATAATACATACCGAAATGTCTTCCAAATATAGTATGCCAGACTATTTAACCAAAAGAATGCACCTAACAAGCTAACATAACAAAATGTTTCTAAAAAGTAACAAAAAAAATAATACCATCATTACAAGTATCTTTTTTTTTAATCTCACCTGTGATAATAATGCTGATGTGGCTGGTAAAAAGTGTAAGCAACCTTGCCATGTCTGCCGATTGGCTAATGATGAGACAAATGCACATTGTTGTAACAATATTTCCTACCAGATCCTTCAGGTTCGGCATAACAAAGTACACTACAGCCACGAATAATAGGCAACCTATAGAGATCATATGAGTTATGGGGTTCACCACATTTCTCATGAGGAATTCAGTTGTTGTCCAGTCAATTGTGTGGTGTTGAACACACACAACAGCATATTCTTGATTCCTTTCAATTTGCTACAAAAAAAAAGTAAACATGTAAACCGGTAATATTTCATTCCAGTATCATTATTTGCTTGGTTTTCATAGATAATTCGATAAACAATCAAAAAATAGCTTGAGGACCCCACCTTATCCATGCAATATTTTCCTGGTGGATAATCGTAATGAATTTCCTCTTCTGTTTGGCTTTCCAAATCGTAATCGGGTGACAGCTGCCTGTGAATTGCATGTCTCAATGTACCGTCGGACAACAAACGTAACACATCCTCTGTATTTGAGTAGATCTGCCATCGCAGCTCAGTTGCCCCACAATCGGGATAGCCGGTTACAAACCTAAATTTAGATGTTATTCTTAGGATAGCTTAAAATATTTTGGTAATATTGATTTTACTCACGAAAAGTCAGCCTTGATTTGTGGTTGCCACACAGTTGTGTTAACAACTTGCGCTCGCTTACAAAAATTTCCATCTAAAACCTCATAACCCTCGCAGCATTTGTTTATTTTTAATTTTGGTTCGTCGCTGTACGATAAACCGGGAGTTAACAATAGCGTTACTAAGAAATTGTGTAAAAATATTGCGTTTGTAGTCATTTTTGGGCGGTTTTTTGGTTTTGTTTACAAATTATTGAGGTTATGTATGTTTGTCCACCATAAAAGCAACGATCATCTTTGTCCCTCTCGCATCTTTACCCAATTTTCAGAAAACTGTTTTCACTACAAATGATATGAGTCACAATTTCAAAAGATTAATTACCCAGATTATACGATAAAAAGACAGATGGTGTTTGCCGTTTTATGTCTAAACTAGAAACTAGTGCTCTAAAATTTCACTAGATGGCGCGCTGATTTCTTGCGCGTTGTCTCTAAAAGATGATATCATTCGTTCCAGGAAATTTAATTATTTATGAGGTTTTTGATTACATCGTAAATTATAATCATGTGCGTCATAGTTTTTTTTTTCTATAATACACGCCTTTTATCACGTTTTACGTGTGTTGCTGGTCGCTTCTTACTTTTAATTACTCAGCGCAAAAAATAATTTCCCGTATGACAACCTTTTCTTGTTCTACGTATTAATACTTGTAATTGTGACTAAATGATTTTTCTAGTATTTAATTTATTACACATCGATTTACGATATCAGTGTTCTTATAAATAAAAATAAAAAACAATAATTTGAGGACAACTGCTGAAAATAATAATTTCTATATACATATGTATACCTATATGGGTTTATTTATTACAAGAAACGTATCATTCCATTTTAATGCCAAAACAGTGTCACAAATCAGCATAATTCCACAGCACTTTGTCACCAAATAATATAACATTTTTAGAATAAATTTATGGACTATTGATTATTTGAAGAGTAATTTTATCAAGTTTTGTTCATTTTGTCCTTATGCAAGTACAAAATGTGAGTTGTAAATTTATAATAGCGGTTACCGAATATCTTATAAGCTGTAAAAACATAAATTCCTGGAAATTTAGATTTATTGATTTGCTAAATTAGAGTTCGTTCTGCTAAATTGCAATTGCCTTTAGCTTAACCAGCTTACGGATTTATCGACTTTTTAGCAAGCAAGTTTTAGATTGCAAACCTAAATTTAATTTAGTGACATTTGTTTCCTCTGTGTATACCAAAACATATCGTCGGCGTTCTTGACAAAATCCTTTTTTTTTTCTGAACAATTATTAAAAGAAATAGATAGTGGATTAATCGGTTTTTGCGTCTTCCCTGAATTTTTGTGAAATTATTGAGTAGTTACTAATATCAATTTTACGATGAACAACTTTAGCATCACCAGTAAACAAAGAATATTCAATATTATGATTTTGAGTTTAAAACAAGTGTTTTTTTGGGTCATTATTTTGCACTGTCAGGGCAGAAATTTTTTTTAGTCATTGTTCTCTATTTATATTGTTTCTCTACTTTGAACATATTGAACATTGATATAGAGATAGTGTCTATCACCAACACACAATGTGTATTCCAATAGCGATTGTTGAGAATTATAAATTCATATAAACCTATAAATTCATATAAACCTGTAAACTATCGTCACTAAAATATAATTCAGAATATGACGAAAATGGGTGGCCGTGTTATAAAATTATTTTGTTCAATCATTCACTTGTTAGAAGACTGGGCCTCAGCTAAACAAAAATATATTAGGAAGATAAATATTGTCACATTCACTTTATTTACAAAATTGTTTACATACGTATTTGTAAAAACATTTAATTTTATAAAGCTTTTTTGCATAATATTGCATAATTTATTTTGTGTATGAGTAGATAAAAATTCAAAAATTAAAGCTAATTGTTTTGACTCATTAAAACCTAAATAATGTTAATAAAAATATTTACAAAATTCACATACATACAAGAAGTTATTACAATAGTAAATGCTTTGTTATGGCACTGTATTAACTTAATACAAATTTTTGTACTTAAGCGCATCAAACTCAGATCTTACTTTGCAGAAATTAATAAAAAAAAAACGTTTGTGATTAACTAAGTATAACAGCCGCCTTAACACTGGAGCGTAATTTTGTTCATATTATGGTGACATGCATGACTAGTAAAATTCAAATTTGCTTGTTATTAAACAAGCACAATTGTTGATGTCTCCTTATTTGTCTTATTTGTTGGTTTATTATTTTCGCTAGACATTTGAATATCTGGCTTCTTCTTCTTCTTCTAAACACTCTTCGTCTTCAAGTGTTTTCCAAGACTTTGGTAATCGAGATCCAAGACATGAATTGCTGGCTAAACCCTTAAGGGCTTTCCTCCTGAATACTACTAACACCAGGAAAATTAAAACACCTTGTATGGAGTTCAGATAATCTGTAAAAATCCTATAAAATAAAATTAATATTATTAAAAACAATACGTTATTAATGCAAGTAAGGCAACATTCATCTGATTTAATGACTCTTGTGGTTTAAAATAACAAACCGCAAACTATTTTTTTGTGAAGATGAGTAACAGATTTAGAACATGTAAGTTATAACCTACCATATTTGATCTAGAGTAGCATGTAGACCATCCGTAGCAAACGACGTGACCTCAAAAATCCAAAATAGTCCCATGATAAAAAACAATTTCAGCGTTAGTAGACATCTATAATAAAAATGGTCCATTTTTATTGTTTTCCCATTAGATATTTTATTAAAACTATTACAAACCTGTATTTTGATGTTTTCAAACGTGGGCAATTCTGTTCATTACTGTCAGACCATAACACCTTTATCGACCAAGCAAACAGCACCAAGTTTATCACCAAAAGCACCGCGATTGGGCCATAGAAGTATGCCCACATGGGCTTATAACCTATAGACAAATTACATTTAGTAAAATTAATAGTGATATGAAAACGTAAAGTGGAATACATATTTATTTATCATATTTATTGGCTTTGTAAATGCCATATATCTGTCCTAAACTATGTCCTATACGATGTTGCGGAAAATTGTACACTTATATTTCTCTTTTCTGTATATGTAATATATTATGTACTTACCATTGAAGAAACAAGTTCCTTCTCCAAACCTTGGTTTTATATGTTCACCTTCAGCATTGTGGGCTATTATGACAGTTGTAACAAAGATGGCGGTCATACCATAGGCATAAATGCAGTATATCATATACCAGTGCGTATCAGTTCTATTCCATATGTCCGGTTTCCTAAAAAAAAGAAAAACAGAAATTATCATACTGAAGCGTTGTATGGTGTCTTGATATAGGCTCACATTATCTTCCTCCAAGTGTTCACTGCCACCACATTGAGCCAAAAGAAGGCCAACAAGAAAGTGGCGTAAATTAAGAAAGCCAAGAATAAACAGGTGTAATAGGTAAAATTGTTCGTGAGTTGCACCACGGCCAGTGTAAAGAAGGCTGTACCCAAGCTGAACAATGAATGCATTATGCATTTTCCCTGTAAACGGAAATGAACGCCACATTTTTATTCACATCTGTACTTCTTTTCAAATTAATTCATTTTGAACATTTATTTTACATTCCGACTAGTACCCTCCGACTATTGTAATCGACGGAAAAAAATCGAGATTTTAGTGGAAATACACGTTTTGAGGTCCCCTGAATCCATTGCAATGATTTCTGGAAAATGTTTGTATGTATGTCTGCGAACATAGTGGCTAAACGTTCCAACGGATCGGTCAGAATTTTGGTACATGTATATGAATTACCTGGGGACGAACTGTGTTATTTTTTGGTCATAATAAGTGGTCACAGAGGGGCATTCATTCCACAAGAAAGTATATGAATTACCTGGAGACGAACTGTATTGTTTTTTTTTTTTTTTTTGGTGATAATAGGTGGTCACAGAGGGGCATTCATTCATTAGACTTTTTTTTTAATTACTTGGTATATTCGACATGACACTTTGAAATCGTATTCTATACGATCTAAACTTTAAAACTAAAATACCTTCACAACTGTCACCGGAAGTCGATATAGTCAGGTGTATTTTTACTTTCCGACTAGTATCCTAGAAGGAAAGTATTGTAATCGACGGACACGATAGCGTCTAAACACTCTAAACGGTGCAACGGACCGGGCTGAAATTTTGCATACATATTTAGAATTGCCAGGGGATGAACTGGATTGTTTTTGGCCACAATTTGACAACCGGAAGTGGCAAATGTTACATACATTTTCTTAGGGATTTATCCCATTTTGGCCAAACTAATATCAGCTCATCCTCCAGAGATGTTAAATATGTAGATATACTAATTTACAGGTCAATGGGATGAACGGTTTAGGCGCTATTAGCTTTTATCGAAGATACAACTTAGGTCTTTAATTTTACTTTACCTTTGTATAAAACTATAAATAATAAATAAAGACATAATAATGATAATACTACTGAGCTTAGTATTTTCGGTTAAAAGTTTCGATCGAATAGAATATAATTCCAAAGTTTCAAACATATCGAATTAACGGATCGTCAGAAACCCTTCTAATGGATCAGTTACGCGGAACTTGTTAATAAAAATATCCAGAAAAATTCTACACAAGAATGATTATATGGTAATATACCTGAAGATCTCGCAGCTGTGGAACCAGGAAGTAGACCAGGACAGTTGCGAACATAAATATGACAGAGATAAAGGCACAGGCAGCCCTCCAGTTGTACGAAAATCCCACTGATTCTTCTACTATATCCTCGCAGACTATTGCCACTTCATCTCGTGTATTGTACAGAGATGTAATGCAGTATCTAAACATGAATAAAACAGAATAAGATTATATACTATTGGTTCAACGTTGCTATGTTACACTAACGCCTAATTTGTCTGAGCATTCACCCTTGCCGTCCATTGGAAGGGAGCACAGCCCAAATGTCACTACCTGACAAATTACACAGTATTTCCAAATACAAGAGAATGTTTGACAGTTGGCATTTACTTTGTATGGGATATTTATTTTCATTTAATTATCGAAATATTACTTCATTAAACATAATTTACATGGATGGAACGTTTCATTAGAATATTTTTTGTGGATATATGTTGTGCTGGTGTTTGTCAAATCTGTGATGGGCATCCTTATTATATTTTAATTAATTTTATTTAGAACTACGTTACACTTACTCATCACTGGTGTAAGAGTGTGAAAACATCTTGTCAATGACAATAAGTGAATAATTTTCCGCAAC
Source organism: Aphodius granarius (assembly GCA_963971325.1). NCBI lineage: Eukaryota > Metazoa > Arthropoda > Insecta > Coleoptera > Scarabaeidae > Aphodius > Aphodius granarius. Next base: position 16,582,447 of record OZ020222.1, on the reverse strand, counting down.
CGCGTATTCGTAACTTTCCAACATAATCCTAGTGCTGCACTTTATCGACGCGATATTGATTTCACTTCCATCTATGCACTGTCCGTCGGAAATGAAATTCTCTTCCTCGCAGCATTTTGGATGGGCTAGCGTGCAAACTAGGAGTAGGCACAGAGCGAATATCTGTATCATGCTAACTGAAACAGACAACGAACGGCATTATAATAGACATCACTAATTTCGTTGAGCCCGCGAGTGTGACATAGATAACATTGTAATTATAAACTGACTAACGAGAGTCCACGTGAGTTGCAAGATTTGAAGTTTAGTTTACGACTTATCAAGGTTATAATTAATTATATCTATAGTTAAAACATTGGTTTGCAGATAGATGACACAAAAAAAACTTAGTTGTTACAACGTTCTCCAAAATATACTCGTATTTTTTGCAAAATACACGTACCACATACAGGCATACCCAGAAATCCAAATCCACCTAAAACTCATCCGTGAAGTTAGCAATATATACAGATGTACATATGGATTTAGGTTTACAAATTTACAGTCGCACAGACAAATATTGAACATGGCTTTAATTTTGGCGGTAATGTCGCTATTAACGCTGCTATGCTTTCCTTTCGGATTCGTCATTTTTTTGAGGTGTATACCAATACGTGAACAGCTGATAATTTAGTGTTATCAGCATACCCACAATCACCAATAATAAGTCAATAGAAGCAAGAAAAATTTAAAAAAGATGCGAAAAAAAATTTCTGTCATAAGTGGCTGTGATTTTAAATTTGAGCATAATTATTAGTTCTAAGCAACATTTCGAAATAAAAATTTTCGATAATATTAATATTCCAGGTACTTCACTCTTATGCGCGTTTCATTTTTTTTAAACACCCGGTATATGGTACGATATTTTTAAGATCTTATGATGGTATTCTTGCTTTCAGACCTATCGCCAACATTCATAAAGAATAAAATTTTCTGAGAAATAGGTAATAAAAGATTTTCCCATATGGTGCGGACTTTCCTGGACATACTGTATATATATTTTACAACAGGAGGTGATGTACCTCCAGTTTTTTTTGCTTACAGTTACAATAGGGGGTGCGAATCAATATTGAAAACGTCCAAATTTGCTGTTAGGCTTGCCCAAAATTGCAATTGCAAACCGGAAGGTGCGCACTCAATATTTTTTATCTCAAAAAGAAGAGATGATGTATCTCAATGTTTTTGTACAGTTTCATTAGAGGGTACTAATTATGAATCAATATTCAAACCGTCAAAATTTGCTGTTGGGCTCGGTCAACACTGCATTTGAAACTGCAAGGTGCGCACTTTTATATTAACACCTTATGATTACTTTTTATCTCGAAAACTAGAGATATATATCTACAGTTTTTTTTGCATACAGTTTCATTAGAGGGTGATAATTACGAATTAATATCCGAAATATCTAAACTTGCTGTTAGGCTTTTATATAAATACTTTATCATTATTTTTTTATCTCTAAAACAAGAAATTATGTAGACAGCTTTAAATCTTGATGACTAACGTCAGCACCTAAGAATCTTCCGAGTAACGTGGTTAGTAAAAAAACGCAACACTGGAATATGTACACGACCGGTCTCATAACTCTTGTGATATGAAGAAGTCCTCAAAATGTCTCCTACAATAGAATGTGAAACGTCGACAATTGTAACGCGGTTTCCTCCCGGAAATCAAGCATTAATTGTATGTATGGCAATTCAGCATTATAATGGGATCATTGGGATCGGTTTGTCCCAACACAAGCAAAAGCGTACCGCAAAAACCGTGTTTTTTTTTGTGATATACCCTCTGTTTTCCGTTGACCGTTGGAAAGTAAAAACATGACACTGTACGACACTGTACCTGCGCCAACACAATTTACCGTTCGAGAACCATATTTTCGTTGCGTCGGAACAGCCATAATGTAAAAGCCATGCTCGTATTACACCCAGATACTAGTACGTACACAGAATTTTCATTATCATTAAAAATGGTATACAATGATCTTATTGTTCCATACATATTATATTGTCTACCTGATGATGTCAATACTGGAATATGCCTGCTGTACCCATTTTATTGTTGTTATATTGTTATTATTATTATTAACAATGAGGTAGCCGCGATGTAAAGCTTCTTTAAAAGTAAGTTAGTATGTATACTAGAAACTTCGGTCAGTGGGGCGATATTTATTATAATTATTGTAATTATTATTATAACAATAAAATCATAAAATTCTGTTCTTTAAAAAGTTGGCGGTAGGTCTTTGTACTGGTCAACATTAACCTCTAAATCTTGAATAAGACATAAATCGAAAATGAGCTTAGAGTTTAATTGTCAAATTCTGAAAGTATTTGTTGTTCATTACAACATGTCTGGACTATCATATGAAAATTTGGTTGAAGATCTACTTGCAACACCAGACAAACGACCCTGTCGACAGAATAGTAGGCTAAAAACAGACTAAGTATGGAACACTGGAAGTCTAGTAATTAGTACAACAGTAGTAGTAACTAGTACTCTAGCATTTCGAACGAAATCATCGATGCGGTTCGATTATAATCGATTCTTCAAATATTTCGAGATATCTCGATTAGGGTAGGGACACACTTGCAATTGTCAGTTGCGCAACAGTTTGATTGCATGTTTTGTGTTATATGAACTGCTGTGGACGTGGGCACACATGTAACTGCAACTGTTGTAGTTGCATGTGTGCCCAGGTCCACAGCACTTCATATAACACAAAACATGCAACTAAACTGTTGCGGAACTGACAATTGCAAGTGTGTGCTACCTTAACACAAAACAACCAAACTGTTGCGCAACTGATAATTGCAAGTGTAATAAAGCAATATAAACATCTAAGTCAGAGCACAGGTTATGAAAGCAAAGAAATTGATAAGCATATTCAAACGTTTCTTCTTTCAAAAAATACTACAAATACTCCAAAAAATAATTAAACAATCTTAAAAAAAGTAGCCAGAATTATTACCAAGAGTCTAATAAACAATATAATGTGAAGAGAACAATTTTGGAAGCCAATAAACTTCAAAAATAACTATCTAATCCTAATAAACCTAACAATAATTATTGCCAGAGTCTAATAAACAATATAAAGGTAAGAGTAGTGGTTGAAACCATATATTATTTCTATATCGAATGCAGAAATCATCCGAATACTAATAATTCAATTCTTCAAATCATTCGATATGTCCAACACTAATAGTAATGTGTAGATGACCATAGTAATAAATACAATTCGATTTGGTGGTAATATTAACCTGTTAAGGTACCCCTTCACGTTCAGTTTATCGCACAGTCCAACTGTGCAGTTAATGCGTAACGAAAATTCTGCAATTTAAGCGTACTCAATTCGCCACACAAACTGTGCAGTTTTTACTCCGGTTTTTACACTCACGCTCAGTTTAAACTGTGCAGTTTTGGTTTGCACAGTTAAAACTGTGCTATAGACTGAAACTTCATTTTCACTTTGAAAATCTCGTAGTTGCGCTTATTTAAATGTTCTGGTAGCAGAGTATACCGAGATAATAGACTTATATTTCCAAAAATATATTATAAAATATGTTTTCGTTGATTTTAATAATCACGCCGCTGCTTACGGTTAGTTAACGTCCTATATGTTCGTATAGTTATTTATAAAAATCTATTTATAAGACTTTGCATACAAATATTTCTATAAAAATTCATTAGACATTCCACAAGAGTGGCTGCCATGGAATTATTTATACCTAATTTACTCTATAGGTCACATTGTTATTTGACAACTGCAATAGAATAAAGAGCTTATAACAGTATTTATTTTCTTTTAATTATGGAACTACATATTTAAATTGTGGAATATACGCTGCAAATTTTTATTTGCGTGCTACCATCTCAAAGCAAACAATTTTGAATTCCATACATATTATAGAATATCATTTACATCTCATATCAACAATTTTACGTAAACTAATGTGTATGAGATGCTAATTGTTTTTATTTCTTGAATTGTTGTGTTTTGTTTTGGCTATTTCCTTTTGATTTTTAGTTTATTTGGACGGATGAGTCGAAACAAAAATCCGTCAGATGTCAATTACCTAACTTATGATACAAAGAAGGTCTCCTTCACTGAAAATATATTGCATTATTTATACAGCAAACCGACCTTCAATCTTGCAAATTAGGATTCAATAAACCTAATGCTAATGCAGATTTTTTACCGTCGTTTAGGTACATGATTTTACACTCTTATAAAAAAATAGCACTAAAGGTTATTATTACTAATTAATTGAATTCAATGGCAACATAAAAGTGTTTATTTGGTCATGGTTTAATTTTATATTTACCGCTTCTGATGGTCAGTTTTTCTATTATTGATTTTCCTCAGTTTCCAGTATTTGAAATGTCGGATAAAACACTACTTGCTATCTTACACTCCAAATTAAGTAAATAAACTTACACTTTGTTTAATCGTCACTATTGGTAAATAGTTATGTCAACAAGCAGACAAGTCGTGCCAAAAGCGTGCCAGCCGAGCTCGTGGCTTTACCACTACTAAATGTGTTAAACCGGAATGGACTCTCCTCTTTACTCGATTATGTTTACAAACAACCACGACTCGAACTCAGACTTCATAAATAGTATACTCTGTGACCGAGAGTTCTTAGGATTTCTGCACGATTTCTGGAAATTATTAAGCTACCAAGCCCGGAATAAAAAAATCTATCATGTTGAAATCAGTGTGGAAATCTGACAATCAAACTTGTTATAACAAACTGTAACTTGTAAATAGTAAATTGAAAACAGTTTATTTTGAAGGAATTTTTGAGATTTCTATATAGTAATAACGAGGGCAACCAAAAGTATTCTAGGACATATTATTTTGAGCTTTGTAAAATTGATTAGATTTAATTCTCTTTCAGATCTACCGTTTTATGTATTATATGTTTTATTATATTGAACTGACCCTATGGTGTATTTGAAAGCACATAGCTAACACTTTTATAGTGGATGGTATTCTTTTGTAACTTTTAATTCTTAGATGTTATAGATAAAATCGGTATACCCAATTGTCGTCTACCTTTCTCTGCTTATTAATCGCCCAGTATACAACACTAACATGTTGCGCAATATTGGAATGGAAATGTAGATGTCGTGTTATTTTTTTTTTCTTTTCAACAAGACGATACATGTGGATTGTCGTCCTCTTATTGCTTATTTAAAAAAAAAAATGATACCCAATGTGTTTTGTCGAGATCATGCTGACATCTGCTTTTAGAATTATTTCCCATGAGTAATTGATATCGTTACTATAATGCTGTATAAACATAACAGTAAAACTGCGTATGTCAACCAAGATTCACCAATCTGTGTGATTTTATATCAGATTACTGACATGCTTGTTAAAGTTCAACTAATAATTTTACCGAATTTTTACTTTGCGGCCTATAGGGTCGCGCTGAAAATATATAAACTGATAAGGGTTTAATTGGATTGGTGACAATCGGACAACTGCACGTGGCAAATGTTATATGACATTTCTTAGGGATTCAACCAATTTTGACCAGCTCATTTTCCAGTGCCTTTAAATACCTAAGGTCGAGTTTTTCAATACTAGTTTAAACCCCGAACGGGGTTCAGATCTGCATTCAAGGAATTTCTTTGTTTTTCAATCGTAGTTCAGCACCCGATTGACGTTCTTAAGATAGACGGTCACCGCCGCGCCGGCTGTTTATTTTGCGTGAACGTAAATCCGCGCAAGGAATCATGGGTATTTTTAACTGTTAATCAACATCTTTAACCTACTTTATAGAAAATGATGGTCCTGGTGGACATTATGTCTATCTTTATTTGATGTTCCTGTGCCTCTCTTTAGTTGGTGATTTGCAGGCTCATGTAGTGTGCCCGGCTTCTCAGGTGATGAATTAAAACAACGACACTTCACGTACTCACTAGGTTTATTTAGAATATATATAATGTTTGGAATTACAACGATGTAGCTCTTACTGTTCTAAAATTCTAACTCTAACTAGTTACTTAAAAGCTTGTGCTCTGTATTTATGTGATGAAAAGGTATACATAGCACTTTCTTTGTTACGAATAAGCTGACATAAGACTAATGATTTTGGGTGCGAGTAACTGGCTGTAAATATGTAACATTTTAACGGATACTTAATACTACATTGTATCTCGGTATGTAAACAGTCATATGGTCACGGACCAGTAAATACATATAGAAATGTAAACAACTACATCAGGTTCGAAAACATATTATAAAGTACAATAATCTTATGAACTAATCAATTACATCAGATTTGAAGACATATTATAATGTACAATAATCTTATGAACTAATTAATTTATTATAAATTGAGGATTCATTACACCTCCCCCTCCGGGAAGATCAATTAAAGGGGTCAACAGGATTCCTTTAATTGAGCCACACGAGAGCTTCGCCTGGCTGGCGTTCGTTCAGCTTTAGGTGTTTTGATTGATTTTGGGTTATTTTCCAATTCTAGATTAGTTTGGGTTAAGTCGTTAATGGATTGGTGATGATTTCTATGGTATGGAAGAGGCAATATTCTTTTATATCTGAGGTGTCTTTTGCAAAATTTATATAATCTATAGACAACGTAGACACCAATGAATTTCAATGTTGTTAATATGAAATACACAAAATAAGAGTTTTCTAAGATGCTTTTTGGTTCAAAGTTTGATTTATTTATTTTTGTTTTGAGTTGAGACAGTTTGTGACTTGCCAAGTTTAAACTGTCAATGTCCAAATTGTTGACATGCAAGGGAGTTACGTTGTACGTATCGTTATTAATCTTTTCAGAAGAACAACAATCCATCAATAAAATATTGAAAGACGGAAAATTGATAATACTTGTATCATTATTTCCATCGGAATGTTTAGTTTTCGGTTTCAGGATTGCTGTATTGGTAAAAAGTCTACAGTTGGTTGGGAGCGTAACAATTCCTGTACCTTGCATTGGGTAGTCTTTCGGTGTCTCAAATTTACAATTTAAAGTAGCATCTATTTGCTTAGGGATCACAAATAACCAACTATTTTGGCTACTCAACGGATGGAATATTTCGTTTTTAAAATTTGTTTTCCTAATTTCGCATGACTCGGGAATTCTTTCATTTTGGATTAAAAGTTGAACTTCGCACAGGTTTGTAGTTCTTGTAAATTTTATCGTGTTTATTTGGAAACAAACGTAAGTGTTAGACGATAGTTTCTTACATGACTTTAAGTCGTCTATTGACAAGTAATTGGTTCTGGAATCCGAGATTGCAACATATTTCAATTGTGGTAAGATAAACAAAAATTCGTCTTTATTATTTTTAATAGGTAACGGAATGATGCGAAATAGTTCAAACGTGTCTTGGGTTACAAGAGGGTTTGAAATTTTAAATATAAGGAGTTTATTAGTTGCGTATCCAGTGATGGAAGCCATACTCATGAGGTCTTTTACATTAGGAATCTCTATGCGTTTAACAAAATGGGTTGTTGGTGGTAAATACGGTAAAGCTTTTGATAAGGTTTGAATATATTGTTCGACTGTTATAATGGATGGGTGAATAATGTCTGATTTAGAAAAGAGTTGCGCATTAATTATCGTCGAATATTCATTATCTAATTCGTTTATGATTAGCGATAATCGCGAAAGGTGTTCGTCGATTTCTTGTTTTAACTGCAAATTAAAGTATTTCGTTGTTTGATCGGAAAGAGATCTATGGAAGTGACTAAAGTTTTCGTTAAAGATTTTGTTATTTATGTTGACGTTGGTAAGAGACGAATTAAAATTTTGAATCGTGCTATCCACGATTTGGATCTGTTCTTTTAACATGGTACCAAGATGTTCTTCATTTTTATTTAATTGTTTGATATTTTTTTCATAATATTCAGCGTTATGACTATCTAAGGTACCGAAAAGTTGTTTAAACACTAATCCTATTGCGTCCATTAAGCCGCGCTTGAATCTAGGATGTTCCAATAAAGTATTAAATGATATTTGCTTCCTTTTTAATTGAGAAAGCATTTCTTCAACTATCTTTAGAGTGGAATTGCAAGTTATCAAAGATGTGTGATTGAGTGTATTGCAAAGTGTATAGGTTTTTACATATGCATCTTGTATCATACTCATTTTATTTTCAAATTGTTCGATATCGATGTGGGTGATGATATCCCAAGTGGTATCAAACATTTGTACATTTCCCATCCCCTCGAAATATAGTCCAGGAGACTTGGTTATAGGTGTTATGACCGGGGTTGATGTACCTATGCATAGTGAGATTTGTGTTAATCTGAAACAAAAGCGTGTTTCAGGCGATTGTTATGTACTGTTACATGTTTCTTTTTCATTAAGATCGTTGTGTTAACGCTTGAATTAACTTTTACAACTTTATAGGGGCCTGTATATGAAGGACTAAGTTTTTTAGATAGTTGTTGCTTTTGATCTAGCAAATATACCATGTCGTCAACTTTAAAAACTACCTTTCTTATGCTTTTATCGTATGTAGCTTTATTATCATGTTTGGATTTTATAAGATTTTCTCTAGCTAATTGATGAGATTTTTGAAATTTTAGTTGAAGTTCTTCTAAATAATCATCATAGGTATACTTAAATGTTGGATTCGTTGTCAAAGAACTTGGAGTTACGGGTTTATGACCAAATACAAGTTCGTATGGAGTGAATTTTGTGGAAGAATGGACACTAGTATTAAAAGAGTGGATTGCGAAATCGATCCATTCATCCCAATCAGTTTGGTTATTATTGATAAAATGTTTTAGGTATTCCGTGATAGTATGATGTGATCGCTCTAAAGCGCCATTCGTTTGTGGATGATATGCAGTGGTTTTTAATGTCTTGATCCTAAGAAGTTTTGCGATTTCTGCGAAGAATTTTGATGTAAATTCTTTTCCTTGATCAGTTAATATCGACATTGGTATACCAAAGTGACAGACAAATCTATGAACGAACAGTTTAGCAATGGTTTGTGCATCATGCTGGGGTATGGCATAGGCTTGAGTGTATTTTGTTAGGTCATCTTGCAGGGTTAAAATATACCTGTTTCCGGATTCTGTCAAGGTTATTGGACCTACAATATCAAGGGAAACTCTTTCAAACGGTTTCTGTGCAGTGGTAGTGATTTCCATTGGTTGTCTATTTTTCTTTCTGGTTAATTTATTTCTCTGACATATCTCGCAACATTTAATGAAACTAAGAATATCTGATTTCATGTTATTCCATCTATAAGTTGATTTAATTCTCTTATAAGTTTTATGGAAGCCTGAGTGACCTCCTGAAGGATTGCAGTGGTATTCTTTCAATATAGTGGAGATTTCGTCTTGCGTAGGGTTAGTCAAGGTATCATGGTAAACATTTATTACAATGTCGCTACTTTGAAAGAGATATCGTATCATCATTCTTATTTTGTTCCATCGTAATTTATCAGAACCAGTTCCTAGACGAGGCATACTTATTGACTTTTGTCCTTTTGAGATTAAATAATCTTTAAGTTTTTGAATTATGGTGAATAGATCTTTATAATTGGCTTCGTCCCAATTATAAATTTTATGACACAAATAGTACATAGTAAAGTCATTTTCATTAATTAAAGTTAATGAACCAAATTTTAAATCTGATTTACGTAAGATATTAAGATGGTTAAATTTTTCGTATATGGATTTCTGAGGTGGTTCAGACGGTATTAAGTCTTCGCTAATACAAATGGCGATATTGTCCTTAGCGTCTGAAATAGAACCGTCGTGATCGTTAATCTGATTATAAACTATTATTTGGGTTTTTATAGCTTCAATGAATGATTCATAAGTTTTTAGGGATTCAGAGTTTGTATGATGTACATCAGTTTCAATGGGTTTGATTCTACTGAGAGTGTCTGCATTCTGATTTCTTTTTCCGGGCCGATATTCGATTTTATAATCATATTCTTCTAGGATTAACCTCCACCTAAGAAGTTTTGAACTAGGGTCATTGATATTTTCTAACCACTTTAATGGACGATGGTCTGAAAGAATGGTAAATTCTCTACCATATATATATATGGTCTGAAATGTTTTACAGCCCATACAATGGCAAGGAGTTCGCGTTCAATAGTACTATAGTTACTTTCGCTTTTATTTAATATTCTACTTGCGTATGCGATAGGTTTATCGGTTCCGAGTTTACCTTGGGAAAGTACTGCGCCTATGGCAAAATTACTAGCGTCTGTAGAGAGATGGAATGGTTCCTTAAAATCAGGGTATTTTAACAAGGGTTCCGATGTTAGCGTTTCTTTGATCTTTTCGAAGGATTCTTGTTGAATGCTTGTCCAACTGAACGGACTGTCTTTTCGTAAAAGCTTGGTTAGTGGTTGTGAAAGTTTTGCGAGATCGGGAATGAAACGTCGGTAGTATCCGGCTAGTCCTAGGAATGCTCTGATATCTTGTTGTGATTTTGGAGTTGGGTATTTGGCAACGGCTGCTATTTTTGCTGGGTCTGGTTTAACACCTTGGTCGGTAATCAAGTGTCCAAGATACATAACTTCCGTTCTTAGGAATTCGCACTTATCCGGTTGTACCTTTAAATTGTATTGTGATAATCTCTGGAATACTTCTACCAATCTTCAATTGTGGGTTTCTAAGTCTCCGCCGTGGACGACAATGTCGTCCACATAAACGAAGCAACGATAATTCTGGATACCTGCCAAAACTGCATTCATGAGCCTTTGAAAGGTTGCTGGAGAATTTTTCAACCCAAAGGGCATACGATTGAATTGGAAATGACCTGTACTAGTTGAAAATGCAGTTTTCTCCGCGTCTTTGGGATCCATTTTTATTTGGTGAAAACCCGATGTAAGGTCGATTGTGGAAAAATATTTAGAATGTCCCAGTTGATCTAATATTTCCGTTATATTTGGTAGAGGGAAGGAATCACCAATGCTAATATTGTTTAATTTGCGATAGTCTATAACTACTCTCCATTTCTTCTCACCGGATGCGTCCAATTTCTTTGGCACGACCCAAATTGGGGAGTTCCAAGGAGACATGCTCGGTTCGATGATACCTTGATCCAGCATCTTTTTCATCTGCCTTTCCACTTCCTCTTTGTGTACCTCAGGGTATCTATAGGTCTTCGTGTGGATAGGCTTCGATGAATTTACTGGAATTTGGTGCATTATGGCATCCGTACTCGAAAGAGTATCACCTTCCATGAAGAAAAGATCATTATATTCCCGACATATTTCAACGATAGACTTCCTTTCTTCGGCATTAAGGTGGTCAAGTCGTAACGTTTCCTCCAGCCTTTGTAATCTGTTTGATGAGGAATTCTTCGTTATGGTTGATATTTTGACCGATTGAAAATTTTCCTTTGAAGAGCAAAAGTCGTGTGATGGTTCCGCGTATACGTTTATTTCTTTGAGTTTAATGTGTTGTTCTGTCGTATTGAGAACAGTGGTTAAAGCGTTCTTGTTTTCATCGATTTTGACTAAAGACTCGCAAATAAATACACCCTTGGCAATTTCGTATTTGGGAATAATAGCTTCATTTGATAAATGTTCAGCGTTAATAACATTTACTTTTATGACAGTTTCAGATCTGGGTTGGATTATTTGAATGTTGTTGTCGTTATCAATTTTTCCTGGATCAGACTCGACGGGAATTGCTAGGCACCGAATAGGGAATGTATTTCCTTGAAATGAAATTTCATCGTTTTCATAATTAATTATAGCTTCAAATTTCTTAAGCAAGTCATTGCCCACAATACCGTCAAATCTAATGGGGAAATCGTCTGTGACAACATGAAAAATTTGCTTTACTTGACTAAAAGGGTTCAATGGAATATTAAGATAAGTGTAACCAACCGTTTTTAAAGGACTATTATTATTAGAATCTATACCCTTAAGGATTATTATGTCGTCATTGAAAATTCTCGTGTTAGGAGATAACTGATTGCGTTTAATCAAACTGACATTAGCTCCGGTATCTAACAAAAAAGATGTTTCTAGTGTTTCTACTTCAGGGATATTAGATAGTTGAATATATGATGTGATTGGTTTTGACATTAAACTATAAATTCTGTGTGTCGCATTAATAGGTTGTCGACCAGTTTGTAATTTTGGTTCCTCGGTATGGTCGTTTACTGAGGATTTTGAGAGTTTAAACGATTGTTTGCGGTTGTTATTATATTCCCTTTTTCGGCAGTCAACTATAACATGACCTTTCTTTTTACAGTAATTGCAAAACTGGTATGATGTATTTGATTGATTAAAAGAAGGGGTTGGTCTTTGTTGGTTTTTGTTTGCATGGTGATAAGAGCTTGAGGGTTTAACTTGATTGACCTGATTAACATTTCGGGAGTTAGGTTTATTTCTGCAGTTAAAGGCAGAATGACCAGGTTTGTTGCATATGTGACAGAATCTAGCATGATTGGCGTTAACAGTTTGGTATTTTTGAATATCGATTTTTGACTTTAGTTGTTGTTCTTCCTCTAAGGCCAGCGAAATTGCGTCTTCGAGAGTTTCTGGATTCTGAGATTTAACCAAAATCAAGAGCTCCCTGTTGAGACCCGAAATAAAAACATTGAGAACTTGACCTTTTAAAATTTTTACGCATGCTTCTCTACCCTCATTCGATAAATCTTCGTCCAACGCATTCAACAATTTGACATAGCAGTTTTCAATTTTATTAGCGAAGGATATCACGCCTTCTGCATGACCTTGTTTCAAAGAATTCAATTCTAATTGCCATTGCGCCATAGTACGCTTTTCTGAATAAGCATTTAATAAATAAGATTTAAGGGTTGACCAATCATTAAATGTTCGGTTCCTAATTAATGCTCTAGCGTTGTCTGTTAGTTTGGTGACTATTATTGAGAGTAATATTGATGCAAGTTCTGGTTTAATAAGTCTCATAGCTTCAGAACAGTTATCTATAAATTCATAAAGTTTTGCTTTATTGCCGTCGAATTTGAAAAGCATTTTTTCTGCGATTTCGAGAGAGATACAGATTTTAGAATCATTAGAAGAATTTGGTGAATCTTGAGTATTCGGCATGTTTAAAGTAAGAATTCGAATTGGTTTATATTAGTTGAATTGGAGATTGTTTGATTTGGTTTTGATTCAAAATTAAATTTAGAGTTTGACTTAGATGGATTTTAGAATTCGAATTAGAATTAGATTTTGCTTGATTTAGGAAATTATAATTTCGATGAATTTGATTTAGGAGCTTGATTTAGGAAATTATAATTTCGATTTAAGAGCTCGATTTTTGTTTTGAGAATTAGAATTTGATGTAGGAGTTTGATTTAGGAAATTATAATTTCGATTTAAGAGCTCGATTTTTGTTTTGAGAATTAGAATTTGATTTAGGAGCTTGATTTAGGAAATTATTTCGATTTAAGAGCTCGATTTTTTTTGAGAATTAGAATTCGATTTAGAGCTTGATTTAGGAAATTATTTCGATTTAAGAGCTCGATTTTTTTTTTTTTTTTTTGAGAATTAGAATTCGATTTAGAGCTTGATTTAGGAAATTATAATTTCGATTTAAGAGCTCGATTTTTGTCTTGAGAATTAGAATTTGATTTAGGAAATTATAATTTCGATTTAAGAGTTCGATTTTTGTTTTGAGAATTAGAATTTGATTTAGGAGCTTGATTTAGGAAATTATTTCGATTTAAGAGCTCGATTTTTTTTTTTTTTGAGAATTAGAATTCGATTTAGAGCTTGATTTAGGAAATTATAATTTCGATTTAAGAGCTCGATTTTTGTTTTGAGAATTAGAATTTGATTTAGGATTTGAACTAGAATTGGAAAACGTAGATTTTTTTTATAAAAAGCGAAGTATGAATCCGAATTACAATATTTGAATTAGAGTTCGAGTTATATCTAATATTAGACAACAAAATGACAATACATACATTTATAGATTATTGGTACATAGATTCGAGTTCACAATTAACAAATACGTTGCGAATAGACGAGTTGAGTTGAATATTGCACTTACAGGAATATGATGACAGTCTTCATCCCTTGGATTTGGTGATGTATTGATTTGCAGATGGAGACTTGGTAGACTTGTAGACTTAGATCCTGCAGTGGATTTCTGGATTGAATGGTTGTGTTTCTAACACGATGTGGAGTGTTGATCGTTTTCACCTTTCCGTCCCACACTTTAGGTTGTTAGGTTTAGCAATTCTTCTTTCGAAGTTCTTCAAACTGCTATCCCACTTCTGACACCAATTTTTATGTAGTGTGCCCGGCTTCTCAGGTGATGAATTAAAACAACGACACTTCACGTACTCACTAGGTTTATTTAGAATATATATAATGTTTGGAATTACAACGATGTAGCTCTTACTGTTCTAAAATTCTAACTCTAACTAGTTACTTAAAAGCTTGTGCTCTGTATTTATGTGATGAAAAGGTATACATAGCACTTTCTTTGTTACGAATAAGCTGACATAAGACTAATGATTTTGGGTGCGAGTAACTGGCTGTAAATATGTAACATTTTAACGGATACTTAATACTACATTGTATCTCGGTATGTAAACAGTCATATGGTCACGGACCAGTAAATACATATAGAAATGTAAACAACTACATCAGGTTCGAAAACATATTATAAAGTACAATAATCTTATGAACTAATCAATTACATCAGATTTGAAGACATATTATAATGTACAATAATCTTATGAACTAATTAATTTATTATAAATTGAGGATTCATTACACTCACTTAGCTTTCCTGTCATCTTCATTCCTGTAAAGCCAGAACTGAAGGTTGTACCTCTCCTAAATTAATCAACACATCTTATTTACTTTTTTATTATATACTAATAAAATGTTATCCTCGCATTATGATTCATGTTATGACTTGAATGTTGAATTAGATTTGACAATTTGGCAGAGTACGTACAGAATATATTGGCGGGCATAAACACGCGTAAATACCAATCAAGTCAAAGCAAATAACAGCGCACATAGTCCATAGATACAATCGAAACGTACACTAATAAAAGAAAAACGAAAAAAGTTTATTCATTAGATGATTTAACGTATGTACGTTGACAGATGGTTGACAGTACCGAACAAAAGGTATCATATTAACGGCACCGCAGTGAACAATTGAGCCAATATTGTTATCGATGTTGACTGAATTCTGGTTTACATCTTACGGTTTGTCTGGAATACTCACTGGCTGTAAATTTATTATTGCTTAAACAGTCACATTACCTACGTATAAGTTAAGTTGAAGTTAGTTACACAAAGAAATGTAAATAAGAAACTAGACTACTTGTAAAAAATGGGTTTGCTTTAACGGCTTTTAAAATATTGCTCTGGAGAAAATATAACTCACACGTTCAAATATTTTTTATAGAAACCATACTTCTTCTGTTTGACCATTTTTGAATGCATGTAGTATATTTAGTGTGTTGTGTTGTTTTTTAATTATTCTAGTTTGCAGCGAGGGTGCATTTTTTATTTATTTATAGTTATTATGTCTTTCTAATTTCAGTTACTTGAAATGCTGAAATTCTACTCCAGATTTGAAATCAGCGACGAAACCGGCGATCCTTTGACGGATCATGATATGACTCAACAACACTACACGAAAATTACATCCTTACAAGTAAGTGCGTCTTTTTAATAGCAATTAAAGACACTAGTTGGAAAGTAACTGTTGTTCAGTTGATTAGGAAAGATGTTTGCAACGTAACGTAAAGCTCCTGTGTCGCATTCTACTATTTTTACTTTCCGACTAGTAGCCTAGAAGGAAGTATTTTAATCTGCGTAAAACAAAGATTTCCGCGGAAATACGAGGTCCCCTGTATCCATTGAAATCATTTTTCAAAAATGTGTATGTCGACGTATGTAGGTGTGTATGGATAATTATGTATTATGTATGTCCGTGAACACGATTGTGTCCAAACGGAGTGATTTTTACATATGTATGTATACAAATGTCTGCATCTACAAACAAATATGTATAATCTGATCATATTAACGCCAAACTGACATTTATAATGTATATTCATATGTTACTAAAGAAATCTTTTCTAACCAGGGGTAAAATCATTAAAATGTATCTACTTTTCATACTCCGTGGAAACAAATGTTTTTTATAACGCTTTTATTGAATTTTTATACTCATAGTCTAAGATCCCGATCTAGATCGACCTTCCCTCATCCTTTTTCCTAATCAAATTTCTTACAATGTAAGGTATAAATGAACACAATGTCCTAGGGTTGCCGCCCCATATCCTGGCAAGGCTATTTTGAATTAAAAATTATTTAAGGTAAATTGGTAATAGTAATTTACCCTCATCGTTTTTTCTAATCAATTGTATACGAAAATGTAGGTTGCTTTGTTGCAAACATCGTGGTGTAGGGTTGCCTTTGCTAAAGTTGGCATATCTTAGGGTTGTCGCGATTTTAAATATGAATAGTTGAGTAAAAGGGTACGTTCACATGACAAGCGCCTAGCGCGCGTTTACACTATCGCTGTGCTATCGCCTACTATTACGACAGACAATGAAGCAGAATAGCAGTTACCTTCGTACTTACCAGTTACCAATCTTAGTTTGGTTTTTTTTGTAAGTCTTTGGCTCTCGATTGGTACCAAATTTTTCAAGAAAAAGAATGACTGAACTGTTAAAAAAACACCTTAAATAATATTTAATTAAAAATAGCCTTGCCAGGATATGGGGCGGCAACCCTAGGACATTGTGTTCATTTATACATTATATTGTATAAAAAATAGATTTGATTAGAAAAAAGGGTGAGGGAAGGTCGATCTAGGTCCGGATCTTCTACTATCAGGGCAGATTTATTCACCTACACGTAAAGTCCTGTATAGCTAAGTGTCAGATAGGTTTTGTTGGTGTGTTACAACTTATTTAAGTAACAGATTACTAATTATGATGTACAGAACTCGTCACTTGATTCTTTTATTCACGTTCTGCACACTGCCGCTAACATATTTCTGTGTTAATGGCAAAAATGGGACAACAAAATCAACTTATCTGACACATAGCTATACAGGACTTAGAAAAAAGTTTTTATAGAAAAGTTGTTTGCATTATCGTTTTCTATAACGCAAATTTATTTATTTAAAGTTAAAAAAGATATTGTTTATTAACGGATTAACATAATTAACTCATCCTATATAAGCAAGACTAAAAGTATCTATAAATCAATACATTTTAGATAATGTATGTGCAAAGAATAAGTCACATTTATATTTTAATAAATACAAGTTTATAGTTTGCAATGGTTTTCGAATACAGCTAAATAAAGAACATAAATAATAATAAGGGTGATGGTTCCCTGATCTCCCCTGATGTCCTACACGCATTTCGTATCGAAATGTTATTACATCTTGCGGTCGCTTATTGTAACTATAACATGAAAATATTATTGTTCTCTTTCTTCTATTTGTTACTATTATTGTGGTTTTCAATATCTAATCAAGTGGCACAAATTATACCTATATTTACTGGGCACACAGAAAGACGATATGATTATTGTATTATATCAACAACTTTTAAATAATTTCCGCTTCCGTTCTTGTGTACTAAAATATCCAGTTTCAATATTTTGTCGCAGATGCCCGGCTGCACATAAAGTATTTCGTGGATGGCATTCCTGTCATACCAGGTAACTAAAAATAGCAGTGCTAGTTAACCAGATTACATGATCCTGGCCCATAGACGTACTATCGGACGACATTGAGAATATTTATTACACAGTCAAGTGCAAAATTATTTTCGTGTATTTTTCGTTTCGTATTTTCGGTATTTATACTCATTACGGTACTCAATGCAAATCGCACAGCCGTGCCTCAAATACTTGAGTACTGACGTTTTACAGTTCAAAGAAAAACATAATTCGTAATAGTTTTTCCCGAAAGTTACTCTGTTCAAGTGTACCATATTGTTGCTCATAAACCGATCTGTTTCCATGAAATCATTGACTGAGTCTGTAAAAATAAGTAAATAAGCAGTAATTGCGAGATAATTGTTCGATATGTGGATGCTGTTGTCAATCACAAATGTGTTATGGCAGATAAGTGGTGAATGGTAATAGGTTATTTGGCTCCAGGGATATCCGCATTGGCGACGGATGATATCTCTATGTTGACCACCGCCTACCAAGTAAATTAAAATTTCCGCGTTATTAATTTCAGTAATTGATCTGAATGTACGGAACTGACTGACGCCACTGCAAATAACTATTTATAGAGCGAAAAATAATAAACATTTTCGCGCTCTGATTCGAATATAGTAAGCGAACTATGATTTATACATACATACATTGTTCAAAAATAATAAACCTAAATTTACTTACAGTAAGCTACTATCGGTCAGTAGTACATTACATGCAAGATATACAAACACTAGAACTGCATACATGGTCCTTTCAATTTATCGACGGGAATACACGTTTATAGTCTCAGGAACCGAATCTATGTACACCTCACCCGTGCAAAATTCACGCGCAATTGCGAAGTTTTCGGTAACATGACGATTCACATAAAACCGACACCGCTATAGTATATAATAAATACCGTGCTAACTACAACATTTTGCTGCCTGACGTTTCATATTATCCATGGAATAGGTTCACATCAACTACAATCATTTGAGCAACAGAAACAATACAAGACATTATCAGTTATCTTATCACACAATGCTACTTTATAAAACAAATAATATTAAAATGTAGGTACATTCTACGATGTAAAACGTATACGTTTTATTTTGGTACATTTTTACTTTCCGACTAGTACCCTGGAAGGACAGTACTGTAATCGACGAAAAAAAATAACGCATTTTGGGGCGTAGATACGGGGATATGTACATATATGTGTAACACTTAATTGTGCGAACGATATAGTCGGAAAGTTGGGTGAGGGCCACCCTAGATATCTTAGAATTCAGGGTTTCTCTCGGATAAAACGCAAATTTAAAGTTAACTCACTGCAGACCGTGGTAATGTGCTGCAAGGGATCCGCCCTTGAAAAAGGTTGGGAAAGGCTGTTTTAGATGATCAATAATTTCTTGAGAAATTTTGTGTTTTCGTAGTTTTTATCATGTTAATCAACATTAATTCAACAATGTTAATCCAGTCACATGTTAGGTGCGTTATACGTTTTCTATATTTTATGATACAGGATTGCACATTTTATTTTACTTTTTTCTTATTTATGTACATATTTTGTTTACGATATTTTTATTTACTCACTTGCTAACACCTTGAATAAACGGTGATTAACCTTTATATTTACAAGTAGCATTGCACTTGTATACTTATAAGGATGTAGCAACCTATAAATTCTACATGGTTGCAAAACCTTCTGCAATAATTCAAATTCGTGAAGACATAGCCTTTCTGGGTCCTAACCTAATGTCAGTCACAGAATAGCATTAAAATTATGTCATGTCGGAACCACTGACGTTTATAAAAGTTTGTCATTTCGTAACCACACAGAGAGATAAGAAATGTAGTCAAAATATCGAACCATTTAGCAAAAAAAAAATGATTTAATTACCAGCGCGTCATCTAAAACAGCTCATGGTGTCCTCAAATATAATTGCAAATAACGCCATCCGCCGATACCTTAGGGCTTAGAACATCGGGGATAGGAAATTCAGAATTTACATAAAATTCTGCATCTAGTAATGGTATCAATACGACACTACCCTTATGGTTACAACCCCTCTTACATAAGTAAAGCGGTAAATTGGTGTGCGGCTTATCAAGAAGGTTATATAAATGTTTATAACAAATGCGAAAGTTTATGCATAACTTTGATTAGTACGTCAAATTGTAGATAATTAATAGGGGTAACTACCCTGAAAAGGTCGGAGTTTTGCCCACTCAATAACACCCCTTAAATGATAATAATGTTGACCTACCCCATAACAAGGAATACGACGGCAGACAGATAAAATAATTAATAACTTTTGTAAATATTCTTGCATAACTTTGATTTATACGTCAAATTGTAGGTAATTAATAGAGGTAGCTACCCTCGAAAGCTCGAAGTTATGCTCATTCGATAACACACCTTAAATGATTATAATGTGAACCTACTGCATAACAAAGAAGCCACCGCCACACTGATAAAAACATTAATAACTTCTGTAAATGTTCTTGCATAACTTTGAGTCATACGTCAAATTGTAATTGGTAATTAATAGAGCTAGTGATCCTGGTATGCTCAGAATTATGCTCACTCGATAACACACCTTAAATGATCATAATGTGAACCTACTGCATAACAAGAAGCCACCGCCACACTGATAAAAACAATAACTTCTGTAAATGTTCTTGCATAACTTTGAGTCATACGTCAAATTGTAATTGGTAATTAATAGAGCTAGTGATCCTGGTATGCTCAGAATTATGCTCACTCGATAACACACCTTAAATGATCATAATGTGAACCTACTGCATAACAAAGAAGCCACCGCCACACTGATAAAAACATTAATAACTTCTGTAAATGTTCTTGCATAACTTTGAGTCATACGTTAAATTGTAATTGGTAATTAATAGAGCTAGTGATCCTGGTATGCCCAGAATTATGCTCACTCGATAACACACCTTAAATGATCATAATGTGAACCTACTGCATAACAAAGAAGCCACCGTCACACTGATAAAAACATTAATAACTTCTGTAAATGTTCTTGCATAACTTGGAGTCATACGTCAAATTGTAGGTAATTAATAGAGCTAGTCATCCTGGTATGCTCAGAATTATGCTGACTCGATAACACCCTTTAATTGACCCTGATATGCCTAGTGCAATGGGCCGGTCGGGAGACGACCATAAAATATATCCATAACTTTTTTTGTTCGAATTTCTTAATGAAACATATGTCAATCGATAGAGCTATTCAAGTAGTATACCCCAGAGTTTTGCCCACAAAAAGGATCGAACGGTTTAGCAAAAAAAAAATGATTTAATTACCAGCGCGTCATCTAAAACAGCTCATGGTGCCCTCAAATAGAATTGCAAATAACGCCATGTACGACATGTAACAACATTAATCCCTGTTCTACAGTAATGGATGAAATTAACAAATCATCCATGTACGCCAACACAAAATCGTTCTTCAGATCACCTAACATTTTATTAATGATTATTTGAAAAACAGCTGGAGAATTCGTCAATCCCCCAAAGGCACCCTCAAGTATTTTTGTACTGGCCATCTGGAGTGATACTGTTTATTTATTTATTTATTATTCATCTATTTACCATACAGTATGCAGACATTAAATATATACACACACATATATAAGGCAGTGCCAAGTATAATAATTATCTTCGCACTATTTCCTCCCTCTGCCCTCGCCTTGGGTGATGAATTTCTTCTCCCCGGGCTAACGGTATCGAGGGTATGCTGTTCTTTTTTCTTAGTCGGTGTTAGTTAGGCTGAGTGGTATATTGTTTTTTTTTCATGTGGGCTGGTAAGAGTTGTTTTATTTTTAGGATTTTCGAGATGGCGGCTGCGTTTTTCTTTCTGATTAAGCTTATATGGCTGTGTCATTTAAGGTCTTGAGCGATGTTTAGACCTAGATACCTTGCTTCCTTAGTTTCTTGTATTTCTTTGTTGTTTATTTTTACGTTCAGATGCATATGCTCTTTCTTGTTGTTCATCATTATATAGTTAGTTTTATTTTCATTCATTGTTAGGTCGTTCTCTGTGCACCAGTCCTGTATTTTTTCTAGGTCCTCTTGAACTTCTTTCTCAATGTTTCCGGCGGTTGCGTTGTTGTAGGCAATGCAGATATCATCAGCATATACAAACAATTTGCCCTTCAGATTCAGCTCGTGGATGTCGTTAGTGTAGAGTACTGTAGAGTATATGCATGATCGGTGATAAATTCCCTCCCTGTGGTAATCCATGTGTTGGATATGTGGCGGTACTCTCGCCTTTTCTCACTTTTACGGTTTACGGTCTGTTCGATATATATGTGTCCAGAAGTTTTAGGTTTTTGCCGCGTATTTCTAGTTTCTCCAATTTTTTAATAATTTTCTTTTTGCAAACTGTATCAAAGGCCTTTTTCATGTCGATAAAGACCACTGCAACTTTTTCTTCCTATCGAGGTGACTTGCTATATACGATATCAGGTCTATCGTTGCCGATGTTGTACCAGTTTTTCTCTGGAAGGCGTATTGGCTAGAGTTGATTAGCTTATTTTTTTGTATATGTTGTTCTATTCGTGATTTTATAATTGTTTCAGTAACCTTGTTTAGTGCAGACAGTATCGAGATGGGTCTATAGTTAGCTGGTGAAGTGGTGTCTCCGCTTTTATGTATTGGTGTTATGACGGTTCTTTTTAGATATTGCGGATAGGTTCCACTTTCAGCTGTGTGAAGTTAGCAACAAAAGCCAGCAACAAAATTTTTTTTCATCCGATTGCAATGAACTATACACCGTTGGAAAGCCCATGACGAGCTGAGTCTACCATAGTTATTGCAACGAGATCAATTAATAACTACTACCTAAAAAATTAAAAAGAAAGTCAAAATTTCAATGAATTTCCATATCTTTAGAACAGCATATCTTCGCCAATACTTCATTATACTTATTAAGTGTAACACCAATCGAAAGCGCAATCTTCGGTTATACTACCATAGTTATTGCAACCCAAAATTTTGCTGATTAGTGCCTCAAATAAATTAATCAAATATGAGTATTTTTAACATCCGGGTACCATATGTAGTCCCACCTAAATTAAGTTAAACAAACGTATTCGCTTTGTGTGATCATATCGATAAATACATCAAAAGACAGCTGAGACCTGCCTTTACCCATCATAGTTAGTGCAGAACAAAATTATAACAATTAGCGGGTGAAATAAATTAGTGAATTCCAGACACTTTTTCCATCGGCTGTTGGTCAACGGCGAACAGCGCTATGTAAATCCTTTTGTGCAAACTTTTTGCAAGATTAAATCTTATCGATATATACATCAAAAGATAGCTGAAACTTCCACCTACCTACCATAGTTATTGCAACGCAAATTTTTAATAATTAGTGGGTGAAATAAATTAATGAATTCAAGGCACTTTTTCCATCGGGTATTGGTCGACGGCGAACAGTAGTATGTAAATCCTTTTGTGCAAACTTTTTGCAAGATTAAATCTTATCGATATATACATCAAAAGATAGCTGAAACTTCCACCTACCTACCATAGTTATTGCAACGCAAATTTTTAATAATTAGTGGGTGAAATAAATTAATGAATTCAAGGCACTTTTTCCATCGGCTATTGGTCGACGGCGAACAGTACTATGTAAATCCTTTTGTGCAAACTTTTTGCAAGATTAAATCTTATCGATATATACATCAAAAGATAGCTGAAACTTCCACCTACCTACCATAGTTATTGCAACGCAAATTTTTAACAATTAGCGGGTGAAATAAATTAGTGAATTCCAGACACTTTTTCCATCGGCTATTGGTCGACGGCGAACAGCGCTATGTAAATCCTTTTGTGCAAACTTTTTGCAAGATTAAATCTTATCGATATATACATCAAAAGATAGCTGAAACTTCCACCTACCTACCATAGTTATTGCAACGCAAATTTTTAATAATTAGTGGGTGAAATAAATTAATGAATTCAAGGCACTTTTTCCATCGGCTATTGGTCGACGGCGAGCAGTACTATGTAAATCCTTTTGT
Organism: Aphodius granarius; assembly: GCA_963971325.1. Taxonomy (NCBI): domain Eukaryota; kingdom Metazoa; phylum Arthropoda; class Insecta; order Coleoptera; family Scarabaeidae; genus Aphodius; species Aphodius granarius. The sequence goes on along the minus strand of OZ020222.1, from coordinate 16,558,711 downwards.
GCAAACTTTTTGCAAGATTAAATCTTATCGATATATACATCAAAGGATAGCTGAGACTTCCACCTACCTGCCATAGTTATTGCAACGCAAATTTTTAACAATTAGTGGATGAAATGAATTAATGAATTTCAGTCACTTTTTCCATCTTATCACTCTCCATATCTCTGCTTGATAGTTGTTTGTCTTTGACAACTGATCGTTGAGTCGTTGTCTCTTTTCATTTCGAGTAAAGTGTAGGTAAAACTCTTTGTAGCTGTTGTATATTTTTTTCAGCTCTTCTCCACCGAGTCAGTTGTATGTTTCTTGTATGAGATTTAAGGTAGTTCTAATCTGTGCTGCTTCTTCTGATTGTTTGTTATGTTTCTTCTTCTTTCGAGAGGATTTTATCTGCATTGGTAGTGCTTGATTGACCAGCTGTAGATAGTGTTCTAGAAAACAGTTATATTTTTTCTCGGCTTCGTTTTGCTCATCTAAAAACTTCCAGTTTTCCAGCATTAGCAGGCCTTTGAGGTGTTCAAGACCGTTGTTTGTTACTATGTGGCTCTTGTATGTTGGTATGTTGGTACGTTCTTCCACGTTTTGTGGTATTTTCAGGATGATACCATAGTGGTCCGATAGTGCCATTTTCAAGATATTGGTTGAGGCGACATTTGTGTTTGTGTATATATGTTGTCAATTGTCGAACATGAGGTTGATGTTACTCTGGTGTATTCTTCTATCAATTTTTTTAGATCAAAACCGGCCATTTTGTTATTTAGCTCAAAGTTTTCAGCTGTATGTTTCGAAGTGTCAATATTAAAGTCACCCGTCACTATTATCCTGGTTTAAGGCGGGTACTTTGATTCTAAGACCGTGAGCATATCCGATATTTTAAGTATTAACGTTGATGTGTTTGCGTTTGGTGATCTATATATTGTACTTAAAATGATGTTATGTTGTGGCAGATATATGCCAGATATTTCGCACTCTTTTTCTATTGACATCTTAGTAATTTCCTTAATCTCGACATACCTAAGATTTTCACGGACAAATATGCCTACTCCACCATGTTTATATTTTTTTCTTGTAAAACAGCTCGCTAGTATGTATCCTTCCATATTGTAGGTATTTTTGTTGTTGTCATGCATCCAATGTTCAACCACACACAGTATATCGACCATTTCCTCGTGTAGAAGTATTTCTACTGCTTCCACTTTGTTCGCTATACTCTGAATGTTGATATGTAATATGGTTAGGTTTGTGATACTGGTTTTGGTATTTGTTCTAGTGTTTGTATTTATAAAAAAATTGCCGCTTGCGATCTCATGAAATCTTGGTGAATTTTGAAGTCGAATCTTCTGATGCCAACGTTTTCTGGCCAGAAGGCTGTATCATACAGTTGGCCTTTTTTTCCGAAACGGTTCACTCACAACAAATCTTTTTAAAATGTTCTGCTCTCCAGGGATTTCTTTTACGGTTACTCTATCTTTTTCGAAACCAACTTGTGTTTTGATATAATCAAGAATTCCTTGTTCAGTTGCATTGGGTTGGATACGGTATAGGTATAACCATACCTTTTTCTCCGCTCCTCTGAAGTCTTGATTTACTGCGGCAGTTCCCAATCTTTTGTTTAGAGGATTTCGTTTTCGTTCAGATCTCATCACTTGGGTCCAATTGTCGTTCTCCAAATTAATGATTTTTTCCGCTACCGCTTTTGTTTGTTGTTCGTGTAATGCCAGCTTGAGTCGCTCGGCGGTGATTTTTGGCTTTGGGTCGTTTTTTGATTCTTTTTGTTTTTTTTTTTTTCGGGCCCTTTTGTAGTGATTTTTCCTGTAGCACGAATATCTCTTTTGTTTTCTGGAGGAGGAGTGTTTGCCTCATTTTTTTGGCCATTTGTGACCTTTGATTTGTAGGTTATGTTTACCTGTTTCTCTTTTATTTTGCTGGACAGATGTTCGATTTTATCGTATAACTCCTTGATTAGTTGGTCTTTAGCGTTTATTATTTCCTCTTTTGCTTGAATTTCTTATGTTTTAGCTGTTATTATTTGTCCATATAGGAAGTCCATTTTTTTCATTATGTGGTTGTTGTCTAGTCTTGTATTTTCCGGGTTACAGCACTTGATGAGGGCTCCATTTATTATTTCTGCATCTCTCCACGCTCTCTCCTTGCATCCTGAGTGGAAAACTACTGTTTTCAGGACTTTGTTGCTGCAGCAAGAATAATTAACCTTTTCAGTGTCTGCCATCTTGACCCTTTTTCATATATAAATATATATATATATATATATATATATATATATTCATATTTGTTGTTTTTCCTTTTAGTGAGCAATCGGTGTTTGTTATTGCACCGATTGCTTTTCTTGCCTTCAGTATATTTTGTTGCTGTTCCTTACTTTTTAGTTCAATTATAATTAGGCTATTTGGCTTGTTTTCGTCCTTTCGCTTCGCACTGAGTATCTCTTCATCGTTTATATGCAATTTTATTCCCCGCATTATCTTCATCACGACTTCCCTTGTATTTTCTTTTCGTTCTTGTATTTCATTCGATGGTCTCCTCAAGTTCATCCACTCGCTTTTTGAGTTGTTCTCTGGCTTTGTCTCCTTCCTTCATCATTTTTTGAAGTTGTTTATTCTCCTTTTGCATCTCATCGAACTTAGATGACACAAAGTCCAGGGCCTTTCTCATTTCGTGGTTTTCTTGTCGCATTTCCCTTAGTTCTTTTAGTATATTTTTGTTTGAGTAGTCATCCTCGCTGTCGCTCGATTCATGATCCTGTTGTGGTTTGCTGTTGGTTTTATTTCTAGTTTTTGTCATTTTTTTATTATATACGTTTTTTTTTCTTTCTTTCTTTTTTTACTATCTGGAGAAGGATAAACACTACGGGGATAAACTTTTCTGCACCTAGGGGCCTATCTAGGTGACTCACACAGGTGGGTAGTAAGGTGGGCCATGGTCAGGTTGTACAGGAACAACGAAGGAATACGAACAAAGACGACTTGTCTAGCTTCGTCGCCGCCAAGTGGTCTAGTGTGGCGGGTTTCGCACGAAAGAAAAACTGGAAATGCTCAGGTCTTTTCACGTGTTATTCAGTTTTCGTTAACAGACGCCCAATTATTGCAAAAAATCAAAAATTTACGTCTGCTGTTTTATCTACAGAATCAAATCTAGAGTAGTAAAGTACCTCTTATTCGTCAATTTATTCATCTGATCAAATATCAACGGCAACGGATACCTGTCTTTCACTGTAACTGCATTTAATGCTCTATAATCTCCACACATGCGTATTTCACCAGACTTCTTTGGTATTAGTACGATTGGATTAGCATATGCAGGCTCAGAATCTCTGATAACCCCCGCCTCCTTCAAGGTTTCTACCTCCTCTCGAACCACTTGTCTCTTTGACCAAGACCACCTACAGGGATGATAATAGACAGGAATATCACTAGTCAATTTGATTTTCATTTCACCTAATTTAATCAGGCTCCTTCGCCCATAGAAAAACAATTGTCTAACAATTTTCTAACAAGTTAATCAGCTCTTTACGCTCCACGTCTGTGATATCATCACCTATATGTATTTGATCAGAGACCAGATGACTACGTTTTAAAGACATGTTTTTTATAGATATATTTTATTCAATTCAGCTACAAAAAGTAGATGTGACAAGTCAGCAGATACATAGAGAAAATAAACAGCAAAAATGAAACGCAAAATAATTACTGAAAACTAAATGCCGCTGCTGTACAATTTGTTTAATAATTTAATTTAAAAACTCTTCGTAGGAATAGAAACCTCCGTCTATTAAAAGTGATCTTACTGCTACCCCAAATTTTTGCGATACTCCTGACAGAAACAGGTAAGGCATTGTACATCTTTGCAAACGAATAGTGCGGCTATTTCTCAAACAATGCTGTAGAGTGAGGCGCCAAAACCATCAAATTATCTCGGCGTGTATTGTAGGGGCAATCCGGTACGGAGAACATATGAGGATTTGATCTGACGAACAACACCGCAATCATTTACGAGGTGATCAGAACGACGTCAAGAATTATTAAAGTTTAACATTCTGTCTGACTGTCAACACGGTTTCTGCAAGAATAAATCTACCGACACCGGTATTTATGATTGTATGAAGGATATATGTATGTCGGCGACAATGATATTTAGCAGGGCACGTACGGGGTTAGTCCACCCCCGGCGAGCAGAACGGGACAACTTATGGAAAAGGGCATTTAGTCTTGAGATAACTAATGCACCGATAGCACGCCTCGGACTGTTAGCTCTATCCTTTCCTTAATTAGTGCTAGTATTGTTCAACAATTCATTGAGATTCACCATACCTGAGTGTGGCCTAGCGGTAAGACGTTGGCGTTGCACTCAGGGGGTCTCCGGTTCGAGCCCGAGGACCTGCTTCCAGGGTGAGGTTTTCTGTGGTTTTCCTCACTCCTTGGCGAATGCTGGGAGCCAAACATCTTAAGACGTTCCACAGGCGCGGGCGATAATAATAATAATCTGGCCTGCCGATGCCCCCTGTAATTGGCGAAAGCTGTTGGGGCATGTTAAGGCTTGGATTATTATTATTATTATTATTATTATTAATTTGTATCGGATGCACCACTTATATCGGTGGTATTGTACAGTGTGTTTTATTGACGTTCGCCCTCGATTAATTTGTGAATTAAGATCCGACATCAGAAGTGGGATTACCCGTTTGTGGTATACTCGTAGTATACCATAACGTTGGCTCATCCAGACCAGACGTTACACATTCCTTACTCAAGTGGAGTGTGTTGTTTACATAAAGAATCAAATGCCCAAAGAGCAGGTATAAGACTTTCATACCAGACAAAGAAGATAATAGAAATAAAACACGCACTATTTTTCTGTTGGTGTATGTACACCAAGTCCGATGGCAGTGCTGCTGAAGCTGTAATAGCTAATCGTGTTAATGTGAATTAATGCCGAAGAACGTTACGAGTTTTTGTGCTGCGCTTGGAAATTTGGGTGAACGCTTGGCGCTATTTCGAACAGATCATCATATCAGTCCGAAGCGCCGTGCTTTAACCCCTTCCGAGAGTCCAGTCACAATTAAATGTCATAATTGTGGGCGTTTGTTCCGATGCCGATCACTCAACGCATCTCTATGGGAGCCCAAAGCGGACCGAAGATGCGCCCCTCTCAACGGGAAGGCACCGATGACCAAATGCAGACCAAAAGGGTTAATTTGTGTGACGAGCGTTAATTTATCGGTGTATGTTGAAGCTTAAAACTGGTAAGATCTTTCCTTTTTTTGCCAGTGGATTAGATTCCTCGTTGGTTGGAGAAAGTGTTGTACCCTTTCTCGACGGCACACCAGGTTAGCGAATTGTTTACTTTTAAGGAATAGGGGAACACTGTTCTTTGTACGTCTCGAATTTTGGTAATTGTCCAGATACAATAAATGTCGCAATTTTGTTACATGTCATACCAAATGAGAGTGGTATGACATTCATTGACGTCGTACTGGGCCGAAATTTGATTGCAATTCTTTAAAAGTGTCAAAATTGATTTGACGCCCAGAATTTAGCGATAGTGGGCTATCGCGAGTTATAATTTCTACAAGCGTTTGATTTTGGTATTCAATACAAGTGAGGCAAGTAATCGTAGAGTTTATTTACAATAAATAATAGAAATACCAGATTTACAAGAAAATTGGTTGAGTGTTAACCAACAGCAAGACGAGGATATTTGGTGGATAATCTTTCAATTAAAAACAAATGAACGTCACCCAGATTTGAACAATACCTATGACCTCAGAAATAAAACTTAGTTTTTAAAATTTTTTTGGTCGATTATATTATTAATCACATTTACTATAAAATAAAACATCTTGGCTTGGAAAAGATGCTGGATAAATTGTAAGATGTTTATTGAATTTTCCGAAATGAGCAGAAATGTTCGAAAGTTTGTCGATAATTTGTCCAAATAGTTTAGTTTGCAAGTCTTACATTCAGAACACTGGTGTCGAAGAAGTTGCCCTATATGGGATAAGGTTCATGAAGAGATTGCTTGTAAATTAAGCGAAAAAGTGATTAAAAAGAGTACGTTTTTGACTTCTTTTATAACTAACGATAAATTTTCCAAAGTTGTAGTTTTGTATAAAGTTAGTATTTTAACAGGGAAGAAAGCTGTAAAATCCTTTCGAAATTTTACCCATCCATTTGGCGCCCCGAATCGAGCAACCTCCGATCAGGGTAAATGTTTCACAATCTTAGAGTTTTCTATTCTGTTATCCTGTTCTGAAACTAACATTGATTTACACTTTACTGCACATTATTCCTGTAAATCTAATGGTTTAGTCGTAATGCAAACTCATGTTCACGGTTATTGAAGGCGAAGGAAATAAAGCCTAGTAAGAAAGCGAAATTTAGTTAGCGTTGAACAATACAAAGCATAGTCCAGTTAAGCTATTGTTTGGTTGTAACATACGTTCATTAGAGCTGAACAAATTGTTACATTAATCTATGATTGATCTTGATTCAAATATTCGTAAGGAGGCATAGATAAAACCTATTTTAGGTGGCTTTGTATTTGCTAAAAGTAATGGACGTATGTTGTCAAAGTTGGATCGTAAGTTTAGAGGACTTTATAGGATGATCAAAGTTTTGATTAACGATAGATATGAGTGAAAAAGTTGGAGTAAGAGAAATAGGCAGATTTTGTAAGCTAGCCCATGATCAGTTGAAATTACTTCCGAACGAACAAATTGATCAGAACATGATTGATTTTGATGCTGGGAAGTTAAGTGTCGGGTCTGAGCCAGTGTCGGCGAATATGAATAGCAAAGGTAAATAACGAACTTATTTATCCTTCTTTGGAAAAGCTTGTTTTGTAACTAGAGACGAGTATAGAATAAAAAATCATTGTTTTCAGACAATTGAGATGAATGTTGCCATGATAAGAGCGCCGCTGCGGTGGCAGCGATCGCTGCCGAATCTGGTTATTAATGAATGTGATTGAGAGACTTGTGCTGATGAAGGATCATTGCCGCTGCGGTGGCAATGATGTGTAAGCTGCTGCGGTAGCTGGTGTCGTCATACACCGTATTATTGTGCAAAGTTGCTGTAGTAACTGCTGCTGGTGTCGTCATACACCATATTATTAAGCAGAGTAACTGTGGTAACTGTTGCATTGCTGAAAGCTACTGCGGTAGCTGGTGTTGGATGCACCGGGATGTTGAGCAGAGTTGCTGCGGTAACTACTGCATTGCCGAATCTGGTTATTAATGAATGTGATTGAGAGACTTGTGCTGATGAAGGATCATTGCCGCTGCGGTGGCAATGATGTGTAAGCTGCTGCGGTAGCTGGTGTCGTCATACACCGTATTATTGTGCAAAGTTGCTGTAGTAACTGCTGCTGGTGTCGTCATACACCATATTATTAAGCAGAGTAACTGTGGTAACTGTTGCATTGCTGAAAGCTACTGCGGTAGCTGGTGTTGGATGCACCGGGATGTTGAGCAGAGTTGCTGCGGTAACTACTGCATTGCTGAAAGCTGCTGCGGTAGCTGGTGGTGGAATCACCGAGATGTTGAGCAGAGATGCTGCGGTATCTGATGCATTGTTGAAAGCTGCTGCGGTAGCTGGTGTTGGATGCACCGAGATGTTGAGCAGAGGTGCTGCGGTACCTACTGCGTTGTTGAAAGCTGCTGCGGTAGCTGGTGTTGGATGCACCGAGATGTTGAGCAGAGGTGTTTTTTTTACTTATACATCGTGTTTCATACGTGGATGACACCACAAACTTATGTTTTTTTTATGGAACAGCCTATATTGACACATTTATGGATTTTTTATTAAATTCTAAAGCAATAAGTACTAAGTATGTAGTACCCTAAAATCATTTATTTTTGACTTATTTCCCTTTTTTAATAAAAAAAATAATTGGCCTTAAACGAATTTTTGTAGATGACTCAGGAGGAAGATTAAAGCTTGAACTTTATTATTATGAAGGAAAAAGATCATGTCAAAAACTCATTGATGGGCTGTAGTGCTGATACCATATGTACATCCATATTTCGGCGCAGTGCTAGTGTTCTAAGTTCTAATGTGACAGTGATTAACAATAAAAGTATGCTGCGCGACTGTAGCATTTGTTTATGTATCATATCTAATATACATAGGTATATGTGTTAGCAAAGAAATGTTAGAAATAGGCGGTGGTTGGCTTTGTATCATTTCTGGATCCCTAAAAAATAATACCTAGTATAAATTGTAATTTTGCGTTACTGCTATTAAATTTCGTCTAATAACGATATGAACAAAATCGTGTTCTCAATAGTTACGCCCTTTCTCGCCGACAAAACGATACATTATATTCTAACAAACCACATTGGCGCACAATCTGTCATCCGATACGTTTAACTGACGGTAAGGTGTACGCAGCGTACTTTCTAGGAAGGTACGGTACCTTTAGTACTACTATCTTAGTACTTGGTCTTAGAATATAAGGAATCTAAAGAATGTGCCACGATATAGGATGGTCTCTAAAAAACACATAAGTTTGGTATGTCACGTCTTTATAGAACAGCATGCATAAAAATAAATTATTTTAATGCACCCAAATGTAATAATTACACCCAAGTGTCATACATCTTCACTGCGCTACAACTGCGCTATCGCCCGAAGGCACTATTAAGACATCCCTGTATAAAGACATTCGACGTCTTTATTTAACTGTAAGCGCCACGAACTTAATATTTTAAGGGCTGGATTTCAAATGATATCAAATTTGATACAGTTGTTAATATTTACATTATCGGAGAAATCTTTAAAAAGAACTCGCTGCATCTTTGTCTGTCAAATCGAATTGCGTGCACAACGCTTCTGTGTCACTCTGAAACTCGCGCAGAAAATTGAACATCCTAAATCTAGGCAACCATGGATACAACAACTTTTTGATAAGACTTAAATACAGTTGGATTAGCAATAATATAACCTTTCATTTGATATGTAATTAGATAAAATGACTTATGAGAGCATATTAATAACGCTTATATATTAATAACTGCCTACTATCCGCAGAGGGGATTGTAGGCAACCTTTATTTTTTCTATTCCTTCCGACATAAATAAATAACTAATCGTAGTAGTTGATCAAAAAAAAATAATTAAACATCATCGGCACGTGATTTAGCTAGGCAACCTACTTGCAATGTATCAAAATCAATGTATATGTTAGCGGCAATGTGTATAATTCCGCATTGTATACAATGCCTAGGCATTCTATACAATACCGCAAGGAATTTGGGAAAGTATAAAATGTTTACGGTTTTGCATACATTGCCTGTGTGTGACGATTGGCATTGTGTAGAATGTCTAGGCATTTTATACAATGAGTTGTGAGAACTAGGCAGAGTATATAATAAATAGCTTTTCAAAACTTGAAAAAGAAATAAAGATATACACTGAGAGAAAAGAAATGTAAAATCAAATAAATGTATTTCTTTGAACATATTTCTTTCGAGGAAAAAATGTATGTTTGAAACATATAAGTATTTTTAAATTTAAAAAAGTGAGCTGCATGGGCTGAGAGAAATATTTCATTTGAAGTATGTAAAAAGAAATAGTTTTCACTGAAAAAATGATTCTCTTACACCAATCGGTTTTCCGTGATTTCCGTAATGTAGAAATTGTTTGGGTTTAATTGCAGAAATACGTTTGAATGAAATCTGGTTTTATTTGAAATAAAAGGTCGGCCTTAAAGTAAGTAAATATTCTATTTGGAAAAAAAAAGATAATATATTTGAGTAAAAAGATTGTGTTTGAATAAAAAAAAAGAAATTGACCTAAATTGTTAATATTTTACAACTAGCTGTTAATACAACTAGGGAATAACATATATTTTTGTAAATTTGTTGAAAGTTACAAATTTGGAACGATATGAAAGGGATATGAAACACAGAAATTTGGAGATTTATGTTTCATCCAAAATAATAATAAGCAATTTCTTCTTATTTTTGTAGTGCGTTTTTCGTTGCTTTGCACAGACATTTTTGGTTCGGAAACTTTGATAAGAATCGCACTTAAGTTGTTAAAATTTATTTTTGCAGACATGAAAGCTTTTTTATCATAAATAAATATAATACATACTCCATATAATCACATGTTCAAATAGACTGATATTCTAATAACAGAAAGATAAATGAAGATTCTAATACAATATAAATATGTATTTAATCTGGAAGCAAATTTTTCAAAAATGCTTTTTATCACAAGTGAAAATAATTTTCTATATCACAACTTTAAAGCTAAAGCAAAAAATAATACTCCAAAATTTAAAAATAAAATATGTCTAAGTACCTATATTATTTTTAATCTTAGGTACACATAATTATTTATTGCAACCAGTTGAGCTTGAATGCCATTTTTACTTTCCGACTCCTAGAAGGAAAGTATTGTAATCGACGGAAAAAAAAAATTGAGATTTTAGCGGAAATACGCGTTTTGGGGTCCCCTGAATCGATTGCAATGATTTTTGGAAAATGTATGTATGTATGTATGTATGTGTGTATGTATGTGTGTATATCCGTGAACACGATAGCGCCTAGACGGAACAACGGATCGGGCTGAAATTTGGTATACATATTTAGAATCACCAGGGGACGAACTGGATTGTTTTTGGTGACAATCTGACAACCGGAAGTGGCAAATGTCACATACGTTTTCTTAGGTATTCATCCGATTTTGACCAAACTGACACCATCTCATCCTGCAGTGACATTAAATATGTATACAAATTTACAGATCAATGGGATGAGCGGTTTAGGCACTATAAGAGTTTATACCTATCGGGCGCCTTCGGTTTGTGTCGTAATGAAGGGCTCACGGATGGCTCACTGTATGTGTCAGCATTTATGCAGCCACATGTTTTCGGCTCGCGATCGAAGAATAAATAAACATCTCGCAGAAAAATACAGATACGTGACAGTATAATATTATGGTTATTTGTATCGAAAGGTGCCTTGTGTTATGATCTAATAGTAGTATTATTATCTTACGGACATTCGTTTAAATGTCAACATTGTAGTCGGAAAGTTGGGTGAGGGCCACCCCAGATATTTAAATATACAATACATTATTTTTTACACCCACATTTGTTATTTTGACTTCATTTTGTACAAGAAAATGTTCTTGTAAGTAATGTAAGTTCTTTGTCCGTTGGTACATCTTCTTTGTCAGTAAAGTTTTTGGTGCAGAGTACAATCTGTGACCTAGTGTACTTCCCTTTTAATGTGTCATTTCTTGTTCCAAGTTTATAAGATCCGTTTTCTTCAATACATTCTTACTGCCTCTTTTATTTTTATCAACATCAGGAATCGGAATACGAACTCTTGAGCCAGAACTAATTGGGAAAAATTACTTCTGGGTGGATTTCGTCCTGTATCTCCAAACTGTGCTTAGCTTGTTCATGATTCCTTAATACTGCTTCATTCTTTTTGCATAGTGGACACAAGCAATCACAAGTTTGTTGTCCTACGTTGCCATGTGCAGTTTCCCTGAGATCGCAGCATAGCAAGTTGATATACGAATCTCTTTGCCTAAATAATAGTTGGTATTGTATAAAACGCCTAGGCAAAGCATAAAATTATTCCTATTATATACAGTGCCTAATGCATTTAGGAATTGTATAGAATGCCTATGTATTTCATAGAATGTCGAATTATATAGATTGCCGCTAACATATACATTATCTAGCATATATTCTTTATTATCATTAAATAACAGATGAGGGTATAAATTTCTTATACCGCATCTTAGACTATATCGTGGTCACATACCCAGAAATCATTGCCATCGCATCGATTCAGGGGACCCCAAAACGTGTATTTCCACTGAAATATCATTTTCGATTGCGATACTTTCCTTCTAGCTAGTCGGAAAGTAATAAAAGTCAAGACACATTTTTTTATAATTAACAGATCGTTTCAATGTTATAGATGTTATCCGCTACTGTCCGAAAACAGGGTACATTGTGTTATATATATATAGTATAACTTCGATAATCCGGACATATATCGTTCCGGACCATGTTCGGACTATCGAGGTATCCGGATTACTGGAGGTTTGATTTTGCTTTTATTGGGAGGGGTAATTTTTACTCTCCGACTCGTATCCTAGAAGGATAGTATTGTAATTGGCGGAAAAATTCGGGATTTCAGCGGAAATATCCGTTTTGGGGTCGGCTGAATCCACTGCAATGATTAAGTACTACTGGAAAATGTATGTATGTATGTAATATGTATATGTGTATGTTCGTGAAAATGATTGCACCCAAACGGAACAACGGATCGAGGTGAAATTTGTTATACATACTTAGAATTACCGGGGGACGAACTGGATTATTTTTTGTGACAATCTGACAACCGGAAGTGGCAGGTGATAGATGAGTCTTCTGAGAGATTCGTCCGATTTTGACCTAACTGATACCTGTTCATCCTACAGTGACTTTAAACATGTACACCAATTTACAGATCAGGGAGATGGATGGTTTAGGCGCAATAAGCGTTTATAGAAGCAGTTTGATAGAATTCACTGCATTCGTCGCTGTTATTAAAACTAAGCTAAAATTAAAACTAAATTCTGTCTATAAATGAACAAAATAAGCAAAACATTTTAGTTATTTTTTAAAAATGTATCAATGTTTGTTTATATTCTTTTGGATACATCTACATTAGTAGATTTTTCTCTGAGCCATTTGAGATCTTCCATGGGAAAGTTATATTCTTCAGACCTGATACCCAAAGAAACCGCATTGGCACCATCTACACTAGAGCTTTCTAGGGCCTGTTAACCCCAGTTAAAAATGTCTTAATCTCAGGCTTAAAACATTCAGTACATAATGGTGTACTCATCCATCCTTTATCATACGCTTTGTATACAACTAGTATTGAGCTCATTCCACATTTAAAAGCTTGTGGATTTGCCGCTTTTGCTAATATTAAAAGTGCCAATTTATGTGATCCGATTGCTTTACAGCAATGCATGGAAGTTAAGTAACCCTTTGATATTTTTCGACTGGTTTTAACTGCGGAATATATTTTGCGTCCGAACTCCGGAGGTAAAATTTCTAAAATGTCCGGTTGACAACAGCGTTCGGATTGCCGGAGTGTCCGTAATAGAGAGTGTCCGATCTATCGAAGTTGTGCTGTATATGTTATTACTTCTCGGCCGTTTATTTTAGAAATACGTTCCAGATCGTATATTAGTAATGTGTGCCAAATCTGCGACAGATTAAATGCGAATGAAAATAAATGAACTGGTGGTTAATGAATTCCAGAAATGTTATTCTGTTATTTGTAGCACCCGGTAAATGTTCTCTGGCCACTTGTGGCATTCATTAAGTGCACATTCATTAAGGACGTATCAACCAAGAAAATGATCTGTGAAGAGAGTTCTAAATTTAAACTTCAAAGAAACAGTTCCTGTTGATGTCTAAACTAACCAGAAAAATTGGATGTCCGAGAGGTTTTGTGGTGCAGAAAGTGCACATAAACTTTAAACATAATTTAAAACTCAATATGTCAGTATTATCCCCAATAATACAACATTTGAAGGACGAAAAAAACCTTTGCTTCTTGTAGCTGTTGAGAACTTGAGAACACCACTAAATTCCATAATGTAGTAAAATCCGAAGTGTTTGTATTACAATTGCAGTAAATCAGATAATCAAAATATCTTCTTTTTTGTTACAGAAAGCCGTATTTGCAAAATTCCCTGAGCTACGAAATTTTGCTCTGGCCAATGTTGGAAGTGTTCATAAAAGAGAAGACCTTCTTAAACATTTTGGGCCACTCAGGTAAGTCTTTGTCAATAATATAAAAAAGTAAAAACACCAGTCGTGATCATTTCAGCAAAGAAAACCTTAGAGCTATAGCAACATACCTACACTTAGTGCCAACGGAAGAACTAGAGAAAGAGTATTCTTGGTGCAGGTCAGATACAGAATTCCTCAGAGAGTTACTGGTAAGAACCAAACTACAAGTGTCGACCTTTATATGTCAAAATATGCATATTATGAAACTGGTCGTAAGTAATGAACTAATTATGACTTTAGGTATCAAGACATGAAAAAAGAGCTTCGCAACTTGAAGCATTAAACGAAATGCCCTTGTATCCGACAGAGGATATAATATGGGATGAAAATATTGTTCCAACTGCCTATTTCTCAGGCGAAGGATGCTTGGCACTGCCAAAGTTAAATCTACAGTTTTTAACACTGCACGACTATCTACTGAGGAATTTTAACTTATTCAGATTGGAATCCACATGTAAGTTGTAATTTGTTGAAAACTATTTTTTAAACTACATAGTTACTTTTGTAAATTGAAATGTTCTGATCTTCTGAGTTTTTATATGCAAAAAAATTATACATGTAAATTTTGAAGGTATAATTTAATGCAGGTGGTTTTGTTTATTGTGTTAGCTTTAATCATTGTTATAATTTGTTATTTCAGATGAAATTAGACAAGATATAGAAGATGCTGTTAGCAGACTTTGTCCATGGTGAGTAATACAAACTTGAATTTAAAGCGTTACTGTATGTGATAGTTTAGTCGTTGAGATGTAAATTTACACAAACATTAACTCGTTTCGTTTCCTAATAGATTAAAACATGATTTTTTTATTTTCTATAGGAAATCCGAGGATTCTAGTATTTATTGGGGTGGTTGGGCGAGAATGGCTCAACCTATTTTGAATTTTGCTGTAGTGGAAGTGGCCAAACCAAATATAGGTAAGATACTTCCCAAATGAAGATTTTTCATGGTAAAAAAAGCTGCTGTGACCATCGCAATGGGTCACAAGGTCTGGTTTCCTCATCCATTCAAAGAGTTGTGCATACATTCTATGTAGCAATATGTCAGCTATGTCACTTTATGCTGTCTAAGCAATTTGCCTCAACGAATGAAAGAGTCTCCACTCTGGTGGTAGAAATTTGTTTTAAACAATTCGGGATAAATAGCACCATCTACATTCGCTTGTTCAGGCGAATAAGCATTAACTAACTGCTAATGGAGTACAGAACACATCACATATGTACTTTTTTAGTCACGTTCTGGGCGGCACTGCCTCCACTACGTTAATTCTACAAATAACACACAAAATCAACTTGTGTGACACATGGCCATTCACGACTTTTATGGGTAGGTGAAGCTGCCTTGATAAAACATGGATAAAACACTGTTTACTATTAAAATATAAAACTATGCAATGCTATGAAATGAACAGAAATATTTTGTGATACTATTTCAATTGATATTTTTAATTGGAATTTTGATAGATAAAAGTTGATACCTATGTGGAAAAGTGTGAAAAAAATTGTAACAGTAAATACTACAGATTACATTTTCGTTAATGTGAATAATAATCTTGATTTGGACCGAACATATACAGTGTAAAATTTGGTTATACAATGTAAAAGTTGGACTATAATCATAAATGTCATAGATCTTCAAAATATCAGGTATAAGAGTAAACCACCTATAATTTTAATAATATAGATAAATACTATTTCTCGCTTTTTTACATATTCACAATTTGAAAAGAATTCAGTAGCAACTACATAATGAGGTAAAATGGTTCTCCCCAATCCATTTGTTAGATATTTATTGAGTTTTTTTATAATACTACATTCTGAAGGTCTAGTCATGGCATTCTTGATTTCAGCCAACTTTTATAAAGAACAAGTTTTTCTGAGAAATGTATAATAAAACATTTTTCAGTATAATGCGGACCTGCCTGGACTCACTGATAATACATAACAAGATCCTGAGACCCCAAAACATAATTTTTTGTCAAAAAGGCGAGGGGTCAAATTTTTACGTTACAATATCTGCCTTAAGGTGGCTCCACACGCAACGGAAAATCCGACGGCATGTCTTGAGGCAAGACCTCACGGAAAACCTCTATGTGTGGATGGAGAAATCTCTACGTGTGGATGGAGAAGTCCTAGCGCCTCAAGGCATGCCTTCGGATTTTCCGTTGCGTGTAGAGCCACCTTTATACAGTGCTGTATAATGAGTGGGTAAAAAAACTAATTGATTTTTGTTACAGGTGAAAAAAGACCATCTAGAGTAAGAGCTGATGTGACTGTCAATTTAGCGGTCAGGCCTGAAATCAAAGCAGAATGGGAGAACTTGAGAAAACATGATGTTTGTTTTTTGATTACTGTCAACCCTCCAAATCCTATAGGCAAGTATGATTTGGTTAAATTAGATATCTTCTTCAGAAATAGTTGGTTTTAACTATCCTAAAACCAATAAACTATCGTTATTTATGTCTTTAATTGTTATGAGGAGTCCCAGAACTAGCCACAGTATAGAATTTAAAATTAAACAACAGTTGGTAATAGGCATTTAGGTATAGATCAAAGAGTATGATTGTACTTCACTAATAATCGAAAAAAGTACAGATATGTGTAGAATATGGCACAAAATATAACTTATAATTGTTATGATGTATCTCTTTTAGGTACAAAATATAACTACAAAGAGCCGTTCATACCTCAAGTAGGACTGAAATGCGTGAGAGGATGTGAAGTTGAAGGCATGCTAGACAGTAATGGTAGAGTCATTGAGGACAGCCCCGAACCAAGGCCCAGCCTTCCTGGAGACCAGCGCACCTACAGAGTCTGGTTGGATTGCAATCAATACTTCATTGACATGAACAACACTGATGAAGGAAAAGATGATGTATATGGAGGTAAGGTGGTAGAAAAAAATTGTGAAGTCATTTTAGTATTTATGAAAAATATTATATATTCTGCTCTTCAGGTTTCAGCATTTTGCTACGTAGGAAACCAAAAGAGAACAACTTCAAAGCAGTATTGGAGACAATAAGAGAATTGATGAACACTGAATGCGTTGTGCCTGACTGGTTGCATGACATCATTTTGGGTTATGGGGATCCCAGTGCTGCCAACTATACACAAATGCCCAATGGCATACCTACCATGGATTTTAATGATACTTTCATTGATATGGACCATTTACGGTCATGTTTCCCTGACTATGAGATAAAAGTGAAGACTGATGATCCTAAGAATCTAGTTAGACCATTTAGGTGCGCTTGATTTTTTTTTTTTTAGCCAAAGTTATTAAGCTGACTTATTCATTTATTTGTATTTTATAGGTTAACATTTGAAGATTTATGTAAAGATAATGAGGAAGATGATAATAAAAATAAGAGAAAGTCCATTATTGTTGAGCCGCATATTGTACCAAGCAGAGGCCCTTACCTGTTCAACGAACCAAAGAAGTAAGTACTATGTGCTAAATCTCCCTGAACTAACATTAAAATATCCTTTATGAATTTTAAATGGAGCATGACCCTAGCTCAGTGCTATACAAGGTATTTCCCGCAACTGATTTGTTCAAACTTTTTTGGGTTCTATTACTTCCATGTCTTTGAAATTCAGATTGTAGAGGTTTTTCGTACCGATCATTTAATCTAAAATATATTCAAAATGGCAAGAAGTAAGCAGCAAATTTGTTATTTTAAATGAAATGGTACATTTTTTCTTACATATTCTGATTCTCAATATGTTGACTTTGATCAGGATTATAAATGCTTTTTGTTTTCAAATTATTTTAACAATTATTATTACGTTTCTTAAAATCATATTTTTCTCCTCAGATTTTATCAAGGTCTTGTTGATTTTTCTGGTCTATTTTACTGCCAACCCAGCTCAAAAATTGAATTGCCTTTCTACCATATTCAGTTGTAAAAAAAATTAAAATTTTAAATAAAGCCTTATATTTCATCAGATTATCAGATAATTTTATTTTCAACCAAAATCATACTTAAAATAGCAGAATTATTTTGTAATTTTTTGTTAACACGTTGACCCCCGAGCACATGCGTTTGTCCATTAGTTATGGACAAGTTAACTAGTACTCGGGATTCAACGTGTTAATAGAATTGTGTGATTATGACATTTATTGCATTTAAGATCAATCCATCATCATGGAGAATTAGTCCAACATGAATATATTTAAATTTATTTTAAAGTTTATTTAAAAAACCTGGGGCGGCCGCCACCCAACTTACCGACTACCACGTTGACACATTGAAGCGTCAAAACCTTCTGCAACATGTACTTCAATTTCGTGGAGCCACAGTCACTCTGGATCCCGATGTCATGTTATGTTGCTGGCCACTGATGTTTGTCAAAATCTGCCAATTGGCAACCAAAGCAACTTAGGCGTGGATCCATTTGGGCGCTACCGTGTTCAAACACATACCCACATACATTTTCAGAAATCATTGCAATATGTTCAGGGAACCTCAAAACGCGTATTTCCGCTGAAATCCCAAAAAAAGTTTTGTTGATTATAATGCTTTCTTCCTTCTAGGGTATGTCGGAGAGTAAAAACACAAACATATTAAAACCGCATTTTTTGTTTTGTCAATAATATTTACAATAATATGCCAATGTTGATGTTTTTTTAAGTTTTAGTGTAATAAATAATTAGTGATAACTAAATCTCATTAAGCATAAATCAGACTGCAATTTGCAAACCAACTCTGTAAAAGTATTGTCAAATGTGCAAATAACAATACAAAAATTGAAATTGAATTCAATTTTATATATAATTTTGATAAAAAAATTCTGATAAACTATTCATATATGAGGTGTCTCATTTAAAATTTTTTAAAGTTTTTTGCGATTGAATATAATAAAAGGTATATAATTTTTGAGAAGCCTGTATGTATAAAATAGACCAATGAAGCCAACGTTTCATATGATAATATCTGAAAATTAAATGTACCAATTTTTACATTCCTACCTTAGAAGGAATGTATTGTAATCGCCCGAAAAAAAAATTCTGGATTTTGACAGAAATACCCGTTTTGGGGTCCCCTGAATACATTGCAATAATTTCTGGAAAATATATGTATGCCTGTGAACACGATAGCGGTGAAACTGTACCCCAGATATTTAACTTTCTAGCGTGAATGGTGACTGAGGAATGAGCTTTTAAGGAACATTGGGATGATAATTTTTAGAATAATTTTAAAATTAAATAACTCAAAAATGAAAAATACCAGGTATCAGCCATCCCAATCAAAGTCAACATAAATTTGTATGGAGAATTAGAAAATTTCATAAAAATAAGCCATTCCATTTAAAATAATACAGCTATAATCTACTACCGGTAGACAGGAAGTGGCAATTTTTAAAATATTTTAGGTAAAAATATCAGTATGAACAATAATGGCAGAAACCCGTTAGGTATGACCATAACATCGGAAGTGATGACATTTCGCTGCCAATCGACTTTTCATGTATTTCAAACCGCTAAAAAAACGAGAATCAGAAAGAAGAAATTGTTTGTATTAGTTGTAAATTCTACGATATTTTCTATTTAGTAATGCGGTTGGAAAAATACGACAGCTTGAAAAGTTAATTGGCTCCAAAACGTCATCACCTCTGTCATTATGGTTATATCTAATGTTTATCTGTCATGTGCACAATCTCTGAAGTCTGCTACAATCTCTATTAGTGCGCAATGGAGAGAATCTGAATTTCAAAGATGCAGGAGTCCCAAAACCCAACACAACAATCCAAAAACAATACTAACAAACACATTACACACGTTACATGTGGAAGTCCCTGTATATGGTGCAATTATTGAATTATATAGATTGGAGTACTTGACATATTCCAAAAATGTATTGAAAATATATTGGTATTGATAATAATTCTAGGATTTTTGTGGCTCCCAGTTTATTTGATTCTTATTTGTTATTATTTCCCAGTTAATGTGAAAATACCACTCTGTTAGAATAAACACGTTAACTATTATTTCAAGGGGGAGCTATAAAATGCCTTTTATTGGAGAAATATGTTTTTAGTGGCGTTTCATAATTAATGATAATATGAGCAAAACGTTTTGAGTGAAACTCTAAGTTAAGAAGTGAAGTATTACTTTAGTTGTCAGCATCATGAGTTTTGAAAAGTATTGGTTTAAGTAACGAATACTTGGCTAAAACGTATCAGGATCATTTCGATACATAAAACTATCAATTCGGCTTATCACTATTAACTATGGACAATAGAACATCGGAGACGCCAACAAAGAACCTTGTAACTAACATTTTTTTTCTTAAATTGAGATTTGAATGTTTATTCAATTTTATACAACCATATTAGCATATTTTTGTCGTGTTTATGGATTTTTTTCAGTTACAAGGTTCTGCATTGTCGCTGTCGATAAGTTACTAACCTTTTGTTTAATGCAGCAATAATAAAAATTCACAACAAATATTGTACTATACTAGTCAAAGGTACATTTTGAATATACAAACAAAAATGTTACCAATTAGCCTTTAGCTGTAAATCTACCTTTTTCATTTGAAAACATTTATAACCCAACAATATCGTAAATTAGAAACGGGATCCTGTTCACACCAACACAAGTAGAGGCTATCAAATCAGGCATGCAGCCGGGCCTGACATTAGTGGTCGGTCCTCCAGGTACAGGAAAGACTGATGTCGCTGTCCAAATAATATCCAACCTGTACCATAACTTTCCCAATCAGCGGACGCTGATAGTGACGCACTCGAATCAGGCCCTTAATCAGCTCTTTGAGAAAATTGTCGCTTTGGATATCGACGAGCGTCATCTGCTTCGTTTGGGTCATGGTGAGGAAGCTTTGGAGACTGAAAAGGATTTTAGCAGGTAAGATTTTTCTAAATTTATTACTTAGCAGTATAGCTACAATCATCTACATTTTTTTCCATTCCAGGTATGGAAGAGTCAATTACGTGTTGGCGAAACGCTTAGACCTTCTGACGGAGGTGCAGCGACTTCAAGAGTCTTTGGAGGTGAAAGGAGATGTTGCATATACCTGCGAGACAGCTGGTCACTTTTATCTATATCAAGTATTATCTCGTTGGGAACATTTTGAAAGCGTGGTCAAACCAAAAAGTGGAAAGGTATGTGAAAATTTATAGTATGTTCAATAAAAACACTTTAGGAATTGACATATACAACAGAAAATGTATGTAACAAAAAATGCCAACAAAATTGGTCAACTCTAAAGGGGTTTAACATTAAATTCTCAAATTTCAAAGTAGTCACCTACACACTAGACCTTTTTTATTGAACATGCAATCTTGTGTTAAACAAAAAAACTAACATCAAAATACTCAGGCCGTTCCAGTGGAGACAATTGAAAAAGAATTTCCATTCACAAAGTTTTTTGAAAACGCCCCACAGCCTTTGTTTAAATCTCGAGACTTTCAAGAAGATTTGGACATAGCAGAGAGCTGTTTCCGCTTCATCAAGCACATCTTTGATGAGCTAGAAGAATTCAGAGCATTCGAATTACTTAGATCCGGCTTGGACAGATCAAAATACCTTTTAGTTAAGGAAGCAAAAATCATAGCCATGACTTGTACACATGCTGCATTAAAACGGAAAGAACTTGTTGACATTGGTAAGTAGAGAAAGTAGAGTATGTCTGTGATATTAATAATCTGGAAAAAATCGATTCTTTTAGGTTTTAAGTATGATAACATCCTAATGGAAGAAGCTGCTCAAATCTTGGAAATAGAGACTTTTATTCCATTGCTTCTTCAAAATCCACAAGATGGTTTTAATAGGTTGAAGAGGTGGATTATGATTGGGGACCATCATCAGTTGCCACCAGTTATCAAGAATATGGCTTTTCAAAAATACTCCAACATGGAGCAGAGTTTATTCACTAGGTTGGTACGCCTAGGCGTGCCTACTGTCGATCTGGATGGTCAGGGCCGTTCAAGACCAACGTAAGTTATGTTTGCCGTAGGCAAGTGAAATTATAGGTATTTGTTATTTGGATTATAATGGTCTAGGTCTAGACTCTATTTATTGATCCTAGTGTTGTAAATTATATGGCCATTATGAAATAAGACTAACACAGAAAATATTGAATGTATATTAGTGACAACCCTACCAACGTATCTTGGGTAGGGATTTCGTACTTGTAACGAGTATGGCCAAATACTAGTAAGTTACAGAAGAGTGCAAAACATTTAAATTAAACCATATTATATCAAATTAGAACAATCTAATAATCATCAGTTCACAATGTTCAGATGTTTTTTTTTTATTTCACACCAAAATGGTCATGAAATTGTTTGGAGATCTCAAATCAATATGTACTGACTACTGTGCATGCACACAAATCATGCACAGTGCACAGCTCACCTATAAAAGTTACTCAATCAAATTCAGCTCCCTTTCTTAAAAACAAAGCTTGCAAATTAAATTTGCTGTAGCCACAGTTTTTTAATCCTTGACTTTCAGAATAAATACAATATATAACCATTTTTTTTCTTCTCATTTGGTGGATTTAAATGTTAAGCAATGGCCATATACAGTCTGTCCAGGAAAGTCCACACCATATGGGAAAAACTTTTATTATCCATTTCTCAGAAAATTTTATTTTTTATGAAAGTTGGCGGTAGGTCTAAAATCAAGAATACCATCATAAAATCTTGAAAACATCGCACCATGTAGCGGGTGTTTAAAAAAAAGTGAAACGCGCATAAGAGTAAAGTACCTGGAATATTAATATTATCGAAAAATTTTATTTGGGAATGTTGATTAGAATTAATAATTACGCTCAGATTTGAAATCACAGCCACCTACGACAGAAAATTTTTTTTTCGCTTCTTTTTTAAATTTCCACTATTTGAGAACAATTTTGTATCTGCTAGTGATTTGAGATGATTGTCCTTAAACGGTTTCTTAGATATTTGTTCAAATTTCCTATAATACCTGCTATTTTGATAGCGTTTCCAGCGCATCTTTAAAATCATTGCAAAAATTACTTTTTCTTGGTGCATTTATGATTTTTCACCCAGTAAATATCAAAATGTGATGCAATACGCAACACAGGTAACTAAAATAGCTTCCTTTGACTTATTATTGGTGATTGTGGGTGTGCTGATAACACAAATTTACCAGCTGTTCACGTATTTGTATGGTATACACCTCAAAAAAAATGACGAATCCGAAAGGAAAGCATAGCAGCGTCATCAACATGTTTTATTAGTGTGTATACTCCATGCATTCCCTTAATTAATTCAAATTTTTATGGTTTACCTGTGTATCGCATGATATTTTGATATTTACTGGGTGAAAAATCATAAGCGCACCAAGAAAACGGTAATTTTTGTGATGATTTTAAAGAAGCGCTGGAAACACCGTCGAAATGGCGAGTACTATAGGAAATTTGAACAAATATCTAAGAAACCGTTTAAGAAGAATCATTTTAAGTCACTAGCCGTTACAAAACCCTTCTCACATAGTGAAAATTTGAAAAAGAAGCAAAAAAAAAAAATTTCTGTCATAGGTGGCTGTGATTTCAAATCTGAGCGTAATTATTAATTCTAAGCAACATTCCCAAATAAAATTTTTCGATAATATTAATATTCCAGGTACTTTACTCTTATGCGCGTTTTACTTTTTTTTTAAACACCCGGTACATGGTGCGATGTTTTTAAGATCTTATGATGGTATTCTTGATTTTAGACCTACCGCCAACTTTCATAACGAATAAAATTTTCTGAGAAATGGATAATAAAAGTTTTTTCCATATGGTGCGGACTTTCCTGGACACACTGTATATAGTCATTCAAATGCTATTAAATGAACTGATGTTTTTTAATGAAAATGCTTATATACTTGATGTAATTGTTCTAGCATTTGCAACTTGTACAATTGGAGGTACAAGAATTTGGGTAATTTAAAGCATGTCCAGATGTGGCAAGAGTACCAACAGGCCAATGCAGGATTTGCGTATGATTTCCAGCTGATTGATGTGCAAGATTTTAATAACATTGGGGAATCAGAACCATCTCCGTATTTTTACCAGGTAATCATTTTTTTATCTCTTGTTATTGGAATACAAACTAACAAAATAACTATTTTTTAGAATCTAGCTGAAGCTGAATACTGCGTTGCTGTATTTATGTACATGCGCCTCATTGGTTATCCGGCAAATAAAATATCCATTCTAACAACATACAATGGCCAGAAACACTTAATAAGGGATGTAGTGAACACCAGATGCGCCGAAAATCCGCTTATCGGAAGACCACACAAAGTGACCACTGTCGACAAATACCAAGGTCAACAGAATGACTATATCCTGCTGTCCTTAGTCCGAACCAAAGCCGTTGGGCATTTGAGGGATGTCCGCCGTTTGGTCGTGGCAATGTCTCGTGCCAGATTGGGGCTTTACGTATTTGCCAGGGCAGCATTGTTTAGAAATTGTTTCGAATTAACGCCAGCATTTCAAATAGTATGGATTTTTTTTTCTATTATTTTATTCTTGAATTTGATACATCCATAGTGCTGCGGTATTTGTGTTAATATCTTGAGTCATCAATGTTGAAATACCGCAAAGTCTAAAGAGGTTTTTCTTTTCCATTTCTTTAATTTTTTTTATTCCCATTTCATTTTTTTCTTCTTATACTAACTTTTCTTTTATATATCTTTTTCAGCTTATGTCAAGACCGACAAATTTGCACTTGGTCCTAAATGAAATGTTCCCAACTGCAAGACACAATAACCACATTCCCAATGATAACACACTTGTCATTCAAGATATGACGCAGATGGCAAATTTTGTTTATAACTATTATATGGAACGTGTAAAAGTGATGAAAGACTATTATCAGGTAAGATTTCATTACAAAAATTCAGGCAAATATTTTATGGATTTCGATGTTTAGGCACAGAAGAAGTGGGAAAAACCTGGACATTGTCAGATTAAAGAACATGAAGGTCTGATTTCTTCACATCCAGGTGAAGACAGGGACTCGGATAGTGAAGACGAAGCAGAAGATAAGAAACATGTTCCTGTTCCGATAGTGGAGGAGCCTGTGGAGGACACAACCCAAGTTCCTGTCACTGGAAATGAACCCCCAGTCGCTAGCAATGTTGCGAATGAGGATAATGTTTCTGAAGTAGATGATTAAGTTTATTAATACACAGTAATTATAGTTGGTATTTTTGATATTAGTGAAATATTTTTTTGTCTGTAATGTAATTCTAACATGTGGCATAAATTAACAAATAAAATCATATTCAGTTTTTGTAGGGTATTAGTTTTTTTTTTCTTCATTGATATATATGTAAATGTCAAATATTGAAGTAAGTGACAATCTAAATTAAGTGTTGCTTCTTAACTTTTAGTTTATTTCGAGATTTTTGTTTACTGCTTTCTTTATAACTTCCTTTTTAATGGGTATGTATTTTAGTCCATTTGTCTTTTGATTTTTGTCACTTCTGATGTTTTTCAGTTTATTTTATGCATCATTTACTCAATATTGATAGCATAGAATTAAAAACTTTTGAGTTTTCTCCATTTTTTGTTTTGAATTTCACGTTTCCAACATTTGCTTACAATTTCTTTTTGGCCTTTACTTTTCCTAAGTATTTCTTCCACTATCATCTTGTTCCAGTTATTTTTCCTTCCAGTAATGTTTCTTACATTCTAGGTATTTTTCTGGTTCTGTCTTTTACATGGATTTAACGCAATGTGTTTGGGCCAGAGTCTAGAGGGATAGAATTATGTATATATTCTCTGAAATTGATGTCAGAAATGTGTCAAAAATGTGTACAGAATGATGTGACAAATAAAATCAAGTTTCCTAGGGTGACAAAATATTTGTGTCCTGTCATAAAAAATTGCCATTTTTGGGCTATTTCTAAAATTTCTTGTATACTAAAATTTTAACAATTTAGATATATGGTTATTGAAGAAGAAATTATCGGTGTTTATGATGGTTTGAGGAAGAGATCCCAGTTATAAATTTATAAATGTTACATCAACCACCGGGGTGTTTTGACATTTTTGCTTACTTATGGCTTCAGCGAGGTTAAGTCCACGTAACTCTGAAGTAAATGCCCTCGAGCAAAGGGGCTACCTCATCGGCAAGAAGATTGGGCAGGGCTCTTACGCCACTGTCCATCTGGCCGACTATGTCGATGGCTCCAATAACAGTAAGAAGATGCGGCTTGCGTGCAAAATTTTCGACAAGGAGAAGGCACCTAGGGATTTCCTCGAAAAATTCTTCCCAAGGGAACTCGACATATTGACAAAAATTGAAAATCCACACATTATACAAGTGCACAGCATTTTACAGAGGGGGGCCCGGGTTTTCATTTTTATGAGGTAAGATCATGAGATCGTAAAGTCTGTTGAGCTTATAAAGCTTTAAAGTTATTTTATTAACTAGATACCTAGCATAAGAACAAGTCGTTATCAATTTAATTCATTCAGAACACTTAATGTTAAAGTAATTTTTGCGCCATATTCAAGATTTTTTTTGTAAAATTACTAGGAAATTACTTTTTTAGCTTAAGCTACATTTTCCACTGTTGCAACGATCGTTCAGCACTATTTCTTTGTAATTCTTATAGAGTTATTTTGCTTGGAGCGACTGCCGCTAGAGTCGATTTACAAAGAAATAGTGCTGAACGATTATCGTTCCATGATCGTCGATCCGAGAAAAACGTACCTTGTGTGTTACTACATTACTAACTTCAAGAAAGAATTAATAATTCAAGAAATTAAATGTACCAAAAGACCTTTCAAATTTCAATTTCGTTTTATAAATTTTTTTATCATCTCTAAATAAATAACCTTCATTTTAAAATTTCTGCCATTTGACTAAAAATGAAGGTTTACAATCAGCCGCACATTTCAAAGGCAACAAAGAATTCAGCGTACGAATTGTTGCCTAGATGGTAATATTTTGAATGATTAGACTTGTTTGTACCATTTTGGAAAACTTTTCCTCAAGATTTTCTATCAACTAGGATGATGGTTCATCAATCTTCCGGGGGCGAGAGTTTCAAGAAATACACGGGGCGGCAGTTTTATATAAACTCAAAATGAAACATCTCAAAAAATGATGGAAGAGTAGAATCTATTTTAATCAAATTTGGAATATACACTAATCTCTCGGGGGTGGTAGGGTCCAAAAAAGCATGAATCGACAGTTTTCTATGATCTCAACATGAAAAATATCAAAAAATTATACAAATTACAACAAATTTGGAATATATTCCAAAATATGCCGGAGGCAGCACACCTCCTTGCAACGCCAAGGATTGCGCTAGTTCGTTAATAAAAGAACGAGTGTTTTTCACATGACTTTTGTTCTACGTGCATAGCAAAATTGTTCAACAACAAGTGAATAATCGTACGGACGATCTGAGATCGTTTTGGTTTTGATTGTTGCAGGTACGCCGATAACGGAGATTTACTGGACTTTATCAAGCGCAACGGGGTGGTGCCAGAACAACAGTCGAAACTATGGTTCCGGCAGATGGCAAGCGGCTTACAATACTTGCACAACAAGAACATCGCGCATCGCGACCTAAAGTGCGAAAACATCCTATTGTCGCGGCGTTTCAACGTCAAACTGGCCGATTTCGGCTTTGCCCGTTTCTGCGTCGACAACGAGGGGAGGCGCGTCCTCAGCCAGACCTACTGCGGCTCGGCGGCCTACGCGGCCCCCGAGGTGGTCAACGGGACGCCGTACAACCCGAAGCTGTCCGACGTCTGGTCACTGGGCATCATCCTATTCATTATGCTGAACGCCAGTATGCCTTTTGACGACTCGAATCTGAGGAAGCTGCTCAAGGACCAGATGACAAGGAACTGGGTATTTAGGTCGAGGGTGCGCGACACGATCTCAGCCAGTGCAAAGAGCATTGTACGGCACATACTGGAACCGGATATAACGCTCAGGCTGACCTTAGACAGGGTGATCACGCACGAATGGGTGAGGGCGCGCAAAGAACGGGCAAGTAGTCTGATAGGTAGATTAGTGCATGCTAGTTCTCATCCGGTGCCATCATCCCCACAGCCGATACAGAGCGGCAGGGTCGCGCAGCAGCCGTACCACGACCAGGAGGAGCGGGACATTGTGCCGGGGGACCACAAGAAACCGGAGACGAAGAAGAGCAACACCGTGATCAGTGTCCCCGTTGAGGAGGTCTGATCTCTCTCGCCATAAAATTTTAGTTATACGCCCAGAAATTGGCACGCACGTGAGCAACGGCCAACCTAACTACTACTACCTACTACTCTAAAGAGAAAATGTTAAAGTGAGAGGTTTTCATTGATGAGGTGTTCCGGCAACTTTTTCGTATGTGACGTGTCTCATGGAAAACCAATGCCACACGGAACACCGCCAAATTTTATTTTTGGTACGAATGCAGTATGTAAAAGGTGACGATAAAATAAAAAATATCTAAAAAATAGAACATACCGAGCGTTATTTGCCTTTTACCACCACTTTCCTAGTATACCTTAGGCACTGAGCTCAGATTCCTCGAATATTCAAGTCATAGTCATGTAGGCTACGCCATATTTTAAAGGCTTTTAAGTATTTGCATTGTTTATTACCCTATTCATAAAATGTATAACCAACCACCAAATTATCAAATCCATCAATTCATACCTGCTGCAGTTATTGATTTTAAACATAATATGGCATTCAGTTCATCATACTTTATTAATACTAGCATTAGCAACTATAATTCTCGTTTTCAACCCACTATTTTGTGGTATTATAGGCTTCATAAATTTCCATGAGATAGGATCGATATTTGTTTAAATGCTAAAATTAAATAGTGTGGTTGATATTGGAACCGGATGAAGGCTAGCACAACAGGCAAGTTTTAATTTATTTAATTTACTCTACAACATTAGTTAATATTCTTTCCGGCATCTACCGACCACCGTCATCCACCGTGCAGTAGCACATCTAGAAAAAGAGGACCTTATTTGTGCAGGCGGAATTCAAGAAATCAGAGACGAAGACGACGAGCAAGACCGTCATAAAACTTTGGTTAAGCACGAGAAAATTAACAGCCATAATCATGAATCTTGGGCAATCTTTTTAGTATGGTGTAACGGAACACCACGAAATTTGCTATTTATTTATTGTATGCAGTATGTTGTGGGGATAAAATAAAAAAATCCGAGAAAGAAATTGTTCTAAGTTGTTTTTTTTCCTTCTGTGTTTATTTTGCAGGAATGCGCAATAAATACTGTCAATCAACTTTGAATTTGAAATTAACATTGTGGAGAATTATTGTTCTGAGATATTAATATATGTAATTACTGTAATTAGTAGTTTGTTGGTAGAGCTTCAGATTAGCAGTCTGAACTGGAAGACTTTGGGTTGAATCCACGTTGTGGTTGCAAAATTTTTAATTGCTTAATCTTCTGCGTTCTTCACAGTTTTTGTTAACATTTTTGTATCGTCAGTCCTCGTTCCGCAGGATGTGACATTTTTTTAGCTACATTTGCTAAATTTTCTACCCTAGTAATACCTCGCTCAGACTAATAAGTTCACGATTGGAAAATTACTGATTTTTACTTACTACATATAATTTGCCACTAGTTTTATATCAATTTTAGGTTATTGCTATAGCCCAATTATGTTGAACACACCACTGAAATGTTCATTCTATGTAATATAAAAACAAGGTGAAACATCAAAAAATAAAACTTTAATTAAAAAAAACTTTTTTATGATTTATTAATGACAATCCTATATTCATAATACATATTATAATACACCAAACAATATAAATATGCACTTATAGAATAACTATTTTCTCTTGTTCAATACTTTCCATGGTAGGTTCTTCTGCTACCTTTCCCACATTTTCTTCTAGTTTTTCTGAAGAGTCTTCATCCTTTTCCTCAAAAGATGGACACTCTCGACTGTCGCTCCCACAAACAGATGCAGTTGATGTTGAAGGACGCGACATATCATCATCACCTAATTTACTTTCAGTAAGCAAATTTGAGGTACTTGTTGAAGAACATGATGCTCCTCCATTTACATCTTTCGAAATATCATTGACAGATGATTTTACAGATGGAACATCATCATCTGATGCTGATTCATCTTCTGAATCCAAATCTTCCAGATCAGCGTCAACCCTGAAATAGAAAGACGGTTTTGACAACAAGTTCAACACTTCAACAAACCCCATAATGTGAAATATGAATACTGCACTAAAGAACTTCCCTCAAAGATACATACCATAATTTGGGTTTCTTTTTTGTGATTGTTGCTTCTGGGGGTGATTTTCTCTTTGAGCTAGCAGAAGCTTTCATTCCTTGGGTAACTGAATCTTCAACAACACTTGGCAACTCTGAACGTAACCTATCATATTCTTCATCTTGGAATTCATACTTTGGCTTCTCGCATAGTCTTTCAAGCTTCTTTTGTTTTCTCTCCTCGGATTCTTTTGCACGTTCAGCTTGCTGTTCAATCCATTTCTTCAACCTATAACATTTGATTTTTGAGTCTTTCATATTGTCTAGACCGGTTCAGTTTTGGTTCATACCAACAGAAATATATTTGTTATCTCACAACTTCATGGCTGTAAGATGGGTTCAGTTTTAGACTACTTAAAGATTTCTAGCATAACAAAATGGAAAAAATATCATTTCTGTGCAAAACAAGATGCATTTAAATGTGACAAAAAGTTACGAATGTTACTAAACATCTTAAAGAGGTAGATAATGAAAATGAGTTACACGAATGAAAGAAAATGTAAATATTTATAGTATTTAAAAGTCAAAACTAAATTAATTTGTATAATTATATGTTAGGCTAGCTGCACACCGGTTAGTCAAGACGAGACAAGACAAACTTAGACAAGCTTAGTCACTGTTGGTCACGTTGATGTTTATCGCAATCGCAATGACTAATTGGTGGTGTATCGCGTCATAAACATCAATGTGACCAACAGTGACTAAGGGCTAGTTTAAAGCAGAAGTGAAGTTCAACACTGCTGACAATGACGTTCTGATGACCGGTATCCAAGAAGCTTTGGCGAATCTGACAGAAATCAAGAATAGAACAGAGTTCAGTAAAACTTAGAAATAAACCAATATTGAAAAACTAGCCCTAAGTGTGTCTAAGTTTGTCTTGTCTTGACTAACCGATGTGCGGCTAACGTTATGCCATATTTTTTATACATAAATGGATGAAACTTTTTTATTTTAGTGTAAGCATTTGAACAAATTTAACCATACAAATCACATAGTCTTCAGTGAAAACCATTACATACTACACATCTGCTTATTAAGTTCCATAATAGCAGTTTTATTTACTTTATCTCTTCAGGTTTTTGTATTTACTTTCCTTTCTACGAAGGTATTTTCATGGGGGCAACAGATTTATGGGGATCGCTTAGTCAGGCATGTATAGTTCACAGGATTCACAAGAGGCGGCGCAACCATCGCCCAAATGATGACAAATAGATGTTCACCGTAACTGTGGCAGGAAAAAATTAAAACAAAATTAAAGATTACCGTAATATGACTTTATTAATTGACAAATATCTAGCATGTATCTAGCTTAAGCCGTCAAATAAATGTGTCATTTGCTTGAAATAAATTACTGCTCAAACAAAGCTGTTTTAATTATGTCAGTTAGGAAGTTGGACGTGGTATTGCCCACTTGGGAATCGCTGGTCTAGACTAGACTATTCCGTTTACTAGGAACTGATTTGCCAGTGGATTCATTAGACAAAATTGTTATTTTGAGTTAACTAGAGCTGACAGTTAGTGTGGCCATATTGTTTATATACAAACTGTACACCTTGACACTTAACATAACCTAAAACATTTACCTCTTTTCCTCATTTATGTCCCTCAAACGACGGCCACTTAGGTCCCTGCATGCTTCTCTGTTAGTGGTTTTCTCTATCTGAGCTCCGATGGCACGAAGCATAGAACCAAAACCACCTTTTCCTCCGCAGATTCTAGGAACAATTTCAACCTTACCATACTGTGGTATGTTACCATCGGATAAAAGTTTACCATTGTGTACCAAATAAAAAGAGTCTATAGGTATGCCCTGTAAATAAAAATAAATGTTGAGAAGAGAGCATAACAAGATTTGTATTCATTTGAGTAGTTATCATACTTACAGTTACAAAATTGATGCTTTCTTTAATAGCCGATACTGTAGAAGCGGAATGCGCCTCACAAAGTTTAGCATTTAAGAAGGTAAACGAAAGCATTTTCTGACAATTTGTGAAACAGGACAATCAACGAATTACATTTACGAACACTCTCAAACACTTTCTCGCTCTGCGTAGCTGTGGCGTAGCGTGATGACTTCGAGAACTAACTAGGTTATATAGACGCTACATAGATGGCGCTTTACTGCCAACTGATTTGAAAACTGTGGTTTACTTACTCAGTCTACTGCCAGTACTGCCCATACTGCCCATATTCTCATATTTGATTTTCTGTAACACAAAGCGCCCTGCATATCAAAATGGTCTATGGCCATATACTCGCGTTTATATTAACATTTAACTAATTATTCAACTTTATAGATAAACATGAAAATGTATGCAAATATTTGTTTCAAACTGATTTACACCTTATCAAAAGTCATACTCCTAAGTTATGTTCTTCTTTTAGTTTTGTTTTTCTACGAATAACAATGCAAAACAATTTAACCACAAAATATATTGAAAAATTCTAATGTCAGCGACGTTGTCAGATTCCATTCTTAGTTCTGTGACGTTACTACACGAAATTCTTATGCAATAATGCAATCAATTAAACGACGACTTCTTTCATACACAGTAGGTACTTGTACACACTTTCACATAAATGTTTTTCCTTTTTTGAAAAACAAGACAATACCCAATACCCTACTACTGTGCATATATGACGAGTCCTGACTTGCAAGTTGGGAATTGAATTGATAGCCGTAATTAACAACCAATATGCTCCAAAATATACGGCAGGACATGGATCAGACCAGACGGAAACATGTCACAATACTACCAATGATAAGTAGACTCAAAGCAAAAACTAAATTTGTTCCTGAAAACCAATTGATTGTATGATCAATGAAAAATAAATTCGTAACATATTAAGAAATGTTAAAAATATGTAGTTTATGTGTTCGACAGCGAAACCTGCAAAACACGTTATCATTACGATGAAATTTACTCACTGTTCTAGAATAGGTTGCTGTTTTAATATTCTACCCATTCAAGCAAATTTGAAAATGATCTTCAAATTAATCATTTTCCTATAGTTGCAGGTAAGTAGATTTTTTTTTAGTGGGCAGGGTTTTTCCCGACCACAAATACATTACTTACTGTACAACGGAGGCTTTATGGCCAGTGTAAAAAGCGTAAAGATTTATCGTTCAACATTCATCAAGTAACCATACATAAACCAAACATCGTAGAATTAATTCTTAATGGCGCAAAAGGTGGGCCATCAAAATGCAACAAGGCGTTTGGGGAAAGTCCTGTATGCGTCAGATAAGATGATTTCGTTGTCCCATTTTTAGAGTGAACAGATGAGATGCAGTGATGCAGTGAGATGCAGAACCTGAAAGAGTAGGAGGTGCGTTTTGTGTACTTCCATTGGAAATATGTTGCTTGTGCGAGTTGTAATAGGGCAACAAAGTTTAACATATCTGACATATAGGACATATAGGACCTTACGTGTAGGTACGTGTATTTCAGAAGAAAAAAACCACTGCACATAACGTTATGAATATACATAGGTTTTTAACTTTAGCGGTGTTTGGATGCCTGAGACCCCAATGTGTATTTCTGGCCTGTTGATAGATCTCCCTGAATCGCCGCTGTTATGGTAAGCAAATGATATGTATGTACATAAAAAAAACGATTTATTACAATAATAGTATTTACAGTTAAATAAAATAAACAATATAAAACTACAAAAAGCGTTTTCAAGGACGAAGGTGACTTTTTATCCATGGCACGTATTTATTGACTCTTGTGTATACTCCAGGCCAGCCCTCCATGCCACATGGTGTGGGTCCAAACGAAACAACACCCAGTACATAAGTGTTGACGTCTTCGCCATTGACTAGTCCACCCATCAAGGGCCCACCACTATCACCTCTACAAGAATCTTGGCCTCTCTTGCCACCTGCACACATTTGTCCTTTCCCTAGAGTAATTCTAGCCGCGCTGTAGATAGAGCCACAATCTTCATTTGTTCTTACCTCCACCTAAAATGGATATTTAGAGTTGGGATATGCGTATTTAGAGCTGGGTGTACAGCAAATACTCACTCTAAGTTTAAGTTTAACATCACTGGCAGATGCGTTTTCTGTCTTTCCCCAGCCAGCTACATCCAATGTTTGATCTTGAAAAGAACTTCTTAATTGCACTTCAGATGTTGGCAAACATACGGGGCTAATGAAACCTGCAAATTAGAAACGAAAATAATGATTAGCATAAAACAATGACAACAAAAGGTCTATGTAGAAAGTACAATACCACATACTGGCACATAGTGCTTCCCGAAAATTGTCATGCTATGTACGGAAACCGTATCTTCAACAAAGCTTAACCATCGGTGGTAAGGCTTTGGTGGTAAATGTTCATGCGTTTTCTTAGGAATTCAACCAACTCGACCAAACTGATCTCAGCTCACTCTCCAGTGACATTAAATATGTACATATACCAATTAAGAGATCAATTGGATGAACAGTTTAGGTACTGTAGGGGTTCGTAGAAGCATTGTGACAGTACAGCCAGCCTTTGACACACAGCACTTTGATAAGGGTTAGTGGCCACCTTGGATTGGAATCCAGAGTGGCTCTCATTTAATCAAATTGAAGAATTGCAAATGGTTTAGACTGGTTAGACCTTGCAATGTTAGCTGGGGGTCATCCAAGGTATTTTGTTCATAGTTCATACAACATTTATACATATGTACAATAATTTTATTTGTATATATGTAACGAAAAAAAAATCGTTTGTCTTAAGCAAAGGCAGATGTATACTGCAAGGAGAATGCAGGACGAATGCAAAGAGAATGTGGGAAAGTAGAATTGTTGCGATTACGACTAAACATATTAAGAGGAATCGCTACTGCTCGCCGGAGGGGTCTAAACACCACTCCAGTTTTAGCACAATACTGAACTTAATTCTTCACCAATAGTCACATACTATACACCAAATTAAAGATAAAGGATTGTCTCGTACGGTAGTAGTACCACTTTTTTCACGTTCATTGTTGCTTGTCATAAAAATCGCATGGAAAAAGGCGTAAAATGACTCATTTTGGGATTTTTTTTCTGGACTATCAGAAAAGAAAATCAAAAAAATGATACTAACAACGTACGTACAGAACCCTTAAGAACATATATAAAAAAAAATCTCAACAAAATTTCAACGTTTGTTGTTGTTATTGTGTATTTTCTAAACACTTGATAAACGCGTATTTTATTTGAACATTATGCAACCAACAGTACACCTTCTCCCACCCGTTTCCTTGGACCTATGAATTTACCTCATATTCAAACTGTACAGTCCAAGGCAGCATGAATTTGTACTATAAACTGTGTGGTGTTGAGAGAACCTAGAATGTGCTGTGTTTCTTTCTGATGCACGCAATTTCTCGACCAAAGTGGTTGGTGCTTGCGCTTTTAACCGCTGCTAGACTGCTAGACTGCCCGGCACTTGGTCTTCGAATGCAACGGAGAATCACAAACACAATACAATACACGCGAAATAAATTAATGAATTTCAGCCACTTTTTTCGACCTATTGCTGGCCGACGTACCAAATCAGTAAATGGTTTTGTGTATTTTTTTGCGAGATATCATACCAATATATACATCAAGAGATAGCTGCGACTTTCACCTAGCTACCTTAGTTATTGCAGCGCAAATTTGTAACAATTGGTGGGAAAACAAATTCAAGAATGGCGAACACTGCTAAACTGAGTAGCGTAAATGGTACAAGATCGGCAAAATCAGCAAACTAAAGAGCGTTTTTTCAAAAGTTACTGTCTGTCGTATTTGAAAACCTCCGGTACGTGCAACACTTGTGTGTATGTGCCGCAGCAGGAGAGATAAAAAAAATGCATAAATTTATGTAGAACGCACTGGATATGATTGAGGACACGTGTTTATTGCAAAAAAATATCCATAGTCCCTCACGCTCACAGTATGGTCAGTACGAAAACTTAGTAAAGTTTTCAGAAATGCGATTTTTATTGTAATACATAATTGAAACTATGAAAAGTAAAAAAAGATATTGTCAGAACTCGAACTGACCATACCATTTAATTTCGGAAAAAAATGCACAAAAGGATTTATGTACGTACATACAGCACTGTTCGCTGTCGATCAATAGCCCATGGAAAAAGTGCCTGGAATTCATTAATTTATTTCATCCACTAATTGTTACAAATTTGCTCTACAATAATTACGGTATGTAGGTGAAAGTATAAACTATCTTTTGATTGTATATATCGATATGATTCAATTTCGAAAAAAACTTTGCACAATACGATTTTCATAACACTGTTCACCGTCGACCAATAGCCGACGGAAAAAGTGCCTGGAATTCATTAATTTATTTTTTCACCCACTAATTGTTATAAGTTTGCTCTGCAATAACTATGGTAGGTAGGGGCAATTCTCAGCCATCTTTTGGAGTATTTATCGATATGATCACACAAAGGGAATGCGCTTGTTTAACTTATTTTGGGTTGCACAGCTTATGGTGCGTAGAGGATGTTGAAAATACTCATATTTGATTAATTTATTTGAGGCACTAATTAGCAAAATTTTGAGCTACAATAACTAGGGTAGTATAACCTAAGCGTTCTTTTTCAATTGGTGTTTGAATTGAAGTATTAGCGAAGATATGCGGTTCTAAATATGTACATATATGGAAATTTATTAATTTTTTATTATTTTTAAGGTAGTAATTATCAGTTGGTCTCTCTGCTGTAACTATGATAGACTGAGACTCAGGTCACCACGGGCTTTCCAACGATGTGTAATTTCATTGCAATCGGATCAAAAAGACTGTTGCTTGCTTTTGTTGCTAATATAATAAGTAGTACCACTTACTAGGCATTGTAACAAGGATGTTTTTACTTTCTACAATCTTTAAGTATTAATTATTTATTATATTACATTTATTTGTGTACATTATTATTTATTTCTTCCCATAACACGTAATACATGTCAAATAAATTACCAAATTGTTCTATTATTATTATTACTAATATACTAGAAAAATTCAAAATGTATGGTTTGGTATTGGTAACGAAATAGGTTTCATATTGACCGAAAATTCATCCGAAAGCCAAGAAAATATCTCGCCTCGGTCGGCGTCAACTAGCCCTTTGATATTTGCCGCCGCAACACGACTACAAAGACAACTCTGCCGACATTCACGATAAGGTGTCTGTGTGGGCATTTTCTCGCAGAGTGTACAGTGGGAGTGGTCTATTTCACCCCTTTGCGCCTCACTTTCCCCGCAATTTTAGGTCCGGTGACTGACATTTCCTCTTAATCATATTATCACTTTTTACTGAGGTAAAGGTCACCAACGACGATCTACGTTTACAAGGCCATATGTCTCCGATATTGGAATACGGATCTCTTCTTCTCCTGAACTTAACAGCACCAACATTAAGAAACATCGAGATCGGTGAGAGACAACCCATCCAACACATCCCTGTGTGAATCCCCAAAAGTTATCCCTATCACCGACACACTAAGAATCCTCTCCAACACAATGGCTGACATAATTTCATTTGAAATATTACATTTCTTATTCTTATTCTTATACCCAAAGTTAACTCACAAACAAACTCTCCAAAATACTGAAAGATTGTATCAGACATATCACACATCAATCATCATACAACAAACAAAACAACCATCAGCGAGTAATTTTACAAGATCGATTGACTTCGGACGATGGCCGTTTGCAGGCGAAAAAATCCGGGGTGACCCCCACCCACCATTCCGACTACACTGTTAACACATTTACAAACTCTCTAAACGTATAGAGGGTGAAACACCAATTAAACGAATGGCCGTAAGAAAATAATAATTCTATATTGGGATTATAACAATACAAGGCACCTATCGATACTGTTATATACTGTCACGTATCCGTGTTTTC
The DNA here is from genome assembly GCA_963971325.1 of Aphodius granarius. Taxonomy (NCBI): domain Eukaryota; kingdom Metazoa; phylum Arthropoda; class Insecta; order Coleoptera; family Scarabaeidae; genus Aphodius; species Aphodius granarius. Next base: position 16,520,707 of record OZ020222.1, on the reverse strand, counting down.
CTGCGAGGTTTATTTCTTGTTCTACTTTCTTTCTACTCTTATTTATTTATTCTTCAATCGCGGACCGGGTAATAAACAGGTTAATAACGTGTGGGCTGACGCGATATGACGTCATTAATCCATTACTAAACCATGTGTATTTAAAATCACTTTAGGATAAGATCAGTCAGTTTGGTCAAAATCTTCCGGTCATCAGATTGTGGCCAGAAACAATTCACCTTGTCCCCTGGCAATTCTAAATATGTATACCAAATTTCAGCCCGATTCGTTGGGCGTAATCGTGTTCACGGACATACATACATACCTACATACATTTTCCAGAAATTATTGCAATGGATTCAGGGGACCCCAAAACGCATATTTCCGCTGACACTCCGATCTTTTTTTCGTGGATTACAATACTTTCCTTCTAGGGTACTAGTTGGAAAGTAAAAAGAAGAGTGGAATTATAGAAATTGCTGGTAACGATGTAAGCACAATACGTACGTTATCGCATCAAGCTTTTCTATGTATATTTATAATTTTTTATAGTAAAATTTGCATAAATAATTTACATAATTATAAAAAATCTTTTGTGATACAACATGAATACGAACCCATACTATCGAATGGTTTAGAGTTTTAGACTGTTTAGAGTTATGTATTTTATTGCCATATAAAAAACTACCGTATTGTTGTATGGAACTAATAAATATTCATACCGAAATTTTAGTTCATAACAAACCTAAAGCAGCAACGTACATGATAAAATGGTAAAAACTACAATTAATAAAACAACACAATTATGAATTTTTTGATACATTTAAAAGTTTAAAAAAAAATTCGAAAATTTGATGTTGGTCTGCGTGAATCGCTATGGTTGTGTACCGAATCTTGTGTACGACTCACCACCGCTTTTGGTCACAATCTGACAACCAGACGTGGCAAATGTTACATGCGTTTTCTTTGGGATTTGTCCGACCAAACTCATACCAGCTCATCGTCCAGTGACTTTACACATGTATGCCAATTTACAGATCAATGGGATGAGAGTTTAGGCGCTATAAACGTTTATAGAAGCAGTCTGACAGAATCCACAGCCTTCCTCGCTGTGGTTGCAAATTGACAAATTTGGATAAACGTCAATGGGTACTAACATGAAATGACATTTAATATTATTCTCAGTTATTCTGGGTTATTCTAACTTTACGAAATTGAATATTTGCCAAGGTGTTTAGAGTCCAAACACTTTTGCAAATATGCAATATATAAACTTTAGTGGGGGCCAGATATATTTATTTTTTTTTTGTAAAACATGGCATTACAAAATTTCTTCTACTTTGACGGAATTTATTTCGCGTAAATGCTGAATAACACGGGATTTTACATGAATGTGTCTGGGTCTAAAAAAAGTGCCATGTTTTTGTGCGCTATGTCAGGGGGTAGAATTTTAACTTAAGATGTTTTAAGAATTGAAACAAGTAACAGTTCTGATTTATTTAGATAACTTACCATTGTATTGGACTGATCTAGACAGTCTTAGCAATGCGATGTCATGGTACTGGTCTAAACTTTGTGGATCATAGTTCTCGTGAGGAATTTGTTGTTCTACTGGAATGTCTTGAGGCATAGGGGCGCATACCTCAAATCGTGTATTTGGTTTAACGCAGTCTACTGGAGAACTTGTGTTAAATTCGCCTAAACGCACACTTATCCTAAAAGGTATTACATACACTTTATAAGTCCCTACACGATTTAGATAAATTATAGGTACTAATACAAAGTGCAAAATAGAAATGCTACGCATCAGTTTTGAATTCGTACCCGTCAAGTGTCAATATTATATTACATATTATATACTTACAATTTCCATGTTGTTGGCAAATCTTTGCCATTTACACAATGGGCTGCTGTTAAAACATATCTATCGTTTATCAGCACACCACCACAGTAAAAACCGGTTCCAGAACCTAAATAACAGCTATGTTATATACTTGCTATATGTTTAAATAATAACATCAAATTATTACGTGTTCTATATTCAATCAACGCCATCCATGGATATTCGTCAATATCCGCAATACTTCCACCAATAATTCTGTTTCCATTAGAAATTCCACACACCCTTCTGCTGGGAAGCAAGTCAAATTCTTCTGAAAATGTTTTGAAGATGTTTATAGTACATTCAATATTTGAACTACTCACCGGTTTGTGATTTTCCAGTTGGGCGTGTTGTCGTACTCGTGGCGCTATCTTGTAGTTGAGGACAGCAAACTTTAGACTGAAGCCCTTCGAAGCCGCATCCAGCCCGTTTAAGGTAATTGGCATCTTCCACTGATATAGGTCTTTGTTGCAGGATGTTCAAAACGGGGGTACAATCTGTCAGGAGGATGCATTCTCCAGGTTCGGATTTTGGTGTGAAACAACTTTCAGCTTAGAGAGAGTTAGATTTTAAAATTAATATTATGTACAATTTTGCACATTTGCATGTATTTATCTATATGTTTACATAAAGTAAACCATTACTTTGTATTGAGAACTTTTTTTGAAAATATTAAAAGCTATTGTTTGTTAATTATTTCTAGATTTTTAAATATATATTTTTCTACTGTTTGAGTATATCTGTGAATGTTTATGTATTGATTCGCTTAAATGTGACATATTTTCATTAATATAAAAGTATAAACTGCTTTCTTCTTTGTAACCTGTATGTTCACATTATCTAAGCATCTCAAATAATATTCGAACTATAACATAATATGCTCATTGTTTTAATTCGATTCCTATTTTTGTGTTGCTTGTTCTTCTTCTTTATTTTAATGATGTTTTCCATTTTATCTTATCCAAGCATTAATTTAAGACGTTGAATAGATGGCTTTCCTTGTAAAAGATGGATCAAAATGTGCGACTAGGGCATAAGAGTAAACTACCTTTAATTTTAATAATATCAAGAAATTATTTGAAAATGTTGCTTAGAATTAATAAATACGGTCAGATTTAAGATTACTGCCACTCATCACATCATAAAAAAAAACTATTTTCGTTTGTTTTTAGTTTAGTAGGGGCTAGTGATTTAAAATGGTTCTCCTCAATCCATTTCCAACATAGTCACAATAGAAAAAAATATTTAAAAACATATTTGTTTCTACCTGAAATGTAGGATTAATACAAATATGATTTTCTTTAATACATAAATCAAAAAAAGATTCCGTACAAGGTTTTTTTTACTTCACACTTTGCATTTTTGTTGACCCAAAAAATAACACAATTCAAAATTTCAATAATATTCTTGTTCACATTGATCTAGTTGCATGCATAATATCGTATTAAAAATAATGTCATATGGATATTAATATAGTCCGCACGCTCTTGTTCCGATGGTCAAGGGCGAAGTGTAAGATCAGCAAATACACTGATAATCATAATTTGCATGCATTCTATTATGTACTTTTATTAAACTCCTCATTCTTTCATAGAAAAAATGTCTAGAGAATAAACAAGACAGTTAAATATTTCTTCGAACAAATTCTTAATTCTAATTACCTGCAGACGGATGTTTTATATGATATAATAAAATATGCACATAATACATTTGAATAAGCTATCATCCTTACTTATCTATACCCATTTGAAACGAGTTTTACAAGAATAATTGAGCGTATTACACTCCAGGCATTTTACACGGTAGGTATTTCCCCACAATAATTGACCATGTAATATGAAACAGTAAATAAAATTTGTTGACATTTACCTCCAAACGCTGATTTAACAAATAACACAAAACACAGAATCCGTAACATTGTATTACTTCACTAAACGACAAGAACTGTAATGTTTTCAACGTCACAAAAACATGAGTTTTTTATACTTAAATTAAACGAGATGTATAATCTAGTCTGCCTTGGACGGAGTGTCTCGTCTGCTCGAAACGGTGTTTGGCTTATTGCTGACCACTGACTACTTGACTGTCACTGTTTTTGTGGAAGCTATGACGTAGAAACTCTGCAGAATTACACGCTACAACGATGTGTGCATTTTTGTAATATGGATATCTATTATATCTAGGGCCGGCTCGAGGAGTGTGCGTTTATTTAAAAACAAGTGTTTTTTAACAAGTAATAATTAAAACATTTCGTTAAAAAACATCTTCAAGAATGAATAAAATATGTTTTTTTTTTCAATTTGATAATCTTCACTTTATACAACTCTGTTATTTGAGTACGCTTTGATAATAATCGGGCAAATTTACTACTAAAAATCGGCCATCTATAGACAAATTAGGTACAAAACTATTTATTTTCTTGCTCTAATCAGATGCATTCCTACATACTAATGAATAATTTCACATTAAGTCAATTTAAGCATTTGCGTTAAATTTTGTGTTTTTTTTGTATTCAATAATAATTTTTTCCAATAAAATTAAGTTTTTATTTGTTAAACTAAATGTATTATTTTTTCAAAAAAAAAAATAAGTTTATGTAAGTTACCAATTATTTTACTCGCCATTTAAGCATTAATGATTCTACTGAAAAACAGCAACAAAAATTGGGGTTGCCATTTAAAAAAAATATGGATGACGTCATCGCTCCGAAGTAGGTGACGTCATAGATAAAATTTTTCTCGATATGAGGATTTTTCTCGAAAACGATATGAGGGACTGACGAACAGATTCGAAACGTATATTTTACACTTTACCCTAACCCGACATACAGATACCACATTGCATAAACCTCAAACATATAATATTTTACCTTATAAAATACATTAACGTAACTCATATTAAAATGCCGTTGGATAAACAAAATATGACTGTCAAAGTTCTATTCCTAATTCAGAAGTTTATATTATATTGAACTCATGTATTCTGTATGTTCAAATTACAAATATTGCCACTTTTTGCGTAAGTATTTATTCTTAAAATCGATTAATAATCGATTCTGAGAATATATTCTGAGAATCGATTCTGAATATATTCTGAGGATCGATTCTTAGAATATATTTTGAGAATCGATTCATAGAATATATTCTGAGAATCGATTCTAAGAATCCATTAATAATCGATTCTTAGAATCATTCGAATACCAATAATTCGATTCTTCATCATTCGATTATGCTCATCACTAATTTGTAGACACTAAGAATATTTCTGCTATTGAAACTTTATCAAAATATTTGTCTTCAAACTCATTGCGTACTTGAATCTCTACTTTTGAAACTTCTGAATCTTGCAAAACTTCAAAATTATCTTGAACTTCATTAAAAGCTATGTAATTTGCTCGAGACGTGTTTTTAATTGATGTAGCTTTAATTTGTCATTTTTTAAATTAATGACAAATGTCACAAAATTTGTCAAATGACGTTTCAATGTGGCACGACGTTTTGTTAGTATATTAAATATCCATGTTGATTAATGCGTATGTGAGAATTAATGAGTGTTGACGATATCATTTTATGATTATAATTGTAAATCTGATGATGTATGACTGGATTACGAGATTGTGATGATGACCCAACTTGGAACCTACTCCTCGGCTTCCTGGGGTGGTGATGAATGTGGCTTCTGGGCTGCGTCAGAGTATCTCGAAGTCCTGTTGCCGTTGTCTTGGGCTGCGTCGGATCGAGTACTAGTCCTGTCCCCGAGCCTTGGGGCGATTATACTGGTGATGTGATACTGCTAATGTTATCCGGCTCGAAGGACCAAATATATTGCGTGGTATCTGAGTGGTCCATATTTTTTGAGGTTTAATGTAAAACACGTCTGTGTTTTAACGAGGTTTTATTAGACTGTTTTTTTTTGTAATAATAATATTTACATGGTTGCATGTATGTATACTTGATAATACTATACTATAATATGCAAAGCATGCTACTAGTGTCGCTGTACAGAGTGTCCGTTTAATATTTTTCAGTGTTTGGGGGTGCCTCTCAACACGATTTCAATGAGTTCAAGGAAACGACGGGATACAGCAGAGAGGGCCTCCGCCTCCACTGCCACCGCTGCTACCCAGAAACCCTTCATCTCTCGGTCAAACCAAACTGGCCAACAGGCTCCGGGCAAGCCCCGTTCAAGCCAGAATCGCAGATCCGAACCCTCTAGCGGTGTGGGAGGGCTCAAGTGAAATGAACGTTGCTCCATAGAGCATGGTAACTCGCCACAATCCAGTGGCCGGCGCTACACCGGCTAGGTTAGAAGATAATGCACAAAAAGGCCACTTTCTACCGCCTCAGATCCTTCACCAAGGGCTAACAAACGGGCGTGATACGGTAATGCCAGTAACCTCACCAGGGTGTCCTACCGGGAGGCGACCATCAGTCATCTTTGTGGAGCACTTAGCGATGGTCACAATTCATTGGGTAAGCTTAAAGAGGCTTATTTTGTCGAAAACAACCAGATCCTGCAAGAGCTTAGGCCTGGTCGCCAGTTTATCCCCTGCTTTACCTACATGTCCTTCAGGGGAGAAACGATGCGTGTCGCCTGCAACAACCTGGAAACGCATAGAAGGCTAAGAAATTAGACAAGCTCCCGAGGTTCAAACTGCGTCTCATCACGGGTGTACTTACAGGACACTATGGAACACGGAAGCATATGTAGAAAATGCAACCGCGTGATACGTTCTTCTGCCGAGCCTGTAAGGAAGAAACGGCGAGGCACATGTGATTGTCACGCCCTAGAAGACAAATGCTTTTGATTATTCCTGGCCGTTACTAGACAGCAATGTTCCCCTGTCGAGTATGCTAACTTGGCTACATCCATAAGTTGGTTGCTCGTTATGGCTCTATGTATAATACCGGGTGGAAATGGAGGTCGGCGCAAAGGGCCAATTGGAGCCTAAGTGCAGTCTGTTTCAAGAAAACTCTAGTATCATCGAAACGAAGTTAGAAGAAAATTTCCGAAGTATCGAGAACAAACTAGAAAGGGTACAAGAAAATTCTAGAAGCTCTGAGACAAAGTTTGATAAAAATTCTAGAAGTCTGAATTTGAAGTTAGAAGAATATTTCCGAAGCATAAAAAAAAAGAAAATTCTAGAAACCCTGATGCTGGAAAACGATAGAAGCTTCGAAAAGAAATTAGAAAAAGATGAAGAAACATTCAGAAACAATTCCTGCGGAGTGTCGAAAACCAGTTGGTCGAAATTTTTAGTGATTTGGTAGATGAAAATTCTAGAAAAATCTTGAAGAAAAACTCGTGAATCTTTAAGAAACTTCTAGAAGTCTCGTCAGTACACTACAGAAACTAGAAGAGCAGCTTGTTAGTTCAAACCACCGTAGTAGGAGAAGTTAGAGCACTCATCAAACCTTTGATGGCCCTACGGCGTGGGACAACTACAAGAAGCAGTTTGAAGCAGCTGCAAAGCTGTTGCGCTGACTGTGGCTTTGGGAGATAATGTCCTGGACACCTTACAAACATTGCCAGAATCCGAATGCAACAATTATGAGGTATTGGTCAAGGCAATTGAACTGAGATATGGTATGCACATCTGGCATAAGTCTACCAATCCCAGCTAAAACCCGAGTGCTCGCCCCTCGCCTCATCATATATGCCAAGCGATCAGCTCCAGAGAAGTTTATGGATAGTTTGAGTGTTCAGGCATTTGTGGATGGACTATAATATCCACGTGCAACAGACACTACGGATGGCACGATCTAAATATCATCAACAATTGTTGAATAGTGTAGTGGCGCAAATATAGCTGGCACAAAACCCAGACTGGGTGTCTGGGAGTAGCTTATTCGCGTAAATATCTTGTTGTAATAAGCTTTTCCGCCACCTTCGACAGCACCAGATGAACACGTACAGGTCGAAATCGAGAAAATGTGGAAGGGTGAATAATTTTGGACAGGGGTTTGACCAGTGCAACCTTCCAGGCTTCTGGGAATATGCCTTCAGTTCAACAAGCATTAATAATGTGTCTTTAAAATATGGGGACAGGAAGTATTACTAGTTTAATATTTACTGGCATCAGTCGCCACTGAATTTATTTTAATGAAGTTTATCGCTTACAGGATATCCAATTCATCCACCATTTGAAAAGAGAAAAGACTATCTACAATTCTATTATTTCTGTAATAGTTTGTTTCTTATCAACGGCGAAAGAGGAGATGGCTAAACTTATATAGTAACAATCGTTCGGGCCATCGTGATGTTGTGGTATGATACAATTTGTGCCTCTTGAAGCCACAGTCAGTACAACAGCTCTCTCTCCTGTACCGGCCATCAATTTGTCATTAGCCGCTACAATGAAGTTCTTCTTGTAGTCGTCGTAGTGCCATCAAAGGTAGGAGGCTTGATACGTGATCTAACCTCTCCTACTACTCTGTCTGCTATTGCCTTTATTTGAATATTGGTAGGTTCGAGTAATTTGTTTTTACAGTTGCTCAAACTTGCAAGCTGCACTTCTCGAATTTCTCCTCAAGATTTCTAATATTTTCTTCAAAATTGTCCTCAAATTTTTCTTGGAGACTTCTCTAGAATTTTTATCTCAAAGTTTCTAGAATTTTCGACCAACTCCTGACCAACATTGTTAAACGACGTTTCTTCAGCTTTTTACTTTCCGATTAGTACCTAACCTAGAAGGAAAGTCGAAAATCGACGGAAAAAATTAGGGATTTCAACGGAAATACTTGTTTTGGGGTCCATTGAATCGATTGCGATGATTTCTGGAAAATATACATATGTAGGTATGTGTGTGTGGGTATGTATGTATAAATGTATGTGAACACTATAGCGCAAACGGTACAACGGGTCGGGCTGAAATATGGTGTAAGTATTTTGAATTGCCAGGGGACGAACTGAATTGTCTTTGGCCATAGTCTGACAACCGGAAATTTTTAGATCAGTGGGATGAATGGTTTTCGTGGTATAAGAGTTTTATAGAAGCAGTTTGACAGAATCCACAGCCTTCGTCGCTGTGTGGCCAAATATCAAATTTTAACAAATGTCCAAACTGATACCAACTTATCCTCCAGTGACTTTAAATATGTATACAAATTTGCAGATCAGTGGTATGAACGGCTTAGGTGGTATAAGAGTTTATAGAAGCAGTTTGACAGAATCCACAGCCTTCGTCGCTTTGTGGCGAATTATCAGATTTTGACAAACGTCATGGCTATAGCTTCACAAAATTGACTAATTGCAAAAGTGTTTAGACACTTTATTATGCAGAAGAGCAGTGGGAAAGTTGGGTGAGGACCTACATAACACTACATGCACTCTGATCAGTTATGTAATAGTTTAATCCAGGGACGTCCAACGCGTCGATCGCGATCGACCGGTCGATCGCGAGATAAGTTTGAGTCGATCGCCCTTCGGCACCCGAATAAGCAGTAAATAGCCTGTAGGTAGGACATGGTTATGCTACCCAAATTGCAGTGCATTACATTTCACTTGCACCTCTAATCTGGTGTATATGTGAGAGAAACACTAGATATATATTTCCCTCTCCAGAGACTTTACAGGCAACTCAACTCGACGCGTTGTGTTGGTAATGCTAATAATTAACGAGTGTGTTGAATCGTAAGTTGTGAGTGGTGTAAACAAATTAAAAATGAGTGCCCCGAAGAAATCCAAAACCTACCATTTTCACGAAAAGTGGGAAATCGACTATTTCTTTGTTATGGTGAAAGACAAGTGTTGTTGTTTAATTTGTAACGCCGCAGTGTCGGTGCCAAAAAAAGGGACTTGGAACGGCACTACACAGCACTCCACCGCACCAAATTTGATGCTGATTTTCCACTTAAAAGTAAAATCCGTGAACTGAAACTCAAAGAACTGAAATCCAACCTAACCGCCCAGCAACAGATATTAATAAAACCGGCCTCACGTTCAGACAATGCTACAATTTCATCTTTTAAAGTAAGCAATTTAGTGGTTAAGAATTTCAAACCTTTTACTGAAGGAGAATTTTTAAAGAATTGCTTTCTTGAAATTGCGGATGATCTTTTTGACGGGTTTAAAAATAAAAAAAAAATCAAAACAGCTATCCAAGAATTACAGCTCTCAAGAAATACGGTAGTGCGAAGAATTGAAAAGATGAGCAGAAATGTAAACGAACAGCTATTGAAAGATATGTCGAACTGCGTTGCTTTCTCACTGCAACTGGATGAGTCAACTGACATCGGTGACACGGCTCAGTTATTAATTTTTGTTCGAATGGTTTTTGATGATTTTAGCACCAAAGAGGAGTTACTAGGCATGATTTCTTTGAAAGGTCGGACTACAGGTCAGGAAATATTTAATAATTTCTTTGCTTTTGTTAAAAAACTAAATGTACCATTACACCGACTTGCTTCTATCACTACTGATGGAGCAAAAGCATTAACAGGACATGTTAATGGATTTATTGCCCTGTGTCGACAACATGAGGAGTTTCCTGATTTTCTTGCGTACCACTGGCATTATTCACCAACAAGTATTGGCAAGTAGGAAATTAAACACAAAAAATATAATGAACGTAACGTGTAAAATTGCAAACACTATTCGCGGTAAATCATTACAGAGGCGACTTTTTAATCTCACGCTCGATGACGGACAGCCAGATCTGATTTTCCATACAGACGTAAGGTGGCTCAGCAGGCACAAATTTTTGTTGAGGTTTCGTGGTTTACTAAAAGATATTATATTATTTTTGAATGAAAGAGGAGACAATTACCCTCAGTTAGAAAATGAGGAGTGGTTGTGTGACTTAGCATTTCTTGCAGATTTTACAGGCATACTCAGTGAGATGAACCTTGCACTACAAGGAAAAGATAAATGTATTGGAGAGATGATGAGCACAGTTTCATCATATAAAACGAAATGTATGGTAATAAAAACAGACCTCGAAAAGAATATCTTTGATCATTTACCTAATCTGCAAGACCAGCTCAAAAGTCATACGAACTTTGTTTTTCAAGCCGAGAAGTATCTGGATGAAATTGAGTCTGTTATTCAAGAGTTTGAAAACAGATTTGGTGACTTCAAAAAAATTGAACCGATTGTGCAGTACCTGGCGTTTCCATTCAAATCTGATTTGGACATTAAAAGTATAGCAGCTACCATCAGCGAACATTTCTCATTGAACAACGTAATTCTTGAGAATGAGATAATAATGCTACAAAATGACATTTTTTCTGAAGGCACGCGCAGAAGAAGATTTGTTTTGGAAGTGCGTTCATAGGGAAAAATATACGAATTTGAGAAGATGCAGCGAAATTTTACAGTCATGTTTTGGATCTACTTATTTGTGCGAATCAGCATTTTCGTACTTAAAAATGATGAAGAGCAAACTACGACCTAACATAACAGACGAGCATCTTCAAGATTCCCTCAAGCTAGCTCTCACTCAATACAAGCCTGATATCAGTCAGCTAATGAAAGAAATGCAGATTCAGACATCACACTAACGACAAAATCTATCAACCTATTTTCTGTTTTTTTTTGTGAGTTATTGCTTTACTTGGAATTATGAGAATTAAGTACTGAGGCAAATAAAAATTGATTTTCAAGCATTTTGTCATTTTCAGTTTTTTTACGAGTAATCGATTTTTTTACATGGATTTATTTCTTCATTTGGATATCGCCGGTAAGAATGTATTATATTTTCCAAATAATAAATAATAGATTTACAACGCCATTTTCAGTTTTTCAGTTTTTAATTATTAGGATACATTAGAATTGTAGAAGCAAAGAATTTGCATTTTAATTATTTGCACTTATTGGAGTTGGGGGCTCATGAAGGTAAGAGTTCACTGTATTTTCAAATAAAATGAAATTTAAAAGCATATTTTTAATTTTTTTTTGTTAATTTCATGAAACAGATTGACAAAGATATTTTTAGTTTCATCATATTACTTGAAATCATTGGAATTCGTGAATTACGGAAGCAGGTATTATATTTTTCATTTCTTTTTTTTTAGGAATCAATGGTTACATGGAATTAAAAAAATTGGAAAGTAAATATTGAAGCTTCTATCATCAGTTTTGCTAATGTTTCTTACAGTACCATTAACAAATAAATATGTTTTGTTTTGTCGAATGTTGTTTTATAATAAACGTGTAAATATAGTGAGAAATAGTAGAACTTATTTATGATAAGCGCTGGAATGAAACGTTTTTTAATAGGAGGAATGTAAAAAAAATAAGGTAGCTCGGCGACCGATCTGATAATGGGCGGTAGATCACGACATACTTGAAGTTGGCCACCCCTGGTTTAATCTATTTAATTCACGGTTTCTCGGAGATGTAAAAATAGACAGACAAAGCAGACGAAAATAGTTTTGTGGTTGTTAATATTACAAGCATATTTTACTTTATATACACGCATCCAATAAATATTTAATCCAATCCAGAAAAAGGAATCCTCAATTCTTCCGTTAACCAGATTTCCACGAACATCAGAATTTCATTAATGCAAGAAAAATTGGAATGTTGAAGTAATGCCACGAGGAGGCGTTTGCAGGTCCTTACGTACTTTGCAGCAGAAAACCTTCTAGCTGTGGTCAGGGGCGGACTGGGACAATTTTTCTTACCGGAGAGAATGTAGACCGGCCCTATAGCTACCTGCTGAAGTGTGACCGGGGTGGAGGGGGGGATTTACTATGGTTATCGGAGTAATCCAGCGGCCCCACATCACCACAGCGGCCCACCCACGTGAGCCCCGGTAGCTCTTATAGCCAGTCCGCCCCTGGCTGGGGTCCTTATGTATTTTAAGTATACTTTTGAATATGTAGTGGAATCATATCTTTGGAAGAATTAAATTGGTTGCGTGGCCAATTTTTCAACCCTTTAGTGACGTATGAAACGATGTTGGACAAATTTATGTAACCAGTAGTAATATACCACCATTAACAGTTTTCATTTTTCTCGATAGTTTTGCGATTAATATCTTGGTGGAATCCCTCGCCCTGCACATCGCTTACGGCATCGGCATGGCGCCGATAATTTGGGGGGGGGGGGGAATTAAATGCCACTGCAGAAAAATGAATTTTAAATAACATTTTACATCTTATTTTGGAATAAACAGCTACATCGTCCTTACAACATCATCATAAACCTGAGATTTACGGTTACCAAGTAAGTTTTCTGTGGCTGTTACAAATGACAACCAGGCATACTTTTTTATGGAATTAAGGGTAGGTATAAACGCCGGATCTTTCTAATTTCTTAATATCTGCATCAATAAAAGGTTAATTAAACCAAGGTTAACTTTTATTCATTGCCTTCACAAAAATGTCAAAGAAACTTAGATTTATGTACAGTGGAGGAAGAATATCTTTCTGCGGACCAGTTAACGGCGGGCTTGGGGATCAAAGATTTTTTTGACCAGTAATAAAATGTATCCTTCCCGTCCAGTAAAAAAATGCAAAAGATAAACTCAGTTATTTTTGCCAGAACGCCGACGATAATATGTGTGTATTATCAAAATACATAAAAAAATGCGGTCGGTCCTGTGTTGGCCAAAGCAAGTATTTATGACTGTAAATTTCATTAGTATGTACTGATTCCAACATACAATATCTCAGTCCTTCTTCTAATCTGAGATAAGATTAATGCCACGATTTGCATAGACCACTGTGTATATCACTTTATCTGAACATGTGCAGAAATAAATATTTTTTTGTTATCTACAGTCATTTTCTATAAGAAACAGTAGTAACTGTTGTGTATGTGTATTTTTGAAACTATGTAGGAAATCACCCGAAGAATAATCTGCTTTATGGTTTTACGTAGAATACACCGTTTGCAAGATAAATTACATTTTTTTTCAAAATTACTTTCGACTTTGATTTTCCGATATCTACCAAAATTTAATCTGGTACTCATATTGGGCGTTAGAATACACCTACATAACAAATTTCAGGGACAGAAAAGGATACTTGGTGACGATTTCTCGTTCACATTTACCATTGTTACATCCTCGTTTGTTGCTCAAAGTTGCTAAATATTCTAGAAACCAGAACATTTACAACAAGTGACGTTGTTTAAGGAGCGCAGTTACACTACACCGTTGGCACAATGAAGTGTCTGAACACTTTTGTACTTTTGTAATCCCGAAGAAGACACACGTAACATCTGCCACCGGTTGTCAGATTGTGGCCAAAAGCAATCCAGTTCGTCCCCCGGCAATTCTAAATAAGTATGAAAAATGTCAGCCCGATCCGTTGTACCGTGTGGACGCTATCATGTTCACATACATACATACACAGAAGAAATGAATAAAATGCTTTTTTGGTACCGATGCCAGTCATGCTATATTCTCCTATTCAATACGAGCATTTTGCAGTTTGAATTTTGAAAATCCGTTAAGAAATGCGTTCTTGAAGTGTTTTAACATCCACGACGCGCGCGACCTAAACAGACGCTCTTAATATGCGTAATATATGTCAACCGCGCGCGTTTCGCAAGGATGTTAAAGATAACCCACGATGTTTAAATTTATTTAGCATATAAATTAAACTAATTTACGCATAATTTATCGACTTAAACTAATTAAACCTATTAATTCAAGGTATATTGAAGGTATATAAAAATCAGGTGTCATACGTGGGGTTTTGCCTTTTGCTTTGGGTTTGCGTAGAATAAACGGTCGCAACAGATGGCAACGAATAGCACAGGGTATTTGTTCAACAAACGTTCTGACCTGATCGGGTTTCGAGTTTGCTTGTGAATTGTGAATAGAGGTTTTTTTTTCTGGAAGTTTGGGCAACTTTCTGTGACCTGAGGGCGGATGTAACCTTTTTGCTAAAATAACGAACTTTGGTTGTGTATTTGGTGGGAGAAGGCCTTCCTAGTTTTTAAGTATATTTTAAAATATCACTCGAGGTCGTGGTTTAGAAGTCGAATGACGTAGTTCAATTGGTTGGGCTTTAGGCCCTTGTGTTTTGTTTCTGTGTGTGTGCCAAGTGTAGCCATCTCTGCTGATGTAAATTTGCCAATAACAGTTTAGGTAATTTTTATGGTTTGATTATATCTCTGTCATCCGTTTTCTCTCCAACTATTTTCATTGTGTCAAGAGTTTCAATGATTCTGTACACTCGATCTGAAGGGTTTTTAATCTTCTTGTTCATTTTGTAAATATATTTGTTTTGGTTGAATTTGACTTTTAATCACCCTGATTAATCAATATTAATTCATTTACGATTATTTTTGGCTTCTAAAAATCTAGCGATACCAAACCCTCAAGGTTTGGAAGAAAGTTCTCGCATCCTCCGTTTGAATTTGATATAAAATAAATAAGAATTTGACCGCTCTGTTTGCTACGCTACCATTAAAAACAGACTCAGGTCCTAACCTCTTACATGGTGTCCAGCGGTGTGGATTTTTGATTAGCTCTTCCATTTATAACAATGGTTGCTATCGGTGTTGAACTTTTGCAAAACTTTTCATAGATAAATTTTAGACAAAGATATTATTAAGTTTTAGGATATGTTCTTGTACATAGGAGTTTTATAAGTTTTAGGAATAAGGTCAGGGATAGCATCTGTAGAGTGAAGCAATCAAATGCCATTTGATTGAGTAAATGGTTCAATTTAGATTCGTACAAGTCCAGTAAAGTCGACGATTATGTGTTATGTTAGGAAGATAGTTGCTCCGTAGAATGGTTAGACATATTAGAGGTATGTCTGTAAAAACGCAAATCAGCGAGTAAAGGGTAGATAGGTAATCTGTAGCATTATCTGTGGTTTCAACGAAGAAACAAAGTAGGTCTTTTGAAAGACATGGGCATCAGATGAATATGCCATAAGGGTTCTGAAATTGCATAGGGCATTTCAATGTTTATTTAGGACATTTTGTGGAGAATGTCAGAACAATATATACGACTGTACGAATTTGATCGAGACTATGTCACTGGTGGCAGGATAATCTTTAAACAATTGTGACATAAATTTTGATTAGAAAGATGCTTTATAAGGAGAAAAATGTTTTGTAGAAGTACGTTTCTTTTGTTTGTCTTTTAAACTGATCGAGGGCGGTTGAGCTGGATTTGATTTGGATTTGATTTGATATGACAAAAATATATTGATATCATTGTGGAATTATGTATATATTACGTTTAATAATGGGTTAGGTAATAAACGGATGAGAAGGCAGGCTATAAAGAATAGGAACATAAAGGCTGGAAATATAGGTACCTGCACTTTGTGACGAAGTGAGGTCGACCGTAAACCTTTTTTGCCTGTAGTCAGGGTAAGGCACTTGAAGTGAAGAGAGGGTAACATTGAGAGTATTGTATAAGACAAAATAAATAGAAAAAAATTATTAAGGGTATTGAATTATGAGAGAAAACGGACAGAAATAATTATTCAAAGTAGGATCAATTGGTTTGTATTATCAATGGCAGAAGAGATGCATTGCACACACGGTAACGCACATAGAACAAAACACATTTACATTTATTTCCGCGAATATGGGTTGGTTGAGGGCAACACATGCAGCAGAAAAATGGAAATTTTCAAGAATAAAAGTATCCGGCCACGATCGCAAGATGTCTGAAGAAAGTCCGTTGTCCAATCTTATCAAAGGAAGAAGACTGTTTTGATCGACAACTTTGGGCAACTTTCTTTGACCTGAGGGCGGATGTAACCTTTTTGCTAAAATAACGAACTTTGGTTGTGTATTTGGTGGGAGAAGACCTTCCTAGTTTTTAAGTATATTTTAAAATATCAGTCGAGGTTGTGGTTTAGAAGTCGAATGACGTAGTTCAATTTGTTTGGGCTTTAGGCCCTTGTGTTTTGTTTCTGTGTGTGTGTCAAGTGTAGCCATCTCTGCTGATGTAAATTTGCCAATAACAGTTTAGGTAATTTTTATGGTTTAATTATGTCTCTGTCATCCGTTTTCTCTCCAACTATTTTCATTGTGTCAAGAGTTTCAATGATTCTGTACACTCGATCTGAAGGGTTTTTAATCTTCTTGTTCATTTTATAAATATATTTGTTTTGGTTGAATTTGACTTTTAATCACCCTGAGGTAATTAATCAAGATTAATTCATTTACGATTATTTTTGGCTTCTAAAAATCTAGCGATACCAAACCCTCAAGGTTTGGAAGAAAGTTCTCGCGTCCTCCGTTTGAATTTGATATAAAGTAAATAAGAATTTGACCGCTCTGTTTGCTACGCTACCATTAAAAACAGACTCAGGTCCTAACCTCTTACACTGGTAGGAAACGCAAATTTAAACAGTCGAAACACAACAAATAAAGCAAAATTATTAGGATAATTGTTAATCTTCTTGTGGTTCATCTGCAAATATGTCTTCTGCCAAGTCATCTTCGATTGTTTCCGAGTTTCTGAATCGGTCGATTGCAATAACGGCTCCTCTCAACGTCTCGATGTCATGAACCCTTGGAATATTTTTTGCATATTTTAATTGATTTGTAATTGATGCAGGTCAGTGACGACAGCCGACTTTTTGCAAATTCCGTTTGGTCCGAATCGGCACCAGCCCAATATTCGACCGGAACTTCCAAGAACTCCGTCTCGACTCGAAGAATTGAAAATATATCTAATGATTTCTTTGATGCAAAATCAGAGAGCTTCAAGCTTGGAATCAGATTAGGATCGATGGTAATTGTGAAAGGCTTCACGACATATTTAGGCTCGTCGGATTCCAATATTGCTAATCTAAGTTCTTCTCGGTTTTCAATCGATACATTTGGATCAAACAGAGCCAATGCAATCAAGCTAGCATCCAAATACCTGTCAAACAAGTACAACAAATGTTGAGATGATACATGAATTAATAAGCAAAATATTAAATTCTTACCAAAGATGATTTAGCATCTTGTTGATTGCCACATCAGCCAACGAATCATCAAATTACTTATAGCGATAAGAAGTTTTGAGGAATTACAAATCGTTGTTTGGAACCAAACACGTTTTGGGTGTTTTGAGCCAAAAGTAAACATAATTGAAAACAACAAAAGTGGCAAATCGTGTGATATTGTTCAATTCAATTTCACTTAAATCAAAATGCTCGCGAAAAAAAAAAATACATCTTCAAAACGTAAAGAATCCGTGCCATCCACCTTGCATTCGAAACCTCGGAAGGACGACGAAATTTGAAGTCAAAAGAACCGTTTAAGAACATCAAACAAAGTTCGATCAGTTCACGATAATCCTTCCGGATTTGCTTGTTCATAAGAAGGCCCCTGAGTTGCACAACCAATTGCGATGTTTGATCGGAATATCTATCAAGGATGTCTCGCTCGGTTGAAACAGGGTGACATTCCTTAATAATGTCCCAGCTATTTTTGAATCGAAGGAATAGGTCGTTTGTGGGTGCTGTAGTGTTACCGAATACGTGTTTGAATAGAGCACATAAAATTACTTCATAAACATGATGTCGGCACGCTAAATCGATAAACTTCTGTTCCGGAAACTTGCGTTTGATGTTAACCAGGGCACCGTTCAATGAACCAGTGTTGGCTTTGGTTGTATCAAAAGAAAATGCCACGATTTCGCTGCTCAAGTGATAACGACCGATCGATCTCAGAACAGCTTCCGCGATGTTCTTTCCGGTTCCAGATATCTTCTTTCCATTTTTATCGATCAATTTTTCAACGCCAATCACTTCAGTAAACTGTCCGTAAGAAGCCGAAACCATCATGTATTCGATCCATTCGTTTTCCTTGAAGCTTTTGCCGTCAAAGTGGATAACAACAGTATCCATTCTTGAAGCATGATTCCTTGTTGCTTCCGTTTTGCGGATAACGTGTGGTAACTCACAACAAAGTTAAGCGATGACAAGTTAGCTTGTTCGATGAAAAGCTGGATAATGGCAGCTGCCGCCCTGGACAAAATATTCTTTGCATCGCAAAGTTGACAAAATCTTGTAGTAAATACTTCGATCCGCTTGTTGGGAAGAGATCCAGTTGTGAAGTCAGGATCTGAATCCGGTTGTTCTGTTCTGGAAATCCTAGATTCATGATGTTCGGTTTCAGCTGCTGCACCAATTTCATCCCAAGTCTCGTACGTCATATAAGGGTCGCATTCGGCGTATTGGTTTTCTTGGAGTCGTTTCCTTTTGCTACGTGATCGACATCTTCAACCGTTCCAATCCGTCTGCTGGATCGCTGTAACTCGAGAAAGCGAACGGCTTCATCGTGGACTTGGGCGGGATCAAAAAGAAGCGAAATGTCATATATTTCCTTGAGTGATTCAAGAAACGCAGTTTCTTCTTCTCTCACATTCAATTTCTTCTTGACTTTCGCTTTCAATTTCTTATATTCGTTAACCAGTTTTTGGAGTTCGGACTTGATCCGCTTTTGCGAACAAATTGGAATCGTTGTTTTGGACCAAATGGATTTCAAATTCCTTCTGAGTTCCACTAAAGCTTCATTTATTGTGTACCTTTTTTCGACATCAGTCAAACGGATGAATTCACTCAGGATTTCGAACTTCCATGGAAGTTTTTTGGTTGGAAATTGAACCGATGAGTCATATAAGTAGTATCCATGAAGACCAGATGCACCCGTTGAACGAAGAGATCGAACAGACGACATTTCAAGTTTGTAAAACACAGTAAATGTAACAACTTTGATCGATTTGAAATATTGTTTCAAAAGTGATTGGAACTGTCAAAACTGACTGAATTTTGTGATTATAATTGTAAACTAGACATTAGACAATGCAGACAAAATATGCCCCTCCCCTTAGTAACGCAAGTAGAAACGCACATGGCTTACGTATGTTAGGCATATGAGCGTTTGTTCTGATCGCGCGCGTCGTGGATATTAAAATAGTTCAAGAACGTATTTCTTAACGGATTTTCAAAATTAAAACTAAAAAATGCTCGTATTGAATACGAGAATACAGTATGATTGGCATCGAACCCGTAAAAGCACTTTATTCATTTCTTCGACGGCCAAATACACACACACACACGGTGCAATAGATTCAGGTGACCCGTATTTCGCGTAATTTCACTGAAATCCCAATTTTTTTCCGTCGATTACAATACTTTCGATTTAGGGTACTAGTCGGAAAGTGAAAAAAAATATCTGGAGTGACCCTCACCCAACTTTCCGACTACATTATTGGCACACTGAAGTGTCTGCACAGTTTTGTAATTATTCAATTTTGTTAACACAGAGCCACTCTGGACGCTATCTAACGTCAGTTTCTATGACAAAATGACATTCGTCATACTGACATTTAATATCATGGCCGAACTGACGTTTGTCAAAATTCATAACATAGTGAAGAAGACTGTGGATTCTGTCAAAGTGCTTCTATAAACGCTTATAGCGCGTAAACCATCCATCCAACTGATCTGTGATTTGGTGTACATATTTAATGTCATTGGAGGGTGAACAGATATCAGTTAGGTCAAAATCGGATTAATCCCTAAGAAGATGCATGTAACAGTTGTCACTTCCGGTTGTCAAATTGTTACCAACAACAATCCAGTTCGTCCTCCGGTAGTTCTAAATGCGTATGCAAAATTTCAGCGCAATCCGTTCTCCCGTTTGGGCGCTATCGTGTTCACAGACATACACACACACACACACCCACATACCTACATATAGCTAAACCACTGTAAAGGAGACCTACTCGCACGTGTAAATAACCGGTTTTCTTATGGGAGAATTGGTCGTATTTAAAATGGTTAGACCGTACATACAGACATTTTCCAGAAATCGCAATCAATTTAGGGGACCTCAAAACGCGTATTTCCGTGAAAATACCGAAACGTCATTTTCCGTCGATTACAATATTTTCCTTCTAGGGTACTAGTCGAAAAGTAAAAACATTGCAAACGTGTATATACTATGTCTAACATTTCACATTGCACCTGAATATGAAGTATATTTTCGGACATTTGAACAACTTAATTTCGAAATGTTATCACTTTCACTCCGTTTAGTACTAACCGATTATTGATTGCATAGATTACGTAACTTCAATATAATTATATCCGTTCAATACATACCAAAGTTCCAAACAGTTCCAAATAATTAAAAAATAAATTTGTTTTTGCTATTGGAAGTGAGAAGTTGCTTTTACCAGATTCATAATAATACCCACTCAGATCAATACCCAATATTACTAAATACATAATTGCAAAATAATATTCTACTACATAATTGTATACATACTTACTATTTTTCTATCGTTAACTTTTTACGTTGTTTAATAATATTTCCTATAAACTGTGTATATTAATTGCATATTGTGTAAAAATGTTAACGTGTTAATAAAAACAGTCTCACAGTTTGGTGTAGACTGTAGAGCCGTTTTTGTTGTGGGCGTATGCCTTTATTATTTATTATAATTTGTGCATTGTTCATTTCAGCGATAATATTTTACTGCTATTCAAGTCATCAGTTTTCTGCTATTCAAGTTATGTTCATCGGTCATTTCTAAGTTACAATATGTCTGCAAAATACACCATAATCATAGTGTTGATATCACACCTAAGCATAGGTAATATTTGCAAAGAGAAAACAATCTCTTTTCAGTATGTTTGTTTTCTAAATACAATACATTTATAATATAATTTACGCTATTTGCAGTTCTAGCTGAGTTTGACGTATCTTCTCACCGAAATGCTCACTTGCTACCGAAAAACTGCGGCTCTGGTTCAATGGATAGAATCATTGGCGGTACTCGCGCTGTTCTAGGGCAATATCCTTGGCTAGCTAGGATCGGGTACAGTGTGCCGGACTGTTCGAAGGTCGTCTTGTATAGATGCGGAGGTTTCCTGCTGAACGAATGGTATGTCGGTACTGCTGCACACTGCGTCACAGATCTACCGAGCATTGTCTGTCCTAATAACAACAAAACGGCCAATTTCGAATTGTGAGTCAATATTATTTCTTTAAGAATGATTGGAGTTTAGAAATGTTTTTTAAAATTGTTTTTTTAGGGCTAGTATAGTTTTAGGCGAGCACGTTGTTGACACAGAGGAAGACTGTGAAGATGGTGAATGCGCTGATCCTATACAAGATTTCGGCCCTGGCCAAGTAGTCTTTCATGAATCGTATAATGATCCGAAATATGCCAATGATATGGGATTGATTAGATTGAACAGGAAAGCGAAGTTAACCCGTAAGTACAATAATGAAATACCTGGGGTGGCCCTCAACCAACTTACCGACCACATCGTCGGCACAATGAAGTGTCTAAAGACGTTTGCAATTATTCAATTTTGTGAAGCCACAGCCAGTCTACCTATTTACGTCAATTTCTATGACATAATGACATTTGTCATACTGACAGTTAATGTCATCTCAGTGACACTGACGAAGGTTGTGACACAGCAACGAAGGCTGTGAATATTGTCAAACTTCTTCTTTGAAAGCTTATAGCGCCTAAACTGCTCATCCCAATGATATGTCAATTAGTATACAATACGCCTGTTCGCTGAGCACATTCTGAATGCGTTCGGTGCGGAATGTACATTGGCCCAATTTCAGGTCTTGCAACGATTCTACCATACCGTCGTCTCATTACTATGACACATCTGGTCCATTTCAGGTTGTCAGATTGTGGCCAAAACAATCCAATTCGTCCCCTGGTAAATCTAAATAAGTATACCAAATTTCAGCCTGATCCGTTGTACCGTTTGGGCACTTCGTGTTCAGAGACATACACACATCATTCATACATTTTGCAGAAAGATACAAAATGTTTTGAAAAATTGCTTGTAAAGGTATTGCACGTTAGTCGCATAGTACAATTATCCGTTGCTGATGGACTAGAATCTTTCGTATGTTTTCTATTTGCATTAACTTTTCAGTTCATAAAATTAAAAGAGATACATATTTATACAATACATATTGAAAAATGCTTTAATTTCTTTCATTCTTATTTAGTATTGCATACTCGATAACTGGGATTTGCAAATAATTATGAATTATTCTTATTCAACAAACAGTTTTTAATTCATTTACTTAAAACTCTACAAAATGACTTGGCCCTTATCGGTGGTAAATAATTTAAATATGCAGAACTAATAAGAGAACAAAAAGCTGCCACAGGTGAGTGGGCTGACAAAATTTTCAATTGAACTAAAAATGTGTGTATGTATGTATGTATGTACATATTGTATAAGAATGTATATTGTTTAGGTATTGAACAACTTTAGATGTGAGGATATCTTAATGTTAGAGAAAGGTCAAAGGAAGAAAAACTTCTGTAACTTTTATGTCCAAGTTATACGAGGGATAGCTTATTTCAGTTTTCGTATACATCAACCACTTCTATCTCTAATCTCCTCTGCTTCCTATAGCATGGGTACAACCAATATGCATGCCGCACAAGAGGCTCTCATGGGATTTTATAGGAGAACACGCTGAAGTGGCAGGATGGGGAACATACGACATAAAGCATCCAAATGCTAGCAACGAGCTCCTGTTCGTCAAAGTTCCATTGCTTCACATAGCAAAATGCAAAGCAGCGTATAAGAAAGACTTTGATATGAACAGCATAAGACAACTATGTGCTGGTGGCGTTGAAGGTAAAGATTCTTGCGGTGGAGACTCTGGTGGACCACTGATGTATGCGCATGCCGAAGATGGACCTCCAAAGTATTATGCCATTGGTGTGGTTTCTTTTGGTGCGAAGAAGTGTGGTGAAGCTGATAAACCTGCTATCTATTCGAAGATTGGGCATTATATGGAGTGGATTTTAGACCATATGAAACCATAAGCGGTAGGGATGTATGATTATGAGTGTACAGACCTCAAAATATAGGATATATAAGAAATATATGGATGAAACAAAACTGAGTTGTTGGACGTTTCTCTCTCCATTTACCGAAATTGTTTTAAGTGAGTGTAGTTGTTTTATGTTTTCGCAGTTCCATTCTGTTACACCCTGAAGAAGCCCTATAAGAAATAAAAGATCCTATGCAATGTCAATTTCCCCTATATAGTCCTACTTACAAACTTGTCATCTTTGTTGGATTTCATTCTTTTCTTTTTTCACACACAATAGATATTTTTTTCTAAATTCTTTCTGGAATTTTTAAAATCATTATTTCAACAATCATTTTATCTGTGTAATCGATATGATGTTATTGTGGTCTAATGCCGTCACAGTTGTGACTGTAACTGATTTGTGGTGTATTAGGATGTTGTAAGGGTAGGACTGTTTTCCAGGTATGGTGTAAGTGCCACCCATCGTCTCTATTGAGATTGGAGGGGTGTTTCAGGATTTCTGTAGACTCACCGAATTTTCGCGGATAATAATCAGCTTCGCGAAATAGAATTTGGCTTGGTCGAACAGTATGAACAGTTTGACCAATATTCTGTCTGTTTTCGGTCAGCGCCAATCCTGTAAACTTCCGCAACCTGGTACTAGTGATGTTCCAATACAAGTAAATTATCGATACGTTTGTGTCGATACCAAGTACGTTTAGCATCGATACTTACTTGGTATCGAAAGAATAGTATCTGTATCGAATCAAACCCAGTTTTATCTTTAAAAGGCGATCCATTTGCAGACTGGGAAGACATGAAGGTAGTTTATATGTGTTTATAGTATAAACACATATAAACTTTATACAAATATGTGTCCCAGTTGCCCGAGCTGTGAACAAAATAAGCTGTGAATATAAATTTCCACATATATAAACGGTAAAAAAATTGTAACTCATGTAACCATATGCTCAGAATGCGTTATAACTGGGAATGTCAATAACTGTGAATACTTGTACTTGTACCATGACCTATCCCTGAAATGGCCAGCAGAATAGTTTTCAGAGAAACTATTATTATCATTTCAGAGTAGCTATCTCTTATTATTAAGCATTATTTAACTTATAATTGTCGGGACAGAAGAAATCAAAGTACCTATTAAGGTGTCGACATATTGAACAATACATTGATTAAAGGCCAAAATAAAAAAAAAATAGAAAACAATGTTTATTTGGATACGATTATTTTTACAAATTATTTAACCACAGGTCGATGCGTTGAAGCACCACTTTGACTATTAATGTCACCGAGATAAACTACAAACATGGAAGCATCAAACAGTAAGTTATTGAAGCTTGCAAACGTATCTAGAATATACATGCGTACCGGACCAAACTGATACCAGCTAATCCTCCAGTAACTTCAAATGTGTATATAAATTTGCAGTGGGATGAACGGTGGTATAAGAGTTTATAGAAACAGTTTGACAGAATTCACAGCCTTCGTCGTTGTGTTGCGAATTGTCAGATTTTGACAAACGTCAGTGCCACTGACATGACATGACATTAAATGTCAGTATGACAAATGTCATTATGTCATAGAAACTGGCGTTAGGTAGGGTCGACTGAGGCTGTGGCTTTACAGAATTGAAAAATTGCAAAAGTGTTTAGACACTTCATTGTGCAGAAGATGTAATCGGAAAGTTGGGTGATAACCGTTTACATATTATACATACTATATGGACTGACATATTTAAACTCATATGTTTTAATTTATGTACATTGGGTCACTATTGAGTCCATCACATGTCGAAAGGTCGCTTATTACTTTTTCTTAAAAAAATCTGATGTGGCCAGGCACATGACTTTATCATACGATACAGCCGTGTTCAGGGGGGCAATTTGGAAGTTCAATGGGCATCCGCTTACTATGATTTATTTTTTTTCCCCAAAAAATGGAATGGACATAAATTATACAAACTTTTCTCTACTATAGTTTATTATTCAACTATTTTGACGAAATTACAGAAATGGCGGCTAATTTGCAAAATCGTTGAAAAATGATAAGAGTAAACCTCGACTTCCTTTGGGCCCTTTTGGACAAAACTTCTTTCAGCTCTAAGTTTAGTCACGAAACTTCTAAATATGAAGTTTCGTCTCGATACCTTCAGTAGTTTCTCCGGAATCGTCGCCACAAAAAAACGGATACACACACGCGCGCGCGCGCCCGCCCACACACCCACGCACGCACGCACAGACACAGACACACACACCAACACACACACACACACCAACACAGACACACACACACAGACACACACACACAGACACACACACACACACACACACACGAAATTTTTTTGTACCTTTAAACATGTTCAGGTGACCCAAAACGACATATTTCCGCTAAAATCTCAATTTTTTTTCGAAACGATTACAATACTTTATCATACGTAAAAACATTATTTCTACGCATTTGTACTATATTTTTACCAATAAAAAATAATACATCACTATCCATTACAAACACAAGTATACTCCGATTTCCGCAAACACCCTCGAAAATATTGCAGTTAACACGAGACAGTACGACAAAAACCCAGCAGTTTGATGCTTGGTTTCTTTTAACAGCCTTTCATGACCTTCTTGCAACATCTTATGGCCTCACTTATCTTTCTGAACGGTCTGTACAAGTACAAAGGAATTGCTATATAATTTAATTCTCTAAAAACTTCAAGTGTCAGCAAAAGCAACAGTGTACACCCAACCACTTCCCTCCTGTAAGGCGTAGCCATCATTTTTCTAGTTTTGTCTTTTATCCACTCTTTTATTGTCATTGACTCATCATCTCCCGGTTTCTTGTCTTTATCACCCTGCTTATCCCCACTTCCTCCTGGTTTGCTTTCTTTATCTTCACCTTTGTCTTCTGGTTTGTCTGAACTTGTAGCTGGTTTCTGCTCATCAGGCTGGCTAGATTCTGGTTGCTGTTCTTCAGGTAGCGTTTTGTCTGATTCTGGCTCAGTTTCAGGTTGATCTGCCATTGCTTATTTATAATTTTTTATGGTTTATGATACATATAAATGTGCTTAAAAAAATGACGTTATAATGTATTTATAGGACAAGTAACTGTCAGAAACAACAAGACTACTACAGTTTAATATAAAACGTCAAACTAACGGCTTATTTTGGTGAATTTTGAACTTTCTGATTGGAAGAATTTTTCAAGCGTCAACTGTACATTAATGCCGTTTTCCCTCTGCAAGCTTCTCAAGGTTCTCAAGTGTCTGGAATACAATGGATGTTAAATGTGTGTATAGATGGCGTGCTGTGGTGTTTTGTGAGATGATAGCGTTGTCCGAGCAGCTGTCAACAAATATATAGTTCGGAACACAGGTTCGGAATTAGTTTTTAACGCTGTTGCCATTAAAACATATCTGGTTTATCCTGCAAAAATTTATTTCAAACTAGTTTTTTCTAGAACTAGAATATATAACAATATGCGTTAATCTCCTTACTCAAATGGGCAAATATTATAAAAGGAAATGAGCTGTATATATATTTTTGATACTTTCTTGATTTATGCATCGTTGAAAGAACATACCCTGAAGAACATACTGAAGTAGCTTGTGGGAGTGTAAAGCGCCAGCAATAAAAGTAAAAAAAATCGAAGTAAATTGAACGAAAATACTGTAACTTTTAAGCCGCATATCCGCTGTATCAGTTCGCCCGCGGAAACTCCCTTCGGATGGAATAGCGGCAAGTTCGCTTTCACGCTCGTGGCAACTTGGTATCGACTGTGCGCGGCAAACCAAATCTACATCCACCTCTTCGGATCTGTATCATAGTTACGTGTCCCGACTTATATACGTCCGGATAGGTCCATGTCCTCAGCCCCCCCCACATTCGAAATTTAAAAGTTTTATTATGTCAAAGTTTTGTGCTGTTTTGTGCCGCAAACTAGAAGTTTTGTGCTCTTTTCGTTTTTGAGTTATACGCAAATTGAGTTGGGGGCCTGGGGACATGTCAGCCCCCCACTTTCAAATTTCGATTTTTTTCTGATGTCAAAGTTTTGTGCCGCAAACTAGAAGTTTTGTGCTCTTTTCGTTTTTGAGTTATAAGCAAATTTAGTTGGGAGGGCTAAGGACATGCTTTATTCAATTTTTGAAATTGAAACAAAATTTAACTTTTTTAGATGCCAGTTTTGTGCTGTTTTGCGCCGTAAACTGGAAGTTTTGTGTTCCTTTGGTTTTTGAGTTAACATTTTTCTGCATTTTCTGGAATATGGCATGTCCCCAGCCCCCCCCCCCCAACTAAATTTGCGTATAACTCAAAAACGAAAAAAGCACAAAACTTCTAGTTTGCGGCACAAAACTTTGACATAATAGAAATGTTAAATTTCGAATGTGGGGGGGGGGGCTGAGGACATGGACCTCGTCCGAACATGTACCGCATCCGCGGATCTGTTTGGCGCGCGCGTTTGGCAATGGATCTGCCGGAACTGGATCTGTTTTGCGCGCGCGTCATTCGGAGATATGAAATACTAGACAAGTCTGATAATACAGTTCCAATGAAGACTTGTAGTTATCATTTAGTTTTGAATCTTTGTTTGGTTAACCCCTTGAGGTCGGACTTATTTGACGAGTCAGAGCAGTCATCTGAACCTTTCGTTATTCATATCGATGACGAGTTTTACTCGTAAATTGTACCCAAAAACTTAATAATAAAGAATAAACATAAGATTTAGAATAATAGATTTAAATTTTGCAAAAGAGTCAATTATTGTGATCTCACAATTTGAGGCGACATTGTGGGTATAAACCGTGTACATGTCTCCACTCCAAAACATTAGTTTATTTCAGTACTAGGTCCAGACATGGTTCCACATTACGCTCGGAACTGTATCCACCAGATCCGAGTCCGGATACGAATCCGACGAAACATATCCATCCGGATCTACCCAGCTCTGCTCCCCTCCATATGCGTGATGCCCTAAGCATATGCTTTTATATTGTTTATTGGTTAATGTAGCCCTACAATGCAATGTCCTCCAACGTTTGACAGCAATGACAAAATTCCAATGATTGTATGAAAGAGTTCATCAATATTTAATATTCACGAATATTGGGATAATATAAAATGACAAGTAGGTTACAATGTGTGGATTCTACAAACTTAATAAAACTGAAAACTACATATATAGTCCTAATATCCTAATTCACTAGCTCTTCCAAAAGTTGGCAACATGGAAACAGTCTGTATTGTTTTACATTAAAAATTTCGCTTATCCAATTAAACAAAAAACATTTTTAATCTTTATCCATAGCGACAGCTTTTAAGCTTTCTATAGCCATTTTCAAAGCACCAGCTTCAGTTTTGTTTCCACCAATAAATCCACTGGAATGACAAAAGATGCACCCTTCTATACCGGCAATTTCTGATAATTTATCATCTCTAACACCTCTCCAGTCTATATGCAAAAAGACCCGACATATAAAACTGTCAAGTTGAATGGGTATACCCTGTACACGCCATGAGTCCGTCGAGTCGTGGAAAATGACAAACTTTATGTCTCCTTCAATGTTCATTTCTTTCTCCAAGTTAAATAAGTGTTCCTTCAATGGACATCGGTCTTCTAATTTGATTATTTCGCCTGTTTCGTAGTAGTTTTTTCTGTTAACAATTGCATTCTTAACAAGTTCTCGGGCTGGCCACCAAACTGTTGCAGCCTGAAATGTTTCAATTTGCACTATATAAACCAAACATGTTTATGAATTAAATAATTGAGTAGACCACCCACTGCTAACTAGTTAGCGGTTATGACAACAGCCCAAACTATAGTTTTAAACTATGAGGACAAAACCAAGAAGCGTGGTTTACACCAAAAGAAAAAGCACTAGATTATTGTGGTGAGGTGGAGCAGTTATGTTATCTGTTTTTGTGTCCGACCTCCTGCCATGTCATTAGATATTTTGGACGATAAAGTTGTAAATGTTTTGTGGTTAAAATTAAAGGTATTTCTTTCTCATTAAGACTGTTATACATTAGTATGTGCCTAAATATGACTAATGTTGCTAGTAATACGTGTACAAAAGAAATTAATTAAAATGAACACAAGGCGATCACATAAGTATTTAGTAAATAAAAGGGAAGAGTGTATGGATACTCCCCAGACGTCCGGAGTACCATGGTTTAAGAAGTGCTCATTGACCCCCAAATCATTTTTTACTACAAGCTGTCCCATGTACTGCTTCAACTTGGATGCTTTGCTCCCTATAATGTTAGCCATCTCCTAGCACTTAATTCAATTCAGGTGTAAAATGTAATGTTTGACGATTTGGTTGATAGCAAGTTAGCCTGAAAAATCTTTGATCTGTTTGTTCCTATTAATAATTTCCCTCTGTTCCAGTCTGAGGACTCTACAGGTGTGTTTTTTGCTGGGTTACTGGGTTGAGAACTGTCTAAATGCTTTGTTATGGTGGAACCCTTCATAATTTTAAAACTAGAGAGCTGGACTCACTGAACGAGAGGGCTATCGAGTGAATAGGAGTGACTGAGTCGCTTTGACAAGGCTGGGACTGGCAAATGATACAAGCCATCAGTCAAACGCCAAATTAGAGATGATTTCAATTTAGTTGAACACCGTGAAGTTGCATTCTGTTTAGCTGCACAATAAACTAGTTGTTCATTCAGAGGCATTGATGTTTTGCATTCATAAAATGTGTCTTGATATAGAAATTAAATGGAGCACAATTCTATGTAAGTCTATAAGTCCTGGGTAACTTTGTTAAATGTTGGTAGCATTGCATTCTTACAACGACCTGCAGTTACAGCTCGATTTCCAGGTTCAATTGGCTTATTGACTGGGATGCAATCTGGTTTTCTTTGTCTAGGGAATAGTTGCGGCAATGAGCATCATTACAACAAAAAAAATTGGCCAGTTCCTTACAAATATACACCAGGACAACAAGGTGACTCTTCTACTCCACTGGTTGACCCAACTCATGTTACTTTCATCTTTACACATCTAACTTGGTCTGATGAAAAATTTCGTGAAGACCGTGATGGCCAGGGTTTCCAGTAGGTATCCAATGAAACTGTTTCTCAAAATTTCCTATGCCAAAATCAAAGAAGGTATTTTTGTCGGATGAGATATTAGAGGACTGATAAATGAAGACAACTTTGCTAAATGTTTATCGGTCAAGGAAGCAGCAGCATGGATATCATTCGAAACTTCCTTGGCAATACAAAAAGTTAGGACTACAAAGGGATTGTTGCGAATCTATTGAAGAATTACTGCAAAATGGGTGTCCAAATGTCGTTGAAAATCCATTCTCATCAGGATTTCTTCCTCGACAACTTGGGTGAAACTAGTGACGAGCAAGGAAACCGACTATATCAAGATTTGAGAAAAGGATTGAAAAAACTAGAAAGGTTTTTGACATGAGGGTATGTTGAGCGATTACTGTTGGTCTCTTAACATGAAACAGACCCCAAAAAATACAAACGATGCAGTTCCACTGTATGTAGTTCATTTCTGATTTTTTGTATTTTACGAAATAAAGTAATGATTCTTCCTTAAAACACGTAAAAACGACTTTTACATATACATTAGAAGCTTTACCTGACTGCAAAAAACAGACTGCGGATTTGTAATCAGCACCAAAAGTTACTCTAAAATGTGCTTTCAGCTGCTTGTGTACAGATTCGTGTCAACTTGTATAGTTTAAGCTTTCAAATATATACAATAAATGTAATTTTTGTTGTTTATTTCTAGTGATAAATATGAAAATGTCCGCATAGTTTAAAAATAGAGAAAACTGCTATCTTAAGCTAAAGTGACTACGGGTACACCCAAGAATAAAGAATTGAACTCACTACATGACTAACCTCCACAACTCTGTCGCAAAATTCAGTGCCCACTAACTTCATAGCACTGGAAAACAATTCATCTGTTGACGTTGTATTTTTGGCATTCCATTCTGGGTTCAACCTATGCACACGAGCACTTAAGTGTGTATTAATCCTGTATTTTGGAAGACCTTCTGAGTACATAGGAACACCATTATCGATGGCATCTAATTCTTCAATAAAGCCTTCATAAACTGATAAAAAGATACCCTTCAGGCATTCTGTAGATGGCGTAAAGTCTGTCTTTTTCAGTACCTCGGATATAACTTGCATTCCATAATGCACATAAACCAGTCCAGCAGAACTTAATCTAAAAAAATTGGGTATTATATACATATAACAAAAATAAAACTAGCAATAATTTTACTTGATATTTTTCTCTTGAGCTATTTGCGGGAGAATAGTAGAGAATGTATGCTCAAAGCTCCTTTGGTGGTGATCATAACGTCTCCTTGCGTGATCATAAACTGCTCCGACATCCACAACAATGTCGCATGTGTCTAGTAACTAAAACACACAAGCACCACACAAAATTTACCAAAATTATCCTTAATTTTGAAAATAGAAAACATACAGGTTGATCTCTCGTTCTAATTATCTCCGCATCTTCATATTCCGGTAACTGTGTAAGCATATAACATGCTAAGGCTTCATCACAATGGAATACCCCACTGTGGGTTCCAATACGTTTCAATACACGTGCTTTTTTGCTTTCGTTTGCCATAGTGTTAAATCTACAAAAATAAAAAAATAAAGCGTAACTTTAAGGTTAGGGTTTGAACAATTTACACTTAAGTTGCGAAAATGCGTACGTACCCGTCCCATATAGTTTCTGCCACTTTGGAGGGTATGCCCAGAATTTTAGCGGGAATATTTGTCATTCGGGACAGACGAAACATAACCTAGTTACAATATTTTGATAGGAGTTGCTGATTGGTGGTTAGATGGTAACTTTACCGACTAAGGCGCTACGTCCTCACGATAATGTGAGACATTAGTTGAACTATCGTGAAATAGATAGCGTCATGCCGTTAGAAATATTTAATATGTAAGCATATCGCACAAATTGCCCAGTAGGGGCGGAAGAAAGTGAGTTATTGGTTGGTTTGTAATAATAATATATATTATAATAATATATATAATAAAATTGCAGTATCAGTCCTTTTTTTACACCAATAATTACAAAAACACAAAAATAGCCATCATTACAAAAGAAAACTAAATCAAATAGAACCAAGTCAGGAGGTTCAAACAATTGTTGGACATCATGTTTTTCATTGGTCCTACAATGAAGATGGAAGTACGCACCTTTTCTCATACACAATTACGCAAAAAGAGTACTACAGTACAGTATTCTGAATTTCCTTCCTGCAAAGTACAACTGTTGTTTGTAGAGTCCGTTCAAACTAAGAAGGTCACCCTGAAGTTGCAGCGGATTAAGATGCGCAGAGACTAATTTATCATTCAAGGGCGTAGAGTGTTTGGGAGCTTGGAACGCATACATAAAATGTGTCGTGAGTTCGAAACCAAATATTGCGAAATTCTACGTTCATAGTCGTTAATAGTCGAAAACAAAATCATTGAAACATTATTTGAAGCTAATGCTAATAAACAATAATGAAATAAATGGAATCTGCAATATCTGCATGTGTGACTATCTTCTCGATGGTGTTTGAGGTTATGTCACATTGTGTCACATGACTCATATTGTATGTTGTTTACATGAGACGGTCGAATTATATGCAAAACAGTTCTGATAAAGTTTCAACAAGTCTAGAACAGGTGTGTAAAGTTAGGTATATACACAGCCATGAAGAAAGAGGATAAAAGTACAATTCATAGTGAGAAAGCGAGGTAAGAAAATTTCACAATATTCATTTTTCTTACATTAATTTTGTATTCTATATATTTTAGGAAATAGCGAATTTATTAATTGCCATGGTGAACACTTATGGAGAACATGGGCAATTGTGTACGTCCAAACTAGGGAATTCATATATAACATGGAAATTATTTAGGTGTTGACGAATGATTGCAACTCCTCCGTCATCGATTTATCCAACTTTTGGTTTAGTCGCATGACAACTTCTTCCGGGGGGCTTACACAAGGATCCAAGAACAGATGTTTCCGCTACATCAACTACTTTCTTTGCTTTGTTGCAGAAGCAATAATAGGTCAAAATTTAACCCCTTTGTATATCGTTTCAGTATTTTATTTTGCTTTTTTAGTTAATTAGTATCTGTATATGGAATTATTTAATAACAACTTTGTAAGTTGTACTTTTATGTTATTGACATAAATATTATTACAAAGCCTGTTATCACTTTATTTTATAAGAAATAAATGTATACATTGCCACATTCTTGTATTATTTTATTACATTTTAACTACTGATGGGCATAATGAAATGATTTCAAGAATCGAGTTAGTGGTATTCGAACGAATGTTCTGAAAATATTTTGTAAACGTTCTCGTTTATTTACCGATTCTCAAAATCGATTAGAAATCAAAAAATCTACAAAATATCACAAATATCACTCTTTACAATGGGTACCTGATATCTTGAATTAATAAGAAATATGCATTTGACTAATATTTTTTATCAAAGCTCTTTCTAATATTGGATAGAGGTTTGAAGTGATTGTAATAGTCGATGCAAAGATTTTTTAATGAAACTTGTATGCAACATCGAGAATAGATTATTTTAAGAATCTAATTATCTCCTTTATTATTTCAGGAATCGATTCATGATAATGCCCTCATCAGTAATCTTAACATTCTTTACTTAATATGCATTTTAAAGTTAGATAAAAATCTTCGTTGATTGAATACATTAAATTTAATGATCAATCTTCAATTGTGTTTTCACGAATCATACTTAACACGTACAGGAATTTCTAATTAAAGCTCCTGGAATGTATATTTCATAAATACTGAGACGACTGTTCTTAAAAATTTTACTAGAGAAAATCTAACCTCAAACATGATTACAAAATTCACTTGAACTGCAATTTATTGTCACTAGTAACACTGGGACATTATATTTTACAGTTTCCAATAGGTCATCATTCCCATGTATACAAGAAAACATGACTTTTGTTGCTTTTCCGTTTTTAAACCCCTTAGGAACGAGCCGCCTAATTTTACGACGAATCAAGGGCAACAGCTGATTTCTCGCGCATATTTTATTGTCGTTGTTGTGGTATTGAGTGCTCTTCTAAGTTTGAACGGACACACCCCCTGCATAATGCTGCCCTCTACTGGACAAAGGTAAAACTAACTTAACTTGAGCTGAGCTCAGAATCGTTGTACTCGCGATAAAGATGGAACAAATGTTCCGTCCGTGTTGGCTAAAATTGATAGCCTTCAGGATAGGCGATCTAACATATGCTTAAACTTTTAAAGAAATAAGACAATATTGTGTTTATAATAGAACTTCAATACATAAAATATTGTTGTTTGTACATAACTATGGAATCAATGGAAATACTAAATACATATAATAAAAGCCGAAATAATGCCGATATTTCCAAGGTTACCCGGTTTTCAAAATTGTTAACTTTGCGCACCTTTTTTCATTAGTAGATTTCATTCTTGATGATATTTTCTTCGATCATATTAATGTCCTCACATTTCCTATGGGTTTGACAAGTTTCATTCCATTTTGGAAAATGTTTACTCTAAATTTCCTGTCAATTTTTAGCAGCAGCTTATACATATTTTTTCTTTAAGCATATTTTTCAAAACATTTTGAAAATGTCAGCATACCTGTTCAGACTATTTTCTTCAAAAAAAATTGTTGTTTTTTTAATGCTTTCATTTACATATTTATAATTATAATTACCCCAAATAGTTGAATTGGAAACAACCTATTTATTAATTATTTCAATATTTCAAAAATATGCGACTGGACCGACAGAAACGACCTAACGGCCGAAAAAAAATTATTGAGATATTTGCATTTCAAGGTCAGCCGACGACTATGTTGTAATCATAAAAGGGCTAAAAGGCTCATTACAAAAATCGAATTTAAAAATCGAAATTCTCAGCAGGTATGTTGAAAACTGAAAACTCTTTTTTAATTTCATCAAACCGCAAAAGTGTTTCAAACTGACATTAAAAACAATATAGGCACAATATAGTGGACACCGGAGCCGATCTGCCGGCGAATTTATTATCAAAGGAAGCCGTCAAAGGCGGCCGCATTCAAAGTGCCGCAAACACGCCGACACCACTTCTACGGTTGCCCGTCAATAAGAAGGTAGCAATTCAATTTCTAATTATTTTTTAGCCAGTAATTAGCAACTGATTCTTCTGCAATAAGTATGATAGTAGACTCAGTTCGCTGTGGGCTTTCCAACGATGTATCGTTAATTGCAATCGGTTGCAAAAGTTGTAGTTGCTAACCTTTGTTTCTAATGCCACGGTCACACTAGGCTGTTTTATTAGCCGCTAGTTGCTGGTGCTGCTAGCAGCAACATCATATTTGATACCAATTTGTGGGGTTTTATTGACTACCTGCCTAGAACCTGACTAAATTTTGAAAGCACTGTACACGGGTGTAAATAACATAGGCAAGGCCACGATGACAATAAAATTAGAAATTCTATATTTTAGAAGTATTTAGTTGAAAAGTAAATGACTCTACTACAATTAGTTATTTACAAAAATATTTTAATTATTAATTAAATCATCATTTCAATTATTATTAATTAAATTATATATTTTCAAGAAAGTCTCTGTCAGGTCTTCAATTGTTTAACAGTATTGTAACGATAGTGCCTTGCTTAAGCGAGGACTGACGTCGCCGCGGCGCGGGAATATTCGAGAAGAAACAAGAGTAAACGCGAGTGCGACTCCCCGATATAGAATATTCCGGCGGACTCGGGAAGGCGTGCGGCGTGGACTGACAGGCGCGCGGGCTGGCCCGGCCTATGTTCGCGAAGAATCTAGAAAGGCCAGGAATTATCACGAAGGTCGAGGCGCGGACTATAAAAGCGCGTAACGGACGCCGCGTAGTGAGTTCTTGCCTGGAAGCGCTACGAGTGAATACCAAGAGATCCACATAGCGACCGTGTGCAAATAAATAAGTGCTGTATTTACATAAATAGAGTTATTATAGTTATAAATAGAGTTGTGATTTTTAGTAGTGTTTAAAATAAATAAACTCTACACACACTGGACGTTTTCTTCGAACCCAAAACGTAACAACTGGTGTCAGAAGTGCGATTGAAGAAAATATAAGTGACAAGTGCGTGTAGTGATCATGGCCACCTTGGACAATTTAAAGGTGAAGGATTTGCGACAGGAGTTGGAGGATCGTGATCTGGACACGTCCGGAAAAAAGGAAGATCTTAAGAAGAGGCTATTAGAATATCTAATATCGATAGGCGAAGATCCAGACACGTACGTATTCGAGAGTCTCGAAACAAAGCTTCTCGAAATAAAGCTTCTAGAAAATTCTAGAAATACCGAAACCAAGCTTCAAGAAATTCTTGAAACGAAGATGCAAGAAAACTCTCAAAACATCGAGAACCTCAAAGCCGGATTGCAAGAGAAGCTTCTGGAAAACTCTCAAAACATCGAGAGACTGCAAGAGAAGCTTCTAGAAAATTCGCAAATTCTTGAAATGAAGATGCGAGAAAATTCTAGAAACATCGAAACCAAGCTTCTAGAAAATTCGCAAATTCTTGAAACGAAGATGCAAGAAAATTCTCAAAACATCGAGAGACTGCATGGGAAACTTCTTGAAAATGCTCGAAACCTTGAAGAGAAGGTTCTAGAAAATTCTCGAAGCCTCGAATTCAAGGTGAGAAGTCTGGAAGAGCAGCTACACGAGGAACTTCTAGAACATAAAGGAAACCTTGATAACAAGGTGAGAAGTCTTGAAGAGCAGCTACAAGAAAATCTGAAGATTGTGGACAATAAAATAAAAGAAATTGCTGAAAAAGCAGATAAAGACGACACACTGGATGCGAAAAAGTTCCAAGTAACTGCGACGGATTCCGTGATAAGGGAGGTCAAGTCCAGCATTAAACCACCAACCTTTGATGGGACCACATCATGGGATAACTACAAGAAACAATTTGAGGCAGCTGCTAGGGCTAATGGATGGACAACGCAGGAGAAAGCTATTTCTCTGACTATGGCGTTGCGCGGCAATGCGGTGGACATTCTTCAGACTTTGCCCGAATCCGAGCTGAACGACTTCGAAAAGTTAGTGAAGGCAGTCGAGGTGAGGTACGGCCACGGTCATCTCGAACAAGTATTTCAACTCCAGCTGAAGAATAGAATCCAAAAATCGTCGGAAACCCTACAGGAATTTCAATCAGACATTGCCCGCCTGGTCAGGTATGCCTACCCGAATGCCTCGGAAACTCTTTTGGAAACTCTTGGGGTCCATGCCTTTGTGGATGGCATAAGAGATGTGCAAGTACAGCAGGCAGTCAGAATGGCACGACCCAGGACGATCGTCGATGCATTGACCCATGCCTTAGAAGTGGAGGTAGCAAAAGAAACATCCAGGGGACATGCACGACTTCGGGGTGTTGAGCTGGAGGAAAATGGGAGAAGGTCCCTGCGCTGCTGGCACTGTGGTGAATTAGGCCATACCAGGAACAAGTGCAAGAAGTTTATGGAGAGCATGGCCAAAATGAAGCAGGAAAACTAAAAAGGGTCGATGCGAAGGGGCAACCATCGACTCGTGCCAAACACGCCCCACTGAGCGTTAAGGTGGCGACATTGCAGCATTTGTTGACAAGCCTATTCGTCGATGGAAAGATCAACGGACGACCGGGCTCATTACTGCTGGATACTGGCGCTACCAAAACCATTGTAAGACCGGATGTCATAAATCCCAAGCGGATAAAGTCCTCCAAGTGGAAGTTGAGGACGGCAACAGGAGAAAGAGCGACAGTCCTAGGAGAAACCCGAGCCACTATCGAGATAGGAAATTCTTCATTGGAGCACGATGTGCTGGTTGCTGACATCGAAGATGAAGTGATTCTCGGTATGGATGTGATGAATTCCTATGGCTTCCAGCTGGACCTGAAACAGGGCCTTTTGAGGATTGGTTTGGAAGAACATGTCCTGTATCAAAGGGGAGACATCCGAGCCAGAGTGCTTCTCAAGGATGACATAGTTCTTGCGGCAAGAAGTGAAGCTGTTGCAACGGCCACTTGGGATAAGAATATCACACAAACCAAGGTAGTACTCATGGAGCCAGCGTACCGGCACGGGAGGCTGGAAAAGGGCATCGTAGTAGGCAAGGCTTTGGTGGCGACAGACGGTAATGTACCAGTACGCCTTATGAACCTGAACGACTACGCAGTATCCCTGAAGAGAGGAGTTGTAGTAGGATACTGTTCAGCTATCTCCGCCGTCGTCCGTAACACCGAGGCGTGTGAGGTTGCCCCTTCCCAAGCACCCAAAAGTATGCCAGACTTGCTACCGCCAATCAGCAAGTCCCTGTCAAGTCACCAACGACAGAAAGTTTACCATCTGCTTCAACAATACCGGGACATTTTTCAAATTAATGGAGACCCAAACGGACGTACTGCGATAGTAAAGCACAGAATTGACACAGGTGATTCCAGACCCATCAGACAAGCCGCACGAAGATTACCGCTGGCCAAACGCGAAGAAGCCGAACAAATAATTCAGGACATGAAGAACGAAGGAGTGATTAAACCTTCCAACAGTCCATGGGCGTCGCCGGTGGTGCTTGTTAAGAAGAAAGACGGCTCCACTAGATTCTGTGTAGATTACAGACAACTGAACAACGTCACCAAAAAGGACAGCTACCCACTGCCTAGAATAGATGACACCTTGGATACTCTGGCAGGATCGGAATTGTTCTCCACACTAGATCTCAAGAGTGGATATTGGCAGGTCGAACTGCAAGACGAGGATAGGGAAAAGACCGCATTCACCGTAGGGTCGGGTCTTTGGGAGTTTACCGTGATGCCCTTTGGTCTTTGCAACGCCCCTGCCACGTTTGAGCGACTTATGGAGAATGTCTTACGTGGCCTGTCCTGGGAAACCTGCCTAGTCTATTTGGACGACATAATAGTTGTCGGTAAGACATTCGAAGACCATTTGAAAAACTTGGAGAACGTTTTTCGAAGACTTAGAGCTGCAAACTTAAAGTTGAGTCCAAAAAAATGTCACATACTTCAAGAAAAAGTAAACTACCTTGGCCATGTTGTCTCAAAAGATGGAGTCGCTGTTGACCCTGTTAAAATTAAAGCGATTAAAGACTGGCCTGTGCCTAGAGATAAACATGAGATAAGGAGTTTTCTTGGACTTTGCACCTACTACAGACGATACGTACCAGGATTTGTCGATATAGCCAAACCCCTGACTAAACTTACAGAAGATGCCCGACAATTCTGCTGGGACGAAGAATGTCAGCTATCATTCGAGCATTTGAAGCAACGTCTTATCAGTGCACCAATATTGTGTTACCCGTTGCCCGAAGGCAAGTTCATCTTGGATACCGATGCCAGTAATGTTGGATTGGGAGGCGTCCTATCACAGCTTCAGGACGGCGAAGAGAAGGTCATCGGGTACTTTAGTAAAGTTCTTTCTAAGCCCGAAAGGAATTACTGTGTCACAAGAAAAGAATTACTGGCAGTCGTTAAATCTGTGGAACACTTTTACAAATACCTTTACGGCAGGAAGTTCTTACTAAGAACGGACCACGCTGCGCTTAGATGGCTGCTTCAGTTTAGAAATCCAGAGGGGCAAGTAGCCAGGTGGATAGAAAGGCTGCAACAATACGACTTTGACATTGAGCACAGGGCAGGAAGGATTCACTGGAATGCCGACGCACTTTCTCGAAGACCTTGTCCAGTGGATTGCGAACACTGTTGCCGAGTAGAGAGAAAGTGCGCCGTTGTAGATAGAACCACTGCCGTGGATGAAGATTGGTCAACAGAACGATTGATTGCTGACCAGAAAAACGACCCCGATCTAAGACTTCTGTTTGATTGGAAGGAAAATGGACAGCGACCGAACTGGCAGGAAGTGGCTCCCGGTTCTTCAGCGCTAAAATCTTATTGGGCCCAGTGGGACTCGATTACAATGGAGGACGGACTATTAAAGAGAAAAATAGAAAATGATGATGGTACAACTTACACGTCACAACTATTGGTACCAAAGAATAGGATCCCACAGGTGCTGTCGCATATCCACGATGGTACATCCGGAGGACATTTTGGTATCCGAAAAACCGTCGAGAAGATAAAAGAGCGGTTTTACTGGTCGGGTTACCAGGACAATGTCAAGGAGTGGTGCCGGAAATGTAAAGTTTGCGCCGAAAGTAAAGGACCCCAGAAGAAGCCACGAGCACCGATGAGGCCATACAACGTTGGTAGTCCTTTTGAACGAATAGCCATCGATGTCGCAGGCCCCTTCCCCGAGACCGACAACGGCAATAAATACATCGTGGTAGTGATGGACTACTTCAGTAAATGGACCGAAGCGTATGCCCTTCCTGACCAAACAGCAGCCTCAATTGCAGACGTCCTCGTGAAAGAGCTGATTTGCCGCTTTGGTGTCCCACTGCAGATCCACTCAGACCAGGGCAGGAATTTCGAGAGTGAACTTTTTACTAAGGTGTGCGAGTCCTTGGGAATACAGAAGACCAGGACTACCCCGTTACACCCCCAGTCGGATGGCATGGTGGAAAGGATGAACAGAACCATGGGAAAATACCTTTCCAAGGTGGTTGCCGATCATCAGAGAGACTGGGACAACCACATCCACCTGTTTTTGCTAGCTAACAGGTCAGCTGTACAGGAAAGCACTGGTCGAAGTCCAGCCAGCATTTTATTTGGCAGAGAACTCAGGCTGCCCTGTGACCTGAAGTTTGGATCGAAACCTGGAGATGATGTTGCGGGTGAGGACTATGTGACCGACCTCAAGAGGAAGATGGATGATATCCACCAGCACGTGAGGCAGAATCTTCAGGATGCGAGCGAACGGATGAAAGACCGATACGACGTAAGGGGCAAGCAGGGAGGTTATCAACAAGGAGACCTGGTGTGGCTGTACAATCCTCGGCGCAGAAAAGGATTTTCGCCCAAACTCCAACGAAACTGGGAAGGTCCTTTTGAAATCGTTAAGCGGATAAACGACGTGGTGTACCGGATTAAGAAGCTTCCCTCAGGAAAACCAATGGTTGTCCACTTCAATCGTCTGGCACCGTATGAGGGCACCAACGTTGACGAAGAACGCGTGAACCAGATAGGTAAAGGAGACGAACTAGAGAAGTTCCTTGCTGAGTTCTCAACTGGCCGCAAGGTGCGGTATGGTGTCACGAAGGAAGAACGTCGTGACCTCTTTGCGATGCCGGATGATTACTCGTTGGCCCATTGCGTAGGATGCGATCTGCTTATGCGAAAAGGAATAGCCACGGTTTTTCGAAGGAAATTTGGGCAGATTCAAAAACTAAAGGAGCAACAGCCGGAGATCGGAAAAGCCCTTGAGTTGGAAACGAACAAGAGGCACATTTATTATTTGGTGACCAAGAATTCCTCGTTTGCCAAGCCAACTTACAACTCGATGTGGGCATCACTTCTGGATCTGAAACGCCGTATGTTGTTAAATGGTGAAAATAAACTGGCCATACCAAAGCTGGGATGCGGACTGGACGGGCTGGACTGGAGGGTAGTAAGGAACATGCTGGAGACCATCTTCAGGGACACCTCTATCCAGATCGTCGTCTGTTGTTTTAATCTGCGACCCCGTTTGCCAACTGAGAAAAGTGTCCAGTGCTATTTTTACAGTACGGGCACCTGCACAAAAGGACCTGACTGCCAGTACCTCCATGGGGATGCTGTTTCGGGGCGAAACAGTCTAAGAGGAGGGCAATGTAACGATAGTGCCTTGCTTAAGCGAGGACTGACGTCGCCGCGGCGCGGGAATATTCGAGAAGAAACAAGAGTAAACGCGAGTGCGACTCCCCGATATAGAATATTCCGGCGGACTCGGGAAGGCGTGCGGCGTGGACTGACAGGCGCGCGGGCTGGCCCGGCCTATGTTCGCGAAGAATCTAGAAAGGCCAGGAATTATCACGAAGGTCGAGGCGCGGACTATAAAAGCGCGTAACGGACGCCGCGTAGTGAGTTCTTGCCTGGAAGCGCTACGAGTGAATACCAAGAGATCCACATAGCGACCGTGTGCAAATAAATAAGTGCTGTATTTACATAAATAGAGTTATTATAGTTATAAATAGAGTTGTGATTTTTAGTAGTGTTTAAAATAAATAAACTCTACACACACTGGACGTTTTCTTCGAACCCAAAACGTAACAGTATATTTCTAAATTGTTAGAAATATGTAGTACATATTTCTAAATTAATAAATTGTTCAAAAGTTACTGCTTTCGTCCGTAATTTATTTTCTACTTTATATTTAATGTTTTATTTATATTAATTTCAAACAAAAGTAATTCCATCAGTTTTCCGTTCAATGTATTAATTGAAATATAATACACAATTATAGAATTGAATATAAAATTGATATAATTAAAATCTGATATACATATTTTACAAAAGATATTAGTATCTATGCATTTCTACTTCAAATAA
This sequence comes from Aphodius granarius, assembly GCA_963971325.1. NCBI lineage: Eukaryota > Metazoa > Arthropoda > Insecta > Coleoptera > Scarabaeidae > Aphodius > Aphodius granarius. Next base: position 16,477,606 of record OZ020222.1, on the reverse strand, counting down.
AACTCAACACGTCACAGAAACTAATAAATATTACATAATATTTGGTTATTAAATTTTGAAGAAATATTTAAATATATTATTTAAAATAAAAATATAAATCACATATTTATAATTTTATTATTAGTTACACATTTAACAAAAGTAATGAATAATTGTTGCTTTAAATAATTTATTATAATCGATGGTTGCTATTTTCTACAATACCCACATATTTGTCCTCAAAATAACGGCTAATAAAAATTCAACATGTTTAATTTTACAAGCAACAGCCAAAACCATTCGCCGGCATGCAAAAATAGCGGTTGCTGAGTGGTCACATTATGCTGGTTAACACCCGGTTAATAATCTATAGCAAGCAGCAAATACTAAAACACCCCACATTTTGATATTTTTGCATTCCAATTAACGTTGCAGCATAACTTCTTGACCGGCGAGTATTCATTATTCATTATGTGATCAGTATTTTTAACAACTGTATCGCTTAAAGCCATGTTTGCAGGGGCTGATTTAGGGGGTGGTTTTGTGGGTCTGGAGGCTCCCCGAAATATTCAAATTAAATTACGGTGTTTGCAATTTGGTTATAGCAAGCGGAAAACATAAACGTGTACAACACAATTTATCATTTGGAGCATTTTGGACCCAAAAAAAAAATTCTGGATCCGCCTCTGCCTGTTTGTATATTGGGAGAATATTTCAGGTGCATTTCTCCAGCCCCACCATGGTGGATTTTGAAATATCTCTTTATACCAAAATTTTGTGTTAGTTTTATGTCGAATTGTTCCGTAAAGAAAAAGTTTTGTTCCTCTTCCGTTCGCGAGATATAGGCATTTTTTGAGGGGGGGCTGGGGAAATGCCAGCCCCAGCCAGGTTTTGTGTCGTTTTGTTCCATTGAGAAACAGTTTTGTTCCGACCTATTTCCGGAGATATAGGCAATTTTCCGAGGGGGGGCAGAACAGCTTTTTTGGAATTTTGACATTTTCTCGATGCCACAGTATTGTATTAGTTTTGTGCCGAATTGTTCCGCAGAAAAAATGTTTTGTTCCGCTTTATTTTTGGAAATTTTCACAAGCAATTTTCCGATGAGCGATTTCTACTTACATTTGCGACATTGCCTATATCTAAATATATGTACTTATGTCAGTGTGCGTATCAATAAACTATGTACATATGTGACAAAAAATCGTGTCCAAGTATAGTCATAAAATTATTGTTTTACATTATTGCGGTAATAGGTACATCTCGTACTCCTGGTTACTATCACGGCGCCTCGCTAGCCAAACGGAGGCGACACGCTCGGCTCCGGCCGGGCGCTAGACGGAGAGAGTTGCATGTTTTGCAAGGTTTATTTTTTCTATGTTATAAGCTGTAAAAGTTAAACAAGCGCTGGTGGGCTGGCTGAGTGGTCACACCATGCTGTTAGCAGTCAGTAGCAAATAATACGCTAGTAAAACATCGTAGTATGACCAGGGCATAAAAGTCTTTCCACACGTAATTGAAAATCTAAATATATTTATCAAGAAATACACCGCATTTTGTCTGTTTCATCAGCATAAAAACATCATTGGTGCCAAAATCACTTGAAACTTGAATCACTTACAAGGAATGTTTTTATTACCTCAGGTAATTTACAGGTAAATAATTTACCTTTGATCATTACAGTACAGTCGCACAAATCTCTATACTCTCAGTATCTATTTGTATCAAGTAATATAGAGAAAAAATAAAACGTGGCGAGGCAAACGTGTGAAATACAGGAAAAGGGATGTAGTAAATTAAAAAATAATTACCAAATATGTACTGACAGGAAAATAAGTGAGAAATAAGTAATTCCGGGTAATACAGATGTTAAAAAAGTTACAAATAGGAAAAAATAGGAAATAGGAAATGTACGAACAAGTTCGCCTAACCACCTGTTCGCTCAAAACCTTGTCTTTTGTTATTTCTTACATCTCGTTGGTCAAGCCGAATGGTAGAGTACAAGAAATTCAAAAGGCGCCATCTGTGATCGAGAAACGTAACAATAAGCAAAGAACCTGCCTGAGATTAACTCCCTTCGACAGCATCGTCCCCTGGATTTCTTCTCCCTTAACTAACCTTCCGTTGACTAACTATAAATACATAAACAATGGTACAACATAACAAAACTGCACAAAACATTGCATACGGAAACTACCAACTTAAGCGCACAAAAAAAACGGTAATTTTTGTAATGATTTTAAACAAGCGCTCAAAACGCTATCGTAATCGCGAGTATTAGAGGAAATTTAAACAAATATCTAAGAAACCGTTTAAGGAGAATCATTTCAAATCACTAGCCGCACACTTTTTTTTCTGTCCTAGGTGACCGTGATTTTAAATCTGAGCGTAATTATTAATTCTAAGCAACATTTCCAAAGAAAATATTTCGATAATATTAATATTTCAGGTACTTTACTCCTATCAGCGATTAACTTTTTTTTAAACACCCAGTATATGGTGCGATATTTTTAAGATCTTATGATGGCATTCTTGATTTCAGACCTACCGCCAATTTTCATAAGGAATAAAATTTTATGAGAAATGGATAATAAAAGATTTCCCATTTGTGTCCAAGTTAGTGCCGGACCCTGTATAAATTGGCAAGCAATATGTGATTGATCTTTTAAATATTTACAGTCTTTGTCTTGGTATAGTTAAAGTTAAAGCATATCTGTGCCTGATATTCATGGTTTCATGGTATAAACATAACGAGAAACCAAATCCAAAGCATGAGATATCCTCTCCCGTCTCTCGAATTCCATATATAAAACGTAGGCAGCTGTTTTGAAGTTTTTGTATTTTTCCTGTGTGCAAACTATCGAGACAAGGATGATAAAAAGCAGCAATACTAAAGTGTCGCAAAGTTGTACTTTCAATTTGTGATTTATTGCCGGTTTTCCACCAAACGGACAAAACAAAACAGCAATTCGTGTCGAACAAAAAAAAAAAAACAGCAAAAGTTTGCAATCTTTGTGAAAACTCGACTGTTTTTGTTGTGTCCCGATCGAAAGCGGTAACATCAAAGGCTCAAAGGGTTTCGGCGTGTTTCCGAACTTCTGGATTATTATCTCTTATTTCTATTTTACCTATTAACTTCAATTATTAAATGAAGAGCGTAATTCCCCATGCAATCCAATGTCATCATTTTGAGGATCTCCCATTAATTGTGTGGCTCTTCTATATAAAAATGATTTCACCCAATACCTGTGTTGGAGTCGCTCTCTTTTTACTTACTGACTAGTACCTGAGAAGGAATGTATTGAATCTACAAAAAAAAAAACGCAGAAAAAAACGGAACAACGGATCGGGCTGAAATTTGGTACGCACATATATACACACATGGAACCGGGGGACGAACTGGATTGTTTTTGGTCACAATCTGACAATCGGAAGTAGCAAAAATGTTACATGCGTTTTCTTAGAGATTGATCCAATTTTGGCCAAACGAACATCATCTCATCCTGCGGTAACTTTTAATATGTATACAAATCAATGTTGAATGGATGGAATAGCGGCAAGTTCGCTTTCACGCTCATGGCAACTTGGTATCGACTGTGCGCGGCAAACCAAATCTACATCCACCTCTTCGGATCTGTATCATAGTTACGTGTCCCGACTTATATACGTCCGGATAGGTCCATGTCCTCAGCCCCCCCCACATTCGAAATTTAAAAGTTTTATTATGTCAAAGTTTTGTGCTGTTTTGTGCCGCAAACTAGAAGTTTTGTGCTCTTTTCGTTTTTGAGTTATACGCAAATTGAGTTGGGGGCCTGGGGACATGTCAGCCCCCCACTTTCAAATTTCGATTTTTTTCTGATGTCAAAGTTTTGTGCCGCAAACTAGAAGTTTTGTGCTCTTTTCGTTTTTGAGTTATAAGCAAATTTAGTTGGGAGGGCTAAGGACATGCTTTATTCAATTTTTGAAATTGAAACAAAATTTAACTTTTTTAGATGCCAGTTTTGTGCTGTTTTGCGCCGTAAACTGGAAGTTTTGTGTTCCTTTGGTTTTTGAGTTAACATTTTTCTGCATTTTCTGGAATATGGCATGTCCCCAGCCCCCCCCCCCCCCCCCCAACTAAATTTGCGTATAACTCAAAAACGAAAAAAGCACAAAACTTCTAGTTTGCGGCACAAAACTTTGACATAATAGAAATGTTAAATTTCGAATGTGGGGGGGGGGGGCTGAGGACATGGACCTCGTCCGAACATGTACCGCATCCGCGGATCTGTTTGGCGCGCGCGTTTGGCAATGGATCTGCCGGAACTGGATCTGTTTTGCGCGCGCGTCATTCGGAGATATGAAATACTAGACAAGTCTGATAATACAGTTCCAATGAAGACTTGTAGTTATCATTTAGTTTTGAATCTTTGTTTGGTTAACCCCTTGAGGTCGGACTTATTTGACGAGTCAGAGCAGTCATCTGAACCTTTCGTTATTCATATCGATGACGAGTTTTACTCGTAAATTGTACCCAAAAACTTAATAATAAAGAATAAACATAAGATTTAGAATAATAGATTTAAATTTTGCAAAAGAGTCAATTATTGTGATCTCACAATTTGAGGCGACATTGTGGGTATAAACCGTGTACATGTCTCCACTCCAAAACATTAGTTTATTTCAGTACTAGGTCCAGACATGGTTCCACATTACGCTCGGAACTGTATCCACCAGATCCGAGTCCGGATACGAATCCGACGAAACATATCCATCCGGATCTACCCAGCTCTGCTCCCCTCCATATGCGTGATGCCCTAAGCATATGCTTTTATATTGTTTATTGGTTAATGTAGCCCTACAATGCAATGTCCTCCAACGTTTGACAGCAATGACAAAATTCCAATGATTGTATGAAAGAGTTCATCAATATTTAATATTCACGAATATTGGGATAATATAAAATGACAAGTAGGTTACAATGTGTGGATTCTACAAACTTAATAAAACTGAAAACTACATATATAGTCCTAATATCCTAATTCACTAGCTCTTCCAAAAGTTGGCAACATGGAAACAGTCTGTATTGTTTTACATTAAAAATTTCGCTTATCCAATTAAACAAAAAACATTTTTAATCTTTATCCATAGCGACAGCTTTTAAGCTTTCTATAGCCATTTTCAAAGCACCAGCTTCAGTTTTGTTTCCACCAATAAATCCAGTGGAATGACAAAAGATGCACCCTTCTATACCGGCAATTTCTGATAATTTATCATCTCTAACACCTCTCCAGTCTATATGCAAAAAGACCCGACATATAAAACTGTCAAGTTGAATGGGTATACCCTGTACACGCCATGAGTCCGTCGAGTCGTGGAAAATGACAAACTTTATGTCTCCTTCAATGTTCATTTCTTTCTCCAAGTTAAATAAGTGTTCCTTCAATGGACATCGGTCTTCTAATTTGATTATTTCGCCTGTTTCGTAGTAGTTTTTTCTGTTAACAATTGCATTCTTAACAAGTTCTCGGGCTGGCCACCAAACTGTTGCAGCCTGAAATGTTTCAATTTGCACTATATAAACCAAACATGTTTATGAATTAAATAATTGAGTAGACCACCCACTGCTAACTAGTTAGCGGTTATGACAACAGCCCAAACTATAGTTTTAAACTATGAGGACAAAACCAAGAAGCGTGGTTTACACCAAAAGAAAAAGCACTAGATTATTGTGGTGAGGTGGAGCAGTTATGTTATCTGTTTTTGTGTCCGACCTCCTGCCATGTCATTAGATATTTTGGACGATAAAGTTGTAAATGTTTTGTGGTTAAAATTAAAGGTATTTCTTTCTCATTAAGACTGTTATACATTAGTATGTGCCTAAATATGACTAATGTTGCTAGTAATACGTGTACAAAAGAAATTAATTAAAATGAACACAAGGCGATCACATAAGTATTTAGTAAATAAAAGGGAAGAGTGTATGGATACTCCCCAGACGTCCGGAGTACCATGGTTTAAGAAGTGCTCATTGACCCCCAAATCATTTTTTACTACAAGCTGTCCCATGTACTGCTTCAACTTGGATGCTTTGCTCCCTATAATGTTAGCCATCTCCTAGCACTTAATTCAATTCAGGTGTAAAATGTAATGTTTGACGATTTGGTTGATAGCAAGTTAGCCTGAAAAATCTTTGATCTGTTTGTTCCTATTAATAATTTCCCTCTGTTCCAGTCTGAGGACTCTACAGGTGTGTTTTTTGCTGGGTTACTGGGTTGAGAACTGTCTAAATGCTTTGTTATGGTGGAACCCTTCATAATTTTAAAACTAGAGAGCTGGACTCACTGAACGAGAGGGCTATCGAGTGAATAGGAGTGACTGAGTCGCTTTGACAAGGCTGGGACTGGCAAATGATACAAGCCATCAGTCAAACGCCAAATTAGAGACGATTTCAATTTAGTTGAACACCGTGAAGTTGCATTCTGTTTAGCTGCACAATAAACTAGTTGTTCATTCAGAGGCATTGATGTTTTGCATTCATAAAATGTGTCTTGATATAGAAATTAAATGGAGCACAATTCTATGTAAGTCTATAAGTCCTGGGTAACTTTGTTAAATGTTGGTAGCATTGCATTCTTACAACGACCTGCAGTTACAGCTCGATTTCCAGGTTCAATTGGCTTATTGACTGGGATGCAATCTGGTTTTCTTTGTCTAGGGAATAGTTGCGGCAATGAGCATCATTACAACAAAAAAAATTGGCCAGTTCCTTACAAATATACACCAGGACAACAAGGTGACTCTTCTACTCCACTGGTTGACCCAACTCATGTTACTTTCATCTTTACACATCTAACTTGGTCTGATGAAAAATTTCGTGAAGACCGTGATGGCCAGGGTTTCCAGTAGGTATCCAATGAAACTGTTTCTCAAAATTTCCTATGCCAAAATCAAAGAAGGTATTTTTGTCGGATGAGATATTAGAGGACTGATAAATGAAGACAACTTTGCTAAATGTTTATCGGTCAAGGAAGCAGCAGCATGGATATCATTCGAAACTTCCTTGGCAATACAAAAAGTTAGGACTACAAAGGGATTGTTGCGAATCTATTGAAGAATTACTGCAAAATGGGTGTCCAAATGTCGTTGAAAATCCATTCTCATCAGGATTTCTTCCTCGACAACTTGGGTGAAACTAGTGACGAGCAAGGAAACCGACTATATCAAGATTTGAGAAAAGGATTGAAAAAACTAGAAAGGTTTTTGACATGAGGGTATGTTGAGCGATTACTGTTGGTCTCTTAACATGAAACAGACCCCAAAAAATACAAACGATGCAGTTCCACTGTATGTAGTTCATTTCTGATTTTTTGTATTTTACGAAATAAAGTAATGATTCTTCCTTAAAACACGTAAAAACGACTTTTACATATACATTAGAAGCTTTACCTGACTGCAAAAAACAGACTGCGGATTTGTAATCAGCACCAAAAGTTACTCTAAAATGTGCTTTCAGCTGCTTGTGTACAGATTCGTGTCAACTTGTATAGTTTAAGCTTTCAAATATATACAATAAATGTAATTTTTGTTGTTTATTTCTAGTGATAAATATGAAAATGTCCGCATAGTTTAAAAATAGAGAAAACTGCTATCTTAAGCTAAAGTGACTACGGGTACACCCAAGAATAAAGAATTGAACTCACTACATGACTAACCTCCACAACTCTGTCGCAAAATTCAGTGCCCACTAACTTCATAGCACTGGAAAACAATTCATCTGTTGACGTTGTATTTTTGGCATTCCATTCTGGGTTCAACCTATGCACACGAGCACTTAAGTGTGTATTAATCCTGTATTTTGGAAGACCTTCTGAGTACATAGGAACACCATTATCGATGGCATCTAATTCTTCAATAAAGCCTTCATAAACTGATAAAAAGATACCCTTCAGGCATTCTGTAGATGGCGTAAAGTCTGTCTTTTTCAGTACCTCGGATATAACTTGCATTCCATAATGCACATAAACCAGTCCAGCAGAACTTAATCTAAAAAAATTGGGTATTATATACATATAACAAAAATAAAACTAGCAATAATTTTACTTGATATTTTTCTCTTGAGCTATTTGCGGGAGAATAGTAGAGAATGTATGCTCAAAGCTCCTTTGGTGGTGATCATAACGTCTCCTTGCGTGATCATAAACTGCTCCGACATCCACAACAATGTCGCATGTGTCTAGTAACTAAAACACACAAGCACCACACAAAATTTACCAAAATTATCCTTAATTTTGAAAATAGAAAACATACAGGTTGATCTCTCGTTCTAATTATCTCCGCATCTTCATATTCCGGTAACTGTGTAAGCATATAACATGCTAAGGCTTCATCACAATGGAATACCCCACTGTGGGTTCCAATACGTTTCAATACACGTGCTTTTTTGCTTTCGTTTGCCATAGTGTTAAATCTACAAAAATAAAAAAATAAAGCGTAACTTTAAGGTTAGGGTTTGAACAATTTACACTTAAGTTGCGAAAATGCGTACGTACCCGTCCCATATAGTTTCTGCCACTTTGGAGGGTATGCCCAGAATTTTAGCGGGAATATTTGTCATTCGGGACAGACGAAACATAACCTAGTTACAATATTTTGATAGGAGTTGCTGATTGGTGGTTAGATGGTAACTTTACCGACTAAGGCGCTACGTCCTCACGATAATGTGAGACATTAGTTGAACTATCGTGAAATAGATAGCGTCATGCCGTTAGAAATATTTAATATGTAAGCATATCGCACAAATTGCCCAGTAGGGGCGGAAGAAAGTGAGTTATTGGTTGGTTTGTAATAATAATATATATTATAATAATATATATAATAAAATTGCAGTATCAGTCCTTTTTTTACACCAATAATTACAAAAACACAAAAATAGCCATCATTACAAAAGAAAACTAAATCAAATAGAACCAAGTCAGGAGGTTCAAACAATTGTTGGACATCATGTTTTTCATTGGTCCTACAATGAAGATGGAAGTACGCACCTTTTCTCATACACAATTACGCAAAAAGAGTACTACAGTACAGTATTCTGAATTTCCTTCCTGCAAAGTACAACTGTTGTTTGTAGAGTCCGTTCAAACTAAGAAGGTCACCCTGAAGTTGCAGCGGATTAAGATGCGCAGAGACTAATTTATCATTCAAGGGCGTAGAGTGTTTGGGAACTTGGAACGCATACATAAAATGTGTCGTGAGTTCGAAACCAAATATTGCGAAATTCTACGTTCATAGTCGTTAATAGTCGAAAACAAAATCATTGAAACATTATTTGAAGCTAATGCTAATAAACAATAATGAAATAAATGGAATCTGCAATATCTGCATGTGTGACTATCTTCTCGATGGTGTTTGAGGTTATGTCACATTGTGTCACATGACTCATATTGTATGTTGTTTACATGAGACGGTCGAATTATATGCAAAACAGTTCTGATAAAGTTTCAACAAGTCTAGAACAGGTGTGTAAAGTTAGGTATATACACAGCCATGAAGAAAGAGGATAAAAGTACAATTCATAGTGAGAAAGCGAGGTAAGAAAATTTCACAATATTCATTTTTCTTACATTAATTTTGTATTCTATATATTTTAGGAAATAGCGAATTTATTAATTGCCATGGTGAACACTTATGGAGAACATGGGCAATTGTGTACGTCCAAACTAGGGAATTCATATATAACATGGAAATTATTTAGGTGTTGACAAATGATTGCAACTCCTCCGTCATCGATTTATCCAACTTTTGGTTTAGTCGCATGACAACTTCTTCCGGGGGGCTTACACAAGGATCCAAGAACAGATGTTTCCGCTACATCAACTACTTTCTTTGCTTTGTTGCAGAAGCAATAATAGGTCAAAATTTAACCCCTTTGTATATCGTTTCAGTATTTTATTTTGCTTTTTTAGTTAATTAGTATCTGTATATGGAATTATTTAATAACAACTTTGTAAGTTGTACTTTTATGTTATTGACATAAATATTATTACAAAGCCTGTTATCACTTTATTTTATAAGAAATAAATGTATACATTGCCACATTCTTGTATTATTTTATTACATTTTAACTACTGATGGGCATAATGAAATGATTTCAAGAATCGAGTTAGTGGTATTCGAACGAATGTTCTGAAAATATTTTGTAAACGTTCTCGTTTATTTACCGATTCTCAAAATCGATTAGAAATCAAAAAATCTACAAAATATCACAAATATCACTCTTTACAATGGGTACCTGATATCTTGAATTAATAAGAAATATGCATTTGACTAATATTTTTTATCAAAGCTCTTTCTAATATTGGATAGAGGTTTGAAGTGATTGTAATAGTCGATGCAAAGATTTTTTAATGAAACTTGTATGCAACATCGAGAATAGATTATTTTAAGAATCTAATTATCTCCTTTATTATTTCAGGAATCGATTCATGATAATGCCCTCATCAGTAATCTTAACATTCTTTACTTAATATGCATTTTAAAGTTAGATAAAAATCTTCGTTGATTGAATACATTAAATTTAATGATCAATCTTCAATTGTGTTTTCACGAATCATACTTAACACGTACAGGAATTTCTAATTAAAGCTCCTGGAATGTATATTTCATAAATACTGAGACGACTGTTCTTAAAAATTTTACTAGAGAAAATCTAACCTCAAACATGATTACAAAATTCACTTGAACTGCAATTTATTGTCACTAGTAACACTGGGACATTATATTTTACAGTTTCCAATAGGTCATCATTCCCATGTATACAAGAAAACATGACTTTTGTTGCTTTTCCGTTTTTAAACCCCTTAGGAACGAGCCGCCTAATTTTACGACGAATCAAGGGCAACAGCTGATTTCTCGCGCATATTTTATTGTCGTTGTTGTGGTATTGAGTGCTCTTCTAAGTTTGAACGGACACACCCCCTGCATAATGCTGCCCTCTACTGGACAAAGGTAAAACTAACTTAACTTGAGCTGAGCTCAGAATCGTTGTACTCGCGATAAAGATGGAACAAATGTTCCGTCCGTGTTGGCTAAAATTGATAGCCTTCAGGATAGGCGATCTAACATATGCTTAAACTTTTAAAGAAATAAGACAATATTGTGTTTATAATAGAACTTCAATACATAAAATATTGTTGTTTGTACATAACTATGGAATCAATGGAAATACTAAATACATATAATAAAAGCCGAAATAATGCCGATATTTCCAAGGTTACCCGGTTTTCAAAATTGTTAACTTTGCGCACCTTTTTTCATTAGTAGATTTCATTCTTGATGATATTTTCTTCGATCATATTAATGTCCTCACATTTCCTATGGGTTTGACAAGTTTCATTCCATTTTGGAAAATGTTTACTCTAAATTTCCTGTCAATTTTTAGCAGCAGCTTATACATATTTTTTCTTTAAGCATATTTTTCAAAACATTTTGAAAATGTCAGCATACCTGTTCAGACTATTTTCTTCAAAAAAAATTGTTGTTTTTTTAATGCTTTCATTTACATATTTATAATTATAATTACCCCAAATAGTTGAATTGGAAACAACCTATTTATTAATTATTTCAATATTTCAAAAATATGCGACTGGACCGACAGAAACGACCTAACGGCCGAAAAAAAATTATTGAGATATTTGCATTTCAAGGTCAGCCGACGACTATGTTGTAATCATAAAAGGGCTAAAAGGCTCATTACAAAAATCGAATTTAAAAATCGAAATTCTCAGCAGGTATGTTGAAAACTGAAAACTCTTTTTTAATTTCATCAAACCGCAAAAGTGTTTCAAACTGACATTAAAAACAATATAGGCACAATATAGTGGACACCGGAGCCGATCTGCCGGCGAATTTATTATCAAAGGAAGCCGTCAAAGGCGGCCGCATTCAAAGTGCCGCAAACACGCCGACACCACTTCTACGGTTGCCCGTCAATAAGAAGGTAGCAATTCAATTTCTAATTATTTTTTAGCCAGTAATTAGCAACTGATTCTTCTGCAATAAGTATGATAGTAGACTCAGTTCGCTGTGGGCTTTCCAACGATGTATCGTTAATTGCAATCGGTTGCAAAAGTTGTAGTTGCTAACCTTTGTTTCTAATGCCACGGTCACACTAGGCTGTTTTATTAGCCGCTAGTTGCTGGTGCTGCTAGCAGCAACATCATATTTGATACCAATTTGTGGGGTTTTATTGACTACCTGCCTAGAACCTGACTAAATTTTGAAAGCACTGTACACGGGTGTAAATAACATAGGCAAGGCCACGATGACAATAAAATTAGAAATTCTATATTTTAGAAGTATTTAGTTGAAAAGTAAATGACTCTACTACAATTAGTTATTTACAAAAATATTTTAATTATTAATTAAATCATCATTTCAATTATTATTAATTAAATTATATATTTTCAAGAAAGTCTCTGTCAGGTCTTCAATTGTTTAACAGTATTGTAACGATAGTGCCTTGCTTAAGCGAGGACTGACGTCGCCGCGGCGCGGGAATATTCGAGAAGAAACAAGAGTAAACGCGAGTGCGACTCCCCGATATAGAATATTCCGGCGGACTCGGGAAGGCGTGCGGCGTGGACTGACAGGCGCGCGGGCTGGCCCGGCCTATGTTCGCGAAGAATCTAGAAAGGCCAGGAATTATCACGAAGGTCGAGGCGCGGACTATAAAAGCGCGTAACGGACGCCGCGTAGTGAGTTCTTGCCTGGAAGCGCTACGAGTGAATACCAAGAGATCCACATAGCGACCGTGTGCAAATAAATAAGTGCTGTATTTACATAAATAGAGTTATTATAGTTATAAATAGAGTTGTGATTTTTAGTAGTGTTTAAAATAAATAAACTCTACACACACTGGACGTTTTCTTCGAACCCAAAACGTAACAACTGGTGTCAGAAGTGCGATTGAAGAAAATATAAGTGACAAGTGCGTGTAGTGATCATGGCCACCTTGGACAATTTAAAGGTGAAGGATTTGCGACAGGAGTTGGAGGATCGTGATCTGGACACGTCCGGAAAAAAGGAAGATCTTAAGAAGAGGCTATTAGAATATCTAATATCGATAGGCGAAGATCCAGACACGTACGTATTCGAGAGTCTCGAAACAAAGCTTCTCGAAATAAAGCTTCTAGAAAATTCTAGAAATACCGAAACCAAGCTTCAAGAAATTCTTGAAACGAAGATGCAAGAAAACTCTCAAAACATCGAGAACCTCAAAGCCGGATTGCAAGAGAAGCTTCTGGAAAACTCTCAAAACATCGAGAGACTGCAAGAGAAGCTTCTAGAAAATTCGCAAATTCTTGAAATGAAGATGCGAGAAAATTCTAGAAACATCGAAACCAAGCTTCTAGAAAATTCGCAAATTCTTGAAACGAAGATGCAAGAAAATTCTCAAAACATCGAGAGACTGCATGGGAAACTTCTTGAAAATGCTCGAAACCTTGAAGAGAAGGTTCTAGAAAATTCTCGAAGCCTCGAATTCAAGGTGAGAAGTCTGGAAGAGCAGCTACACGAGGAACTTCTAGAACATAAAGGAAACCTTGATAACAAGGTGAGAAGTCTTGAAGAGCAGCTACAAGAAAATCTGAAGATTGTGGACAATAAAATAAAAGAAATTGCTGAAAAAGCAGATAAAGACGACACACTGGATGCGAAAAAGTTCCAAGTAACTGCGACGGATTCCGTGATAAGGGAGGTCAAGTCCAGCATTAAACCACCAACCTTTGATGGGACCACATCATGGGATAACTACAAGAAACAATTTGAGGCAGCTGCTAGGGCTAATGGATGGACAACGCAGGAGAAAGCTATTTCTCTGACTATGGCGTTGCGCGGCAATGCGGTGGACATTCTTCAGACTTTGCCCGAATCCGAGCTGAACGACTTCGAAAAGTTAGTGAAGGCAGTCGAGGTGAGGTACGGCCACGGTCATCTCGAACAAGTATTTCAACTCCAGCTGAAGAATAGAATCCAAAAATCGTCGGAAACCCTACAGGAATTTCAATCAGACATTGCCCGCCTGGTCAGGTATGCCTACCCGAATGCCTCGGAAACTCTTTTGGAAACTCTTGGGGTCCATGCCTTTGTGGATGGCATAAGAGATGTGCAAGTACAGCAGGCAGTCAGAATGGCACGACCCAGGACGATCGTCGATGCATTGACCCATGCCTTAGAAGTGGAGGTAGCAAAAGAAACATCCAGGGGACATGCACGACTTCGGGGTGTTGAGCTGGAGGAAAATGGGAGAAGGTCCCTGCGCTGCTGGCACTGTGGTGAATTAGGCCATACCAGGAACAAGTGCAAGAAGTTTATGGAGAGCATGGCCAAAATGAAGCAGGAAAACTAAAAAGGGTCGATGCGAAGGGGCAACCATCGACTCGTGCCAAACACGCCCCACTGAGCGTTAAGGTGGCGACATTGCAGCATTTGTTGACAAGCCTATTCGTCGATGGAAAGATCAACGGACGACCGGGCTCATTACTGCTGGATACTGGCGCTACCAAAACCATTGTAAGACCGGATGTCATAAATCCCAAGCGGATAAAGTCCTCCAAGTGGAAGTTGAGGACGGCAACAGGAGAAAGAGCGACAGTCCTAGGAGAAACCCGAGCCACTATCGAGATAGGAAATTCTTCATTGGAGCACGATGTGCTGGTTGCTGACATCGAAGATGAAGTGATTCTCGGTATGGATGTGATGAATTCCTATGGCTTCCAGCTGGACCTGAAACAGGGCCTTTTGAGGATTGGTTTGGAAGAACATGTCCTGTATCAAAGGGGAGACATCCGAGCCAGAGTGCTTCTCAAGGATGACATAGTTCTTGCGGCAAGAAGTGAAGCTGTTGCAACGGCCACTTGGGATAAGAATATCACACAAACCAAGGTAGTACTCATGGAGCCAGCGTACCGGCACGGGAGGCTGGAAAAGGGCATCGTAGTAGGCAAGGCTTTGGTGGCGACAGACGGTAATGTACCAGTACGCCTTATGAACCTGAACGACTACGCAGTATCCCTGAAGAGAGGAGTTGTAGTAGGATACTGTTCAGCTATCTCCGCCGTCGTCCGTAACACCGAGGCGTGTGAGGTTGCCCCTTCCCAAGCACCCAAAAGTATGCCAGACTTGCTACCGCCAATCAGCAAGTCCCTGTCAAGTCACCAACGACAGAAAGTTTACCATCTGCTTCAACAATACCGGGACATTTTTCAAATTAATGGAGACCCAAACGGACGTACTGCGATAGTAAAGCACAGAATTGACACAGGTGATTCCAGACCCATCAGACAAGCCGCACGAAGATTACCGCTGGCCAAACGCGAAGAAGCCGAACAAATAATTCAGGACATGAAGAACGAAGGAGTGATTAAACCTTCCAACAGTCCATGGGCGTCGCCGGTGGTGCTTGTTAAGAAGAAAGACGGCTCCACTAGATTCTGTGTAGATTACAGACAACTGAACAACGTCACCAAAAAGGACAGCTACCCACTGCCTAGAATAGATGACACCTTGGATACTCTGGCAGGATCGGAATTGTTCTCCACACTAGATCTCAAGAGTGGATATTGGCAGGTCGAACTGCAAGACGAGGATAGGGAAAAGACCGCATTCACCGTAGGGTCGGGTCTTTGGGAGTTTACCGTGATGCCCTTTGGTCTTTGCAACGCCCCTGCCACGTTTGAGCGACTTATGGAGAATGTCTTACGTGGCCTGTCCTGGGAAACCTGCCTAGTCTATTTGGACGACATAATAGTTGTCGGTAAGACATTCGAAGACCATTTGAAAAACTTGGAGAACGTTTTTCGAAGACTTAGAGCTGCAAACTTAAAGTTGAGTCCAAAAAAATGTCACATACTTCAAGAAAAAGTAAACTACCTTGGCCATGTTGTCTCAAAAGATGGAGTCGCTGTTGACCCTGTTAAAATTAAAGCGATTAAAGACTGGCCTGTGCCTAGAGATAAACATGAGATAAGGAGTTTTCTTGGACTTTGCACCTACTACAGACGATACGTACCAGGATTTGTCGATATAGCCAAACCCCTGACTAAACTTACAGAAGATGCCCGACAATTCTGCTGGGACGAAGAATGTCAGCTATCATTCGAGCATTTGAAGCAACGTCTTATCAGTGCACCAATATTGTGTTACCCGTTGCCCGAAGGCAAGTTCATCTTGGATACCGATGCCAGTAATGTTGGATTGGGAGGCGTCCTATCACAGCTTCAGGACGGCGAAGAGAAGGTCATCGGGTACTTTAGTAAAGTTCTTTCTAAGCCCGAAAGGAATTACTGTGTCACAAGAAAAGAATTACTGGCAGTCGTTAAATCTGTGGAACACTTTTACAAATACCTTTACGGCAGGAAGTTCTTACTAAGAACGGACCACGCTGCGCTTAGATGGCTGCTTCAGTTTAGAAATCCAGAGGGGCAAGTAGCCAGGTGGATAGAAAGGCTGCAACAATACGACTTTGACATTGAGCACAGGGCAGGAAGGATTCACTGGAATGCCGACGCACTTTCTCGAAGACCTTGTCCAGTGGATTGCGAACACTGTTGCCGAGTAGAGAGAAAGTGCGCCGTTGTAGATAGAACCACTGCCGTGGATGAAGATTGGTCAACAGAACGATTGATTGCTGACCAGAAAAACGACCCCGATCTAAGACTTCTGTTTGATTGGAAGGAAAATGGACAGCGACCGAACTGGCAGGAAGTGGCTCCCGGTTCTTCAGCGCTAAAATCTTATTGGGCCCAGTGGGACTCGATTACAATGGAGGACGGACTATTAAAGAGAAAAATAGAAAATGATGATGGTACAACTTACACGTCACAACTATTGGTACCAAAGAATAGGATCCCACAGGTGCTGTCGCATATCCACGATGGTACATCCGGAGGACATTTTGGTATCCGAAAAACCGTCGAGAAGATAAAAGAGCGGTTTTACTGGTCGGGTTACCAGGACAATGTCAAGGAGTGGTGCCGGAAATGTAAAGTTTGCGCCGAAAGTAAAGGACCCCAGAAGAAGCCACGAGCACCGATGAGGCCATACAACGTTGGTAGTCCTTTTGAACGAATAGCCATCGATGTCGCAGGCCCCTTCCCCGAGACCGACAACGGCAATAAATACATCGTGGTAGTGATGGACTACTTCAGTAAATGGACCGAAGCGTATGCCCTTCCTGACCAAACAGCAGCCTCAATTGCAGACGTCCTCGTGAAAGAGCTGATTTGCCGCTTTGGTGTCCCACTGCAGATCCACTCAGACCAGGGCAGGAATTTCGAGAGTGAACTTTTTACTAAGGTGTGCGAGTCCTTGGGAATACAGAAGACCAGGACTACCCCGTTACACCCCCAGTCGGATGGCATGGTGGAAAGGATGAACAGAACCATGGGAAAATACCTTTCCAAGGTGGTTGCCGATCATCAGAGAGACTGGGACAACCACATCCACCTGTTTTTGCTAGCTAACAGGTCAGCTGTACAGGAAAGCACTGGTCGAAGTCCAGCCAGCATTTTATTTGGCAGAGAACTCAGGCTGCCCTGTGACCTGAAGTTTGGATCGAAACCTGGAGATGATGTTGCGGGTGAGGACTATGTGACCGACCTCAAGAGGAAGATGGATGATATCCACCAGCACGTGAGGCAGAATCTTCAGGATGCGAGCGAACGGATGAAAGACCGATACGACGTAAGGGGCAAGCAGGGAGGTTATCAACAAGGAGACCTGGTGTGGCTGTACAATCCTCGGCGCAGAAAAGGATTTTCGCCCAAACTCCAACGAAACTGGGAAGGTCCTTTTGAAATCGTTAAGCGGATAAACGACGTGGTGTACCGGATTAAGAAGCTTCCCTCAGGAAAACCAATGGTTGTCCACTTCAATCGTCTGGCACCGTATGAGGGCACCAACGTTGACGAAGAACGCGTGAACCAGATAGGTAAAGGAGACGAACTAGAGAAGTTCC
The DNA here is from genome assembly GCA_963971325.1 of Aphodius granarius. Taxonomy (NCBI): domain Eukaryota; kingdom Metazoa; phylum Arthropoda; class Insecta; order Coleoptera; family Scarabaeidae; genus Aphodius; species Aphodius granarius. The sequence continues at coordinate 16,459,635 of OZ020222.1, read as the reverse complement.
TTGCTGAGTTCTCAACTGGCCGCAAGGTGCGGTATGGTGTCACGAAGGAAGAACGTCGTGACCTCTTTGCGATGCCGGATGATTACTCGTTGGCCCATTGCGTAGGATGCGATCTGCTTATGCGAAAAGGAATAGCCACGGTTTTTCGAAGGAAATTTGGGCAGATTCAAAAACTAAAGGAGCAACAGCCGGAGATCGGAAAAGCCCTTGAGTTGGAAACGAACAAGAGGCACATTTATTATTTGGTGACCAAGAATTCCTCGTTTGCCAAGCCAACTTACAACTCGATGTGGGCATCACTTCTGGATCTGAAACGCCGTATGTTGTTAAATGGTGAAAATAAACTGGCCATACCAAAGCTGGGATGCGGACTGGACGGGCTGGACTGGAGGGTAGTAAGGAACATGCTGGAGACCATCTTCAGGGACACCTCTATCCAGATCGTCGTCTGTTGTTTTAATCTGCGACCCCGTTTGCCAACTGAGAAAAGTGTCCAGTGCTATTTTTACAGTACGGGCACCTGCACAAAAGGACCTGACTGCCAGTACCTCCATGGGGATGCTGTTTCGGGGCGAAACAGTCTAAGAGGAGGGCAATGTAACGATAGTGCCTTGCTTAAGCGAGGACTGACGTCGCCGCGGCGCGGGAATATTCGAGAAGAAACAAGAGTAAACGCGAGTGCGACTCCCCGATATAGAATATTCCGGCGGACTCGGGAAGGCGTGCGGCGTGGACTGACAGGCGCGCGGGCTGGCCCGGCCTATGTTCGCGAAGAATCTAGAAAGGCCAGGAATTATCACGAAGGTCGAGGCGCGGACTATAAAAGCGCGTAACGGACGCCGCGTAGTGAGTTCTTGCCTGGAAGCGCTACGAGTGAATACCAAGAGATCCACATAGCGACCGTGTGCAAATAAATAAGTGCTGTATTTACATAAATAGAGTTATTATAGTTATAAATAGAGTTGTGATTTTTAGTAGTGTTTAAAATAAATAAACTCTACACACACTGGACGTTTTCTTCGAACCCAAAACGTAACAGTATATTTCTAAATTGTTAGAAATATGTAGTACATATTTCTAAATTAATAAATTGTTCAAAAGTTACTGCTTTCGTCCGTAATTTATTTTCTACTTTATATTTAATGTTTTATTTATATTAATTTCAAACAAAAGTAATTCCATCAGTTTTCCGTTCAATGTATTAATTGAAATATAATACACAATTATAGAATTGAATATAAAATTGATATAATTAAAATCTGATATACATATTTTACAAAAGATATTAGTATCTATGCATTTCTACTTCAAATAAAACTCAACACGTCACAGAAACTAATAAATATTACATAATATTTGGTTATTAAATTTTGAAGAAATATTTAAATATATTATTTAAAATAAAAATATAAATCACATATTTATAATTTTATTATTAGTTACACATTTAACAAAAGTAATGAATAATTGTTGCTTTAAATAATTTATTATAATCGATGGTTGCTATTTTCTACAATACCCACATATTTGTCCTCAAAATAACGGCTAATAAAAATTCAACATGTTTAATTTTACAAGCAACAGCCAAAACCATTCGCCGGCATGCAAAAATAGCGGTTGCTGAGTGGTCACATTATGCTGGTTAACACCCGGTTAATAATCTATAGCAAGCAGCAAATACTAAAACACCCCACATTTTGATATTTTTGCATTCCAATTAACGTTGCAGCATAACTTCTTGACCGGCGAGTATTCATTATTCATTATGTGATCAGTATTTTTAACAACTGTATCGCTTAAAGCCATGTTTGCAGGGGCTGATTTAGGGGGTGGTTTTGTGGGTCTGGAGGCTCCCCGAAATATTCAAATTAAATTACGGTGTTTGCAATTTGGTTATAGCAAGCGGAAAACATAAACGTGTACAACACAATTTATCATTTGGAGCATTTTGGACCCAAAAAAAAAATTCTGGATCCGCCTCTGCCTGTTTGTATATTGGGAGAATATTTCAGGTGCATTTCTCCAGCCCCACCATGGTGGATTTTGAAATATCTCTTTATACCAAAATTTTGTGTTAGTTTTATGTCGAATTGTTCCGTAAAGAAAAAGTTTTGTTCCTCTTCCGTTCGCGAGATATAGGCATTTTTTGAGGGGGGGCTGGGGAAATGCCAGCCCCAGCCAGGTTTTGTGTCGTTTTGTTCCATTGAGAAACAGTTTTGTTCCGACCTATTTCCGGAGATATAGGCAATTTTCCGAGGGGGGGCAGAACAGCTTTTTTGGAATTTTGACATTTTCTCGATGCCACAGTATTGTATTAGTTTTGTGCCGAATTGTTCCGCAGAAAAAATGTTTTGTTCCGCTTTATTTTTGGAAATTTTCACAAGCAATTTTCCGATGAGCGATTTCTACTTACATTTGCGACATTGCCTATATCTAAATATATGTACTTATGTCAGTGTGCGTATCAATAAACTATGTACATATGTGACAAAAAATCGTGTCCAAGTATAGTCATAAAATTATTGTTTTACATTATTGCGGTAATAGGTACATCTCGTACTCCTGGTTACTATCACGGCGCCTCGCTAGCCAAACGGAGGCGACACGCTCGGCTCCGGCCGGGCGCTAGACGGAGAGAGTTGCATGTTTTGCAAGGTTTATTTTTTCTATGTTATAAGCTGTAAAAGTTAAACAAGCGCTGGTGGGCTGGCTGAGTGGTCACACCATGCTGTTAGCAGTCAGTAGCAAATAATACGCTAGTAAAACATCGTAGTATGACCAGGGCATAAAAGTCTTTCCACACGTAATTGAAAATCTAAATATATTTATCAAGAAATACACCGCATTTTGTCTGTTTCATCAGCATAAAAACATCATTGGTGCCAAAATCACTTGAAACTTGAATCACTTACAAGGAATGTTTTTATTACCTCAGGTAATTTACAGGTAAATAATTTACCTTTGATCATTACAGTACAGTCGCACAAATCTCTATACTCTCAGTATCTATTTGTATCAAGTAATATAGAGAAAAAATAAAACGTGGCGAGGCAAACGTGTGAAATACAGGAAAAGGGATGTAGTAAATTAAAAAATAATTACCAAATATGTACTGACAGGAAAATAAGTGAGAAATAAGTAATTCCGGGTAATACAGATGTTAAAAAAGTTACAAATAGGAAAAAATAGGAAATAGGAAATGTACGAACAAGTTCGCCTAACCACCTGTTCGCTCAAAACCTTGTCTTTTGTTATTTCTTACATCTCGTTGGTCAAGCCGAATGGTAGAGTACAAGAAATTCAAAAGGCGCCATCTGTGATCGAGAAACGTAACAATAAGCAAAGAACCTGCCTGAGATTAACTCCCTTCGACAGCATCGTCCCCTGGATTTCTTCTCCCTTAACTAACCTTCCGTTGACTAACTATAAATACATAAACAATGGTACAACATAACAAAACTGCACAAAACATTGCATACGGAAACTACCAACTTAAGCGCACAAAAAAAACGGTAATTTTTGTAATGATTTTAAACAAGCGCTCAAAACGCTATCGTAATCGCGAGTATTAGAGGAAATTTAAACAAATATCTAAGAAACCGTTTAAGGAGAATCATTTCAAATCACTAGCCGCACACTTTTTTTTCTGTCCTAGGTGACCGTGATTTTAAATCTGAGCGTAATTATTAATTCTAAGCAACATTTCCAAAGAAAATATTTCGATAATATTAATATTCCAGGTACTTTACTCCTATCAGCGATTAACTTTTTTTTAAACACCCAGTATATGGTGCGATATTTTTAAGATCTTATGATGGCATTCTTGATTTCAGACCTACCGCCAATTTTCATAAGGAATAAAATTTTATGAGAAATGGATAATAAAAGATTTCCCATTTGTGTCCAAGTTAGTGCCGGACCCTGTATAAATTGGCAAGCAATATGTGATTGATCTTTTAAATATTTACAGTCTTTGTCTTGGTATAGTTAAAGTTAAAGCATATCTGTGCCTGATATTCATGGTTTCATGGTATAAACATAACGAGAAACCAAATCCAAAGCATGAGATATCCTCTCCCGTCTCTCGAATTCCATATATAAAACGTAGGCAGCTGTTTTGAAGTTTTTGTATTTTTCCTGTGTGCAAACTATCGAGACAAGGATGATAAAAAGCAGCAATACTAAAGTGTCGCAAAGTTGTACTTTCAATTTGTGATTTATTGCCGGTTTTCCACCAAACGGACAAAACAAAACAGCAATTCGTGTCGAACAAAAAAAAAAAACAGCAAAAGTTTGCAATCTTTGTGAAAACTCGACTGTTTTTGTTGTGTCCCGATCGAAAGCGGTAACATCAAAGGCTCAAAGGGTTTCGGCGTGTTTCCGAACTTCTGGATTATTATCTCTTATTTCTATTTTACCTATTAACTTCAATTATTAAATGAAGAGCGTAATTCCCCATGCAATCCAATGTCATCATTTTGAGGATCTCCCATTAATTGTGTGGCTCTTCTATATAAAAATGATTTCACCCAATACCTGTGTTGGAGTCGCTCTCTTTTTACTTACTGACTAGTACCTGAGAAGGAATGTATTGAATCTACAAAAAAAAAAACGCAGAAAAAAACGGAACAACGGATCGGGCTGAAATTTGGTACGCACATATATACACACATGGAACCGGGGGACGAACTGGATTGTTTTTGGTCACAATCTGACAATCGGAAGTAGCAAAAATGTTACATGCGTTTTCTTAGAGATTGATCCAATTTTGGCCAAACGAACATCATCTCATCCTGCGGTAACTTTTAATATGTATACAAATCAATGTTGAATGGATGGAATAGCGGCAAGTTCGCTTTCACGCTCATGGCAACTTGGTATCGACTGTGCGCGGCAAACCAAATCTACATCCACCTCTTCGGATCTGTATCATAGTTACGTGTCCCGACTTATATACGTCCGGATAGGTCCATGTCCTCAGCCCCCCCCACATTCGAAATTTAAAAGTTTTATTATGTCAAAGTTTTGTGCTGTTTTGTGCCGCAAACTAGAAGTTTTGTGCTCTTTTCGTTTTTGAGTTATACGCAAATTGAGTTGGGGGCCTGGGGACATGTCAGCCCCCCACTTTCAAATTTCGATTTTTTTCTGATGTCAAAGTTTTGTGCCGCAAACTAGAAGTTTTGTGCTCTTTTCGTTTTTGAGTTATAAGCAAATTTAGTTGGGAGGGCTAAGGACATGCTTTATTCAATTTTTGAAATTGAAACAAAATTTAACTTTTTTAGATGCCAGTTTTGTGCTGTTTTGCGCCGTAAACTGGAAGTTTTGTGTTCCTTTGGTTTTTGAGTTAACATTTTTCTGCATTTTCTGGAATATGGCATGTCCCCAGCCCCCCCCCCCCCCCCCCAACTAAATTTGCGTATAACTCAAAAACGAAAAAAGCACAAAACTTCTAGTTTGCGGCACAAAACTTTGACATAATAGAAATGTTAAATTTCGAATGTGGGGGGGGGGGGCTGAGGACATGGACCTCGTCCGAACATGTACCGCATCCGCGGATCTGTTTGGCGCGCGCGTTTGGCAATGGATCTGCCGGAACTGGATCTGTTTTGCGCGCGCGTCATTCGGAGATATGAAATACTAGACAAGTCTGATAATACAGTTCCAATGAAGACTTGTAGTTATCATTTAGTTTTGAATCTTTGTTTGGTTAACCCCTTGAGGTCGGACTTATTTGACGAGTCAGAGCAGTCATCTGAACCTTTCGTTATTCATATCGATGACGAGTTTTACTCGTAAATTGTACCCAAAAACTTAATAATAAAGAATAAACATAAGATTTAGAATAATAGATTTAAATTTTGCAAAAGAGTCAATTATTGTGATCTCACAATTTGAGGCGACATTGTGGGTATAAACCGTGTACATGTCTCCACTCCAAAACATTAGTTTATTTCAGTACTAGGTCCAGACATGGTTCCACATTACGCTCGGAACTGTATCCACCAGATCCGAGTCCGGATACGAATCCGACGAAACATATCCATCCGGATCTACCCAGCTCTGCTCCCCTCCATATGCGTGATGCCCTAAGCATATGCTTTTATATTGTTTATTGGTTAATGTAGCCCTACAATGCAATGTCCTCCAACGTTTGACAGCAATGACAAAATTCCAATGATTGTATGAAAGAGTTCATCAATATTTAATATTCACGAATATTGGGATAATATAAAATGACAAGTAGGTTACAATGTGTGGATTCTACAAACTTAATAAAACTGAAAACTACATATATAGTCCTAATATCCTAATTCACTAGCTCTTCCAAAAGTTGGCAACATGGAAACAGTCTGTATTGTTTTACATTAAAAATTTCGCTTATCCAATTAAACAAAAAACATTTTTAATCTTTATCCATAGCGACAGCTTTTAAGCTTTCTATAGCCATTTTCAAAGCACCAGCTTCAGTTTTGTTTCCACCAATAAATCCAGTGGAATGACAAAAGATGCACCCTTCTATACCGGCAATTTCTGATAATTTATCATCTCTAACACCTCTCCAGTCTATATGCAAAAAGACCCGACATATAAAACTGTCAAGTTGAATGGGTATACCCTGTACACGCCATGAGTCCGTCGAGTCGTGGAAAATGACAAACTTTATGTCTCCTTCAATGTTCATTTCTTTCTCCAAGTTAAATAAGTGTTCCTTCAATGGACATCGGTCTTCTAATTTGATTATTTCGCCTGTTTCGTAGTAGTTTTTTCTGTTAACAATTGCATTCTTAACAAGTTCTCGGGCTGGCCACCAAACTGTTGCAGCCTGAAATGTTTCAATTTGCACTATATAAACCAAACATGTTTATGAATTAAATAATTGAGTAGACCACCCACTGCTAACTAGTTAGCGGTTATGACAACAGCCCAAACTATAGTTTTAAACTATGAGGACAAAACCAAGAAGCGTGGTTTACACCAAAAGAAAAAGCACTAGATTATTGTGGTGAGGTGGAGCAGTTATGTTATCTGTTTTTGTGTCCGACCTCCTGCCATGTCATTAGATATTTTGGACGATAAAGTTGTAAATGTTTTGTGGTTAAAATTAAAGGTATTTCTTTCTCATTAAGACTGTTATACATTAGTATGTGCCTAAATATGACTAATGTTGCTAGTAATACGTGTACAAAAGAAATTAATTAAAATGAACACAAGGCGATCACATAAGTATTTAGTAAATAAAAGGGAAGAGTGTATGGATACTCCCCAGACGTCCGGAGTACCATGGTTTAAGAAGTGCTCATTGACCCCCAAATCATTTTTTACTACAAGCTGTCCCATGTACTGCTTCAACTTGGATGCTTTGCTCCCTATAATGTTAGCCATCTCCTAGCACTTAATTCAATTCAGGTGTAAAATGTAATGTTTGACGATTTGGTTGATAGCAAGTTAGCCTGAAAAATCTTTGATCTGTTTGTTCCTATTAATAATTTCCCTCTGTTCCAGTCTGAGGACTCTACAGGTGTGTTTTTTGCTGGGTTACTGGGTTGAGAACTGTCTAAATGCTTTGTTATGGTGGAACCCTTCATAATTTTAAAACTAGAGAGCTGGACTCACTGAACGAGAGGGCTATCGAGTGAATAGGAGTGACTGAGTCGCTTTGACAAGGCTGGGACTGGCAAATGATACAAGCCATCAGTCAAACGCCAAATTAGAGACGATTTCAATTTAGTTGAACACCGTGAAGTTGCATTCTGTTTAGCTGCACAATAAACTAGTTGTTCATTCAGAGGCATTGATGTTTTGCATTCATAAAATGTGTCTTGATATAGAAATTAAATGGAGCACAATTCTATGTAAGTCTATAAGTCCTGGGTAACTTTGTTAAATGTTGGTAGCATTGCATTCTTACAACGACCTGCAGTTACAGCTCGATTTCCAGGTTCAATTGGCTTATTGACTGGGATGCAATCTGGTTTTCTTTGTCTAGGGAATAGTTGCGGCAATGAGCATCATTACAACAAAAAAAATTGGCCAGTTCCTTACAAATATACACCAGGACAACAAGGTGACTCTTCTACTCCACTGGTTGACCCAACTCATGTTACTTTCATCTTTACACATCTAACTTGGTCTGATGAAAAATTTCGTGAAGACCGTGATGGCCAGGGTTTCCAGTAGGTATCCAATGAAACTGTTTCTCAAAATTTCCTATGCCAAAATCAAAGAAGGTATTTTTGTCGGATGAGATATTAGAGGACTGATAAATGAAGACAACTTTGCTAAATGTTTATCGGTCAAGGAAGCAGCAGCATGGATATCATTCGAAACTTCCTTGGCAATACAAAAAGTTAGGACTACAAAGGGATTGTTGCGAATCTATTGAAGAATTACTGCAAAATGGGTGTCCAAATGTCGTTGAAAATCCATTCTCATCAGGATTTCTTCCTCGACAACTTGGGTGAAACTAGTGACGAGCAAGGAAACCGACTATATCAAGATTTGAGAAAAGGATTGAAAAAACTAGAAAGGTTTTTGACATGAGGGTATGTTGAGCGATTACTGTTGGTCTCTTAACATGAAACAGACCCCAAAAAATACAAACGATGCAGTTCCACTGTATGTAGTTCATTTCTGATTTTTTGTATTTTACGAAATAAAGTAATGATTCTTCCTTAAAACACGTAAAAACGACTTTTACATATACATTAGAAGCTTTACCTGACTGCAAAAAACAGACTGCGGATTTGTAATCAGCACCAAAAGTTACTCTAAAATGTGCTTTCAGCTGCTTGTGTACAGATTCGTGTCAACTTGTATAGTTTAAGCTTTCAAATATATACAATAAATGTAATTTTTGTTGTTTATTTCTAGTGATAAATATGAAAATGTCCGCATAGTTTAAAAATAGAGAAAACTGCTATCTTAAGCTAAAGTGACTACGGGTACACCCAAGAATAAAGAATTGAACTCACTACATGACTAACCTCCACAACTCTGTCGCAAAATTCAGTGCCCACTAACTTCATAGCACTGGAAAACAATTCATCTGTTGACGTTGTATTTTTGGCATTCCATTCTGGGTTCAACCTATGCACACGAGCACTTAAGTGTGTATTAATCCTGTATTTTGGAAGACCTTCTGAGTACATAGGAACACCATTATCGATGGCATCTAATTCTTCAATAAAGCCTTCATAAACTGATAAAAAGATACCCTTCAGGCATTCTGTAGATGGCGTAAAGTCTGTCTTTTTCAGTACCTCGGATATAACTTGCATTCCATAATGCACATAAACCAGTCCAGCAGAACTTAATCTAAAAAAATTGGGTATTATATACATATAACAAAAATAAAACTAGCAATAATTTTACTTGATATTTTTCTCTTGAGCTATTTGCGGGAGAATAGTAGAGAATGTATGCTCAAAGCTCCTTTGGTGGTGATCATAACGTCTCCTTGCGTGATCATAAACTGCTCCGACATCCACAACAATGTCGCATGTGTCTAGTAACTAAAACACACAAGCACCACACAAAATTTACCAAAATTATCCTTAATTTTGAAAATAGAAAACATACAGGTTGATCTCTCGTTCTAATTATCTCCGCATCTTCATATTCCGGTAACTGTGTAAGCATATAACATGCTAAGGCTTCATCACAATGGAATACCCCACTGTGGGTTCCAATACGTTTCAATACACGTGCTTTTTTGCTTTCGTTTGCCATAGTGTTAAATCTACAAAAATAAAAAAATAAAGCGTAACTTTAAGGTTAGGGTTTGAACAATTTACACTTAAGTTGCGAAAATGCGTACGTACCCGTCCCATATAGTTTCTGCCACTTTGGAGGGTATGCCCAGAATTTTAGCGGGAATATTTGTCATTCGGGACAGACGAAACATAACCTAGTTACAATATTTTGATAGGAGTTGCTGATTGGTGGTTAGATGGTAACTTTACCGACTAAGGCGCTACGTCCTCACGATAATGTGAGACATTAGTTGAACTATCGTGAAATAGATAGCGTCATGCCGTTAGAAATATTTAATATGTAAGCATATCGCACAAATTGCCCAGTAGGGGCGGAAGAAAGTGAGTTATTGGTTGGTTTGTAATAATAATATATATTATAATAATATATATAATAAAATTGCAGTATCAGTCCTTTTTTTACACCAATAATTACAAAAACACAAAAATAGCCATCATTACAAAAGAAAACTAAATCAAATAGAACCAAGTCAGGAGGTTCAAACAATTGTTGGACATCATGTTTTTCATTGGTCCTACAATGAAGATGGAAGTACGCACCTTTTCTCATACACAATTACGCAAAAAGAGTACTACAGTACAGTATTCTGAATTTCCTTCCTGCAAAGTACAACTGTTGTTTGTAGAGTCCGTTCAAACTAAGAAGGTCACCCTGAAGTTGCAGCGGATTAAGATGCGCAGAGACTAATTTATCATTCAAGGGCGTAGAGTGTTTGGGAGCTTGGAACGCATACATAAAATGTGTCGTGAGTTCGAAACCAAATATTGCGAAATTCTACGTTCATAGTCGTTAATAGTCGAAAACAAAATCATTGAAACATTATTTGAAGCTAATGCTAATAAACAATAATGAAATAAATGGAATCTGCAATATCTGCATGTGTGACTATCTTCTCGATGGTGTTTGAGGTTATGTCACATTGTGTCACATGACTCATATTGTATGTTGTTTACATGAGACGGTCGAATTATATGCAAAACAGTTCTGATAAAGTTTCAACAAGTCTAGAACAGGTGTGTAAAGTTAGGTATATACACAGCCATGAAGAAAGAGGATAAAAGTACAATTCATAGTGAGAAAGCGAGGTAAGAAAATTTCACAATATTCATTTTTCTTACATTAATTTTGTATTCTATATATTTTAGGAAATAGCGAATTTATTAATTGCCATGGTGAACACTTATGGAGAACATGGGCAATTGTGTACGTCCAAACTAGGGAATTCATATATAACATGGAAATTATTTAGGTGTTGACAAATGATTGCAACTCCTCCGTCATCGATTTATCCAACTTTTGGTTTAGTCGCATGACAACTTCTTCCGGGGGGCTTACACAAGGATCCAAGAACAGATGTTTCCGCTACATCAACTACTTTCTTTGCTTTGTTGCAGAAGCAATAATAGGTCAAAATTTAACCCCTTTGTATATCGTTTCAGTATTTTATTTTGCTTTTTTAGTTAATTAGTATCTGTATATGGAATTATTTAATAACAACTTTGTAAGTTGTACTTTTATGTTATTGACATAAATATTATTACAAAGCCTGTTATCACTTTATTTTATAAGAAATAAATGTATACATTGCCACATTCTTGTATTATTTTATTACATTTTAACTACTGATGGGCATAATGAAATGATTTCAAGAATCGAGTTAGTGGTATTCGAACGAATGTTCTGAAAATATTTTGTAAACGTTCTCGTTTATTTACCGATTCTCAAAATCGATTAGAAATCAAAAAATCTACAAAATATCACAAATATCACTCTTTACAATGGGTACCTGATATCTTGAATTAATAAGAAATATGCATTTGACTAATATTTTTTATCAAAGCTCTTTCTAATATTGGATAGAGGTTTGAAGTGATTGTAATAGTCGATGCAAAGATTTTTTAATGAAACTTGTATGCAACATCGAGAATAGATTATTTTAAGAATCTAATTATCTCCTTTATTATTTCAGGAATCGATTCATGATAATGCCCTCATCAGTAATCTTAACATTCTTTACTTAATATGCATTTTAAAGTTAGATAAAAATCTTCGTTGATTGAATACATTAAATTTAATGATCAATCTTCAATTGTGTTTTCACGAATCATACTTAACACGTACAGGAATTTCTAATTAAAGCTCCTGGAATGTATATTTCATAAATACTGAGACGACTGTTCTTAAAAATTTTACTAGAGAAAATCTAACCTCAAACATGATTACAAAATTCACTTGAACTGCAATTTATTGTCACTAGTAACACTGGGACATTATATTTTACAGTTTCCAATAGGTCATCATTCCCATGTATACAAGAAAACATGACTTTTGTTGCTTTTCCGTTTTTAAACCCCTTAGGAACGAGCCGCCTAATTTTACGACGAATCAAGGGCAACAGCTGATTTCTCGCGCATATTTTATTGTCGTTGTTGTGGTATTGAGTGCTCTTCTAAGTTTGAACGGACACACCCCCTGCATAATGCTGCCCTCTACTGGACAAAGGTAAAACTAACTTAACTTGAGCTGAGCTCAGAATCGTTGTACTCGCGATAAAGATGGAACAAATGTTCCGTCCGTGTTGGCTAAAATTGATAGCCTTCAGGATAGGCGATCTAACATATGCTTAAACTTTTAAAGAAATAAGACAATATTGTGTTTATAATAGAACTTCAATACATAAAATATTGTTGTTTGTACATAACTATGGAATCAATGGAAATACTAAATACATATAATAAAAGCCGAAATAATGCCGATATTTCCAAGGTTACCCGGTTTTCAAAATTGTTAACTTTGCGCACCTTTTTTCATTAGTAGATTTCATTCTTGATGATATTTTCTTCGATCATATTAATGTCCTCACATTTCCTATGGGTTTGACAAGTTTCATTCCATTTTGGAAAATGTTTACTCTAAATTTCCTGTCAATTTTTAGCAGCAGCTTATACATATTTTTTCTTTAAGCATATTTTTCAAAACATTTTGAAAATGTCAGCATACCTGTTCAGACTATTTTCTTCAAAAAAAATTGTTGTTTTTTTAATGCTTTCATTTACATATTTATAATTATAATTACCCCAAATAGTTGAATTGGAAACAACCTATTTATTAATTATTTCAATATTTCAAAAATATGCGACTGGACCGACAGAAACGACCTAACGGCCGAAAAAAAATTATTGAGATATTTGCATTTCAAGGTCAGCCGACGACTATGTTGTAATCATAAAAGGGCTAAAAGGCTCATTACAAAAATCGAATTTAAAAATCGAAATTCTCAGCAGGTATGTTGAAAACTGAAAACTCTTTTTTAATTTCATCAAACCGCAAAAGTGTTTCAAACTGACATTAAAAACAATATAGGCACAATATAGTGGACACCGGAGCCGATCTGCCGGCGAATTTATTATCAAAGGAAGCCGTCAAAGGCGGCCGCATTCAAAGTGCCGCAAACACGCCGACACCACTTCTACGGTTGCCCGTCAATAAGAAGGTAGCAATTCAATTTCTAATTATTTTTTAGCCAGTAATTAGCAACTGATTCTTCTGCAATAAGTATGATAGTAGACTCAGTTCGCTGTGGGCTTTCCAACGATGTATCGTTAATTGCAATCGGTTGCAAAAGTTGTAGTTGCTAACCTTTGTTTCTAATGCCACGGTCACACTAGGCTGTTTTATTAGCCGCTAGTTGCTGGTGCTGCTAGCAGCAACATCATATTTGATACCAATTTGTGGGGTTTTATTGACTACCTGCCTAGAACCTGACTAAATTTTGAAAGCACTGTACACGGGTGTAAATAACATAGGCAAGGCCACGATGACAATAAAATTAGAAATTCTATATTTTAGAAGTATTTAGTTGAAAAGTAAATGACTCTACTACAATTAGTTATTTACAAAAATATTTTAATTATTAATTAAATCATCATTTCAATTATTATTAATTAAATTATATATTTTCAAGAAAGTCTCTGTCAGGTCTTCAATTGTTTAACAGTATTGTAACGATAGTGCCTTGCTTAAGCGAGGACTGACGTCGCCGCGGCGCGGGAATATTCGAGAAGAAACAAGAGTAAACGCGAGTGCGACTCCCCGATATAGAATATTCCGGCGGACTCGGGAAGGCGTGCGGCGTGGACTGACAGGCGCGCGGGCTGGCCCGGCCTATGTTCGCGAAGAATCTAGAAAGGCCAGGAATTATCACGAAGGTCGAGGCGCGGACTATAAAAGCGCGTAACGGACGCCGCGTAGTGAGTTCTTGCCTGGAAGCGCTACGAGTGAATACCAAGAGATCCACATAGCGACCGTGTGCAAATAAATAAGTGCTGTATTTACATAAATAGAGTTATTATAGTTATAAATAGAGTTGTGATTTTTAGTAGTGTTTAAAATAAATAAACTCTACACACACTGGACGTTTTCTTCGAACCCAAAACGTAACAACTGGTGTCAGAAGTGCGATTGAAGAAAATATAAGTGACAAGTGCGTGTAGTGATCATGGCCACCTTGGACAATTTAAAGGTGAAGGATTTGCGACAGGAGTTGGAGGATCGTGATCTGGACACGTCCGGAAAAAAGGAAGATCTTAAGAAGAGGCTATTAGAATATCTAATATCGATAGGCGAAGATCCAGACACGTACGTATTCGAGAGTCTCGAAACAAAGCTTCTCGAAATAAAGCTTCTAGAAAATTCTAGAAATACCGAAACCAAGCTTCAAGAAATTCTTGAAACGAAGATGCAAGAAAACTCTCAAAACATCGAGAACCTCAAAGCCGGATTGCAAGAGAAGCTTCTGGAAAACTCTCAAAACATCGAGAGACTGCAAGAGAAGCTTCTAGAAAATTCGCAAATTCTTGAAATGAAGATGCGAGAAAATTCTAGAAACATCGAAACCAAGCTTCTAGAAAATTCGCAAATTCTTGAAACGAAGATGCAAGAAAATTCTCAAAACATCGAGAGACTGCATGGGAAACTTCTTGAAAATGCTCGAAACCTTGAAGAGAAGGTTCTAGAAAATTCTCGAAGCCTCGAATTCAAGGTGAGAAGTCTGGAAGAGCAGCTACACGAGGAACTTCTAGAACATAAAGGAAACCTTGATAACAAGGTGAGAAGTCTTGAAGAGCAGCTACAAGAAAATCTGAAGATTGTGGACAATAAAATAAAAGAAATTGCTGAAAAAGCAGATAAAGACGACACACTGGATGCGAAAAAGTTCCAAGTAACTGCGACGGATTCCGTGATAAGGGAGGTCAAGTCCAGCATTAAACCACCAACCTTTGATGGGACCACATCATGGGATAACTACAAGAAACAATTTGAGGCAGCTGCTAGGGCTAATGGATGGACAACGCAGGAGAAAGCTATTTCTCTGACTATGGCGTTGCGCGGCAATGCGGTGGACATTCTTCAGACTTTGCCCGAATCCGAGCTGAACGACTTCGAAAAGTTAGTGAAGGCAGTCGAGGTGAGGTACGGCCACGGTCATCTCGAACAAGTATTTCAACTCCAGCTGAAGAATAGAATCCAAAAATCGTCGGAAACCCTACAGGAATTTCAATCAGACATTGCCCGCCTGGTCAGGTATGCCTACCCGAATGCCTCGGAAACTCTTTTGGAAACTCTTGGGGTCCATGCCTTTGTGGATGGCATAAGAGATGTGCAAGTACAGCAGGCAGTCAGAATGGCACGACCCAGGACGATCGTCGATGCATTGACCCATGCCTTAGAAGTGGAGGTAGCAAAAGAAACATCCAGGGGACATGCACGACTTCGGGGTGTTGAGCTGGAGGAAAATGGGAGAAGGTCCCTGCGCTGCTGGCACTGTGGTGAATTAGGCCATACCAGGAACAAGTGCAAGAAGTTTATGGAGAGCATGGCCAAAATGAAGCAGGAAAACTAAAAAGGGTCGATGCGAAGGGGCAACCATCGACTCGTGCCAAACACGCCCCACTGAGCGTTAAGGTGGCGACATTGCAGCATTTGTTGACAAGCCTATTCGTCGATGGAAAGATCAACGGACGACCGGGCTCATTACTGCTGGATACTGGCGCTACCAAAACCATTGTAAGACCGGATGTCATAAATCCCAAGCGGATAAAGTCCTCCAAGTGGAAGTTGAGGACGGCAACAGGAGAAAGAGCGACAGTCCTAGGAGAAACCCGAGCCACTATCGAGATAGGAAATTCTTCATTGGAGCACGATGTGCTGGTTGCTGACATCGAAGATGAAGTGATTCTCGGTATGGATGTGATGAATTCCTATGGCTTCCAGCTGGACCTGAAACAGGGCCTTTTGAGGATTGGTTTGGAAGAACATGTCCTGTATCAAAGGGGAGACATCCGAGCCAGAGTGCTTCTCAAGGATGACATAGTTCTTGCGGCAAGAAGTGAAGCTGTTGCAACGGCCACTTGGGATAAGAATATCACACAAACCAAGGTAGTACTCATGGAGCCAGCGTACCGGCACGGGAGGCTGGAAAAGGGCATCGTAGTAGGCAAGGCTTTGGTGGCGACAGACGGTAATGTACCAGTACGCCTTATGAACCTGAACGACTACGCAGTATCCCTGAAGAGAGGAGTTGTAGTAGGATACTGTTCAGCTATCTCCGCCGTCGTCCGTAACACCGAGGCGTGTGAGGTTGCCCCTTCCCAAGCACCCAAAAGTATGCCAGACTTGCTACCGCCAATCAGCAAGTCCCTGTCAAGTCACCAACGACAGAAAGTTTACCATCTGCTTCAACAATACCGGGACATTTTTCAAATTAATGGAGACCCAAACGGACGTACTGCGATAGTAAAGCACAGAATTGACACAGGTGATTCCAGACCCATCAGACAAGCCGCACGAAGATTACCGCTGGCCAAACGCGAAGAAGCCGAACAAATAATTCAGGACATGAAGAACGAAGGAGTGATTAAACCTTCCAACAGTCCATGGGCGTCGCCGGTGGTGCTTGTTAAGAAGAAAGACGGCTCCACTAGATTCTGTGTAGATTACAGACAACTGAACAACGTCACCAAAAAGGACAGCTACCCACTGCCTAGAATAGATGACACCTTGGATACTCTGGCAGGATCGGAATTGTTCTCCACACTAGATCTCAAGAGTGGATATTGGCAGGTCGAACTGCAAGACGAGGATAGGGAAAAGACCGCATTCACCGTAGGGTCGGGTCTTTGGGAGTTTACCGTGATGCCCTTTGGTCTTTGCAACGCCCCTGCCACGTTTGAGCGACTTATGGAGAATGTCTTACGTGGCCTGTCCTGGGAAACCTGCCTAGTCTATTTGGACGACATAATAGTTGTCGGTAAGACATTCGAAGACCATTTGAAAAACTTGGAGAACGTTTTTCGAAGACTTAGAGCTGCAAACTTAAAGTTGAGTCCAAAAAAATGTCACATACTTCAAGAAAAAGTAAACTACCTTGGCCATGTTGTCTCAAAAGATGGAGTCGCTGTTGACCCTGTTAAAATTAAAGCGATTAAAGACTGGCCTGTGCCTAGAGATAAACATGAGATAAGGAGTTTTCTTGGACTTTGCACCTACTACAGACGATACGTACCAGGATTTGTCGATATAGCCAAACCCCTGACTAAACTTACAGAAGATGCCCGACAATTCTGCTGGGACGAAGAATGTCAGCTATCATTCGAGCATTTGAAGCAACGTCTTATCAGTGCACCAATATTGTGTTACCCGTTGCCCGAAGGCAAGTTCATCTTGGATACCGATGCCAGTAATGTTGGATTGGGAGGCGTCCTATCACAGCTTCAGGACGGCGAAGAGAAGGTCATCGGGTACTTTAGTAAAGTTCTTTCTAAGCCCG
Organism: Aphodius granarius; assembly: GCA_963971325.1. NCBI lineage: Eukaryota > Metazoa > Arthropoda > Insecta > Coleoptera > Scarabaeidae > Aphodius > Aphodius granarius. The sequence continues at coordinate 16,442,033 of OZ020222.1, read as the reverse complement.
AAAGGAATTACTGTGTCACAAGAAAAGAATTACTGGCAGTCGTTAAATCTGTGGAACACTTTTACAAATACCTTTACGGCAGGAAGTTCTTACTAAGAACGGACCACGCTGCGCTTAGATGGCTGCTTCAGTTTAGAAATCCAGAGGGGCAAGTAGCCAGGTGGATAGAAAGGCTGCAACAATACGACTTTGACATTGAGCACAGGGCAGGAAGGATTCACTGGAATGCCGACGCACTTTCTCGAAGACCTTGTCCAGTGGATTGCGAACACTGTTGCCGAGTAGAGAGAAAGTGCGCCGTTGTAGATAGAACCACTGCCGTGGATGAAGATTGGTCAACAGAACGATTGATTGCTGACCAGAAAAACGACCCCGATCTAAGACTTCTGTTTGATTGGAAGGAAAATGGACAGCGACCGAACTGGCAGGAAGTGGCTCCCGGTTCTTCAGCGCTAAAATCTTATTGGGCCCAGTGGGACTCGATTACAATGGAGGACGGACTATTAAAGAGAAAAATAGAAAATGATGATGGTACAACTTACACGTCACAACTATTGGTACCAAAGAATAGGATCCCACAGGTGCTGTCGCATATCCACGATGGTACATCCGGAGGACATTTTGGTATCCGAAAAACCGTCGAGAAGATAAAAGAGCGGTTTTACTGGTCGGGTTACCAGGACAATGTCAAGGAGTGGTGCCGGAAATGTAAAGTTTGCGCCGAAAGTAAAGGACCCCAGAAGAAGCCACGAGCACCGATGAGGCCATACAACGTTGGTAGTCCTTTTGAACGAATAGCCATCGATGTCGCAGGCCCCTTCCCCGAGACCGACAACGGCAATAAATACATCGTGGTAGTGATGGACTACTTCAGTAAATGGACCGAAGCGTATGCCCTTCCTGACCAAACAGCAGCCTCAATTGCAGACGTCCTCGTGAAAGAGCTGATTTGCCGCTTTGGTGTCCCACTGCAGATCCACTCAGACCAGGGCAGGAATTTCGAGAGTGAACTTTTTACTAAGGTGTGCGAGTCCTTGGGAATACAGAAGACCAGGACTACCCCGTTACACCCCCAGTCGGATGGCATGGTGGAAAGGATGAACAGAACCATGGGAAAATACCTTTCCAAGGTGGTTGCCGATCATCAGAGAGACTGGGACAACCACATCCACCTGTTTTTGCTAGCTAACAGGTCAGCTGTACAGGAAAGCACTGGTCGAAGTCCAGCCAGCATTTTATTTGGCAGAGAACTCAGGCTGCCCTGTGACCTGAAGTTTGGATCGAAACCTGGAGATGATGTTGCGGGTGAGGACTATGTGACCGACCTCAAGAGGAAGATGGATGATATCCACCAGCACGTGAGGCAGAATCTTCAGGATGCGAGCGAACGGATGAAAGACCGATACGACGTAAGGGGCAAGCAGGGAGGTTATCAACAAGGAGACCTGGTGTGGCTGTACAATCCTCGGCGCAGAAAAGGATTTTCGCCCAAACTCCAACGAAACTGGGAAGGTCCTTTTGAAATCGTTAAGCGGATAAACGACGTGGTGTACCGGATTAAGAAGCTTCCCTCAGGAAAACCAATGGTTGTCCACTTCAATCGTCTGGCACCGTATGAGGGCACTAACGTTGACGAAGAACGCGTGAACCAGATAGGTAAAGGAGACGAACTAGAGAAGTTCCTTGCTGAGTTCTCAACTGGCCGCAAGGTGCGGTATGGTGTCACGAAGGAAGAACGTCGTGACCTCTTTGCGATGCCGGATGATTACTCGTTGGCCCATTGCGTAGGATGCGATCTGCTTATGCGAAAAGGAATAGCCACGGTTTTTCGAAGGAAATTTGGGCAGATTCAAAAACTAAAGGAGCAACAGCCGGAGATCGGAAAAGCCCTTGAGTTGGAAACGAACAAGAGGCACATTTATTATTTGGTGACCAAGAATTCCTCGTTTGCCAAGCCAACTTACAACTCGATGTGGGCATCACTTCTGGATCTGAAACGCCGTATGTTGTTAAATGGTGAAAATAAACTGGCCATACCAAAGCTGGGATGCGGACTGGACGGGCTGGACTGGAGGGTAGTAAGGAACATGCTGGAGACCATCTTCAGGGACACCTCTATCCAGATCGTCGTCTGTTGTTTTAATCTGCGACCCCGTTTGCCAACTGAGAAAAGTGTCCAGTGCTATTTTTACAGTACGGGCACCTGCACAAAAGGACCTGACTGCCAGTACCTCCATGGGGATGCTGTTTCGGGGCGAAACAGTCTAAGAGGAGGGCAATGTAACGATAGTGCCTTGCTTAAGCGAGGACTGACGTCGCCGCGGCGCGGGAATATTCGAGAAGAAACAAGAGTAAACGCGAGTGCGACTCCCCGATATAGAATATTCCGGCGGACTCGGGAAGGCGTGCGGCGTGGACTGACAGGCGCGCGGGCTGGCCCGGCCTATGTTCGCGAAGAATCTAGAAAGGCCAGGAATTATCACGAAGGTCGAGGCGCGGACTATAAAAGCGCGTAACGGACGCCGCGTAGTGAGTTCTTGCCTGGAAGCGCTACGAGTGAATACCAAGAGATCCACATAGCGACCGTGTGCAAATAAATAAGTGCTGTATTTACATAAATAGAGTTATTATAGTTATAAATAGAGTTGTGATTTTTAGTAGTGTTTAAAATAAATAAACTCTACACACACTGGACGTTTTCTTCGAACCCAAAACGTAACAGTATATTTCTAAATTGTTAGAAATATGTAGTACATATTTCTAAATTAATAAATTGTTCAAAAGTTACTGCTTTCGTCCGTAATTTATTTTCTACTTTATATTTAATGTTTTATTTATATTAATTTCAAACAAAAGTAATTCCATCAGTTTTCCGTTCAATGTATTAATTGAAATATAATACACAATTATAGAATTGAATATAAAATTGATATAATTAAAATCTGATATACATATTTTACAAAAGATATTAGTATCTATGCATTTCTACTTCAAATAAAACTCAACACGTCACAGAAACTAATAAATATTACATAATATTTGGTTATTAAATTTTGAAGAAATATTTAAATATATTATTTAAAATAAAAATATAAATCACATATTTATAATTTTATTATTAGTTACACATTTAACAAAAGTAATGAATAATTGTTGCTTTAAATAATTTATTATAATCGATGGTTGCTATTTTCTACAATACCCACATATTTGTCCTCAAAATAACGGCTAATAAAAATTCAACATGTTTAATTTTACAAGCAACAGCCAAAACCATTCGCCGGCATGCAAAAATAGCGGTTGCTGAGTGGTCACATTATGCTGGTTAACACCCGGTTAATAATCTATAGCAAGCAGCAAATACTAAAACACCCCACATTTTGATATTTTTGCATTCCAATTAACGTTGCAGCATAACTTCTTGACCGGCGAGTATTCATTATTCATTATGTGATCAGTATTTTTAACAACTGTATCGCTTAAAGCCATGTTTGCAGGGGCTGATTTAGGGGGTGGTTTTGTGGGTCTGGAGGCTCCCCGAAATATTCAAATTAAATTACGGTGTTTGCAATTTGGTTATAGCAAGCGGAAAACATAAACGTGTACAACACAATTTATCATTTGGAGCATTTTGGACCCAAAAAAAAAATTCTGGATCCGCCTCTGCCTGTTTGTATATTGGGAGAATATTTCAGGTGCATTTCTCCAGCCCCACCATGGTGGATTTTGAAATATCTCTTTATACCAAAATTTTGTGTTAGTTTTATGTCGAATTGTTCCGTAAAGAAAAAGTTTTGTTCCTCTTCCGTTCGCGAGATATAGGCATTTTTTGAGGGGGGGCTGGGGAAATGCCAGCCCCAGCCAGGTTTTGTGTCGTTTTGTTCCATTGAGAAACAGTTTTGTTCCGACCTATTTCCGGAGATATAGGCAATTTTCCGAGGGGGGGCAGAACAGCTTTTTTGGAATTTTGACATTTTCTCGATGCCACAGTATTGTATTAGTTTTGTGCCGAATTGTTCCGCAGAAAAAATGTTTTGTTCCGCTTTATTTTTGGAAATTTTCACAAGCAATTTTCCGATGAGCGATTTCTACTTACATTTGCGACATTGCCTATATCTAAATATATGTACTTATGTCAGTGTGCGTATCAATAAACTATGTACATATGTGACAAAAAATCGTGTCCAAGTATAGTCATAAAATTATTGTTTTACATTATTGCGGTAATAGGTACATCTCGTACTCCTGGTTACTATCACGGCGCCTCGCTAGCCAAACGGAGGCGACACGCTCGGCTCCGGCCGGGCGCTAGACGGAGAGAGTTGCATGTTTTGCAAGGTTTATTTTTTCTATGTTATAAGCTGTAAAAGTTAAACAAGCGCTGGTGGGCTGGCTGAGTGGTCACACCATGCTGTTAGCAGTCAGTAGCAAATAATACGCTAGTAAAACATCGTAGTATGACCAGGGCATAAAAGTCTTTCCACACGTAATTGAAAATCTAAATATATTTATCAAGAAATACACCGCATTTTGTCTGTTTCATCAGCATAAAAACATCATTGGTGCCAAAATCACTTGAAACTTGAATCACTTACAAGGAATGTTTTTATTACCTCAGGTAATTTACAGGTAAATAATTTACCTTTGATCATTACAGTACAGTCGCACAAATCTCTATACTCTCAGTATCTATTTGTATCAAGTAATATAGAGAAAAAATAAAACGTGGCGAGGCAAACGTGTGAAATACAGGAAAAGGGATGTAGTAAATTAAAAAATAATTACCAAATATGTACTGACAGGAAAATAAGTGAGAAATAAGTAATTCCGGGTAATACAGATGTTAAAAAAGTTACAAATAGGAAAAAATAGGAAATAGGAAATGTACGAACAAGTTCGCCTAACCACCTGTTCGCTCAAAACCTTGTCTTTTGTTATTTCTTACATCTCGTTGGTCAAGCCGAATGGTAGAGTACAAGAAATTCAAAAGGCGCCATCTGTGATCGAGAAACGTAACAATAAGCAAAGAACCTGCCTGAGATTAACTCCCTTCGACAGCATCGTCCCCTGGATTTCTTCTCCCTTAACTAACCTTCCGTTGACTAACTATAAATACATAAACAATGGTACAACATAACAAAACTGCACAAAACATTGCATACGGAAACTACCAACTTAAGCGCACAAAAAAAACGGTAATTTTTGTAATGATTTTAAACAAGCGCTCAAAACGCTATCGTAATCGCGAGTATTAGAGGAAATTTAAACAAATATCTAAGAAACCGTTTAAGGAGAATCATTTCAAATCACTAGCCGCACACTTTTTTTTCTGTCCTAGGTGACCGTGATTTTAAATCTGAGCGTAATTATTAATTCTAAGCAACATTTCCAAAGAAAATATTTCGATAATATTAATATTCCAGGTACTTTACTCCTATCAGCGATTAACTTTTTTTTAAACACCCAGTATATGGTGCGATATTTTTAAGATCTTATGATGGCATTCTTGATTTCAGACCTACCGCCAATTTTCATAAGGAATAAAATTTTATGAGAAATGGATAATAAAAGATTTCCCATTTGTGTCCAAGTTAGTGCCGGACCCTGTATAAATTGGCAAGCAATATGTGATTGATCTTTTAAATATTTACAGTCTTTGTCTTGGTATAGTTAAAGTTAAAGCATATCTGTGCCTGATATTCATGGTTTCATGGTATAAACATAACGAGAAACCAAATCCAAAGCATGAGATATCCTCTCCCGTCTCTCGAATTCCATATATAAAACGTAGGCAGCTGTTTTGAAGTTTTTGTATTTTTCCTGTGTGCAAACTATCGAGACAAGGATGATAAAAAGCAGCAATACTAAAGTGTCGCAAAGTTGTACTTTCAATTTGTGATTTATTGCCGGTTTTCCACCAAACGGACAAAACAAAACAGCAATTCGTGTCGAACAAAAAAAAAAAAACAGCAAAAGTTTGCAATCTTTGTGAAAACTCGACTGTTTTTGTTGTGTCCCGATCGAAAGCGGTAACATCAAAGGCTCAAAGGGTTTCGGCGTGTTTCCGAACTTCTGGATTATTATCTCTTATTTCTATTTTACCTATTAACTTCAATTATTAAATGAAGAGCGTAATTCCCCATGCAATCCAATGTCATCATTTTGAGGATCTCCCATTAATTGTGTGGCTCTTCTATATAAAAATGATTTCACCCAATACCTGTGTTGGAGTCGCTCTCTTTTTACTTACTGACTAGTACCTGAGAAGGAATGTATTGAATCTACAAAAAAAAAAAACGCAGAAAAAAACGGAACAACGGATCGGGCTGAAATTTGGTACGCACATATATACACACATGGAACCGGGGGACGAACTGGATTGTTTTTGGTCACAATCTGACAATCGGAAGTAGCAAAAATGTTACATGCGTTTTCTTAGAGATTGATCCAATTTTGGCCAAACGAACATCATCTCATCCTGCGGTAACTTTTAATATGTATACAAATCAATGTTGAATGGATGGAATAGCGGCAAGTTCGCTTTCACGCTCATGGCAACTTGGTATCGACTGTGCGCGGCAAACCAAATCTACATCCACCTCTTCGGATCTGTATCATAGTTACGTGTCCCGACTTATATACGTCCGGATAGGTCCATGTCCTCAGCCCCCCCCACATTCGAAATTTAAAAGTTTTATTATGTCAAAGTTTTGTGCTGTTTTGTGCCGCAAACTAGAAGTTTTGTGCTCTTTTCGTTTTTGAGTTATACGCAAATTGAGTTGGGGGCCTGGGGACATGTCAGCACCCCACTTTCAAATTTCGATTTTTTTCTGATGTCAAAGTTTTGTGCCGCAAACTAGAAGTTTTGTGCTCTTTTCGTTTTTGAGTTATAAGCAAATTTAGTTGGGAGGGCTAAGGACATGCTTTATTCAATTTTTGAAATTGAAACAAAATTTAACTTTTTTAGATGCCAGTTTTGTGCTGTTTTGCGCCGTAAACTGGAAGTTTTGTGTTCCTTTGGTTTTTGAGTTAACATTTTTCTGCATTTTCTGGAATATGGCATGTCCCCAGCCCCCCCCCCCCAACTAAATTTGCGTATAACTCAAAAACGAAAAAAGCACAAAACTTCTAGTTTGCGGCACAAAACTTTGACATAATAGAAATGTTAAATTTCGAATGTGGGGGGGGGGGCTGAGGACATGGACCTCGTCCGAACATGTACCGCATCCGCGGATCTGTTTGGCGCGCGCGTTTGGCAATGGATCTGCCGGAACTGGATCTGTTTTGCGCGCGCGTCATTCGGAGATATGAAATACTAGACAAGTCTGATAATACAGTTCCAATGAAGACTTGTAGTTATCATTTAGTTTTGAATCTTTGTTTGGTTAACCCCTTGAGGTCGGACTTATTTGACGAGTCAGAGCAGTCATCTGAACCTTTCGTTATTCATATCGATGACGAGTTTTACTCGTAAATTGTACCCAAAAACTTAATAATAAAGAATAAACATAAGATTTAGAATAATAGATTTAAATTTTGCAAAAGAGTCAATTATTGTGATCTCACAATTTGAGGCGACATTGTGGGTATAAACCGTGTACATGTCTCCACTCCAAAACATTAGTTTATTTCAGTACTAGGTCCAGACATGGTTCCACATTACGCTCGGAACTGTATCCACCAGATCCGAGTCCGGATACGAATCCGACGAAACATATCCATCCGGATCTACCCAGCTCTGCTCCCCTCCATATGCGTGATGCCCTAAGCATATGCTTTTATATTGTTTATTGGTTAATGTAGCCCTACAATGCAATGTCCTCCAACGTTTGACAGCAATGACAAAATTCCAATGATTGTATGAAAGAGTTCATCAATATTTAATATTCACGAATATTGGGATAATATAAAATGACAAGTAGGTTACAATGTGTGGATTCTACAAACTTAATAAAACTGAAAACTACATATATAGTCCTAATATCCTAATTCACTAGCTCTTCCAAAAGTTGGCAACATGGAAACAGTCTGTATTGTTTTACATTAAAAATTTCGCTTATCCAATTAAACAAAAAACATTTTTAATCTTTATCCATAGCGACAGCTTTTAAGCTTTCTATAGCCATTTTCAAAGCACCAGCTTCAGTTTTGTTTCCACCAATAAATCCAGTGGAATGACAAAAGATGCACCCTTCTATACCGGCAATTTCTGATAATTTATCATCTCTAACACCTCTCCAGTCTATATGCAAAAAGACCCGACATATAAAACTGTCAAGTTGAATGGGTATACCCTGTACACGCCATGAGTCCGTCGAGTCGTGGAAAATGACAAACTTTATGTCTCCTTCAATGTTCATTTCTTTCTCCAAGTTAAATAAGTGTTCCTTCAATGGACATCGGTCTTCTAATTTGATTATTTCGCCTGTTTCGTAGTAGTTTTTTCTGTTAACAATTGCATTCTTAACAAGTTCTCGGGCTGGCCACCAAACTGTTGCAGCCTGAAATGTTTCAATTTGCACTATATAAACCAAACATGTTTATGAATTAAATAATTGAGTAGACCACCCACTGCTAACTAGTTAGCGGTTATGACAACAGCCCAAACTATAGTTTTAAACTATGAGGACAAAACCAAGAAGCGTGGTTTACACCAAAAGAAAAAGCACTAGATTATTGTGGTGAGGTGGAGCAGTTATGTTATCTGTTTTTGTGTCCGACCTCCTGCCATGTCATTAGATATTTTGGACGATAAAGTTGTAAATGTTTTGTGGTTAAAATTAAAGGTATTTCTTTCTCATTAAGACTGTTATACATTAGTATGTGCCTAAATATGACTAATGTTGCTAGTAATACGTGTACAAAATAAATTAATTAAAATGAACACAAGGCGATCACATAAGTATTTAGTAAATAAAAGGGAAGAGTGTATGGATACTCCCCAGACGTCCGGAGTACCATGGTTTAAGAAGTGCTCATTGACCCCCAAATCATTTTTTACTACAAGCTGTCCCATGTACTGCTTCAACTTGGATGCTTTGCTCCCTATAATGTTAGCCATCTCCTAGCACTTAATTCAATTCAGGTGTAAAATGTAATGTTTGACGATTTGGTTGATAGCAAGTTAGCCTGAAAAATCTTTGATCTGTTTGTTCCTATTAATAATTTCCCTCTGTTCCAGTCTGAGGACTCTACAGGTGTGTTTTTTGCTGGGTTACTGGGTTGAGAACTGTCTAAATGCTTTGTTATGGTGGAACCCTTCATAATTTTAAAACTAGAGAGCTGGACTCACTGAACGAGAGGGCTATCGAGTGAATAGGAGTGACTGAGTCGCTTTGACAAGGCTGGGACTGGCAAATGATACAAGCCATCAGTCAAACGCCAAATTAGAGACGATTTCAATTTAGTTGAACACCGTGAAGTTGCATTCTGTTTAGCTGCACAATAAACTAGTTGTTCATTCAGAGGCATTGATGTTTTGCATTCATAAAATGTGTCTTGATATAGAAATTAAATGGAGCACAATTCTATGTAAGTCTATAAGTCCTGGGTAACTTTGTTAAATGTTGGTAGCATTGCATTCTTACAACGACCTGCAGTTACAGCTCGATTTCCAGGTTCAATTGGCTTATTGACTGGGATGCAATCTGGTTTTCTTTGTCTAGGGAATAGTTGCGGCAATGAGCATCATTACAACAAAAAAAATTGGCCAGTTCCTTACAAATATACACCAGGACAACAAGGTGACTCTTCTACTCCACTGGTTGACCCAACTCATGTTACTTTCATCTTTACACATCTAACTTGGTCTGATGAAAAATTTCGTGAAGACCGTGATGGCCAGGGTTTCCAGTAGGTATCCAATGAAACTGTTTCTCAAAATTTCCTATGCCAAAATCAAAGAAGGTATTTTTGTCGGATGAGATATTAGAGGACTGATAAATGAAGACAACTTTGCTAAATGTTTATCGGTCAAGGAAGCAGCAGCATGGATATCATTCGAAACTTCCTTGGCAATACAAAAAGTTAGGACTACAAAGGGATTGTTGCGAATCTATTGAAGAATTACTGCAAAATGGGTGTCCAAATGTCGTTGAAAATCCATTCTCATCAGGATTTCTTCCTCGACAACTTGGGTGAAACTAGTGACGAGCAAGGAAACCGACTATATCAAGATTTGAGAAAAGGATTGAAAAAACTAGAAAGGTTTTTGACATGAGGGTATGTTGAGCGATTACTGTTGGTCTCTTAACATGAAACAGACCCCAAAAAATACAAACGATGCAGTTCCACTGTATGTAGTTCATTTCTGATTTTTGGTATTTTACGAAATAAAGTAATGATTCTTCCTTAAAACACGTAAAAACGACTTTTACATATACATTAGAAGCTTTACCTGACTGCAAAAAACAGACTGCGGATTTGTAATCAGCACCAAAAGTTACTCTAAAATGTGCTTTCAGCTGCTTGTGTACAGATTCGTGTCAACTTGTATAGTTTAAGCTTTCAAATATATACAATAAATGTAATTTTTGTTGTTTATTTCTAGTGATAAATATGAAAATGTCCGCATAGTTTAAAAATAGAGAAAACTGCTATCTTAAGCTAAAGTGACTACGGGTACACCCAAGAATAAAGAATTGAACTCACTACATGACTAACCTCCACAACTCTGTCGCAAAATTCAGTGCCCACTAACTTCATAGCACTGGAAAACAATTCATCTGTTGACGTTGTATTTTTGGCATTCCATTCTGGGTTCAACCTATGCACACGAGCACTTAAGTGTGTATTAATCCTGTATTTTGGAAGACCTTCTGAGTACATAGGAACACCATTATCGATGGCATCTAATTCTTCAATAAAGCCTTCATAAACTGATAAAAAGATACCCTTCAGGCATTCTGTAGATGGCGTAAAGTCTGTCTTTTTCAGTACCTCGGATATAACTTGCATTCCATAATGCACATAAACCAGTCCAGCAGAACTTAATCTAAAAAAAATTGGGTATTATATACATATAACAAAAATAAAACTAGCAATAATTTTACTTGATATTTTTCTCTTGAGCTATTTGCGGGAGAATAGTAGAGAATGTATGCTCAAAGCTCCTTTGGTGGTGATCATAACGTCTCCTTGCGTGATCATAAACTGCTCCGACATCCACAACAATGTCGCATGTGTCTAGTAACTAAAACACACAAGCACCACACAAAATTTACCAAAATTATCCTTATTTTTGAAAATAGAAAACATACAGGTTGATCTCTCGTTCTAATTATCTCCGCATCTTCATATTCCGGTAACTGTGTAAGCATATAACATGCTAAGGCTTCATCACAATGGAATACCCCACTGTGGGTTCCAATACGTTTCAATACACGTGCTTTTTTGCTTTCGTTTGCCATAGTGTTAAATCTACAAAAATAAAAAAAATAAAGCGTAACTTTAAGGTTAGGGTTTGAACAATTTACACTTAAGTTGCGAAAATGCGTACGTACCCGTCCCATATAGTTTCTGCCACTTTGGAGGGTATGCCCAGAATTTTAGCGGGAATATTTGTCATTCGGGACAGACGAAACATAACCTAGTTACACAATATTTAATATGTAAGCATATCGCACAAATTGCCCAGTAGGGGCGGAAGAAAGTGAGTTATTGGTTGGTTTGTAATAATAATATATATAATAATAATAATATATATAATAAAATTGCAGTATCAGTCCTTTTTTTACACCAATAATTACAAAAACACAAAAATAGCCATCATTACAAAAGAAAACTAAATCAAATAGAACCAAGTCAGGAGATTCAAACAATTGTTGGACATCATGTTTTTCATTGGTCCTACAGCGAAGATGGAAGTACGCACCTTTTCTCATACACAATTACGCAAAAAGAGTACTACAGTACAGTATTCTGAATTTCCTTCCTGCAAAGTACAACCGTTGTTTGTACATGCATGTTATAGCGTTGTTTGTACATATTATAGTTAGTCAACCGACACCCCCAGCATAATGCTGCCCTCTATTGGACAAAGGTAAAACTAACGTAACTTGAGCTGAGCTCAGAATCGTTGTACTCGCGATAAAGATGGAACAAATGTTCCGTCCGTGTTGGTTAAAATTGATAGCCTTCAGTCAGCCCACAAGGATAGGCGATCTAACATATGCTTAAACTTTTAAAGAAATAAGACAATATTGTGTTTATAATAGAACTTCAATACATAAAATATTGTTGTTTGTACATAACTATGGAATCATTGGAAATACTAAATACATATAATAAAAACCGAAATAATGCCGATATTTCCAAGGTTACCCGGTTTTCAAAATTGTTAACTTTGCGCACCTTTTTTCATTAGTAGATTTCATTCTTGATGATATTTTCTTGGATCATATTAATGTTCTCACCAGTCATTCCATTCTGGAAAATTTTTACTCTAAATTTCCTGTCAATTTTTAGCAGCAGCTTAGACATATTTTTTCTTTAAGCATATTTTTCAAAACATTTTGAAAATGTCAGCATACCTGTTCAGACTATTTTCTTAAAAAAAAATTGTTGTTTTTTTAATGCTTTCATTTACATATTTATAATTATAATTACCCCAAATAGTTGAATTGGAAACAACCTATTTATTAATTATTTCAATATTTCAAAATTATGTGACTGGACCGACAGAAACGACCTGACGGCCGAAAAAAAATTATTGAGATATTTGCATTTCAAGGTCAGCCGACGACTATGTTGTAATCATAAAAGGCTCATTACAAAAATCGCATTTAAAAATCGAAATTCTCAGCAGGTATGTTGAAAACTGAAAACTCTTTTTTAATTTCATCAAACCGCAAAAGTGTTTATTTCACCCACCAATTGTTAAAAATTTGCGTTGCAATAACTATGGTAGGTAGGTGGAAGTCTCAGCTATCTTTTGATGTATATATCGATAAGATTTAATCTTGCAAAAAGTTTGCACAAAAGGATTTACATAGTACTGTTCGCCGTCGACCAATAGCCGATGGAAAAAGTGCCTTGAATTCATTAATTTATTTCACCCACTAATTATTCAAAATTTGCGTTGCAATAACTATGGTAGGTAGGTGGAAGTTTCAGCTATCTTTTGATGTATATATCGATAAGATTTAATCTTGCAAAAAGTTTGCACAAAAGGATTTACATAGTACTGTTCGCCGTCGACCAATAGCCGATGGAAAAAGTGCCTTGAATTCATTAATTTATTTCACCCACTAATTATTCAAAATTTGCGTTGCAATAACTATGGTAGGTAGGTGGAAGTCTCAGCTATCTTTTGATGTATATATCGATAAGATTTAATCTTGCAAAAAGTTTGCACAAAAGGATTTACATAGTACTGTTCGCCGTCGACCAATAGCCGATGGAAAAAGTGCCTTGAATTCATTAATTTATTTCACCCACTAATTATTCAAAATTTGCGTTGCAATAACTATGGTAGGTAGGTGGAAGTTTCAGCTATCTTTTGATGTATATATCGATAAGATTTAATCTTGCAAAAAGTTTGCACAAAAGGATTTACATAGCGCTGTTCGCCGTCGACCAATAGCCGATGGAAAAAGTGTCTGGAATTCACTAATTTATTTCATCCGCTTATTGTTATAATTTTGTTCTGCACTTACTATGATGGGTAAAGGCAGGTCTCAGCTGTCTTTTGATGTATTTATCGATATGATCACACAAAGCGAATACGTTTGTTTAACTTAACTTAGGTGGGACTACATATGGTACCCGGATATTAAAAATACTCATATTTGATTAATTTATTTGAGGCACTTAATAAGTATAATGAAGTATTGGCGAAGATATGCGTTTCAAAGATATGGAAATTCATTGAAATTTTGACTTTCTTTTTAATTTTTTAGGTACTAGTTATTAATTGATCCCGTTGCAATAACTATGGTAGACTCAGCTCGTCATGGGCTTTCCAACGGTGTGTAGTTCATTGCAATCGAATGAAAAAAATTTTGTTGCTGTCATTTGTTGCTAACTTCACACAGCTAAAGCATGAGATATCCTCTCCCGTCTCTCGAATTTCATATATAAAACGTAGGCAGCTGTTTTGAAGTTTTTGTATTTTCCCTGTGTGCAAACTATCGAGACAAGGATGATAAAAAGCAACAATACTAAAGTGTCGCAAAGTTGTACTTTCAATTTGTCATTTATTGCCGGTTTTCCACCAAACGGACAAAACAAAACAGCAATTCGTGTCGAAAAAAAAAAAACAGCAAAAGTTTGCAATCTTTGTGAAAACTCGACTGTTTTTGTTGTGTCCCGATCGAAAGCGATAACATCAAAGGCTCAAAGGGTTTCGGCGTGTTTCCGAACTTCTGGATTATTATCTCTTATTTCTATTTTACCTATTAACTTCAATTATTAAATGAAGAGCGTAATTCCCCATGCAATCCAATGTCATCATTTTGAGGATCTCCCATTAATTGTGTGGCTCTTCTATATAAAAATGATTTCACCCAATACCTGTGTTGGAGTCGCTCTCTTTTTACTTACTGACTAGTACCTGAGAAGGAATGTATTGAATCTACAAAAAAAAAAAACGCAGAAAAAAACGGAACAACGGATCGGGCTGAAATTTGGTACGCACATATATACACACATGGAACCGGGGGACGAACTGGATTGTTTTTGGTCACAATCTGACAATCGGAAGTAGCAAAAATGTTACATGCGTTTTCTTAGAGATTGATCCAATTTTGGCCAAACGAACATCATCTCATCCTGCGGTAACTTTTAATATGTATACAAATCAATGGGATGGGCGGTTTAGGCGATATAGAATACGGATGCGGGTTCTCCACCTACTGGCCAATATGCCTAATGCATTTTCGATACACCTTTTTCCTCTGCTTAGCCGATAATTATAAATTAGTTTCTCTTCGGGTAATAATTTTCCTCCGTAGGATCTAAGCATATGTTGTGTAGTGGACAGGCTTTGTCGCCGACAAAATAATGTGGAAATTCTACATTTGTTCCCGGGAGGGGGGCATTTTTTGGTAAATTTAGAGAAACTTTTCTAAATTATAATGAGCCGGAGTGAGGAGGATATTTGATGGCAACATGCTTCCCGTTGATTGCTCCGACGCAGTTGGGCAATTTCTATACTTCCTCAAAGCCACATGCGATCTCCTTCTATTTTCCGTGGTGGACGCAGGTGTGACCTCCTCGTTAAGGACATCCCAAATGACTTTTATGATCTCCCGATATATTTGGGAGACTGTTGTTACTACACACCTAAAGGCCAGCGCTATCGATGATACGGAAATATAGAAACAAAAAATAATAATGGGCTATGAACTACGGTATTTTGAATTTTCAGAATACAACATGCTTAATAATATCAAACATACAATACATATATTCACAAGTTTAAAATTGTACTCTTTTGTTCCCCTTTGATAAAATGAAACTTTATTGGACCAAAAGTGAATGATTAAAATATAAATAAGATAAAATATACCGTAACGTTATGGCCAATCTACATCCTTCGGGAATGGATGGACGCAGTGATGTTTTTTTTTTAACGAAGGACCAACAAGCGCCAATAATTTATCAAATAAGTCCACTGTCATGCGGGTATAAGAAAAAAAACATCTCGGTGTCACGGAGCCTCATTTCATTAACAATCCGGCAAATCATATCATTTTTTACACACCCAACCATATATTCAAATATAAACTTAAAACAAATGAAGCTAGGATTTCATTTTGTTCGTTGAATACGTGGGCAATCACAACTTTGTTTTTAAGGTTATTTGATCTAAAATCATAGAAAAAGTAATTTTTTGAATACTGCTCTATATAACTACTATACTTATATTGTAAGTATTTAGCTTTATTTAAATATTTATTTCAACAATTTGCAACATTGCTTGTTATATGTATATAATGTTGACATAGTAGGTATATTATGTAAATATGACCAATATATGCTTCAATCAAATACTTCAATCATTAATATTTCATATTAAATATTTCATTCATTAATTAATTTAATTAAAGTTCAGATGTATATTACATATAAACAAAAGTGGTAAAAGATTTTTATGAAATAATCTCAATATGAATGTAATCCACACCATTAGGATTTTGAATATACTTAAGGATGTTATTTTGTCGATGAAATCTTTCTACATTGACTTTATTGAAATTTTACGGAGCCACTGTATTTCTAACTGATATATACTTATTGTAGATAAAGGTGAAAATTGATAACCATTTGGCGGAGCTTTTGATCGGTTGTCCGGCACTGTGGGATAAGGAGTCCCCAGAGTATAGAAGCAAAATAATGGAAGAAAGAACTGTGAAAACATTAGCAAAAGAATTAAAATGTTCCAGTAAGATCTAATGACCCTTAATATAATTTTAATATTAATAAAAATATTTTTAGCCGATCAAATTTTGAAACGTGTGAAAGCTTTAATGGAAAAGTATAGACGGGAGAACAGTAAACAGGCTCGGCGAAGTGGTAGCGACCAATTAGAATTTGAGCCGTGGCACCTCATGAAAACCTTGAGTTTCTTCGACGAGGTGTATAAGCTAAGGAAGTAGGTTTATAACACATTTTTGTTTCACCAACCTATCAAAAATAATTTGATTTTCAGAATAACAGAGTCAAAACTACTTACCAGCAATGAAAGTGTAGGCTAACGTAACCATTGGAAGAAAATAGACTTGGCATTTCCATGGCCACTTCCACTCGTAGGTGTCATCTAATTACTTCTTTTAGCATAAAGTTAATTGTTTACAAATAATTGGATATAAAGATTCAGTTTTAAGTAACAAATCTAAATGTGACCACTAAACAATCTAAATGACATCTAGGCCCAGTATCATAAACGCAAAATAAGCAAATCAGAGATTTTAGATACTAAGGAAGTACTTTATGTTACATGGTATTATCGACGAATAACTCTTCGGAAATAGTTTTGTGTGTATGGCACTGGGCCATAGTATATGTTTAATAGCCATTAACACTATTCACCATATAGTTTTTTTTTATTTGGTTTAGTACAATGTATTTAATTATATCAATATAATGAATTCCAACAAAATATTTATTATTTTTTTTCTGTTTTCTAAATTACGTATTTAAATATGTCGTTTTTTAGCAATAGCACAAGAACACAAGAAAGGGGAGAAGAATACACCAAGTAAGTGTAAAACGCAAAAACAATTAAATTAAATTAATTTTTTGCTGTTTTTTACATTAGATATTTAAATATTTCTTTTTTGGCAATAGTACTCGAAGAACAGAGAGGAGGAGAATACACCAAGTAAGTGTAAAACGCAAAATTATGTGATATATGTGATGTTGCTTCCCAAATATCGACGCCATTGTGGAATATAGCAGCACCGACTGCAAAATCTTCAAAAATATAGATAAGAAAACAGCAATATTGGAGAATATATTGAAAGACTGACTGTGGCAACAACGTGAAGTTTGCCCCAGCGTGTGCAACATTTTTGGGCAATTTGTGGACCGGGGAGACGATAGCCATAAAAGATATCCATAACGTTTTTTGTTCGAATTTCTTAATTAAACATAATGTGTCAATCAATAGAGCTATTCAAGTAATATATCCCAGAGTTTTGCCCACAAAAAATATCGAACGGTTTAGCAACAAAATTGATTTAATTACCAGCGCGTCAGCTAAAATAGCTCATAGTGTCCTCAAATAGAATTGTAAATAATGTCATCCACCGATACCGTAGAACATCGGAGATAAGAAATTGAAAATTTACAAGTTCTGCATCTAGTAATTGTATCAATACGACACTACCCTTATGATTACAACCCCTCTTATATAAGTAAAGCGGTAAATTGGTGTGCGGCTTATCAAGTAGGTTATATAAATGTTTATAACAATTGCGAAAGTTGATTCATAACTTTGATTAGTGCGTCAAATTGTGGGCAATTAATAAGGGCAGCGTGAAGTGAGCCGTTGGGCAGATAAACATATTTAGTACTTCTAAAGCCTTGATATTGTTTTAGACGTAAATTTTGGACACAGTGTAGAAATAATGTCAAAACTTGTAAAACACAATGGTAATTGTAATAACAGAAATTTTGGGTAACAAATAAGTGTTGAACGGTTTGCTTAATAAGGGGTTTGCTTTTTTATTAAACCATCGCAGCAGCATTCCCGATGGTCGTCGTTAGTTAATAAACTATTTATTAGCAAGATATATTTTGCATGTGTAGCCTTCAGCTATATGTAGACCAACACAAATTGGGTGAGCCCTTTTCTGGCATTTCAAACACTTTAACGAGTTTGTAACATTGTCACAGTCATCCCCACAGTAGGACACTTATTTTTTAAATTTTCTGAATTTTTCAGAATGATTTCGATAATCGTTCTCCTATATTGTTTGGGATCAATTGTTTCCATCTTACAGTTTATCATTACGCATTCCGCATAATAAGAAATAAAAACGCCACAATTAAAAGCATCCTTTTGAAGGCATTGTTTTTGTGTTACTGTTGTACTACAAAATATAATACTTTACGTCTTGACACTGGTTTAAAATATTTTTCGTATAAGTTCAAATATGACAAACTTGTTGTTTCATTGTTGGATAGTGGGTCCATATAAATAAAGACGTGGGTATTTATATTTACATATGCTATAGACCAGTGTCGAATATCTTCATGGAAGATTGGAAACATTATTATATTATATTTTAACGTTTTCGCCGGAGTAATCCTTAATAATTGAACGGGGTTTTTTAATACCTGACATGGTAATAGAAGAATATCGTCTCTCTGATATAAATCACAAATTAGACTAAGATAGTGGTGAATAAGCAAATTGTCGAGATACCAGTTGATTGATTCGTATAGCGTATTTAGAGTACTATAGGTCAGTTTTTTGCTTTTATGTATTGCGACAACATAGTCCTTAGACAATTGAAAGGGTAATGTATTGTAGATGCAGGATTTTTTCTCCTTTTTGCCCACATCTCTTCTGGAACGTTTTCTGTTTCATGTTTCCGTTTTGTCTATCGAGAGGTTTGAGAGTATCGTCTTCTTTTGATGTCCAATGAGAATTCTTTATATATTCCCAGAATGTATCCTCTTACAACGCGAACAAATTTATATGTTTTAACATGCAGATTACTTGATATTAAATTTGCTTTTAGTAAGCCGAAATAATTTTCTACAATGCCGTTGCTATGTCTCCTCTGATTTAAAATACGTCCAAAGTGACCGGTATAATAACTTGCTATAGTATCGATTGTCATTATTGGGACCTTTTCCATTTGAGGACATGCTTTTATAATTATCAATAATTTTTTTAAACTGAACATAAAACGGAGACGAGTAGTAAATGGCTCTCACTTTCAGTACTCACATTTTTATCTGCAATTTCCTCAACTTCTTCATAAGTTTCAACTGACGCAATATACGTATTTTTTTGAGAAATGTACGCGTTATTCACATTCTCTGTGTTCGAGCAAGTTGAAATTACAATGGTCAGTTGACGAATGACAGCGTCTATTTCAGCCATGTTGCCGACGTTAAAGAGAGATATCAGAATATGTTTCAAAAAGTTCTTAATATCTTTATTTGTATATAAAGTGTTAATATCTCTACATGGTTTTTTTAATGAGCACAACACAATCATAACACATCTTCAAGATAATTTATTAATGTTATATTGTTTAGTACTAATAGAACAGCGTTAATAAGTGCAAAACGGAAGTCCACCACAACATCAGTGAATAGAGGCCATTTCGATTCTTTATTGTAATAGTTTTTTATGGCCAGTAACCAAGAGGCAATTGAATTTTTATCGTGTCTGGCAGAAATAATAGTATATTATTATACAAGTTTTATAAGACGTCAAATTGGCGCATGAGTTGTTTGGGGCACGAGGAGCGCCAGCAACGAGTGCCCCAAATGAACGAATGCGCCAATATGTCTTATAAAACGAGTGTAATATACTATCTTTTCTACTTTGCGTCATTAATTGAAATGAAATGTACGGTGCGAGTGCGTTGAATGATTGCAATACGTTGTTTTAAATGGACGCAACTATACTACCGTTTCGAGAGGTGAAAACGTAGTAGAAAACGGTGGTCTAGTTGCGTCTATTTAAAACAACGCGTTGTGATCATTCAACGCACTCGTACCGTACATTATACTGCGTACAATACACCTAGTGTAGCCCTAGCGTTAGTCATATTGAGGTCTTGATTATTATTCAATTTATGATGGATGTCTTGTTATGAGTGGTGGAAACACATTAGACATGACCATAACTGCGGAAGTGATGGCGCTGCGGAGCCAATCGACTTTTCAAGTGGTCATATGTTTCAAACTGTCCAAGTCAATATTGTTTCTATACTGCCTTAATGTATGATCCTCCACTCCTTCATATTTTGTGCAATGACTATCCCTTGAAGCAAAGTGTCTCTATCATCACTCCCGCATGTTATGGTAACTTTTATGAATTTTGGTGTTAATATTAACTTCGCATTCATGTCCTGATTTATAATGTTTAAGTATGTCACAGTCAGTTTATAGCTTTGTGTTTGCATAACTACCTGCACTTCGCGATCAGAATCCATTTTGACCAGCTGTTATACTTCATGGTAGCACATAAATACACCACTGACAATACGCTGCCATCTTTCTGTGCAAATCAGCTGCTTACATTCATTAATCGATCCAATTCATTAATCAACATATCAGCTATACTGACCAAAATCTGTGCTACGGTCTCCAAGACGTAGCGCTGCTGTTCAATAAAAATTAGCTCACTGATATGATTAATTTTCCAGATTATTGCCACGTTCGTTATGAAGTCCTGCGTTGTTCCGTTTATTACTTCATTTTGACCAGTCAATACATTTGCCTTTACGTTTTGCTTAGTTTCTATTTCAGCTATCAATTTTTCACCGTTATGACCGTCGCGTCGGCGTCATTGAGATTTCCAGTAATAATCTTAACTACATCGCCAAGGAAATTTGGTACTCATCGTTTCGACTGTTTTGATGCAGTGTTTTGCTAGTTGTAAATGTTCGACTAGCTCATTCAGTATTGATTCTTTGTAGTCAATAATTTGCATTAGTTGGTGGGCATTGTGGTTGACCATAATACCAGTTTTCAGTTTTTCATAATCCTCTGTAATCTGGAATCTGTGATTGTGGTAAGAAGCGATGGAATTGCATACGGTATCATAATTTTTGGTAACCACAAGTTCATAATAGACCTGAACATTCTGTGCAACACCAAGTCTTACTGGAATAATTTCCTAATTGGACAGGTGCAAAGGGAACAGGAAAATAAAATGTGGTTTCAGTATGGAATTTTATTTAATAAATATTTAATATAATTTGCTTTTATGCAAATTAAATTTGTGCACCCTAATTCTAAAATACAAAAGTATATCTGTAAATACAGAAATGTTATATTGGCTTCCACATTTGACTTTAAATAGAATTATCTAGGGGTTTGTTCAAAGTAAGAATACCCAAGTGAAGTTGCATCAGTAGGTAAGCAAGCCATAACGTCTTAGCAAAAAAATCATAGAACAGAATTATATTCCGATATTACGTAACCAATTGGATTAAGCTATCAATGAATTTGCACCGAAAATAAAATTATATTGAAGCAATATAACTTTACAAAAATTGCGGACAATTACCAGCCCACAGCAATTTCGCGTTACGCGGAACATTTATTGGGCATAGCGGCCAATAAACGCGAACAATTACAAACATTATCCAAATTTGGAATCAATTTATTGCCGCGCGTTTAGCTTTATGGTTAGCATTTTTCGATGATAGATTTTATACTATTCGCATGTGCCTACTCAATAAAGCAATAAAAACGATACCAAAAAAACTGTAATTGATAGGAAAAACAGTGATAAGACGATTGTTTTGTGGAGTATATAAAGATCTTTTTTCTCAAACATCTTCAGTAAGCAAGCATCAGCAAGCTACAAGATGATGAAGTCAGTGCTCTTAGTATGCGGCTTAGTCGCAGGTTTGTTTCTAGTATAAAATTAGACAAATTGTATTTTTTAATTTTCTTCTTATTTTTAACAACAGGTCTGAATGCCTTTACCCTTACCAGGGATCTCCCAAAGGCTCCAGTTGGCCAGACCTTCCCAAACATTGAGGAAGCGCCAATTGGCCAAACCTTGCCAAACATCGATGGCCCAACCCTCATCATTGGCAACCTCCCGTCCATTGTGATCCCAGAAACTCCCTCCCTTGAAATCGGCAACCTTCCATCGATTGTCATGCCAGAAATCGGCAATCTTCCATCTATTGTCATCCCAGAAATTGACGAATACCCATGCGGTGTCCCAGAGGAGAACCTCAGGCCATGGCCAGTCAACCCAGAGGATGTAGGTGCTGCTGTCGTCATCCCAGAATTTTTGCCAGAAGTCAACCCAGAGATCAAGCCAGAAATCTTGCCACTCCCAATCGAACCAGAAGGCAACATCCAAATCAAGCCAGAACTCCTTCCTTTGCCAATTGCTCCAGAGCTCTTGTTCCCAGAGGTCGAACTTGAGACTCTTCCTGAAGTTAACCCACAGATCAAACCAGAAATCTTGCCACTCCCAATCGAACCAGAAGGCAACATCCAAATCAAGCCAGAACTCCTTCCTTTGCCAATTGCTCCAGAACTCTTGTTCCCAGAGGTCGAACTTGAGACTCTTCCAGAAGTTAACCCACAGATCCAGCCAGAAATCTTGCCGCTCCCAATCGAACCAGAAGGCAACATCCAAATCAAGCCAGAACTTCTTCCTTTGCCAATTGCTCCAGAACTCTTGTTCCCAGAGGTTGAACTTGAGACTCTTCCAGAAGTTAACCCACAGATCAAACCAGAAATTTTGCCACTCCCAATCGAACCAGAGGGCGGAATCGCTGTTGTCATCCCAGAATACCTTCCTGAGCCAGAGCAATGCAATGATGACGTCTACCCAGAAGGTTTCGACGGATCTAACATCATCTTCTAAATAACTAGTCGATTGTTGTACATACTTTTTGCATTAATATAAACATTTATACCTTACAGTATTAAAACTGTGTTTAATTTTTCCTCCAAGATGTTGTATCCCTTCTAACAGTATGTAACCCTCTCACCTAACAGGAATAACACTAATAACATACCAATCAAATGTTAACATCAAACTTAAAAATAAAGCAATATACAGATACTAAATGAAATTCAGGGATGTTAAGATTGGGATTTTTTTTTGGTTATACACGGCCGTTATTCGTCCGATGCTAATTTACGGTGCGGTGGCGTGGTTCTCTAGGGTCAAGCTAGCTTCCACTATCACCAAACTGAACCACATTCAAAGAATGGCCTGCCTAAGTATCACTGGCGCAATGAATACCACACCCACTACTGCGATGGAGAATATGCTGTACCTACCGCCCCTTGACATCTTCATTGAAGAGACGGCGATGGCTACGATGCTCAGACTCCGCACGACGGGATTCTCCTGTGAAGGGTTCCGAAGTGGAGCGAAGGGCAAACTCTGGAATGAGACAATCAAAGGTATGCATGCCACTTTTGGAATGTCCTACAGATGTCTTTTCTCCCCACTTTGTTTTCAGGAAACCATATCACACGCACACCTCATCCACTGCAATCGATGCTAATGCGAGCCTGAAAATCTACACCGACGCGACGGCTCGAAACGACAGGAGGGTACTGGAGTAGGGATCTTCTCCCACGATTTCCAAGCACGGCTATCCATACCACTTGGCAAGTACCCATCTGTAACGCAGGCGGAATTATACGCCATTAAAACTGCCTCGGAAGATGTCGCCAACTCCAATAAATCCGGCAGGAACATAGTGATATTCACTGACAGCAGACAGTCCATTTTAGCCCTGGAGAGGTGTCGCTTCTCCTCTGGGCTTCTTCTCGACTGTCACCAGGCCCTGGTCAATGCGTCCAGGTCAAATTCCATTACCCTGGCCTGGATTAAGGGACACAATGGGATCAAGGGCAATCAGTACGCCGACAAACTTGCTCGCAGGGCGTCTAGGCGGGTGCCGGAGGCACCAGAGTCCTTCCTCCTGCCGTCCTCTTCTTCCCATTTAGGGATCCTGAAGGACGTCACCCACAAAAAATTCAAGAATAGTTGGGATGCAATTCCAGGCTCCTCAACAGCCAAGGAACTTCTCAACTACCCATCTGTTAGGATGGCGAAGAAATTACACGAGCTCCCCAGAAGTAAGCTGTGTCTCATCACCGGCCTACTCACGGGTCACTGTGGTACCAGAAAGCATATGTACAATATGCAGCTCAGCGACACTTTCTTCTGTCGAGCGTGTAAGCAAGAAGAAGAAACGGTAAGGCACATTTTATGTGATTGTCTCGCCCTAGAAGACCAGAGGGTAAGTGCATTTGATGATCCCTGGCCATCTATGGACACAATACGCAATGCTCCCCTGTCGAGTAAGCTAACCTTGGCTACATCCATAAGTTGGCTGCTCGTTACGGGTATATAATACCGGGTGGGCATGATGGAGGCTGGCACAATGGGCCCACTGGGGCTAAGCGCCGCCTATGCCTGGCATAGAGCCTCCCAACCCTACATACAAGATTGGGATTATTATTAGCTTTGTTCGAGCAGCAGTACAAAAAGTAATGTATTCTACTGCGCATATGCAGTGTAAATTTGGCGTTCGAGCAAAAATAATTTACGGATTGTACAGTCAGTCGGCTGTTCGAGCAGTGCTTTAGACTGATTACTTGTTACTTTAGGTAAAATTGGATGCATTTTAACAATAGTAACTAACGTATTTTAATCCATATAACGACCAACATTCCTCGACATATTTCAGAGGTCAGAGAATTGCTCAGGTAGCGATATTTAATGTCTATTTATCTCAAAAATGGCGGCAAACAAATCTTTCTGTATGTTGGCGACATTGGAATTTCTAGTGTCGTATATATGGGTATTGTTTGGTGATGAGAATCGCAACATGTCAGTTGAAATTGTTGTATGAAGTTCCATTTGACGCTACGGTTTGTTGACTATGATTTATGATAATGTTTAGTATCAGACGCAGTGTTGTCATTGCCACAGCAAAACTCACTAAATTTGTTTTTCCCAACATAATCGCGGTATTAAATAATCACAACTGATTAAAAAATGATAAACATCAAATCTCATTATTGACTAGTTTGGATAAAAGTTATCAGAGTATTAAATCTATTTCAACCCCAGTACGGTTGGCAACATTGTCAAGAGTACAGTTGGTGATGATTAAATGCGTTCGAGCAGTGACAAATACCAAACAAGTTTCGAATTAGTCCTTAGTTGCGCATGCGCCTTGAAGAATTGGCAGTTCGATATTAATACCTTACTGCTACTTGAACAAAGCTATTATATTGTGTTTAAAATCCACGTAATAAATTTCACCTGTATACATACTTAAAGTTTTTAGAGTTATTTAATTTTTGTACTTTTTCTTGTGGCATTCAGTTATTGTTGAAATTTGATTGTCGTCGATTTGTTTTAATTTTTTTGGCAAATTATTTGGAAATGATACACTGTTAACATTTAATATAATTGTAACCGCCCAGGTGTGTTATATCTTGTGATAAAATTAAAACCCTATCACAAGTTGAGTCTACACCAGGTTATTAGGTGGCTCGGATGTCGGCGGCGCCAGAAATTATGAACATACTTTAATCTGCTTAATATAGCCCTTGGCAACGAAGGCGCAGTTATAAATCTTATTACATAATATCATGATATCGGAATTCCAAAAGAAATGGGAGAAGCCTTATCGCACAAGTCTCACGGGTCAGACTATAAACATCCCCAAACCAGCTAAATGGTTTTACTGGATTGGCGGAGGCGATCCACACGTTTCTTTGTTGAATTCGTCATTCAAACTGCGACATTCACCATTAGAAGTTCGCGTTTTAGTTCATTTTCTTTTAGAGCAATTCGGCGGTTCATTATTTTCGGTTCGGATAAGTTTGCGAAATCCTCGTTGTGTTTATTGTGGTTCCTGTGTAAACTGTATTTGAATTCGTCGTAATAATTTACCGCGTTCGTCAATGATCGATTGAATTTTTGGGAGATTAGTTTGGATTACTTGGATAACTTGAATTATTTGGATTACTTTACTATCGAGACTCAAGGTAGGAACTGTATCGTTCGACTCAAGAAACCGTCTAGCTCAGAGTATACTTTTTTGTTTTTGATATTTGTGTTCTTGTTTTTATTTTTACTATGTTAAATGTGCTTGTGAAAGAGGGTTGAAGAGAGACATATTATTTATCGAATGTATTATTGTCGTGTTTTGTTTTACCCTTTTTAGTTTTTTCACCGTTTTTTATTTTTTTTTATAAAAGGTATGTCACGGTGTTTGAGGTTTTTCAATGATATAATCAAAAGCAGGGATAAATTTTAGACATAATTATAATAAGGTTAAGAGAGATGTATATAAAAACTTGTTGTCAGGTTAGGTGAAATTTTTTATTTTAGTGAATTTTGAATACTCAATACTTTTATTATCCATTCCTCAGAAAATTTTATTGTTTATGAAAGTTGGCGGTAGGTCTGAAATCAAGAATACCATCATAAGATCTTAAAAATATCGCACCGGGTGTTTAAAAAAGTGCGAAACGCGCATAAGAATACCTGGAATATTAATATTATCGAAAAATTTTGTTTGGGAATGTTGCTTACAATTAATAATTAAGCTCAGATTTGAAATCGCAGCCACCAATGACAGAAAAAAAATTTCGCTTCTTCTTTAAATTTTCACCATTTGAGAGCAGTTTTGTAGCTGCTAATGATTTGATATGATGCTCCTTAAACAGTTTCTTAGATATTTGTTCAAATTTCCTACAATTTTTATTTTTAGATTTGAATTTTTGATAAAAAAAATTTGGAGCTATTATATACCTATCCTAACTAAACCACATGACAACCCCTTATACTGTTTAACTCAGCACCTGACGGTAATTATTGCTACTACTGCATATTATTTCGAATATATATGCCTGAGTTTCAGTCCTTTATTTTCATGGCGCACCGTCCGTTATGGAGAGATGCACCCCATCATATATATTCCTCGTACAAGTCACTGAAGCATCACAACGCAGCATAATCGCGCATACTGTTGTGCAATAGATAAATCGGCAATTTTCTTATAATATTCGTCCTCGCGGGCACAACCGCCTTCATCGCATATTACATACATATTTCCTTGTGCGTGATACCTAAAGATATGTTGGATATCGCAGCACCTCATTTACGGGGGTTCCTTTTTGTTAACATACAAATACAGCATTTTTCTTATAATGTTTTCCTCGCGGGCACAATTGCCTTCGTCGCATATTACGTATATATTTCCTTTTTTTAGATTGGAGACTGTGAGATACCCAAAGATATGTTTCTGTGTTGTTCCGTTTATTACTTCAATTTGACCATTCAATACATTTGCCATTACGTTTTGCTTAGCTTCTATTGCAGCTATCAATTTTTCATATCTTTGACCGTCGGCGTCATCCGAAATTTGCTGCTCATTGTTTCAACCGTTTTGATGCAGTGTTTTCTAGTTGTAAATGTTCGACTAGCTCATTCCGTATTGATTCTTTGTAGTCAATAGTTTGCACTAGTTGGTGGGCATTGTGGTTGACCAAGATACCCGTTTTCAGTTTTTCATAATCCTCTATAATCTCCTGTGATTGTGGTAAGAAGCGATAGAATTTCATAAGGTATCATAATTTTTGGTAACCACAATTTCATAATTGTCCTGAACATTCTGTGTAACACCCAGTCTTAGAGGAAGGAGACCGATATGATCTTTTACTGGTATAATTTTCAAATTGCATAGGTGCAGAGGGACCTAAAATAAAATATGGTTTCAGTATAGAATTTTATTTAATAAATAGTTGATATGATTTGCTGTTGTGCAAATTAAAGTAAAGTGCAAAAGTAAAAGTAAATATAGTAAATACTGAAATGTTATACTGGCTTCCAGTGGACAGTAGAAACTTCCACAGTTGAATTTAAGTAGAATTCGTCGTACAAGCCACCGAAGTACCGCAACGCAGCATAATTTATCATCATATTGTGCAATGGACAAATCAGCAATTTTCCTATAATATTCGTCCTCGCGGACACAACCGCCTTAATCGCAAATTACATGTATATTTTCTAGTATGGGTTACCCAAAGATATGTTGGGTATCGCAGAACCCCATTTTCGGGGGGTCCTTTTTGTTAACATACAAATACAGAATTTTTCTTATAATATTCGTTGTTGCGGGCACAACCATGTGTCGATCCGTTTTTTCGTTGTTCCATTTATTACTTCAATTTTACGATTCAATACATTTGCCATTAAGTTTTGCGTAGTTTCTATTTCAGCTATCAATTTTTCATATCTTTGGCCGTCGGCGTTATTGAGATTTCCAGTAATAATCTTAACTACATCGCAAAGGAAATTTGGTGCTCTACATATTTCCTTGTGTGCGATACCCAAAGATATGTTGGGTATCGCAGCACCCCGTTTTCGAGGGTCCCTTTTTTGTTAAAATATAAATACAGCATTTTTCTTATAATAATCGTCGTCGCAGACACAACCGCCGTCGTCGCATATTACTTATATATGTCGGATCTTAATTCACAAATTAATCGAGGGCGACCGTCAATAAAACACACTGTACAATAACCCCGATATAAGTGGTGCATCCGATACAAATTAATGGTGAATCTCAATGAATTGTTGAACAATACTAGGACTAATTAAGGAAAGGATAGAGCTAACAGTCCGAGGCGTGCTATCGGTGCATTAGTTATCTCAAGACTAAATACCCTTTTCCTTAAGTTGCCCCGTTCTGTTCGCCGGGGGTGGACTAACCCCGTACGTGCCCTGCTATCATTGGCGCCGACACGGCCATTCTGACATTGTGCACGTCCTCGTGCACTATCATGATGTTTTGCCTACAGACAAACACAAATGAATAAACTTATCAAATCGTTCGTCCATCCTGACAAACGCTTCTTTTCACTTTTTCATAACCACATGAAAGCCTTGTTTTGTGCCTTAGAGACGAGTGTTACAACCTTTTTGGTCATTACTTATCATATAAAAATCTGTCAAACGAGCCGTCGCAACAACTGGTCCACAATAATAAACATTCACACGAGCTACCGCAGCAGCTCTACATTCGCAACACGGTGTCTACAACACCAGCTACCGCAGCAGCTTTCAACAACGCAGTAGGTACCGCAGCACCTCTGCTCAACATCTCGGTGCCTCCAACACCAGCTACCGCAGCAGCTTTCACAATGCAGTAGTTACCGCAGCAACTCTGCTCAACAATACGGTGTTCACAACACCAGCCACCGCAGCGGCTTTCAACAACGCAGTAGGTACCGCAGCACCTCTGCTCAACATATCGGTGCATCCAACACCAACTACCGCAGCAGCTTTCAACAATGCATCAGATACCGCAGCATCTGTGCTCAACATCTCGGTGCTTCCAACACCAGCTATCGCAGCAGCTTTCACAATGCAGTAGTTACCGCAGCAACTCTGCTCAACAATACGGTGTTCACAACACCAGCCACCGCAGCGGCTTTCAACAACGCAGTAGGTACCGCAGCACCTCTGCTCAACATCTCGGTGCATCCAACACCAGCTACCGCAGCAGCTTTCAACAATGCATCAGATACCGCAGCATCTGTGCTGAACATCTCGGTGCTTCGAACACCAGCTACCGCAGCAGCTTTCAGCAATGCAACAGTTACCGCAGTAACTCTGCTTAATAATACGGTGTATGACGACACCAGCAGCAGTTACTACAGTAACTTTGCACAATAATATGGTGTATGGCGACACCAGCTACCGCAGCAGCTTGCACATCATTGCCACCGCAGCGGCAATGATCCTTCATCAGCACATATCTCTCAATCACATTCATTAATAACCAGATTCCGCAGCAATCGGCTTTTCTTTTATCAAATTGCTACCACCGCAGCGGCTCTCTTATCATTGCAACATTCATCTCAATTGTCTGAAAACAATTATTTTCATTCTATACTCGTCTCTAGTTACAAATCAAGCTTTTCCAAGGAAGGATAAATAAGTTCGTTATTTACCTTTGCTATTCATATTCGCCGACACTGGCTCAGACCTGACACTTAACTTCTCAGCATCAAAATCAATCATGCTCTGATCAACTTGTTCGTTCGGAACTAATTTCAACTGATCATGGGCTAGCTTACAAAATCTGCCTATTTCTCTTACTCCAACTTTTTCACTCATATCTATCGTTAATCAAAACTATGATCATCCTATAAAGTCCTCTAAACTTACGATCCAACTTTGACAACATACGTTCATTACTTTTAGCAAATACAAAGCCACCTAAAATAGGTTTTATCTATGCCTCTTTACGAATATTTGAATCAAGATCAATCATAGATTAATGTAACAATTTGTTCAGCTCTAATGAACGAATGTTACAACCAAACAATAGCTTAACTGGACTATGCTTTGTATTGTTCAACGCTAACTAAATTTCGCTTTCTTACTAGGTTTTATTTCCTTCGCCTTCAATAACCGTGAACATGAGTTTGCATTACGACTAAACCATTAGATTTACAGGAATAATGTGCAGTAAAGTGTAAATCAATGTTATTTTCAGAACATGATAACAGAATAGAAAACTCTAAGATTGTGAAACATTTACCCTGATCGGAGGTTACTCGATTCGGGGCGCCAAATGGATGGGTAAAATTTCGAAAGGATTTTACAGCTTTTTTCCATGTTAAAATACTAACTTTATACAAAACTACAACTTTGGAAAATTTATCGTTAGTTATAAAAAAAGCCAAAAACGTACTCTTTTTTATCACTTTTTCGCTTAAATTACAAGCAATCTCTTCATGAATCGTATCCCATATAGGGCAACTTCTTCGACACCAGTGTTCTGAATGTAAGACTTGCAAACTAAACTATTTGGACAAATTATCGACAAACTTTCGAACATTTCTGCTCATTTCGGAAAATTCAATTAACATCTTACAATTTATCCAGCATCTTTTCCAAGCCAAGATGTTTTATTTTATAGTAAATGTGATTAATAATATAATCGACCAAAAAAAAATTTAAAAACTAAGTTTTATTTCTGAGATCATAGGTATTGTTCAAATCTGGGTGACGTTCATTTGTTTTTAATTGAAAGGTTATCCACCAAATATCCTCGTCTTGCTGTTGTTTAACACTCAACCAATTTTCTTGTAAATCTGCTATTTCTATTATTTATTGTAAATAAACTCTACGATTACTTGCCTCACTCGTATTGAATACCAAAATCAAACGCTTGTAGAAATTATAACTCGCGATAGCCCGCTATCGCTAAATTCTGGGCGTCAAATCAATTTTGACACTTTTAAAGAATTGCAATCAAATTTCGGCCCAGTACGACGTCAATGAATGTCATACCACTCTCATTTGGTATGACATGTAATAAAATTGCGACATTTATTGTATCTGGACAATTACCAAAATTCGAGACGTACGAAGAACAGTGATCCTCTATTCCTTAAAAGTAAACAATTCGCTAACCTGGTGTGCCGTCGAGAAAGGGTGCAACACTTTCTCTAACCAACGAGCAATCTAATCCACTGGCAAAAAAGGAAAGATCTTACCAGTTTTAAGCTTCAGCATACACCGATAAATTAACGCTCGTCGCTCGTGTTTTATTTTGATTATCTTCTTTGTCTTGTATGAAAGTCTTATACCTGCCCTTTGGGTATCTGATCCTAGGCGTCACTTTATATAAACATCACACTCCACTTGAGGAAGGAATGTGTAACGTCTGGTCTGGATGAGCCAACGCTATGGTACACTACAAATATACCACAAACGGGTAATCCCACTTCTGATGTCGGATCTTAATTCACAAATTAATCGAGGGCGAACGTCAATAAAACACACTGTACAATAACCCCGATATAAGTGGTGCATCCGATACAAATTAATGGTGAATCTCAATGAATTGTTGAACAATACTAGCACTAATTAAGGAAAGCATAGAGCTAACAGTCCGAGGCGTGCTATCGGTGCATTAGTTATCTCAAGACTAAATACCCTTTTCCTTACGTTGCCCCGTTCTGCTCGCCGGGGGTGGACTAACCCCGTACGTGCCCTGCTAAATATCATTGGCGCCGACATATATTACCTTGTGTAAGATACCCAAAGATATGTTGGGTATCGCAGCACCCGGCTTTCGGCGGTTCCTTTTTTGTTAAAATATAAATACAGCATTGTTTATTACTTCACTTTGACCATTCAATACATTTGCCATTAGGTTTTGCTTAGTTTCTATTTCAGCTATCAATTTTTCATATCTTTGACCGTCGGTATCATTGAGATTTCCAGTAATAATTTTAACTACATCGCCAAGGAAATTTGGTGCTCCTCGTTTCGACCGTTTTGATGCAGTGTTTTCTAGTTGTAAATGTTCGACTAGCTCATTCAGTATTGATTCTTTGTAGTCAATAGTTTGCATTAGTTGGTGGTCATTGTGGTTGACCAAGATACCAGTTTTCAGTTTTTCAAAATGCTCTGTAATCTGGATACTGTAATTAGAAGCGATGGAATTGCATAAGATATCATAATTTTTGGTAACCACAATTTCATAATAGTCCTGAACATTCTGTGCAACACCAGATTGCATAGGTGCAAGAGGGACCTAAAATAAAATGTGGTTTCGGTATAGAATTTTATTTAATAAATATTTAATATAATTGGCTTTTGTGCACCCAGTTCTAAAATAGAAAAGTATATTTGTAAATACAGAAATGTTATACTGGCTTCCAGTGAGCAGTTGAATTTAAATAGAATTATGTAGGGTTGGTTTGTGCAAACTAAGAAGACCCAAGTGATCGCTAGGTAAGCATCGCTAGGTAAGCAAGCCATATGTCGATTCAAGACATAAGTCAATAGCGACATAGTAGTAAGTAATGACATACAACTTAATTACACACCAATCAAATGTTAAGATGCGTTGGGTATCGCAGCACCCCATCTTCGGGGGTCCTTTTGGTTAAAAAATATATTTAGGAGTTCTGTAGCATTGTCCATGCGGACGCGACCATCTTTATTGCATAATAATATAATACTTCTCCGTGCTAGCTACCCAAAGATATGTTCGGCACTGCGGCACATCGTTTTCGGGGGTCCTCTCTGCTGAAAAGAATTGCATCTCCTGTTTCAGGAGTTTATATAACCTTCGCCCTTGCGGGCGCGTCCGTCCTTATTGCATATGATTGTTCCAATTCCGGAACCAATGTTTCGGTAATCTCTATACGAGATGTGACGGAATGCGCTCTGTTAACGGACGACTACGAAAAAGTTAAAGTCCAAGCTATTCAGCGAAAAGTCAGCTCGCAAACATATATATACCTGCCTGGTGGAGGTCACCAATTTCATGACCCGTTGTGGGATGCACAGCCATGCGTCAGGCACTGGGTGCCCTGGCTACTTATATCTTATCTTTGGAGGCCGATCAATGTCTAGCTGCTCATAACTGTTCCACTGCAGCATCATATGGGGTGCGGTAGACAGCCAAGGCTCGGGTACTGGGTCCTCATACGCCGAAGAAGGCCAGACCTGGAAAAACGTGGTCGTTCAAGCCCACGTCAGGATACAGTTATTAGACTATCAAGCATCTCTATTACTGGAAAATAATCAAATCAATCTTACTAGTTGAACATCATGCGCCTTCTTGCATGGTTACTGCTTTGATGTTACGGAGGGAGAAGCTGTCTGGCATCTAATATTGGAAACATAATGTCCCATTTCGTTGCAACTTATATATGCAGGACCGGCCTCTATCATTTACATTCAGAAGACCAAGGAGAAGTTTCTAACCTGAGAGCAGCAGCATAATGTATTCGCTCTGAAACTTATAAGGTCGACAGTTATATGTTACAGGAGGGATAGTTCACCGAACATCACAGGTTGGCGGTAATCATTCCCGATTACCGATTAGGAGCACTCAAATAAACCCGCAACGATTGACCCCAAAATATCGATTTAATGGCCTAGGTTAATAGTAAATTTATGTATATGAAACAGTCTTTCAAGCGATCTATGAATCAAATGTACCAAGACACGTTGCGTCGGCATTGTCTAGGCGTGAGGTCTCATATAATCGATTACTAGTGGCTCCTCTCTCGCTGAATGCGGTGAGTGCCGTGATGCCCAGTAGCGTGGGATACGTAGAAAGAGTTCTGGGAGAAGTGATCTATATCATGAAATATACTCAAAAAAATCTAGTGGATGAATGTTATAATGACTTACCGGTCCAAGACAGCAATAATCAATCATATTTTGTGGCTCCACTGACCAGAGTTCTGCACCGCCAGGTAGAGCATATTGAATGCAACCCGCTTACGCCTACTATGTTCCGCATTGATAAAATCTATGCTTACCCCTTCCCCTCGGCCGATAATAGGCCAAACGCCAAACTTCTGGAGGTGACCGAGGAAGCTACCCTGGAATTTGTACCCTTTAGCGCTTTTGGTGCCACAAGAATCTATTCCCAATCAGATCTATCCAACGCCCAAAGGGTCATCATCTTCGTTATGGATAGGGTTGCCATCCAAAACCTTATCTCTCTCAAGGCAGCCAGAAAAGAAGCAAATCTCCAACACACGTCTATGACTCGTGTTTTCACTCCCGAAGAGGCAGGAAGATTGGTCCGACAGATGATTTCCTATATGTCACGGTGGTTCACCGATTTTGGTATGGCAATAGACTCACTGGCGCTGTCATTCTGTTATGCCTTTTGAAGCGCGTCGTGAGCGTCTTTCTCAATGGCTACACCCTCTACCGTACCATGGAGTCCGGCTTACTTATGTTGGCCAGTTTCTGGAACTCGCTTACCTATTGGTGGCTTCATCATCGGGGAGCCCAGCAGTCCAACCCTAGCCACAAGGGTGCTAGCCCGCACCACAGTACCTCATATGCCAGCGAGATGTCGTGCGTAGCCCCTGGCAGGAGCTATCCATGAGTCTCCTCCCTCCGCCGCTGTCAGCTCACCTCCGGGACCACAGTCGATTTATCCAGGCCTGCGTAACCACCGCTGGAAACAGTTGGGCAACTAGCCTGGCGTATCGAGTCAACGCCCACGCCAGTACCTCTAGTCGGTCATTCAGCCGACCGCCGTCAAAACAGCATCCTGAGTGCCGAACGAGTGGAGGTGCCGGTAGTTAAGTGTGTGAATTGTGGCAGTGAGTGCGCCCATTTAGTTTTAGCTTGTCTATCGTCAATGTTCCTGCATTTAGTTAATTTTTGTTGTTGGTTGTGTTTCAAGGAAGGCACCACGCGCAAGTGTCCCTCCTTGTGTTTAGGAAGGGGCAGGGTAGCCACCAGGGTTACGTGCTACCCCAACATGCAGTAACATTGAACGACTTTGTAAGTTTAAGAAGTACATTGCATTCCGTAGTTAAAGTATTTTGTGTTCCCGTAGTTTATAAAAATTCAAATTCTATCACAAGTTGAGTCTACACCAGGTTAATCTGTTTAGTCTAGTTCTTGTCAACAAGGTGTAGTTATAAAGCGATGTCATGATTTACGTGCGCAACGGGATGATCGTTACCGGACGGGACCCACTGTTCAAAACCCCGGTCCGCGATATAGATTTGCTGAGATACAGGTCTCTTTGTTCAAAAGGATAGATATATTAAACTAATTTAATTGGTCCCACAGACAAGTTCATATGGGTAGAGGGAAAATAATTTCCTTTTTCTCAACCACTAGATTGACGGCTGGGGGTAAAAATTGGAAAGGCTGCGTTTGAGTTGATTCATGATCGGTGCCCCGAAAAATATCTGCATGGATAGATATGGTAATACTATGTCGCTTGATATAAAAAGTGGAGCAGAGCAATCCACGAGTTCGTTGTTTATTAGTTCATTATTCAGTTTTAAATTCGTCAGTCAAAGTTCAAGATTCATCAGTTAAGTGTTCGCGTTTTAGTTCAGTTTCTTTTGGAGCAATTCGGCGGCTCAGTATTTTCAGTTCGGATATATTCGCAAAATTTGCGATTTCTGGGCGATTATTCTGGATAATTTAGATTATCTTACTGTCAAAACTCAAGATAGGAACTGTATTGTTCGATTCAAGTTGGACTCATAATATACTTTTATTTGATATTTAAATTCTTTATTTTTACTAAGTTAAATGTGCTTTTGATAGAGGCTTGAAGAGAGACATATTATTAATTATTGAATGTATCATCCATCCGTTACTTAAATTCCTATAATATATATGAAAGTTTGAACATCTTACCAGTGGTAGTTTTGAATCTACCTATCGTTTATTTTTTTATTTTTACCCTATTCAAATGTTCACGATATAAGTCCCTGTTTATTACCCATTGTCATCATTTGTATTATTTGTCTTATTTATTTTTATTCATCAAATATCGTTCTTCAAATAATTGATAATTACAATACATTTTTGTTTTTACTCTTTTAATTTTTGTAGTCTTTGTTCTTTTTTTAATCATGTTGGTTTTGTCATTCTGGTTTTGGTTATTACTTATTACTAAACTTTGCTACTTAGTATTTATTATATCCTTTGTTAAAAATTTTGTTGTTTTTATTAACTACCTAAATAAACAGGTTAGTTATTTTCTGTAAACGGTAAGTATCTTTCCTTTTGTCACCAGCAAGGGCGTATCCAGCTCAAAACGGAATGGGAGGCAGTTCTCTAAAAGTGACTTGTCTCATAGCGAACGATAGTCGATAAGGGCAATGTTACAATTCGAAACAACGTCCAGAAGGAGAGGCAGCTACCCTCCCCCACCCCTGCATACGCCCATGGGCATTATCATCTACGCATGCATAAGCTAATCCACCCACACTATATATACTATTTATTTAGCATCGTTAAAAAACAGTTGATTGGTCAGCCGAGCTGAAGGGCTGACCAATCAACACCCTTCACCATTAGTCAGAGAGTTAAATGTATATTTAATAAGATATATTGACATTTATGTTTAATACAAAATACTGTCTAAGACGGAACATAATTTAAAAAAAAGTAATTCTTTTGCTCCATAGAATGAAAAAAAAAATCAAAAAATGAATTACCCAAAAAAAAAGATAATTGGGACATATGATCCAATAAGATACATTTTTGAAGTTATTAATATTTCAAAAAAAATGCAATATACTTACAAAAATAAGATAAACCAATACATTTATTGTATTTCCTTAGTAACAAAACGTATAATTCAACATATTAATAAAAATGGATAAATTTTATAAATAATTCAAATAAAGAAGACAAAACCAAAAGTAGCTTATATAGCTTAAAATAAAAATTAAATGTAAAAATAATAGAAACGCAAATATATAATATTAGATTTTTGGGATTGAATAGAGCCATGAAGTTTTTAACTTCATGCAACCTTCGGAGCTGTTATCATTAAGCGAACTTAATTTGTTTTTAGTAATGATCACTTGTGAAAATAATTGTTGACAGTAGTAAGTAGATCAAAAAATTGTCCAGATGCCAAATGTATATGTTTTTCCTTGATTATAAAAATCAGGAAGACCGCAAATTTACTAACTTTTTTCTGTTCATAAATATTTGTTTTTCAAATCCAACAACTGTAACTCAAATTGAGCTCTATCAATGGTAGGTAACGATGTAAAATTCAACCCAACAACACAGCCACAAGTGGCTTTATTAAAAATGACAGGGTAGGTTTTTCAGATCTAATATCCTTCTTTACATGCATGCAATAATCTGCCTGCTGCACATTTTGATGCATGCACGGGATTATCAAAGTTTGGCAATAGTTAATAATGCAGGTAATTCTTCAATACTATTAAACTACATACTCAAGAGCCACAAGTATAATTCCACTGAGCCGCATGTGGCTCGCGAGACGCAGGTTGCCAACCCCTGCTCTATACCAACTTATGATGATGTTTTGAAGTTAGTTAGAGTAGTCTCAAACTAAGAAGAGCACAGTCGTATATGCAACCAATCATACCCAGTGTATGGATTATAAGTTGCCTGTGTATATTTGGTTGCATATACAACTGTGCTCTTCTTAGTTTGAAACATCTATACTCACAAGCCAAGAATTATGAAAGGTGTTCTTCCTCTATGGTCGGTTTCAGTTCTAGTATTTCGAATCCTAAAAATGATTATTCGTTGGTAGTTCAGTATTCCTGATATACTATATTAATTGCTTTGGTGAGCATCCAGCTATGCAATGTTCGCATAAAATCCGATGTAAAACATGTAATGCTAAACATCATTCACTACTGCACTTTGTCGGTATGATATCATCGGGTTTTGATTCGGTTGGAGAGAGGAGAATTAGCGAAATATCTGGGGACTGCTCTGGAAAACTTCCTAGTGCACAGTCTAGTAGGTCTCAGCCTGAAAATGCATCCCTTTGTTCCATTTTCAGGTTGGGTAGTCAGAGCACGGTATTATTATCGACAGTTACCGTTTTAGTTGCTGACTATGCTGGTATATAAGGGAAAAATAGGCAGTTGTTGAACTGTGGTAGCACTGGAAATTTCTTAACACTTACTTGTGCAAAACGTCTAAAATTGCACATTTGGAAAGATAATTCCATTGTTCGGGGCCTCGGCTGCGTAAGTAACGTGGTGTACGGCAAGGCCGAAATTGTTATTTATTCCAAGTTTGATTCTAACATTAGTCATGACCTAGAAATTCTAATTGTCAAAAAGATAACTGGTTATCTTCCCCAAACTGAAATAGATAAGCGACGTTTAAGTTATCGCGAGAGACTATGTCTGGTCGATGAGGGATTTGCTCAGCCCGGACAAGTCAAAGGTATTATTGGAGCACAACTTTTCCATTGTTGCTTGGATATACTAAGGTTTTTGTCTCCAACGATTTGCCCGTCGCGGCAGACTAGTCTAGATTTTGTCGTGATGGGATCAGTTCCATCTCATGGGAGCTCCGGTGCAAAGGTTCAGGCGAGCCCCCTTTGGGTGAACATTTGTCAACAGCCCAGAGAAGTTTAAGGCACTAAAGTGTTTTGAATATCTAGAAAGGAGATTTGAAAATAATTCTGAGTTTAAGCGTCAATAGCACACTGAGATTAAGGAATATTTAGACATGGGCTATTTATCTAAAGTGGTTAAACCTGATCTTACCTTGCCACATTATATTATTCCACATCATGGAATACTCATGCCCGCTAGTTCCTCCACACCACTACGTTGTGTCTTGGATGCATGTGCAAAAATTACCAGTAAGTTGTCGTTAAACGATTTGCTACATGCAGGCCCTAAGTTGCAGTCCAATGTAATTGGAATTTTCTCAAATTTTTGCTTATTTGCAGTAGCCTTTGCAGTTTGCAGCTGACATGAAAAAAGATGCACTTGCAAATCGCTATGTGTAATGCTAATGAAAATGTTATCGACGTTAGCCGTGACCTTACAAATCAAGTTAATTATTCGCAAACTGTAGATGCTTGGTTCCGATTAGGATGAGGTTCCGAGCGATTCGTTAGTCAATTAATGGAAAGAATTTCAGAGAGACTTTCTTAAGAGGAATCAGTACCCATCGGACTATAGTTTCGCTACGGGGTCGGGTGGCCGGGGGAACAGGCGAAGGCGGTGCTTCTCGTTGCGAGTACATTCGGAGCGAAAAGCAACCATTTTCTCCTCTTGCCCCGATCCGCTAACCATAGGACAGTGTCGCGACAATTAGGCGCCTGGAGGCTAGTCCACAACAGATAAAATAGACTCAACGCCTTTACCACGCCTGTACTCTAAATTATTGAATCAGCGGTTTCTACATTGCACTTCAGCGTTCCTCTTCTATTGTATTGCATTTGTTTTTGCACTGTTTTTAAGGCATTTATTTTGATGAAAGCAACGACTAATTTAAAGTTGTTGTTTTAAAGTAAAGGAGTACAAATAAAAGTATGATTAAAAAAAAAAACATTGGACGATATTTTCTATGTAGCAACGAAAAAATAAGCCACTATTGCCAGACCACTTTGACGTTAATTAATCTAAAATATCTGATGTGGCCCCACCCAACTTTCCGACTGCATTGACACTGTTTACACATTTATAAACTCTCTAAACGCATAGACTAAAGAGGGTGAAACACCAAAAGCGAATGTCCGTGAGATAATACCTAATAATACTATGTCGGGATTATAACAATACATACAAGGCACCTCTCGATACAAATAACTATAATATACTGTCACGTATCCATGTGTTTTCCTACAAAATTTATTTCTCTACTGCTTGTTTATTTATTCTTCAATCGCAGTCCAGGCGATAATCAAACAATACCGTGTGGCCTAAAGCGGTATGTTGTCGTCAGTTCTCAATTACGACACGTCGTCACAATCCAATAGATAAAAACCCTTATAGCACATAAACCGCCCTTCCCATTGACCTGTAAATTTGTTTACTTATTTAAAATCACTGCTGGATGAAATGGTGTCAGTTTGGTCAAAACCGGATGAATCCCTAAGAAAACGTATGTGACATTTGCCACTTCCGTTTGTCAGATTGTCACCAAAAACAATCCATTTCGTCCCCCGGTAATTCTAAATATGTATACCAAATTTAAGCCCAATCCGTTGTTCCGTCTGGGCGATATCGTGTTCACGGTCATACATACACACATACACAAATACATACATACATACATAGATTTTCCAGAAATCATTGCAATCGGTTCAGGGGACCCAAAAACGCGTATTTCCGGGGAAAGCACATTTTTTCCGTCGATTACAATACTTTCCTTCTAGGGTACTAGTCGGAAAGTAAAAAAAAGATAATAATAAAAAAATAAACAGTAAAAATAAACCATGATCACATCTTGGTTCATTTTTTTGTTTTAATAAAAAAACCTGTATTCTACACATAAGAATATAATCTAGACATAATCTAGATATGTAGAGATGATTTCAACTAAGAACGTCACGTCACGTCACGTGACTTCCCGCCAAGTTGCGCAGTAGACCACTTTCCATTCAGCGTGTAGATATATGAAGCTATTTATCAACGTCGTTATTTTCCTGCCGCGCAGGTGTACTGGTGGGGGAGTGACGTTCTTAGTTGAAATCATCTCTATATGAAAATCTATTACAATTTTGACTTTCTTTTTAATTTTTAGGCAGTAATTATTAATAGAGATAGTCTGCAATAAGTATGGCAGATTCCTCTCGCTATGACCTTTCCATCAATGTATCATCATTGCACTCGGATAAACAAATAAATTTCTTTGTTGCTAGATTTTGTTGCTAACATTTAAAATATATATTCTTCGCAATCAGTTATCATTCGTGTTTATTTTACTCCGAAGTTTTAATTTTGTGGTTCTAGGGCGGATTTGCAAACCGACTAGGTTGCACGTCCTTCCTAGCAAGGTCATGTACCCTTACACACGCACTTGGAATAATAATGCTTCTAAAATACAGACACACGGTCTCATACCAATACATAGTGCTTGGGACTGTACCATGCAATATCATTTTACTCCCATTGGTCAAAGCCTTCCGAAGGGGATTTGTACGTTTGGTTGCATACCTAGTCCGAACAAACGGCGCAGAAAATATGTCCTTTTCACGAGTTTTCATCATTAAAGTTTTGATTGAAAAAAGCATGTCAGATATTGATATTTTCACGTGAAATTTTGTACACTTACAGAGGAAGGTGTAACTTAAATCTATTATGTGGCACTTATTGTGTTATACGTAAAAAAATCGCAAAATCCGTCAATTTTAGGTCACTTTCAGCAATAAATTTGCCCAAAACAAACAAAAATATCAAAAATCTACCACTAGACGGAAAATTATATAACTTTTATTTATGATATGGTGAATTGCTTTTACGATTCTGTGAACTAATAGCGGAGAAAACCCCTCGGAACTTTTACGTGTTTTGCGAGTAGAAAGTAAGGGGTACTGATTCCTCTTAAGCTCAAAGATTTTAGAGTTCCCCGACATTTGGGTTATTTTAGAGGAGCCATTGTTACATGATAGTTGCCATTGGGAACTGATAAACTGCGCTTATGTAATCCTGTTGTCTTGAACACAGATATTTGAGGTAGACTAAACAACCGTCCTGTTATAGTACGTACACTACACATATATCTCTTACCATACATTCCATGTCCAGTAATGTAATATGAATCTGTAAAAACTAAGGCATATTGAATTAAAAGATAACATTCAATCAAAACCAAGAGTAGTAAAATGTGTGTTCGTAGGTCTGGCTGGTTATGATACCTTGGAAGTATTTGTACCAATATGTTATGATTGGTTATGATCAGTTGTGAGAGTGGACTGTATATTTATTAATTCTCCCGTTGACAGAATAACAATAACTCGCTTTTTTTTTCTATATCAACTAACATACTTGTCGTTACGGAAATGATGGAAAATATATTATGCTCGATCATTCTCCCCCCTTTTGAAAGGTCAAACAAGTACAGTTACGCACAATATTTGTGCTAGAACTGAATATGTGCAACAAGTATGTTATATATGGTTACATAAATTAAGAATGGAAACAAAATATATAAGTAATTCGACATAACAATAATATATAACACATTTTTATTTTCTTGTTATTCTTCGTCTGTGTTTTCTGGGCTTGGCAAAACACAGATCCGTCCAATTGCTTTATTATGGCGCCCGAAGGTATTGTCAGTGAGACCACTCGAATGATTCCGTCATTTCCTGGACGAACTTCATTTTAACGGTGGTAATGTATCATCCTTTATGATTGCGAGTTTGCCGATTTCAAGATTTTTCCGTTTCTTTTGCCATTTAGTACGGGTTTGTAACTCAGATACATATTCGTGTGACCATCGTCGCCAAAAATGTTGTTGTAGTTGCTGTATATATTGGTATCTCGTCAAACGGTTTATCGGTACATCAGACAGATCTGGATGTGGTAAATACATTGAATTTCGCCCAATAAGAAAATGGGACGGAGTTAAAGCCTCGTAATCATTTGGTGACGTGGTTAATGAACATAACGATCTAGAATTGAGAACACATTCTATTTGAGAAAGCAGGGTAAAAAAATCCTTGAAAGTTAGTACTGAATTACCCAATACCCTTCTTAAATGATATTTGGACGATTTGATTCCGGCCTCCCAAATACCCCTAGGGTTGGTTCATTCGCAAAAACCGGCCCTCGTAAAAAAGTAGTAGAGTACTAAAAAATACTTTAATAAACTGCGTACACACTTTATTTAACTACAAAAATCAATATAATAAAAAAAAATATAAAAAAAACATCTAGCTATATACATAATTTAAAACTTAAAATGATATTTTGTGTTTGATTTTGCCGATTTTATTAATTCCGGTTTGTCCTTTAGACTTGAGTGAAATTCCATGCAGGACAATTTGATGTTTGAACGGATGCAGAGTTCTGCCTTTACCATTTCGTTGGTTAGCCTATTCCTATCATCACTCCATAATTGCTTCATAACGCTAAATATCCTCTCCACATACGCGTTACTGCAGGGTACAGATAGAACTATTTGTACTATGTGTTTTAATATTGGAGCTTCTACGATTTGGAAAAAGTGACTCCACTTGCCTGATACAGTTAATTCATCTTGGTTAATAAATGAAGGAGCTGCATTTTCAAGTAAGGACAAGTCAAACCATTTCTCAAGGTATTCTATTGCTCGGTTATACACATTAATGGCTTCTCATCAATCATTTTTGCGCTTTCTTAATTTTTCTCTTAAACTGGACATAATTTCGTAGATTTCTGTAATTACTAAATCAGATTTTTCCAAAGTTTTTATAGTGGCTACAAATAATGAAAGAATATAGTGTACAAAGTGAATATAGCATTCTGCTTTGGTTGGATGATCTTCATCAGAAAGTTGATTTTCTTGGTCCCCTAAAAAACTTCATATAATACGATCGCAACTTTCTTTTCCCTGTTGCAGAAAGTAAGTTTTTATTGCATCCCAATTTAACACAGCTTGAAATAAACTGAGCCACCTAACTGGTATATGCCTCAGAACTTGATGGTATTCCTGCCGAACAAACTCGAAACATTGCCTTAAGTTTGCTACATTTTTGGCACTTGAACTAAATGAGTTGAACACTTTTATTACTAAGGTCTCTACATCAAAACTCACTAGTTTTAATGAATGCTTTGCTGCATTATGCACTATGTGGCAATTACAATTAGCTTTTATTTGTGGTTTGATTTCACAAACGGTTTGATTTGTGTAAGCTTTTGAAAAACTGAGCAATGTCTTCCATAAATGACACATGCATTATCAGCGCCGAATGCTGTTACATTTCTTATATCAAGCTGAAGTTGTTCAAGAGCATTTATGATG
Source organism: Aphodius granarius (assembly GCA_963971325.1). Taxonomy (NCBI): domain Eukaryota; kingdom Metazoa; phylum Arthropoda; class Insecta; order Coleoptera; family Scarabaeidae; genus Aphodius; species Aphodius granarius. The sequence continues at coordinate 16,397,614 of OZ020222.1, read as the reverse complement.
CAGTTTGTAATTGCCTCTGAAGACTCATTCGGTTCTTCATAAAAATCAAGCAAGTAGTCCTGAACTCCTTCTTTTATGTCAAAAAAACGCACAGTTAGAGGAAAGAATTTTTTGATTCCTTTATTGGAGGCGTCGGTGGAGATTGAAAAAGCAATGTTTTCTTCTTTCAATTTTTTTGTTATCATTTCCAAAGAATATGACGCACGAACGTTACGTGTAATGGCTTCCATTTTTGTCCGTCCCAAATGAACTTTTACAGCTATAGTTGAATCACGGTAAATGCAACCATCGAGTTTTTTGCCTTAAACAAATATTTACACTTAGTCAATCACTTAGTCAACAAATTCTGAATGTAATTTAATTTTAACTTGACAGAATTGTGTTATATTCTGTTTAATACGCTTTTGCTTAAATTTCCATATGACCGTAATACCCTATTGAGCTTATTCCTACTTACCACATTCAGTTGAGAGATAACTAAGCCCGTGCTTTACAGAATGAAAAGTGTTGGTAATCTCCGCTGTAGTTACTAAATCCGATTCCCTTGAATCTTTTGGGGAGAAAAACTTTGTCATAACATCAGACATCTTAGCAGTTTTTTCCAAGCTAATATGTGTCGCGGAATGGCCATGTGTTTTTACAGCTTTCGAAATACAGAAATCGAAATTTTGCAAAGCTTACAACTTGCCATATTACTATTTTCACCAGTTGCTAGCCACTTGCTATAATTAGGATCTTTCAACCATTCCTTATTAAATGTACAATTTCTCACCCTCATTTTTTTCTTTGGTGGTGTCTGCGGAGTTTCTTTGTCACTCATTGTAAATTTATTAAAACACGGCGCAACCGACATATTCACTCCACTTCTTTACCAACAAAGACGCTAACACTTTTTGTAAACATTGTGTTACAGTGTTACTCATCAATAGATGGAGGCACATCACTGTCTGCGTAAGGAAAGTGACTGATTGGCAATTATGTAAATAACAAGCAAAAATGTTCATCTCTACAACGTGTACGCTTTGATTATTGCTAAATGCGGTATCATATGTAATTTGACCGGCTTTGACTGCTGGTCAACCGGCACCCGGTCTCGTTGAAGATAAACCGGCCCAGCGGGCGAAAACCGACCAGGTGGCAATCCTACATACCCCCAAAATGTGGACTATATGCTGGGATAAATCTCCAAATTACGTTGTCTTTGTAAGTTTCAGTGGTCAACATTTTGTTGTGTTTTACCAAAAATTTTCCTAAATCATTCTGTTTGGATGCAGCAGTTTTGGGTCTGTCTTTTCTTGAAACAAAACATTTGAATAAAAAAATGCAACAAAAGCGGCAGACGTTAATTCTGTGACAGGTTCCAAATATATAGATCTTGTACTTAAACAGATAAATAAGTAAATCTATGACTTAAATGTTTTACTGCCTCTTCCACTATGTATTTCTTTTAATTTGAAATGGACCAGCGTAGCCAATGCCGACATTATTAAAGGGATAAGTAACCTTTAGTCTATAGTCAGGTAAATTGCCCATAAATGGACCAATAGACCTTGGTTTTACCTTGAAACATGTTACACATTTATTGACAATTGATCGTACCAAGTTTCTCCCCCCTATTGGCCAATAATGAGCTCTTATTGAAACCAACATCAGCTGAGGTCCACCGTGGCACACGCAGTCAAATTTCGACCTATTCATTGCAATTTTGTCGAATCTTACATAATCGCACGGTGCCGCAGTACCGTGAGTGTGCAGCTTAAACTCTTCTTAGATTCTGCATACTGCCAGCACTACATCTTACATATTAACTCTAATAATGGGGCAACAAAATCAGCTTATGTGGCAGATATTATTATTATAAAATGTGTTTTGATACAGAAATTATATAGAGCATAATTGTACCTATGTATCTATAAGGGCTGGGTAAAGTTATAAAAACAGTATAAAGAGGATAATGCGTTGCATTTGCATAGCAATAACGTTACGACAACTTGCGTTAGGTACCTTATACCAACACAGATCACCGAGAAAAATGTGAAATCTGTTGTCGGTATTTATGTTGTTTGTTTTTTCAAAAACCATAGTGGAGATTGTTTTTGCCATTAACACATTAATGTGTTAGTCTCAGTGTGTAGAATGTGAACAAAAGAATCAATTGACGAGTTCTGTACACCGTGATTAGTAATCTATTACTTGAATAAGTTGTAACACACCAACAAAATTTAACCTACCGGCCCTAAACATAAGAAATTGCAATAAAAAAATGCATTAACATTAATACATAGTTATCAAAAATCTACATTATGGATACACAGCATTTTTTGGGTTTCAAATTAATTTAAGTTTCAATTTACTATGCATTTTAGGTCCTCACAAATCACCGTCTTTTTTTGGCCCTAATTTAGTGTATGTTATATTGCACTCGAGAATAGTGTGAATAGTAATTATTTTATAAAAAATATTTAATTTTGTTAGTAGTTACAAATTACAAGTGCTCACAAGAAAAACTTGCATATATATTATAAATCCATAACGGAGGCAATTCACAAAATATTTATACGCATTATATAGGCGTGGCATTCAATGGATAAAGCTGTAAACCTATTTTAATATAGAGTAATACAATTCAGAACAAAATGTTGTCGTTTTGTAGAAATTCCAAAACTAAGAAGTGGAAATTTAGTTGATCTTATCATAAAAATTTACACACTTTTGGCACACTTCAGCACATTAAAAATTAGAATAGCAATCAACAATATTTTTGAGATAATATAGTTAACACAAAAAGTATGAATATTCATAACGAGATCAATAACGAGCATACAGTACATGACAGAATTTAATCTCTGTCATTTACATACTATTTTAATAATTGTACCTATATAAATTCTTACAATGTTCCTGCGATGTTCAGACTTGGTCCAACTTTTCTAACTACAATGGGTATTTTGGGAATTTTTATTTTTGGATTTGCAGTTATTTTTCAGGTAAGTAATGTTGCATTAATGTTTAATCTTTAATTAACCGCACGCGACCGCAAAAGAAACTAATACCAAATTCTAGGTGTTTGCGGAAATAGGCGGTCCTACCGGAATTAGCAGGTTGTTGAGGATAGAAAATTTAATAGATCCGTATGAGGTAAGTTTCCTAATTGATAATTTTTATTTCTAAATATTTTTTGTATGATTAGATCGATCTAAGTAAGCTAAATATGACAGATTCCTATTATAAAAACTCTAAAGTTTTGGGAGGAGTTCTTGCATCACCGCACTATTTTCCATATCAGGTAAGAACCTAAATTTATTATTGTTTAATATAGTTATTTCACTCTCAAATAATTTTAGGCTGCCTTATACATTTATTTTAAAAATGGTGGGAATACTTTCTGCGGAGGTTCCTTGATTTCGAGAAGTTACGTCCTTACTGCTGCTCACTGTGTCACGGAGTATGTTACATTCACAGTATGACAATTAAATATAAGATTAAATTGTTTTACAGCCCTGACTATGTGTTAGTTGTCCTGGGAGCAACCGATTTATCAAGAAGCGAATCTACCCAAGTACGAATGTATGCTAGAAGATATATTTATCATTATCAATATAACCAAATTACATTACTGAACGATATTTCAGTTATTCATCTACCAAACTCTATAACTTATACTGGTATGGTAAAAACAATTGAAAAAGCGTATGAACTATCTTTAACAAACAAATCCTTCATTCAGTTGCCGTGAGACCAGTACAATTACCGACATCTTCGGATTCAACAAACTCTTATGACAATGCAAATGTTATTGTTACCGGATGGGGAAAAACATCAGATAACGGAGGATCAACCACAAGACTTCGATATCTCCAAACTAGAGCTTTACCAAATTATATTTGTTCGAATTCTTTTGGTATTTATGCTACTCATATTTGTACTGCAGGTTATGGTGGCACAGGGTCATGTCATGGGGATTCCGGTGGCCCTTTGACGTACCACGGCAAGCAGGTATGTACACTATAAATAGGTAATTTAGTAGTTGAAAGTTAAACGTTTCACAACGAACGAACAGTTAACGATGATCGTGACGGTGGTCTTAAGACACTTTTATAGCGACGATGGTAGCTTATATTGTTGTATCGATATAGAAGTTATAATATGTTACTCTGACAAAATAATGTAGGTACCTAAAATTTCTACTATTTTTGTGAATATGTTACTGCTATGCAAAACAGAAGTGACACTTACTAGTTCTTAGCTGATGAGTAATACGTCACTAATCTAATGTGATACCATAATGCCATATGCTATGTAAGAAAAATAAACGCTTGCCACTGTATAAATAATTATCGTTTATTTTCGTGTTAGGTTGGAATTGTATCGTTTGGTAGCAGACATTGCAGTTCCGGATTGCCATCTGTGTACACAAGAGTTACTTCTTATTTGCAATGGCTGGTATCATACACCGATATCAATGCGCAATAAAAATATCATCAAATCCCATCGGAAGAGTTGTGTTGACACAAAAAAGAAGAAATAAATCTGCATTAATTTACACACTTTGTTTTATTTATGTATTGCGAAAAGCATATATTACAAGATAGCAAAATACTTGTGGTGAAATAGTTTACGAAATAATGCGAAACCCAAAACCATTTGGCGCGTGGAAAATTTACAGTAGAACTATTTACAATAAATACTTATTATAATAAATTGTATACAGTACGTTATTTTTAAAATACTTCTTTCCTAAAATTAAACTCATACTGGTCACATTTCATTCGTAGGATCCTAGCTAAGTTCGGCTTTCCACAATAGAAAACTGTAACTTTGCCTTTCTTCTGACTAGATAGCTGGGTGAAAATTTTGTCCCAGTTGGGTCTACCAGCGTTAGTTCTTGTCTTGAGACCAGTGATTAAATCCCTCTTTTCTTTCTCGTGAAGAAGATCTAAAGCCAACTGTAACCCTACGGCCTTCATATCGGTTTTCTGCAGAGCACTTGTTATGTACATATGCATCTCCAAAAACCGTTCCATGGCACCCCCCAACTCTGCCTGTCGAATCTCCAATTCAGAGAGGAGATTCACAAACCATTCAAAAGCGTTCTGCTTCCTGTTTATCCAGAAGAAGTCAACCTGAAACAATTTAATATCATAACATGTTCGCTGCTAAACTATGGGATCTAATTTTGAAATATTACCTTCTTTAAATTCATTATAGTTGGTGGGATGTCACTTGACCAGCAGTGATTGCAGTTGGGACACTGATGCCTTGCTTTTAGATATCTGTTCATGATTGATCTCAATATTGATGCAAATGGAGTCACTCCAATGCCTGTTGCTATGAGAACAGCGTGCTGAGCTCTGAAGATGTGACTTGATGGTGCGCCGTATGGTCCATCAAGTAGAATCTGCAATATTCTAAAATTAGTTGAATGATTTGGAACGTTTGCAATTTAGGTTAGTTTTATTTAGGTACGAGAAACAAAACGTGCAAATGTTTGCAATGGGTTGCAAAATGCTGTGTGTACTGGAAGACCGTGATATACATTGGTGAGGATTAAAATCGGACGATTATAACCAGGGCGAGGATAGTTTAGGCAAACTGTCCTCGAATTCGTCCCACTCCTGTCTCGATTATAACGAACACAGTTTGCCTTGATGAGACAAAATGGTTACTGTGCTAACATTCAAGTGTATTGTTAAACTTTATTGTAATGTATTTGGAATGTTAGGAATGAATAATCGCGACAGTTGAATGCAACAATACCTTCGCCTACGACCTCTCCAATGTGGATTATGCATATAGGCATCAAACTAAAAAATCATTTTAAACGTACAAACAATACGCAGTTGTCAAGAATTCTAAGATATTGTGAATCATGCATGTATCTTTAGATATTGAAAATGTCAAACAGTTTGGATAGCTGAAAATATACGAAAAAGGTTCATAGTTAGGAATGGATAAATATATTAACACATAATGAAATATCTTATTTATGATACTATGACAAAAAATGAAATGTTTGCAAATAAATGGCATAAAAAGGCATGCTGGAAGATGCTTGAATCATGCTACAAAAAACACCTATGTCACCTCTGTATTATTGCCTAAGGTAAGTTCGTTCATGAGTAATTCTTGTAAGCTCACCAAGTCTTCATTGCTATCGTTTGGTGTTGGCCTCTCACTTATAGGCTGTATGTAAATAACAACAGAAATTTAATTTAAGAAAATCTGATTCTTCTGATTTAGCCACAATTCGTCAATACTAAGTTTATTCAAAGAAAACGTACTTACCTCTAATGGTTTACCAATTGGGTAATCGATAGGTTTTAGGTTTTGCCCTTGCGACGTATCAGACAGTTGGTAGATCCTTCCTTCTTCGACCTGCCTTTCAGGACACTTCCCAGTCGATAGCAACGATGATGAAGAGTCCCTATTTTCACAATTTTCCAAGCTGGGTGTCTTAAAAGCAATGATGGTTGGTTTATTTCTCATGTATCGAAAACTCTGTGCCAACGATTTGTTTTGTAAACTCGTGTAGGCCAGACCGAGTGTTCTTATCCTGGCTTTCTTCATTTGGCATTCGTCAAAACTTCGTTCTGACTCAGATCTCATGGTTTCCTTTAAGCTGGACATTCGGAAAGAAGAAATATTGATGATGAATTCAGTGATGAATGTTGGATTCTTAGGAAGAATTACTTACAATAAGAGACGTTCGCGTTTCTTAGCTTTCGTTTGCATGTCGGGCATCGACAGTGATTTCTCTAGGATTTTGTTACCAAAAAGCTTGGCCAGTTTCTGATCTGGTCGCCTTGAACTGTCGGGATAAGACACTAGGTCTAAAATGGAGGAATAATTAATGAAACATTTATAATAAGAATTGTTAGCCGCTATCATGTTTTTATCATCATGACAATTTTAATGAAGATGCCACAAATATATATTATGTATAATAGAAATTGTCTGGTTTTCACTCGTAATTCTTCATTCTTATTTATGTGAGCTACATCTGTCTATTTTATTAGAATCTATAAAATATTCATCAACTTGATGATGAGATAATATTAGAATATCCACCCAACCTTCCGACCATCTGATTGACACTTCGACATCGTCGAAACTTTAAAACCAAAATACTTCAATTTTGTGAAGCCATAGTCACACTGGGTCCCAATATAACGTCAGTTATAGAATAACACAATATCGTCTTATGTCAGCGGCCACTGACTTTTATCAAATCTGCCAATTCGCAACCACAGTGACGAAGGCTTTCGATTCTATCCTACTCCTTCTATAAACGCTCAAGGTGTCTCTAAACATATATAAGGTCACTGGAGGTATAGCTGGTATCAGTAAAATTGGATGAACATTTTATACTTTCGGTTGTCAGATGGTAACAAAAAACAATCTACTTCTTCCCTTGGTAATTATAAATATGTATTCTAATCACGCCCAGTCCATTGTAACGTTTGGATGCTATTGTAACAATACTTTCCTTCTGGGGTACTAATCAGAAAGTAAAAATCAGCTGTGCCCAACACGGACCAACACGGACGGATACATTCTGGACCTTATTTCCAACGTATGATATTATAACACGATTGCTAGATAGATACGAAAGTTTTCGGTAAAATAGCGAATAGAATGCTACCGAAAATTTCCATCGCAATTTCATATGCATGCGTGTGGGTATGTGTGTATGTCTGTGAACACTATTGCGTCCAAACGGTACAACGGATCGGGCTGAAATTTTGCATCTATATTTAGAATTACCGGGGGACGAACTGCTTTGTTATTGGTGACAATTTGACAAACGGAAGTGGCAAATGTTATATACGTCTTCTGAGGGATTTATCCGTTTGAGTTCAAGTTCATATCCAGGAACTCCAAGGACTTTAAATATGTATACAAATTTGCAGATCAGTGGGATGAACGGTTTAGGTGCTACAAGCTTTTATAGAAGCAGTTTGACAGAAATCACAGCCTTCGTCCCTGTATTCCAAATACATAGACAGATTTTGACAAACGTCAGTACCACTGACATGACATGACATTAAATGTCAGTATGCCAAATGTCGTTATGTCATAGAAGGTGACGTGAGGTAGGGTCCAGAGTAGCTATGGTTTTAAAAAATTGTGTGTTTGTTTGCAATCGTTGTAGTCGGAAAGTTGGGTGAGGGCCACCCCGGATATTGTGCATCCAAACAAAACTTAACCTAATATCGTACTTTTTACGAATGTTACTAGCCATTTGTAAACATTTGGCAAATTGAGCACGTGTAAATGGCTAATTAGTATTTCCTTTGTTTGACGTGGTCTGGACTTCTGTTTCGCTTACATTGACGATATCTTGAGTTCAACTTCAGAAGAAGAGCATGTAAGTCACCTTAAAACACTATGCCAGCGGTTAAAAGACCATATAGAATATCTCGGATTTGCACTTGACAAACATGGTTTAACACCTTTGGATCAAAAAGTTGAGGCTGTTCAAAAATTTTCATTACCATCCAAAATTAAGCAGCTTAGAAAATTCTTAGGTATGATGAATTTTTACAGAAGATTCGTACCTAAGGCAGCTTCTCTATAAGCTACTTTAAACAAGTTGTTAGAAAAGGAAGCCGGCAACAATCAGGAGATTTCTTGGAACCTAGATTTGGAAGAAAATTTTCAGTGGTGTAAGGACGGTCTAGCAAAAGCAGGTCTACTTGGTCATCCGGATCCTTCAGCTCAGTTGGCCATTGTGACTGACGCTTCGTCCAACAGACTGGGCGCTGTGGTTCAACAGGGTTCTGGTAATGGATGGCAACCATTGCCTTTCTTCAGCCTTTCTTCTGCTAATCCAAATACAGTGCATATGCCAGAGCATTAGCTGCAATATATTATTGAATCAAGTGTTTTCAATACATTTTAGAAGGCAGGCATTTCACGATCTTTACTGAGCACAAACCGTTGAGTTTTGCTTTCGCCCAGAAGCCAGAGAAAGCGTCACCGAGGCAGTTTCGTTATCTGGATTACATTGGCCAATTCTCCACGGATATACGACACATCAAAGTTGAGGACAATGTTTTGGCTAATTTGTAATCACACAGTGTGGAAGCTATTCAAAGTCCAGTTTCTGAATTCATCGAGTTCGAAAAGTTGGCAAAAGCACATGAAGCAAATGACGAATTGAAGGAATTGATCATCAATTATTCATCACTGCAACTAAAGAAGATTCCAATTCCCTGTTCAAAGAATGAAATTTATTGTGATGTTTGTACAACTACGTTTAGGCTTTATGTGATACCACAACTCCGTCCATCAATTTTTCTAAACCTACATTTGTTATCTCATCCGTCGATACGTGCCACTGCAAACCATCAATATCAACGGACATCAAGAAATTGACTAGGGCATGTATACCTTGTCAACGATCAAAAGTTACAAGGCATACCATCACTCCAACTGGGTCATTTCATTTAACCTGTTCCAAGTTTGAGCACATCCACATTTATCTCGTAGGTCCATTCTAGATTCGGTGTACCTCTACGAATAACTTCAGTTCAAGAACGCCAATTGGAATCTGAGTTGTACCGGACTCTTGGCTAATCGTTGCGGTATCAAGCTTGTCAGAACAACAGCGTACCATCCGCAACCTAACGGGATGGTGAAGCCATTTCACCACCAATTGAAAGCAGCTATCAAATGCCATGCCACCGACAACTAGGTAGATACATTACCTACTATCACCATGGGTATACTTGGTGCATTAAAAGCGGATCTCCGAGCAACACTCGCTGAAATGGTATATGAGTAAACCATTAGATTACCCGGAGAATTCCTTGTGAGCAAACGTCTGAGTAAAATCGAACCCATCAGCTATGTCACTGAATTGCAAAGATATTGCACACAACTGCAACCAGTTCCTGTTAGCTGACATGGGGACAGAACGGTCTTTGTTTTTAAGAATTCTGAAAACGCATCACAGGTTTTCATTAGAAATCAAGCCGCTGGAGGTTCGCAACCACCATACGAAGGCCCGATTCCTGTTTTAAAAGGAATAGATAAACAAGTTACTGTTTCCATACATGACAATAAGGTAACGGTTTCAACAGATAGAACAAAACCAGCCTATAGTTTGTCAGACGAGCGAAAACTGAAAATCAGGAGCAATCAGATCCACAACCTACTTTAGAAGAACAGCAGCCAGATTCGAATTTGACCACTCCGATTCGCTGCACACGATATGGAAAAAAAGTTAAATTTCCTCAGACACATGTCCATGATGAGAAAATTGCTCACCATTTCAGTATAAGTAATATTCTCAGGGAGGTAGTATTGTAGTGGCCTATGACACGGAAATAATTTTTGCCTAGCAATCTAATTATTTACTTTTGATTCAGTTCTGACAACTGTATTATCTACATATTGAAATAAATATTTGTAGTGTCCGGCACTAACTTGGACACAAATGGAAACAAAATTATTATCCATTTCTCACAATGTGTATAGCATACAAATATGTGAACAGTTGATAAATTAGTGTTATCAGCACACCCACAATCAATAATAATAAGTCAATGGAAGCTATCTTTCGTACTTGTGTTGAGTAATGCATGATATTTTGATATTTACTGGGTAAAAAATCATAAGCGCACCAAGAAAACGGTAATTGTTGCAATGATTTTAAAGAAGCGCTCAAAACGCTATCGAAATCGCGCGTATTATTATTACTATTCAAAGCACTAGCCGCTACAAAAGTGTTCTCAAATAGTGAAAATTTAAAAAGAAGCGAAATTTTTTTTTGTCTGTCATAAGTGACTGTGATTTCAGATCTGAGCGTAATTATTAATTGTAAGCAACATTTCCAAATAAAATATTTCGAAAATATTAATATTCCACGTACTTTACTCTTATGCGCGTTTCATATTGTTTTAAACACCTAGTATATGGTGCGATATTTTTAAGATCTTATGATGGTATTTTTGATTTGAGACCTACCGCTAACTTTCATAAGGATATAATTTTGCTGGGAAATGGATAATAACAGTTTTTCCCATTTGTGTTAAAGTTATTGCCGGACACTATATATTAGTAAGTAGCAAGAGTATTGATTTACCAAGTAATCCTAAAGCAGAATACCAACCTGAAGACAATGCGGCAATAAATTCCAATAATAAATAAAGCAGTGAATATGTATAAAAATATATTGTCAACGTTTTTTTTTATCAAATTCTTTATTTAGGAACGTTATACTTATCATGTTCACGTGCTAATCTCTAAAATGATAATGGTGGTTACCTGTACTGCATGATGCTTTATTATTCAAATCGCTCTCGGAGTTGAACTGTTTATGTTTTGGATCCATATGTGGAGTTTCATTGCTGAAAGCAACTAACTGAACAGGCTTCGCATTTTCTTTAGTTGAGAATGTTCTTGTTATTGTAGCCTGGATTTTCTGTATTGTGTTTGGGTATTCCTTTTCAACACCATTTAAGGTTGACTTTTTATCATTCGTAATTTCTCCATTGTGCAACTTGTCTTGTTCTTTCTTGAAGTATTCATATAGCTTATTTGTCCACTCTCCTACAGCTCTGATATGCAACCATATGTAATCTGAAAACAAAAATTGGAGATTAGACCAGTTAGCAAAGTTTTGTTTGTGACAATAAAAGATACACAAGCAAAACATGGAGTTTGGGAATGCCATTCTATTTCGCCTCTATGGATCATTTTCAATTGGGATTTCAGTTTGTGTTGCCGATAGCATTGTTAGTGCCTGGGTCCATACAGTAGTGATGTAGTTGTTGGGAATAGTGGTAGGGATGGCTTATGAAATTAGTATCATTTCTGTTTTATAAAAGCAAAATTTGTTAGGGGAACAGAATTGTTTACCTTCTTGTTCTGGCGCACTGCTTATTGTGAACGGATGCCATTCATATTTAGCCACAGTTGGAATATTTACAAATACGTAATCTCCAGGATGAAAATCAAAATGTGTCGGACGCTTGATGACCAATTGGATTACACTGGAAGGTTGTATAATTCCGGAACTGATGTAGGTTTTGCCCCTTTCTGATTTCATTATAGATACTCTGACAATCCTCTCAATCAAGTATATTACCCCAGGAATGATAAACCACTTCCAGAAATTTTGACAGTGCAGAATGAGCAGAACCCAGAATGGAACGTATAATAGATGTGTCCAATAGAATACCTGAAATGTAATATATTGTGCTCTTTTTTATCGCAGATGACTTTAAAGTGACCACAGTACCAAATTTTGGTATTGGCCATGAATATATAAATCATAGCTTAGTTCAAAACTTTTCACAATAATTGATATTAGAAGATACAAGTATTTAATATTTGAAAAAACTCACTTCAAAACTTCCCCTTCTTCTTACAAATGGCAGAGAACAAATGAACATAATTACTAGGATCAGCATGAGGAGCACTCCTGTAGAATATGCTGCTCCTTCAACAAGTCCAAATTTATCAACAAAAAACTCCCCAACAGTATAGTTTCCTCTGGTGCAGTTCGTTTTTACACATTCCTCATTAAATGTTTTGACACCTGTAGCTACAAATGAATTACCATTAATTAACTTCGTAAATTTTATAAGTACTGAAAAATAGTTTTGAATTTTTGTTAAATAAAACGTGTATTTCCGCGAAAATCTCAAAACGTCATTTTCCGTCGATTACAATACGTTCCTTCTGAGGTACTAGTCGGAAAGTAATAAACAAGAAGTTGAAAAATAAACCTCGCTTGTATCGAGAGGTGCCTTGTGTTGTTACGTGGTATACCTAATCCCAAAATAGTATTATTATTATTATCTTACGGTGTTCTGTTCTACACTGCTTTGGTTTCCTGAATAAATGTTTTATTTATTTATGTCTTTAAGTCTAGAGAGGTTATAAAAAATATGTCAACAACGTAGTCGTGTAAGCAAAAAATTACATGCGCGTTGCTATGCGCAATTAAAATTCGGTACCTCGATTTTAGTTGGAGGTTCCCTTCCGGCCCTCTGCGGTATAGATATCAACCTACCCTTAAACCCTGCGTAAATCACACACACTAGATGGCGCCGCGCGACCATATCTTAGGCGCCGATTTATTGGTTAAAGAATAACAAATGATGCAAAGAAAACCCAGCAGAAAATTATTGAAATTGATAAATATTTCAAATAAAGCAATACTAAGAAATGGTATTGAGAATTAAGTACTTACGCAAATACCAAAAGTGCATAATAGTGTGCAGGACGCTAAAACCAAATATGACTTGTCCCGTTAACTTGTGGAAGTAAATATGCTGATCTAGTGGAAGATAAGAACTGAATCCTCTAGTTCTCAGAAATGTTATACATTGTCGTAACATGAGGATCAACACGAACACACAGTTGAAGTTCAAACATTGCCCTGAAACAGAAAAAGTTATTAGCAGAACATGCACATAGCACAAAACATATATATGTCAAATAATAAAGTTTTTATAATCAGGTACTATTCCGATTACTATTCTTTCCTGAAAGATGGATTCATACCTCAAATTTCAAAGTATAACAAACCCATATTTTTTGTGCTTTGGTTTAGGAGAAATAAAAATAATGAATTAAGATTTTGGTTCTTCGATTCGTTTAGGACAAAGTCATTCTACAGCATCTGTACTTACAATAGGTTCCTTCTGTCCATTTTTTGGCTAATATCAAATAATCATTATATTGACGATCAGCATAAAATAAGTAATCAAGTTTTTTATTGTATCCAGTTTTTTTAGAGAAAATAAACCATTGCAAATTCAATTTCTTCACCTTATGCGTGAAGTTCGATGATTGATGATTTTTACAAGTTTGACGATTCGTCATGGCATGCATGTGGTTTGTCTATGAAATCTACTTTCGAATATTATACACCGTTGGCACTTGTTACACTACGTGGCACTATTTATAACGACTTATAATTTACACTGTGTAAAATTGTCAACGCTGTATAAAGGTATAAAGTCTGTAAAATGTCAAGTAGGAATCTGCCTTTCAGAAGAAGATTAATGTTTCCAATACGAACGACAGGATGGGTAACAAATAAGAGAATATTTTTAAGTAAGTAAACTCTGAAGTCGCGTTAAACCATTTTAAAATTTTCGGTATGCATATTACCTTCCAGTACCTACTTACCACAGGCTCTTGCTATGATGACACAAATATGACTGGACATTAACGCATATTCGATCGCTCTTGACACAAACAGTGAGACATTTATGAAGACATAACACGCCAAAAATATCAAGTATACATAATTATTTTTGAAGTACGGTTTGGTGAGTTGGTAGGGAACATAACTTCGGATCCTTTCCATTATCGTAGCAGGGGCTTTTGGTTTCGACGGTACCAGCCAACGATCTATGCTGAAAAAAGTCTGTTGTAAGTTAGAAATGAATCAACCTGTTGAAAAAAATCCAACCTTATGGAGAGATTCTCAAGAAGGCCGACATGTTTCTCTAATTGATTTTTCAGTGCTTCGTACGTTATTGCGCCTCTCCTTTCGGCATCGGCGTCTTCAAACATAGCGGCTGTCAAATTGTCAATATCATCTTCGCTAAACTCCATCTCGTTTTCCTCCATGCATGCCTTCATGACGTGCTGCAGTTCTTTTCTCTGAATCAGACCGTCGCCGTCCAAATCGTATACTTTAAATAGGAATTTAATTTTATCTTCAGGCGATTTTCCGGCAAATTGATGAACTGCATCTAAGAATTCTTGGAGTGAGATAGAACCTGAGTTGTCTTTATCAAAAATTTGGAAAACCCTCTCTGTAAAAAATGGCTGAAAAGTGTGGTTATTGTTTTATGTTATGTTTTACAGTCATTGCTCTGATAACTACTCTGCCAACTCCCCAGTTACTTCACATGAAATGGATTTTATTATGAATTTATAAAATATGTGCGTTTACGTATATTAAACGACAGAAAAGAAAAGATCAGTAATTATAATTTATTTCAATTCATATATCAGCAAAATTTTGTTAACTATGTAATTTTCCTGGACATCAACATTTTATTTTTGTACAAGATCCATTGCTAATTTTTCTAATTTATTTGTAGTTCTAATAGGTACTTACGTTCTTGGATATTACAATTTTCTTAAAATCTTCCCGTTTGATTTCTTTTTCATCTCCGACTGTGTCCTTGAACACTTTCTCCAGTTGTTCTAAACTGCCTTTATCAAACCCAGTTCTTGGTCTGGAATTTGTTATACTTGCTAAGAAATCCATAATTTGCTCCGAGGAAATCGTCCCCACGCCGTCTTTGTCAATAATTTTAAACACTTTATCAACTATCTACAGTAAAAAAAAAACGTTAAATTAAAAATTAAAAAGTTTTTTTTAATATTTTGTATCCTACCCCTTTTGTGTAAAAGATAACAAAGAATTGCTCTACGTCAATCGGCCCATCGCGACAAACGCAGTAGGCAACGCTCTCAATTTGCTCCACAAAATCTATTTCTTTCCTATTGCGTAAAAAAATAGAAAACATATATTTTTTAACTTATAAGTACAAACATATTTATTTTTACACTTACGTCAGACGCGCTTTCAAAAATTCAATCCATTCCTCCTGGATCAATTTTTGATCCCTGTCCTGATCGAAGAGGTTGAATAGGTGTTCAAGTAGTTCCTATAAATGAAGAGAATAAAGGTATTAAAGAACAGAAATACACACGACTGGTTTTCTGAAGTTGAAAATACGGCAATAACATGCCCTGATAAATGAATAGCGTTTGCGATATAAATCAATCAAGGTGTTAAAAAGTTGTAACTCTGACGTTAATCATCATATCAAAAAAAGAAATGAATCATATTAGAGGCAATCACAAGGTAACACTCTGGTTTGTAAACTTGATTTGATTGAGTCCATGCTGATCTTTCTATTAATAACTTTGTCATAAATAAATTAACATCAAAACCATACCAAAACTTTTGTCGACGTTGTTGAACAACTTTTATGTTGCTTTTGATATAAATTTCAGAAATAGCACCCCATCGAAGCAAAATATGGCAAACTCTGTTTTTAAATATATAAATCTTTACAAAAAGAAAGATACTGATGACTCGTTGAATACCAGGTGATCTGGCTACTGATCATTATGTAATTATATTTCATCCCCGCTCATCCCCACTGCATATATTTACGCACATACCTGATCCTCTCCTTCTTCCATAGGATTCTTGCAAATGAAAATCGTGTTAAGGGATACATTATTTGCAGATTTGTAATAAAACTCTCAATAAATAAAAAACACCAATAAACAAAAATAATTAACCAATTGTTGAAAACATTTTTGAATTATCAATTTCTTCAAAATATCAAGCAATAATCGTTATTGAGGAACAAAGTATCCGAGAAAAAAATACTTAATACCAAAAGAGTGAAAATCGAATTGTACCGGCCACTTATTTCCTATATGTTGCTTTAAATACATTTAAAAAGATCTAGTTGTTCTAGTATGATATTTATTAGATATGAAGAGTCTAAAATAAATAGTAATAATGAAATGAACTAATTTAACTAAAATTCTCATAACACTGTGTATTAATAAGAAGTCTATCGTGATCGCTAGTTAATAACAGTTTCAGTTAACAGCATATATCAGGTTATGACTTCATATAATCTCATAGGCGGAGATTAAATTTGGTTACAAAGCCACACGGTAAATTTATGAAAAATAGTATAAAAAAATTCAACAAAATTTTAGGGAACTGTATCGTATTTTAGAAATTAATGAATTCTGTCACACTTGAAAAGTTTGAATTTCAAAACCAAATGGATAAGTTGGCAGGCAATCACGTCAGTTGTATATTTTTTTCTCTCTTTACGACATGGTCTTCATTCTAATTGAAAATTCCAAAATTTTAAACCTCTATAATTCTTAATTTAATGGATAAATGTACCTTTATCTGGAAGTTGTAATGTATCTTCAGAATACTGGCTATCACACTAACATACAATTATTTGGCAAAATTTCATTTATACAATGCATGCTATTTAATGTCATAAAAAAACATTTAAAAAAACTTTTGATAACAAAAAACATATAATTAGTTCAAGTTTTATATAAACAAATCATTTTTACCCACAGAGCGCCAGAGATATAACTTAATACGACCGTCTCTGTCTTTATCTTTCTCACATTATTTTCAATTGTTTGTCCATCAGTAGTCCGACCGATCTTTATTATCTTCGTAACAGAATCAGTAATCAATTACTTTCCTTTATATGCTCGAATGGCCTTCACTTGCTCACATATATTTTAACGAAATTAAGATTTTGAAGATTACGCCGTGGACTGGATTGAATGCCTTTCCATTGTATGTGGAAAGGGTGTTTACTGGCTGTTGAACCAATTACCACTTGTCAACAGTGCTGTCAGTAGACATTGTATGCAAATGGACTGTGTAGGTGATCGACGAACACATTTATTTATCGTTCATTGGGTGATTGATTTCGTGAAAGTATTCTGTGATGATCTAATGAGGTGACATACTTGTATAGGTTTTTTTGTTCATTAACAAAAATTGAAGACATAAAACAGGCATATCTAGATTCTAATCCAAGGCACATTTTTCAGTATACTGTGATCAATATCATATTATTACTTTCCGACTAGTACCCTAGAAGGAAATTATTGTAATCGACGGAAATAAAATTCGGGATTTCAGGGAAAATACGCGTTTTGGGTCCCCTAAATTTATTGCAATGATTTCTGAAAAATGTATGTGTGTATGTGTGTATGTATGTCCGTGAACACGATGGCGCCCAAAAAGTACAACGGATCGGGCTGAAATTTGTAACCCAACCCAAACGCAACCCCTTTCGCCCAAAACCATATAAGCACATTTGTACTTGCGCATGTCATAGATATTTACTGTTTCATAAAATATCTACTTATGCTTCTTACCAACATCGAAATAATATCCTTAATGACTAAAGGACTTAATTAAAGACGGTGAGGAACTGATCATTATTTTTTAATGAGCGACTAAATAAACTGAAGGCTCAAGTTGCTTGGTTCTGTTCATCAACGATATTATGATCTCCCTTGGCCATATTCAAGTGTCCAGTAAAAATATTCTCATCTTCCATTATCTCCTATACTGCTTGTATTGTTTTTTCTACGCCGAGTCCGATTGTGTCTTTACGTTTATTTGACAGCTCATTCCTAGAAATCTTAATTAAGAACTCCTTGCAAACGTCGGTGAAGACTACGATAATGAAAGAGTCAAATGTTCGGATGTCGCTTATTAGAGCATTAGGATTGATTTGGGCGATGATTGCTCTTCTGTTACCATATATGGCGTACTCTACTTTAGGTAGGTAATTTGATGATGAAGTATGTAATAAAGTTGTTATACGGGCACGTATTGTAATCGACGGATTTGTTTTCGAGATTTCAGCGGAAATTCGCGTATTTATGTGGGTATGCCTTGATCACGATCGATAGCACACAAAAAATATATGATCGGGCTGAAATTTGATATACTTATTTATAATTACCTATACTAGAGAGTTCCTCCGTCGATTATTTTGGCCACAATCTGACAACCGGAAATGGCAACTGTTCATCCTCCAGTGACTTTAATTATGTATAAGTACTAATTTACAAATCATTGGGATGAGCAGTTTAGGCGCTATAACAGTTTATAGAAGCAGTATGACATAATCTACAGCCTTCGTCGCTATGTTGCGAATGGACAGATTTTGACAAACTTGAGTGCCACTGACATGCCATGACATAAATGCCACTAACATAACATGAAATTGTGTTATTTTATGACTGACGTCAGGTTGGAGTCCAGAGTGGCTGTGGCTTCACAAAATTGAATGATAGTGAAAGTGTTTAGAAATGTAGATACTTGAGTCAACAATTTAGTCGGAAAGTGGGTCGTGGCCACCCCGAATTTTTCCCGTGATATGTAACTATATAATACATATGAAAATTCATATATTATTTAAAATTAGCACTAACCGCAATAGCAAATAAAGACACACAACAGACCTAAAAAATCGAATATATAATACTATCTGCTTCTGCGCATCAGCACCGTGACAAAGCAACTTTTTTCAAGCAGTCGAACACATTCTTTCTACTAATTATTATGGAGAGATTCAAATCAGAATTGGAAGCTACTTGTTCAATCTGTAGCAGCTACCAGAGACATAAGAGTAAACGGATGCTACCCAAGATGCGATGAGTATCTTCGACAAGAGAAGAAAGGAAGCTGTTCTTCCTCCAATCTGTGACTAGCTGGTAATTATTATTCTTACACAACAAACATTCTTAAGGCCGGTGTCGAAGATAGAAGAAGTTTTTTCGATGTTGGCATATAATCGTCACATGATATTACATTGTATTAAAAACTACTAAATCTATTTATTAATTTGCAAATAGTGACCAGAAACTGGCATATATTCCGATTTATCTTCTTCATACGGAATTTGTAATAGAATTCCACACCATAAAGAAACACACCTTCACATCACATCCTTTCAAATTAAAACGTAAACCCGTTTACGTTTACTTGTATGTAGTCTCATCCGCTATATAAAGCCGACGATCTGCTTTATAAGATTTCAGTCTGGAGCCGAACTGAGGGCCGCTCATTTAGCGGTTAGAGTTCTCTTTTAAAAACATCACGTACATTCGTAAAAATTAAAGAATGTTGCGTTTTCGTGAAAAAAGTTTGACTGTTTTTACTTTTGTTTTTAAACATTTAGAGTACTATACTATATAATGTACTTCTGAGCAGTAGCGGCTCGTGATTTGTTTAATTGGGTGGGCAAAATATCAATGCAGTTTTAAGGACTTATTTAATGAAGTGTTACTATATGTTATTAAGAAAACACTACAAATTTGAACCGACATATTTTTAAGAAGTAGTTAACCGCAAGAACCAACAAGAAGGTCGAGTAAACACTAAACAACCCTAATAAAACGGCCGACTTTTTGCGCGAATTTGTTGCATGCGCTATTGCCTATTTAGCCTATTAGAATACGTCTATGCTATGGTATGGGGTTATCTGCCTCGACCTATGACGTCACACTTGCATTTTTCGCTACCCCCACTCCTCCGGCTTGCTGGACAGTTTAAGCGCTTGCAGTAGAAAACCGTCACCTCTGGTGGGCACAATCTCAATTGCCACCCCGGCCTGGTAGTTTCGGTTGCATACACTACCGTTATTTACCAATTCTACGGCCAGTAGCGTAGCAGCGTTGGATTTTATTATGTATTCAATATAATAATGCAGGCATATAGACAGTGGTTGTAAAGATTTTATATTAGGCAAATACTTAACTGTAACAAATATTGTATTAATAACGTCCAAATAAAAATGTGAAACACTGAATATCAGTACCAGGTGATCCAATATTGTTTGGGTGGGCACTGCCCACCCTGCCACCCCTGACGAGCCGCCACTGCTTCTGAGACCTGTTAATTCTTACTTTGAAGCAAAATATTGAACCTAACTTAGATTTTCTATTATTTTTTAATGATTTTTCGCAGTTTTTTGGCGACAACATTAAATAATGTCTTCTATATGCAGATGACACAAGCATTACAGTATTATGGGGAATGTGCACGACTGGTGCATCGCGAATTGTGTTCGAATGAAAATAAGACTGTAGAAATGCTGTTTAGCCTAAGAAGGTGTGATTTTCATTATCCGCAACCTAGCAAGTTCCTAGGAGTGTACGTATCTGCTCCTTATCTGAAGTTTGACGAGCATACCAGACCCCATACCTTCCTCCTGAGGAATTTAACAAAGACGGTGTCATCCTAAGTGACCAAGACTGCAATGCATGCAGTCTTACATTAATTGCGCGATTTTGGCGTGGGGAAATAGTCATGGTAGTACGTATGTGTTCAGAATGCAGAGCTGTTCGTGTATTAAAGTTCGTCTTGAGTATAAGGAGGACTGCCAAAACGTATTTCTTTTGCTTGCTATTATGACATTGCCGTCGCTGTATATATTGGAGTCACTCATATACTTCTGTTTATAGAGGCAGTCTGATAGAATCCACAGCCTTATTCGCCTTAGGTTGCGAACTGGCAAATGTTGATAAACGTCCGTGGCTACTGATATTTAATATTATTCTATGACTGACGTTAGACTAGAAAATTGATGTATTGCAAAAGGTTTCTACGCTTTAATATATCATCGAGGTAGTCGGAAAGTTGGCTGGGACCACCCCAGATTTGCATATATAATTTAATATATGAAATTATTGAAACCATATAAGTCACATCTGATGCCACTATCCACTGATGTTTACTGTTCAGAACCTAATATGTATGTATGTTAGTTTTTGCTTTGAGAAGTCTTTTCATGCGATGTTAACCGTTTATTCAGTACAGTGTTATGGTAATGGTAAATAATGTTCATATCGCCGAAGACCAGTGTTGTAAGTATTCTTTCAAACTAATGTTAAAGAGGGCGAAAACAAAAGATTATTTTACTTGCTAATATACCCAAATAAAATCCAAACCACTCCAGTAAGTATAATGTGTCAAAATTTCTGTTATATCTATTTAAAAAAGAGAATTAAATCAAAGAATTCCAAGACACCTACATAAAACCGGCTGAAATTAAAACCAAATCCCAATCTCGTTCATCAACCTGCACCGATTCCTGCTCATGCGCTAAGCGCTTAGAATCTGGAAATCTCGTCTGCTATATAAAGCTACTTGCTGCAGAACATTTCAGTTGAGAGCTATGCTGTTTGAGGAGGTAGTAATAAAGCCTTGCATCTAAAAATATCACGTCAACTTCGAAAAAGTTATAAAGTTTCTGGTTTGGTTTAAATTTTGGTATGGATTTACTTAGAAAACCACTTAGAACCTTTCGATATTTCATTCTTGTTGAATTCTTTTGTTCCGGTGCTTTAGTTGTTTACCTTGTAGTCATTATGGTAGAAATACTTTTTTTTGGAGTTAATACAAGTAATATTGCCAGTAACTTTACGTGTTCTAAACAATCGAGCTTCTTATTGCTTTATTGTCGATTACTATTAAATTACTGATACCATTGATAAGTTACATTCTTTTACATAAAAATATTTATTCTATACAGGCAGGTAATAGTAGTTATTCCGCTCTTGAATGATAAATATCAACTCTGTAAACTTTTAAAGGACAGGTTACGGTTTTTTGTTTCGATTAGAATTTGACAATTAACGTGGGCACTTTACTTTCCTATAAACCTATAAAGGGATAAATAGTGATCTTTTAGATACGCCAAATTTAGTTGTCTTATTAGAATTTGTAGAAAGTTCATGACGTTTTGTCTACTGACGCTAAAAATGGGATTTATATTATAATGGGATATTTGACACATTCCTGTTGAGGACTTCATGGTTAGGTGACGTTTCTTGGTAATTGTACTTATGAGTTATGACGCTAATATAACATATTTACGTTTTTCTCTTCGCTTATAAAATGCGGTAATAAAACACTACCTAATAGAAATTTGCATTTTATGCATAAACGGGAAAATATAAATGTTACCGCTAAAGTCCGAATGACACTAGGATTGATTTTACCTAGGTAAACACAGCATTACAGTTTTAAATGTTCCTGTTAAAACTTCTCTAACTAGTTAATGATAACATTAACGGATACAGCATAGTTAATCTCAAAAATACTCTTGCTTTTATAATAAATTCACTATTGTATTCTGACGGTAAAATTTCATTAGGTAAATAGGTACGTAACTAAAAAATTTGACAATTTAACTTTAAGCCCTTGTTTTGTTTTATGTCATTCCGCACGTCTTAAGAAGTTAGATATGACCAAATGTGTTACGGTTTTAGTTTCGTTTTTTTTGACGTTTTATGTGTCAACTCTTAAAGGGTATAGTCACCACACGGTGGTCGGTGACAGTATAAAATTTAATTTAACCATAGCAACTGCAATCAGGTAAATTCGGTCTGATAATAAGATGAAAATGAAAAGGATTTGACATCTAGAACCTATTTGTTAACTTTTTCGCACGCGCCATAGTAATATGTCATTACTTTAAATGAAATTTAGTGTTTTGACAATATCTCATTTATCGTTGGGCCACATATTTTTAATATTATTGATACTAGAAATATAATTGTCTGCCATTGTAATTTCTTCGTATTGTCTTACATCTGCGTTTTCCATACATTTAACACACATGTTGTTAAAAACCTTTTGATTCAATATGTGAGATTTGTTTATGAAACTAGTAATTCTTGCTAAAACCATTAGTAATACTTTCTTGTACCTGCATGTAAATACAATATATCATTTATTATTTATTTATCATTAAATAGCTCCTGACTGAGCTATGTATAAGTACAGTTTTATGTAAGAATATCATAAAGTATTAAAAAGTAATACATTTCAACTTTGGTACTTATTCAATTATGAATTCCATTTTCATCTGGATTATCGTTATCATCATCAAGGCAATTACCGTAATATTAATTATCTATATGACAAACTTTTAAAAATAATTTTGAATTTTATTTTTAAGGGGACAAAGTGATGTGAAATTATTCTATTATGATTTAGTTCTTGATGGTAGTACACAACAGTTAGGCATCTTGTCAATAAATACTAACTGATTATCTACTTTATAAAAATGTGATGGTAAGGTTTAATAATGGTAAATCCCAAACGTAAACACTTTCAACACTTTTAACATAATATGTGTACTACTTTCATACTCTTACTTATTGACTCCATACTTTATAATTTTGTTACTTCTTTTTACGATCGAACTTGGAGCACACATTAAACAGTTTTTTTGCAATCATTATACAACATCGACAGGTAAAAGTAGCCGCTCCAGTTGTAAGAAAAAGATTATTCTGTACTGTCAAGGACTGGACAACCTTTTTATATTTCCAACAAAAGGCAATAAAGGGCAAATAAGTCATGAATAAAGACCGAATACAATGGGATACCTATCGATCGGCAAGAATTGAAGCACATTTAATGTAATACATACGGAGACATTTAAGTGAAAAAGAGGCGTGTTATTTGTTGAATTAAGTTGGGTGCAGTCGTATCCAGTCCCCCGAAGCATACGTGTTGCCAAACGTAACCGATCGTAAATTTGAACGCAAGTGGGCCTTGGCTAGTGGTCGGTGGGCCCGTAATTAGGTTAGATGCAGGTGTTAACCATGGTATGGACTATTAGGTGGACGGCCAATCCGATAAGTGAAAGCCCGTTGCACCGAACTTTTCGTATGAGTAATTATTGATAGAAATTGCGCTTGGTTTGGTGTTTGTGGGTAAAGATTGAGACAAAGCTGAAAACGTCTCAAGTGCTGTGTATACTTTGCTCAAAATTGTCTTACTTTTGTACTTAGTTTTGTACCTAGTTTATCCTGTTATATGCAGGCTACTGGTCCATTGATTTATATCTCAAAGGACATGGTATAGTAGGTATGTTCAATAAAAAAAAGTGCCACGATTTAATATTTTCTTAATTGGCTATACGCTTCAGGAATTGGCATATAAAACGTTAGAAATTTTAAGTAACGAAAACAATAACAAAACTAACCAAATCTACATAAGTCTAAGAAAAAAAAATCATGACACACAAGAACGTGTTATAGTGAACATGCTACTATAGACACATACGCTGACAAAACATAAATATTTTTAGGTAAATTCACGTAATATTAAATAATAATAATAATTAAACTTCTAGAATAATATTCTTCATGTGTGTTCGAACTGTCAGTAAAAAATAGTTGATAAAGAGGCACCTTGAGCAGTTGTTGATTCCACACTTACAAATCAGTAGGGCAACCAAAAGTATGAAAGGGCAAATCTTTTTTCTGTGGTCCTAGCATGATATTGGTTAGATATAAATTTGTTTCAGAGAAAGCCAAACATTTTAAGATATATTTGATAGGGCATATTTTTGCATATTCGGTCAAAATTCGATATAAATGCATATTTTTACAATTTTGTGTATTTTTAATGCATATTTTGATCATTTTTTATATATTATAGTTTTAGCGCATATATTGGCCTTTTAATACATATTTATTTTGTGTTTTAATATGTATATTTTTTAAATATTTGATTTGTTAGTTAAATACATTTGATGACAATGATCAAATGAAAATTCCTTTGTGTAACATACACAAGGATTTTACTCTATTATAAGCTGCCCAGTTAGAGCATATTTTCAGTTTTAGAGCATATTTTCTGTTTTTAGAGCATATTGTCATTTCTATATGTCATGTTTTAAGCGCCTAAAAGTGATTTCAAAATATATATTTTTGGATGCCCTAGTATTTACACTGTTTTTAGGTCACATTACACATACATACATATCTTACTTATGGGGTATATTATAAGAGCTTAAAAGAGTTTTTAGCATATTTTTGAGTGCCCTACAGATCAGACATGCCGAGCAATAGTGGACAATCCCCATTTGACGTTCTACGGTAACTTGCATTAGTTAGTTCACTATTGGTCTGAAGGCGTCAACTCATTATAAACTAATTTTCTCTCTGCTCGAACAAACCTAATAAATAATAATAACAAAAATACCTTGATGATTGATTATTTTAATCAAATAGAGTAAAAATTCTACAAAAAAAGAAATGTCCACAATAAAGTTACTACAAAACTATACACCCTACAAATTTCCAGAACTTGTAAAATACAGGTACAGTTACAAGTTCAACATTCAATTGTTGTCGTGCATGTGATTATTATTATTTCGGGCGATTTACTGCACTCGCCTACGTCTCATTCTTTGTCATCGCAATCTGTGGTTCTCATCATTAACATGTTTTAGATATATGTAATCTACTTCATTTATTTGTATTATTTGTTAAAAGCTTGAACAGTACTAATAACTAACCTAATTAATATTTTAATATAAGATATTTGTATATCTGTTTAGGTATTCATAAAATAAAACAAAAATGAAAATTGACATTTCAAAATCTGAGTAAATGCCAAGCCCGTGTGGCCTAACGGATAAGGCTTACCCGCCAAGCTGTTGACTCACTGGCGGGTAAATCGTTTTTCGCGTGTTTAATGTTAATTTCGGATAAGCGCCCACGGCGCAAGGCACCGTATTTTATTATTATTATTGTTAAACTTGTTAATTCAATGTTGTTTTTGTAAAATTAATAAATGTTTGTTAATGTTAATGTTAATGGATAAGGCATCGGCCTCCTAAGCCGGGGATTGTGGGTTCGAGTCCCATCACGGGTAGTTTTTTGTACCATGTTACCCAACACAGTGCTTACTGCGTTTGTTTCCTATATTGAAGAATACGACAATAATTTTGAGCTTAAAACGTGATGTCAAACATGTGTTTTCGTCTTATCAGTCGGTGAGAAGAGGAGGTTTATAATTGCATATTTGTACTGATTCGGTCACACAAACCAACGGAACCAGTGGATCAACATGAATTGGCTGTTTTTTATGTCTATTCTTTAATCATAAGCCATAAAATATAGAAGAACGTGAGATTTAACTCCAATCAAAGATTTAAAATGATAAAAAAAAACAAAAAAAATATAAGTAAAAAATAGTACTTTTCTTAGATCGATGAATCAAAGCAGGTCAGATGTGGCACAATATCATTCCGTGCAGTTGATCACGGTAACAGGTAATTTCAGATCTAGTCCACTGTGAAGGGCATTCAACCATCCAATTAGTGCACAGAACAAACCGGACCAATCACAAACAACTTTTATATAATGCGCATTCAGCCCATACGTTTATTTTCTATAGCGATTCTAATCGCATTTAGGT
Organism: Aphodius granarius; assembly: GCA_963971325.1. Taxonomy (NCBI): domain Eukaryota; kingdom Metazoa; phylum Arthropoda; class Insecta; order Coleoptera; family Scarabaeidae; genus Aphodius; species Aphodius granarius. The sequence continues at coordinate 16,370,823 of OZ020222.1, read as the reverse complement.
AGGGAATAAATATTTTCTCATGAATTCAGATCTCAATTAACATCGGTAAGTATCACAAGATAAATGGATAAAACATTACATGTTTGAGCAAATCGAAGATTTGTTTGCTTAGGAAATTCTATTTTAATTAAGGTCTACACTTACAAAGCAGTGTATCCCATACTAGGTAAAATGTGATTAAATGTGGTTAGTGCAACTTTTCTCCACGACATCAGAGCTCGCCAGTGCAATATCCGTGTTCTATTGATGTAAACCCGCGAAAACCATGTAAATTTGCAGCTTTTGTTTGATCTAAAATCCCACTTAATAAAAACCATGAAATCCAGAATGATGGTCTAATCACGTTATACATTATGTAGATTATATGAATCAGTTGTCACTTTATTAACAATATTTACGGGATATTGCTAGATATATTGTAACTTTTTCTAGAATATGAACAATAACAATGATTGAGAATTGGCAAAACTGTCATAACTCAAACATGCCCTTTCAGAAGAGAACCTCATATAAATAACAAGTTCCACTTAAATTACTGTGCTTTAAGATTTTATAATGATTATTTACTGAGATTTTAGCCAAATATATTAATCAATTTAGAATGTAATTAAGTTCATTTTCAGGGTTAGGTTTTTTTATTTCGTATTATTTAAGCATTGCAGAAAATTATTTTGTACCGCACGTCTTTATTAAAACGCCGATCCGTTATATCAAAAACCAGATATGCCCCTTTTTCACACTGGCCGGTCATATTAACTTATTGCTTGTCTGGGAACGATACCATTCATCACACATGTGCTCCGATTGCACGATAAGACGGAAGAATGAGACCAGGTACCATTTACAACTGGGAAAAATTACATTTGTAAGCTGGTACCTTGCTTCTTCGTGTCTGTTCCCAGCATGTGGTGCCACAAATCGATATACGAGAAGCGACTGTTAACTCTTTCTTACCTGTCGTTGGTAATTGATGATAAATGAGACTGGATTTCACTAGCTACATTCAGAGCACACTTTCAGACGACAACAAAGTTACAACGAAAACCGTTTATAAAAAAGTTAACGCTTTTAAGAGTTAATTTGTTAATACATAAAATTCTATTGAATTATAACCAGCTTGCTTTTTATCAATGAAGATGATAGATAAGAACAAAGAAGCTCTAATTGAATAGGCAAATGACAGTAACCAACTATCCAAATATGAATTGGGAGCATCATTTTAAATCATTAGAAGCTAATGTTTTTTTTTTCAAATAGCAAAAATTAAAAAAGAAGGCAAAAATCATAATATTATGATAGGTTGAATGTGATTTCACATCTGAGCCAATTATAAATTCTAACCAACATTTCCAAATCATATTAATCCATATTATTAAAAGAGGTAGTTTACTCTATCCCCCCGTCACACATTTTGACGCACTCAGTATATATGTAAATATTTAGAGTCACTGGAGGGTGAACAGGTATCAATTTGGTTTAAATGGGGTAAATCCCTAAGAAGACGCATTTAACATTTGTCACTTCCGGTTGTCAGATTGCCACCAAAAACTATCCAGTTCGTCCCCTAGTAATTTTAAATATGTATGCGAAATATCAGCCCGATCCGTTGTTTCATTTGGGCGCAATCGTGTTCATGGACATACATACACACATACACACACAGATACATACACACCTACAAACACACACACACATACACACCCACAGACCACAGACATTTTCCAGAAATCATTGCAATGAATTCAAGGGACACCAAAACCGTACATTTCCGCTAAAATCTCCATTTTTTTCCGCCGATTACAATACTTTCCTTCTAGGGTAGTAGTCGTAAGTAAAAATAGAAGAAAATCTGAAATTTTAGTACCTTTACATATCAAATAGTTCACAAAATGCATGTACCAGGTTTTGTGTGCAAAAAAAGCAAAATTGCAGAACAATAGGTTGGCTTTAACACGACATAGTAAAAGTGAAAACCCAAAAAATAAAAACTGGAGTATTTTGACGATTTCTACCTTTTGCCAGTGAATTTTTATTTTTGCATAAAGAATCTTGAGCTGTGCTCTAAATGTTCACGATGTCGATAGGTACCTTCGATCGATATTTGAACTTACTATGTTCGTCCGACATAGTCGTGTCGGGTGTATAGAATAACTAAAACTGGTGCAATTATTACTGAAATAATGAAGTTGAGAGAAAATATTGACAAAAAGCATTATCATTTTACAACATTTACTACCTACTAGTTGTATACGGATAGAGGGAAACAATTGCACCAAGCCCGTGTGGCCTAATGGATAAGGCATCGGCCTCCTAAGCCGGGGATTGTGGGTTCGAGTCCCATCACGGGTACTATTTTTTTGATTTATTTATTAATTTTACTACAATTCAAAATTTATTTAAATAGAAAATGAACAAAATGACATTTTATGTATCATTTTGGTAAATTTTCAAATATCTGATAAGCTTGGATGATCGATATTAAGTATTAGGATGAATATTAGGACGTTTCTGAAATATTTGTAGGAAATAAAATTCTCTGGCTGAATTATCAAATACATATAGAATATTCCATTTAAAATTTTTATGCAATTAATATGGTAAACTGTAATTCAAATTTTGTAAAGTCTTTACAAGAGACGAATAAAACCAACGCGCAACGATGCGACGCGCAACGTTCCATTTTGATACTGTACCAATTTTAAGCTTACTAGCATGAACGATGGCTGATAAATGCGATTTAAGGAATATACTGTTAATTGCCAGCACTGGGCAAACTTTAAATTTAAAATAACTTGAAAATGAAAAATGTATGTCTATCTTGCAGGCTGATTCTATCATTCTAAAGCCAGTCTTATAAAACAGCTAATAATACCTCAGTATTCGAAACGACTAGTATATTTGTACAACAAAATACGTAGATTAGACTGAAAAATATAGGAGTTTTATCAAAGGTCAAACCGCTCCCACTAATGTTTATTTTAGATTAAGATCCAGTCGTACAAGAGTTGATATAAGTAGTAGAATTAGTTATTCCCAAGATAGGTGAGTTATAAAGCGCATTTTATTGGCTATAAGTAAGCGTTACCTATATCTGTGATTCATACTATTTATAATTTATGTTAATAAGAAATAATTGTTTTGTTTTCAATTTTATTTTGTTAAATGAGAAAGGTGCTACGGTGCTATTAAAGCATCAAATTCATCAATACTTATATACATTACAAAATTTGTGTAGTAGCATATGCTATACCCAGGATAAATACGTCTATGGCTCGTTTTGTTGACTATAGGATGTGTTTGTAGTAAGCCCAGAGTTTGTATCGACTTTCTGTTATTCTGGGTATAAGCTATAGGTGCTTTATCAAACTGGACACTAGACGATTTATAGATTGCCGAAATTCTAAGTCTAATTTAATTGTGCTTGTTTTACCTATGTAATAAATTATTCCATAAATTGATAATTTTACTATGAGATTCAGGGCTGGTTTATTCACTTACACGTAAAGTCCTGTCTAGCTATGTGTCAGAGAAATTGATTTTGTTGTCTTGTTTGTTGCCGTTAACACAGAAATATGTTAGTGGCAGTGTGCAGAATATGAATAAAAGAATCAAGTGACGAACGAGTTTTGTACACCATGATTAGTCATCTATGAATTGAATGAGTTGTCTACACAGCAACAAAATTTGATCTATCTGACACATAGCTATACAACACTTTACATGTAGGTTAGTAAACCTGTCCTCAGTCATATTACAAATATACTCTGCGTTTCCGCTGTTTTACCATTTGCCCAATCGTCTTCAATATGGCTTAATAATGGCTTATTTTCACTATGGTACAGGTGTGGTTGCAGGTATGGTTATGGGTATGGCAGAACTAATATATGTCTATACTTAATGTAAATAAAATAGTTATATTTGTATAGTTGCATTAAACAATTTACAGTAAAAGATAAAATTCAGAATTAACAGTTATTATTATTACTACTTGAGGTCTGAAATTAACGCACATTACTCTTCCTCAGCGCTCTCAATTTGCATTTCTGCAATTCGCAATTTGCCAACCGACTGACAGTATAGTTAATGAACGCCCAGAAGCAAGACTGATAAACATCAGAAGTACATAACGGAGAGGTTGTAATTTCATACTTGCCGGTAATAATATAACAAGTATTAAAATATATGGAGGCTCTTTTTACTTTACGTTTCACTTTTTACTTACTTTTCGGTGCCATGGAGACAAAATAATAGGTTATAATTAGGGACCGAAAATATGCAAACGCAAAATATTTTGTATCTGAGTAAAACGCATATTTATGAAAATATTGTTTGCACATTTGACGGAAAACAATACTAAGACTGAACTGTTTACGGTGTCAATGGTAGTACATTAATACATTTGGGAATATACTATGGTATTGTTATTTAATGGCAATAGAACAGAAGACAGAAAAATTATACATAACTCGCTTGGAAACCGCGTATTTGAAGACAAAAATTGTCTACGTTTCGCGCTCGTGTTATACAGAACATCTTCAGGACCGCTCCACAACACGTATTTACAAGATAATTTTTCAATTGATGGAACCAATATTAAAAATTTATTGTTTGAAAGTAATAGTACTGTCAAAGCGAAAACATTTCACTGTGGAAGAAATAGTTTTGATTTATTGACAAATTTGTATTCAGAACCTCTCCACTTTCTATGGTGAAAGAAAAATTTTAAACATTCTAAAATTTTCAACTCTTTTTATAGAAGTTTCCGATTACTAAAAAATATGTTTATGACTTCATTAATAAGAAACAATTAAGGCTGAAATACGGCTAACAGCGCCAGCGGTTTTGTCTTCCGTGATTTGTGACATCAAACAAAATATTCTCTATGTCACAGAAGGTAGGTATATTTGTGATATAATAATTAATAGATAACCTTCACAGTATTGGAACACCCCGATATATACATTTAACTTTGCACCAGAAATAGTTTATATCGTATTTTTATGTTCACAAATAAAAATTAACATCTGAAATATATGATGTAGTTCAACTCATAAATTCATATGGGTGTGTGTTATGAATAATTTTACACGGACAATTAGAGTACACCCACCAAACCCGATATATTTACATAATAATTCATTGTCACTTACAAGTTCTAATATTGCGCAGTGATTGAAACCTGTTGAAAAATGAACGTTGAGATTTAATCCTTCGTTATTGGATTATATGTGCAGCGCAAAGTAAATATCCATCGGTGGAAGAGCCAATTAAAACCAAACCCAATTATTGCAATTGCGGTTGTACATAATTACTAAATTATAACGTACTGTATGTTTTAATTTGATGTATTAATCAATGATTTGTGGGTAAGTCTAGTGTGTAAATGTGAATCGATTTTATATAATTATGGTAAAGTAGGTATCCAAACAAGAAATAAGTATGTATACCGTATATCGCGTTTTTTTTACTTTCCGACTAGTACCCTAGAAGGAAATTATTGTAATCAAGATTTCTGGAAAATGTATGTGCGTATATATGTCTGTGAACACAATTGCGCCCAAGCAGAACAAAGGATCGGGCTGATATTTGGTATACATATTTAGAATTACAATGGGATGAACTGGATTATTTTTGGCCACAATCTGACAACCTGAAATAGTAAATTACATACGTTTTCTGAGAAATTCATCCGATGTTGACCAAACTGACACCAGCTTATCCTCCAGCGACTTTAAATATGTAGGCAAATTTGCAGATCAATGAGATGAGAGGTTTAGGCCCTTTAAAAGTTTATTGCGATTGGGCGCCTTCGGTTTGTGACGTAATGGCGGACTGACGTCATACCGTGTCAGCCCACACGCTATTAACCTTTTTAGATTCCCCTGTATCGGCCCGCGAGCTATGTAGATCACCCAGTATGGCCCGCAATTGAAGAATAAGTAAACAAGAAGTGGATACGTGTCACACGAATACATGACAGTATATTATAATTATTTGTATCGATAGGTGCCTTGTATTGTTATAATCCTAACATTGTTTTCTCCCGGAAGTCAAGAACTTAATCCTAACATTGTATTATACGAATTCTTACATGTTTCACAACAAATAACATCGTCGTAATTTAGCCTTCTAGCTAATTCAAATTAAATTCCTAGAATTGCCCATGATGTTGGATCTTATATATTGGTTTTATTTTTTTTTTGTAATCTGGGATAGGATTTTTCAGCACTTTGGGTATAACGCCTAAAAATTTTTACTTGTCTTGCAAGGTTGTCAGATTGTCACCGAAAACAATCCAGTTCGTCCCCTGGTATTTTTAAATAAGTACTTATACCAAATTTCGGCCCGCCCCGATTCACCCTTTGGGCGCTAACCTGTTCACAGACATACATTTACATACAGACACACACACACATACATTGCAAATGGATTCAAGGGACCTCGAAACGCGTATTTTTGCTGAAAGCTGGATTTTTTCCATCAATTACTATATGTACTGTCCTTCTAGGGTACAAGTCGGAAAGTAAAAAGATATGTGACCTCGGATGCGAAAAGGGACCTCTCGTGACGTTATCTTTCACGCTATTTTCGCACATAAGGTCCGTTATGGCGCACGTTATTTTCGCACGATAGGTCCCTGTTCGCATCTGAGGTCACATATTATCTCTTCTTCCCGATACGAAACCAGCTGATCTTATCCTTACGTCTCGTCACTTTCATATCCTCTGTCATTATTTTTGCGGTTGCTAAACGAAATTAATGTTAATTTTAGTACAATATTCTTGACAAAATCTTTGAAAGTGACACGTGTTGAAATTATTAAATTCTGTAAAATTCACGTGTGGTGCACACAAATAAGCGATTTCAGCTGTTATTTTTGGCGTACTGGCTGATACTTTTTGACAAATCATCCGTTTCTAGAAAGAAACATCCTTCTTTTGGTACATCTATTTCGTAATATTTTAACGTATGGTGCACACCACCCACCAATGATTAATGTTGGCAACACACAACTGTTAATAAAAATGCGAATACATATTATTTTGATTTGCGTCGATTAACTAATGTGACTACATGTACTATGACTCAGGTTCGTATAAAACAATTTTTACTTATGTAACATCTGGTTCTCGAACGGTTTTATTATAATTCACATAATATGTTTTAAATAATGCATAAAATCGTGTTTTACGGATAAGTTTCCAGTCGTGTACCTTCCGACACGATTTTTATGGACACGCAATCCATATTATTATACCATAATTATTAGATTATTACCATCATTATCTTTGCACAAACACTGTCTATTATTAGGCAATGAAGCCGTTGCTCGCGTGGATTTCGTCATGTGGGCTACGTGCAGTGACATCTAGAGAGTCTCCGTGCTCTTCTCTTGATATAACGACCTCCAACCCAGCTCAACAATTCCGAAAAAAGTTATCTAAACTGGTCGGACTTAAAGTATAGCTGAGACATGCAGCTGTAATTGGGATAAAATCTTGCGATCGTTCGTAATGGTCAACATAAAATAAATAAATTTGGCAAAAGGAAAATACTAAAGAATATATATGTACTTATATGTATGCTTAATAATTTTGCAAGCCACCATGAGAAAAGAGATAACGAAATGCTGTTATTAAAATTCAGAAGCAACGCTGTCATAGAGATGATAAACGTTGATGTAAAATATCGACCGCAATTAAAAAATTAATTATACCTTGGTATTAACACAGCGCTATGTACCTAACAGAGAATGTAAATTATGCGCAACATAACTCATCCATGTGAAATTGTAGAACAGCGAAAACTACTGGCTGGTGAACATAAATATAAATTGGAAAATCGATTTGGTATCTTCTCCAATTACACAGAGAGAAAAGAGAAGTAGAAAAGAATATATGCTTAAAACAAAAGTATAAAATTTTACTCGAAATATTGTCTAGGTAAAATGAAATAATTTTGGCCTAAAAGGGGATTCTTTTACATTTCTCCATAATTTACGTAAAGTAGGAATTGTGTGGGTTTTATTTTAGAAAATTTTTTTGTAAGAACTAAATCTGGTTTTATTAGAAATAAGTATCAACCATGAGGCAAATAAATATTTTATTTGTAATTATTTGAAAGAGAAAAAACTATAGATTTGAGTAAAAAGATGTGTTTAAATAAAAAAAAACGTGCGGTACAAGTTGAGCTATAAAAAGCGAGCAGTACTCTCGTGTTTCTCTTCATTTCGAATATTTTTTTTCCTTTTAGGTAAGATTCTCGTGGAGGGGAACAACTATCTAGTCTAGAATATTTTTTTTTATTTTTTCCGGATCGACTGAGACCTTAATTATAATCCAACCAGAATTAATAACTAAATTAAAGAAATTTATTGTATCAATATTTTAATTCATGGTCTTAATATGTAATTAATTTGAAACTAAACTACTACTTGATTATATTAAAATTAGTATTTTAAACTCAACGTTTCATAAATCAAGTACTAAATTGATAAAAGGCAAAGAAAATTTGTTTTTATTTAAAAATAACGTAGAGTTCCTGAAGCAAAATATTTTCACCCGTAGTGTTGCAGGCATCTTCAGACTGTAAGACATTACAAGAGCGTCAGTTTGAAACAAAACCAATAAAATTTGCTGTTCTAGTCCATGCCGTTCTGTGATAATTATAATATTTTAAATTTAGACAAATTTATTAACTTTTATCGATACGGATCCGTTGTTTCTGCGTTTTAATTTGTGACCTGTGAATTGTCCATACAAAGCGGTATCAGTCTGATTGACCGTCTTACATGGTGAATAGTAAGCCATAACCTTCAAGAAAATGTTGAAGGTAATTGCGCATCTCTTTATCGTTGACAACTCTTAGTTTATCCGTTGGCTGTGTGCAGTTTGATGTGATTTGCCTATTTTAGATGACGTTCTGTACCAAATTACCTTTGTACGGTGGAGTTGTTGACTTCTCCGTTCAACTCATGGCGATTTAAGCGTGAATTGTTCAGGTTGGTGGACTCTTTTATTGTTTTTGTAAGTTTCAAACTGACGCTCATGTACTGACGCCCTTGTAATGTTTCAAACTGACTCTTTTATTGTTTTTGTAAGTTTCAAACTGACGTCTTACAGTCTGAAGATGCCTGCAACACTACGGGCGAAAATATTAACTGAATTACAATAAATACGCTACCTATATAGGAAAACATCACACATCTAGTTTTATTTCCGCTAGTTGGGATAACCCATACCCGTCGCACCAAACTTTCAGTTGAATTTAATACACTTACTAAGAAAATAAATATCTGGGGTGGCCCTCACCCAACTTTCTGCCTACATTGTTGGCACAATGAAGTGTCTGAATACATACAATTACATATTCAATTCGGTTAACACAAGCCCACAAGCCACTTTAGACTCTACCTAACGTCAGTTTGTACGACATAATGACATTTGTCATACTGATATTTAATGTCATATCATGTCAGTGGCACTGATGTTTGACAAAATATAAGCATATTTCCACTAAAATCTCGATTTTTTTTCCGTCGATTATAATACTCTCCTTCTAGGGGACTAGTCAGAAAGTAAAAAACCAAGAGATTTATTTGTTGCATTAAGCTCAGTTTATGTATGCCGTAACGCGAACGCAACGCAACGCAAACGCAAAACGTCAAAAGTTGAACCATACAATTTACGTACATAGGTTTATGTTCCACGCAACGCAAAGGCGGAGACGTGACGCGAGCGCGAATAGTTCCCATCTATTCTAACCAATCACAGAGTTCCCAAATGTGACAGTCGCGATTATAACCTCAGTCACAACGGTGGCAGCATTGGTTACAGCAACCAATAGTAATGCTATAAGCAAACATGGTGATTACTTCAACGTGTGCAGTCAAAACACGCCACTATCAATAGAGTTAGTGCCAACCCTTTAACACAAAAAATCTTTGAGTTTGCGTTCGCTTCTCGCGTTACATAAACACTGTTATTACATGTTTGCGTTTTCTGTTCGCGTCACGTGGCGTTCGCATTGCGTTGCGTTCGCGTCGCGTCGTACATAAACTGACCTTTAGTTTCTTTCAACATTTTGTCTCTCTGTATAACCCTGGGAAATTTTGATATACAACATGCTGATCAAATAGAGCTAGAAGTAATTTTTATATTATAGGCAATATCTAACCTCAAAACTAATTATGTGCACCTTTCAAAACATAATCTAGAACCAAATTCAACGATCCTAATATGGCTTCGTTCAAACTAGCAAATTCGACAATGAACCAACCTAAATTCACACACATTATCATACTCTACCATCGAATTACTAATTATATACATAATACATACTATCAGAATGCTATATGCAAGTTGTATAAGAAATACCTGTCACTGTTATTATGCTTGTGTCGGAGATATCAATCTATGGAGGTCTAATTGCGATTCAAACTTATTCCTACGCACTGTACAGGTATAAGTCATTGTGTAATGTTCGTTCTGCTCTTCAATATTTGCTGCTTCATGTTCATACAATTATCTGCTTATCTGCCTAACAAAGCGAACAGTAAAAACACGTGGAAATTTATTTTACTGAACTTAACAAAATATTGGTGGGATGATAAGTGTCTTTTTCGGATTATCCGCAATTTTCATCATAAGCGGTGTTCTTGCCACCCAATTGCGGGGATAATCGGGGCTCTACTGTATGTATAGCAGGATGGTCCTTTATAAACTCCTCATGTTTATTCGTTTATACTAGTAGCTAGTATATATAAAATGTACAAAAATACTAAACATGCAGTAAATATAGTCTGTATTCTATCTACCTTATACGCCACCTTTTTTATGTATAACGATTCTATTCTGATAGAACTCTCCTATATTTTATGTGTTACCACTAAGGTGCAAAATACGTTAGAGTTGATTTTACCGGATTGTGGATTGTGGATTGTTTTTGGTGACAATCTGACAAGCAGAAGTGGCAAATGTTACATGCATTTTCTTAGGGATTAATCCGATTTTGACCAAACTGACATCTCATCCTGCAGTGATTTTAAATATGTATACAATTTCACAGATCAATGGGATGAGCGGGTTAGGCGCTATAAGTGTTTATTTATACCGATCGGTTTGTGACGTAATGGAGGAATGACGTCATAACCCACAGCCCGAGAGAAATAAACTTCGCAGGAACATACACGGATATGTGACAATATATTATAGTTATTTGTATCGACAGGTGCCTTGTATTGTTATAATCCCAATATAGTATTATTATTATTATTATCTGACGGGGTTCGTTAATCGGTGTTTCACCCTGTATAGGTTTAGAGAGTTTATAAATGTATCAACAATGTAAACGGAAATTTGGGTGGGCCACCCCGGCTATTTTATACTATAATTGGATAGTTTCGGTTGCAAAACAAAAACAGGACACTTTTCTCCACTAATAGTGTATTCTTAATTAAAAAAATTCTAACAACACATTCTAAAATAAAAATGTGTGTTATTTGTTCCATCCTGTAAATTGGTATACATATTTAAAGTTACTGGATGGTGAGCTGATATCAGTTTGGCCAAAATCGGATAAATCCCTAAGAAGACGCTTGTAATCTGCCACTTCCGGATGTCAGATTGTCACCAAAAACACTCCAGTTCGTCCCCTGATAATTCTAATTAAGTATAGCAAATTTCAGCCCGATCCGTTGTTCCGTTTGGGCGCAATCGTGTTCACGGACATACATACATACATTGACTGATCGGAGCGTGTTGACAATCTTAATGCTTCTTGATTTTTTAGGAGCATTTGATAAAGTTAATTGTGAGCATTTCCTGACAATTCCAAGATATATCGCACTGATGCTTGTGCCATTAGTTTCTTTAAGGATTACCTCAAATATCGTGTACAGCCAGTTCGAATGGCGAAAGTGACTTACCCTCGTCATTTTTGTTCCGGTGTGGCAATGTTTGTTGTTCAGGGATGTGGCACGCACATAGAGAATGTAAAATGCTTACGTAAGATTTTATATGGCTTCGCGTTGTCGTGTATTGGCTAAGATGTTGAATGTGGGTGACTGAACATGTCCCACAGAAGACGTTTCCATCGATGTAAGCTACTGTTCAATATATGTAGTAACCAATAAGGAATCCCAATGCATTGACTTTTAAAATTAGATTCAGAACTGATGTTCACCATTTGAGTCTTAGACATCCGGCAACAATGGAGGCCCAACTCTGTAGGACGGCTGTTCGAACCAGGCCAATACACCTGTGGCCTGACGAGATATTCAGTTTTGCTTCACATTACGTTGCTGTTTTTATGTCCAAGCAGGTGGATGAGCAGTAGATATTGAGGTGAGGTACCTTTGGGCTATCATTACACATGACCGTTGATTGGTCTTTACACATTAGTTTGGCGCAAAATATTTACATTATTTGTTTTTGTTATTGTTATTGTTGTTCAAATGTCAAGTATCTATATATGGGTATGTTCACATAGATACCGACATACTTTTTCGAGAAATTATTTTAATGCATTCAGGATACAACAAAACGCGTATTTCTTCTGAATTCCTGATTTTTTTCGTCGACTACTATACTTTACTACTAGGGTAATAATCGAAAAGTAAAAATCGGAAAATCGGAAACTTATTTTTTCCGGAATTTTATACTTAATTAAAAAATATTTGGTTCTGTGACTCATTCTGCTATAATATTTTCCAGGTGATAGTGGCGCCAAAAGAAAACTGGGCGGGCATTAGAATTTCTTTTGATTTGGCATTGTTAGTCATAAAATTTCATATTGCTCCTTTTCGAGTTGCTTTATCGTTCAATTACAACACTTTCTTACGTTCAGGCTATATCCATTCTGATGATCTATTTACAGCTGAAATCTATCATAACAGTGCTCACAGCTGTTTGTCGGACTATGTAATTAATTATATCATTGCGCCTGTAAATGGTTCACATATAAACGTGTAAGCGTCCTTAATAACCAGCAAATTCCTTCCACATCCTTTAGTCTTCCGATTTTGGCCATATCCATCTGAGGAATTTCCTTTCATCACGAAAGGTATTTGACAATAGTAGCTGGTTAATTCCCTAGATGGGAGCATGACAAACTATAAGAATAAATTGCTGTAAATAGCGCTTGAACACGCAACTGAAACAAGTACATATTACATACAAACGTAAATTATTACGTTAAACGAATAATAAAAATTCGATTTGAACGCATATATTGTGACTAGGACGACAAGTGATACAATTAAACTGGAATAAAAATATATAACTGTAACGCGTGTATATAGGTACACGTATAGAGTAAGTCCAACATGTTAATAAATCTGTTGGTGTGAAATAAATTCTGTTTGAATTGTCAGTGGATAGCCTGTTTATGCGTTTTGCGTAACCAGGCCAACCGAGAATAGATTGATTGTTTTATAATCGCTGGGTTTTCTTTTTGTTGGTCGCCTACTCGGTACACCAAAGTAAGCGGGACAAATGTGGGATGTTGAGAAGAATAAAATTGATAAAATTTATGTTTTACCTAATTAAAGTAAATAGAAAGTTTTTTATTATAAGCGTTAAAAAACGATGGAGATTTTTTATTTGTTGCTTATGATCAGTGCTTTTTTGTCATGGAACGCAATGGAACGGCCCCAGCTTTTTTGATTTATTTTTAAAGTTTTAAGAGAATCGTTATACTGTGAATCGCTATGTTAAACATAGAAGGTTTGAAGGTTTGCCAACAAAATTATTAAGACGGTCTTGGTTCTGCTTGTATGCCGAATCTTGTATACAATCACGAGCGTTCCACCACCGCCCAACCTTTTTACCAACGTACTGGAATATAAAATGTAGGAAAATTAATGAACTTTATTTTTGTATATGAAAATTATCGCCGAAAAACGCACCATTTAAGAGTTATTCCAAAAAAAAAACTAAACAGAAACAGATGGTAAGCCACTGATGTCGATGATACAGATCATAATTCAATGCGCTATAGCGTACAAACGACTCGTTTTAGCTAAAATATTATTGGAATATAAAATGTAGGAAAATTAATGAACTTTATTTTTGTATATAAACATAATCGCCGAAAAACGCACCATATAAGAGTTATTCCAAAAAAGCTAAACAGCAACAGATGGTAAGCTACTGATGTCGATGATACCGATCATAATTCAATGCGCTATAGCGTACAATCGTCTCGTTTTCACCGTTGTACCAACCTTTTTACCAAAAATGGACCGCTTAGAATAACATAATAATACAAATAATACATTATGTTAGTTTGAAATACGTCATATAAATATTACTATGCTGCAATATAATTAATTCTGAAGATTCATATTTCCGATACACGTTACAAGCTCCTGTATTTTTGGATAAGTGCAGCATTCTGATACAGACATGTACCAATAACACAATTAGTTATTGAATATGCAGTCTTCAATAATAATTTAAGATGTATTGCAAACAGAATAAAGTATATATAATTTTACACTTTTTTATAATACCCGCGATTTTCAATGCGTTTGTAGCATTTGTTTACAAACCTCGCAAAGTTATTCCTTATCTTGGAGAGTATTATGCAATCCCTAACATGTGTAAGTAAATTATCTTCCATTGACTGAGTATTTGTGATTAGGGTAGCTAGTTCAATATCGAAAATAACTTTTTATGCCGTTTCACTTTCCTTTTTTTAGATGTGTAGAATACAAATACTGGGCACAGCTAATAAATTCGTGTTATAATCAATTCCATAACCACTAATAATAAGGCAATGAAAGGTTATTTACCTACCTGTGTTAGTATTTTGATATCTACTGGGTAAAAAATGATGGGTGCACTAAGAAAACGACCAATTTTCAGATGATTGAAACAAGTGCTAGAAACGCTTTCAAAATTTCGAGTATTATAAAAGATTTCAACAAATATCTAAGAAATGGATTGGGGAGAACCTTTTAAATCACTAGTCGCTTGCACTATTTTGCAAAAATAGTGTAAATTTTAAAAACAAGCAAAAATAGATTTTTTTTATTGCAGATATCTGAGCGTAA
Source organism: Aphodius granarius (assembly GCA_963971325.1). Taxonomy (NCBI): domain Eukaryota; kingdom Metazoa; phylum Arthropoda; class Insecta; order Coleoptera; family Scarabaeidae; genus Aphodius; species Aphodius granarius. The sequence continues at coordinate 16,355,768 of OZ020222.1, read as the reverse complement.
TTATTAATTCTAAGCATCAATTCAAAATACTGTGCACGATATTATTTAAAATTAAAGGTAGTTTATTCTTATGCCTGGTCCATACATTTTGAACTACCCGGTATATGGTGCAATATTTTGAAGATCTGGTGATGGCAGTCTTGATTTAAGTCCTACCGCCAAATTTTGCAAACAGAAATTTTCAGACCAATGGATAATAATTTTTTTCCATTTGGTGCGTACTTTCCTGGACATACTGTATATTTGTACGACTAATATGTCTCCAAAGAGTTGCACAGATGGAGATACAGCTTCATTAAATCTCAATTAACCGCTCTCTTATGGCCAGCAGATATATTATAACATGAACTTAAAGGTCTTAAAGCAATAATAAATTTGTCCTAGCTGTTTCGTCGCGTATATACTTCTGTCATACCTTTAATTAATATTACGGACATGTGTGTATTACCCGTCTATGCCATATAAGCTTACGATTTATGGCTGTATCTCAAGAAATGCATTTTTCATTTGCGTGGGACAACCACAGACGTGATGTTGCCTTTTGCGGTCGAGTGCGTTGAAAAAAAAAAAGCAGAGCGTACACTAATCTCGCTGTAAAGGAAAATTTATTGATTGTACCGGGATAATTAACACCGTTGGTAACCAGTGCAATATATTTTTCTGTACAATTTTTTCAATCTATATTGGGTGTATTCGGTTAGAGCTTGAATAATAATATATGTATGTTTAATGTTTTTCTATAACTACTGACGCAAATTAAGTAAATTCAGACCGTTCGAACAATGTGTTTTACGTCCAGCTCAATCCATCACAAAGGACAGTCAAAATTCTAAGAATCACAGGACAATATATTACAGATCAGAATTGTTCAAAAATGACCAACTGCATTAAAAGCTTTGGTACGGTTCTTCACAATAACATATACATTGAAATCGTTCATTGCTATGCAAGGATATAAAGTTAGATATTCCCGGTTTAAGAGAAGAGATAGAGAAGCCACTGCCTGAAAAGATCAATTAAATGAAGTCATATAACCTCAAATTGTTCATAAATGCCATACAATCCAGTTCCAAGAAAAGAGTTGAACTTGGTCTTAAATATAGAGACTGTTTTGGTTCTTGGGAAGAAATTCTCATCTGTCAACATAGAATAAGCTACAAATATATAAACAAATACTAAAGCCCATTTAGCTGTCTGGCATACAACTTTGAGGTTGTGCCAAACAGACAAATATTGAAGGCAACCAATCGTTCCAAAACAAAGTCCTAAGAAACATCGTCGATGCACCTCGGTACGGTACGTAAGTATAGGGACCACTATAGGGACCTGCACCGTGATGTTGGAGTTCCATCTGTCACCGATGAGATAAAAAGATTCGCCGCTAGGCATGAATCTCGCCTTCATCATCGCGTTAACGTAGAGACCCTGCACCTACTGGGCAACCAGAACCTAGTGAGAATATTAAAAAGGACCAAACCCTTCGAATTAATGAAAAGAAAAGCATAGTGCGTGAAGTTAAGTGCTTTTATTTAGATTGGAGACTTCCGCGGTCCGAATCACTAAGTTCTAGATTTCCGGGAGAAAACCGCATCAACGACGATAAAGTAGTCAACGTTTCGCACTCTGTTGCAACAGGCATCTTCAGGACGTAACAGTAAGACGGCTACGAAGAGAAAACGTTGACTACTTTATCGTCGTTGATGCGGTTTTCTCCCGGAAATCTAGAACTTAAGTGCTTTTAGTTCAGGACAAAGTTAATTAATTATATGACGTTAGCCAGAGCTATGACAGACAAATACCTAGTTTAAAGAAATCAGATTTAAATTGATGGTTAATCTCCTAGATTACTGTCAATATTGTAAGAAATACGTCTGCACACCGTCCCACTAGACGAGCGCCCCTATGCACTGTTTATGTCTGGAGATATGAAACATAAACAGTAACACCGAGGATGGAAGGAACCTCGAAGGAATGCAGCAGACGGGACTCACTCTCGGTTATAGTTTAGTAACGATAACACGTGTATTATCATTTGTAGTAAGAATCTGTGTTTGATTCTAACAAAATCAGAAGTGGGATTACCGCAAAACGCCGGTGTAAAGTTTTTACTAGTGGTAGTGCAAAGAGTGACTTTACGCTTTCAATATCTACGTGTCGGCTATCGGCGTGGAGTCTGTTGGCGTCCTCATAGAACTTCTTTGTGTGAAGGTGTTAACATAAACAATATCAGAATAAACACTCGAAGTGGCTCGCAAGAATCGAAGTTTTTAGAACAAAGGAAATACGGGTTGTGCTGTGAGAACTCGAATATCTCCTCTTAAATTTTTGTTCATTTATTTTCGCGAGTGAAATAACATGGGCAAACGCGGAAATAAGAAAAGGAAGCGACAAAGCGAACGACGAAGATCGCCGAGCTCATCATCGAGTTCATCTTCAGACTCGTCAAGTGACAGTAGTGCGACTAGCCGCGAAAATTCAAGAAGGGAAATTAAACGTCTACGACGGCGACTGTCAACTTTAGAACGGAGTTCACAACAGCGACTACAATATCAACAACCTGCCATGGGAGACGAGTTGGTGATTCCGGAATTCGATCCCCAAAGGAGCGAACTGCTAGTAGAAGCTTGGACGGCACGTGTCGATAATTTGGCAAAGTCCTATGGGTGGACAGACGCAGCTATTGTCAGGTTAGTGTCAAGTAGATTAAAAGGCATGGCGAGGAGATGGTACGATTCGCAAGATCTACTATCGACCGATTGGGCCGCTATGAGACAGTCACTAACTCGACAGTTCCGGAAGCCACTACCATTTTCAAAATTGTTATGGAACGCGGAGACTTACTGTACGCATCCTGGGCAAGACCTGAGTGTGTATTGCTACAACAAATTGGCAAAATTAAAACTATTACAAGTTAACATACCGGAGGTATACCTTGTCGATGCCATCATAGGAGGGATTACGGACGAAAGTATCGTCAACATAGCGAAAAGTGCTCGGTATCAGAATACAGATGATCTTTTTGCATATCTAAGTACCCTCGGTCGCGTACCTGCCACGGGCGTCCCTGCAAATCGACAGCAATTCACGAGTGCTTGTAATTTAAAACAGAACTCGCCCAGTACTTTGTCTTCCACACATCGCCCACTGCAGCAACATAACATCAAAGCGGTTCCATTTGTCCCGAGAAATCTCGAATGTTTTAATTGCAAGGGCAATCATTACGCGCGAGATTGTAAACTCGAACAAACACAACACGAATCGCGACAACAAAATAGCAGACGGCTGAACCAATTTCAGAAAAATTTAAAAACCAGTCGATTTCCTACGAAAAATAATGACGAAAATCGCCACGATGTCAACGAACTAAAGTTGGACAATAAAACTAAAAGCAACCCCTACATTATGACCGCGTTTGTGGGAGAACGGAAAGTCAAGTGCTTAGTTGATACAGGTAGCTCGAACACACTTCTGCGTAGGTCCATTGCCCAAGCACTAGGGTTAGAGTATCAAATTACCACTTACGATACCCTGCGTAGTTTTACTGGAGAACGAGTGAAGGGTGCTGGCCGGATGATAACATGGGTCCGGATTGGCGAAGCTAAAGCGCGCGTTCATGTTATAGTCGTAGATGACGAGTTTATGATACACGATTGTATTGTCGGCCGAGATTTTCTGGATTTACCTAACGTGATGCTGGTCAAGGTGGGCGCAAAGGTGTCAATCCGGTCATTAGAAGACGTAGTAGAGTGCGCTCAATTGGATTGTTTTACCTCAGAGCTAAATTATAAGATAAACTTCGGTAACGTGAACGAGGGTGTAAAATCAAAATGCGAAGACTTGCTAGCCGAATTCAGGGACAGAATATCAACATCCCTAGCAGAGTTAGGAAGAACGAGCTCTGCAGAGATACGAATCAATTGTACATCTGACAACCCCATTGTATATCGACCGTATAGATTGGCGGCTTTTGAAAGAAATATCCTGAAGGATATGATAGAAGAACTACTGCGTCATGGCATAATCCGCGAATCAAACTCACCATACGCAAATCCTGTGTTATTAATCAAGAAGAAAACATCCGGTTACAGACTATGCATCGATTATCGACGATTGAACGCCATAACTGTCAAGGATAAATATCCCCTACCGCTCATTGACGATCAGATCGACCGTCTCGGTGGAAACAAATATTTTATTACACTCGATTTAAGTAGTGGATTTTACCAGGTACCAGTGGCCGAAGATTCCATTGCCAAGACAGCATTTATTACTCCGGATGCTCACTACGAATTTTTGCGAATGCCCTTTGGCCTATCAAATGCGCCCTCCACGTTTCAGCGCTTAATGAACAAAGTATTGAGACCGATAAGCGAGATCGCACAACCATACATCGATGACATCATAATACCATGTCCTGATGAAGAGGAAGGATTAAGACGATTACACTTAGTGTTAGAGGCTCTACGCTCACACAACTTGACTCTAATTATTTCGAAATGTGTATTCTTCTCATCAACCATCGATTACCTCGGCAGAGAAATTAACCAAGACGGTGTTCGACCGGGCACTAAAAAGGTAGAGGCTGTAATGAACATGAGCCCACCGGAGAACGTAAAGCAGATTCGACAGTTCTTAGGCTTATCAGGTTATTTCCGCAAATTCCTGAAAAATTATGCTAGAGTAGCGGAACCACTGACACGCCTAACTCGGTCGGATATCTCGTCGAACTGGGATATGGAACAAGAAAATGCCTTCGAAACCATTAAGGAACTACTAAGCAGCAAACCTGTACTAGCGATTTTCGACCCAAATCTACCGACTGAACTGCACACGGATGCATGTTCCACCGGATTAAGTGGAATTTTGCTGCAAATGCACGACGACGGACAACGAGTTGTGCCCTATTATAGCAAGCAGACCACATTAGACCAACGCCACTACCATTCGTATGAATTGGAAACAATGGCCGTCGTTCACTCCTTGAAACATTTTAGGGTGTATCTCCTTGGACTGCGTTTTACAGTAGTTACTGACTGTAGTGCACTACGCACAACCTTCACGAAAAAGGATCTCATTCCTAGAGTCGCCAGGTGGTGGCTTGACGTGCAGGAATTTTCGTTTGAAGTGCGTTATCGTCCAGGACCAAGGATGCCTCATGTAGACGCTCTTAGCCGGTATCCAATACATGATGCAGCCGCCGAAATTAATCAGATAGATCTCACCGAGGGTGACTGGGTATTGAGCGCGCAGCTACAAGATGAACAACTATCACGCATTCGCCAAATACTCATGACGGAAAAAACCAACAAGGAAACAAAGATGTACTTCAAAGAGTACAAACTGAAAGATGGAAGAGTATTCAAAAAGATGGACGATGGAAAGGAGTTGTGGGTTGTTCCCAAACCAGCACGTTGGCAAATTTGTAGACTTTGTCATGACCAGGCAGGTCATCCAGGGATCGAAAACACCCTGAGAAGGATACAGCAAAATTACTGGTTTCCCAAAATGCGACGAGTAGTAACAAAATACGTTCAGGCTTGTCTTAACTGCTCATATTATAAACATTGCCCTGGTAAGAAACAAGGAAAACTCCACCCCATCGAAAAGAATGAGGTTCCTTTTCACACCCTGCACATCGACCATGTGGGTCCATTTGAAACAAGCCATAGAGGGAACAAGTTTTTAATCGTTATCGTGGACGCGTTTACGAAATTTGTGACAATCGAACCTGTAAAGACAACAAAAGTTTCAACGGTCGTGAAGGTCTTACGTGAGATCATGTGTTTATTCGGTGTTCCGAAACGCATTATAAGTGATCGTGGAACCGCGTTTACATCTCGTACCTTTAAAACTTTTTGTGACACTTACGCAATAAAACACGTGCTAAATGCGGTTGCTACCCCGAGAGCAAATGGACAATGTGAGCGGTATAACAGAACTATTGTACAAGCATTGGCCACCTCGAGCGTGGAAAGTGATAGTGCCAACTGGGACGCGTATGTCAAGCAAGTCCAAGGTGCGATGAATACTGCATACAACAAGGGCATTGGATCCACCCCATCTGAAGCACTCCTTGGGTATAAGCCGCGACCGATGGCAGAGTCATATATACTTCAAGAAGTGGAGCAGCAAGTGGAGAGGATCGACTTGGCAGAACTTCGACCAAAAATTAAAGAACATATCACGCGCGATCAAGCAAAGCAGAAGGAGCGCTATGATAAGGCCAGACGTGAAGCACGGTCTTTCAGCGAAGGCGAACTAGTATTGGTCCTGATATCAAGCGAACCCAACACTAACTGCAGCAGAAAGTTAATGCCAAAATTTAAGGGTCCTTTCCGCGTAAGGAAAGTACTCTTCAATGACCGTTACGAAGTCGAGGACCTTCGAGAGGGCCACCGACGTAGGCGAACAGTAGTGGCTGTTGAAAAATTGAAGCCCTGGGTCACGATCCAAACTTGTGAGTGCCAAAAATAATTGCTGTAGTAGATACGTTCAAATACACTCTACTGGTACTCGTATTGTTGATATTGAGGGTTGTTGCCCATGTGAAATGTTTTGTTGGAACTGAGGGTTATTGCCCTAGAGACATGTTTTGTTGATATTGAGGGTTGTTGCCCATGTGAAATGTTTTGTTGGAACTGAGGGTTGTTGCCCTAGAGACATGTTTTGTTGATATTGAGGGTTGTTGCCCATGTGAAATGTTTTGTTGGAACTGAGGGTTGTTGCCCTAGAGACATGTTTTGTTGATATTGAGGGTTGATGCCCGAGAAAAAAAAAGTTTTGTTGGAATTGAGGGTTGTTGCCCGAGAGACATTTGTGGGGTTTGAGGGTTGTTGCCCAAGAGAAACCATTTAACCGCTTTATTTTAGGGTCATCATGACAAGTTGTGGAGGTCGACGAATACTACGAACCATTAAATACTATGATATCATGGCCGGTTTCTACGATATGAAGTCTTGAATAGGGATAGACGGTTTGGTGTGAGAGTATTGCGTGTGATGACTAGCTTGAAAGAACATTATTGCGTGCGACAGGTTTACTTCTCCGGCAGCGAAAGCTGTTGTATGTACGATGGTCTTTTCGACCACAGTGAAAGCTGCTGAATATATGAGGGCTTTCTCGCCCGATGCTGTGTATGTTGTATACCTGGAAAAGCATGCTGCATGCATTATTATTTCTCAATTACTTATTTGATTTTGTTCCTACTTAGTGGCCTGAGGACAGCCCACAAGAACAGGATGGCCGAGTGTAAGAAATACGTCTGCACACCGTCCCACTAGACGAGCGCCCCTATGCACTGTTTATGTCTGGAGATATGAAACATAAACAGTAACACCGAGGATGGAAGGAACCTCGAAGGAATGCAGCAGACGGGACTCACTCTCGGTTATAGTTTAGTAACTATAACACGTGTATTATTGTAAAGTCTGGATTCGGTCATTAAATGTATCATTTGTAGTAAGAATCTGTGTTTGATTCTAACAATATGTATGCCATCTTGTGCTGTTTAATCTCATTAAACAATTTTTTTTCTTATTTTTTATTATTATTCTTACTATTACATATAATAAAGATTAACCCTACAAACTTCCCTGATATCATAATATATAGCAATTAACTTAAGTAATAATATTTAAAGTTATTAAATTCATTGTTAAATTGAATTCTTAATACATAGAAACAGGTGAACGACAATTTGCTGAGTTGCAACCTCAGCAAATAACAGGAAATTAGGCTAGACATTCCGATACTAGTGCGACTGCACTCAAATATTGTACCATCAGCAATCAATGATTCAGAGTTTGTAAACATGTTTAAAGTATTTCCTATGCATTTTGTTTTACACTTTGTTAATTGTTGAGAACCTCTAGAATAAGTTTTAGGATAGATTTTGTATATATAGTTGATAAAACATTACAATAAACGAGTTAACAAATGCTCTGTGTTTGTTACTCAACCCTACACAAGCTACCCCAGCTTGTTCAGTGCTTTCTAATAAAAAAATTAAGAATGTGATTGGCATTTGCGTTCCTACGTGTGGCGGGTGTAAATTTAATGTCATTTTTGTCGCACAATAACTACGTATAGATATAATCACAAAATTAGTTGTAAACTTGAACAGCAGAGGGTGGATCAGCCAGAAAATCTCTTCATTGTAATCCATTCCAGCATAGAACAAAAATAAATGGGGTGGCCCTCATTCAACATTCCGACTAAGTGTCTGAACACTTTTGCCATTACTCAATTTTGTGATATCAGAGCCACTCTGGACCATACTTAACGTCAGTTCCTATGACATAATGACAGTTGTCATACTGACACTTAATGTTACGCCAGGGTAGTGGCACCAAGTGGCACTGACGTTTGCCAAAATTTAACAATTCGCAACACAGCGACGAAGGCTGTGAATTCTGTCAAACTACTTCTATAAACTCTTATAGCGCCTAAACATGGACGGTGTGATCTGTAATTTGGTGAACATATTTAATATTAATCTCCTTAAACTGTAAATTGGTGTATATATTAAAGTCACTGTAGGATGAACACATATCAGTAGGTCACAATCGTTTACACTTTCGTATAAGCGTTTAACATTTGCCACTTGGGGTTGTCAAATTATCACTAAAGACAATCCAGTTCGTCCCCCGGTAATTCTAAATATGTATGCAAAATTCCAGCCCGATCCCTTGTTCCGTTTGGACACACATACATCATACAGACATACACACATACATACGTCGATTACTATACATTCCTTGCAGGGTACTAGTCGGAACTAGTCGCATGGAATCATCTATCTCTCTTCTTCTATTGGATTAATGCAGAAAGAGATAGATGCTAAATTCCGTCCTTAAATTTCCAGTCATCTATTCGATAATATGTAGAGAATGACCTGCTGAGCACTAATACAGTAATTAAATTAATAAATATATTGAAGAATTGGTGGTAAAAGGTACGGCTTTTAGATGGTCAACCGGTCACGCCACTTTCCATATATTTGCACTTATGAACTACCAAATGTTATATGTTATATGTATTGTTGTATTGTAAGATACATTACTCGTTACCAATTATAAATACGCGAGGTTTGAGGTGATGTATAGTAAGGCATGTACGGCAGGAGGTCTGCGTGTCTCGGTCCATTACCGTACAAAAAAGTCAATTTTATGCAACGCCGTGGTCGCAGTGCTTAATGCTTTCATTGCTATGAATATCAACTCTCGGCATACATCATATTTTATTGTGATAATGACCCTAATGGGGTATACTACAGCGGAATGCATCACAAAGACAGCTTTCGCTCACGTTGGGTGGTCCACTGGTGAATCGATTAAACTAACTGTTAAAAATCTCAGGGCTTGCTCTCTAGGCTTCTTTATGCCTTTTATCCATGGTGATTAGAAGATAGACCGGCGGCAGTAAAGAAAAAAGTTAATCACATCTTTTCTTTGCGACTTCTAGGTGGCAGTTACTGACAATGATGGCAAAGTGGGATTGATATGGATGGTAATTTAATAAGATTTTGGAATTGGTCTCATTAATGGGGAAATTGATTAGGCGATTAACATTACCCAGTGAACAAATAGGAAGCAAACATATTTATATATTAATATTACATAGGGTTTAAATGTCAGTAATATATTAATGAGAGACCTGAACACATTTTTTTTTTGCTACAGAAGTTTTGCTTTAATTTATCCATTCTTTTGAAAATTAATATCAACAGTTTTAAAATATGTTATACAAACTTAATTAATTAGAATTAATTATCTAAATGACTGTTCAGAATGAAAGGGGTTTCAATGACAAACCACAAACCTCATACAGTGTGTTTTGAAGGTTTTATTCTATTTTGCGCTATACTAGAAAGAAATTATGCATGTTTGACAGCCTAATCTTCAGCAAGTTGATGTTTTCAACAAATTAGTTGTTATCGTTCCAGTGTTATTGTTGGAATCATTAATTAATTTTAATAAAGAGACACGAAGAAGTTTGCTTGTTAATACTTGTCTAAAGTATGCTTTGCTCTAAGTCCATTCTGAATTAGATCAACATCACGTAATAAGAAAGTGCGTGCTACACACAAGAAATCAATGACAAAAATCGCACGCGCAAACTTTTCTATGCCACACCTGACTATGCCCACCGCGCGCCGTTATCTTCAGAAATTCGGTCAGATCACATAATTACAACCTGTTGAGTGTCGTTCCTTGTAACACTCAAGACATGAGTCGATGTTTAGAAGGTGTGGGTTGATCCAGTGCTTGTCCTAGCTTGAAACATTAATTGAGAGATTTATAACAGATCATATCTTGCGAAATATTTTTTCAAACAGCGCAGACACCGCACTGGGAGAGTATTACAATCTCATTCTGAGATAATAGTACTAGTACGGACAATGAGAACTTAATGAATAATAGATACCGAAGCGGCTGCGGCAGAGAATAGAATTTAAAAAACAATATTTGAAATCACAAGTCATGTCACACTTGTATATAGTAGAGAGTCACAATGTGTGATTCTCTACTATATTTGTTAGGTAGGTAATTTTAGCAAGTAATTATAATTAGCAAGCACTGCTGAGTTATACTAATATTTTAAGTTCGGAAGAACAAGTTATTGTCTTATTTGCAGATGACATCGCAAATTCACCAAAAGTGCAGGTTTTTTTCCATAAACCTTTTATATTCGTAAATGCTACTGCTACTACAGAACTGACCACGTTTGTTTTTATAGACTAAATGAAGAATGTGAACGGTTTCTTCAGATGTGACGTAGAAAGTAAGTACCGCATAAACGTCGATAAATCCCAAATAAATCTATTTTAGCGCACATTACTCCTCAATAGAAAGAAAGAAAATAATGATGATGATATTTTAACATTTTCAAGAAATTTATGCTGCATTCATATTGACTAAACCGGTATATAGTACAACAAAATGTAGCATAATTGACTTATAGGACATATACCTTAGGTATATAAATATAATATTAGAAAACAAGCATAATTACAAGTTTATAAATATAGGAAAGTGCACAATATAGGTATTGTGCACTTTCCTATACACTGTCTTTATTGATTTAAAGGTACTAGCACATTATTACAAATCTGCAATCCGTTGAACATGAACTCACACCGAGATCTGGCATTTTTGTCACCCAGAAATATAAAAAACATACGAGGACAGAAAGGAATAAACATACAGTTTAGTCCCTGTCTTCGTGGCTTTCAGGACAAGGCGACTAGTGAAAATTACCGGCGCAGGTTTTACAAGTCCGAGCAATTCATGCTTTTATTTCGACTACACTATTAGGTTAGCTAATATGGTGACTCTGCCAAACATAATAGATCTCGCGGAGTGTGTAGAGAACATGTCAGGCCCGATCGACTCTTGACCTCGCACAGATACGTAGTTTCTAGCTCGGAGATAACTCTGACACTGGAGGAGCGGTGTGTGGCCTGTGTGCCCCTTATGTCCAGCCTAAAAATCCTATCGAGTAGCCTTTCATGTTTCACAAAGTTGATGCTAACATTCGGGACATTCCTATATGTACGACTTTACGAAAGTTTATTATACTATAGTTTCGTGTGTACGAAAAATACACATAAAACTTTTCAGCCGTTAATTTAGCAGTACATCTATGTTAATTTGATTAGCAACAGCATTGTCTATTGTAACCATTCAGTTTTAATTTTTCGACTAGTTCCCTAGAAGGAATTATTTCTGGAAATGCCTCTGTATGTGTGTATGTGAGTATGTGTGTATGTGTGTATGTGTGTATGTGTGTATGTGTGTATGTGTGTATGTGTGTATGTGTGTATGTGTGTATGTGTGTATGTGTGTATGTGTGTATGTGTGTATGTGTGTATGTGTGTATGTGTGTATGTGTGTATGTGTGTATGTGTGTATGTGTGTATGTGTGTATGTGTGTATGTGTGTATGTGTGTATGTGTGTATGTGTGTATGTGTGTATGTGTGTATGTGTGTAATGTGTATGTCTGCAAACACGATAGCGCATAAACGATACAACAGAGCGGTCTCAAGTTGATATAATATTTAGAATTGAAAAGTTTTGGTGATAATAATCAAACAACCGGAAGTGATAGGTGTTACATTGTTAGAGGTTTAACCGATTTTGACCAAAGTGATATCACGATATCAGTTAATCTTCCAGTGGTAAAGTATACCAATTTACAGGAAAATAGGTTAAACGGATTAGGTGTTATAAGCGTTTATAGAAGAAGTTTGACAGTTGTCGTAATCTAATGCCCGAGACACGGCACAAGGTTAAATCGTGATTTACCCTTGTGTAGATTGTATAAATTGAAATTGCAATTTGGCAGTGTTTCACGTCGAAATTTCGTTAATCGTAATTAAAAACAACATTTACTTTAAATTATTGTTACTTTTTACTTTCGGACTAGTCCCTAGAAGGAAGGTATTGTAATCGACGGAAAAAAAATCGAGATTTCCACGGAAATACGCGTTTTGCGGTCCCCTGAATCCATTGCAATAATTTCTGGAAAATGTATGTATGTATCTGAACACGATTGCGCCCAAACGGAACAACGGATCGGGTTGAAATTTGGTATACATATTTAGAATTACCGGGTGACGAACTGTATTGTTTTTGGTGACAATCTGACAACCGGAAGTGGCAAATGTTACATGCGTTTTCTTAGGGATTAATTCGATTTTGACCAAACTGACACCATCTCATCCTGCAGTTATTTAAATATGAATAAAAACAGATCAATGGGTTTGAGCGGTTTAGATGCTATAGGTGTTTATAGTATAAATTACGTCACAAACCGATGGGTATAAACTTGATACCAATTGGTTTGTGACGTAATGGAGGACTGATCTTATACGCGTCAGCTCAGTATCGTCGATTCGATTGAAGAATAAATAAATAACATTGAATAATAAACAACCTCGCAGGAAAACACACGTATACATGACAATAGTTATTTGTATCGAGAGGTGTCTTGTTTTGTTATAATCCTAATACATTATTATCTTACGTCATTCGTTTAATTGGTGTTTCATTCTCTGTGCGTTTGGAGAGTTTATATGTAAATGTGTCACCGGTGTAGTCGGAAAGCAGGGTGGGGCCACACCAGATATTTCGATGTGATAATAATTGTTTGATTAAAATCGAAAAAATTCTACCATAATTTTACAAATCATGATTTACTTCATAGTGTCTCCCGGGTATTAGTCGCTATGGTTGCGAATTGACAAATTTTGATAAACCTCAGGGGCCATTTACATGAAAAGGCATTAAATATTATTAGCTTGGGATCCAGAGTGGCCGTGGATTCACTAGTTTGAATTATTGCAGATAATTAATGTATAAGAATATATCATCGACATAGTCAAGTTGGGTGGCGGCCACCCCAGATATTTCCCTCATGTATACTTGATCATAAACAGATAAGAGTCGGTAAAACTGCTAATGGAATTAATATTACTGACATGTTCTCATTGTTGTTGTTTATTATAAATCCACTTTAAAAGAGTCTCAGGCGTACTAATGTGCAATAATTTCAGAAACATATTTATTTTTTCTGCAACAATTTTGTTTATAGTAAAAGTACGTAAATAACACAAAGTAATAATAATTATTAATACTTTGTGTATAATTCCATTTTATTCTATGATACTAATTCTTCTATTGAAACAATTGCCGTTGACTTGGTATACACAAACTTATATTAAGGCCTTTTTAAACAAGGCATCCGTTTATAAGGAACGCAAAAATATTTGTATTTTGAATATATTAATATATGACACTATCGATCAGACCCATAACTGAAAACATTAGCCCAATTTAATTGTAGAGGGAGCTGTCGTATGACAAAAAATTATGATCAATTAATAAAAATAGAGGTACTATCGCAAAAATTACACCCACTGATAAATCATAGCAGAGCAAAATAAAAATGTCTAAATCATATCGTCACTACACAAACGGTTTACTGAGAATTATATCATAACTAATGCCTAATGCTCCTGATACTTTGTTTATAGCAGCACATATTACGTCTTAATTCCAATGATCTGGTTCTTAAGTGAAACGTTGAAGCCTCATGGAAAGAAGTCAGTCTAAATAACAAGTATATTGCATGCCACTAAAGGAAAAAGTCTTACCCAATAAGATGTTTCTAGGTCATTGCCAACTAACTTCGTCAAAATTCTTATGCTCATTATAAAGTTATGTATCGTTCACACATGGTCGGCTTATTCTAATTATAAATTCAGTACTAAAATGTCAATAATAGAAATAATAATTACGGCCACTGTGTTGAGAATAAAAATAAAATAAATCTTATCAACAAACACAACAAAAAAAAACATATTTTCATCTCGACAACTTATTGTGAAATTCTTACCAACGTTAGAGTATTTTAAGATACTAAAGATACGCAATATTGTAACTAAATGTATCATCAATTTCGAATAATTATACTAAATTATGTACTTTGTGCTAGACGACGAAATGTCTGAAGAAATACCGTACAATGGTACTAATGTTTTGTAGCACATTTAGGCTTAACCCAATGGGTTCAGCAAATCGTAATTTTAATTGTTTTACATTAAGCAAAATTAAACTGGTGTGTCCAATTGACCACTGCTCGCGGAAGGTATATAACATGCGTTTCTCAACCGTGTGCAACATATTCTTCCATAATTGGGATATTACGTTTGTCGGCACAGAAAGGTATTTTCATGGCAAGATAAGGTATTTTGGGCAAAAGTTATGGTGGATAAGCAACCCCAGTTACCGATAATGACACCATAAACAACATTCTGGCTACAGTTTCGCTGCGGGTACAGTAAAAAAAGGCCGAAAACCAGCTCCGGCACTGTGGAGAGATTCAATTTCTCTTAGCACCAGTTTTTAGTACGTATCTTCACGCTCGCTTGGTGTAATTTAATTAAATTCTTGTATGTACATATTTACGTTTCGGTTGATTTTTTGTGCTTATCGTTGAAAGCAGGCATTAAATTACCACCTATCCATATTTGGTGTTCATTGGTCTGAATTTGTTTTCAGGTTTTGAGCAAGAAAGATCAGTGCATATTAGCAAACAGAAGCGAGAACACAGAATCAAAAACAGTAATCAATTCACGCATTTCCAACAAAACCTCTGCACCAGATGGTATGAAAATGTTCATAACGTATTTTGCATAAACTACCTAATTAACTTTTGTCTGAAATAGCTAAACAGGCGGACGGACATAATTATGTTAAAAATGCTAAATATCTTCTTTAATAGTAATTTATCGAAACCATTATTGATCACCGCCTTAAAATAAATAACTTTTATTTGAAAGATTTTACGAAAACGGTTCTCGCGTCAGTGTAACTTTGTGCAAATGTCCACAGAATAACATTTTCCATTGATTGAAAATTAAGCTCTACCCCATTCGGTTCAATATTTAGTTCTTTAAACACTCAGTATATAGAAATTAAAATAGAGTTATCAAAATTTACCAAAGATTACAAAATTTGTGGAATTTCTATGTGAGCGGTTTTTTTTTGCGCTGGGTATCGTTTTGATAAATAAATTACATGATTATAATATATTTTTTTATTTCTATTAGTTATATCTTTAACCTCTGTATGGTTTTAGCAACAACAAATAGAAGTACATTTTTAATACACATAAATTTATTAATAAATTTAGACCGTAGTTTTAGCCGTAACACTACCGAAACCCGAAAAATACCCGTTTTTGCCCGAAAAAAAATACCGCTTCAAAAAAGAACGGTTTGAATCCCTGATTTAAAGCCAATAACTATGCCTTCAATTGGATCAAAATTTCAGGAATATCCCACCCTTTATTAGGCACCTTCTACAGTTTCGTACGTGCTCAACCAAGTTAAGAACTTAATCGAACTCAATGTTAACACACTCCATAAGGACTACATTCCGTCCGAACTGGTCCACACTCTCCGCACACCATGATTTCCGCTAACATGGACGCTACAGTCGGTAAAATAGAATAAAACCTTAACCGCAAAGTTGCTTTGTAATGCAGCGCGGCTTCTTTTGCGGTGGTTTTGTGTCGCTGCGACTAATCAGAGACCACAGTTGGATGTGGAGATATCAATACAAGCGATCTAAAAATCAGAAGCGACCGATCCGTAACGGTTCTTCTTGTATAATGATTGGCGGATATGTTTGTTTTCGTGTGTGTGTGTGTTTTTTATTGCGGTTTGATTGTCTTTTTTGTACGTATAACAAAGGTGTTATCGCCGTCTGTTATCTTGTAGTAATTGTTGTTTCGGTTGATCGAATTATGATATATTTTAACTGATAGAGACTAAAAGGTCGTGTGGACAAATAGGTGCTCAGAACAACTGCACCATCGAAAACTGTACCATATTCTCCCACAAGAAATGCGAATACAATTTAATTCCGGTATTTTTGTACCTGAATTGCTGACGAAAACGCGTAGCCTAGGTGTTATTGTAGAAAAACTTTAAAAATAATCACTTTTGTAAATAATTTTGTTTATTAGTCTGCTTACGAGTCACTAAGTTCTAGATTTCCGGGAGAAAACCGCGTCAACGACGATAAAGTAGTCAAAGTTTCGCACTCTGTTGCAAGAGGCATCTTCAGGACGTAACAGTAAGACAGCTAAGGGGTATAGGAGCCATCCGTGTCTTTGGAAGATAAACTCGACGAGTATTCTGATAGGGATACAAAAATAAAGGGTACGAAGACCTGATACAAAAATTACAAGAGCTAGATAATACCGCAACGAAAGAATCTGCAAAAAAGAACCACGATTTCGGAATAACTGAACGAAAGAACGCATAGTGGGTGGATATGGTCCTTGTTCGTGTTTATCTATACAGTTTTCCAGGTGTGGTTAAAACTGCAAAAAAAGAACGACGTGTGTGCCTACCTTAACGTGCACTCTCCGCCACTCATGAGTCAATACCGATTAGCGCGGTCTAAAAATATAATTTGAAGAAACCGTATAAAAAACGATTTGCGCTATAAAGAAAATATTGACCGCTAATGGGTATTGACTCATGAGTGACAGAATATGCACGTTACAGCTAGGCGACCGCCCAGGTATATTTTTGTCGGGGCACTGGTAATGATATCTTAAATACCCCTTGCAACATGATTGTTGCGAACAGCTGATACGGTTTCGGTACCATTGCGGTTTTTGTTACGACTAGAATAATGTTTTTTGTTTGTTTTTAGGTTCCGGTTCAGTTCCGGTTCAAAGCCCTGCTTACCATCCAAAATAGTTTGCATGCCACTGAAATGTATTTAGTATTTCAAGTCAATTTAAATCATTTCTGTCACAAAATAAAAATACTGACGTTTGCAATTTAAACCAATCCCAAGATCACGAATACTTTCAATTAAGAAAAATCCCTTGTCCAGGATCTACTTTCATTCGAAAAAAAAATCTATTTAATTCGTCTTTAGAGTATTAGTTTGGCGAACAAAACCAATACAAAATACAAAACCACGAATTGAATGAATGAAAAACAGCGAATAAATACGAAATTATTCATGTACGTATTTCATGACTAATGAGGTTGGGTGAAACAAATTAATCAATGTATAACAGAGGTTATAAATAACAATAACGTATTTTACATATTTCAAATTTATGATTATATTATTTAGTTGTGCAGATATAAAATACAAACCAAGGATTTAGGAGATTATTACTATAACTATACCTTCCATAAGCAGTGAAAAGGTAGTAATAAAAAATTAAATACACCGCAATAATTATCTATAAACATGCTGCCAAGAACACAAACATATTTACGGTTTATTGTTTTCATAAATTGCTTAGCCACATAGCGTGCATGCATAGGAATACATATATTAATAGCAACAGACAACTTTGTTTACAACCGGTTTTAAGGAATTTCTTTTGCTATCACGACGTATTCGCTACACAAAATATGGAAAATGCTATTTAAACATTTTAGTTTTACGCCAGTCTAAGCCATCAAATTATGCATGTATTGTACATAATGATTATATTTGAGAGTTTTTTAAAACCTGTTTGCTTACCTTTGATAAAAAGAGTTTCCTGAACGTTTCCTTTGTGTATTTCCCATCGTTGTAAATGATAGCGGAACACTGTCGAATTTGAGACATGTGCTCCCTTTCTAATAAACTTTCTTGTTCCATAGTAGACATTTGCACCGGTAACTTGCGTTTTTCAGTTATTTTTTCACTGAGATCACCATTTTGCTTGCGAACCGACGGACTTCTGATAACTTCTACCTGTTTATCGACACCGTTGTTCAAGGCAGCCTCACACAAATTTGCATGTTCAGGTATTTTTTGCTCCTGCGTTGGCGTCTCTTCTATTTTACCTTGTCTGGAAAGCTTGCGTGGTAACTCCATAATTTCGCCGTTTATTTGTCCGTTCATTGTAATATTTCACTGTATGTATTATTCGGTTAACAAAGTAAATTTGTTTAATATCATTTAAACGCAAAATCCATCATAAAAGTTAAAAATTCTCATACAGTCTTCTATCACACACAAAATTGTATCAACGCACTATGAAAAGGAAAGTGGTCTTCGAACTAACTGTAAAAAGGTAAGTCTGCTCGTATGTCCACTGGTGTGTCTGCAGAGGAACATTCACTTGATGTTAGGGTGGGATTTTGTTCACCTCTGTATGTTCTACAGTGATTTGCTTGTGCATTACCGACAGTCAAACTGTGACTATTATAACTATTAAATGCTGGTTTGCACGTCTTCTTCACGTTTAATAATATATGATAATTATCAGTTTTTATTTTTTGGATGCATATTGATGAACAGAGTTGAAAGTGAATATTTGACGTTTCTTAGCATAACACGATTTCTAAAATGTGGAAGTGGAAGCGACATAAAACACGGATGATGTACAGTAATTTGTTTGTATTTATTTATAGCTCTTTTGTAAATGTGGTTGAATTTATTTATGATTTAAGTAAATCGTATAGTTGATATATTTATCTAGGAAAATAAATATATTCAAAATTTTTATAATTTAAATAATTTTTACTCAAAGATAATTGAACGTGAAACTCTTTATAGTAAAAACTTTGTAATGATAGGCATATATTGCTTACTTTGATGAACATTGTTTGTAGAAGTCTTTACCTAACAACATTCGGATTATATCTCGTATTAATTTAGAATTATTGTATATCTTTAGAAAGTAAGATAAATCCAACATTGATTTTCAAATTTTATAACCGACAGAAAATTTTAATGTATAATATGTATTTCTTTTGCTTTCGGAGACAATTCGGAATAAATTAGAAACTAATAATCTTATAGAAACAATTCTTGTAATAAACATTATAAAAACGTTAAATTCAACCGGTTAATGAAAATTGTATGTAGTTTCAACCAGGACTTCGAACCGGAATTGAACCGAAAAAAGAAATTCAGAGTGTCCCAATCCAACTTTCCGATTAAATTGTAGATACAAACCGAACGTCAGCCATAGAATAGAACATTTAATACCAGTGACCACTCACATGGTCACTGACGTTTGTCAAAATCTGTTTATTCGCAACCACAGCGATGAAGACTGTGGATTCTGTCAAACTACTTCTATAAACGTTTATAGCTCTTAAACCGCTCATAAATGAGTAAATTAGTGTACATATTTAAAGTCACTGGAGGATGAGCTGATATCAATTCGGTCAAAATCGAAAATGCTTAAGAAAACGGGGTGTAACATCGTCGCTTCTGGTTGCAGATTGCGGCCAAACAATCCATAAAAGTTATTAGAGATGAAAATGTTTAGGTCTTTTGGCACTGAGTATAGTTTTGTAATCTGAATAAATTATATACATATATAATGTTGCTGATTTTACTAAATACTATATAATATTGTTTTGTTCAATAATTATACTTTTCTACTTAGTATATTTTAGACTTTTATTAATTATATCGTTAATCTGTAATGTGATATTAATCTGTCCTTTTCAAAAGGGAATACAGTTACATTTTTAATATACATAAATCTATTTCAAAAGTTAAGCCGTAGTTCTAGCCGGAACTGAATCCAAAACCGGAACTGAGCCGATATATATTTTTCGTGTAGAACCGCAAAGGAAAAAATAACGGTTCGAAGCCCTGCTTCCAAAACATCACTTGAATTCCAAATAAGAATTAATCAAAATTGTCTGACTAGTTATAGCCGTATGTTTGTTTTGCGGCATGTGTGAACGACTGGATTGAATACACATAATTGCGAGTCTCGCACACAATTTCCTTTTAATGTCTGACATAAGAAACTGTTGTCCTCTTTCGACCTTTCTAATTACAGTTTGAAGAGCTGGACTCTGTAATGCCATAACAATGTCCTATGGAGAGCCTGTTTCATTAAATAGTATTGATCCGGTGTTTATATATTTATTTCTAATATACTCGTCGCTCAATTTTTATCAATAGAAACAATTCCGAAGAATTTTTGTTCTGATGAATATTTTATATTACTTTTGACAGGTACTAAATACTGTTATTTTTACCATCTATTTTAATATACTTTTCTATTAAGATCTTTTTGATTCTTTACTATGACATTTCGGACATTTAGTTTTCTACGTCATTCCGATTTCCGATCAGGTGAAGATCCTCATCACGTCTTCCAGAAGAGGCTTAAAGCCGTGGCTCCGGCAACTATTTTAACACCTCTGGTTGTCGTTATCAAACAGTTCGACAGAATGAGTAAGCGCAAAGGGACAAGAGTGGCCTAGGTGCAGCGAATACAGCCGCACCAAAAACTATTCAATTGGTCTATAGAATGAGAAACAATTAAGCACCTAAGTCTTCAGCGCCAAATGATTTCTTAATAATAAAACAACCTAAAAAATTTACAATCCGCAGCCTATTTATGACGTTAATTCTATTTTATATAATTATTATATACCATCATTTACCGTAAGCTAATATATGACTTTGAAATTCGTAGTGAATACTAATTGATAGATATATCGTAATTTATATCTACCAGCAAGTGTTCACCAGCACCGAAAGGTCGTACCAGAAAGAATTTGGAGAGTCATTGATCTGGCTACGCTACCATGTTTGGAGATTGCTCTAATATTATAATGGCACACGCTTCCAATTAAAGAAGTCAAATCGCTCTTGTTGGGATGAATACATTCCTTAATTTTTCTTAATTATGCTTGTAGAAATCTACCAGTTGTTCTGATTGATACTACCGTAGATGCCTGTTCGAACGGTATAATATAGTATGTATTATCAGTTATCAGATTAACTGTATGTAACTGTAAATCATGTATTGTATTTGTACGTATCAATCAGTAAAAATAGCCACCAAAATACGCGAAACAAGTAATCTCTTTCAATGCAGTGACATGTAGTAAGTGAAAGTGTTATAAAGTATATAAGTAATTTGATATTTAATAGTGGAGTGACGTCACAATTCACAAATTGGTAAGTAAATAAAGGTACGTTATCTACTTTCATACAGTATGGAAGAACATGTGCTAAGTACTATTTAAAATGATTGCTCTAAGAGCCGACATAAAAATAAACATACAGAGCTGTAATATATAGTGTGACACTGTTGTTTTATTTTTTCATTGCATTTCGAAAGGTAGTGTGCTCAATGTTTATAAGACATGTGTTTCCATTTTATATTAGCTCATTTTCATAATAATCCTGAAAATGGTTATCTATATTCTTAAAGTCCATTTTTTCCAAGGTAAGAACTTGACGTATTACTACTATTCCAGTATCACTCTTGTGATAAAAGCAAAGGCCTTATGAGTTTATGACAACAAGTAAATAATAGAAATTTGTAAAAAAATAGTTTTAAGCAATTCCACGTAAATTCTGGAAGTTTCGGCAGTTAACTTTGTGCTAAAAATCGCATTATAATGCTCGAACAAACAAATTACTAATCTTGCATAATCAAACATAACATTAGAAGTTACAATTCAATTCAATAGATTCCTTGATTGGAAATGTGATTTCGTATCCTAACAAAAAAAAAGCGACTTCACAATAGATTAACCTTCGCTATATAGGCTTTAGGAACATCTCCTTCAACTAGTGAACGTACAAGAATAACAAACGTTTCCTAAGCTCTTGCATGAGCTCCCTACTTAATTACCACACGTTAACAGTAATTAATAATAATTAGTTAAATTAATTGTTTGACAATTCAACGAGCCAGGACAAAGGACGAGATGAGAGGTAAATTTGCATTTCTTGGTAGTCGCTTAGACAATATGTCGGCGACTTTGTTGTTCTAGTGTTGTCTCAAAGAGGTTTTGTGAAGAGAAAACTTTTCAAAACCGATCCGCCGTGCCGCCGCGCCGTGCGTATTATATTTTAAGATTATCAACTCACAACAGGTGGCCGAGAAACATTGTATTGGAGTGAGTAGGTCTTACAATACATTCCACGCTAATAATGCTTCCTATACAACATTTAAATGTAATTTTGCACTTCCCAGTCAGTAGTTCAAAACAAGATAAGTGCTTTTTCCCAATCAGATTTTTCGTTTGCTGGTTTCAATTTATTAATTAGCCATAGTTAAACTGAACTGAGGAAAGAAATTATATACTATACAATATAATGTTGTTGTATACTATAATACGATACGTCTGTTGTATAGTAGTAGTAGTAGTTTAGTGTAAAGAGATGAAAAGCAAGAGATTGTTTGCTTACATTTTTTACTTTCCGACTAGTACCCTAGACGGAAAGTGTTGTAATCGACGGAAAAAAATACGCAAAAAAATCGATTGCAATGATTTCTGGAAAGTATGTATGTATCTATGTATGTATGTATGTATGTATGTATGTATGTATGTATGTATGTATGTATGTTTATATGTATGTATGTATGTATGTATGTATGTATGTATGTATGTATGTATGTATGTATGTATGTATGTATGTATGTATGTATGTATGTATGTATGTATGTATGTATGTATGTATGTATGTATGTATGTATGTATGTATGTATGTATGTATGTATGTATGTATGTATGTATGTATGTATGTATGTATGTATGTATGTATGTATGTATATATGTATGTCTGTGAACACGATAGCGCCCAAACGGTGCAACGGATCGGTCTGAAATTTGGTATAGAATTTGGAATGCGAGTGTACCATTCAATCGCGTTAGTAGAACTAGGTCTGGGCTACGTTACTACTCCCCGCAATTTTTTAACAAGTTGCCTGGTCACATACGAGACCTACCGGAGATACAATTTAAAGCTGTGATAAAGAGATTATTAACTGAAAAATGCTACTACTCACTAAATGAATATCTCGGTGATACCATACCAAATATTTGACATGTGAAACGGTAAA
This sequence comes from Aphodius granarius, assembly GCA_963971325.1. Lineage (NCBI taxonomy): Eukaryota > Metazoa > Arthropoda > Insecta > Coleoptera > Scarabaeidae > Aphodius > Aphodius granarius. The sequence goes on along the minus strand of OZ020222.1, from coordinate 16,332,403 downwards.
TTTATTGTAATTGTAATTTAGGTTTGATCTGTGTATTTTTTTGCCCTGTGATTCTGTTTTATGTTGATTTACTTTATGATATATGTACAAAATGACCTGTGTAAGCTGTGAAGGCTCTTGACACCAATAAATTATTATTATTATTATTATTATTATTATTATTATTATTATTATTATTATTATTATTATTATTATTATTATTATACGTGTTTAGAATTACCAGGGGACGAATTGGATTGTTTTTGGTGACAATCTGACAACCGGAAGTGGTAAATGTTAAATGCGCCTTCTGAGAGATTCATCCAATTTTGACCTGACTGATACCTGTTAATCCTCCAATGACTTTAAGTATGTGCACCAAATTACAGACCAGTGGGATGGACGGTTTAAGCGCTATAAGAGTTTATAGAAGCACTTTGACAGGTTCAACAGCCCTCGTCACTGTGTTGCGAATTTCAGATTCTTTGTCAGGTTTTGACAAACGTCAGTGCCACTGACATGCCATGACATTAAATTTCAGTATGACAAATGCCATTATGTCATAGAAACTGACGTTAGATAGGGTCCAGAGTGACTCCGGTTTAACAAAATTGTATAATTGCAAACTCTTCAGACACTTTAGTGTACCAATAATGTAGTTGGAAAGTTGGGTGAGGGCCACCCCAGATATTTTTTTAGATCTACAGCTATATTTCGAATAAATGGTTATGGGTCTTCCTTTTTAATACTTAAATTGACAATTCGGTTTTAAAAATTATACAAAAATATTATTGACCTTTCAAGGGATGTTTATCTATTGTGGTAGTCCAACTTAATAAAATGTTGAAATTGTTGTTGATAAATCACTAATGTTCCATAATATAGCCGTTCATAAATACTTAGCCTCTTTGAAAACTAATTCTTGCAAATCTTATCCTCTACAACAAAAATAGGTTTCTTACCGTCCGCTAATACATTAAAAAGTAAAAGTTTAAAAATATACATTTTGCGACCCACGAACACAAATCCATCAAAACCTCAATTATGTTGGCCTCTATGTGTATATGTTAGCTTATAAAGGCGCTAGACAAATTGAGCAAAGAAATGACCAATAATTGATGATAACATATTTCTTTTTTTAACAGCAATAATCAATCTCAAACTTTTGTGCCAAGCCGAAGAAAGTGATACATATTCTTACATTGGTCTGCAATTGAAAGGCGGTGTGTACTATGACGATAATTTTTTATAGACCAATGTTGTACATTGTAGGTACGTATTTTCAAAAAATCAATTTGCAACTTTTGGAAATAACGATGTTAGAATTAGCGATACCGGAAAATCAAGTCATGTTGTCGTCAGCCTCTTTTAATTTATTTTAATTTTTAGAATCTTTTAATTTTTCAACGACTGTTTTTCTACCAAATACCATACTTTCTTTTTCGCTACCAAAGAAAAGCTATACACTGAAAACAATATATGGAAAATTTACTATAAAACTATGGGTAATTTTGTTACCCGTGGAACGATAGTAAATTTACTTTACATCTTAAAAACGTAAAAAACCTAAAAATAATTGTAAATTTACAATGTAGAAATAGTAAAAGCACTGGTTTTAGCAACAAGGCATTTCATATTTGTAAATTTACAACTAAAGGAAGGTGTTTATTGATTTACTGTCGTGGCATAGTATTTTGAACTAGTATTTTTACCAATCATTTCTTCTGTGTACTGTGCTTATGTCGTAAGATGAATAAATTTTTAAAATAATTTGATTTATTTTGTACAAGTTTGATAGAATCATTTAGTTATAATAAAACTTAATAATTATAAAAAGTTAATTATAATAAAACTATTTATATTATAACCAAAAGTAACTGAAGAAAAAGTAAAGGTTTTTCCGCTGATTGACAAAATTAGGACTCATAAGCAAAATGTTCTCATGTTTTAACGGCGTCTGTGAGCAGCGATTTTAACCTATCGAGTTAAAAGTAAACAGTAGTAACTGTAGTAATACTGATTTAATTAAAACAAATTTTATATTCGTCAAAATAAGTTTAATCTTTCATTACAAACAAGAATCGACAATTTAAAATAAAATGTCTACATGATAACTAAATATATTTTTTCTACTTGTAGTGAATTTATGAACAGGGCTTTGAGATAAAATCCAAAAAAACGCCAGCACCCAACAGTGTGAAATCATGAGTACATAGCTTTAGAACCAACTTGAAATGATTAATTATGAGAAATAAAATTTCGGATTTGGACATTTTTACTTGTATTAGACGATTAACTGTCCACTATGGTGGACAGCTTTACCAACAGCACCCGATTCAGAACTATAAAACTTGGTAGGCCCAAACTCTTTCTAAATTATGTTCATTAATCAATTTACCTTACAATAGACATTTTTCAGCTTAATAATGAACACATATAGGCAATCTAACTCCCCCTTTGTATGAATATATTATTTTGTTACGGTTCAATCAAGGTAGTTGGGAGCTCTATAGCAAATTAATCTATCAGAAAGCAGAAACCATGAAGGTTGTTATATGTCGGCCTATACATATACACACAAAACTCAATCCAGCAACTGCTGTGATGATGTTGCAAGTTCAGTCCTTGCTCGAAGTAAGTTAATTATTTAGTTTCTTTTTACACTATATTAAGTTCAACCGAATATTTATATCACTAAAACCTAAAACCTAAAATTATGTTTGACATAATAGTTTTTGATAAATATTTATATTAAAAGAAACTGATATATTTTAGTTTGAATTTTCACTTATTTGTATTTGAATAACTAAGTAAAGAATAAATGTAAAAGTTTTCGACCAGCCTTCGTTGACTGTTTGGTAATCGAATTTATATAGAAATCATATTGAGATATTGTGCTTGGTACACCGCAGAATGCAAATAATATCTGTTCTAAGAAGAAAATTTGCTGTAACTTCCGAGTTTCTATAAACGTCCTAACTGTCTATCGCTCGCTTATATGGAGATGTTGCCGTTTACTTTGAATACTTGCTTATACATCGGCACTATTTTCGCTGTGCTGATGGTCTGCTATGTGACAGTGTCACGCCTAATTTATTGATTGAGGTGTAAATGTGAACACTTTGCATTTATATAGGATTCATGTCTATCTAAAGAACTGTTATTGGCAATACAATTTGCAAAGAATTTTGCTCAATGTCTATGCCTACATCATAAATTGATTTTAGATAAAATGTTTTATTTAAATATAAAAATATTGTTATTAATATTCATATATTTACATGTATTAAAGATTGTATTAGTTTCTACCGGTAGCTTTCAGAGTTTTTCTTCTTTCTTGAAACAAACAGAGCCACTTGGATGCCACTTGGGAGTCTACCTAACGTCAGTTTCTATGACATAATGACATCTGTGATACTAACATTTAATATCATATCATGTCAGGGGCACTGACGTTTGTCAAAATCTGACAATTTGCAACACAGCGACGAAGGCTATGGATTCTGCCAAACTGCTTCTAAAACCGTTCACCCCACTGATCATCAAATTTGTACACATATTTAAAGTCACTGGAGGATGAGTTGTTATGAGTTTGATCTCAGTCAGGATGGATCCCTCAAAAAAACTAATGTAACATTTGCCAATCCAGTTCGTCTCCTAATTATAAATATGCATGCAACATTTCAGCCCGGTTTATTGCACCGTTTGGACGCTATTTTGTTCACAGACATACACACAGATACATTTTCCAGAAATCATTACAATCGATCCAGAAGACCCCAAAACGCGTATTTCCACTGAAATCTCGATTTTTTCCGTTCATTACAATACTTTTCTTCTACGGTACTAGTCGGATATTAAAAATGTTTGCGACCCCATTTTTTATCCACCGTATTTGACCAATAAAACAGAAAATTAAGGATTTGTCAAATATAAGTTTTACGTCTTAACAAAAATGATAATGTTTAAATATTAATTTAACGTTGTAGTTGAGCTCGCATCCGTTTAGTAAGTGTCACAATTCTTGGTTGAGTTTTTGTTTGTCATCTTGAACATTATTTATGACTTTTGACTTGAAACTCAATCATCTTCATGGCGTGTTAACCTTTCGCAGCAGTTTGCTCTGCAAAACAGAAAATCTTCTTGAGAAATCAAGTACTTGAGAAAATAAAGGTGAAAGAAAGAGACATATTTATTTAAGATAAAGTTTGTTCCGTCATCTATGGACTTGTTTGAAATACGCCTCTGAGTTTGTTTTGTTGGACAAGACTATGCGCGCAAAATAGAGGTTATTTCTGAAAGTTTTAGTTATCTCTCATCAATCTTGATTTTTCTGGTGTAGGAACCATAAAAATATTTATCAGTATTTGGTTTCAACCTATTAACACATCACCAGTTATAGATCAAGTCATCACGACAATTTTAGTGTGCAGAAACTAAGCATCGGCACTACGGTTTACCCTATAGAAATTTTCATTACGTCAGCATAGACAAGCAATGGACATTCAAGTGACTCAACTAGATCATAAAGAATTTAAAGAATAAGGAGCCGTGGTTTGAGCATTGGGAAGTCTCTGAAGTTGAAGCAGAGACCAGAGGTCTGAAACCGTTGCAATAAACGTAGTTCGTTCTTCCATACAGGTATGACTTGAAACATCGCATCAAAGAAGGAACTAATTTGAACGAGAGTTTGCGTGACTTTCCAGATATTAGAAAAAGTTTCCGTCCTGAGAACTATGTTGAAGAGATGTGTCATACGACAAGCAAAGATAGAAGCACAGTGGTTTGCCAAGAAAGACGGTTTTACTAAAAATTCTTTTGTCCAGCTTATTGAAGGGAGAAGACTGTTTTTGATCAACGAGTCGGAGACGTTCGGTCTATCCAAAGGGGAACCCAGATTGTTTTAATGCACTTGATGGTTTGAACGCGTATATTAAGGGCAGTTAGCTAACAAAACTGCATTAAAAAAGTAACGACAGTATGCAATCTTACGTTGGACTACGGCATCGACAATGGGGGGCAAGACAAGATTCCTGATGTGGGAACGCTCGGGGAAACGTAAAAAGCTTGTAATCATTTCTTAAAATAAAGGTGCGAGGATTGTAATAGGTCGCGTCCTTTGTCGTTTTGATTTTGCATATTGTTGCGTAGCTAGATAAGGGCTGGATCCAGATCAATGTTGAGAATGTCACACAACAATAACAACGGTGTATTTGATGTACCTACTACTGATTTCCTGAATGAATGATCTCTTACTACTCCGGTCTGTGGCTTTTGTGTTCAGATTTTGAGCCATGTGTTGTGATTTGCAATACAAGTAATTGTACCGAGATGCTATGTCGACCTCCTAGTAACACGATGCAGCGTCAGCGCGGTGATGTCCTAACCAACTCCGGTAAGTGTTTATCGGAATGTCTTCACTCAGCATACTCGTCTGTTGTTCTAATTAATATTGTAGTTCAATGACTTAATCAGTTAGTAACAATGGTGTTAATTTGAACAATTTTTGCAATCATTTCTTAAACTAAAGGTGCGAGGATTGTAATAGATCGCGTCCTTTGACCTAGGGACTTAGGGACTCTAGGGTAACACGGGTAAAACAGAAGGACATACATATATTTATTACATCCGTTGTGTGCATTTGAGCTAACACTTAACATTTTCTAGGATTTGCTTGTGTGTTACGAATAAAGATATTTGTGGTCTGGTAAAGTCAAAAACAGATGATTATTTTTTGTGGTAATTTCTGTATTTTAGCATAATCAGCTTTTCTGAAGTTAAGTCGAACATTATCGTTCGCTGTGCACTGAGTTTGCGTATACAGTCCACAATTCTCAGCCTCAGATCAAACTCAGGATCTCATTTCACCTACTAGTGTATAGCAGCGGAATGCCCAATATAGAGATTTTTCTTGATGTTGGTCAGTAATGTCCTTTTTCTTGCATTTACCATGTTATTATATTGAGTAAGATTCGTCGATAAAAGAATGTTTGAAGTTTGGGATCACCATTCTTCCAAACAAAAGTTGGAAAGTTGAAATCATCCATCAGCGCAACGATCGTTTCAGTAAAAATCAAGTCCAAAAGTTGTTCTAGATCATCGTCAGATAATCCGTTGGAATGTACAACAATAATATAATAGATAAATACTGGCAACACATCTACAGCGCTTCGATATCCTCGAAAGGACCTGCTATGCTGAATACAGAGATATCAACAACAAGTTATTGAGGGTATTAGTCAATAATGGTTATTTGCACTTATATCGATAAATAAGTGTTAACGAATTGACTGATTTTTTTACACATTTTAGACCGATTTCGGCCAAATAAACACGTACTGAGTTTTGTTACATTTGGGTCCATGGAACCCCAAAACGTGTGTTTCCGTTGAGAAACTGTGGGCTCAATTTTTGTCATCAGCAAAATTATCTCATGTTTTTTTCACTACTATGTCAAGAACTCACAGTGATACCAATGTTGTTGCTTATTCTTCAAATGAATGAAAAAAGTACAGTAAGTTTCTTATTTTCTTGAATATTATTAGCATTTTATTTCTAATAAACAAAAATTTGGCAGTATTACTTTGACAGCACTACTTTATGATATTAACATTAGTTCACGTCTTTTCAAGAACCCTAGAAAACAGAACTAAGGACATTTCAATAAAATCAGAGAGTGAACGAAGTCTCTTTGGTTTTCAAACGAGAACTGCTTGTTTTAATATGATTTGAAGCTTTTCCTCCGATTTGTATTTTACATGTACAACCAGTGAGTAGTAAATCTCACTGGTTATACATACTGTTAATGTTGTCGCAGAACACAACGTATAGGGGAAAATCTAGAAAGTTATATGATTCATTTCATTCTGGTTTATATCACTCGTCTATGTGCTGTTAACAAATAAAAAATGTCTTGTAACACTGGTCATAAATTACTAAACCTTTACCGCTATTGTTTAATAATAAATACAAAAACACCTTCCTCGAAAATGATATGCCAAAATGTAGGATGGACACTGTTCATACGGTTTTAAATTTATAATATTTAGAAAATGGTTTCACGGGCAGTTTGCGTCACTATAGCACAAAAGATATCCTTATCAGAAATGGTAAATATTATAGCTGTTAATTTTTCTAAGAAAATAAATTTTATCTTATTATATAAATCATTTCTACCTTTTGTAGAGCTCAGTACTTGTTTAACAGAAATAAGATTTGGTCTGTAACAAAAAGTCTGTAACAAAATGCGCCGAATCGCAGTACCGCTTATTTGTGCAGTATTTCTTGCTGTAATATGCGCAACATCTGCAGCATGTAAGTACGTTCACTATTTAATATAAAGTAGTTCAAAACATTTTTTAGTGATAAACAAAACCCTTACAGTTTCAACATTTTAATTAGATTTCTCACCAAGTCATCTAATTTTGTATTACAAATATACATTTTTGGGAGTCCGTATTAGCGTACTTACAAATTACTATGATTCTTTAATAAAATCCTGTTAGAATGTGTAATTATTTTAATTGATTTCAGATGCACCGAGGGCACATGAAGTTGTGGAAATGAGAGATAGTATTATGGACAATATTATTAGGTCTTTGGGTCTAATAATAGTACCAATATTGCAAATTCCGGTCGAAATATTGAAGGCTTTAGGTTTACACCAAATCGTACTTTTCGACAGCATCTATAACATGCTTGTTGACGCTATCATCTACTTCAAAACTATTTAGCCGGAAATTGAATCAATTGTATTGATTTTCTAATATCGTAATATAATTTTGTTTCACTGACTACATCTTCTTCTTTGTAACAACCAGTGTCTAATGTTTTTTATGGTACAAAATATTGCAGAAGATATCTTCTGCAATATTTTTACATGATTTGTCATATAATTCAGACATAATATAAAAAATAAAATAATATTTCCTATACCAAATTGTTCTGTCAAACTAGTAAAACACTGCGCAAGATAGATTTTATTGTTTGCATCAGCATTACAGCTTCAAATAATAAGCGTTTTTAACGGCAATTTAATTAATAAATCATTCAACACTGTCCCAATGATACATTTCTAAAAGCGTGCTAAACGGTCATTATTGCCATTTGCCATCGTGTAAATCGAATATATGCGACATTCATTGATTGTAGAAAGGCTTAACGACCCATTGGAGCGGCAGTCTTAACTTCGAAGAATCTGTAACAGCTTATGTAGGAATGGATCCGTAAACATTTTTCTAGTTTTTTAGAGTTCAATTTGGTATAAAGGCACAACGTTGAAATGTAGGTTAAGGGATTTAGCTGAATCTCTGGTCGATACACCCAGCGGCAAAAAATCCAACTTTAACTCGCATTACTTGGCTAACAAAATCTTCTTAATTTCCTGCAGTATAATCTGAGCTAAACATTAAGTGAGGACATGTGCGGGTTCGCGTTTTTTTTGCGTAATTTAATAAACATCTTGTTTTTTCATCTGATTCTGTCATTTCGTCAATTTTGAGAAAAACAAGTACATGACCATAACAGCCCATCTGTATGTAACCTATATTATAGCGACTCTGAATGACTTTTTTATCTTTTTGTAATGTACATTGCACTGACATTTATTTGTTGATTGTAAGAGTTCAGTAGTTATATTGTAATACAATTTATACCCGTTTGTGTTAAAACGGTAAACATATATGTCATAACTATAATACACATATGTGTTTGAATTATACGGATTTTTTGCACTTTTGTTCGCCGAGACATCTATGTAGCGCCGACTTTACACTACGTGCGTTTTGATGCATACGCTACAACAAATGACAGTAAACTAGTCATATTTGGCACCTTATTTGTACACCTTATGGCAATTTCTTAACGTCCAATAATAAAATGTTGTAAGACTTGTAAGTAAACGAAAAAGAAGAACGTCGACAGAAGCTGTCAGCATATAGAAGCAGGATCAAGGCACATCCTCTGGTAAGAAGTGTTTAAGTTAATGGATAATATAACATACTCTAGTAGCAATGCGCGTTATAAAGGACCACTAAAAAGCAATAATTAAAAGATGATGTTCCTTTGTTATGTCATGGAATCCTCTTTAAGGCATTAATAATCCCACAGTGACTGTTACAAATTTTCAATAATATTTATCCTCATTAATGAAACAAGAGAATGCGATTATTATTCATTATGTTTTAGTGGTAGATAATCTTAACTGATCACGCACGGTTCTTAGAAATGATGATGGCCTACACCTAAAAAATTATTCTTTAGCAACATTACGAAACTGGACTAACAGGCCCAGCATATTAACCTAAATATGTACAACCGGTGTTACACATAGTTTAATGATGTTTGGAACTGGTGGCAATCAACATCGACTTGTTACGACAAATATTTATTGGAAATGTGTTTGTGATCATTACGAACAGCAAAATGAAAGAATACAGTTGTGCAAAGGAATGATCATTTAAATAACCGTAACTCCAATTTTACCCAATATAACACACGGTTTGTCGGCTGTTTATTTTTATAATTTTCGAAAGTTGCCATTTATACGTGAAGTAAAACACATATACTATCAATTTGTTTTTGTATTAAGGTACCATAGGTATATTCTTAAGATTAGGAATTTCTAAAAGTTATGAGTATCGCTTTAATAGATAGTTTATTTATACTGCATTGCAGGAGCTGTAAGGAGCATGCTACATGTTACTTACAGCTCCTGCAATGTTAAGACCAAAAATTTATTATTTTATTAAACTATTACATTCTTTAATTTTTTTTTTCTAATAACATACGTTCTATAAAATAAACTCATTCAATTTGTTGAGATTAGATAATAAGTGTTGTTAGTAAATAAATTAAAATGAATACAATTTAATACATAATCAGTAGGTAAGTATATCGTTTTTACCTCAAAAATCAACTAACTTTGTCACCTTTTTTAAAATAATCCTGCAAAATCTGTTGAAATTGTGAAGAACGCTATGTAAATCATGCGTAAAGACACTGCGTGCGCAAAAATTCCAAAAATTATAATGCTGGTACTAGTTAGTAACTTACAGTGTTGGAAAACAGATCACGTTCATGTGCTAATTGATCAATATCGTTGTTTTCAATATTGCTTTATTTTTAACAACTAAACCCCGAAAAAAACGTTTACCGACAATGTAATCTGCAGAACCGTTTAATAATAAAGAACAACAAAGTTTGAGCTGAGTTTAATATATCCAGAGGACTGTTCGAAATGCCTCGATAATTAACTACTATAGTTCCTGAAAAATGCGATTAATATAAGGATTCAAGCTCATGAGTGAGAGAGACTATACGTTTTCGGCAGATTGTTTACTTTGTGTATATCTATTCATTTCTTTAACGTGTTTAAACATTTTAATAGGTTAGTACAAGGTTATCTTGTTTTGTAAGACTAAATAAAATTCATTTTGTACCTCATGGTGTGTCCAGACTACGGCGAACGTGCGGGCGAGCATTTGAGCCAACAAGTACAAGTGGAAAAACTCGCCAACCCGGTTCGCCTGCATCGCACTTAATAATTTATAATAATTTTACGAAGCAGGTTTACTGTTTTTATCTGGTGTTGGCAAGATTTTCTGCATTCACTTCTTGGAGTAAATGTTCGCCCGAATGTTCACCCTAACGTTTGCCGTAGTCTGGATACATCATTATGCTCTTATTTTTATTATTGTGTTTTTCCAAGCAGAGGTAATTTTTATATTGTGTCAAACGTTGTCCAAATACTTATTTTTGTCCTAAGATGCTAAAATTTTATAATTTTGCACATACGATTGTTAAAGCAAATTGATTTGCAGGAGAAAAATGTCTCGAAAATGCTTCTTGAAATAAATTGAGTGTGAAATCTCGATCAATCTTGATGTTTGTTAATACTTAAATAAATTTTTAGTTGCATTTCACAAACTAGCAAGTTTGAAAAATTAACTCTGGCCTGACTTGAAGATAGCCTCAGGCTAGTTTAAGAAACTGAGTGGGGCACGCATTTTATGCAAGGCCGTATTAATTCTCAACGTTCTGAACCTAATTACCTCATGCCTGACAGTTAATGCACCACTACATCCCAATCCTGTCGTTTCATTTCTTTCGGAACAATAAGCTACGAACTTTTGAACATTACAAATACGTGTGTTGATCTTTTTCAGTCAGTCCATAATTTTCTGATAAAGTCAGTACAATCAATCAAACTGTATAAAAATTATTGAAGATGAAGTCAGTAATTGATACTATATGTTCTACAAATGTTCAAACATAAGGAAGAAAAGAGTAGTTAAGGCTAAACCAGTTTAATGATTGCTCCACAGGTGGATCAAATTTAAACCACCCCCAAAAATATCCTGACAGTATGGTGATTTTATTTATAGCTTTAGGATAAAAACGCGTATTTCCACTGAAATCTCAATTTTTTTTCCGGCGATTTCAATGCTTTCCTTCTAGGGACTAGTCGGAAAGTAAAAAGAAAAACTGACCTCAATAAGTGCCGTTCTTAAAGAAAAGAACCAAAAATATCACATCCTAGTGGACAACAATAAACTGTAACAATAAACTTTATGTTGTCATTTTTGCCTCTCAGTGCAATGGCAATTTTACTTGATCCATTAACTCGATTTCTTGTTTGAGTTCACTCCAACAATAAATGAAAGTAATCAATTCATTTGATTAATGATCTAGCCAGCGGATAGAACACGAAACAGTAGACCGGTAGATCGGGTCATAGTCTACTTGATCTAACGTCCTAACGACTTGACGAATAGTTCAGGACACTACGCTATATTTTTCTTGATTTATTACAAGCCAGAGATAATTACCATTAACCTTTCTTTCTATTAACGGCAACAATTGAATTTCATCAAAATTTTAAATTGAAATTTAATTATTACCCTAGGTTAAATACTACTACGATATATGTTTGTAAAATTACTTACCCTACATTGCATCAATCTCCTGAAGGAATCTATGTGATATCTCGACATTTTATAAACAATGCCAGTACATAGTTTCATTACAGATACATGATATTTATCGAAATCATCTGAAGTCATTTTTCTCGGCAAATAAATTCTCACCAAACTAATTTGCGCAAAGTTTGTTAGAAAACTGAGTCACTGCATGTACGTACGTAAAATAACAGAAACGTTAGACTAACGTTTCCTTCTATATTTTTAACTGTATTGGATTTTCAGAAGTCCTGTAGTTTACGTTTGGTAATTTATTTTATGCAGTCCAAATAAACTGTTACAGCAGGTTTATAAATGTGCTTTTGGCGTTGCCGGTACTTTGGTATCACTAGATTTATTGAGAGAAGATGTATTGTTGATTTTACCTTTGGTGAATGTATAATTGGACATAAGGTATTACCTGTTAAGAAATTTATTGACAATAAATTATTAAATTGCAAATTCACTGTTTATTAGGTATGTTATAACTTCGATTAATTCGGGTCATTCCAAGAAATGGGAAATTACAGAATTCCCCAATTTTTTATTAGAAAAACGAATCGCTTAATAACTTTAAAACCACTTAAATAGTTTAAATTAAATTTTGTGGCAGATATAAATGCATCTTTACTTCCGCTTCAACCGGAAGTGAAACATACTGATTTATCTAACTGAAACACCTGTCACACATAGGTTGGATCAAACAATGCTGTTTTAGTGGAGTTGTGTTAATCCAAGTTGACGTATGTGGTAATTTTTGATGTCCACGTCCACTTGGCGTAATCACAAACTACAAGTTATCTTCAATAATACTTTAAACCTGCATTGATCCTAGGTCTTAGAGAAATAAATCTTTTTTTTTTACTATTTTATTTTTATTGTTTTCGACTATTTGTTCCGACTTTCTTAGGTCGAATTGCAGCGACATAAAATACTTTTAGACAAATTAAAGCAATACACTGAAATAGCCGGCTTGGCTCCCACTTAAATTTCCGACTAAAGGTAGATTCTCACTATACGTTCCGTTTCCGTTCCATATCTTTTACATATATGCTCTGTTACATTGGAAACGGTATGTAAACGGAACACAAAGTGTGCATACGTCTATTCATTTACAGCTAATAATATGCTACATAAACGGAACGGAAGGGATATGGAACGGAGACGGAACGTATAGTGAAAATCTACTTTACCTCAGTCTCATGACGGCATAGCCACTCAGGATTGCAACATAATGTCACTGGCTACTTAGCTAGTGAAGTTCAAATTTCGAGATTTCCGCGAAAATACGCGTTTTGGGGTCCCCGGAATAGATTGCAATGAATTCTGGAAAATGCGTGTGTATGTCTGTAAACACGAATGGATCGGGCTGAAGTTTGGTATGCATATTTTGAATTGCCAGAGGACGAACTGGATTGTTTTTGGCCACAATCTGACAACCGAAAGTGGCAGATTACAAGCGTCTTCTTAGGGATTTTCCGATTTTGGCCTAATAATAATCCTTTACTGTTGACCAGAGGGATGGACGTGTTTATAGAAGCAGTTTGACAGAATTCACAGCTGTCGTCGCTGTGTTGCGAATTGTCAAATTTTGACAAACGTCAGTGCCACTGACATGACATGGCATTAAATGTCAGTATGACAGATGACATTATGTCATCGAACCTGACGGGTCCAGAGTTGCTCTATTTTAACAAAATTGAATAATTGCAAAAGTGACTACATTGTTGGCACACTTCATTGTGCCAACAATGTAGTCGTAAAGGAGGGTGAGGGTCACCCTAGATATTTATATAATACTACAGTGGAATAGTTAACAGTGCTGCAACATTTGTTTATTCATTTCATTTATATGCATTAGTAGATAATGAATTTGATTATGGTGTAAATGGCGAGTGTATATACATATGTATTTAGCAACTTACTTACTTACATATTTTCGTATTGTTGCTTTAACGATACGGAAAGAAATATATAGAATATTTTTTCAAGTTAAGTACATACATTATGCTAGACGTATACAAAATGTTACAAAACGTTGCGAAATATGTCACAATATCTTTTTTTTTTACTTTCCGACTAATATCCTAGAAGGAGGTCCCCTGAATTGATTGCGATGTTTCTGAAAAATGTCTGTGTGTATGTATGTATGTATGTCTGTGAACACGATAGCGCCAAAACGGAACAACGAATCGCGCTGAAATTTTGCATATGCATTTAGAATTACCGGGAAACGAACTGGATTGTTTTTGGTAACAATTTGACAACCGGAAGGGCAACTGTTACATGCATCTTCTTAGGGATTAATCCGATTTTGTTCAAACTGATATAAGCTCACCCTCCAGTGACTTTAAATATATATATATATATATATATATATATATATATATATATATATATATATATATATATATATATATATATATATATATATATATATATATATATATGATAAAGGATTATTTGCGGTGAAATTTAAACAGTAAGAGATAATTTATCGGGCATAACCGCTATCTTAAATGCAACCGTAGACACGTGTTTCGGACTTATGGTCCTCATCAGTACGGTATAGCCAAAGAGAAAGGATGGAAACTCAATGGAGAACTCAACAAAAGGGACCTTAATCAGGGAGACCAACATCACCAATTGGAGCTTCAGTCACGACATCCTCGGATTTGAGGATAAGACGCAACGTCGCGCCGAGGTAACAAGTACACCCCGAGGTACAACCTTAGCCCAGGTATAATAAAGGATAAAGGATTATTTGCGGTGAAATTTAAACAGTAAGAGATAATTTATCGGGCATAACCGCTATCTTAAATGCAACCGTAGACACGTGTTTCGGACTTATGGTCCTCATCAGTACGGTATAGCCAAAGAGAAAGGATGGAAACTCAATGGAGAACTCAACAAAAGGGACCTTAATCAGGGAGACCAACGTCACCAATTGGAGCTTCAGTCACGACATCCTCGGATTTGAGGATAAGACGCAACGTCGCCCCGAGGTAACAAGTACACCCCGAGGTACAACCTTAGCCCAGGTATAATAAAGGATAAAGGATTATTTGCGGTGAAATTTAAACAGTAAGAGATAATTTATCGGGCATAACCGCTATCTTAAATGCAACCGTAGACACGTGTTTCGGACTTATGGTCCTCATCAGTACGGTATAGCCAAAGAGAAAGGATGGAAACTCAATGGAGAACTCAACAAAAGGGACCTTAATCAGGGAGACCACCGTCATCGTGACTGAAGCTCCAATTGGTGACGTTGGTCTCCCTGATTAAGGTCCCTTTTGTTGAGTTCTCCATTGAGTTTCCATCCTTTCTCTTTGGCTATACCGTACTGATGAGGACCGTAAGTCTGAAACACGTGTCTACGGTTGCATTTAAGATAGCGGTTATGCCCGATAAATTATCTCTTACTGTTTAAATTTCACCGCAAATAATCCTTTATCCTTTATTATACCTGGGCTAAGGTTGTACCTCGGGGTGTACTTGTTACCTCGGCGCGACGTTGTGTCTTATCCTCAAATCCGAGGATGTCGTGACTGAAGCTCCAATTGGTGACGTTGGTCTCCCTGATTAAGGTCCTTTTTGTTGAGTTCTCCATTGAGTTTCCATCCTTTCCCTTTGGCTGTACCGTATTGATGAGGACCATAAGTCCGAAACACGTGTCTACGGTTGCATTTAAGATAGCGGTTATGCCCGATAAATTATCTCTTACTATATATATATATATAATTGAAAATGAATTATTAGCGGTGAAATCTAAACAGTAAAAATGATTCTCTCGGGCACACCCGCTATCTTAATTGCAACCGTAGACACGTGTTTCGGACTTATTAGTCCTCGTCAGTACGGTATAGCCAAAGAGTAAAATGGAAACTCTAAGGAGAAGTAAACAAAACAAAAGGGACCTTAATCGGGGAGACTAATGTCACACAATTGATGCTTCGGTGGCAACATCCTCGGTTGCAATTAAGATAGCGGGTGTGCCCGAGAGAATCATTTTTACTGTTTAGATTTCACCGCTAATAATTCATTTTCAATTATTATACATGGGCTAAAAGGTGTACCCTGGGGTGTACTAGTTACCTCGACGCGACGTGGCTTCTTGTCCTCCATACCGAGGATGTTGCCACCGAAGCATCAATTGTGTGACATTAGTCTCCCCGATTAAGGTCCCTTTTGTTTTGTTTACTTCTCCTTAGAGTTTCCATTTTACTCTTTGGCTATACCGTACTGACGAGGACTAATAAGTCCGAAACACGTGTCTACGGTTGCAATTAAGATAGCGGGTGTGCCCGAGAGAATCATTTTTACTGTTTAGATTTCACCGCTAATAATTCATTTTCAATTATTATACATGGGCTAAAAGGTGTACCCTGGGGTGTTACCTAGTTACCTAGTTACCTTGACGCGACGTGGCTTCTTGTCCTCCATACCGAGGATGTTGCCACCGAAGCATCAATTGTGTGACATTAGTCTCCCCGATTAAGGTCCCTTTTGTTTTGTTTACTTCTCCTTAGAGTTTCCATTTTACTCTTTGGCTATACCGTACTGACGAGGACTAATAAGTCCGAAACACGTGTCTACGGTTGCAATTAAGATAGCGGGTGTGCCCGAGAGAATCATTTTTACTGTATATATATATATATATATATATATATATATATATATATATATATATATATATATATATATATATATATATATATACCAGCTTACATATCAATGGGATGAACGGTTTAGGTACTCTAAGCTTTTATAGAAGCGGGTTGGCAGAATCCACGGTCTTCGTCACTGTGGTTGCAAATTGTCAGATTTTGACAAACGTCAGTGCCACTGATATGACATGACTTAAGTATGACAAAAATCATTATGTCATAGAAGCTGACATTAGGTAGCTCTGGTTCCACAAAATTGAATGTCGAATGTCTGTGAACAGGATAGCGTCCAAACGGTACAAGGGGTCGGGTTGAAATTTTTCATATTTATTTAGAATTGCCTGGGGACGAACTGGATTTCGGTCAGCCACAATCTGACAACCGGAACTGGCAAATTTTACATGCGTCTTCTTCGGGATTTATCCGATTTTGTTCAAACTAATATCAGTTCACCCTCCAGTGATTTTAAATATGTATACTAATTTATAGATCAATGGGATGAATGGTTTAGGCTATTAGCTTTTATAGAAGCGGCTTGACAGAATCCACAGCCTTCGTTGCTGTGTTGCAAATTGTCAGATTTTGACAAATGTTGGTGCCACTTACACGACATGACAAAAATGTCAGTGTGACAAATGTCACAGAAACTGACGTTAGGTAGGGCCCAGAGTGACTCTGGCTACACAGAATTGAATAACTGCAAAAGTGTTCAGACACTTCATTGTGTCAACGGTGTAGTCGGAAAGTTGGGTGAGTGCCACCCCAGATATTTTAGATTGGAGACTTACGCGGCCCGAATCACTAAGTTCTAGATCTCCGGAAGGAAATTTTTCTAATTTAAAGCCACACGATTTAGGTAGAACGATTACAAATAATGATTTTAGGTTACGGTCGTTTCTAACACTGCAACTACGTATTTTGAACTGCCAGGGGACGAACTGGGTTGTTTACTTAAATTTATCGCTATTTCATCTACTCTCCTGTATTTGTCTGAATTCTAAAATATCAGAAACGCAAAAAACGTCGCTAAGTCTTCCAACATTCCTCACTCACTACCACAAGGGAATAAGCAAGGAGACGAACGTGATACTCATCGAGAAAATCATGAAGGTGACGAAGGCACTTTGCCTTTTTATTGCACGTGTTGCACGAGCTCCGACTATCTCGGTACCATTTATAGGCGAGCTGCAAAGTGAACGCAACGCTCTAATTGAAGAGCCGCCGTAGATAATATTGTCGTTTGTATGTACGGACCCATCAATCACCTCACTGTCATCTGTCAGGCCTGATTGGTGATGGAAGTTGAGTCTCGCGGTGCAAACGAAATACGCTATGTCAGAACTTTACAGCAATTATTTGCCATTCTTCTCCTCAATTGAATAGCATTGGTATCATATAGAGAAGTGTACTTCGATATACAGTGATTTTGCACTCTACTCCCTCAACCAGTTTCCAATTGTCGGCGATGTAATATTCAATAGTTGAATAGTTGGTGTTCGAGTACTGAATGGAGCGATACTTATGGGAGGTTAAGTGTTTCTATTGACTGACTGATTAATAAACGAAACGACCTCAAGAACTGCTAGTTTGAATGTTGAAGACTTTTCTAACAGCAGATAATTTAAAAAAGATACCTATGGTTCAAATAATTCAGATGGTCTTTTTTTGTAGTGGCTTGGCCTAAACTCACTTGACAGAGAAATTTGTTGGTTTGAACCTGTTTAATATTAACGTAATGATATAAGCTCTATTTGTCAAATGATATTTTGGTATAATTTGCCATGTCTCTAATTTTCGTAATTTTGCATTCTTTTTGTTCATATGTTGTTATTTCTTAGGATATTTTTTTTTTCATACCAGGACAACTAATACCAAGGAACAACTCATACCAATGGACAACTCATACCACGACAATTCAAACCAGAATCTAAACAGGTCGAGTGTTAATAGATCATTCACGTGAATTAACAATCTACTAGCTACTTTTCACAGATTTTGCTTACATGACAGTACCGCCTGATGTATAATTAAAGGTTTGTATTGTATTTAAACATGTCTTATTTAAAACAGTATGTCCATTAAAATAAATACTTGTCCAAATAAAAAATTATTTACGTTTCACAATGAGCCAAGAACGACTGTCAAGCTTGGAATTAATATTAATAGAAAATGAGACCATAGATTCAATAAATATAACTAATTTAAAGATTTTTCTATTAACGGAAGTAAGAAAAGTTACAATGTAATATAACACTAGCTACACTGTTAAAAGTTTTATTATACATTATATTTGGAGAACAGAAAAACTAAACTAAACTCACTTGACAGAGAAATTTGTTGGTTTGAACCTGTTTAATATTAACGTAATGATATAAGCTCCATTTGTCAAATGATATTTTGGTATAATTTGCCATGTCTCTAATTTTCGTAATTTTGCATTCTTTTTGTTCATATGTTGTTATTTCTTAGGATATTTATTTTTTTTTCATACCAGGACAACTCATACCAAGGAACAACTCATACCAATGGACAACTCATACCACGACAATTCAAACCAGAATCTAAACAGGTCAAGTGTTAATAGATCATTCACGTGAATTAACAATCTACTAGCTACTTTTCACAGATTTTGCTTACATGAAAGTACCGCCTGATGTATAATTAAAGGTTTGTATTGTATTTAAACATGTCTTATTTAAAACAGTATGTCCATTAAAATAAATACTTGTCCAAATAAAAAATTATTTACGTTTCACAATGACCAAGAACAACTGTCAAGCTTGGAATTAATATTAATAGAAAATGAGACCATAGATTCAATAAATATAACTAGTTTAAAGATTTTTCTATTAACGGAAGTAAGAAAAGTTACAATGTAATATGACACTAGCTACACTGTTAAAAGTTGTTACAAACAAATAATTTTCAGTGAGAATAAATGTTTTTGTTTGTAGATATGTAACAAATATGAATTCTTTGTTATTTTTTTTATTTTACATTATATTTGTGTAATGTTATGCAGCAAACTAAACAGTTTACATACAATAACAGTGTCCATAGAGAAAGGTAGAGATAACACCATAGTAATAAAATATCTATAACAAAACAAATAAATTTCAACACATATTTTAAACGCCTCTTAGCCGATTTTTTGCCTTGCAATTTTCAATATAGTTACTGTTTTGCTTTTGATTTTTTAAAAATGTTTAATGTCTTTCTGTTATTGTTATTATTTTCAATAAGTTTGAATTCAGGCAAAATTGTCCAAGTCGGAATGTAATATTGTGGTATGAGTTGTATTGGGATGAGTTGTCCCTTGGTATGAGTTGTCCTGGTATGAGGTGTCTTGGGATGAGTTGTCCCTTGCTATGAGTTGGTCCATGGTATGATATGTCCTGTTATGAGTTGTCCCTTGGTATGAGTTGTCATGGTATGAGTTGTCTTGGTATGGGTTGTCCCGGTATGAGTTGTGCTGGTATGGGCTGTACCCGACCCCTTTCAGACAGGGAGCGATACAAACATATTGCTTCTGTCACATAAGAAATGATAGTGTACAATAAACCATCTTGCCAAACTATCAAATATTCCTGAAATGCATTCTGTTATGCATTCAATTATGAATACAAAAATACTGAAGAAACTAACTGGTTTCGTTAAAGACTCCAAAGACGATGCAGTTCCGGAAAAAAGGGAATTCATACAACACCCGAGATACCTCACGAATGGCATTTTTTGTATAATTCTATACAATGTATTCGATTATGTTTATAAATAAAAAATTAAAGACCAGTACCGATACCGTTGATCACCCGGTATAGCTAATTTCAGCCTGATCAGTTGTGCTTAAATACAGACATACATACACAAAGTACTTCTGCTGAAAT
Organism: Aphodius granarius; assembly: GCA_963971325.1. Lineage (NCBI taxonomy): Eukaryota > Metazoa > Arthropoda > Insecta > Coleoptera > Scarabaeidae > Aphodius > Aphodius granarius. The sequence continues at coordinate 16,311,913 of OZ020222.1, read as the reverse complement.
CGGGATTTTTTGTTTTTCGTCGGAATACTTTTTCGTTCTAGGGTACTAATCGGAAATTAAAAGTGATAGCAATGGTGTTATAAGCGTTATAGAAGCAGTCTTACAGAATTAGCTGCGCCGCGCCGACGCGACGCTTCAATGTATAAACGACGAGAAATGAGTCGGTAAGTTGGGTGCGAACCACTTCAGATACTTTGCTTTCGCTGATTTATACTGAAAGTTACATCAGTCATATATTAGCAACCTGCAATGTCCATTGCCAATATTCTTATGAACAATAAGTGTCTTCATATAATGTTACCATACTAACATAAAATTACTACTAAAAGTAGTAATTATTTGTTCGAATGTGAACAGAATCAATTGTGAAAAAAAAAAAACAACAAAAAATGTCTTTTTTACAAAATACAAACCGATAAATATAAATTACACCGTAAAATACTAATCCGTTTCGTTGTTTAATTTTGCCAATAGTTTATTAGATTGTTTTGTTTAGAATTCATAATAGCCAAGTCAAATTTTAAAATATGTGAACAAAATATTTAGCTTTACAGGTGTCTGCTAATTCTTGAGATGAATTGAAAACATATTTTCGTTGCATACACGCTATAATACTGATTGAAGCACACATAACACTTTAATAACTAAGATTACATTAACCTTGCCTCTCTCAAGCATATAATTAGAAAACACACCGTTTAAGACCCAGAGATTGTAATTGATGTCATATCCTATCACACCAGTGGGCATTACAAGTCATCTTGACCCAAATATCTCAACAGTTTCTTTCTATTAACGATCAGAGTTAAACGCACGTTATAGATTATCTGTAACGAATTTTTTGACAAACTCTCGCAAAAATTGTATAATAAATGTTATTACTACCATTAAGATCGCTGTTAACCTCTTTTAGCTATCGTAAAAATCACGGTAATACATTTATTAACATATTACATTGCTGGATATCGGTAAAACGGCATACTAGATTATTCAGATCTCCACTACACCTTATATGGCACAAGTGCATACAAGATTACCGATCGGACAACGCTCGAAAGGCAAATGATGTCTATTAGTGGAATAGAAACTAGATGGATGTAAAATGACATGTCCCCTTATGTTGATTTAATATTACAGCTGACTGAATTATATTTTAGGCCAACATCAAATGTGTGGCAGACAATCATCCGAAGAGAAAATTAAACAAAATTTATTTGCTGTTTTACAAACACCTGAAATTTATTTATGTGTGAAACTAAATTGCAGCTACATACTGATGATTGTCTATTAAGAATTTTTCGATTTTAGCATTAATCAGCCTACAAACTCCATCAAACTTATCTAAATATTAGTTAAATTGCATGTGTTTAAGTAAGTTGCATGTGCACAGTATTCAAATGAACTACAATTGGAAGTATTGTTGGACAACACATTTTGATAAATTCGATGCTCAGTCCATCTAGATCAGGGATTCCCAAACTATTTTAGGCAAGAGACCCTTTTTCCAAAATGAACTGATACCTCAGACCCCCATAGCCAAATTACTTTAAAAATTCTATCTCTATTTTTTTCCTATTGATACAAAATACTGAACAATTTAAAAACTTTGCGGTTGGTTACGTGACATCATTTTTGCATCAAAATTTAACAAAATAAATAGACATAAAATTCGTTAATATCAGGTGTAATTAATAATTATTAACTCAAATTATGTAAAAATACTTAGTAGGTAATTATTTTTTTGATAAAAAAATATTAAAATTGCAAAGTAAAGATAAAAAACGAAAAAATCAGTGTTATGGATGAACCTTGAAAGTTTCAAATGAAGAGTTGTATCAAAAGGATCTAAGTACCAAAAATTAATTTTTTTTACCAAACTTACCAAATATTTAGTTCCGAGGAAAGTGACAAACTTTATATAAAATTTCAAAATGGGTAGGTACTTCCCTTAATTGTTTTTACGCCTAATTAATGTTTTTATCATACTTGATTTGTGATACAAACCTTATTTGGTTAATGTGACTATTTCATTAATTGTGCCGTTATAAACTTGGAGCCTTACAGAAGAGGTTAAGTACCATCAGCCAAGATAATCAAAACGGTCCAACTGACATCAGAACCTACCCACGGGCTATGTGCCACATCTTATTATTTCAAACATAAATCAAGTGTAAGTATTTAGATTGGAGACTTCCGAATCACTAAGTTCTAGATTTCCGGGAGGAAACCGCGTCAACGACGATAAAGTTGTCAAAGTTTTGCACACATATTGCAAGAGGCATCATCAGGACGTAACAGTAAGAGAGCTACGAAGAGAATCTCATCTCTTCTCGTCGTAGCTCTCTTACTGTTAGATGCCTCTTGCAACAGAGTGCATAACGTTGACAACTTTATAGTCATTGACGCGGTTTCCTCCCGGAAATTTAGGAATCATAAATTAGGTATTTTACCAAATTGAGCGTCAGCTACTCTTATACTGCAATAAGAAAGGTATATTAACAAAAATAAGGTATTTGTTGGTTATGTCAAATAAAAACTTAATTAAGACACCTAATTCAGTATTAATCAAACTCTCGGATAAGATCCGAATTAAAGTGTTTAGCTTGGCAAGTACTTCATCATGTTCTTTAGGTCTTCTAGCTTATCTCTTTGTATATGCAGTGCTTTGATGAATACTGTGAACTAGTGGGTGGGAGTGTTAAAGACGAAGCATGGCAGTTTTTGCCATGCCATGCCATCTTTTGACCGTTGTGTACGGACTAAACCCGAATTGATATTGACATAGATTCTTTTAATTGTTACTGAGGGTGGCCTGTAGAACCTATTGACAGAAAAACCTCAAAAATGGTACTTAGACCCTTTTGATTTACAACTCTTCAAATAAGAACTTGTGTTAATTAATAGGGGTCGATTTTTAGACCTCGTTGACCCCCAAAATCAGTTTTCGTTCATGTCGACCCCTGGGAAAGCGATTTCGACCCCAAGGGGTCGATATCGACCACTTTGGGAATCCCTGATCTAGATCTACCGCTCTGGAACGAATACTGTTCTGCACATCCCCATCACTAGCCACACGAAAGGAGAATCTTGTCATGGTGTACATCATAGTGTGACAAGAATAATACTCATCCAGAAATCATTGGGGCCAGTAGCCGCCACAGACTTCTGATAATTAAGAGCATCATCATCATCTGCCAGGTGGCACCTTTTATTACATATAACTTTCCAGATAAAAATATATTGTGTTGACATTGATCAGAATTTTGCATTCCTAGTGTTTCTCGTTTCGCATAGCATTTCCTTTGGTTTGTGCAAAAATACGAAAGTTTTTTTTAAATATCTTTTAGTTTTAAAAACTAAGCGAATTATACCATCTTATATATGATTTTGGTAAATTTCCTGATATATCAAAAACTTCAATGGTTCTGACATGCTAATCAAATAATATTAGTTTTTTAATACAGAAAAATAATTTGTCGTTATAAAAACAACGATGATAATCAACACACGATAGGCAAAACAACGTCGATAGCGCTGAGATGCTACTGATTTAACGAAACAATTGCAGGAGAATGGAAAGAATGTGCTCTCATCGCATTCTGTCCACCTTGTAAATGTGTGAAAATAAATTGGTATAATGAAAAATTGGAATGAACTTATTGATTAAGAGGGTAATTATCGAAAGTGAATTAATCGACCAGTCAACGGCAATTAAAAAAGTAACCGGACTGTTCTGATTCTGGCGGCCACTCTCATTGCTTCATCGTACGATCGTATAAAATTAACAATCGTTTGTTTCTGGCTATGAATCGCCTTGCCAATAAAAAATTAATGAGCTCCAGCCGAATATACGGGTTGATAATTATTATTCCTTTTTCCACCAATAACAAAATGTCTTTTTTCTCTGATTCTGGATCTATTTATTCTTAAAATTTTGTTATCCCAGCGATATTGCAGTAATTTTTCTTTTGTTCAACAGGTGTAGAACACGCAACAAGCCACGGGATATTTTATCCATAACATGAATTTGCAACTCCGTAGCAAACGTGCCATGAAATAAATAATGTAGTACCTGTAGTACCATAAGTAGACAGTATCACGTTAAGCATGTTTTAAAGTATCAAGTGGGCGTTTCATATGCCCTGAAGAGATCAGGTGTACCGGCACAAATGGAGGTTGGAGTTAGATGAATTATATAAATATAAATATGTGTTTTATTGACCCATAATCACATTGTAAGACCATATATAATTGTTACTCGGTAATATTTTATGAGATACCTATCTTGTTCTATAATGGCTGTTATGAATGGGAACTTTATGTTTGTACTGAATGTTACTAGTGATAGTATTTTTTTTTTTTTTTTTAATATCTATCTGAATATTCACTTTTGCTCTCGCGTGATAAATTCGAATAACCTGAATAACATGGCCTGTGAGGTTGCCCGACCTTACTCCAACGTATATTTTTCTTTGGGGCACTTTAAAGCAACTTGTGCACTTTAGAGACGTTCAAGATCTCACAAATATCATCGAAAATTGCATCCAAGACATGCATCCATTGCATCCAAGACTCCTCAAATGCTAAGAAATGTTTATAAAGAGATGAACAAACGTTCAGTATTATGCACTGAAATGGGGGAGACCACAATGAGTAAAATATGGAATTGTGATGTGTTGTTAATAAAAAGTTTTTATTACTTTTGGTATTTTTCCAGTTGTTTATTCATTAAAACAAAATGTTAGAATGTGTTATGTTTTTAACATTTTAACAGTAAATTGTTTTTTGTAGCTTGTTGTCATTTGGTTTTTGTTTTTTTTTCTGTTGCTAGTTATCAAAATGAAATATTAGGATGTGTTGCTTAGTTAATTTTTTACTTTCCGACTAGTACCCTAGAAGGAAAATATTGTAATCGACGGACAAAAAATTCGAGATTTCAGTGGAAATACGTGTTTTGGGGTCCACTGAATCGATTGCAATGATTTCTGGAAAATGTATGTGGGTATGTGCGTATGTGGGTATGTCGGTTTGTGGGTACGTATGTATGTCTGTGAACACGATAGCGTCAAAACGGTACAAGGGATCGGGGTGAAATTTGGTATACGCATTTTGAATTGCCAGGGAAAGAACTGGATTGTTTTTGGCCACAATCTGACAACCGGAAGTGGCAAATGTTACATATATTTTCTTAGGAATTTATCCAATTTTGACCCAACTGATACCAGCTCATCGCCCAGTGATTTTAAATATGTATGCAAATTTACAAATCAGTGAGATGAACGTTTTAGACGCTATAAGAGTTTATAGAAGCAGTTTGACAGAATCCACAGCCTTCGTCGCTGTGTTGCGAATTGTGAGATTTTGACAAACGTCAATGCCACGGACATGACATGACATTAAATATCAGTATGACAAATGTCATTATGTTGTAGAAACTGACGGGTCCAGAGTTGCTCTTTTTATTTTCCGACTAGTACCCTAGAAGGAAAGCATTGTAATCGACGGAAAATGACGTTTCGAGATTTTCGTGGAAATACGCGTTTTCAGGTCCCCTGAATCGATTGCGATGATTCTGGAAAATGTATGTATGTATGTGTGTGTATGTATGTATATATGTATGTATGTGTGTATGGCCGTGAACACAATTTGGTATGCATATTTAGGATTACCGGGGAACGAACAGGAGTATCATTTATAAAAGCAGGTTGACAGAATCCACAGCATTCGTCGCTGTGTTGCAAAGTGTTACATTTTGACAAAGGTCAGTGCCACTGACATGACATGACATTAAATGTCATTAACACAAATGTCATTATGTCATAGAAACTGACGTTAGGTAGGTGTCAAGCCCGGGTCTATATAGTGCGTAATCCGCAGCGTAAGTACCGCATGCGGACTGCGCGCATACGTGACTGTGTTTTTAAATGCAACCGTTCTATATACTGCGTATTGCGCAGTATATATATTTATTACGTGTGCGGAGCACACGTTGCGGATTACGCACTAGATAGACCCTAGCTTCAGAGTGGGTATGGCGTCACAAAATTGAATAATTGTGTTTAGACACTTCATTGTGCAAAAATATAGACGGAAAGTTGGGTGAGGGCCACCCCAGATATTTAGTTTATAAAATTCATAGAAATGTTGACCGAAAGTACAGTGGGGATTCGACAAAGCCGTCAGCGACATACTAAACGCAAATCGCACTGCAATTACCTGCTTTGTGGATGATACAAATCTAATGGTAGCAAACATGGATTTGGATAGGTTGGTAAGAGATCGTCAGGATCTTTATGATAGAACTGAATCGTGGTTTAACTCAAACAAATTATAAATAAATGATGATAAGACTAACATATTGATATTCAGAACCAGTAACAGAAAGACGACAATGACAAACATTAGTCTGGGATGTAGAGAACTGGGAGTAGTGAAGAACACTACATTTCTGGGAGTCGTTATAGACGATTCTTTGAAATGGAAGTAATTGAAGACAATTATTAGAAAATTGGAACAGCTAGTCGAGTATAATACTCCACTAGCTGTTTCAATTAGGACAATAATTGGCCTAACTATATGGGAGGAATCAAATTGCTACGTGCAAAATAAATCACCGCTCCACCGTTGATGCATTTCCTGAAGAAGTTGCAGCTAGCAAAAGGCAATCCAAATTCGGAGGACAAGGATTTATGTAATTGCTTGAGATCGGAAATATCATTGCAAATCATCTCAAATGCAATTCAAAATACCATAAGTCATTGGATTTGACTGTACAACTAAATAAATCACTAGATAAGAGAATAGTATGACATTAAGAATTATATTTTTTTATTTTAACATTAACATAGCGATATTCTAACGTAAAACTTGCCTACAAATTTCTCCTTCATTAAATAAATCAGTACATATTTGTTACATTCAGTCAGTTAGTGTTTTCCTTAATATTATCCGAATTATATAGCAAATCATACAACAACTCATGTCCAAGCTAAACTCCAAATCTTTTGTTAAAACAATTAGCATTTTCCTATGCATTATTAATAGAAAATTGAATGTTAAAATATTTGTCTCCAGACCACCTAATCCTTCGTAGCTAAACTGTTTGGAGTTTTTGCAATTATTGCATTAAAATGATTTGTGGAAAAACGCTCAGATACGTCAATTTTGCGTTAAATTTTGTGTGTTTTTTTTTTTTTTTTTTTTTTTCATTTAAAATAAGTTTTTATTTGTTAAACTAAATGTGCTATTTTTTTTAAGTTAATGTAAGGTACCAATTATTTTACATCGTCATTTAAGCTATAACGAGTTGAAGCAATAAACTACTGAAAAACAGCAAAAAAATGGGGTTGACATTTAAAAAAATTATTGATGACTTCATCGCTCCGAAGTAGGTGACGCCATTAAGAGGAAATGTCAGTCACCGGACCTAAAATTGCGGGGAAAGTGAGGCGCAAAGGGGTGAAATAGACCACTCCCACTGTACACTCTGCGAGAAAATGCCCACACAGACACCTTATCGTGAATGTCGGCAGAGTTGTCTTTGTAGTCGTGTTGCGGCGGCAAATATCAAAGGGCTAGTTGACGCCGACCGAGGCGAGATATTTTCTTGGCTTTCGAATGAATTTTCGGTCAATATGAAACCTATTTCGTTACCAATACCAAACCATACATTTTGAATTTTTCTAGTATATTAGTAATAATAATAATAGAACAATTTGGTAATTTATTTGACATGTATTACGTGTTATGGGAAGAAATAAATAATAATGTACACAAATAAATGTAATATAATAAATAATTAATACTTAAAGATTGTAGAAAGTAAAAACATCCTTGTTACAATGCCCAGTAAGTGGTACTACTCATTATATTGGCAACAAAAGCAAGCAACAGTCTTTTTAATCCGATTACAATGAAATTACACATCGTTGGAAAGCCCGTGGTGACCTGAGTCTCAGTCTATCATAGTTACAGCAGAGAGACCAACTGATAATTACTACCTTAAAAATAATAAAAAATTAATAAATTTCCATATATGTACATATTTAGAACCGCATATCTTCGCTAATACTTCAATTCAAACACCAATTGAAAGAGAACGCTTAGGTTATACTACCCTAGTTATTGTAGCCCAAAATTTTGCTAATTAGTGCCTCAAATAAATTAATCAAATATGAGTATTTTCAACATCCTCTACGCACCATAAGCTGTGCAACCCAAAATAAGTTAAACAAGCGCATTCCCTTTGTGTGATCATATCGATAAATACTCCAAAAGATGGCTGAGAATTGCCCCTACCTACCATAGTTATTGCAGAGCAAACTTATAACAATTAGTGGGTGAAAAAATAAATTAATTAATTCCAGGCACTTTTTCCGTCGGCTATTGGTCGACGGTGAACAGTGCTATGAAAATCGTATTGTGCAAAGTTTTTTTCGAAATTGAATCATATCGATATATACAATCAAAAGATAGTTTATACTTTCACCTACATACCGTAATTACTGCAGAGCAAATTTGTAACAATTAGTGGATGAAATAAATTAATGAATTCCAGGCACTTTTTCCATGGGCTATTGGTCGACAGCGAACAGTGCTGTATGTACGTACATAAATCCTTTTGTGCATTTTTTTCCGAAATTAAATCGTATGGTCAGTTCGAGTTCTGACAATATCTTTTTTTACTTTTCATAGTTTCAATTATGTATTACAATAAAAATCGCATTTCTGAAAACTTTACTAAGTTTTCGTACTGACCATACTGTGAGCGTGAGGGACTATGGATATTTTTTTGCAATATACACGTGTCCTCAATCATATCCAGTGCGTTCTACATAAATTTATGCATTTTTTTTATCTCTCCTGCTGCGGCACATACACACAAGTGTTGCACGTACCGGAGGTTTTCAAATACGACAGACAGTAACTTTTGAAAAAACGCTCTTTAGTTTGCTGATTTTGCCGATCTTGTACCATTTACGCTACTCAGTTTAGCAGTGTTCGCCATTCTTGAATTTGTTTTCCCACCAATTGTTACAAATTTGCGCTGCAATAACTAAGGTAGCTAGGTGAAAGTCGCAGCTATCTCTTGATGTATATATTGGTATGATATCTCGCAAAAAATACACAAAACCATTTACTGATTTGGTACGTCGACCAGCAATAGGTCGAAAAAAGTGGCTGAAATTCATTAATTTATTTCGCGTGTATTGTATTGTGTTTGTGATTCTCCGTTGCATTCGAAGACCAAGTGCCGGGCAGTCTAGCAGCGGTTAAAAGCGCAAGCACCAACCACTTTGGTCGAGAAATTGCGTGCATCAGAAAGAAACACAGCACATTCTAGGTTCTCTCAACACCACACAGTTTATAGTACAAATTCATGCTGCCTTGGACTGTACAGTTTGAATATGAGGTAAATTCATTGGTCCAAGGAAACGGGTGGGAGAAGGTGTACTGTTGGTTGCATAATGTTCAAATAAAATACGCGTTTATCAAGTGTTTAGAAAATACACAATAACAACAACAAACGTTGAAATTTTGTTGAGATTTTTTTTTATATATGTTCTTAAGGGTTCTGTACGTACGTTGTTAGTATCATTTTTTTGATTTTCTTTTCTGATAGTCCAGAAAAAAAATCCCAAAATGAGTCATTTTACGCCTTTTTCCATGCGATTTTTATGACAAGCAACAATGAACGTGAAAAAAGTGGTACTACTACCGCACGAGACAATCCTTTATCTTTAATTTGGTGTATAGTATGTGACTATTGGTGAAGAATTAAGTTCAGTATTGTGCTAAAACTGGAGTGGTGTTTAGACCCCTCCGGCGAGCAGTAGCGATTCCTCTTAATGAAATTTTTACGATATAAGATGGCTATTTAAAAGTTAAAATTGACGCGTCATCCTCCAGTGACTTTAAATATGTATACAAATTTGCAGATCAGTGGGATGAACGGTTGAGGTGCTATTGGGTACTATAAGCTTTTATAGAAGCAGTTTGACAGAAACCACAGCCTTCGTCGCTGTGTTGCGAATTATTAGATTTTGACAAACGTCAGTGCCACTTACATTACATGACATTAAATGTCAGTACGACAAATGTCGGTATGTCTACAAAATTTATAATATGGCTTTACAAAATTGACCCCAGATATTTTTTTCACACGATTGCAGTTAAAACGATACATCGTTGGAAAGCCCATAGCAAGCTGAGTCTACCATAGTTACAAGCTGCGTACTACCATAGTTATTGCAGCCTCAAATATATTAATCAAATATGAGTAGTGCTTTTTTACTTTCCGGCTAGTACCCTAGAAGGTATTGTAATCGACGGAAAAAATCGAGATTTCAGTGGAAATACGCGGTTTGGGGTCCCCTGAATCGATTGCGTGTGTATATGTGTGTGCGTGTGTCTGTGAACATGATAGCGTCCAAAGTGTCCAAACGGTACAACGGATTGTGCTGAAATTTTGCATACTTATTTAGAATTACCAGGAGGCGAACTGAATTGTTTTTGTGACAATCTGACAACCGGAAGTGGCAAATGTTACATGTGTATTCTGAGGAATTCATCCGATTGAGATCAAACTCATACCAGCTCACCCTCCAGTGGCTTTAAATAAGTACATATCGTCGATGCGCCTGCAAAATCCGCTATGTGCATTTTAATAAATTTACATAGCGTTTTGTCAGATGGTGTATTCCGATTTTTTGAGTCTATTGCGCTACATATCGCATTTTTGCGAAAAATGTCACATAGCAGATTTTGGAGGATCATCGACGATACGCCAGTTTACAGATCAATGGGATGAATGGTTTAGGCACTACAAGCGTTTATCGAAGCAGTATGACAAAACGTTTGTCGCTGTGTTGCGAATTGTCACATTTTGACAAACAAATGTCAGTATGACAAATGCCATTATTTCATGGAAATTGACGTTTGGTAGGGTCCAGAATGGCTCTGGTTTTACAAAATTGAGTTATTTCAAAATTGTTCAGACACTTCATTGCGCCAACTATTAAGGGTAGTTCTAAGTTCTACTGAACTCCTCAGTAACCGTGATAACTGTCAGATTAGTGAAGATTGATTGGTTATTAGACCGTAAAAAGTAGTACTGAACTTCGGCCATGGCTTAAACCAGTATTGAAAAACTAGCCCTAAGTCGGAAAGTAGAAAAATTTTAAGAAAACTTTGGAAAATTTGATGGTCCGTGTGAATTGCTATGTTGAGTATAGAAGATTCGGCAACAAAATCACTAAGACGGTCCTGGTCATGCTGGTGTGTCGAATCTTGTGTACGATCTCGAGCGATTTACGGCCGTCTTCCCACGTTTTTTCACAAAAGAAAACACTGAATATGAGTATATTCAACATCCGGCTACTATAGGCAGTCCCACAAAAAAAAAAACAAATTAAACAAACGCCTTCCCATAGCAACTAGTTACCATAGTTATTGCAGAACAAAATTATAAAACTATATAACAATTAGTGGGTGAAATAAATTAATGAATTCCAGATCCTTTTCCATCGCCTATTGGTCGACGGCGACCAGTATACTATAGCTTCGTTCGAATAGCAGTCCAAAAACTAATGTATTCTACTGCGCATGCGTAGTGTAAATTTGGCGTTCGAGCAAATATAGTTACGGATTTTACAGTCAATCGGCTGTTCTAGCAGTGCTTTAGACTGATTACTTGTTACTTTAGGAACAATTGGATGCACTTTACAATAGTAACGTATTTTAATCCACATGACGACAAACATTCCTCGACATATTTCAGATGTCCCAGAATTGCTCAGGTAGCGATATTTAATGTCTATTTATCTCAAAAATTGCGGCGAACAAATCTTTTTGTATGTTGCCAATATTGGAATTAGTAGTGTCGTGCATACGGGTATTGTTTGGTGACGGGAATCGCGACATGTCAGTTGAAATTGTTGTGTGACGTTCCATTTGACACTACGGTTTGTTGACTATGATTTATGATAATAATGTTTAGTATCAGGCGCTGTGCTGTCATCGCTACAGTAAAACTTACTAAGTTTGTTTTTCACAGCATAATAGCGGTATTAAATAATCACAATGGAATAAAAAATATCTGGGGTGGCCCTCACGCAACTTTTCGATTATATAATTGGCACAATGAATTGTCTAAACACGTTTGTACTTATTCAATTTTGTGAAGCCAGAGCCACTCTGTACAATACCTAACGTCAGTTTCTATGACATTTGTCATACATTTATCGTCATGGCATGTCAGTGGCACTGACGTTTGTCAAAATCTGGCAATTTGCAACACCGCGACCAAGGCTGTGGATTCTGTCAAACTGTTCCTATAAAAGCTAATAGCTCCTAAACCGTTCATGCTACTGATCTACAAATCCGTGTACATATTTAACGTCACTGGAGGATGAGTTGGTATGAGTTTGATCTCAATTGGATAAATTCCTCAGAAGATGCATGTAACATTTGCCACTTCCGGTTGTAAGATTGTGACCAAAAACAATTCAGTGCGCCCCCCAGTAATTTTTAATACGTATACCAAATTTCAGCCTGATCCGTTGTTCCGTTTGGGCGCAATCGTATTCACAGACATACATACACACATACACACACACACACACACACATACACACATCCATACATTTTCCAGAAATCATTGCAATCGATTTAGGGGACCTCAAAACGCGTATTTCCGCTGAAATCTCGAAATGTCATTTTCCGTCGATTACAATACTTTCCTTCTAGGGTACTAGTCGGAAAGTAAAAATGATAAACATCAAACCTCATTATTGACTAATTTTGGTAAAAGGTAATAACGTAATAAGTAATAAAGTAGTAGATTTTGTATCAGTGTATTAAATCTATTATAACCGCAGTACGGTTGGCAACATTGTTACGAGTACAGTTGGTGATGATTAAATGCGTTCGAGCAGTGACAAATACCGGACAAGTTTCGAATTAGTCCTTTGTTGCGCATGCGCCTTGAAGAATTTGCAGTTAGTTCGATGTTAATAACTTATTGCTGCTCGAACAAAGCCTATGCAAATCGTTTTATGCAAACAGATTGGATATATGTTATGAACCAAGTAATTGGCATTATGAAAATATGGCTCAAAAAATGAAAATGAAAGTTGATCTCTCAGTTTTGCAGAAATTACTGGTAGCATATCTCAGCTATTACACCAGCCATCTCAACAATCCTGTCATTAATAGAAAGTACATGTCTTCAAATACTCTTCATAATAAATAGATATATAAAATAGATCACCATAGTCACCATTGTACTAACACTTGCCTTAAAGTCAATATACTCTTATTTCTACAAAATTGCGAAAAAATTAACTTACAAAAATAGATATTTTTATTTTTGGTCCCTAATTATGCTTTTTTCGATCAGGCAAAACTTTGACTAAAATTGAGAAAAAAAAGTTGTTAAAAACTGTTGTAGCTGACATGGTGGTCATTCTGAGAACTACTATTTCAATATTTTTTTGGAGAAAACTTGTTGCAATATCGACCGGTAAAAATGAAGTGTACTTGAAAACTTGTACTTTGTGCTACTATACTGCAAGGATCGTTAAAATTGTGAGACAATAATTTTCATTTTCATTTCTTTGGGCCCTAATTATGACTTTTTCGATCGGGCATAACTAGTGATGAATCAGGGCGTTATGCGCTTCCAATGATGTATTATTCGTTAAAGCCGGTTGAGAAAAAAAGTTGTGGATAACTGTTGTTATTTATTGATAATGTTATTTATTACCCAATCTCAACTCAACCCGTTCTAGGCGCTATTGTGTTCACATACATACATACATACATACATACATACATACATACACACATACGTACACGATAGCATCCAAACGCAACAACGGATCGGGCTGAAATTTGGTATACATATTTAGAATTACCGGGGGACGAACTGGATTGCTTTTGGTGACAATCTGACAACCAGAAATGGCAAATGTTACAAGCGTCTTCTAAGGGATTTATCAAATACTGGCCAAACTGATATCAGCTCACCATCCAGTAACTTTAAATATGTATACAAACTTGCAGATCAGTGGGATGAACGGTTTAGGCACTATAAGGGTTTCTAGAAACAGTTGGACAGAATCCACATCCTTCGTGGTTGTATTGCAAATTGTCAAATTTTGACATACGTCAGTGCCACTGACATTATATGACATTAAATGTCAGTATGACAAATGTAATTCTTAGGTAGCGTCCAGAGATGGTTCTGGGTTTACTAAATTAAATAATTGCAAAAGTGTTTAGGCACTTCATTGTGCCAACGATTTAGTCGGAAAGTAGGGTGAGGGCCACCCCAGATATTTTAATTGTAATTTTGCAAAGAAAATCCATGACAATGGATCTCCCTGCAATAAAAATATTTTAATTATAATTTCCTTAAAAATACCTTCAAGGGGCGTACATTATATACATTATATGATTATTATTCTAATTGATTAATAGTTGCTGTGAATAAAATTATGTATACAACTTGAAATGTATAGAGGATTAGCTCAATATTTGTTGTTGTTTTAGTATTCGTCATAATTTATTTCATTAGCAGCCCATTTAACCAACAATAACTTAAGCTACATTTTCCTTCATTGTTATAGAATTTTATTTACAAGTTCCAGATCCAGATATTTTTACTGAATTTTTATGTATTTCAGAAAATTAAGTTTAGATTTCGGAAAAGTTAAGCTAATTCGAAGTTATAAACAGAGTTTACCAAACATTTCTTAATTTGTAACAGTTACACAGTATCTGAATGCAGCCGGTTAATATAATGAAAAGAAAAGTATCTCGCCGACATTGATTGTTTACTTCCACAAAGGAAAGCGACGGGATTCCTTTACACAAAAAAGAAAGAATTATTTACGCCTTAGCTAGACATATAACACCTAAATATCTAACCCAATTGTCTAACCAACCGTAAAAAACTTGGAAATACTGAGTCCTCACAATTAAAAAATTACATAACCACCGAAATGTATTCCATTGAGATCTACTATAAATACATTGATGTATCATCTAATAAATCAGTTCATACCCACCAACTAAAATATCAACATCATTCTTCAGTCCACAACAAACCAAAATGTTCAGATTCATGGTTTTGTCAGTATGCGTCGGTAAGTAATAATATCCCAACAATAATAACATATTCACAACTTTTGTTATTTCTTTATTGTCTAGTTGCCGTCGCTTACGGTGCTCCTGGACACCACGGTGGTGGTGGTTACAGCTCAGGAAGCGGATTAAAAGCAATAGCACAAAATTCAGCCCAGCAAGCCAGCAATGCCGTATCCGGTCAATATGCCGCAGCCAAGCAAGCAGCAGCACAAGCCAAGAGCGCCTTTGCTCAAAACGCCATCAACGTAAGTCATTCCATGTCTAAATGTAATTAATATTCATAAAAATAAAAACCATAGGCTGCAGGTGCCGCCCAAGCCGCTCTAGTAGGCAAACAAATCCTCGTCCAAAGACTCGAACAGCAAGTCCAAGAAGCTCATTCCGCTTTGGAAGGTGAACTCCGGCAATTGGAGCAAGCACAGCGTGCCGCTGAAGCTGCCCAGCAAACTGCTCAACAAGCCCAACAACAAATCAGCGCTTTGAATGCTGCTCTGAATGCTGCTCAAGGAACCGCCACTCATGCCAACCAAGCTGCCCAAGAAGCCGCTCAACAATATGGATCTCAGTCCGCTATGGTAGGTGAGGCCAAGCAGAGGTATTCAGCTTTGACTGAGGAACTCCATGCCGCTCAAGGAGACTTGGCTGCCACTGAAGCCGCTGCTCAACAAGCTCAAGCTTCTGCTCAGTCTGCACAGGCCAATGCTGCTCACGCTGCTGACGCTGCTTCTTCCGCTGGACAACATGGTGCGGACTTTGGTAGTAATGGACATGACTTCAGCGGAGAATCGTATGAAGGATACCATTATTAAATGTGATTGAAATGCATACATTTGTTAATTTACTATAATAACCAATTGTTTATGAACACTGTGTATTGTCTTATTTTATTTACAGTGCAAATTTCAGGGACTAACACGTCTCATAGAAACTCAAAACAAAGGTAAAGTAAGTCTTAGTAACATATTAAACGCATGTACAATTAAGAATAATGGGATCCCCTGAGTCCAATGATTTCTGGAAAATGTACTTGGGTATGCATCAAACAAAATAACGAATCGGGCTGAAATTTGGTATGATTACACCGGGGGACAAATTGGATTGTTTTTTGTGACAATCTGACAACCGGAAGTGGCAAATGTTACATGCGTTTTCTTAGGGGTTCATCCGATTTTGACCAAAACCTGACACCATCTCATCCTGCAGTGATTTTAAATATGTATGCAAATTTATAGATCAATGGGATAAGCTGTTTAGGTGGTTTATACCGATCGGTTTGCCGGTCCAGCAGCCGGTCCGCGATTGAAGAATAAACTTAGAATAATAAACAACCTGGCAGGAAAACACACGGATACGTGACAATAATTATTTTTATCGAGAGGTTTTATAATCCCATATAGTATCTGCACGTTTAGAGAGTTTATAAATGTGTCAACAATGTAGTCGGAAAGTTGGTTGGGGCTACTCCAGATTTTTTTCTTTGGTTCTGTCATAAAATCGTTTTCACAATAATTAATCATTTATTATTATCATTTTTAATTAATAATTATCATTAGGCATGAAAACTGGAACTAAAAACTTAAAAAAATTAATTTGTAATTTCATCTTTACACCTTTCCTAATTAAATTTAGGCTTCAATATTGATACACGTTATAACTGGAATATAATCATCACAATTATTCAAATTAAAGAAAACTGGATAGCATAAATTTACTCGAAATGAACTTTAACAGGAAATACCTACTATACCGCTAATAAAATAAGAAATTATCTGTACCCTAACCAGATCAAGATTAATATTAACATCTGCAATGAATCTTTCAGATAATAACCCGTAATTAGAAACATTCTGCGATCAGCTAGTCTATAAATAATCTCGCAAAACACAACTAATAGAGATTATATAAGTATGTATGCATAAGGCATGAGTTAACCATGCATGGCATATCTCTATAATCTACACTCTGAAGTATACGTAGCTATCTCGTTAATTTCGCTCCTCTATGCCCATTAAAATAATGATGGTGGTTTTATTATAGAAACGCGTTCAGCTATCGTACCATTTGTGACAAATAATAAATTTATTGTAATGTATAGTAATTGACGCTATTGCCATATTTGGAAAGAAATTATTGAGCAGGAATAAATATTATGTATTGAAGGTATCAAGCTCTGACCGAGAGAAGATAGATTTTATTAGAGCTTAGTTGGGAGTTATTATTATTTGGGAGTAACATTCAATTACTAAACGTTTATAAATTCATATGAACACTTTTTTGGGTTCTAGTACTCCTACGTCTGGGAGAGATAACTATTTTTCACAATTAAAAATTTGAGAAGTTACATGATAATTGGCGCAACCTCCAAATTACGTGATCGTACTTAAGGATTTTAACCAACAGAAACAACTTTCAAAACTTCGGAAAATCGATTTTAGTCACCACCTGTCTTCTTAATTGTAAATAATTCGTACCAGTTTGCACAATCTTCTGGAATTATTTTTTTCAGATCCTTCTACACCAGTGTTTCCGTGGGGTGGGGGGCAATATGATTGTTGATGGGGGGCAATTGGAATATAGAAAAATTTTGTAAAAAAACCGGCGTTCAGAGATGGCTCTGGCTTTACTAAATTAAATAATTGCAAAAGTGTTTAGGCACGTCATTGTGCTAACGATATAGTCGGAAAGTTGGGTGAGGGCCACCCCAGATATTTTAAGTGCAGAAAATGAAACATAAAATAGTATCAACTGATTCGACATCTGTATTACAATATTTAACAGTTTTCCATCACTTACCTTTACTGTTGTTTTATCAGCATAAATTACATAATTAAAATGTGTCATGTAAAGAATCACATTTCATTTTCCATGAAAGTCTGATTTTAATATAATTTGGGCTATTCACCACTTCCAGTTGTCATAGACCAGATTGTTACCGTTTGGGCGTTATCGTGTTCAGAAATCATTGCAATGGAATCTAGGAACCCGAAAAAAACGCGTATTTCCGCTGAAATGCCATTTTCCACTATCGGAAAGTAAAAAATTTCAAACAAAAATATCGAAGTTGCAACATTGACGGACCAAAGGACGCCAATACATCCACGGTCGCACTCGTGGAATTCGTTAAATTAAGCACGAGTGTGCACCAGTATTACCAACAGAAAGCGTTATTAGTTTTGTTAACTCATTCGTTCGTAACGTCGATAAACTTTATATTTTCCAATATTGACGCAGAACCACTTACGACCATCCATCCCAAGAGGCAAAACCCTACAATTAAAAACATCTTCAATGAATATTAATTCTATGGTGACTATGTGATCTTGAGCTAAAAAGTGCCTACATCAGAAGGAATGAACGTATGTAGTTTTTTTAACATTTCAATCACGGCTCAGTAATTCATCTCCGTGATGTTCGTGCGTGAAGAGAATGATGGGCTGGTAACCAGCCAGAGTAATTTGCCTGTAGTCAAACATAAGCATGTCATGCATGCTTCACATAACCAACTTAATAACTTCCATCGATCCTTCCCTACGTTGAAAACTGCGCCACTCCTGAAAATATAAACTCATTTAATTTCATGCTTATATGATATTGTTTTTTTATTATGTACAGAGACGAATTTGACAGGAAACAATTTAATAAAATGCCGTCTTTAGCGTTGACTGACCAACACAGCGGTAATCACTCCATATCTGGCATCAGCTAGTTTAGTAATACTTTCGCTGCCCTTTTGAGAGATAAACGACAATACAACTTTCTTAACGGATTTTGTTGCAGCGTGTAGTTCAAACAACGCAAACCCAACAACAACAATTGCAATGTTTTCCTTCATTCCTTCCTTCAACAAAATTTTAAAGATCGATCCGTTTTTGAAAATTTACTTCATCTTAATGCTGGACCTGGACGAGAAGCAATCATTTGCAAATTCAATAAAAAAATCATATTGCGAAATGTTCAATAATGCATTTGTTGTATTTTGTTATTCTTCTTTCAGCTGTTATTCTTCTGTCAGTCCTTAATAAATTGTATTTAAAAAATATGGTATAATTTAATTAATCGAAAATTATTACCATTTTTACTTTCCGACTAGTACCCTAGAAGGAAAGTATTGTGCGTGCGTGCGTGCGTGCGTGCGTGCGTGTGTGTGTCTGTGAAAACACGATAGCGCCAAAACGGAACAACGGATCGCGCTGAAATTTCGCATTCGCATTTAGAATTACGGTGGACGAACTGGATTGTTTTTGGTAACAATTTCACCACCGGAAGTGGCAAATGTTACATACATTTTCTTAGAGATTTATCCGATTTTGACCAGTTTTATGGTTGCTCATTCTCCCGTGACTTTAAAGATGTATACAAATTTTTAGGTCACTAGGATGAACCGTTTAGGGGATATAAGGGTTTATAGAAGCAGTTTGACAGAATCTACAGCCTGCATCGTTGTGTTGCAAATTGTCAGATTTTGACAAACGGCAGTGCCACTGACATAACATGACATTAAGTGTCAGTGTGACAAATGTCATTACTTCATAGGAATTGACGTTTGGTGGGGTACAAAGTGGCTCTGACATCACAAAATTGAGTAATGGCAAAAGTGTTCAGACACTTCATTGTGCCAACGATGTGGTCGGAAAGTTGGGTGAGGGCCACTCCAAATATTTCGTCTTTAATAAACGCATTATCAAATGCTGACATCTGTACACAGCACTTAGATATTTTAGTCCGCAACTATATAACACGAACCTGCATAACATCAACAACCTACCATGCCGACTGCATCAAGCGCCACCTACAAAGCGGTGAACGAAGTAGATAATTTATGATCGGGCGACAGCTAGAAGTTTTCTGCAATACTCAGATAGTGGGTCTTGTTATTGGGCCTTTCCCATTTATAATACGAGTGCAGTGCACTGTGCCGTGTCAACACCACAGAAGTGAATACAACCACAGAATTGTATTCAATTCTGTGGTTGTATTCACTTCTGTGGTCAACACTAACATTTTATTTTATATAAAATATAATACACAATACTGTATAACTTTTTCTCCAAACGCATTAAAAATTCTTACAGAAATTAAGCCTAAATTCGAATTATGTAACATGAGTATATTAATGATACTAGTAATATTAGCTTTGTTCGAGCAGTTGTCAAAAACCAATTCACAATTAGCGCTGAGAAGTTAGCATCAAAAGGCAGCGGGCCCAAAAAAAAAACAAATGATAGGTAATCTCTAAATTTTACCGAAATTACTGGTAGCATATATCAGCTATTACACCATCTATCTCAACGATCCTGGCATTCATAGAAAGTACATGCCTTCAAATACACTCCGTAATAAATAGATAAATAAAGTAGACCACCATTGTTACGAATGTACTAACAATTTGTCTTACAGTCAATAACTCCTATTGCTGCAAAATTGCGAGAAAATCAACTTTAATTTTAACTTTTTGGGTCCTAATTATGATGTTTTCAATCGGGCAAAACTAGTGGAGAATCAGGGTGTTACGCGCTTTCCAATGATGTGTCATTGAAAATCGGTTGAGAAAAAAAAGTTGTGCAAAACTGTTGTGCTATCGTGTTCACAGACATACATAACATACACACATTACACATAACACATTTTCGAGGAAACAATTTTCAGAACTACTATACTTTTCTTCTAGAGTACTAGTCGGAAAGAAAAGAAAAAAATGTCAAAATCTGACAATAAGTACATATTTTGTTTTGTTTAAAACAACAATTTAATATTTTTTTCATGTTTAATAGGTGGTAATTTATTACAAATCTAATATGTGACTAAATATTTAAACATAAAATCATAATTTGTAATTGTAATTTTGCAAAGAAAATCCATCACAATAGATCTTACAATAAAAATATTTTAATTACAATTTCTTTCAAAATTATGTTTAATTATAGTTCCAATTGATATTTTCACTCCATTTTTACGTATTTCAAAAAATTATGTTTAGAGTTTGGAAAAGTTAAGTTAGAAGTTAAAAACAAAATTCGCCGAAAATTTCTTAATTTGTTATAGTTACATAGTATCTGAATGCAACTGGTCAATATAATGAAAATAAAAGTTCTCGCCGACATTGATTGTTTACTTCCACAAAGGAAAGCGACGGGATTCCGTTTCACGAAGAAAAAATAGAATTATTTACGCCTTAGCTAAACATATAACACCTAAATATCTAACCTAATTGCCTAACCTACCGTAAAAAACTTGGAGTCTTCACAATTAAAAAATTACAAAACCGCCGAAATGTATTCTATTGAGATCTACTATAAATACATTGATGTATCATCTAATAAATCAGTTCATACCCGCCAACTAAAATATCAACATCTCCATTCTTCAGTCCACAATAAACTAAAATGTTCAGATTCATGGTTTTGTCAGTATGCGTCCGTAAGTAATAATATCGCAACAATAATAACATATTCACAACTTTTGTTATTTCTTTATTGTCTAGTTGCCGTCGCTTACGGTGCTCCAGGACATCACGGTGGTGTTGGTTACAGCTCAGGAAGCGGATTAAAAGCAATAGCACAAAATTCAGCCCAACAAGCCAACAATGCCGTATCCGGCCAATATGCCGCAGCCAAGCAAGCAGCAGCACAAGCCAAGAGCGCCTTTGCCCAAAACGCCATCAACGTAAGTCACTCCATATCCAAACTTAATCGGCATTTATAAAAATAAATACCATAGGCTGCAGGTGCCGCCCAAGCCGCTCTAGTAGGCAAACAAATCCTCGTCCAAAAACTCGAACAGCAAGTCCAAGAAGCCCATTCCGGTTTGGAAGGTGAAATCAGGCAATTGGAGCAAGCACAGCGCGCCGCTGAAGCAGCTCAGCAAACTGCTCAACAAGCCCAACAACAAATCAGCGCTTTGAATGCTGCTCTCAATGCTGCTCAAGGAACCGCCACTCACGCCAATCAAGCTGCCCAAGAAGCTGCCCAACAATATGGATCTCAGTCCGCAATGGTAGGTGAGGCCAAGCAGAGGTATTCAGCTTTGACTGAGGAACTCCACGCTGCCCAAGGAGACTTGGCTGCTACTGAAGCCGCTGCTCAACAAGCTCAAACTTCTGCTCAGTCTGCACAGGCCAATGCTGCTCACGCTGCTGACGCTGCTTCGTCCGCTGGACAACATGGTGCGGACTTTGGTAACAACGGACATGACTTCAGCGGAGAAACATATGAAGGATACCATTATTAATTGTGATTGATATACATACATTTGTTAATTTACAATAATAACTAATTATTTATGAACATTGCGTATTGTGTTGTTTCATTTACAATATCAGGGACTAACACGTCTCGTAGAAAGTCAGGACAAAGGTAAGAAGGGTTCTTAGTAATGAGTCACATATTAAACAAAAAATGTACAATTAGGAATAATCATAAATATATAAATATATAATTATGCACATAAATAAAAATTTTGAGAACATTGCGCACTTTCGAATTTACGTCGTTTTGTGGATGTGAGTACCAAAAATCTTAACCGGTAAACCCTCAACCGGAATCTCATGACCGGTATTCGTAAATTAGGATTTACATTTCCGTCTCCGGCAGTTCCACCAGTACCGGACAAGTAATAGTCTTAGCTCCCGACCAAGATAGACCTTCCCTCATCTTTTTTCCTAATCAAATCTATATTTCATACTATATAATCTATATATTAATGCAATGCCCTAGGGTTGCCGCCCAATATCCTAGCAAGGCTATTTTTACATCGTGGTTTTGTTGTCGAGGTTGTCGCGGTTTTAAATATGAATAATTGAGTAAAAAGGTACTTTCATATAAAAAGCGCTTAGCGCGCGTTTACATTATCGAGTACTAATACCACAGACAGTGAACCAGAATAGCAGTTACGTGTGTTGTAGGAAGGGAAAGTGGACATATCTACTGTAAGCCAGCGAAAGTCTCTTTGGGAGCAGACCACTATACTAATTTAAAATTGCTCGTTATAGTTTTTCTGGAAAAGACGACATCTAGCGTCATTAATGGCGAACCTGTAAATGCGTGGTGTGGAATGCTGATAGACTTAAGCATGGTACACAATATGGGTATGATCGCGCCACAGTCAGGTACGCAGTGTTCAGAGTTGCGAGCAACTTTACGGTGGGCAATCTAGCCCAGCATTATTTTGACTGTGAGCTTGTTCGTGTGAATGGATCGCGGATTACTCATGGTTTCAACTCCGCGATTCACTGCAAACTGTCCGCTCCTGGACTGGGACAGTGTAGCCGTGTGCTCGCGACCCCACCGGGTCCGTACACTGAGCGCGACTGTCCCTTGCCATACAGTGTCTATCATCCTTTAGAGTTTAGGCATAATGAAAATCCCAACATCGATGCTAATTCTGTGCATTTGATGCAGGGCTGAAGGTTTGAAACATGCTTACTAACTCAGAATTTTCGGTGGTAAAATAGATTTGTCTTTTTCTATTACACAGGGAAATGAGCGTGCGGACTCTATCCTAGGCAACTGTCAACATGCGTAACTGTTATTCTGCTTCTTATCTGCCGCATTAGTACTGGATTATGTAACAGGGCACTAAGCGCTTGTCATGTAAACGTACCCTTTTACTTAATTATTCATATTTAATATCGCGAATCCTTTCTCGATGTCTCCGGAACACAAATTTTGTTAATTATTCTCGTCCGCTAATTGTTGGAATCTCGACCGGGCAAAACTAGCATAAGTGGTTGCCACCCTAAGCTATCGATTGGTGCATAACTTGTTAAAATCGCATAACCGGAAGTGCTTAAAAAACTTGCTTTTGTCCACCGTAACACCCGACCCGGCACTTTCTCTATGTCTCCGGAACGCAAACTTTGTTAATGATTCTCGCCCGCTAATTGTTGGAATCTCGACCGAGCAAAACTAGCATAAGCGGTTGCCACCCTAAGCTATCGATTGATGAATAATTTGTTAAAATCTGATGACCGGAAGTGCTTAAAAAAGTTGCTTTTGTCCACCGTAACACCCGACCCGGTACTTTCTCTATGTCTCCGGAACCCAAACTTGGTTAATTATTCTTACCTGCTAATTGTTTGAATCGCGACCCGGCAAAACTAGCATAAGTGGCTGCCACCCTTAACTATCGATTGATGCACAATTTGTTAAAATCGGATGACCGAAAGTGCTTAAAAAACTTGCTTTTGTCCACCGTAACACCCGACCCGGTCCTTTCTCTATGTCTCCGGAACACAAAATTTGCTAATTATTTTTACCCGCTAAGTGTTTGAATCGCGAGCGGGCAAAACTAGCATCAGTGGTTGCCACCCTAAACTATCGATTGATGCATAATTTGTTAAAATCGGATGACAGAAAGGGCTTAAAAAACTTGCTTTGGGTCACCGTTGTACCCGACACGGTACATTCTCGATGTCTCCGGAGCGCAAACTTTGTTAATTATTCTCGCCCGCTAATTGTTTGAATCGCGACCGGGTAAAACTGGCATAAGTGGTTGCCACCCTAAGCTATCGATTGGTGTATAATTTGTTAAAATCGGATGACAGGAAGGGCTTAAAAAACTTGCCTTTGTCCATCGTTCCACCCGACACGGTCCTTTCTTTATGTCTCCGGAGCACAAATTTTGTTAATTATTCTTGCCTGCTAATTGTCTGAATCTTGTCCGGGCAAAACTAGCATAAGTGGCTGCCACCCTTAGCTATCGATAGGTGCATAATTTGTTAAAATCGGATGACCGGAAGTGCTTAAAGAACTTGCTTTTGTCCACCGTAATACCCGACCCGGTCCTTTCTCTATGTCTCCGAAACACAAACTTTTGTTAATTATTCTTACCCGCTAATTGTTTGAATCACGAGCTGGCAAAACTAGCATAAGTGGTTACCACCCTTAGCTATCGATTGGTGCATAATTTGTTAAAATCGGATGACCGGAAGTGCTTAAAAAACTTGCTTTTGTCCACCGTAACAGCCGACCCGGTCTTTTCTCTATGTCTCCGAAACACAAACTTTGCTAATTATTCTTACCAGCTAATTGTTTGAATCGCGAGCGGGCAAAACTAGCATAAGTGGCTGCCACCCTTAGCTATCGATTGGTACATAATTTGTTAAAATCGGATGACCCGAAGTGCTTAAAAAACTTGCTTTTGTCCACCGTAACACCCGACCCGGTCCTTTCTCTATGTCTCCGGAACACAAACTTTGTTAATTATTCTCGCCTGCTAATTGTTGGAATCTCGATCGGGCAAAACTAGCATAAATGACTGCCACCCTAAGCTATCGATTGGTGTATAATTTGTTAAAATCGGATGACAGGAAGTGCTTAAAAACTTGCTTTGGTTCACCGTTGTACCCGACATGGTCCTTTCTCTATGTCTCCGGAACACAAACGTTGTTAATTATTCTTACCCGCTAATTGTTTGAATCTCGACCATGCAAAACTAGCATAAGTGGCTGCCACCCTAAGCTATTGATTGGTGTATAATTTGTTAAAATCGGATGACAGGAAGGGCTTAAAAAACTTGCCTTTGTCCACCGTTCCACCCGACACGGTCCTTTCTTTATGTCTCCGGAGCACAAATTTTGTTAATTATTCTTGCCCGCTAATTGTTTGAATCACGAGCTGGCAAAACTAGCATAAGTGGTTACCACCCTTAGCTATCGATTGGTGCATAATTTGTTAAAATCGGATGACCGGAAGTGCTTAAAAAACTTGCTTTTGTCCACCGTAACAGCCGACCCGGTCTTTTCTCTATGTCTCCGAAACACAAACTTTGTTAATTATTCTTACCCGCTAATTCTTTGAATCACGAGCTGGCAAAACTAGCATAAGTGGTTACCACCCTTAGCTATCGATTGGTGCATAATTTGTTAAAATCGGATGACCGGAAGTGCTTAAAAAACTTGCTTTTGTCCACCGTAACAGCCGACCCGGTCTTTTCTCTATGTCTCCGAAACACAAACTTTGTTAATTATTCTTACCAGCTAATTGTTTGAATTGCGAGCGGGCAAAACTAGCATAAGTGGCTGCCACCCTTACCTATCGATTGGTACATAATTTGTTAAAATCGGATGACCGGAAGTGCTTAAAAAACTTGCTTTTGTCCACCGTAACACCCGACCCGGTCCTTTCTCTATGTCTCCGGAACACAAAATTTGCTAATTATTTTTACCCGCTAAGTGTTTGAATCGCGAGCGGGCAAAACTAGCATCAGTGGTTGCCACCCTAAACTATCGATTGATGCATAATTTGTTAAAATCGGATGACCGGAAATGCTTAAAAAACTTGCTTTTGTCCACCGTAACACCCGACCCGGTACTTTCTCTATGTCTGCGGAACGCAAACTTTGTTAATTATTCTCGCCTGCTAATTGTTGGAATCTCGACCATGCAAAACTAGCATAAGTGGCTGCCACCCTAAGCTATCGATTGGTGTATAATTTGTTAAAATCGGATGACAGGAAGGGCTTAAAAAACTTGCCTTTGTCCACCGTTCCACCCGACACGGTCCTTTCTTTATGTCTCCGGAGCACAAATTTTGTTAATTATTCTTGCCTGCTAATTGTCTGAATCTTGTCCGGGCAAAACTAGCATAAGTGGCTGCCACCCTTAGCTATCGATAGGTGCATAATTTGTTAAAATCGGATGACCGGAAGTGCTTAAAGAACTTGCTTTTGTCCACCGTAATACCCGACCCGGTCCTTTCTCTATGTCTCCGAAACACAAACTTTGTTAATTATTCTTACCCGCTAATTGTTTGAATCACGAGCTGGCAAAACTAGCATAAGTGGTTACCACCCTTAGCTATCGATTGGTGCATAATTTGTTAAAATCGGATGACCCGAAGTGCTTAAAAAACTTGCTTTTGTCCACCGTAACAGCCGACCCGGTCTTTTCTCTATGTCTCCGAAACACAAACTTTGTTAATTATTCTTACCCGCTAATTGTTTGAATCGCGAGCGGGCAAAACTAGCGTAAGTGGTTACCACCCTTAGCTATCGATTGGTGCATAATTTGTTAAAATCGGATGACCCGAAGTGCTTAAAAAACTTGCTTCTGTCCACCGTAACACCCGACCCGGTACTTTCTCTATGTCTCCGGAACGCAAACTTTGTTAATTATTCTCGCCTGCTAATTATTGGAATCTCGACCGGGCAAAACTAGCATAAATGATTGCCACCCTAAGCTATCGATTGGTGTATAATTTGTTAAAATAGGATGACAGGAAGTGCTTAAAAACTTGCTTTGGTTCACCGTTGTACCCGACATGGTCCTTTCTCTATGTCTCCGGAACACAAACGTTGTTAATTATTCTTACCCGCTAATTGTTTGAATCTCGAGCAGGTAAAACTAGCATAAGTGGTTGCCACCCTTAGATATCGATTGGTGTATAATTTGTTAAAATCGGATGACAGGAAGTGCTTAAAAAACTTGCCTTTGTCCACCGTTCCACCCGACACGGTCCTTTCTCTATGTCTCCGGAACACAAACTTTGCTAATTATTTTTACCCGCTAAGTGTTTGAATCGCGAGCGGGCAAAACTAGCATCAGTGGTTGCCACCCTAAACTATCGATTGATGCATAATCTGTTAAAATCGGATGACAGAAAGGGCTTAAAAAACTTGCTTTGGGTCACCGTTGTACCCGACACGGTACATTCTCGATGTCTCCGGAGCGCAAACTTTGTTAATTACTCTCGCCCGCTAATTGTTTGAATCGCGACCGGGTAAAACTGGCATAAGTGGTTGCCACCCTCAGCTATCGATTGGTGCATAATTTGTTAAAATCGGATGACCGGAAGTGCTTAAAAAACTTGCTTTTGTCCACCGTAACACCCGACCCGGTACTTTCTCTATGTCTCCGGAACGCAAACTTTGTTAATTATTCTCGCCTGCTAATTGTTGGAATCTCGACCGGGCAAAACTAGCATAAATGGTTGCCACCATAAGCTATCGATTGGTGTAGAATTTGTTAAAATCGGATGACCGGAAGTGCTTAAAAAGCTTGCTTTTCTCCACCGTAACACCCGACCCGGTACTTTCTCTATGTCTCCGGAACACAAACGTTGTTAATTATTCTTACCCGCTAATTGTTTGAATCTCGAGCAGGTAAAACTAGCATAAGTGGTTACCACCCTTAGCTATCGATTGGTGCATAATTTGTTAAAATCGGATGACCGGAAGTGCTTAAAAAACTTGCTTTTGTCCACTGTAACAGCCGACCCGGTCTTTTCTCTATGTCTCCGAAACACAAACTTTGTTAATTATTCTTACCAGCTAATTGTTTGAATTGCGAGCGGGCAAAACTAGCATAAGTGGCTGCCACCCTTACCTATCGATTGGTACATAATTTGTTAAAATCGGATGACCGGAAGTGCTTAAAAAACTTGCTTTTGTCCACCGTAACACCCGACCCGGTCCTTTCTCTATGTCTCCGGAACACAAAATTTGCTAATTATTTTTACCCGCTAAGTGTTTGAATCGCGAGCGGGCAAAACTAGCATCAGTGGTTGCCACCCTAAACTATCGATTGGTGCATAATTTGTTAAAATCGGATGACCGGAAGTGCTTAAAAAACTTGCTTTTGTCCACCGTAACACCCGACCCGGTACTTTCTCTATGTCTCCGGAACGCAAACTTTGTTAATTATTCTCGCCTGCTAATTGTTGGAATCTCGACCGGGCAAAACTAGCATAAATGGTTGCCACCCTAAGCTATGGATTGGTGTATAATTTGTTAAAATCGGATGACCGGAAGTGCTTAAAGAACTTGCTTTTGTCCACCGTAACACCCGACCCGGTCCTTTCTTTATGTCTCCGGAGCACAAATTTTGTTAATTATTCTTGCCTGCTAATTGTCTGAATCTTGTCCGGGCAAAACTAGCATAAGTGGCTGCCACCCTTAGCTATCGATAGGTGCATAATTTGTTAAAATCGGATGACCGGAAGTGCTTAAAGAACTTGCTTTTGTCCACCGTAACACCCGACCAGGTACTTTCTCTATGTCTCCGGAACGCAAACTTTGTTAATTATTCTCGCCTGCTAATTGTTGGAATCTCGACCGGGCAAAACTAGCATAAATGGTTGCCACCCTAAGCTATCGATTGGTGTATAATTTGTTAAAATCGGATGACCGGAAGTGCTTAAAGAACTCGCTTTTGTCCACCGTAATACCCGACCCGGTCCTTTCTCTATGTCTCCGAAACACAAACTTTGTTAATTATTCTTACCCGCTAATTCTTTGAATCACGAGCTGGCAAAACTAGCATAAGTGGTTACCACCCTTAGCTATCGATTGGTGCATAATTTGTTAAAATCGGATGACCGGAAGTGCTTAAAAAACTTGCTTTTGTCCACCGTAGCAGCCGACCCGGTCCTTTCTCTATGTCTCCGAAACACAAACTTTGTTAATTATTCTTACCCGCTAATTGTTTGAATCGCGAGCGGGCAAAACTAGCATAAGTGGCTGCCACCCTTAGCTATCGATTGGTACATAATTTGTTAAAATCGGATGACCGGAAGTGCTTAAAAAACTTGCTTTTGTCCACCGTAACACCCGACCCGGTCCTTTCTCTATGTCTCCGGAACACAAAATTTGCTAATTATTTTTACCCGCTAAGTGTTTGAATCGCGAGCGGGCAAAACTAGCATCAGTGGTTGCCACCCTAAACTATCGATTGATGCATAATTTGTTAAAATCGGATGACAGAAAGGGCTTAAAAAACTTGCTTTGGGTCACCGTTGTACCCGACACGGTACATTCTCGATGTCTCCGGAGCGCAAACTTTGTTAATTATTCTCGCCCGCTAATTGTTTGAATCGCGACCGGGTAAAACTGGCATAAGTGGTTGCCACCCTCAGCTATCGATTGGTGTATAATTTGTTAAAATCGGATGACAGGAAGTGCTTAAAAACTTGCTTTGGTTCACCGTTGTACCCGACATGGTCCTTTCTCTATGTCTCCGGAACACAAACGTTGTTAATTATTCTTACCCGCTAATTGTTTGAATCTCGAGCAGGTAAAACTGGCATAAGTGGTTGCCACCCTCAGCTATCGATTGGTGTATAATTTGTTAAAATCGGATGACAGGAAGTGCTTAAAAAACTTGCCTTTGTCCACCGTTCCACCCGACACGGTCCTTTCTCTATGTCTCCGGAACACAAAATTTGCTAATTATTTTTACCCGCTAAGTGTTTGAATCTTGTCCGGGCAAAACTAGCATAAGTGGCTGCCACCCTAAACTATCGATTGATGCAAAATTTGTTAAAATCGGATGACCGGAAATGCTTAAAAAACTTGCTTTTGTCCACCGTAACACCCGACCCGGTACTTTCTCTATGTCTGCGGAACGCAAACTTTGTTAATTATTCTCGCCTGCTAATTGTTGGAATCTCGACCATGCAAAACTAGCATAAGTGGCTGCCACCCTAAGCTATCGACTGGTGTATAATTTGTTAAAATCGGATGACAGGAAGGGCTTAAAAAACTTGCCTTTGTCCACCGTTCCACCCGACACGGCCATTCTTTATGTCTCCGGAGCACAAATTTTGTTAATTATTCTTGCCTGCTAATTGTCTGAATCTTGTCCGGGCAAAACTAGCATAAGTGGCTGCCACCCTTAGCTATCGATAGGTGCATAATTTGTTAAAATCGGATGACCGGAAGTGCTTAAAGAACTTGCTTTTGTCCACCGTAATACCCGACCCGGTCCTTTCTCTATGTCTCCGGAACACAAGTTTTGTTAGTTATTCTTACCCGCTGATTGTTTAAATCGCGAGCGGGCAAAACTAGAATAAGTGGTTGCCACCCTTAGCTATCGATTGATGAATAATTTGTTAAAATCTGATGACCGGAAGTGCTTAAAAAAGTTGCTTTTGTCCACCGTAACACCCGACCCGGTACTTTCTCTATGTCTCCGGAACCCAAACTTGGTTAATTATTCTTACCTGCTAATTGTTTGAATCGCGACCGGGCAAAACTAGTATAAGTGGCTGCCACCCTTAACTATCGATTGGTGCACAATTTGTTAAAATCGGATGACCGGAAGTGCTTAAAAAACTTGCTTTTGTCCACCGTAACAGCCGACCCGGTCCTTTATGTCTCCGAAACACAAACTTTGTTAATTATTCTTACCCGCTAATTGTTTGAATCACGAGCTGGCAAAACTAGCATAAGTGGTTACCACCCTTAGCTATCGATTGGTGCATAATTTGTTAAAATCGGATGACCAGAAGTGCTTAAAAAACTTGCTTTTGTCCACCGTAACAGCCGACCCGGTCCTTTCTCTATGTCTCCGAAACACAAACTTTGTTAATTATTCTTACCCGCTAATTGTTTGAATCGCGAGCGGGCAAAACTAGCATAAGTGGCTGCCACCCTTAGCTATCGATTGGTACATAATTTGTTAAAATCGGATGACCGGAAGTGCTTAAAAAACTTGCTTTTGTCCACCGTAACACCCGACCCGGTCCTTTCTCTATGTCTCCGGAACACAAAATTTGCTAATTATTTTTACCCGCTAAGTGTTTGAATCGCGAGCGGGCAAAACTAGCATCAGTGGTTGCCACCCTAAACTATCGATTGATGCATAATTTGTTAAAATCGGATGACAGAAAGGGCTTAAAAAACTTGCTTTGGGTCACCGTTGTACCCGACACGGTACATTCTCGATGTCTCCGGAGCGCAAACTTTGTTAATTATTCTCGCCCGCTAATTGTTTGAATCGCGACCGGGTAAAACTGGCATAAGTGGTTGCCACCCTCAGCTATCGATTGGTGCATAATTTGTTAAAATCTGTTGACCGGAAGTGCTTAAAAAACTTTTTTTTTGTCCACCGTAACACCCGACCCGGTACTTTCTCTATGTCTCCGGAACACAAAATTTGCTAATTATTTTTACCCGCTAAGTGTTTGAATCGCGAGCGGGCAAAACTAGCATCAGTGGTTGCCACCCTAGACTATCGATTGATGCATAATTTGTTAAAATCGGATGACAGAAAGGGCTTAAAAAACTTGCTTTGGGTCACCGTTGTACCCGACACGGTACATTCTCGATGTCTTCGGAGCGCAAACTTTGTTAATTACTCTCGCCCGCTAATTGTTTGAATCGCGACCGGGTAAAACTGGCATAAGTGGTTGCCACCCTCAGCTATCGATTGGTGCATAATTTGTTAAAATCGGATGACCGGAAGTGCTTAAAAAACTTGCTTTTGTCCACCGTAACACCCGACCCGGTACTTTCTCTATGTCTCCGGAACGCAAACTTTGTTAATTATTCTCGGCTGCTAATTGTTGGAATCTCGACCGGGCAAAACTAGCATAAATGGTTGCCACCCTAAGCTATCGATTGGTGTATAATTTGTTAAAATCGGATGACAGGAAGTGCTTAAAAACTTGCTTTGGTTCTCCGTTGTACCCGACATGGTCCTTTCTCTAGGTCTCCGGAACACAAACGTTGTTAATTATTCTTACCCGTTAATTGTTTGAATCTCGAGCAAGTAAAACTAGCATAAGTGGTTGCCACCCTTAGATATCGATTGGTGTATAATTTGTTAAAATCGAATGACAGGAAGTGCTTAAAAAACTTGCCTTTGTCCACCGTTCCACCCGACACTGTCCTTTCTCTATGTCTCCGGAACACAAAATTTGATAATTATTTTTACCCGCTAAGTGTTTGAATCTTGTCCGAGCATAAGTGGCTGCCACCCTAAACTATCGATTGATGCATAATTTGTTAAAATCGGATGACCGGAAATGCTTAAAAAACTTGCTTTTGTCCACCGTAACACCCGACCCGGTACTTTCTCTATGTCTCCGGAACCCAAACTTGGTTAATTATTCTTACCTGCTAATTGTTTGAATCGCGACCGGGCAAAACTAGTATAAGTGGCTGCCACCCTTAACTATCGATTGGTGCACAATTTGTTAAAATCGGATGACCGGAAGTGCTTAAAAAACTTGCTTTTGTCCACCGTAACAGCCGACCCGGTCCTTTCTCTATGTCTCCGGAACGCAAACTTTGTTAATTATTCTCGCCTGCTAATTGTTGGAATCTCGACCGGGCAAAACTAGCATAAATGGTTGCCACCCTAAGCTATGGATTGGTGTATAATTTGTTAAAATCGGATGACCGGAAGTGCTTAAAGAACTTGCTTTTGTCCACCGTAACACCCGACCCGGTCCTTTCTTTATGTCTCCGGAGCACAAATTTTGTTAATTATTCTTGCCTGCTAATTGTCTGAATCTTGTCCGGGCAAAACTAGCATAAGTGGCTGCCACCCTTAGCTATCGATAGGTGCATAATTTGTAAAATCGGATGACCGGAAGTGCTTAAAGAACTTGCTTTTGTCCACCGTAACACCCGACCAGGTACTTTCTCTATGTCTCCGGAACGCAAACTTTGTTAATTATTCTCGCCTGCTAATTGTTGGAATCTCGACCGGGCAAAACTAGCATAAATGGTTGCCACCCTAAGCTATCGATTGGTGTATAATTTGTTAAAATCGGATGACCGGAAGTGCTTAAAGAACTTGCTTTTGTCCACCGTAATACCCGACCCGGTCCTTTCTCTATGTCTCCGAAACACAAACTTTGTTAATTATTCTTACCCGCTAATTCTTTGAATCACGAGCTGGCAAAACTAGCATAAGTGGTTACCACCCTTAGCTATCGATTGGTGCATAATTTGTTAAAATCGGATGACCGGAAGTGCTTAAAAAACTTGCTTTTGTCCACCGTAGCAGCCGACCCGGTCCTTTCTCTATGTCTCCGAAACACAAACTTTGTTAATTATTCTTACCCGCTAATTGTTTGAATCGCGAGCGGGCAAAACTAGCATAAGTGGCTGCCACCCTTAGCTATCGATTGGTACATAATTTGTTAAAATCGGATGACCGGAAGTGCTTAAAAAACTTGCTTTTGTCCACCGTAACACCCGACCCGGTCCTTTCTCTATGTCTCCGGAACACAAAATTTGCTAATTATTTTTACCCGCTAAGTGTTTGAATCGGGAGCGGGCAAAACTAGCATCAGTGGTTGCCACCCTAAACTATCGATTGATGCATAATTTGTTAAAATCGGATGACAGAAAGGGCTTAAAAAACTTGCTTTGGGTCACCGTTGTACCCGACACGGTACATTCTCGATGTCTCCGGAGCGCAAACTTTGTTAATTATTCTCGCCCGCTAATTGTTTGAATCGCGACCGGGTAAAACTGGCATAAGTGGTTGCCACCCTCAGCTATCGATTGGTGTATAATTTGTTAAAATCGGATGACAGGAAGTGCTTAAAAACTTGCTTTGGTTCACCGTTGTACCCGACATGGTCCTTTCTCTATGTCTCCGGAACACAAACGTTGTTAATTATTCTTACCCGCTAATTGTTTGAATCTCGAGCAGGTAAAACTAGCATAAGTTGTTGCCACCCTTAGATATCGATTGGTGTATAATTTGTTAAAATCGGATGACAGGAAGTGCTTAAAAAACTTGCCTTTGTCCACCGTTCCACCCGACACGGTCCTTTCTCGATGTCTCCGGAACACAAAATTTGCTAATTATTTTTACCCGCTAAGTGTTTGAATCTTGTCCGGGCAAAACTAGCATAAGTGGCTGCCACCCTAAACTATCGATTGATGCAAAATTTGTTAAAATCGGATGACCGGAAATGCTTAAAAAACTTGCTTTTGTCCACCGTAACACCCGACCCGGTACTTTCTCTATGTCTGCGGAACGCAAACTTTGTTAATTATTCTCGCCTGCTAATTGTTGGAATCTCGACCATGCAAAACTAGCATAAGTGGCTGCCACCCTAAGCTATCGATTGGTGTATAATTTGTTAAAATCGGATGACAGGAAGGGCTTAAAAAACTTGCCTTTGTCCACCGTTCCACCCGACACGGCCATTCTTTATGTCTCCGGAGCACAAATTTTGTTAATTATTCTTGCCTGCTAATTGTCTGAATCTTGTCCGGGCAAAACTAGCATAAGTGGCTGCCACCCTTAGCTATCGATAGGTGCATAATTTGTTAAAATCGGATGACCGGAAGTGCTTAAAGAACTTGCTTCTGTCCACCGTAATACCCGACCCGGTCCTTTCTCTATGTCTCCGGAACACAAGTTTTGTTAGTTATTCTTACCCGCTGATTGTTTAAATCGCGAGCGGGCAAAACTAGCATAAGTGGTTGCCACCCTTAGCTATCGATTGATGAATAATTTGTTAAAATCTGATGACCGGAAGTGCTTAAAAAAGTTGCATTTGTCCACCGTAACACCCGACCCGGTACTTTCTCTATGTCTCCGGAACCCAAACTTGGTTAATTATTCTTACCTGCTAATTGTTTGAATCGCGACCGGGCAAAACTAGTATAAGTGGCTGCCACCCTTAACTATCGATTGGTGCACAATTTGTTAAAATCGGATGACCGGAAGTGCTTAAAAAACTTGCTTTTGTCCACCGTAACAGCCGACCCGGTCCTTTATGTCTCCGAAACACAAACTTTGTTAATTATTCTTACCCGCTAATTGTTTGAATCACGAGCTGGCAAAACTAGCATAAGTGGTTACCACCCTTAGCTATCGATTGGTGCATAATTTGTTAAAATCGGATGACCAGAAGTGCTTAAAAAACTTGCTTTTGTCCACCGTAACAGCCGACCCGGTCCTTTCTCTATGTCTCCGAAACACAAACTTTGTTAATTATTCTTACCCGCTAATTGTTTGAATCGCGAGCGGGCAAAACTAGCATAAGTGGCTGCCACCCTTAGCTATCGATTGGTACATAATTTGTTAAAATCGGATGACCGGAAGTGCTTAAAAAACTTGCTTTTGTCCACCGTAACACCCGACCCGGTCCTTTCTCTATGTCTCCGGAACACAAAATTTGCTAATTATTTTTACCCGCTAAGTGTTTGAATCGCGAGCGGGCAAAACTAGCATCAGTGGTTGCCACCCTAAACTATCGATTGATGCATAATTTGTTAAAATCGGATGACAGAAAGGGCTTAAAAAACTTGCTTTGGGTCACCGTTGTACCCGACACGGTACATTCTCGATGTCTCCGGAGCGCAAACTTTGTTAATTATTCTCGCCCGCTAATTGTTTGAATCGCGACCGGGTAAAACTGGCATAAGTGGTTGCCACCCTCAGCTATCGATTGGTGCATAATTTGTTAAAATCTGTTGACCGGAAGTGCTTAAAAAACTTTTTTTTTGTCCACCGTAACACCCGACCCGGTACTTTCTCTATGTCTCCGGAACACAAAATTTGCTAATTATTTTTACCCGCTAAGTGTTTGAATCGCGAGCGGGCAAAACTAGCATCAGTGGTTGCCACCCTAGACTATCGATTGATGCATAATTTGTTAAAATCGGATGACAGAAAGGGCTTAAAAAACTTGCTTTGGGTCACCGTTGTACCCGACACGGTACATTCTCGATGTCTTCGGAGCGCAAACTTTGTTAATTACTCTCGCCCGCTAATTGTTTGAATCGCGACCGGGTAAAACTGGCATAAGTGGTTGCCACCCTCAGCTATCGATTGGTGCATAATTTGTTAAAATCGGATGACCGGAAGTGCTTAAAAAACTTGCTTTTGTCCACCGTAACACCCGACCCGGTACTTTCTCTATGTCTCCGGAACGCAAACTTTGTTAATTATTCTCGGCTGCTAATTGTTGGAATCTCGACCGGGCAAAACTAGCATAAATGGTTGCCACCCTAAGCTATCGATTGGTGTATAATTTGTTAAAATCGGATGACAGGAAGTGCTTAAAAACTTGCTTTGGTTCTCCGTTGTACCCGACATGGTCCTTTCTCTAGGTCTCCGGAACACAAACGTTGTTAATTATTCTTACCCGTTAATTGTTTGAATCTCGAGCAAAATCTGATGACCGGAAGTGCTTAAAAAAGTTGCTTTTGTCCACCGTAACACCCGACCCGGTACTTTCTCTATGTCTCCGGAACCCAAACTTGGTTAATTATTCTTACCTGCTAATTGTTTGAATCGCGACCGGGCAAAACTAGTATAAGTGGCTGCCACCCTTAACTATCGATTGGTGCACAATTTGTTAAAATCGGATGACCGGAAGTGCTTAAAAAACTTGCTTTTGTCCACCGTAACAGCCGACCCGGTCCTTTATGTCTCCGAAACACAAACTTTGTTAATTATTCTTACCCGCTAATTGTTTGAATCACGAGCTGGCAAAACTAGCATAAGTGGTTACCACCCTTAGCTATCGATTGGTGCATAATTTGTTAAAATCGGATGACCAGAAGTGCTTAAAAAACTTGCTTTTGTCCACCGTAACAGCCGACCCGGTCCTTTCTCTATGTCTCCGAAACACAAACTTTGTTAATTATTCTTACCCGCTAATTGTTTGAATCGCGAGCGGGCAAAACTAGCATAAGTGGCTGCCACCCTTAGCTATCGATTGGTACATAATTTGTTAAAATCGGATGACCGGAAGTGCTTAAAAAACTTGCTTTTGTCCACCGTAACACCCGACCCGGTCCTTTCTCTATGTCTCCGGAACACAAAATTTGCTAATTATTTTTACCCGCTAAGTGTTTGAATCGCGAGCGGGCAAAACTAGCATCAGTGGTTGCCACCCTAAACTATCGATTGATGCATAATTTGTTAAAATCGGATGACAGAAAGGGCTTAAAAAACTTGCTTTGGGTCACCGTTGTACCCGACACGGTACATTCTCGATGTCTCCGGAGCGCAAACTTTGTTAATTATTCTCGCCCGCTAATTGTTTGAATCGCGACCGGGTAAAACTGGCATAAGTGGTTGCCACCCTCAGCTATCGATTGGTGCATAATTTGTTAAAATCTGTTGACCGGAAGTGCTTAAAAAACTTTTTTTTTGTCCACCGTAACACCCGACCCGGTACTTTCTCTATGTCTCCGGAACACAAAATTTGCTAATTATTTTTACCCGCTAAGTGTTTGAATCGCGAGCGGGCAAAACTAGCATCAGTGGTTGCCACCCTAGACTATCGATTGATGCATAATTTGTTAAAATCGGATGACAGAAAGGGCTTAAAAAACTTGCTTTGGGTCACCGTTGTACCCGACACGGTACATTCTCGATGTCTTCGGAGCGCAAACTTTGTTAATTACTCTCGCCCGCTAATTGTTTGAATCGCGACCGGGTAAAACTGGCATAAGTGGTTGCCACCCTCAGCTATCGATTGGTGCATAATTTGTTAAAATCGGATGACCGGAAGTGCTTAAAAAACTTGCTTTTGTCCACCGTAACACCCGACCCGGTACTTTCTCTATGTCTCCGGAACGCAAACTTTGTTAATTATTCTCGGCTGCTAATTGTTGGAATCTCGACCGGGCAAAACTAGCATAAATGGTTGCCACCCTAAGCTATCGATTGGTGTATAATTTGTTAAAATCGGATGACAGGAAGTGCTTAAAAACTTGCTTTGGTTCTCCGTTGTACCCGACATGGTCCTTTCTCTAGGTCTCCGGAACACAAACGTTGTTAATTATTCTTACCCGTTAATTGTTTGAATCTCGAGCAAAATCTGATGACCGGAAGTGCTTAAAAAAGTTGCTTTTGTCCACCGTAACACCCGACCCGGTACTTTCTCTATGTCTCCGGAACCCAAACTTGGTTAATTATTCTTACCTGCTAATTGTTTGAATCGCGACCGGGCAAAACTAGTATAAGTGGCTGCCACCCTTAACTATCGATTGGTGCACAATTTGTTAAAATCGGATGACCGGAAGTGCTTAAAAAACTTGCTTTTGTCCACCGTAACAGCCGACCCGGTCCTTTATGTCTCCGAAACACAAACTTTGTTAATTATTCTTACCCGCTAATTGTTTGAATCACGAGCTGGCAAAACTAGCATAAGTGGTTACCACCCTTAGCTATCGATTGGTGCATAATTTGTTAAAATCGGATGACCAGAAGTGCTTAAAAAACTTGCTTTTGTCCACCGTAACAGCCGACCCGGTCCTTTCTCTATGTCTCCGAAACACAAACTTTGTTAATTATTCTTACCCGCTAATTGTTTGAATCGCGAGCGGGCAAAACTAGCATAAGTGGCTGCCACCCTTAGCTATCGATTGGTACATAATTTGTTAAAATCGGATGACCGGAAGTGCTTAAAAAACTTGCTTTTGTCCACCGTAACACCCGACCCGGTCCTTTCTCTATGTCTCCGGAACACAAAATTTGCTAATTATTTTTACCCGCTAAGTGTTTGAATCGCGAGCGGGCAAAACTAGCATCAGTGGTTGCCACCCTAAACTATCGATTGATGCATAATTTGTTAAAATCGGATGACAGAAAGGGCTTAAAAAACTTGCTTTGGGTCACCGTTGTACCCGACACGGTACATTCTCGATGTCTCCGGAGCGCAAACTTTGTTAATTATTCTCGCCCGCTAATTGTTTGAATCGCGACCGGGTAAAACTGGCATAAGTGGTTGCCACCCTCAGCTATCGATTGGTGCATAATTTGTTAAAATCTGTTGACCGGAAGTGCTTAAAAAACTTTTTTTTGTCCACCGTAACACCCGACCCGGTACTTTCTCTATGTCTCCGGAACACAAAATTTGCTAATTATTTTTACCCGCTAAGTGTTTGAATCGCGAGCGGGCAAAACTAGCATCAGTGGTTGCCACCCTAGACTATCGATTGATGCATAATTTGTTAAAATCGGATGACAGAAAGGGCTTAAAAAACTTGCTTTGGGTCACCGTTGTACCCGACACGGTACATTCTCGATGTCTTCGGAGCGCAAACTTTGTTAATTACTCTCGCCCGCTAATTGTTTGAATCGCGACCGGGTAAAACTGGCATAAGTGGTTGCCACCCTCAGCTATCGATTGGTGCATAATTTGTTAAAATCGGATGACCGGAAGTGCTTAAAAAACTTGCTTTTGTCCACCGTAACACCCGACCCGGTACTTTCTCTATGTCTCCGGAACGCAAACTTTGTTAATTATTCTCGGCTGCTAATTGTTGGAATCTCGACCGGGCAAAACTAGCATAAATGGTTGCCACCCTAAGCTATCGATTGGTGTATAATTTGTTAAAATCGGATGACAGGAAGTGCTTAAAAACTTGCTTTGGTTCTCCGTTGTACCCGACATGGTCCTTTCTCTAGGTCTCCGGAACACAAACGTTGTTAATTATTCTTACCCGTTAATTGTTTGAATCTCGAGCAAGTAAAACTAGCATAAGTGATTGCCACCCTTAGATATCGATTGGTGTATAATTTGTTAAAATCGAATGACAGGAAGTGCTTAAAAAACTTGCCTTTGTCCACCGTTCCACCCGACACTGTCCTTTCTCTATGTCTCCGGAACACAAAATTTGCTAATTATTTTTACCCGCTAAGTGTTTGAATCTTGTCCGGGCAAAACTAGCATAAGTGGCTGCCACCCTAAACTATCGATTGATGCATAATTTGTTAAAATCGGATGACCGGAAATGCTTAAAAAACTTGCTTTTGTCCACCGTAACACCCGACCCGGTCCTTTCTCTATGTCTCCGGAACGCAAACTTTGTTAATTATTCTCGCCTGCTAATTGTTGGAATCTCGACCATGCAAAACTAGCATAAGTGGCTGCCATCCTAAGCTATCGATTGGTCTATAATTTGTTAAAATCGGATGACAGGAAGTGCTTAAAAAACTTGCTTTGGTTCACCGTTGTACCCGACATGGTCCTTTCTCGATGTCTCCGGAGCGCAAACTTTGTTAATTAATCTCGCCCGCTAGTTGTTTGAATTGCGACCGGGCAAAACTAGCATAAGTGGTTGCCACCCTTAGCTATCGATTGGTACATAATTTGTTAAAATCGGATGACAGGAAGTGCTTATTTTTTACGCTTTTGTTGATCGGTGTTCAAGGCATGCGGTTGCACTGTGTTGTCCAAATCCCCACGACGCTAGTACTGTGTTATTTTTTTTTCAGGCGGTAATTGTTATAATATCGATCGGGCAAAACTATGGGGTGTACATGAAGACTTGTGCTTTCGATTAATGTATTGCTCATTATGATCGGTTAAGTCATAGCCGAGATATGATGCCGAAAACTTTACCAAATTGTCGAAAAAGTCATCATTCATTCATAATTTTAGGGCACTAATTATGATTTGATCGATCGGGCAAAACTCATGAGGTATCAGGACGTTATGAGCCTTAAAATGATGTATCATTTATTAAAAAAAATCGGTTGAAAAACAAACTTATAGCTGACGTTTATTGCTAACTTCCCCCGGGTATGTCGGCCTCCTAGTAACACAAGTGCCGCATAAGCGTCTCGAGTCGGAATGTCTTGATTCAGCATACTCGTCTAATGTTCTATTTCCCATTTTAGTTCACTGACTTTTAATTACTTCGCAACATGACCCCTCGCAAATGATTGCTCGTCGCAGAGCAATGCACATAAACCAAAATCAAAACAACATCTAAAGCCACAGAACGGGATAGCAAGACGCAAATAATACAATTACTTTATTAACATTGGTACATAAAAAATTAAATCAAGAAACTGCAGCCAGGAAAAAAAACAAGAAAAAAAATCATCAAATAAATCACTTTAAAAACAACCCTCTTTTCTGCGAGTTGTCACGTTCTCAGGCCCTCCCGTCTTTATTCAATCTTGTTCTGGGATTGCGATGGTCATCTACTTCGGGGACACCTTATTGACGGCTTAGACCTCGTACCGGGATTCTCTCAAGAATCCTCATGTTGCCTCTTCAACTCTTCTCCTTGTTCAGCATCATCTATAACTCCTGCACTAACTAGCGGGAACCCGTTTCCCGTGGCGAGGTGGTTCGGTGAACTCCGCAACGCTTACCCTCTCTAGCCTATACGCTGATTTTCTCGAAATGGACTGGTCGGGACATCTGTGTCCCGTGCGAGGTGGTTCGGTAGAATCCGGCGGTCCTGTCCTCTCCAGTCTTCGTCACCAGTCTCTCCTGGTGAACCTTGGCAACTTCCCAAAATATCATCTTCAAATGCTCACTTGTACGCGGGTGCGTCATGTGTCGACAACTCCTTGTAGATCCCACCCATCCGTCTGTGAAACCTTCTTGTCTTGTCCTTCTTGTCTTCCCTCTTCGTAAACCTTAGTCACATAACTATTTCCTCATGCTGAGAACGGGCAATCGCAGTTTTTTCTTCGTTTCTTCAACAATACCACATCATGAAGCTCAATTTCCCTTGGGGGTAGAGAAATTGTGCTGTTTATCCTCCTCCTTTGTGTTTGTCTTTCTTCCCCGATCTGAATGAGCCATCCTTTTCGTCACGTACGCTCTTCTTCCTTGCCGTGGGATCGCTTGGCGCCTCCACCATGTCACGTAGCTCAGTAGGCCTCGGATCCAGATCGGGGTGGAGATGAATAAAACGCACACTGGTGTTAAAGATGTGGTATATTTACGGGAAGCCAAGCCTCCCGTGTCGAATGTCACACAACAATACAACTGTCTATTCTCTGGTAACTACTTACTGACTCAATTACCGACTGATGTCGAATGATTTCTGAATGAATCTGACTACTCCCGTCTGTGGCCTTTTATGCTTCGACTTTGGGTCATGTGTTGTGATTTGCAACGCAAGTCAATGCACTCAGACTCTATATCGGCCTCCTAGTAACACAAGTGCCGTATAAGCGTCTAGAGTCGGAATGTCTTGATTCAGCATACTCGTCTAATGTTCTATTTTCCATTTTAGTTCACTGACTTTTAATTACTTCGCAACAGTATGTTTATCTTAAGTACATTTTTCTCTGACGAAGAAAAAGTTTTTATTCAATAAAAAACTGGACGTTTGTCTTACAACAACGAAAAATATATACACTTCAACAAAAAAAAAAACAGTTTCTTGACCCAAGATTTTTACTCTGAGATACATAGAAATTTGTGCCATTACTTTACAGATGGCGCTAACAGTTTCTCGCGTCTTTTGCCACATAGGTATTACCGCTATATGTGTTGACGATATGGAGTGTTCGTATATAGTTTGTTTACATCTATGCATAAGTGTTTTATTTCATGGGTGACTTACAAGGATTATGAGGAAACCAGGATTGTAGTGGTATAGCCTACACAGAGAGAACAGTATTCTTGGATATCAAGAAAAAAATGTTCTTGCCTATATAGTGTAGCATGAAGAGGATATTTTTGCTATCCAAATAATATATTATTGTAATAAGAAGTTGAATATATGTAGTTATTTGAACGGCTAGTATTCTTCCAGTTTAAGAGTTTAGTATGTTTACGTTGAGTACCTATATTTTGCTCCGACAAAGAAAATGTTATTCTTCTACATATAAAAAGAGTAAGACGTTTGTTTTACAACTAGTTCTTCCGAACTAGTTCACAAAAGGGACACAATTCTGAAGAACTACTTTGATCCTGAGACACGTACTACTTCGATGAACGTGTCTTCATGTGTTCTAGCGCGTGTATATCTCGTTGCGAACGAAACTTGGATCAAGTTTGGACAGAATCGGTGTCTGCTCTCCCACTTTGTCTGTTTCTTGAAGAATGGTTATTTTGTTTTATTTATTTTTCTTTTGCATATAAATAATTGTTTATAATTATATAGAACGAAGAATCGATTAAAAAAAATCTTACGAAAGTGATTCTAATTTCATATTTGATACCTTCTAATCTTTCTAAATATCTTTTTCAAATAAAATTTCTTTAATAATAGGAGTAGGTATCTTACTCTTAATTCGTAATTTTCTTAATTCCTAAACACCCGCCATACGCAAGCAGATAATAATACCTATCTTAATGTTTGCAATTTAGGTTTAGGACAATACAGAAATGCTTTACTGAACTAAAATTTTCTGAAAAATTGCTAATAATGTTTTTTCCATTTGTGTTCAAGTTAGTGCCGGACACTGTACTTACATATGTACTGTATTTTGCAAGATAACAATTCTTTTTTTTTCCTGACGTTTTAACAAATTTGTGTAATTATTTAATTATTTAATCTCTAAAAGAGAGTTTCAGTCCCTTTATCCAATAATTCGGTGAATTTGTTAATAATACAGAGGGTAAGACTACTCTTAATTTTACTTAATAAATATTTTTTTGATCTTTTTGTTTATTTTAAAAACATTCTCATACATTCGCTTTAAATGTCCCAATTTTCAATTATAA
The DNA here is from genome assembly GCA_963971325.1 of Aphodius granarius. Classification (NCBI taxonomy): domain Eukaryota; kingdom Metazoa; phylum Arthropoda; class Insecta; order Coleoptera; family Scarabaeidae; genus Aphodius; species Aphodius granarius. The sequence goes on along the minus strand of OZ020222.1, from coordinate 16,267,637 downwards.
TGTCACAGTTTTCGTTAAAAAAAATACGATTTTTTTCTTCGTATTTTTTTTTAGGCGGACGAGGGGTGTCCGCCCGTCGAAGGGACACATTTGGTAGGTCCGTTGGTGTCCGCTTTAGGGGAATTCATTATATGTTGTACAAATTTATAAATATACGGGGTGTTACAGGTTTGAATGCGCAAAGTTTTCTATTCTTCTTAACTGAAATATCGAATGTTAAAGTTAAGGACAATATTGTTTGAGTATCGCATGTGGTTAATGGCTATAGCGATTAAAATGGTTTTTAAATGAGTTTGGAACAGTTATTGATAACCTGCATACCTATGAACCAATCACACAGCCAGCAGTAAGAAGAAAACACTGCTTGTATTCCATAACGGGGAAACCATGTTGACCAAAAAAAGCTGTAAAATCTTTATGAAATAAATTTCATATGTTATTTATTACTTTGTTTTGTATTTACTATGTAATGTTTAAAGAAACTTCAGGTCATTTATATTACACGAAGTTGACCATTTTAGTCCGTAACTTTGTCCTTTGATATATCAGTTATTATAAAGAATAATTTTATATAAGAATATAATTTTCAGTAGCTCATCCCTCAATGTCTGAGCAGTCAAATCTGTTACACCCTGTATATGTAATAAGTATATGTATATGTATTAATATACATTTTGACAAATTGCTAAAGGGCAAGTTCTAAAATTGGGTAACATCTGTGCAAGAACTTCTTGTCGATTTATTCTGCTCACAGCTCGGAAACTTTGGTATTAAAACCTAAATCAATATTTTATCAACACATTTTTAGGACAGCGCTTAGATCTTGGCCACAGCAAAGCTGTACTACAAAATAAATTCACGATATTATTTGTTTAATTATAGCTGTTTATTACTAGGACCTAAAGGAATGATTTGCAATAGCAAACTCTACTCAAATAGAAATATTTAACTGTTTTAGTCGACAATAAGTGAATTTGTGACTCTTCTCTATATAATTACTATTTTTTTGGACTATATGATGTATAAAAGCTCAAATTAACTTCAAGTATGGATTGGGTTGGCTTTATTTACTTTAAAGTTATTAATTAATTACGATTATATTTGGAAATAAAATGTTAAAAAATAGTGATAAATATTGTGTATGCTTCCATAGCAGCTACCAATCATTAATATTGTCTATAAATTCACTATCTGACAAGGTAGTCCAGTCATTATATACATTTGGAAATGCAAATGAACCGAGAAGGCTAAATTTTTGATATGACGTGGCGGGGCTCTAGAAAAGCTTAACTTCAAATTGTCGACCAAGATTTCGTATGTGCATTTTTCGCCATCTTCAAAAAAGGGTTAAATTCAGTTATTTTACAATAACTCGGTTCTCCGTTGACATACGATAATTTTGAATGAATACTTTTTTGTTGATTTTCTTACGCTCTACAATTTAGGTGCTATACATTTTTTACCTATCGTTCATCCTTATTGAGATGTCGATTGAAAAAGTCAAAATTTAAGGTAGTGAAATTTGTTTTTTGCTATTTTCTTTTTTCTCGAAATAGATATCGGAGAAATGTCTATTATGAAACTTTTAGAGCATGTTCAGACCTATTATTTTGTTATTTTATTTTTTCCCTTCGATCAAAATTACGGTCACTAGCGCGCTGCAAAGTCGGGAAGTCCGTGCCCCGTTTTGATTTAGCCGCTCGCATGGTTGTATGCACACGTCAAAACGAATGAAGGGTTGTTCGGGGAATTACTGGGATACAAAATTAATAAATAAACCAGACCAATTATGAAGCAAACACATTTTTTGTGTAGCCAAAAATAATAATTAAGGGCTCCCTTTTTTATATTTTTCGTCGGTCCTGGCTGAAGAAGTTCTTCCCCGGTTAACTCTTCGAGTTGTGGCGACTCTCGAACCGTAGGAAATGATGCGGTCGTCGTCGTCGTTGAATAGAATATCGACTCTGTGTTTGCCCACTACAATGCAGGCAAATATCGGAGCAACTAATTCCTGCTGTTCTGCACCCACAAGCAGCCTCACACTTTTCTTTACATTTGCACGAAATGCGTTTTAAAAGTTCAGGTGTGTTGTGGTGCAAATTAGTTCCAGCCCGTAATTAGTCTGTCGCCAACCCCGTTGCTGAGGATCTTTGAAAAATCCGAGCCACGTTTGCAGAGATAACTTTATTGTACTTTTTGGTTGTCTCATTGTTTTCTAAAATGTTTATGTTATAGTCTCCTTGTATAATATGTGATTTTCTTCTGTTGAGTATGTCGTTTTCTAAAATTTGTTTTACCATGCTGTAGTGAACGTGTGGGGGTTTGTACAGCAGTGTTATGGCTATATTTTGCGTTAGTAAATTGATCTTGATTATTTCTATTTCTTGTAGGGTTCTCTTGGTTAGTACTTTATAGTTGATTCCTTTTCGAATATACAAAGCCAGTCCTCCTCCTCGTGTTTCTCTTGAATTCAGCATTATAATTATTGATCATGTATAGATTTTCTTCGCTTTGATATAGCCAAGTTTCGATTATTGCCATTATATCGGGCTAATCTTGGACATTACTTCAACTTCCGAGAATTTGTTTCTAATACTGCGTACATTATGCAGTATTATCTTGTGCGTGTATGTGTTCATTTCAGGCAACAGTTGTCGTGTTTTTGCATGTTTTAGTAGTTTTTAGACTTATTGGAGTAGTTCTAATTGCCTCATATTTTTTAAGGTATATGTTTCCATCTCTTGACCATACATATTTAAAGTTTTTTTCCTTCTTAGTTTGTCTTGCATGGTAGAATAGCGCTGCGCTTTGAGTTGTTAATTGCTCGTTTATATATATTTCGTTGTTATTTCCTTTCAGGCCGCATTCTCTAGTTTTTATAGATCCAATAGTTTTTCTCCCTTCAAGGATTTTTTGCTTGTTCTCTTTGGTGGATAACTGCATGATTATAGGGGGACATTCGGTTTTCCCTTCTCTTCTTTGGCATCTTCTTATGTCAGTTTTTTCAATTTTTATATAAAGGTTCTTTGTTATGGTATTCACAATCTCCTCCAGTATTTGTCTCCGTCTCGTTAACTTGTCTCTCAATGCCAGTAATTACAATGTTGTTTTTAATTTTTTCTCTTTCGTCTCTATCCACCGCTTCTTCAAGTATCGTGATTCTCTCGTTCATCGAATCTCGCTCTTTTTCGGCTTGCTTGAGTGATTTTTTTATTTTCTTTACGAATTTCTTCTAGCTGGGTAGACATAAAATTGATGGTTCTCTGTAGTTCTTCGATTTTGTTTGACAGTTTTTCGATGTGACTGATCTCCGTCTCGCTGTCGCTTGAGTTTCCTGCTGTATGGCTTCTGGTCTTAGGCTTTTTATTCTTCATTATTTGGGTATTGGTAAGACAAAGGAGAGGGATTACACACAGTGGTTACTCTTCACACCGCCTGGCCTATCGGGGTGTCTAACGTAGACACAAGAAGGCCGGGGTAGGGTAGGTGGCAGATTAAAAGGATTTATATGTAATTTTTGTTAAAATATTGTACGATATGTTCCTCGTACACTGTCTATAAGTCTTCGGTTTGACTGGTTTTGAGTGGATATTTGAAAAACTTGATAACGGGTTGTATCTACTTACATTTAATGTTGGGACGGGTGACGATTTTGGTCTATATCTGTTTAATCAATTGTTTTTCTTGTTTTATGTTAATCCAGTTGGATTGATGATCGAATTCTCTTTGATCTGGTATAAGAATCAACAATTAATGCGCACTTTTTCACTCGTAACAGAGACAAAATCTCACTCACACTTTTCAGTCGGTATAACACTCAGCTCGTTGTTTGTCACATATTAAAACAGACGTAATTCCTTTCAAGCAGTTCCTTTATTCTTAAAACAAGAAAATGTAATACTTGGAACATCAAGAAAATCATATCTCACTCTTGGAATTTTGTATTTTACTTGAACCAACCTAATGATCTTTCTGCGGATATAGACACAAGTGATATTCTTCACTCAAATATATTCGTGTTGTATCGAATAAATTTCTCCGTCTGTGTACTATACAAACGGTGTTGAAACCAAACTAATTTAGATTGACATTTGTAGGTTTATCTAAATTATTTTGGTTTCAACAAGACAGTGTATAAAGAAAATTAATCTCAAAAGGACAACAAATTACATAACCTATACACAATAAAAGAAAAGAGTATACAGCATCATATGATGATACGAAATATAATTATAATATAAAGGAAAATAATCAAACTTTAACAATCTCTCCGGAAATTACAATTATTTCAGCGGAAATTTCAAATGGAACTCAGTTAACTGTTCCACTGTGTTTACTTTGGGATGCAAGAATATCGCTTCAGTTAAAATAACTATGAATGTTTTATGACTCGACTACTTTACCAATGAGGTTTATTTTTCAAAACTGAAATCTCTGATATCAGAATCTTTACCATAATTATCAATTTCTTTCTTAATTACTTAGCATCCAATACTAAGCTAACATGAAGCAGTATGTCAAATCAATGTCAAAGGCAGCAATATGGCGAAGTGGTATTGAATCGGTATTTAATTCTCTTCTCAGTGGCATACGTGATGTAAACCGTGGTGGAGAAAACGATCGGGGGTGAAGTGTGTACCTTTCAATTAATTAAATACCCCTTGAGCTGTACGTTTGATGTGACATTGCGTTCATAACGTTACGTACCCTCGAGTCTGCATCTTAATTTAGGTGCAAATAATGTAACAGTAACACACTTGGTTTGTTGAAGTGGGTATAGAATAAATTTAGGATACTGTCGAAAGTGTTCCTTTTTCCTCTGTGTACAACTAACTATGCCTAAAAGTAGAATTTGGCACTTAAAAATGAAATGTATGAATAATTAAGTATATACTTTTGTCTTTGTTAGATAATTCAATTATACTGTCTGGAAAAAAGTTTGGAACGCTTGAAATATCTTTACAAGGAGTTTCTTTTTTCTGGCAAAAACTCTTGAAGGTGTAAAACCCCGATTATAAATTTGCTGTCTTTTTATTAGCCTAAACTTTTTTACAGTCCCGTGCATTTGCTGGGTCAAAGGGGACACACCTTTTTTAATGGCAATCCCTATTTTTATTCAATAATATAGAAGAACACATCTTTTCAGTAGTATTTTACAACAAATTTAGTATTAGGTTCCATAAGACAAATTTTGTGAAAAGTGCAGTTATTTATTTATAAATATTTGACTTGGTAAAGTTACTGGTAAGCTCTGAAAAAAATTAAATTGTTTTCCTGTATTTGACGTTAGTTAACTCAAATTTGCTATCAGGGCATTTATTTCTGCTATCCAACAAAAATGTTAAAGCAAAAATGTTATTGATGTATAACATTCTGGTTTGAAACAGCATCGTGCTGTATATAAAAATATGTGTATAGAACATGTTGGACAGTGGTTGCCAATTTTAAGCGCAACATTGATTTTATTGCGGAAATGCTTAAAACCCCGTAACATGTTTTATTACCTAAACGAAAACCAAATGCACTTTCATTTTATTTTACCATACCCAACTATCCACTGTTGGCAGAGTTGTTGTATCTATTTTTCGTGATTAAATAAACGATTAATACACCTAAATGATTAATATTAACATCATTGTTTAGAAACTATTTAACACAATTCTTCCAAAGGATATCTTTGAGTGAAGAATATCACTCGTTTCTTTATCCGCAGAAAAATCATTTGGTTGGTTCATGTAAAATACAAAATGTTCAGAGTAAGAATATGATTTTCTTGTTCCAAGTATTACGTTTTATTGTTTTAAGTATGAGGGAACTGCTTGAAGGGAATTATGTCTGTTTTAAGCGTTGTTACGTACGTATACTTTTGCGTCAAGAAACTGTTTGTTCGTTGAAGCATGTATATTTTTCACCCAACAAAATATTGTCGTTGTTGTAAAACGAACGTCTTACTCTTTGTATATGTAGAAGAATAACATTTTTTTCGTCACAGCAAAATATACTCAACATAAACTTACTAAACTCTTAAACCAGAAGAATAGCTAGCCGTTGAAATAACTACATATAAGTACTGAAATTCTTATTACAATAAAATATTATTTGCATAGCAAAAATATCCTCTTCATGCTACACTATATATACCTACGCAAGAACATTTTTTCTTGATATCCGAGAATGGAGTTCCCTCTGTGTACGCTATTCCACTGCAATTCTGGTTTCCGTCATAATGCTTGTAAGTCGCACCCATGAAATAAAACACTTATGCATAGATGTAAACAAACTATATACGAACACTCCATATCGTCAACACATATAGCGGTAATACCTATGTGGCAAAAGACGCGAGAAACTGTTAGCGCCATCTGTAAAGTAATTGCACAACTTTTTATGTATCTCTCAGAGTAAGCATCTTGGGTCAAGAAACTGTTTTTTTCGTTGAAGCATATATATTTTTCGTCCAACGAAGTATTTTTGTTGTTTAAGACGAACGTCTATTTTTTTACAGAAGAATAACTTTTTCTTCGTCAGAGAAAAATATGCTTAACATAAACTTAAAAAATTCGTAAATCGTAAGAATAACTAAACGTTGAAGCAACTATATTGAAATTCTTATTAGAATAAAATATAAAGAATTTTTCTTGATATCCAAGAATAGAGTTCTCTCTATGTGTTTTTAATCAATCAATGACATTTTCATGTATCCAAATGTTATTTGTTGATGGTACTAGTGCAGCGGATATTCTGTTTGATCTTCTATATATGAAATCCAATCGGTTTTAGTTTTGTATTACGTAAAGTGTATACCGAGCAGCGACAAAGCTGAGTCTTTGTGGACAAACAAAGAATTCCCTTAGATACTTTTAATTTAAAAAATGGACGGCATCCAATGTTTTCAGTTTACTGCGAACTGCATCGTCTAGGTCATGTATCGGCTTAACCCACAGTATCCACAATAGGTGCAGATTTGTTTGCATTTATAACATACAACATGCATTTGTAAACTCTTATTCTTCGTAATGTTCTTCATTTATAAACACAATGCATCTAAAGTTCTTATGTATTTTTTGTGCGCTTTGGTTTGAAAACCGAAGACGAAGAATGATTTTAATAATTTCTGTTCTTATTGATCGAATACCGTGAGTAGTCAGATAAGGTGCTTTATTGTTGGTTGCAGAAGGGCATAATAGGTTTTATTGATTAGTTAGGAATGAATCATTAACGGTTATTAAACAACCATAAAAAGTTACAGTCTTCTTGCGTTAGGTCAGTTATAAGGGCAGATGCTCTTCTGACATAATAAAAGAAACATCAAAACAGTTTTAATCGGCAGCACATGATTCATATCTCGACACAGCTCGATAAATATTAATAAATGAGTAACATATATACCGATTGTTAAATGATGGTCTTGTGTGCTTTACTGGTTAACTGCACTGTTGATAAAAATATAAGGTGACTCATGAATGAAGTAACCGTGTGCAAAGACAATGTATGGCAACAGGCAAAAAAAATCTTCAATTCAATATATCAAATTTCAAGTTTACAGACAAAGGGTTTATAAATAAAAAAACTCCGAATTATTTGACAGAATTGTGTAATTTAGTATAAAAGAATGCATGATCAATAAAAAGAGATTTTTTAGCAGAGATTGCTTTGTAAAATTATTGCTTAACAGGCAGTGAGGTACTGAATTACTTTTTCTGTACATATTCGATCCACAGGTGTCCTATCTATCCTACCTTTTGGTCGCAAAGGAAAATATAGCGTACACAGAGAGAAAAGAAATTTTTTTTCAATTTTTAAATAAAAAAACTTCATAGGCTGAAAGAAATATTTTATTTGAAATATTTGTTAAATAAAATAAATTAGTTTTCACTGAAAAACGATCCTTTTCCAACAAATGTTTTCCATAATTTCCGTAAAGTAGAAATTGTTTGGGTTTAATTGCAGAAAGACGTTTGAATGGAATAAGTATGGTTTTATTTGAAATAAAGATCGACCGTTATTAAATTTAGATTAATCAACATTCATACAAATATGATTTTGAATTAAATAAATCTTACCAAAGAAATAATTTCTTTGCGGCAATCAAAGCTTTGTCTGCCACTATTTAACATCGATCTTCCTTTGCCTTGAAGCCAATTCGTTTCATTCAAATGCTTTTTTCTCTTTGTGTAACAAAAAATTATCATCTATTTTAGAGTAGCAAAAGATAATTGTATAGATAAAATTGTTACATTATTTCAATGATCACGAATTCTAATCAAAACACTTGCTTCATTAAACTGACAAAGTATATTATCAACAAAAAAAAAATAGTTATGGATTTTTCGGAGAAGAGGTATTTATTTGGGCTTGCAAATATTTCGATAAATGTATGCCACTTTTTAATTGAATAGGTATTATAAATTATACATATGTGTTTTATTTTCTTAACAAATAAAATGGCCATTATTTGCATCTAAAGTGAAACATAGTAACCGTATAAAATACAACGTTTTTGACGAAAGTGAAGGTAGTATTAGTTTCATTTTGAAGTGTGATCAATATCAAATCAAATTGTTATTCAGTGCTGCTTACTAAAAGTTATAAAATAAATAGGTAATTTTGTACGTGTAATACACTACTATCTTATTTATATTTTCGATTTTCATAAACATCGTAAAGTACTAAGATATAGTTATTAATTGTCTTTTAAAGTAAATTTATCAAGATTTCATATTTAACTCTGATGCAACTTTGAGCATACGAGTCAAGGAAATAGCTAATCAATAAAACGGTTTGGGACAAAAAATGACATTTCTAACACTACATAGTACATACTTAAAAGTGTCCTAACAACGTACGATTTAACTATAATATGCATCAATAAATGTAAGAAACTAGTAATTAATGGTACAAAATTGCCCACAAAATATGGAGAAATGAATTTTCAGCTTCTGATAATAATATTTTTATAAAATATTATTCCATTTCTCATAATAAATGAGATATCAAAGCACAGGTATGGACAACATTGTTAAACTGCGTGTTATATAATATATAAATGCGTTGGTTTCTTTAAATGTGTAGTAGGTTTGGACCTGCGTCTGTTTTTATTGGTAGCGTGGAAACAGAGCGGTCAAAATGTAATTTACTTTATATCAAATTCAAACGGAGGACGCGAAAACTTTCTTTGAAACCTTGAGGGTTTGGTATCGCTAGATTTTTAGAAGCCAAAAATAATCGTAAATGAATTCAATAATAAAAACCCTCAGGATGATTAAAAGTCAAATTCTAACCAAAACAAATATATTTACAAAATAAACAAAGAGATTAAAAACCCTTCAGATCGAGTGTACAATAATCATTGAAACTCTTGACATAATGAAGATGATTGGAGTGAAAACGGATGACAGAGACATAATTATTTTATAAAAATTACCTAAATTGTTATTGGCAAATTTACATCAGCAGAGACGGCATCACGGGCACACACACAGAAACAAAACACAAGATAAGGGTCTATTGCCCTAAAACACGTAACGACTACATCTTTCGACTTCTAAACCACGACCTCAACTGATATTCTAAAATATACTTCATAACCAGGAAAGCTGTTTCCCCTCCACACACAGAACCAAAGTTCGTTATTTTAGCAAAAACCCTCAATAATAAAAACCCTCAGATCGCACGGACTGTTCCACAAACTTCTAGAAAAAATCTGTATTTATGACATCCGGTCCAAAGGACCCAAACTATTTCCTAACCAAACATCTCTTTGGTATTCTTACATCTGTTGCAACTGTTTGTTCTGCCTGTCTATTCAATCTCAAAACAAAAGACAAAATTCCGACCTACCACAAATGTTACGTAGCATAAAAAATACAAAGAAACTGGGGAAGTTTCTAACATAACAATACAAGAAAATTATCTATTTTACTTTTTAAAATGTGCTTCAGTGAGTTAGCATTTTCCAAACCCAAGTTTTTCGTATTTTGTACAAAACTAAATAGCCCAGGGAGTGCCACTAGCTTTTTTCCTTCCTTATCCTTCCTCCATTCCAAAAGACTCCTACACAAAAACACCCTCCAAATCACAACTATAACCCCACAAACTCCTTCTATAACCCCAAAACCACCACATCACTAAAGCAAAACAGGTTGATCTCCATGAGGGTAAACGATCTCATGGCAAGCTAACCCTGCACAACCCTTAAATGTACAAACAGAAGCGTAGAAATCTTAGCGGAATTCGAACAATTTCCGAAAGACGCGAGTCTACGGCACGTTTGATTCATCATTCATTCATTATTGATGAGCCTTTCAGACAGAGAGTGTGTTTTTTTGGGAGGAGACGCGTGCTCGCGATTGCGTTGGTCGACGTCTACTGAACGAGATGGCGGGAACCGTTTGCGCTACGAGCTTGGGTGTTCGGAATATGGTTTGGGGTGACTGTGTAAGCGCATCCGCCAGAGGTGGATGCCTGGGATGGACGCGGTGTGCCCTCTGTGAACGTGGGAAGAGGGTAGGTTTGAAAACAGGTGTTCATTTAAAAAAGAATCATTTCACGTATTTTGTTTTATTATTTTATTGTATTGTTGGGTTGAAGGTATTATTATTGTCAAAGAATATGCGAAAGTACTGCTTTCCAGCTGTATTTTGACGAATCAATTAAAAGTTACCATTCAGAAGGATCGTGGGCAATATCAAACTCGTTCATAAGACCCTCAACATCGTGACATACACATAAAGATCCTTCTATTTTAAAATATGCTTTAAAAGGCTTGTTGCGCTTTGTAAATGAAGACTCTGTTACTTCTCTTGCGAAAAGATTCTACTCCTGTAGCCTAGAATCCAATAACTCGGCTTTTCTTTTGATAAAGTCTTTAATCAAATCATTCAGTTTGCACTGGTTTGTAAGGTGAGGTGTTCCTAAAACGTCAAATGGTGAATCTTCACGACTTGCCTGATTTGACAGAGTGACACTCTGTCAAATCAGGCAAGTTTCTTCAAACGGGCGAAATTTCTTCTGTGTCAAAAATCGAAGATGATGAAGTGGATAGGTCGCGGAGGGATAGGTCGCGATGCTGATAGCAAATGTGGATATTTTATTTTATGCTTATTCTTCTTCGAATATCCGGAGATACTTATCGTGCAAATACAGCAGTCGTCTACATGATTGGAAGGCTCTCGCCACAACATTGGAACTGCAAACTGCATTTTCGTTTGCTTCCCTTTCATCCACTTTTAGGTCTCCATGGCTTTTCCAGATCTCCAATTCTAAATCCAAAATAGTAAAAGCAGTAAGCTGCTTTTACCTCTTCCGTAATTTGTTTGTGTCACTACACAACAACCGCACATGTAACAAGACTTATAGCGTTTTCTTTTGACTGCACTAGTGTTGCCCTGCCGATGCGCGTGGATACTCTGAATCGGTTATCTGCGTTGCACTGGTGCTGCACTAGTGCAGTCAATAGAAAGCGCTATTATTTGTTGATTTTTTACATCTTCTTTGATCACTTCCCATATTTTAATGCACACAATGTCTATATAAGTTAACTTGATAAAATAACACCAAAATACTTGTTGATTCGTAATATATTCAACAATCTGTTAAGAGAACGTACGCACAGAAGGCTAATGTAGTAAGTTAGGACCTGAGTCTGATTTTATTGGTAGCGTGGAAACAGAGCGGTCAATATGTAATTTATTTTAACTCAAATTCAAACGGACGACGCGAAAACTTTCTTTGAAACCTTGAGGGTTTGGTATCGCTACATTTTTAGAAGCCAAAAATAATAGTAAATGAACACAAAGTATAATAAAATAAAAAAATAATAAAAGATTAAAAACCCTTCAGATCGAGTGTACAATAATCATTGAAACTCTTGACACAATGAAGATTATTGGAGAGAAAACGGATGACAGAGACATACCTAATTAAACCATAAAAATTACCTAAACTGTTACTGGCAAATTTACATCAGCAGAGATGGCATCACGGGCACACACAAAAACAAAACACAAGATAAGGGCCTATTGCACTAAAACACGTAACGACTACATCGTTCGACTTCTAAACCACGACCGCGACTGATATTTAAAATCTATTTTAAAACTCAAGGAGGCTGTTTCACCCCCACACACAGAACCAAAGTTCGTTATTTTAGCAAAAAATCCTACTTCCGCCCCAGACCACACACAATGTGGAACTTCTAGAAAAAAATCTGTATCCCCAATTCACAAGCAAACTCGAAACAAACCCGATCAGGTCAACACGTTTCTTGAACAAATAAGTTTACCACCCTTGAGCCATCTGTTTATTATATTATATACAACCGTTTATTCTACTCAAACCCAAAGCAAAAGACAACACCCCACGTATGACAATCCTCCCACCTTTAGTTTGAGGAATGATTACAAATATCGTTCTTCAAATTAATGTAACGATAGTGCCTTGCATGGGCACGGACTGACGTCGCCGCGGCGCGGGAATGTTCGAGAGGAAGCCAGAGAGCCAGTCACGAATAGTCTAGAAAGGCCAGGAATAATCACGAAGGTCGAGGCGCGGGCTATATAAGCGCGTAACGGACGCCGCGAGAGTCAGTTCTTGCCTGGAAGCGCTACGAGCGCATACCAAGAGATCCACATAGCGACCGTGTGCAAATAAATAAGTGCTGTATTTACATAAATAAAGTTATTATAGTTATAAATAGAGTTGTGATTTTTAGTAGTGTTTAAAATAAATAAACTCTACACACACTGGACGTTTTCTTCGAACCTAAAACGTAACAACTGGTGTCAGAAGTCGGATTGAAGAAAATATAAGTGACAAGTGCGTGTAGTGATCATGGCCACCTTGGACAATTTAAAGGTGAAGAATTTGCGACAGGAGTTGGAGGATCGTGATCTGGACGCGTCCGGAAAAAAGGAAATCTTAAGAAGAGGCTATCAGAATATCTAATATCGATAGGCGAAGATCCAGACACGTACGTATTCGAGAGTCTCGAAACGAAGCTTCTCGAAATAAAGCTTCAAGAAAATTCTAGAAACATCGAAACCAAGCTTCTAGAAAATTCGCAAATTCTTGAAACGAAGATGCAAGAAAATTCTCAAAACTTCGAGACACTGCAAGAGAAGCTTCTAGAAAATTCGCAAATTCTCGAAACCAAGCTTCTAGAAAATTCGCAAATTCTTGAAACGAAGATGCAAGAAAATTCTAGAAACATCGAAACCAAGCTTCTAGAAAATTCGCAAATTCTTGAAACGAAGATGCAAGAAAATTCTAGAAACATCGAAACCAAGCTTCTAGAAAATTCGCAAATTCTTGAAACGAAGATGCAAGAAAATTCTCAAAACTTCGAGAACCTCAAAGCCGGATTGCAAGAGAAGCTTCTGGAAAACTCTCAAAACATCGAGAGATTGCATGAGAAACTTCTTGAAAATGCTCGAAACCTTGAAAACAGACAAGAGACGTTTGAAACCCGACTTCACGAGGAACTTCTAGAACATAAAGGAAACCTTGAAGAGAAGGTTCTAGAAAATTCTCGAAGCCTCGAAATCAAACAAGAGATGCTGGAAACCAGACTGATAGAAAATTCTACAACTATTAATAACAAGGTGAGAAGTCTGGAAGAGCAGCTACAAGAAAATTTGAGGATTGTGGACAATAAAATAAAAGAAATTGATGAAAAAGCAGATAAAGACGACATACTGAATGCGAAAAAGTTCCAAGTATATGCGACGGATTCCGTGATAAAGGAGGTCAAGTCCTGCATTAAACCACCAACCTTTGATGGGACCACATCATGGGATAACTACAAGAAACAATTTGAGGCAGCTGCTAGGGCTAATGGATGGACAACGCGGGAGAAAGCTATTTCTCTGACTATGGCGTTGCGCGGCAATGCGGTGGACATTCTTCAGACTTTGCCCGAATCCGAGTTGAACCATTTCGATAAGTTAGTGAAGGCAGTCGAGGTGAGGTACGGCCACGCTCATCTCGAACAAGTATTTCAACTCCAGCTGAAGAATAGAATCCAAAAATCGTCAGAAACCCTACAAGAATTTCAATCAGACATTGCCCGCCTGGTCAGGTATGCTTACCCGAATGCCCCGGAAACTCTTTTGGAAACTCTTGGGATCCATGCCTTTGTGGATGGCATAAGAGATGTGCAAGTACAGCAGGCACTCAGAATGGCACGACCCAGGACGATCGTCGATGCATTGACCCATGCCTTAGAAGTGGAGGTAGCCAAAGAAACATCCAGGGGACATGCACGACTTCGGGGTGTCGAGCTGGAGGAAAATGGGAGAATGGTCCCTGCGCTGCTGGCACTGTGGTGAATTAGGCCATACCAGGAACAAGTGCAAGAAGTTTCTTGAGAGCATGGCCAAAATGAAGCAGGAAAACTAAAAAGGGTCGATGCGAAGGGGCAACCATCGACTCGTGCCAAACACGCCCCACTGAGAGTTAAGGTGGCGACATTGCAACATTTGTTGACAAGCCTATTCGTCGATGGAAAGATCAACGGACGACCGGGCTCATTACTGCTGGATACTGGCGCTACCAAAACCATTGTAAGACCGGATGTCATAAATCCCAAGCGGGTAAAGTCCTCCAAGTGGAAGTTGAGGACGGCAACAGGAGAAAGAGCGACAGTCCTAGGAGAAACCCGAGCCACTATCGAGATAGGAAATTCTTCATTGGAGCACGATGTGCTGGTTGCTGACATCGAAGATGAAGTGATTCTCGGTATGGATGTGATGAATTCCTACGGCTTCCAGCTGGACCTGAAACAGGGCCTTTTGAGGATTGGTTTGGAAGAACATGTCCTGTATCAAAGGGGAGATATCCGAGCCAGAGTGCTTCTCAAGGATGACATAGTTCTTGCGGCAAGAAGTGAAGCTGTTGCAACGGCCACTTGGGATAAGAACATCACACAAACCAAGGTAGTACTCATGGAGCCAGCGTACCGGCACGGGAGGCTGGAAAAAGGCATGGTAGTAGGCAAGGCTTTGGTAGCGACAGATGGTAATGTACCAGTACGCCTTATGAACCTGAACGACTACGCAGTATCCCTGAAGAGAGGAGTTGTAGTAGGATACTGTTCAGCTATCTCCGCCGTCGTGTGAGGTTGCTCCTTCCCAAGCACCCAAAAGTATGCCAGACTTGCTACCGCCAATCAGCAAGTCCCTGTCAAGTCACCAACTACAGAAAGTTTACAATCTGCTTCAACAATACCGGGACATTTTTCAAATTAATGGAGACCCAAACGGACGTACTGCGATAGTAAAGCACAGAATTGACACTGGTGATTCCAGACCCATCAGACAAGCAGCACGAAGATTACCGCTGGCTAAACGCGAGGAAGCCGAACAAATAATTCAGGACATGAAGAACGAAGGAGTGATTAAACCTTCCAACAGTCCATGGGCGTCGCCGGTGGTGCTTGTTAAGAAGAAAGACGGCTCCACTAGATTCTGTGTAGATTACAGACAACTGAACAACGTCACCGAAAAGGACAGTTACCCACTGCCTAGAATAGACGACACTTTGGATACTCTGGCAGGATCGGAATTGTTCACCACACTAGATCTCAAGAGTGGATATTGGCAGGTCGAACTGCAAGACGAGGATAGGGAAAAGACCGCATTCACCGTAGGGTCGGGTCTTTGGGAGTTTACCGTGATGCCCTTTGGTCTTTGCAACGCCCCTGCCACGTTTGAGCGACTTATGGAGAATGTCTTACGTGGCATGTCCTGGGAAACCTGCCTAGTCTATTTGGACGACATAATAGTTGTCGGTAAGACATTCGAAGACCATTTGAAAAACTTGGAGAACGTTTTCCGAAAACTTAGAGCTGCCAACTTAAAGTTGAGTCCGAAAAAATGTCACATACTCCAAGAAAAAGTAAACTACCTTGGCCATGTTGTCTCAAAAGAGGGAGTCGCTGTTGACCCTGTTAAAATTAAGGCGATTAGAGACTGGCCTGTGCCTAGAGATAAACATGAGATAAGGAGTTTTCTTGGACTTTGCACCTACTACAGACGATACGTACCAGGATTTGCCGATATAGCCAAACCCCTGACTAAACTTACAGAAGATGCCCGACAATTCTGCTGGGATGAAGAATGTCAGGTATCATTCGAGCATTTGAAGCAACGTCTTATCAGTGCACCAATATTGTGTTACCCGTTGCCCGAAGGCAAGTTCATCTTGGATACCGATGCCAGTAATGTTGGATTGGGAGGCGTCCTATCACAGCTTCAGGACGGCGAAGAGAAGGTCATCGGGTACTTTAGTAAAGTTCTTTCTAAGCCCGAAAGGAATTACTGTGTCACAAGAAAAGAATTACTGGCAGTCGTTAAATCTGTGGAACACTTTTACAAATACCTTTACGGCAGGAAGTTCTTACTAAGAACGGACCACGCTGCGCTTAGATGGCTGCTTCAGTTTAGAAATCCAGAGGGGCAAGTAGCCAGGTGGATAGAAAGGCTGCAACAATACGACTTTGACATTGAGCACAGGGCAGGAAGGATTCACTGGAATGCCGACGCACTTTCTCGAAGACCTTGTCCAGTGGATTGCGAACACTGTTGCCGAGTAGAGAGGAAGTGCGCCGTTGTAGATAGAACCACTGCCGTGGATGAAGATTGGTCAACAGAACGATTGATTGCTGACCAGAAAAACGACCCCGATTTAAGACTTCTGTTTGATTGGAAGGAAAATGGACAGCGACCGAACTGGCAGGAAGTGGCTCCCGGTTCTTCGGCGCTAAAATCTTATTGGACCCAGTGGGACTCGATTACAATGGAGGACGGACTATTAAAGAGAAAAATAGAAAATGATGATGGTACAACTTACACGTTACAACTATTGATACCAAAGAATAGGATCCCACAGGTGCTGTCGCATATCCACGATGGTACATCCGGAGGACATTTTGGTATCCGAAAAACCGTCGAGAAGATAAAAGAGCGGTTTTACTGGTCGGGTTACCAGGACAATGTCAAGGAGTGGTGCCGGAAATGTAAAGTTTGCGCCGAAAGTAAGGGACCCCAGACGAAGCCACAAGCACCGACGAGGCTATACAACGTTGGTAGTCCTTTTGAACGAATAGCCATCGATGTCGCAGGCCCCTTCCCCGAGACCGACAACGGCAATAAATACATCGTGGTAGTGATGGACTACTTCAGTAAATGGACCGAAGCGTATGCCCTTCCTAACCAAACAGCAGCTTCAATCGCAGACGTCCTCGTGAAAGAGCTGATTTGCCGCTTTGGTGTCCCGCTGCAGATCCACTCAGACCAGGGCAGGAATTTCGAGAGTGAACTTTTTACTAAGGTGTGCGAGTCCTTGGGAATACAGAAGACCAGGACTACCCCGTTACACCCCCAGTCGGATGGCATGGTGGAAAGGATGAACAGAACCATGAGAAAATATCTTTCCAAGGTGGTCGCCGATCATCAGAGAGACTGGGACAACCACATCCACCTGTTTTTGCTAGCTAACAGGTCAGCTGTACAGGAAAGCACTGGTCGAAGTCCAGCCAGCATTTTATTTGGCAGAGAACTCAGGCTGCCCTGTGACCTGAAGTTTGGATCGAAACCTGGAGATGATGTTGCGGGTGAGGACTATGTGACCGACCTCAAGAGGAAGATGGACGATATCCACCAGCACGTGAGGCAGAACCTTCAGGACGCGAGCGAACGAATGAAAGACCGATACGACGTAAGGGGCAAGCAGGGAGGTTATCAACAAGGAGACCTGGTGTGGCTGTACCATCCTCGGCGCAGAAAAGGATTTTCGCCCAAACTCCAACGAAACTGGGAAGGTCCTTTTGAAATCGTTAAGCGGATAAACGACGTGGTGTACCGGATTAAGAAGCTTCCCTCAGGAAAACCAATGGTTGTCCACTTCAATCGTCTGGCACCGTATGAGGGCACCAACGTTGACGAAGAACGCGTGAACCAGATAGGTAGAGAAGACGAACTGGAGAAGTTCCTTGCTGAGTTCTCGACTGGCCGCAAGGTGCGGTATGGTGTCACGAAGGAAGAACGTCGTGACCTCTTTGCGATGCCGGAAGATTATTCGTTGGCCCATTGCGTAGGAAGCGATCTGCTTATGCGAAAAGGAATAGCCATGGTTTTTCGAAGGAAATTTGGGCAGATTCAAAAACTGAAGGAGCAACAGCCGGAGATCGGAAAAGCCCTTGAGTTGGAAACAAACAAGAGGCACATTTATTATTTGCTGACCAAGAATTCCTCGTTTGCCAAGCCAACTTACAATTCGATGTGGGCGTCACTTCTGGAACTGAAACGCCGTATGTTGTTAAATAGTGAAAATAAATTAGCCATACCAAAGCTGGGATGCGGATTGGACGGGCTGGACTGGAGGGTAGTAAGGAACATGCTGGAGACCATCTTCAGGGACACCTCTATCCAGATCGTCGTCTGTTGCTTTAATCTGCGACCCCGTTCGCCAACTGGTAAAAGTGTCCAGTGCTATTTTTACAGTACGGGCACCTGCACAAAAGGACCTGACTGCCAATACCTCCATGGGGATGCTGTTTCGGGGCGAAACAGTCTAAGAGGAGGGCAATGTAACGATAGTGCCTTGCATGGGCGCGGACTGACGTCGCTGCGGCGCGGGAATGTTCGAGAGGAAGCCAGAGTGAGCGCGAGTGCGACTCACCGATATAGAATATTCCGGAAGACTCGGGAAGGCGTGCGGCGTGGACCGACAGGCGCACAGGCTTGCCCGGCCTATCCAGTCACGAATAGTCTAGAAAGGCCAGGAATAATCACGAAGGTCGAGGCGCGGCCTATATAAGCGCGTAACGGACGCCGCGAGAGTCAGTTCTTGCCTGGAAGCGCTACGAGTGAATACCAAGAGATCCACATAGCGACCGTGTGCAAATAAATAAGTGCTGTATTTACATAAATAAAGTTATTATAGTTATAAATAGAGTTGTGATTTTTAGTAGTGTTTAAAATAAATAAACTCTACACACACTGGACGTTTTCTTCGAACCTAAAACGTAACATTAACACTATCAAAATATTAAAAAAAAAAAATCTTTCTCATCATATGTCATCCGATATCAACTCCTTACAAAAAAATACCTATATCTAGCGGTTACATTTTTTTTTAAATCCACGCAAAACAAAATTGAATTCCATGTCGCGGATTGCGCGGTGCCCTTTGGTACGGTACAGCTAGTAGGTCATCCGCTGGCATCGGCTCTCGGACAATAGAAACATGTGGAGAAAGAAACACATTAGCAGTATCAAAAAAGTCATAAAAAGACAATACAACTCACTTTTTCTCTTTATTCTGTGTCATCATCAAAAAGGCCGGTCGCAAAATCTCTCGTCCATGTCGCTCGTGTACCATCTTCTCTCTTCAAGATCCTTGTTCTGCCGTCGGTCGTAGATATTCTAGTCTCCATCTTTTAGCCTCAAATTGTTCCTCTCGGTGCATGCATCTTATGTGACCAGTACGTCTACTTAGGACGTCTTTAGGTCAGTCACGCAATATAGGAACGTAAATCAGCTCTCCTGGCTTGATTACTGCTTCCTTTTGAACCAAAGCTGATTTCTCCTCAGCATTACGTCGGTTCCATAATAATCGTCGCGAGCTCACAGGTATTTGCCATCTGTGCCGCTCAACACACGCTTTCTGTAGCGTCGTGTCATCGATGCTGTAGCCCAGCGTAACTTTGCTTACTGGCGCTACTTCTTGGAATGCAGCTTTCTGCTACTGCCATTCCACCTTAAATTCGTCGAAGCTATGCGATGCAGGGTGGACAATCTTGGTTTGTTCTGGATAAGCGAACATCTCGTACTCGTCGATCAAAACAGTCTTCTTCCTTTGATAAGATTGGACAACGGACATTCTTCAGACATCTTGCGATCGTGGCCGGATACTTCTATTCTTGAAAATTTCCATTTTTCTGCTGCATGTGTTGCCCTCAACCAACCCAGATTCGCGGAAATAAATGTAAACAAAAACAAACAAATGCTCTTGCAATTTCCCTTGATATAAACCCCTTATTACTACAAAAACTAATTGCAAGAACAATCCCATTACTATTAAAATTAATATTTAAATTACTTACTGTGTTTTGTTCTATGTGCGTTACCGCGTGTGCACCTACTCTGCCATTCATAATACCATACCTGTACCATACCACCAAACATGTCGGAACTTTTGTCAATATTTCGGCAGAAATTTGCGCCATGAAGCACGAGTAATTCCATTTTTAAGACTCATATTGAATTCACTTAAAGAATTATATCCCCTAATCATCTTAAATTCTCCCAGAACCATTACGTAATACGACATAACTGACTAGCCTTTTGTAGAATATCTAAAGTAGCAATAATTAGCAATAATTCTGATTATTCTATTTAGATACAACTACTTTTAAGCATATAGAACACAATATAAATAAAAAATATTTTATTTTTTTAATTCTACCTACTATCTTTTTTCCACGAAAACAATCCCTTCCCAATCTCTGAGGACATTTCTTGTTTAGCTGTGAAACGTGCGATGTTACAATATTATAGGATATAGATCGGGACCTTTTAATTTCATAAAAAAACTTTTTTTTCCACGTGTAGCACTTCCCAATCCCTGAGGGAGTTTCTAGTTTAGCGGAGAAACGTGCGATGCAGAGCAATCGATCTCAAGTTCTCGGAGGCCTTATTAACTATCCGCAGTCGCCGGAAATAGCAACACTTGGGTCGACTTGATTGTTTATGGAAATGGACTTGCTATGTGGGCTTTACTGTCCCGATTGCGAGTAATGTCACTTTGAACATCCGAATAGGCCAGCGAAATGCAGTAAACATCCGACAGGTGTCGTAACTTTTCCACCTTCGTTTATTTCGCGGCCGAACGTTTACTGTGGACAATCAACCCACTAGACCTGACAAGTCGCCGTTTTTTGGAATTTTATTTATTTATCCATAATTAAATGTTCAAGACAAAATGAAACAATGTCAATATAGTTCTAATTAATTCAGCCTTAAAACTGAGTAGGAGAAAGCTTGAGAAAGGTACTTAATTGTTCCACAGGTGTTCCAAACTTAGACTACAAAAACATCATGTCAATTGTCAATTATATTCAAAATTGTATTTACTACGAAAAATTTTGTAGCGTTTGCCATCAATTTCATTTACAAGGGATAATTTGGTTTTCAGCTCCCCTTTTATCGTTCGTACTACATAATTCAGACCTCGGGCACTCGATAAAGCCTGTCAGACAAGCATTCACATACAATAACAACGCCCGGTTATTTCATCTTCAAACCCTGTCTGACCATCGACTGGTATTCAGTAAATCACTCACCCCGTGACTGCAGCTTGTTTAAGTATTTATGACATGAAAGTTTACACCAGTAAAGTTTTAAAACAGTTACGATGTTGTAAAGATTGATGATATCCAACAGAATTTATAAATCATTGTAGTGCACAAACAATAAAACATAATCGGGTATCCAGTTCTTTATGAACTTGCTTTTTTAGGTCAAATGCATTTTCTTAATTATCGTTTACCAAATCATTTGCTTGAAACTGATAATTCTAAGTTTTCCTTCCTGGTAAATGTTGACTTCATCTTCGTTCAGTAGTTGTTTTTAGTTTCCAAAATTTATGTGGATAATTATCTTTAGTATATTACAAAGTTTCGTTAACGTTACGGAAACTTGAAAGGTAATCAACGTCAAGTTGTTGGTGGTGAAAAAGTGGCGCTTCCAATCTCCCTAATTTTACCCCTACCGCCTACAAATTGTATTAAGGCCACGCTATTACCGGTTTATATTGCCCTAATTAAAACTTAGGTTTTATTTATGCATGCATTTTTTGTAAACTGTAAATTCTGAATAGTAACTGTAAGTAACTGACACCCTGTTCATACGGAGTGTTTTTGTTTTGCTATTTTTGTATTTAAGTCAGAAAAAAACTTGTATTTATGATTTTCTAGATGTAAACAATCCGGGAATGACCCGCACCCAACTTTCCAACTAAATTGAAGAGTTGTAAATCAAAAGGGTTTAAAAGGGTCTTTTTGAGATTTTGTGTATTCGATACTTGGCCTTTCTTCTTTTGTGTTATCTATAGGGATTTTATCTGTAGAGGCTTTAAAAGCTACCCACAAAAAAATTCGAACGCATCGTTTAAGTAATACCAGAAAGACCTCGAGTATACATTGTAATAGGGATCTAATTAAAATATTGCTACGGTTAGATCCATACATATCTAGTCTTAGGAAAACTACTTCTCATGTAAAAGATATAGACAATGTGTTCCACATACTATATAGTACGTGGAAAGCCAGATATTTTGGAAAACGATATTCCTTTTACTTTACCCGATCAGTTCAATTTAATTAGTGACAAAAATTTATCATCCGATGACGAGGATTAAGAATATTTGTTTCTTTCTGTATAGTCAACGACACACGATAAAATAAAAAAGATTTCTTTTTCTTACGGTAACTGTCAAAAACTATATTCATTTTTGAAGTCAGCTTGTCATTGCACCCGTAGAAATAAAATTTCATCAAATTCTACCAACCATTTCCATTTTTATCTAACATTTGTATTGGGTCGATGCAGTGTGTGGCGCTTACAAAATATCAAATTCCGCTCAGTTTTCCACTTTCGACAGATATATCGTTATTTCACCGATTATATTTGTTCTACATTCGATTATTGGCTTCATAAATAATAGTAACACAACGTAAAAGGAACGATTGGTGGCAATTATATGGCGCATGTCATATCAACAAGCCGGGTCGTGTGTAATGCATGTGTGTACAGGCATGAAAGAGGCGTATTTTGATATCAACGAACCAGAACAATAGGGCTTACTACAAATCAATAACTCAAAGGGCTAGCCCCTAGGCGCACGCATAACTTCTCTGAATAAATCTACATAAAACAACAGATAATAGGCTTCAATTTTAATAATATTATAATCGATTTTATCCCATAAATCTTGAGCAGCACTACAAATGAGGCTTGACATTTTAGTACCAGGTCTGGAGGCTTTCTTGTGGCAAGTGCTGCTTTATTGAGTGTCTATCTTGTACTTCAGATTTATATCTGAAAGAAGTATTATCTCAGTTTAATATTGAGATCACAGGGTTATAAACGGTATTTTTATAAATAAACTTAGAGAAAAATTTAATGTTTTCTTAGTGAACAGCTGCAGTCAACTTCATGGAAGAGAGAGAGAGACCAGCAGAGAGAGCATGAGGGAATGAAAGATGAAAAATGCAGTTTTTGTTGAGCGCTTTTGTGTTTGGGCTGGTATGGATGCAAGCTATATTAAAAGACAACAGAGGAAAATACTTTTACTGACAAAGAGCTGCCATAATACGTAAGACTTTAGCAGCTTATTTATTTTACTCCACATATGGATTCAACGATATCTAAAGACAGTGTTTTTCATTTTTATACATTTCCACAACAAACTAAAATTTCATAATAAGTTTGAAAGTTTGTAGTAGGTACTGGCTTTCAAGTAATTTTGTGAATTTTATAATAAAATTAGCATTACAAATGTAGAATAATCAAGTATAACATTTTAAAGAAATATTTATAAGTTTACTTCTTGATATTTATTGTTTAATACGTATACCGGGTGTTTTGTAAAAATACCCTGTGAGTTGCAAAAACGACGATAAAGATATCCATCTTCTGATTTTTTGCTTTTTTGCAGAGCAAGATAAAAATGGTAAAAAAATGACTTTTTTAAAGTTTTTTTTCTATCTTGTATAAACAATAAACATTAATAACAACAAACTCTGGAATGTGATGTTATATGGCAACAGGCGTATTTTGGCGAGTGCAAATGTTCAAATATTGTGATGGCGGTTAACAACAAGAATAAGTTATTCTACAGTAGCCCCCCATTTGTTTTAAAATACACATTTCAAGATTGAAGCAAACACTAAAGTATCATGTAGTTCTTCGACTTTCGAGCCAATTATTTTGGAGATACGTGGTTCTTTTATTATGGTCATTACGTGTGATAGTCACCAATTGACCATTCGAAAAGAAACGGAGATTGGTAGAACCCATGAAGTGGGTAGTATTGATATAAACTGTCAATCTTTATAATTTGTTTGTTGAAAATAGAGAGTAGCTAAAATTCCCAACATATTGCATTTTAGGATCCTCAACTTAAAGATTTTGCACATTTTTTAATTTATATTAAAAAAATTCTTGCTGTGATCAAAGATTTTCAACCAAATGAGACAGAAATATGCTGATTTTAATACAAGTAATTAATAATACAAATAATTAATAAAAGAATATTGGTTAAAATTTTACCTACTCAGTTTTAAAGCTAAATTAATTGACAATGTAGTGGCATTGGTTTAATTTCGATGTGTGAATTTTCAAAAAAGATACGAAGTTTTAACTAAAAGATTTTAAATAAACCTTTTATTTTTATAACTCGATTATTTTTTTACCGATTGTGACAATGTTTTCAACATGTTATGAAGAAGGTTGTCAGGATTAAATCGCGCGAGATCAAAATTTCTCTGTATAAAAATATCGTTATCATGTAGACTCTAAAAATACTTTATAAGTTAATACATACCTTAAGGTTAGTTCAAAACATTATTAATAATTTGAATGAAAAATGTATAATATATTTTCAATACCTAAAATTTCAAATCACTTTTTATCATTTCTTATTTATTATTTTTTATTATTAATATTACTCATGCAATCCTGTCTTATACCCAAGACAAGTCATCATTTAAGAAATTATCTTTCAGTTAACATTGTGGTTCGAACAGTTGGACATTATGACAAATTGAACTGAGAAGTGTATAGTTTAATGCCCACACTCGCAACGATCAGTTGAACCATTCAGTTGAAAAAATTGAAATTTCGTTCGTCTGAGTTTAACTGTGCAGTTGAGTTCAACTGAGACTGAAATAGCCGCACACGTAGAGGTTCAACTGTACAGTTGAAACTGAATGTATGTGGCTGGCATAAAGTAACAATTAACTTCGTTTCAACTGCTACAAACATGTTTACAGCGGTGTCAGAGTCAGCGTCAGACACTGTGGTAAATTTTACGATATAAAAATCTGGAAAAACGTTTTTCTTAAAAGTTTAACCTTATTTGTAACTCTTTGTAACTTGTAAGTATTATGTAACCTGATATAGCATATTTATGACAGATTTTGCTACCATAATTAATAGATATAATCATGCAATAACATTTCAAAAATTCTAATAAAAAAAAAAACTACCTCTACACTAGCTGACTAGTGTAACTTTCTGAACAAAGTTGCATAATATTATACATTTTAGGGCGTGGTATGAAAAAAATTGCTAACTGCATTATTTCGTGCTAGTCAGGATAAACAGAAACGCAGTGACATCATTGCCGTGCTTAAAAGTTGTGCTTTAATGTACAATTAACAAACCAGCAAATTATGCTAAAATAAATACGCAACAAGAAATGATGTTCTGCTCATGATAATTTATTTCTACAAAGTACTGTACATGAATAGACGAACAGGGTGGACAAATAACAGTGCAAAGTACATACTGTATCTCAAAAAACTACTCATTATAGAGACTTGCAGTAAAAAAATAATAACTGCAGTGGTCAAGAGAAAATCTTGGAAATTACTTTCAAGTTTCTAAGATGGCCGCTAGGGAGTGCAATCGGAATGGGAATTTTAAAAACTGTGTCTTAAAGTTTAGATAATTTCTAGTTTTTTTTTTAGTTAAATACTTTTTGCTCTACCTCTACAGATAAAGCGGTATATACTGAAACCTATTCGAAAAATGATGAATTTCCGGAAGACAAGGAATAACCGCATCATTTTCGATTGTAAATTAATTGGTTTTTGAAATATAAAAATAAAAACTTGCTATAGTTATTTTTCTGGGTAACTTTATTTCTTATTTCATAACTAGAAACCATAAAAAATATACAATAACTTTAATAAATATCTGAGGTGGCCCTCACCCAACTCTTCGACTATATCATTGGCACAATGAATTTTCTAAACATGTTTGTACTTGTTCAATTTTGTAAAGCCAGAGCCATTTACCCTACCTAACGTCAATATCTACGACATAATGACATTTGTCATACTGACATTTAAAGTCACTTTCACGTTGCGAAAATCTGACAATTTGCAACAGAGCGACGAAGGCTGTGGATTCTGTCAAACTGCTTCTATAATAGCTAATAGCTTCTAAACCGTATACATATTTAAAGTCACTGGAGGATGAATTGGTATGAGTTTGGTCTTAATCGGATAAACTCCTCAGAAGACGCATGTAACATTTGCCACTTCCGGTTGTGAGATTGTCATCAAAAACAATCCAGTTCGTCCCTCGGTAATTATAAATATGTACACCAAATTTCAGCCCGATCCTTTGTTTCCTTTACATACATACATACATACATTTCTTTCAAGGCAAGGATATATGTTTGAAACAAGTAAGTATTTTTACTTTATCATACGTAGTATGACAAAGTATTGTAATCGTGTCGAAAAAAAAATTGAGATTTTAGCGGAAATAGGTCTTTTTGGCCCCCCTGAATATTTTTGACCAAGGTACAAAAAAATGTCTGTGTGTGTGTACCCGTTTTTTGTGGCGACGATTCCGGAGAAACTACTGAAGGTATCGAGACGAAACTTCATATTTAGAAGTTTCGTGACTAAACTTAGAGCTGAAAGAAGTCATTTTTCAACGATTTTGCAAATTAGCCGCCATTTCTGTAATTTCGTCAAAATAGTTAAATAATAAACTATAGTAGAGAAAATTTTGTATAATTTATGTCCATTCCATTTTTTGGAAAAAAAATATTGCCACAATATAACAAACGGAAGTGTCAACAGTTACAAGCGCTTTCTTAGGGACTCATCCAATTTTAAAAAAAATGATACTATCCCATCCTCCAGTGGCTTTAAATATGTACACTGATTTACAGATCAATGGGATGAGCAATTTATGCGCTATAAGAGTTTATACAAGCAGTTTGACACAATCCAGAGCTTTCTTCGCTGTGGTTGCAAAAGACAGATTTTGATAAAGACTAGTGCCAGTGACATAACTTGATAATGTGTTATTGTATGACTGATATTGGGGTCCAGATTATCTTTAGCTGCGCGCAAATGAATAATAGTAAAAGTGTTTAGACACTTATGTCAACAATTTTGTTGGAAATTTGGGTAGGGGACACGCAATTTTTTACTTTTCGACTAGTACCCTAGAAGGGAAGTATTGTAATCGGCAGAAAAAAATACGTGTGTGTGTGTGTATGTCTGTGAACACGATAGTGTCCAAGATGGGGCTCAAATTTGATATGTAGTTTATTAGAATTACCAGGGGACGAAATGAATTGTTTTTGGTGATAATCTGACAACCGGAAGTGGCTAATGTTACATGCATCTTCTGAGGAATTCATTCCATTGACATCAAACTCATAACAACTCATACTCCAGTGACTTTAAATATGTATACAAATTTGCAGATCAGTGAGATTAACGTTTTGGGCACTATAAGCATTATAGAAACATTTTGACAGAATCCAAAGCCTGTTCAGACACTTCTTTGTGCCAACCATTTAGTTGGGTGAGGGCCACCCAAGATTTTTTTTTTGTTATCGAAGTTTCTGAAAGGAAAAATTAAAATGTTGTCCTGAAACAAAGGTACATTATTTATTTTGTGAAATTTTGAGACTTTTACGCAACCATACTTACCATAATTGCTGGGCGATTGCTTTTAAGAGGTGGTCTTTATAAAAGCTGCATAACTTTGGCAACATTTCGGTATCCCAGAAATGTGGGTCAACTTTAATTTCTTCCACATGCAGTGGGTGTTTGTCATTGACATAGACAATAAAATAACAATTTTTTTTTCTGCAAATATTTAGTTGCCCCTGAACCTAAAATAGTACATTTTACCCCATAAGTACCAAGTAAATTGGTATTGTAGTAGCATCACTGTCAATTACCTGATAATAATAATTATGGTTTCTCTTTAATTTGAAATGCCCATCTACCATTTCCAAACAAATATTCTTCTTTTTTGTAATTGCTTCGCTTATTGATAAATTTTGTTTATGTAGGGAGTGCAAACATTTCACCTCTATTATTTTACTGTCTCCAACAAGCCCTGTAAATAGAATAATATGTCATAATAATAAATGATACACAAATAAATGTTACCATCTGGTGAAGCTCCTAAGAAGCCATAAGTATCATCGATGAAAAGCCCAGCATCCATTACAGTCAGACCATATAAATGCTGAAAATGCTGCCTTGCCACACTTCTTCTTTTGCCGTAGTTCATTGCTAGGTTTGAAACATACTTTTTACTTAGCAGTGATTTTATCAAATTTTGTGGTGATGTTGTTGGCCTACGTTTTACAACTGTTCCAAAATTAGATGCTGTTAATCGCTTTTCTTTTAGTTTTATATAAGTGTTATTGTCATACTGTCCAACAGTTTCCCGTTCATAATATGTTTGCTCATCTTTTGTTACCTAAACATAATATGTAATTATTCCACATTACAATCACAGACTCTCATAGCATGCATAATGACAGTCAAGTATCAATCTACATGATCTAGATTGTCTAGAAGATATTCTACTAATTTTTACATGCATACTACCAAGTACCAGTACTACTATAACTACCACCAGTGTTTTTTTGTTGTCTTGTAACGCAATGGAAAGTTTAAGGGAATTTTTGAATATATCATGTTGATCTATGCGAATCACTATGTTGAGCATAGTAGGTTTGGCTACAAAATTATTAAGACGGTCCTGGTTCACCTTGAATGCCAAATCTTGTGTATGTGTTGCACCATCGTTCCCCCACCTTTTTTCCCACAAAAAAAGCACTGAGTACCACTATTATAAGTTCAAACCGATTTTTTATGCAAAATCATGGGTTTAACTACATGCATAATTGAACAATCTTACCGACTTTCACATGCTAACAACAATGACAAGTACCAGTTTACCGTACATTATTTACAATGAATCACCTTTCGACTGAAGGTTTGCATGTAAATGATGTATTTACCGTCTTGTGCACAAGACAATTGCTAAAAACTTAAAATTTCTTCTTCATTATTTGTTGATATGCACATGCCCTAAAATTAAATATAACCTGCAGGGAAGCCAATATCCTTTTACATTCAGATTCTAGTTCTTGACCTACAAGCAGAGGTTGCATTGCATTTATTCCATAGTCTTTATCCTTGACAGTCCGTCCTTTATATATTTTTATACGGCGCTCAGAACGTTCACGTGCCCTTTGTGAATGTTGTTTCTGTATATGTTTTATAGTATATTTGCCAACTTCTACGCCAGTATATCTCTGCCAACTATCAGCTTGCCAGTCAAGACCTATAACATATTGAAAAAGCAAATATATGAAATTTTTTCTAAATGCCATTCGCCTGAACAAGCGAATGTAGATGGCGCTATTTAACCCGAATTGTTTAATTCAAATTTCTATCGCCAGAGCGGAGACTCTTTTGTTCCTTGAGGCGAATTGGTATTTGGTGAAATGTTACCTTACCTTCATTATACCTCAAGCATGATAAATACACTCTCATCTGAAAGGATCCTCGATTGGTTAAATTGAACCTTTTCCCGCAGTTCATTTTGCAAAGTATTGCCGTAAATGTCTCTGCCGCATTGTTGGTGGCTTTTGTTTTTATTTTATGTGCTTTCTTTAGTAAATTATCCAAACAACCTACAATAATGTTTTTTATTACAAAATGGTATATGTTGAATTGTATGTAAATATATCACCATTAATGTGGTAAACAAGTTCTGTTTTTTTTTTTGTGTTGC
The DNA here is from genome assembly GCA_963971325.1 of Aphodius granarius. NCBI lineage: Eukaryota > Metazoa > Arthropoda > Insecta > Coleoptera > Scarabaeidae > Aphodius > Aphodius granarius. Next base: position 16,237,782 of record OZ020222.1, on the reverse strand, counting down.
CATTTTGCTTCCTGTAGTGTCACCAACGATATTACACACATCTCTTTCACAATTTTGGTGATCCCCAAATACGTGGGATGGCATATTGGCAATTGATTTCTTCAGCACTTCCATGTCACCGTTGCTTGTATCTACACATTGTAGAATACAGTTCTGCATCCTTTTTATGGAAGTGCTGGTTAAAATCTTCCTCCCTTCAGCCTCAATAGTGCTGTCCTTTTTTATTTTATATAAACCCTTACCAACATTTTTTACCAAGTGGTTTATACACTCCACTTTGTGTATGTCAACACCATATTCGACACCACTCAAAATTTTTGCGTGGACACTTGAGTCACCATCACCAACAAATGAAAGGTACTTTAAATCTTGCATGGCAATACTTTTGTTAAAACCATCAACAATGATATCAGCTTCCATAGCTAATGAAAATCCATTCCAGTTTTTGTAGCAATTGTGATTTGGAAGTTTGCAGCTTTTATTCAATGCTTTTGTACAAATACTACAATATTTATTTCGGATGCCAGCAAACAACACCTGTCGTGTCTTACTGCCAATTATGACAGCCTGCAAATAGATGAAATATAGATAAAAAAAAAGTAACAACATCCTGACATACCGCGCCTGAAGCAGCATTGTACGAATGACCATATGACCTCTTACTCCATCCTCCGTCAACATAAACGCTTGTCCATGGCTTGCCTGTTTTGTCAATTTGCCCTTGTAGCACAGCCAATGTATTTTCCTCGATGCCAGCAAGACTCATGGAACGCCAAGCATCTGCTTCCTAGTGCTGAGAAAGGTCGTTTTGTATGGTGTAAAACATTTTTGGCGTCATTATCGGTATATCAAAAGTTGACAGTACTTGGGCATTTTGTCCGTAAGTGCTACCACTCACGATTGTACCCCACACAAAGGCAGCATTCAGTACAGATTTTTTGCTTAGAGGTTCGGTTTCATACTGAAACTTCGAACTACATTCCGTACACTGCAAAATTATTGTACTAGCAAAACCACAAATGTTTTCAGCAACCGGTACTATTCTCCCTGCTGTACAAACTTTTGAGTGGTTGTATTGAAGTGGAAGCGCCCACTGCAATACATGGTGGATATCTACTATCCGATGTCCATGCAGGACACGTTTAGTATTATCAGCTGCAAATTCAACTTGTAGCTGATAATTCTCAATACTGAAAGAGAACAAAAATAATTCTTTTTTATTCATTGAATTTTTAGTTTATGTCCAGCGCTAACTTGGACACAAATGGGAAAATGTTGATTATGAATGTTTCAGAAAATTTTATTTCAGTAAAAAGTTTCTGTACTGTTTTACACCTAAAATTCAAACATCAAGATATAATTATCTATTATTATTATGCATTGAAAATGGGAGAAAATAGGGGAGCCACATTGTCTACAATATTGTAATATGATGTGATGCTAATAACAATTTGTTTTTATTACTTTTAGTATATTTTCCAGTTGTTCATTCATTAAAACAAAATGTTATAATGTGTTATCTTTTTAATGTTTTAACAATAAATTTCTGTTTTTGTCACTTATCGTGTGAAATGTTAGCATAAAAAATTGAAAAAAAAAATTTAGCATGTGATAAAAAAATCTTATGAAAGTACCTATCTCGTATTGGACACCTTATAATTTTTCTAAAGAACTTTTTCAAATAAAATTTTTGCGTATCTGTAAAAATAAAGATCTTTAGTAATTTTCTTAATTTTGTAACACCCGGTATATGCAAGCAGATAATTAATGTTGATGTTTGCATATCCTGCATTGAAGGTATCTTCACAGAATATACATACAGAAGGGAAACTAAAATACAGTATATGTGTGTGCGTATAATGTGCATAATACCTATATGTCTCTGTGAACACCATAGCGCCCAAACGGTACAACCGAACGGGCTGAAATTTTATACACGTATTTAGGATTGACGGGAGATAAACTGAAATGTTTTTGGTGGCAATGTGACAACAGGAAGTGGCAAATGTTACATGCATTTTCTTAAGGATTTAACCAATATGCAGTCAAATGTGCGGTTAAATTAAAACAATAGTAATAACAAAAATCTGGGGTGGTCCCCACCCTACGTTCCGACTACCTCGTTGATATGCTGAAGTTTCAATTCTTTCAGCAATGTTTCAATTTTGTGAAGCCACAGACACCTAACAATCCCAATCTAACGTCACTCATCGTACAGTCCAGATAGCATTGTCATATTTTCGCGCCAGAAAAGTATTTTTGATTGAATATAATATTTTTGTTGATTTTACAGTATACGTAATGCCTTAATGACATTAATAATAAAAATGAAAGGGCGGAGAAAATAAATTATTAAAAAAAACTGCTGTGTGGGTGTGTATGTATGGCTGTGGTTTCAGGAAATTGGTTGGGGTTCCCTGTATCGATTGCAATGATTTCTGAAAAATGTATGTATGTATGTATATGTATGTGTGTGTGTATGTGTGTGTGTATGTGTGTGTGTATGTATGACATTAAATGTCTGTGAACACGATAGCGTCCAAACGATACAACGGATTGGGTTGAAATTTTTCTTACTTATATAGAATTGCCTGCGGACGAACTGGAGACCTATTCTACGATTATAGCGACTGTCGCTATCGCAATACTGTTTCGATTCGACATGACGTCATATTTCGATATCGCTATAGGTTTAAGATTCTCGATATCGCAATTTATTGCGATGTCGATATGTCGTAGCGTTGATACCGCTACGTATAAAGAATACTACATTACCGGCGGTTGTGTAAGTGTCAATTCAAATTTCGAATTGTTCGCTGAATAAAGTATCAACTGGTATCAACGATTACAGTGCTTTAAAATGTGTACACGAGATAGAAAAATAACTCTAGCAGAAAAGGAAACGATAGTTTCATTTATGGTAGAGCATATTTCGTTTGCCCAAGGCAAGTTATTGGGAGTCGACGGAAGACATACACATAACCTATTATGGGCAGAGCTCACAGAAATACTTAATAATTTAGAAGCAAATAAGGAACACCACCGTAGAAGCATCGCTAAATGGCAGAAGGTATATTTATTTTTCCAATTAGAATTTTTGTAAATGCATCTTTTGTTTTAAGGTTTGGTCAGACTTAAAAAATAAAACCAAAAAGAAAGCGGCTGAAATTGCCGTCAGCCAAAGAAAAACAGGAGGTGGACCGGGAACATCTGTAACTTTAAGTAATTTAGAAGAACAAATTTTAAATTTAATTTCCAAAGAGGCTGTGTATGGAATAGAAGGACCAGATAACATCCCTCTAGATAGTAGTGAGCCGAGTACCTCTGGTATTGTACCTCCGGGAAGTACAGCGAGGGATGTTATTGAAGTTATGGATACCGAATTGGATGTAAGTGATTAATGAATATTTATAATAAAAACTGGTTTTATATATGCATATATATTTTTTCAGGAGTTTGCAGAAGAGGCACCCCCCACTAACCCATCATCCACAAAAAAATTACCCAGTATGTATAAAAGAAAATCTTATGATATATATTTTAACTAAGACCAATGGAACCTTATATTAGTTTTCTATGTTAACTATTAAATATGACTTAGTAATGTTTGCTTTTAGGAAAAAAGGGACAGTCAAAGAGTTAAATAAAAATGTAAAAGATATTGGAGAAACCTTAAAAGCAATATTGGAGGAAAAAAAACAAACAAATGCATTATTAAGAGAAATTGCAAATGCCTTAAATAAAACATAAATATATATATGTATATATATATATATATATATATATATATATATATATATATATATATATATATATATATATATATATATATATATATATATATATATATATATATTTGTATTATCTAAATATTTTATAAGAAATACAGGAGTTTTTTGTTACAGACGTTGGTTATTTTAGAAATAGGTATTAATATAATTTTGTTGGCTCTCCTGACCCAACCGACGATATTGCACATCTCCTTGCCCTTCGAAAACGTATGCAACATTTTCATTGTCTATAGCATCCCAAAGTGGTTCTTCATGTGGAATGTTATAGTGCAAAGATATATTGTGCAAAACTGCACAAGCCATAATAATTCTGGTTGCACACTGCGGTGAATAATGGAGTGTTCGATCTTTTAATAAACATCGAAATCTTCCCTTTAGAACACCGATGCATCGTTCGATGGAACTTCTAGTTATTTTTAGGGCATTATTATATCTTTGTTCTTGGCGAGTTACTGGTGTTCTAAGCGGGGTAAGCAACCATGGCAAGCAGGGATATCCAGAGTCTCCTAAATGTGTAATTCATATTTAGATATAAAATATACCACATATTCATATATTTTTACCCATAAGTCTGCTCTCATGATCGCCTGCCTCGTAACTGCCTTTCATATTATGGGCTACAGTTGACTGCTTCCATACAAAAGCATCATGTGCACCACCCGGAAATCTCGCCATGATGCTAATGATTTTTAAATCATTATTACATATCTGCAAAATATTCGTTTAAACTTTTCGAACCAACAACTTGTATAACATTCAACATCGTTACTGTTTTTGTACTTACTATTTGCACATTTATGGAATGGTAGCCCTTTCGATTTATGTAGGCATGCTCATTATCATGTGGTTTTACTATGGCCACATGCGTACCGTCAATTATGCCTAGTATGTGTGGCATTCCACTGCTATGAAGAAATCTGGGCAGAAAATGCATTATACTTTTATACTGAAGTGATCATAATAATTTTAAATTGATCATAATAATGTTAACGTTAATATTACATAATGCATATATATTAAATCAGAAGTAGAATAATATGTTTGTAATTCTTTAACGAAGATACCTGTTTTTAGACAGTGTTTTCTCCTCCTCAGTTTGGGGAAATTTGAAGTGTCTAGTTATTATTGTGGAGACAACTTTAATACACCTACTTAGTGTCGGTTGACTTACTGGATTCAGCAAGCTATGTCCAACTTGCCTTTGGTAACTACCGCTAGCAAAAAACGATAAAGTTGTTAGTACCTAAAATAATGTAACTTTATTAAATATACCTCAACAATGTAATAACCAGGCACAATATACAAACCATAATGAATGGTGGTATTTTCTTTATGCTTCTCTCTTCAATAGCTATTGCCTCTATCTGATTTATTAGGTCAACGCAAGCAACCTTACATAGCCGATATGTTCGACAAAATTCGCTATCTGACACAGAAAAAGGATCTTGGTGGTCTCTTAAATTTCTACGAGCTAAGTTAAATTGTCTCTGTGCTCTTCTACGGTCTTCTCTTTCCACTAAATTTATAGCTACAAATTGCGCGTATGGAAATGCCATTGTTCATACTAAAATTTTGAAAATGTATGTTACAATGTATTTTACACGCAATACATGTAAGTAAAAACTCACCGATAATAGTCACTGCACCACTCAACACGATTACTACTACTAATATAATGCTTCACTATATACTAAAAAAACACTGCAAAACAAGAGGCTGAATGATGGCTAAACTGTTCATAAAAAGTGAGGTTACGTACGCGTATCGATATCGAATCAACTTAGCGACACCTCCGAAGCACTCGCTAAATTTATCGATATGTCGAGAAGTGATGACGTCAGTCGATATCGCAAAAAATGCAGAATAGGTCTATCGATATCGCTACGTGTTCGATATGACGTATTGCGATATCGCTAAAACGCGTAGAATAGGTCTCCTGGATTGTTTTTGGCCACATGACAATATGACAATCGGAAGTGGCAAATGTTACATGCGTCTTCTTCGGGATTTATCCGATTTTGGCCAAACTAATCTCAGTTCATCCTCAAGTGATTTTAAATATGTATAATAAGTTTACAGATCAACGGGATGAACGGTTTAGGTGCTATTAGCTTTTTTTAGAAGCGGCTTGACAGAATCCACAGCCTTCGCTAATGTGTTGCAAATTGTGAGATTTTGACAAACGTCAGTGCCACTGACATGACATGACATTAAATGTCAGTGTGACAAATGTCATTATGTCACAGAAACTGACGTTAGGTAGGGTCGAGTGGCTCTGGCTTCACAACATTGAATAATTGCAAAAGCGTTCAGACACTTCATTGTGCCAACGGTGTAGTGTAGGAAAGTTGGGTGAAGGCCACCCCAGATAGTTACTTTGAAATGTCAGTATGACAAATATCATTATCTGATAGAAACGGACGTTAGAGTCCACAGTGGGTATGGCTTCAAATAATTGAATAATTGCAGATGTGTTTAGACATTCATTGTGCAAAAGATGTAGTCGGAAAGTTGGGTGAGGCCACCCCAGATATTTTATTAATCGCATCGACAACCACTTGAGCAACTCCAGCACATCCGGAAAATCAATATTAACTAATCGAACATTTTCGTTCCGTATCGCATCAACAACTAAAATCTCCTCTGAATTAACAATGCTGGTAGGAGCTTCAAAGCCGCGACCTGCCATCGAAATAAAATACTCCGTTCTGCCAGCCGAACAAAACTATACGGGCCCCCACCGCCACGCACAGAAGTAAACAGTATACGATTTTCGTTTCTAATCTGTACATAACAGTCTATGGTTACTGCGCAGTAGAGATGCGCGGTAGAGATACCTTCAATACAGAAACTTTTTACTGAAATAAAATTTTCTGACAAAAATGATAAAAAAATTCCCCTTTGTGTCCATGTTAGTGCCCCACACTGTATAAAGAACATACCTTTCCACATCCGTTTCACAAACATTCTCCTTCGGTTCATTGTCAGGTATCACTGAGGGGGGGTCAGTTACATCAGGGCAATCCATAGCAGCTAAACAGTCGGGTAACTGACGTCTTGTAGGAGAAGTACAATGGCCTCCAATACTATAAAAGTACAGAACTTAAATGTATGCTTTATTCATTTACCTATTAACTGACCGTGAAACTTCTCTGCGTGTAATCCATCTGTCGATTGCAGTACTTTTTGCATTTTTTCCACTTTTCCTCGAAAACTTTCGTCGGTGGGAATTTCGACCCATTCTTTCAGGTATCAAAACTATGGCTAAGTAAGTAGTCCAACAAACCTAACACTAAAATAACTTTGGCTAACTAAGTAGTCCTACAGGAAACTAACACTATAATAATTATTATCTGCGGCTAACTGTGTAGTCCAACGGCAAACTAACACTAAAATAGCTGCGGCTTACTATGAAGTCCAACAGAATACAGAATAATAACAATAACAAGAATAAAGTATTAAAAATAACTGCAGCTAACTGAGTAGTCCACTGTCCACTATTCAACATCCACCACAATTCAACGCACACAAAATCTGCTACAAGACGAAAAGAACACAAAGATCAACAAACCGCACAGCGCGTAACACGAACGAATACGGTCACGGTGTATCATAATCATAATATTATGAACGCGAGAGATACGAAAGCGGTTCGCACCACGCACCTCATTGGTCTTCGTTGATTTATCGATCTACGAGTAACGTCGTTACCGTTTTTTTGTTTGTGAGAGAGAGACACAATAGCACGATGCGTCGTCATTCAAACAAACTACGATCTATGAATATTATGGTGGGGTAGCTAGCAGTCGCCGATTTTCTGGCATCTCAATAGAAACGACAATTTGTGATTCAGTATTAGTAACGCCATCTATTTCTAGTGACTTCTGTGTTACGAAGCTTTAGATAACCACGCCCATTTGAGCGTCGGAAGGCATCGGAATGTAGAAAGGGCATAATTTATACTTCGGCGTAATGAATTATGCCCATTTTATTAAAAGTAACACAGTAAAATTGTTATATACGAGTGCGAGTAGGTAACTAGCTAGCAGGCCATGGAAAAAAATAAATGCCTAATTACAATATTGGAAAGACACGTCAAATTTTATTTAGATGCAGTATAATTGATGTTAGTTGCATACGTTAAGTTTTAAAATATCCTTTTACAAATGATGAAGCTGTTGACACAACTTTTCACGGCACGTTTCTATAATGTATAGTTTTAGAGATACATTATCTACTTATTTGCACGCTTATTTGGACACCCTGTACAAATGATTTAATTTATTTTACATTCACGGCGAATGTAATAAAATATTAGCTAGAACTTACAGGTTCTGTTATTAAACCATCCAAACTCTAAAATCAATGTCCATTTTACACATTCAATTTTAGTGACTTTTAATGTCTGTTACCGACATGGCCACATATTTTTTTCAGTTAATACACATCAACGTAATAGATACAAGAATAAATTGTTGGTGTAAGTGTGTTTTGTTCTGTGCAACGTGTGATAAACAAAATATCTAATATGCACGACATACTATTAAGAAAAAATTGTAACACAGCATCTAAATATTCTAAACATCAGTGATCATGAATGGTTTATTGACAGAGGTGGGTTCTTCAACAAGGCACAACCTTCTGCTTGATGGAGTCCGTGGGTTTCTAAGGCTTGGACTCTTCCTGTCGTGTGTATGCGCAGTCTTATATTTGTGTAGGTCACTCTCGGATGACACATTTGCAAATTGTTTGGTCAACGTAGGCTTACTAGCTGAAAAAAAAAAAAAAACAGAAAACATCAATTAACTCCGTTCTAGCGGAAAACGTAACTTAAATACAACAAAACTATTTCAAGAGTTAAATGGGTACATGTGGACTTGAAACGACTTGTTCCTTATTCTAGTTTATTATGATTTAAGTTTTCTCTATATATTTTATTGTATTTATTTCATTGGTATACTTACAAATAATTGGAGGAAATCCACTTCTAAAATGCTGCCTTCTTGCTATTGCGTCCAGGCTTGCTGCGTGGGATACTTTGGTAGGAATATGCCTGAAAATTGGTAAAATTTGTCAGTTGAAATTAATAATACTATATTATGCAACAAGCGTATAATGAGGGCTATAATCGCGATGACAACATTTACGAAACACAAAACGAACCGTAGGCGAGTGGTTTAAATTGTCGATTGGTGACCATGGGTTATGGCCATTATAATAATATAAAGTAGGTAGGTAATTGTAAATTTTAGAACTAGCTGTCCGATTAATCTGTGTTCCAAAGAGACGGAGAAACCAGAGCTTCAAATCGTTATTTTTTTTTTCGTTATTGATTAAAATAATGTAACAGAGAACGGTACATTGAACAGAAAACAGTACGTTATTAGGTTAACATTGTTGAAAATTGCCTTTTGTGCAATAACGAAAGACGGTTATTAGTATGGGTTACACTTAACTATTCTACAGATTATTTTGTTGATTCTCAAGTCACTGACAGCTATAATTTAATCAAAATACAATACCGAAATTAAATATCTGATGATGGCGTGTATTGTAGTAGCTGTGTGAAGTTAGCAACAAAAGCCAGCAACATTTTTTTTTCATCCGATTGCAATGAACTATACACCGTTGGAAAGCCCATGACGAGCTGAGTCTACCATAGTTATTGCAACGGGATCAATTAATAACTACTACCTAAAAAATTAAAAAGAAAGTCAAAATTTCAATGAATTTCCATATCTTTAGAACCGCATATCTTCGCCAGTACTTCATTATACTTATTAAGTGTAACACCAATCGAAAGCGCAACCTTCGGTTATACTGCCATAATTATTGCAATCCAAAATTTTGCTAACTAGTGCCTCAAATAAATTAATCAAATATGAGTATTTTTAACATCCGGGTACCATATGTAGTCTCACCTAAATTAAGTTAAACAAACGTATTCGCTTTGTGTGATCATATCGATAAATACATCAAAAGATAGCTGAGACCTGCCTCTACCCATCATAGTTGGTGCAGAACAAAATTGTAACAATTAGCGGGTGAAATGATTAGTGAATTCCAGACACTTTTTCCATCGGCTATTAGTCGACGGCGAACAGCGCTATGTAAATCCTTTTGTGCAAACTTTTTGCAAGACAAAATCTTATCGATATATACATCAAAAGATAGCTGAGACTTCCACCTACCTACTATAGTTATTGCAACGTAAATTTTTAACAATTAGTGGATAAAATGAATTAATGAATTCCAGTCACTGTTTCCATCGGCCATTGGCCATTGGTCGGCGGCGAACGGTGCTATCTAAATTCTTTTGTGCAAACTTTTCACGTTATTAAATCATATCGGTATACACATCAAATGATAGCTGAAACTTCCATCTATCTACCATAGTTATTGCAACGCAAATTTTTAACAATTAGTGGGTGAAATAAATTAATGAATTCCAGGCCCTTTTTCCATTTTTTTTTTTCCCTTTTTCCCTATTGGTCGATGGCGAACAGTGCTATGTAAATCCTTTTGTGCAAACTTTTTGCAAAATCAAATCTTATCGATATATACATCAAAAGATAGCTGAGACTTCCACCTACAAACCATAGTTATTGCAGGGCAAATTTATAACAATAGTGGAGTAAAATGACAGTGAAATTATGACTTTGAGTGACTCCGAGGTATAACCAAATGAAACCTATACCATCTTGTAGGGGATGTTTTAGGGCATAGGAAACGGGAATCTACAACTTTTTTTAGTAGAACCGAACTTTGAAAACGACGCTTAAATGCGACTGATCTGGTATTCGAAAAACCACGTTTTTCTTAACATTTACCGTTGTATTAATTCAAGTATACAAGCTATGATTTTGATTTTTTGCAGACATATACTTAAAATGTGAGCGCTTCCAATGGCCAGTTGGAAATTTCAAAAATGTTTAAAGTTTTTGAAAAAATAAATAAGAAATATTGAATTATCAAAATCGTGCATCTAAAACTTCTCCCTGCGGCGAGCTATGTGAATTGTTGAAAATGTTTATATACATATATTGAGTGAAATGTAGTCAGAACATTGAGAAAGTTTTAAAAAAAAAAATTAAGTCGATAGCTGCACTAGTTACAGAAATATGAATTTGAGCCTTGGAATGCGCGCTGATGCTGAGAGCGGCTACTATACAGTCTGGAAATCATTTGCGTTACATCTAGAAATAAAATAAGAAAATTTGTAGATGTAGAGTAAGTAAACCGTTTTGTATAAAATTTACTTTAAATGTTTTCCTCTTCGTCATCTTCGTACAATTCAGGAACATTGTTCTGACACTTTTTGCAGGAACAGTCTCTGCAGCATTTTAGGCCCTCTTTCAAGCATACACATCTATTATTTTGACATAACTTATCTTTGCAAAAGATATTCAACAGTTGCCTTATATCCGTTGGTATGGGATCAGCGGTCATTAAAGTAGGCTCTAATATTCCGTTATTCCTAGTCCAACCAAAGTTAAGAGGGTCAACTAGAGGCATAATAGGTATATGACTGCACAACTATATACGCAATTGATATATGCATCTAAACTTTTGGTGATCACATAAATGGATTTTTTTTTTCGTTAGCATACCTACCTTAGTACATGCTGATGAAATGCGTCATCTGTTGATCAAAGTTCTGAAGCAGACTTATTGGAAGTTGTGCGCAACTGATATCTCAATTAATTGACTGTTTGAATGGCCTTATTCTTATTTCTAAATAGAGCGAATGCAAATGTTCCAACCACTCACAATTTTTAATAGGGATCGTTCGATAAATATTGATAAACATAATGAATCGTGAAAATCTTTGGAAAGACGCAGAAGAGGTGATTTGACAGATGCGTATGCCTATAAAGTTTCTGAAAGTAGAAAAGTGGTAAAGTTTCGAATTTTTTTTAAATTGTCAGAAAATAAGCGATTCCTATTAAAATTTATGAGCGGTCAAAACTAAATTGACCCTATTTAGAAGAATAAGGTCATTCAAACACTCAATGAATTGAGGTATCAGTTGACCACAACTTCCAGTATGTCCGCTTCATAACTTCCACCAATGTATGACGCATTTTATCAGCATGTACTAAGGTAGGTATGCTAATCAAAATTTTGCATATACATATCAATTGCGTATATGGTTGTGCACCCTCTGAACTTTGGTTGGACTAGGAATAACGGAATTTTAGAGCCTGTTTTAATGACCGCTGATCCCATACCAACGGATATTAGGCTACTGGTTATGTCAAAATAATAGATGTGTATGTTTGAAAGAGGGCCTAAAATGCTGCAGAGATTGTTCCTGCAACAATTGTCAGAACAATGTTGCTGAATTGTACGAGGATTACGAAGAGGAAAACATTTAAAGTAAATTTTATACAAAACGGTTTACTTACGTACTCTACATCTAAAAATTTTCTTATTTTGTTTCTATAGGGTGTGGCCATCGCGCACAAGAATTAAACATTAGCGATAGGACTTTGCGAAGGATTTTACACAAAAATGCGATTTTTGAAGATAGGGCGACGTTATGCGGCCTATTTTCGAAAAATGGCATTATCAGCAGAAATGGCCATGTCAACTGGCCGTCTAGGAGCTGTGATTTGACTCCTTGGGATTCTTATTTGTGTGGCGCCGCCAAAGCCAGAGACGACTTGGGCTTTGAAAAACTCCATTAAAGTGGCTCTTGGCGAAATAGAGGTTCAAATCATTGAAAATATAGTGAAAAATTGGGTTGACAGAATGGGCTAGTGCAAAGCCAGTCGAAGCAGTCATTTAAATGAAATAGTATTTCACTCTTAACCGGAAAGTGTATTAACAAAAATAAACTATAATTTATTTAAAAATATTTGTTGCATTTTTATTTAATACGCATTTTAAAAACGAATTAAAAGTTGCCGCACCCTGTAACGCAAATGATTTCCAGACTGGTATGGTAGCCGCTAGCCGCTCTCGGCATTGGCGCGCATTCCAAGGCTCTTCTATAAAAATTCATATTTCTGTAACTAGTGCAGCTATCGACTTAATTTTTTTTTTGAAAACTTTCTCAATATTCTAACTACATTTCACTCAATATATGTATATAAATATTTTCAACAATTCACATAGCTCGCCGCAGGGAGAAGTTTTAGATGCACGATTTTGATAATTCAATACTCCTTACTTATTTTTTCAAAAACTTTAAACATTTTTGAAATTTTCAACTGGCCATTGGAAGCGCTCACATTTTAAGTATATGTCTGCAAAAAATCAAAACCATAGCTTGTATACTTGAATTAATACAAAGATAAATGTTAGGAAAAACGTGGTTTTTCGAATACCAGATCAGTCGCGTTTAAGCGTCGTTTTCAAAGTTCGGTTCTACTAAAAAAAGTTGTAGATTTCCATTTCCTATGCCCTAAAATGTCCTCTATAAGATGGTATAGGTTTCATTTGGTTATACCTCAGAGTCACGTACCCTCAGAAAACAGCGAGTTAGAAGAGCGATTTTACTCCACTACAAGTAAGACTGCAAAACATCGTGTCAGTAACAAAGACGAAATGAGCTATAGTAATAATTATTTTCAAAATTTTATAAGAAGAAGCTAAGAAGAATACCGAAAAAAATGTCTATAATTTACCGAAAGAATCATCAAGATCAAATTAATTAATAACTTTGTGATTCGCACACAACATAGCTTACATAGCACCAAATATTTCGACCATAATTTTGATTTTCAAACTGTTCAAAATAGAACATATAATATATGTATATAATATATACGTTGTACATGAAAGATACGTTCACTCTTCTACCTGCTTCTAGCCAACCGAACCTTTTTCCCCACCAGTCCAACTTTTTCTCCCCTTTTTCTGGGCAATCAGAAATTATCGAGTTCACACCGCCTTGCAGTACGTATGTACACAGCTCCGTTCGCAAAATTGTTCTAAAAGCCGTTAAAATAGCTACCAAATCGCAATTAAAACAAGTGGTAAAGGTGTTAAGAATCCCAGTGTCTAATTCGTGGTGTCTCAAGACATTTCCCTCAGATTTTCGCGGTTAGTGTTTTGATCAAGGATAAAAGTGTTGCGTCATACTCGAGTCAACATCATAACCGCTTCATATAACTTCAGGAAAACGACAAATAGACAAAGTTGGTTAATTATCCACGCATTTCAGGTGTTTTGCATTCATTTTTAACGAGATTTAGCCGTGTTTTAGTGCGATTTCACTACTGCGCATCACAGCACGATACCAAGCGTTACCAAAAAAACTTGTCTAGCTGGGCTGTGCTCTAGAGTGTCTAGACCGTGTTTCTTGTTGTTAACTAGATTGTTGTTCGTAAATAGCATATATCCGCAAAGCTGCTTTAATATTTTGTTAATTTTTTAATTGATAGGTGATTTATGTTGACTCGAGTGTCGTTTTTCGTGAAGTTTGTGAATTGTGGACCTTCTGCATTTGATTTGTTGGTAGATTTCCGGTCGCGATCGCGTTTTTTGTGCGGCTCCGGCGTTCAAGTGTCCAAAGGATGGTTTTGGTATGTGTTTGAACATAAGCGTATCATGGTTTTTTCACATTTTGGCTGTTGATTTTTCTTTTGTTGAGTTTCTTTAATTTCCTACTTCTTGAGTATTGCAGAAGTCTTATAATATTTCGCCGTTTTGTTTCGTTTGTATTGACAAATTAGGAACGTTTTTTTTTGCTATTTATCAATTGATATAAAGAAAACAGACCAATTTCACTTACTTATTGTTATCACGGTATACCTACGAGTAAATTTGATACATCGTACCAACGTTTTACATTAGGCCTTGCTGTTTTTTTTTTTTTTCATGAAACGACTTAGTATTGTTTTGACTATTTTGAATTAATAATATTACTATAAATCTTATTATACAACTTTTTATTCTTTATTCTCCTGTTTATTTATCTCTTCAAATTCTGCAATTTGTCTCCTAGAAAACAAGAAATAAGAACCCAGACAAATTAAATTTCTTACTTTTCTAAAATTACATCTTCGCCGCACCGCAATTTATTCATTGTGTCTTTGATTTGTATCATTGTGATTGTTGCAAATGAAACTTTATTATGGTTCTTTTCGTTATGTATAATACGTCTGATTTATTTGTTTTTTAAAATCAAGACTTTTGATTTGATTATCGTAGTGAAGACCAAAGTGAACTAACAAGACAAGCTATTACATATTGCTAAAATAACATATTATTTAGGTATACTATATATAAAATGTACTATCTATTTATGTAATTTTTTTACCTTGTTTTAATTCGCCCAAATCGAATTTTATCGTCAAATATGGTAATTCTTTGTACTTTGTCTTAGATTTTCTTTGTCGTTGTATACTAGAGAAGTTGTATCAATTTTTATCAAGACATCTAATGTGATTGTTGTACCAGTTGCAAATTCTATAAGTTGGTCTATTAAAGAACAAGACAAATTGCCAAATTTACTATCTATAATTTATTGCAAACGTGAAACTTCATTATCAAATGTGGTAATTCTTAATTCCCTGTCTTTGATGTTATTTGTCGCTATGTATTAGATAAGTTGTTGCTTTTTTATATCTAACCCTTTAATGTGAATATCGTAATTGGTGATGATGTGTATATTTTCTTAATTGTGCAATTTGTCTTCTAGAAAAAAAAAAAACAAGACAAATTGCCAGATATACAATGTATTTCTATAACTTATTTCATCTTATGGTTTGGTGCTTATAAATCAAAGTTCATCATCAAATATGGTAATTCTTTGTGCACTGTTTTTGATTTTGTCGCCATATATTAGATAAGTTGTAGCTTTTTTATATCTAACCCTTTAATGTGAATATCGTAATTGGTGATGATGTATATATTTTCTTAATTGTGCAATTTGTCTTCAAGAAAAAAAAAAAAAAAAAAAAAAAACAAGACAAATTGCCAGATATACAATGTATTTAAATAACTTATTTCATCTTATGGTTTGGTGCTTATAAATCAAAGTTCATCATCAAATATGGTAATTCTTTGTGCACTGTTTTTGATTTTGTCGCCATATATTAGATAAGTTGTAGCTTTTTTATATCTAACCCTTTAATGTGAATATCGTAATTGGTGATGATGTATATATTTTCTTAATTGTGCAATTTGTCTTCAAGAAAAAAAAAAAAAAAACAAGACAAATTGCCAGATATACAATGTATTTAAATAACTTATTTCATCTTATGGTTTGGTGCTTATAAATCAAAGTTCATCATCAAATATGGTAATTCTTTGTGCACTGTTTTTGATTTTGTCGCCATATATTAGATAAGTTGTAGCTTTTTTATATCTAACCCTTTAATGTGAATATCGTAATTGGTGATGATGTATATATTTTCTTAATTGTGCAATTTGTCTTCAAGAAAAAAAAAAAAAAAACAAGACAAATTGCCAGATATACAATGTATTTAAATAACTTATTTCATCTTATGGTTTGGTGCTTATAAATCAAAGTTCATCATCAAATATGGTAATTCTTTGTGCACTGTTTTTGATTTTGTCGCCATATATTAGATAAGTTGTAGCTTTTTTATATCTAACCCTTTAATGTGAATATCGTAATTGGTGATGATGTATATATTTTCTTAATTGTGCAATTTGTCTTCAATAAAAAAAAAAAAACAAGACAAATTGCCAGATATACAATGTATTTAAATAACTTATTTCATCTTATGGTTTGGTGCTTATAAATCAAAGTTCATCATCAAATATGGTAATTCTTTGTGCAGTGTTTTTGATTTTGTCGCCATATATTAGATAAGTTGTAGCTTTTTTATATCTAACCCTTTAATGTGAATATCGTAATTGGTGATGATGTGTATATTTTCTTAATTGTGCAATTTGTCTTCAAGAAAAAAAAAAACAAGACAAATTGCCAGATATACAATGTATTTAAATAACTTATTTCATCTTATGGTTTGGTGCTTATAAATCAAAGTTCATCATCAAATATGGTAATTCTTTGTGCACTGTTTTTGATTTTGTCACCATATATTAGATAAGTTGTAGCTTTTTATATCTAACCCTTTAATGTGAATATCGTAATTGGTGATGATGTGTATATTTTCTTAATTGTGCAATTTGTCTTCAAGAAAAAAAAAAAAAAAAACAAGACAAATTGCCAGATATAGAATGTATTTAAATAACTTATTTCATCTTATGGTTTGGTGCTTATAAATCAAAGTTCATCATCAAATATGGTAATTCTTTGTGCACTGTTTTTGATTTTGTCGCCATATATTAGATAAGTTGTAGCTTTTTTATATCTAACCCTTTAATGTGAATATCGCAATTGGTGATGATGTATATATTTTCTTAATTGTGCAATTTGTCTCCAAGAAAAAAAAAACAAGACAAATTGCCAGATATACAATGTATTTAAATAACTTATTTCATCTTATGGTTTGGTGCTTATAAATCAAAGTTCATCATCAAATATGGTAATTCTTTGTGCACTGTTTTTGATTTTGTCGCCATATATTAGATAAGTTGTAGCTTTTTTATATCTAACCCTTTAATGTGAATATCGTAATAGGTGATGATGTATATATTTTCTTAATTGTGCAATTTGTCTTCAATAAAAAAAAAAAAAAAAAACAAGACAAATTGCCAGATATTCAATGTATTTAAATAACTTATTTCATCTTATGGTTTGGTGCTTATAAATCAAAGTTCATCATCAAATATGGTAATTCTTTGTGCACTGTTTTTGATTTTGTCGCCATATATTAGATAAGTTGTAGCTTTTTTATATCTAACCCTTTAATGTGAATATCGTAGTTGGTGATGATGTGTATATTTTCTTAATTGTGCAATTTGTCTTCAAGAAAAAAAAAACAAGACAAATTACCAGATATACAATGTATTTAAATAACTTATTTCATCTTATGGTTTGGTGCTTATAAATCAAAGTTCATCATCAAATATGGTAGTTCTTTGTGCACTGTTTTTGATTTTGTCGCCATATATTAGATAAGTTGTAGCTTTTTCATCTATGGTTTCATGCTTGTAAATCAAACTTCATTATCAAATATGGTAATTCTTAGTGTAAGTTGTAGCTTCTTATATGTAAACCTTCAATGTTAATATCGTAATAGAAGATGATTTTTGTATTTTCCGAATTGTGCAATTTGTCGTCAAGAAAGACAAGACAAATTGTGAGATACACGAGCTATTTAAATAGCATTTCATCTATGGTTTGATTGTTGAAAACCAAACTTCATCATCAAATGGTGGTATCATATTTATACCAAGACTTGTGTGGAAATGTCGTAGTTGGCGATTTTTATTTTTCTAAAAATTTATTTACTAATTTGTGCAATTTGTCTTAGAAAAGTTCGAAACTTCTATAGAATCTCTATATAATCTATTGCTCCGATTACGTTAAATTATTACAATTTAATGAACCAGTATTCAATGTCACCAGTATTGTATATAAAGACTTGAGTGTCATGGTTAATAATAATTTTCCTAAATTTCTTTCGACATCTTTAATTTGTCTTCCACAAAGAAACCAATATGGCAAATCACTTACGTGATTTGTATGTGTGGATTGTTATCAATCCAGTTCGTCATTATCCTTTTGTTATTATTATTAAAGTCTTCGAAGTAGAAGTGCTGTAAGTATTATGTATAATCTATATCTAAATTGACCACAGTTTCTCTTTAAAAAAGCGAAAAGATAAATTAGTCGGATTATTTTTAATATCAAGATTTTTAATGAGAATGTCATATTTGATAATAATTCTTCTAAATATATTTTCCAAATTCTAGTTTGTCTTTAAAGAACAACAAAGCCTAATTAATAAGATATTTGCATAAATAGTTGCACTAGTTACGTTTTAATTCTTACAAATCAAACATTGTCGTAGTTGATGATAATTTTTCGCATATAATTTTTCACAGTTTCGTCAGCTTGTCAAAATAACTATCCTCACATATTATTCACAATTTATCCTCTAAAAAAATCGATCAAATAAGTTGGTTATATTATCTATTTAAATCAAGAATTTTAGTGTTTTGATGCTTATAATCTTTATTTTGTTTTGTCGGCATTTATTAGTTAATTATAATTAAAAACATATTTTATCACGTGGTGTGGTTGCTTTACTTACATTAGATTCTTTGTGTTGATTCTAAAATAATAACGTTCACATAAGGTGTGAAAAAAAGGAGAAGAGAGATATAAAAGTGGTGCCTTTGTCTGTGACAATTTTTTTTCGGGTTTATTTTCCAAATTACACACCCTTGTTAATGTTCTAAACAACAGGAAATCAGGACATGCTGTCAACTTTACTTTTGTGGAAATAGTGTTTAAAATTCATTTCCTATAGTCGCCAATTTGTTTTATAAAACTAAAGCATGAAAAGAGCAAGGTGTTAGGTTTACGTTTATGGAATTATAATTGAGTGCAATGGTCTTTTTTCTTTATTACGATTTAGTTGTCATTATTATTAATTACTTTTCATTTTTATTATTTTCATTATTGGTTAATATGTTCATAAGCTTTCTCGAATTTACTTATTAAATGCTTGCAACTTTTATTTTATTGTTTATTGTTCATAAAAATGCACAGCCAAAATTATGAAAATTCTGGTATGCCTTATGTTCAAACACATTCTCCAAAACCAGGTAGCGAAACTACAATGTAAGTATATAAGTATTTATGTATTTCTTAAATGTAATAATTACATTGTGTAGAAATTACAACAAAAAGTTTCAATAGAAAAAAAAAAATAGAATAGAATGAAATTTTCATATCTATCTTAACCACTTATTATGACAATTAACAGTTATGTATTTTTGAAATGTCTTTTATAAATATTATGCGAGGTAATATTCTCCCAACGTATAAAGAGGGCTTTAAGCGATGCAGTTATTAAAATACTGATGACATAATGAATAGTCGCCGGCCGAAAAGTGTGCTGCAACGTTGATTGGAATGCAAAATGTGGGGTGGTCACACTACGCTGTTTTAGTATTTGCTAATTGCTGTAGATTATTAGCCGCTGGCAGTTGCTTATAAAGTTGAACATGTTGAACTTTCATTAGCCCCTATTTAGAACTTGCGCTGCTGACTCAGGACAAATGTGGGTATTGTAGAAAATACCAACCATCGATTATAATTAATAATTTAAAGCAATAATTCATTACTTGTGTATAATGTATAACTAATAATATAAAATTAAAAATATGTGATTTATAATTTTTATTTTAAATAATATTTTTAAATATTTCTTCAAAATCGAATAACCTGGATTATGCTTATTTATGCATTTTATGCAGCTTTATACCGGATTTTAATTATATCAATTGTATAGTAAATTGTATAATTATATAATTGTAGGTATATTATATTTTAATAAATTGGACGGAAAGCTGATTGAATTACTTTTGTGTTTGAAGTTAATATAAATACAACATTATATAATATAAAGTACAATATAAGGTAGAAACTAAAACGAAAGCAGTAACTTTTGAACAATTTGTTCTTTAGAAATATACTGGGAAACAATTGAAGACCTGAAAGAGATTTTTTAATGAAAATATATAATTTAATTAATAATTAAAATAATTTTGTAAATATCTAATTATTGTAGACTAAATACTTTTAAAATATAAAATTTCTAATTTTATTGCCATCGTGGCCTTGCTTATGTTATTTACACTCACGTACAGTGCTTTCAAAATTAACGTAGGTTCAAGGCAGGTAGTCAATAAAACTCCACAAATTGGTATCAAGTATGAAATATTTTATGGTTGCGACGCCTTCACCTGACAAATGACAATACACTGTCTCACTATTGTATGTACCCACCTGGAGCCTTATTCTGCAGCATTTAGCGATATCGCAATACGTCATATCGAACAGTTAGCGACATCGATAGCGGTATTCTACGGTTTTAGTCGATATCGACTGACGTCATCACTTCTCGACATGTCGATATATTTAGCGAGTGCTTCGGAGGTGTCGCTAAGTTGATTCGATGTCGATACGCGTACGTAACCTCACTTTTTATAGTTTTATGAACAATTTAGCCTGTTTTATCGTGGTTTCTTTAGTATAGTGAAGTGGTACATTAGTAAGCGTATTGAGTATAGTGAAAATTACCCTTAAATAAAAAAAATCTTCATAAAATTTACCCTTCTAATCATTTCATTATCTTTTTTCTCATAGAAATCATTACATACTATAAGTGTAGTATTTATAAAATTTGTCAATTAATTTCCATTTGTTTAAAGAAATTCTATTTGTTTAAATAAATACTTTTTCTCAAAAAGCCGTATGCATTCTGTTTTCTGAGTTCAAAATGGCAGTTCATTATCTTAGAGTGACATTATTCATTAAACAATCTCTTCCTATTGTTTAAATAACAAACTATTATACATTTTCACCTTTTTTGTAATTATGGTAGAAAAAGCTTTTTTTGTGAAACTGACTTATAAATTACATGTTCGAGATATCTTAATTTATCTTAAATATTATAAATTCCATTTGTCTAAACATTTTCTTTTTGCAATTTACCTAAAGTTATTTTTTTAGATCGGTCTTTTAGATCGGACAATTCTAAACTTGAATTGATACTTACACTACCGCCGGTAATGTAGTATTCTTTATACGCAGCGATATAAACGCTACGATGTATCGACATCGCAATAAATTGCGATAATATCGAGAATCTTAAACCTATAGCGATATCGAAATATGACGTCATGTCGAATCGAAACAGTATTGCGATAGCGACAGTCGCTATAATCGTAGAATAAGGCTCCTGATGACATAATAAAATGCACCAGAAATAGTTGACTGAGGCTTACTGGTAGTAGCCATCAGCGTAATGTGACCACAAATAGCCGCTGGCTGCTGTTGCCGCTAGCAGCAGCGTAGTGTGACCGTGGCATGACTGAGCAAAGACACACCTCTGTCAAGTTAGCCCGTCCACATCTATTTTTTTGCAAAAAAAGTACGTCAATCGTTTGGGAATCGTTAGGGAGGGTTTGGGAGAAGATTTTTTTCGTTTGGGAGTACACGGTTTTTGAGAAAATGAAAATTGTTTATATGACCGTCAACTTAGCCCCCCGACATTCACATTTTGTACATATTTTGATTGTGATCGATTGGAAATTGTTAGGGAGGATTAGGGAGTTCACTTTTGACGTTTGGGAGTTAGTAGTTATTATGGAAATAAATTTATAAGTTGAACTAGTACTGCATAGAATTTTGCGCGGGAACTCCTATCAATAGCACCTATTTTAATAACCAAATATCCTTATATAAATAAATATCCTTATTAAACCAAGGCCCTGCTGTTTGTTTTTAGTTAGCCACCCCCGATCGGCCCGGGCGTGTGAAGGGTGACCCTGTCATTAAGTCCTTACCTCTGTAATCAACCCAACAATCCCTCTGTGTAAAAAAAATAAAACAGAAAAATGAAACGAAACAAACCCAAACCTAGAGAAAACAAAAAAACTGATCAAAATATAGAAAATGCGAGCGATATCGACAACGAAGTGGAACCAACTAAGACAGATGATTTAAACATCTCAATGAGAGAAATTAAAGAATCGCTTCAATATATGTCAGATGCATTAGATAGAATTGAAAAGGAAAATAAGGAAATGCGGAAAATAATAAAAGAAGAACGGAAAGAGAGAGAAGAATTAAAACTAAGAATAAGAAAACTAGAAGAAATAATAGAATACAACGAAAAAGATAAAATCAAGAATAACATCGTAATCAGTGGAATAGAATTACAAGCCGAGGACGAGAAGGTTGAAGAAATAATCGAAAAAGTTATGAGCGGGCTGAACATCAACACAAAAAATACAAAAATCATATCCTGCAAGAGAAAACCTGGAAAACAAGAACGCCGACCACTATTGGCCGGAACTATCATGTAGGGAAGATAAAGAAAAAATATTAGAAAACAGAAAAGCCATAAGATCGATTAAAACAAACGAATGCGGATTAAAGGGGAAAACAGACATATACATCAACGAACAGCTGACACAACAAACAGCTAATCTATTCTATAAATGCAGACAAGCAAAAAAAAGAAAAACATTATAAATATGACAATAAATGCAGAAACCAACAACCAAAAAAAGCATGGATAAGGAGGAAGCAATACATACAATGGAGAAATATAAGATCTATCTACACAACATTAGAAGTCTGCGAAACAAATTGGATGAAATGGAAACAGTGGTAAAACTGCACAATCCTGATATAATGGGATTCACCTAGACATGGCTGACTTCCTATGACGAGCACCTGTACGCCTTCGAGGGCTACAACACAGAATATCTGTCCAGAAGTACATGCGGTGGAAGGTTAGCAATGTGTATATAAGAAATACCATTGAATACAAAACCACTACAAAAAATGCATACAGGGAATAGAATTAATTAAAATAACACTGAAACAACACAACATTGCCATAACACTCCTCTATAGACCACCCAATATCCATGATAACATATTCAGAAAAATACTCAAGAACAATATAATCAATAGAAAGAAGCCACACATTGTAGTAGGCGACATGAATCTGAACCTAGCAGAGAAAAACAAAATAACAAGAAAATACAAAAAAATACTAACAGAACACGACTACCAAATAATGAACAATATATCTAAGAAAAACCACACACGAAGAAACCCCAACAACAATCACACCATAATTGATCATGTACTAGCTAACATTGCAGAAAAAATCACAATAATCACAACAATAAGTAACGAAAAAACAAAACCCAAGCCGACTTATTATACACGAGAATATATAAAAACAAATAAAACAAAACGGAACCAGGAGATCCAACAACTTACCCTTAGTGACATAGACGACTTCGAGGAACTATCCAAAATAATAGCGCAAACAATAAAGAACAATCAAACCGTAGAAAAAATAAAAACAAAAAAAGGAAATAGCTGGATTACCGAACGCATCATAGAGGAACTAAAAGAAAGAAACAAGTTGCATAAACGCTACATAAGAAATCCACAAAACAACTACTTACAGGAAATTTCCCAGCAAAAAAAAATCAACCAAAAAAAAAATGATAAAAAAACGCAAAGCTGTCATATTACCGTAAACTATTCAATACTCATAAGAATGATCAGCGCAAAATATGGGATATTATAAACTCGCAAATAAAACATGAAAATAAATCTACAATAGACAAAATAATAAAAAAAAAAACGGAACACTAGTGGATAGAAGAGCAATAGCGAACGAAATAAACCGATACTTTGCAAACATTGGAAAGGAACTAGCAGAAAAGCAAATTAACGATCAAAGCACAATTCAGCAAAAGACAGTTCACACCCCAAAATACCCAGATGCACCCATCTACGACACAACGGAAAGTGAAATCACGGATGTAATTAATAACCTACACCTAAATAAAGCACCGGGATTTGTCAACATAACAACAAACCTAATAAAGAACAACAAACAAAAGCTAATACCAACAATTACACGACTGACCAATAAAGCTCTAAATAGAGGAAACTTACCACCAAAAAAAAAAAAAAAAAAACAGTCATCACACCAGTATATAAAGGGGGAGACAAGAATAAGACAGAAAACTACAGACCTTTTGCCTTAACCACAACTATGGGAAAAATCCTAGAAAAGGTAATACAAAAGAGACTACAAGAACACATCAACAACAACAACATAATCCATCCACAACAGTACGCTTTTCAAAAGAACTCTGGCACAACATCCGCTACTCTCGACTTAGTGAGATAAAGAGAAGAATGAACTCCAAAGATTTCGTGGCGTGCATATTTATAGATTTGAAAAAAGCATTTGATACAATATCAAAAATCCGTCTTATGTCCAAACTACAATCAATGGGGATACGAGGAAAATTCTTCACATTGCTGCAAACTTGTATGAACGATCGCCCACAGATGACAAGAATACAAGGACAGTACAGCGAAGAAGAAATGCCCGAATACGGCATCCCACAGGGAGGAATATTACCACCCACAATGTGTATCTTATACACCAACGATCTGCTGAAGATGTCGCTGGAAGGAAACATATATATGTACGCCGATGACACGTGCATCCTATACTCGGCAAAAACCATTAAGATGCTTCAGGAACAGATTGACAGGGATCTGCCAAAAATAGAAGAATGGTTCACCAAAAACTGGCTTTACAATAAACGCAAAGAAGACCGAATATATAATATTCTCCAACAAGAAAGAAAAAGTTGAGCTAGACATCAAACTAAACCAAACACCAATCCAACAAAAAAGAGAGGTGAAATACTTAGGACTCACCATAAACGACACACTATCATGGACCGGACACATAAACAAAATAGTGAACAGTAATGCAAGAACCATAGCAGCACTACATAAAATAACAAAAATACTACCCAGACATTTGAAAACCTCAATATATAACAGCATATATACTTCCCGCATCAATTACCTTATGCATATATGGAGTAACCCAACAAAAGCAAACCTGAACCAATTACAAAGACAACAGAACAAAATATTAAAGATCCTCCACAGCATCAACAGAAACACACCAACAATAGATGTTCATAAAAAGACAAAAGAACCGAGAATTACAATAGAACAGAGAATTACGATGAACAAAGCACTTCTGATACAATAAATACGAAATAACATGATAAAAACAAACCTGAAACTAATAATAGCCAAAGATGTCCACAACTACAAGACCCGATCAACAACCCACATAAGAGCAGAGAAATACCGAACCAACCGATGTGCCCCGATCTTGAAGAGTGAAGACATTAACTCCTACAACTCGCTGCCCGAAAATATCAAATCACTCCCATACCACAACTTCAAACAAACACTGAAAAAATCTATGAAAGAATGATGGAAAATCTATGAAGGAATGATGGAGGACCGAACCTAACCACATAGCCGCAAAGCCGCCCGAGAAAGGACACATAACCTCACTTTGTTTGTTTATGATTATAAAAGTCCTACCGCTTTTGTTACTCAAATATTTTTTTGAAAACCTTTAGTGCATCGTTAGGGAGGACTTGGGAGTACAACTTTTTCGTTACGGAGTATATGGTTTTCTAGAAAACTGAAATTGTTTATAGGAACGGCTCCCCATCTTTGTAATTTGGATATATTTTTATCGGAATAGCTTTGAAACGTTAGGGAGGATGAGAGAGTCCAGTTTTATCGTTTTTAGTAACGTTTGTGGAAGTAAATACGAAAGGTGGAAACATAACCTCACTTTGTTTTTTTTTATCGTTGTAAAATTGTTACCGGCTTTCTTACGCAGGTATTTATTTCAAAACGTTTAGAAGATAGTTGGGGAGGATTTTTTGGTACATTTTTTCGTTTGGGAGTGCATGGGTTTCGGGGAAACTTGTTTGTACGAATGTCATGTTGGCCACGGAGTTATATATCTATATGTAATAAATGATTGTGCGTACATGTATCAGATTGGGGAAAATGGAGATTAAAAGAAATATGGAAGAAGTTTCTTTACTAAGTATACAGTTGTCCAGGAAAGTCCGCACAATATGGGAAAATCTTTTATTATCCATTCCATCCACCAACTTTCATAAAGAATAAAATTTTCTGAGAAATGGATAATAAAAAAATTTCTCATATGGTGCGGACTTTCCTGTATTTTTTGATAAATTAAAACCACTTATTCCATGCCCAATAATGGACATGTGTATTTTGTGCTGCATACTCACCACTGCATTGATGTGTGAGATGTACAGATTTTATCATAATATATTGTGATTACACTATGATTGGAAATTGGCAAATTTTGATATTTAAACGTCAGTAGCTTCACGAAATCGAAGAATGCATAAGGTTTAGGTCTATCAATGCGTCAACGAGGTTGTCGGAAAGTTGGGTATAATATAACATATAAGAAAAATACTTCCTTTCCAATTTGATTTCTCGATGTTCAGTTATTTTTTTTAATCTTTTATTGATCTGATTTATTAGCTAATTCAACAAAGAATAAGTCACTAGTTAACAAGAATAAATGATATCTACATAAAATAAGAACATTAACAAGGTAGTTAAATTAATATTCTAGTAACAAATAACGATTTCGAACCTATTCCGATAAAAATATATCCAAATTGTAAAGATCGGGGCTGTTCGAAAAACAATTTCAGTTTTCTCGAAAACCATGTACTCCCAAACAAAACAGTACTCATAAGTTCTCCCTAACGATGTACTAAACATTTTCAAAAGAATATGTGAGTAACAAAGGCGGTAGAACTTTTATAATCATAAACAAATAAAGTGAGGTTATGTTCTCAACTTTTATATTTATTTTCACAAAAACTACTAACTCCCAAACGTCAAAAGTGGACTCCCTAATCCTCCCTAACGATTTCCAACCTATTGCAATCGAGGAATGTACAAAATTTGAAAGTCGGGGGGCTAAGTTGACGGTCATATAAACAATTTTCATTTTCTCAAAAACCGTGTACTCCCAAACGAAAAAAATCTTCTCCCAGACCCTCCCTAACGATTCCCAAACGATTGACGTAGGGTTACTTGATAGATGTCAGACACCTACCTATTATTAAGAGTTCTACCCCTATCAATGCTTTCTCCTCTCTCAAAGCACGCCTGATCGCTTGCGGGGGCATTGTGTGATATCGTTACTGTCGTATAGTCCTTAGGTTGCGGCACGGGAATGGTGGTGTGAGCTGTGGCAGCCAGAAGCACTTCAGTTTTTGACACCTATGTCTGTTCGAGGATAGGCGTCGGCGAATTCGACGTCATTGGGCTGAAATTTATCCCCACACAAAGCGGGTTTTTAATGCGTTATGGTAATTTTAATGGAAGTTTTATTATGATGTCAAAAAATGTATAAATTAAGCAAAAAAAAGCTTTTGTGAATCGGTGGTCTTTTACGTGGTGGTTATGTTGGTGAAGGTGGTGTTATTAATGAAAGATTAAATGCAGATTTGTTATTTTCTCAGTCGTGGTACAAAAGTTGTTTTTAAAATCATTTCTCTGTAATTGTCTACCCGGGGGAAGTTAGCAATAAAAGTTAGCAATAAGTTTTTTTTCAACCGATCTTAATAAATGATACATCATTTTAAAGCTCATAACGTCCTGATACCCCGTAAGTTTTGCCCGGTCGATCAAATCATAATTAGTGCACTAAAAATACGAATGAAAGTCGACTTTTTCGACAATTTAGTAAAGTTTTCGGCATCATATCTCGGCTATGACTTAACCGATCATAATGAGCAATACATTAATCGAAAGCACAAGTCTCCATGTACTCCCCATAGTTTTGCCCGATCAATATTACAACAATTACCGCCTGAAAAAAAAAATAACACAGTACTAGCGTCGTGGGGATTTGGACAACACAGTGCAACCGCATGCCTTGAACACCGATCAACAAAAGCGTAAAAAATAAGCACTTTCTGTCATCCGATTTTAACAAATTATGCACCAATCGATAGCTAAGGGTGGCAACCACTTATGCTAGTTTTGCCAGGTCGCGATTCAAACAATTAGCGGGTAAGAATAATTAACAAAGTTAGCGCTCTGGAGACATCGAGAAAAGACCATGTCGGGTACAACGGGTGAACCAAAGCAAGTTTTTTAAGCACTTCCTGTCATCCGATTTTACCACATTATACACCAATCGATAGCTTAGGGTGGCAACCACTTATGCGAGTTTTGCCCGGTCGAGATTCCAACAATTAGCAGGCGAGAATAATTAACAAAATTTGCGTTCCGGAGACATCGAGAAAGGCCCGTGTCGGGTACAACGGTGAACCAAAGCAAGTTTTTTAAGCACTTCCTGTCATCCGATTTTAACAAATTATACACCAATCGATAGCTAAGGGTGGTAACCACTTATGCTAGTTTTTCCCGGTCGTGATTTAAACAATTAGCGGGTAAGAATAATTAAAAAAGTTTGTGTTCCGGAGACATAGAGAAAGGACCGGGTCGGGTGTTACGGTGGACAAAAGCAAGTTTTTTAAGCACTTCCGGTCATCCGATTTTAACAAATTATGCACCAATCGATAGCTTAGGGTAGCAACCACTTATGCTACTTTTGCCCGGTCGAAATTCAAACAATTATTTCATTTGTGTTCCTGTCCGGTGTAAGTATTTGCGATAAATTATCGAAGTTCGTCGTGATATACACAAAATCACAAATCACATTGTCCAACAATTATGTTGTTGCACTATTAAAAAAACAAAAGCTTTATTATTCCAGCTTGCAAACTTGAGCACCGAAACTCAGTGGATATTTATGTCGACAACTTGAAATTTGGAATCAAATACGCAGGAGTTAAGATAAAGATGAAAATCTCGTTTTTCACTATGTACACCAACGGAAAAAATGATCTGTTATGGTAGGATCCGAACCCACGACCTTCTGCTTGCCGGGCCATAACAGGTCATTTTTTTCGTTGGTGCACATTTATATCTTCATCTTTATGTTTTTGTAATTGATCAGTACCTTTGTGTTCTCTGTTAAATGTATAAACGGGATGATATGTATACATTACCCTGCCAAACGTCAGAAAATCCTATTTCATTGGTTATGAAATTATGACGAGGACTCGATTAATTAATAAATCTTCTATTTGATGCCGCTTTATCATGACGCTAGGCGACACTGGACGCTGGCACCTTCAAATATTTAAAACTCCACTGCAGATTTGTATTTAAAAAAATATAAACAATACTTAAAGAAACTTTCTAAACCTTATCCATTGGTTTGTACACCGTTGTACCCGACACGGTCCTTTCTTCATGTCACCCACTTCAGCATAAGTGGTTGCCACCCTAAGCTATCGATTGGTGTATAACTTGTTAAAATTGGATGACAGGAAATGCTTAAAAAACTTGTTTTGGTTCACCGTTGTACCAGACATGGTCCTTTCTTTATGTCTCCGGAGCACAAACTTTGTTAATTATTCTTGCCTGGTAATTGTTTGAATCTTGTCCGGGCAAAACTAGCATAAGTGGCTGCCACCCTTAGCTATCGATTGGTGCATAATTTGTTAAAATAGGATGACCGGAAGTGCTTAAAAAACTTGCTTTGGTTCACCGTTGTACCCGACACGGGCCTTTCTCGATGTCTCCGGAACGCAAACTTTGCTAATTATTCTCGCCTGCTAATTGTTGGAATCTCGACCGGGCAAAACTAGCATAAGTGGTTGCCACCCTAAGCTATCGATTGGTGTATAATTTGTTAAAATCGGATGACAGGAAGTGCTTAAAAAACTTGCTTTGGTTCACCGTTGTACCCGACATGGTCCTTTCTTTATGTCTCCGGAACACAAACTTCTTTAGTTATTCTTACCCGCCAATTGTTTGAATCGCGAGCGGGCAAAACTAGCATAAGTGGTTGCCACCCTTAGCTATCGATTGGTGCATAATTTGTTAAAATCGGATAACCGGATGTGCTTAAAAAACTTGCTTTTGTCCACCGTAACACCCGACCCGGTCCTTTTTCTATGTCTCCGGAACACAAACTTTGTTAATTATTCTTGCCTGCTAATTGTTTGAATCTTGTCCGGGCAAAACTAGCATAAGTGGCTGCCACCCTTAGCTATCGATTGGTGCATAATGTGTTAAAATCGGATGACAGGAAGTACTTAAAAACTTGCTTTTGTCCACCGTAACACCCGACCCGGTCCTTTCTCTATGTCTCCGGAACACAAACTTCTTCAGTTATTCTTACCCGCCAATTGTTTGAATCGCGAGCGGGCAAAACTAGCATAAGTGGTTGCCACCCTTAGCTATCGATTGGTGCATAACTTGTTAAAATCGGATAACCGGATGTGCTTAAAAAACTTGCTTTTGTCCACCGTAACACCCGACCCGGTCCTTTCTCTATGTCTCCGGAACGCAAACTTGGTTAATTATTCTCGCCCGCTAATTGTTGGAATCTCGACCGGGCAAAACTAGCATAAGTGGTTGCCACCCTAAGCTATCGATTGATGCATAATTTGTTAAAATCGGATGACAGGAAGTGCTTATTTTTTACGCTTTTGTTGATCGGTGTTCAAGGCATGCGGTTGCACTGTGTTGTCCAAATCCCCACGACGCTAGTATTGTTATTTTTTTTTTCAGGCGGTAATTGTTATAATATCGATCGGGCAAAACTATGGGGTGTGCATAAAGACTTGTGCTTTCGATTAATGTATTGCTCATTATGGTCGGTTAAGTCATAGCCGAGATATGATGCCGAAAACTTTACCAAATTGTCGAAAAAGTCAACTTTCATTCGTAATTTTATCACACTAATTATGATTTGATCGATCGGGCAAAACTCATGGGGTATCAGGACGTTATGAGCTTTAAAATGATGTATAATTTATTAAAATCGGTTGAAAAACAAACTTATTGCTAACTTTTATTGCTAACTTCCCCCGGGTTAATTGTCTCAACACTCACCATTGTTCTAAGGTGTCTGCTTCCTCTTCGGCCGCCGTTACGTCACTCGGTGGTGTCTGATATCCGGTAAGCCTAAATCCTCTTCTGTTCTGTCCGAACCTCAAGCTCTGTCTGAAGGAAGCCATCGCACGATCAACTGGACAGGAGAAACTCATTAGCGGTTATATCGGCACCGCGTCGTCTGACATAATATTGGTTCTGAAAGATGTTATGGACATCATATAGGATTTCGAATTTAGCGCCTCGCGTTAGCGTTACTCTCATATGTTTATTATTTATTACGCCAGCCCATCAAGCTGGCGATATTATGGCGGGAAGGGGGGCGCCGAGAATGATCGATTTCTGGTTTATTATAGGCAAGATTTTCGCGGTTAATTCATTTTATTCTGAAGGAGGGGGTTGGTAAAGCGTTTTAGGGGAGCGGGCGTGGATTTCTAATCTAATTTCTATGTAAACAGTTGTAATAATTAAGGGTGATGAGGTGTATAATGTTTCGTTAGGTAGTAATTATACTGTTGCTAAGTTAAGTTTTAGTTTTGATTAGATTTGGGTTTTTTTATTTAAAATCTGATGAAACTAGATGTTTGTAATATTATTCATGTGGTTACACAGTTTTTTTGCTTTTACCCAAAAAGAAAATGTTATACATCGCGCCTATTTAGGAATATGGTCGCTGATTTACTAAATTTAGTTGCCAAAACTGAATCTTTAGTTAATGCTTACGAGTACGTTGAGTGGTATTCGGACAATGTTTGCAGATGCAAATTTTTGTTGTATTAACGGACTGTTAGTAATCGTAAAATTTTTGTATTTAGGGGCCTCTTGAGATATCCCATCGAAGAGTATCAAAAATAATCAGATAGTATTAGAAAGTATATGTAGGAAATCGTCATTAAAACCTACGTTTCATAAAAAAGCTTTGTTTAATAAGCAAATAACTAAAATTATAAGACGTTATATAATTTCTGTGTTACACTAATGAATCTACACACGTCGCGCACGTTCGAAAACTTCTCGCGGTCTCTACTCTACTCTTTTAACTCTACTGAACCATTGATTTGAAATGAATTCATCTTAAGCCGCCTGCTTCTCCTTCCGGGTTGGACCGACTTCTTCCGAGTTTTTCCACATCCTCACCCGGCGATGAAGAATGGATCTCCATGGGATACAGATGTTGCACCGGTCGTCTTAATGTCGAACCATTTGGCATTTTAACTTCGTATGCTCTTACTTTATCGTCTTTTCCACGGTACAAATTAATAATCCTTCCTAGCTTCCATTGTAGCCTTGGTAAATTTTGATCGTGTACCAGGACTATCTCTCCTTTTTCAAACTGATGTGATTTAGACTGTTTTTTATTATATGCTGTTCGTAATTGCTGTAGATAGTCTCTTCGCCATATCTCCCAAAATTTGCTTGTTACTCTTTCTCTCTCTCTCCACTGCTTCAATACATCATTTTGTTTTATTTCTTTCGTTCCTATGTCGAAACTGAGTCCGGTATCTGAAGTTTCCAATAGGAAGTGTGATGGTGATAGATTCAGGAGATTGGTAGTATCGTCACTTACATAGGTTAGAGGTCGAGAATTGACCGTTGCTTCAACCTCTGTCAAAATTGTTTGCATTTCTTCTCTATCTATGAATGTCTTTCCAAGTGTTATTTTTAAGGCATCTTTTACTGTCTTCGCCATTCTTTCCCAGAAGCCGACCCACCATGCTGCTCGTTCAATGATGAAGCGCCATTGAATTCGATATTTCCTTGCAAGTTCTTGCACTTGGGTGCTCTCCAGCATTTTTGACAATTCTTTTAATTCATAAGCAGTTCGATGAAAAGTTTTTGCGTTATCTGAATATATGATATTTGGTACTCCTTTTCGGGAAATGAATCTACGGAGACCTCTTATACAACTTTCAGTCGTTAAATCCTGTACGAGTTCCAAATGTACAGCTCTGCTTGTAGCACATGTAAACAACATTATATAGGATTTTACTCTCTTGTTGTTAACATTGACGTATAAAGGACCAGCAAAATCCACACCTGTTACCTTGAATGGGTTCGCCATCGTCATACGTTCTTTCGGTAGCGGTGCAAATATTTCCTGTCCAGATTTACATTTCAGGCAATGACTAAGTGTTGACTTTATACGTTGTCGTCCTTGATTCTTGAATGATCCAATATCTTTTTCTAGTGTCTGCTAGTGTGGGGTTTACACCAAAATGAAGTATCTTGTCATGACTGTCCCAAATTATCTTTTCGGTAAGTGTTGATCGTTTTGGTAATAAGAGAGGATGTCTGGTTTCGTACGGCAATGGAGCTTCGTCTAATCTGAGTCCAAGTCTGATGACACCATCGCGTTCATGAATGGATTCAGTCTCAAAATTGATGATAACAGATCTAGTGGCTTTCGTTTGTTTAGGGTTTTCACCTCGTTTGGATACGTTATTCGTTGTACAAATTTTAACCAATAAACTTCGGCCTTCACCAATTCATTCGATTCTAATTCTCCTGTTACTTGTGCTCTTGCCTTTCTAGCGTTGTTGATGAATCTCATCACACATGCTGTAACTCGAAGAATCTTTTCCAATCTACTAAATTTGCCTATGTCAAAAATTGGCTCATGTTGCGTTGTGTATTCTTCGGACTGCAGAAGAAAACTTGTGACGTCATCGGAACATTCAAAATATTCATCAGTGGGCAATTCGTTATTGTTCTGATTCAACCAATTTGGACCATGTTGCCATACTTCGGATTCAACCAATACCTTCGCAGCAATTCCTCACGTGAGCAGATCTGCAGGATTCTGCTTTCCTGGGCAATGTCTCCAAGTACCGGGACTCAATCGGTGTATTTCATCTACTCGATTTTGGATGTATGGATTCCATTTCTGTGTTCTTCCTCGTATCCAATACAGCGTTATTTTGGAATCCGACCAAAAAGTTACGTCTTTGATTTTTAACGTCATATTATGTAAAATATAGTCTTGAAGCCTTGCTGCGCATAAAGCTGCTGTAAGTTCCAATCTTGGTAAACTTAATTCTTTGTTGCCTCCACGATCCATTGGCGCAATTCTATTTTTTGACATTAAGTATTGGCACTCGTTGGTGGATAGGCATTTAAGATAAGCAACTGCTCCGTATGCCTACAAACTGGCGTCGGCAAAGACATGTAATTCAACTTCATCCCCTCTCTTTTTAAGAATGCATCTGGGGACTCGCATTGCTGTTAGCCATTGTATTTCGTTATACCATTTTAACCACTCAGATTTGAAATGTCCCTCTAGGCAGTCTAGGCAGTCATCCCAGTTGAATTTTTCCTTCCAGATCTACTGTAGAAGTATTTTTGCTCTAATGGTGAATGGTCCAAGTATGCCTAATGGATCGAATATCTTCGCTATCGCTTGGAGAATATTGCGTTTCGTTACTGGCACGCCGTTTTCATCCTCCAGATCTGAGCTGATATTAACTCCTAATTCATCAGTGAGTGTGTCCCACAGGATACCTAGAACTTTCGTTTCTCTAGGTTCTTCTTTGAACCGTCGCGTCGTTGCATTGTAGTGTTGCTGGACAACCATTTTCGCAGGTTCATGCTTGCTGCTTGAAGAATCTGCGTGGACTGTTCAAACAGCTCGTTGGCTTCGTTCACGTCATCAACCGCTACAACCAAATCGTCGACGTAGAATGATTTCAGTAATTTCTCTGCCGTTGTTGGATAATTTTCTCGCTGATTTTCTAAATGTTTCCGTAGGGTCGCCGACAATAGGAACGGACTCGTTGTCACTCCGAAAGTTACACGTTTCATGCGATAAGTGACAAGCTCTGGCAAGTCAGCTGATGACATCAGATCATCAGGGACTGGGTCTGCATACCAGAGGAAACGGTGAGCGTCACGGTCTTCTTCTGCTAGCGCTATTTGAAGAAACGCATTTTCTATGTCCGCCACTAATCCGACTGATCCTATTCTAAAGTTCAATAAAATGCGTAACAAATCAGGGACCAAATTATCACCAGTATGTAAACGTTCGTTAAGGGATGGAAATCCCGGCGCGTGGGTAGACGCGTCGAACACTACCCGAATTTTCGTTGAGTCCTTATCATACCTATACACGGCGCGATGTGGCATGTAATAAGTTTGTTTTACGGTAATGTCAGTCAATACGCGTTCCGCACAATCGTTATTTAAATATTCGCGCACTACCCGATCATATTCGTTTAATTTTCTGTTTCGTAATAACTTTGAGCTTAAGCTTTTTACCCGCACTAATGCTCCCGTGTAATTATTGTGCAAATGTTCGTTACTTTTCCAAGGCAATGACACCTCATATCGTTCAGAGTTCCACGTTACTTTTGTAGTGTGCCCGGCTTCTCAGGTGATGAATTAAACAACGACACTTTACGTACGCACTAGGTTTATTTGAATATATATATAATGTTTGGAATTACAACGATGTAGCTCTTACTGTTCTAAAATTCTAACTCTAACTATTTAAGCTTGTGCTCTCTATTTATGTGATGAAAAGATATACATAGCACTTTCTTTGTTACGAATAAGCTGACATAAGACTAATGATTTTGGGTGCGAGTAACTGACTGTAAATATGTAACATTTTAACGGATACTTAATACTACATTGTATCTCGGTATGTAAACAGTCGTATGGTCACAGACCAGTAAATACATATAGAAATCTAAACAACTACATCAGGTTCGAAAACATATTATAAGGTACAATAATCTTATGAACTAATCAATTACATCAGATTTGAAGACATATTATAACGTACATTAATCTTATGAACTAATTAATATATTATAAATTGAGGATTCATTACACTTTGTCTTGTATGAACTTATCAGTAAAATTATTTGTTTGTTTTTCGTTCGCGTTTATACCGATCGTTTCTAGAGACCAAAAGTCTTTCAAGTCCACGTAATCTCTAGCTCTATTAATATCACTATCTCACCGCTGGCGCCAAATGTAGGAGGTCAAAATGGCGGGAACAGCCGCGACTCCCTAACATGGTAGCATTTTGGCCAAGCGCGGTTTAAGGGCTTTAATTACTGGTCAAAATTCTAATTCATCAAATCTCTTCCAATTTATTCGAAGGCAAAACTAACTGGGTTCTTTTTCTTGAACCTTGTGAACACATTTTCTGACTACTAACTGACGCGTTTAAGTATTTAACATTTAATAAGGGCTGATAAAGCAAGACTACTCAAATGAAACGAAACACTTATCAAAACAATAACATCTATTAACAATAATAATCAACAATCCCGTTTGATAGGTTACATAGAAAAATGAATGAAGCTTTGAACATATTGATGTTTAAATTAAACCTAGGAGTTGATTTAGACAGACACACTTTTAGCAGAAATATGAATAATTTAATTTTCAATGAAATGCGAGACGAGTTGAAAAGACTTACCAGGGATAAACTTAAGCGCCTAAGAACGCTCCACAAAAACGTGTACTTTACATGACGGTGGTTGAAATGAGAAGAGGGAAAAGATTTTGCTCCCTTGCCTAGGTCAACCCGAAGGCACGCAAGCATTTCTCCGTAGCCAATGACAACGCGTCAAATTTAAACTTATAAACACGCGGTCAAATCCTCAGTAAACCAGATGTTCAACTGAACAACACCAAAACTTTGACATTCTCGAACATTCTACCCCGTCTACATCGCGCTCAATTTGATCACATCCTAACAAATAAATAATGGGTTTCCGACCCATTACATTGGTATTGACTGCCGTTAAATCTTCTGTCAGTGTCTTCGTTTCACCCGTTACCAATTTCCAGTAATTGTCCGCCCCAACCAGAAGTGAAATGCCGCTTATGTTTCGTTGATCTACGTTATAATCTGCGAGATTGAAACTCGTTGAAAACTCGCGTATCGTTGGTTCCCGCAA
The DNA here is from genome assembly GCA_963971325.1 of Aphodius granarius. Taxonomy (NCBI): domain Eukaryota; kingdom Metazoa; phylum Arthropoda; class Insecta; order Coleoptera; family Scarabaeidae; genus Aphodius; species Aphodius granarius. The sequence continues at coordinate 16,200,619 of OZ020222.1, read as the reverse complement.
TGAAGGCGGTTACAATGTGTCAAAGCAAATTTCTGGTACCTCGACAACATTAATCGTTATGATCTGTTCGTTATACATGCTCTTTAAATTGATTTCTACTCGATTACATAATCTAGCAGGCGCACGAGTGGCTTTTCCGAAAGCTTGAATGGAAATTCTATGTGTACCAATCACGTGTAATCCCAATTTTCGTGATAGGCTTTCTTTCATAAACCTTAGTTGACTGCCACCATCCACTATTAGTCTAATCAGACCATCGTCGTTATTAATTATCAAATGTACACAAGCTGTTTGTAAATAAACATTATCCAATCGTCCGCTAGCCAAAAGATTGGTAGAAGTACCGTTCGTTCTTGTATGAGACGAGCTGGCGACGTTAGCGTTGTTATTTGCGTTTCTTTCGCTTGATGACGGTCTACGAGGATTACACAAAGAGGTTGCGTGCCTGCGTTTACATTTGTTGCATTGAATATTTATTTTACAAAACTTAGATGTTTGGTTTGGCTTAGTGCATAGAAAACAACGTCGATTTTGTTTTAAAATCTCCTTTCTTTCGTTAATCGTTAATGTTCCGCGGCAATAGGCCTCATCATGTGATTGCGACTTGCAAAATAAGCATCCGTTTACAGCTGTAAATAAACCGGCGGCGGTAAATTTGTCATCTCTGTTTCTCGACTTGTATGTGGCATTGCCACTCTTTTCGGCGTCCCTATGAAGCGCGGTACCCGCCTCGAAGTCGGCTAGATCGAGTGACTCTATTTCGTTCTTCAGAAACTGCAGTAAGGCGTTAATTTGTTTCTCGTAGTTGACATTATCGCTGGCGCGTTGTGAGTTATTGCTGGACCGATAGTGTTTCGTCTTCGGTCGACTTACTATTTATTTTTTCTTTATTGAACGACACGCGTAACTTATACGGCAAGGCTTTGAATACAGTTGATTTTGCCAAAAGGCCGTATTGTTCTTTCGAAATACCGAGCGTTGATAAGGACCGCACAAACGTTGAAGCCGCGTTATATAATTTTCGGAGCCCGTTTATGTCTCTTTCACTTTTTACCGGTGCGATTGATAAGAGTTTTTGCACGTAAATGTCTATTATGCGTTCCGGATTAGCATATTCCGCTTTTAACATATCAATCGCGTCTTCGTACGATGATCGACTCGTCGTTAAACCCGATATAGTCACCGCGGCGCGACCGGTAAGATACGATTTTAAGCTGATTCGACATCCATAGTTGAAAGCGCGAACTACACTGCGAATTTGCGAGTGTGGAGGGGCATGCTTTTCGTTCAAGAGTAGCGCGGGACAATCGCAGCGTGAATTCAAGCCGCGATTCGCGGCGCGAGTGTGGAGCCGCGCCTTTAGATACGCGAATTTCGCGCACTCGTTCAAATTCGCGTTTTCGTGGATCCCTGAAGAATATTGTACCCAAAACGCTGGCCAAGACGCGATGTCACCGTCAAGTTTAATTAATTCTGATTGGGGTAATCTCACCGAGTTTATCCTTGCGGAGATCCTCCATCGTTGCGTTGCGTTGTTTGATCGGTGCTCGTTGTCTCAGGTGCTTGAAGTGGTTGAGGTGTTGCAGGTACTGCTTCCTTTGTTCGTTGATACCTCTGCAATCGCGCTATCACTTCAACCGCTTGGTCGTTGTATTCCAGGATTTTCAAAAATTCTTCTTCCATTTGTTCTTCACTGATGGTTGGTGCCAATTTATCGTTGATGGTATCCAAATTCACTTTGATGGACCGCCTTTATACGCACAATCAACACTTCAATTTCATCCACGATATTATCTGCGACCGTTTGTTGTTTCATTAAATCTTTGGCACTATTTATTAGCTTCGTTAGTTGTGTTCGACACGTTTTTCGTAATGTAGAATCCATCGTTGTTTCGTGATTACACTCGTTATTTACTCGTTACACGTTTAGTTCGTTGTTTTTAGTTATTTACCGCGTTAAAGTTACAAAGCTTCCCGGGTTTCGGCACCAAAATGTAGGAAATCTTCATTAAAACCCACGTTTCATAAAAAAGCTTTGTTTAATAAGCAAATAACTAAAATTATGATAAGTTATATAATATCTGTGTTACACTAATGAATCTACACACGTCGCGCACGTTCGAAAACTTCTCTACTCTACTCTTTTAATGCTACTGAACTATTGATTTGAAAATGAATTCATCTTAAGCCGCCCGCTTCTCCTTCCGGGTTGGACCGACTTCTTCCGAGTTTTTCCACAGTATATAAACACAATCGTTTTCGGCGATTATTTAATAATATTAACACGCAATAAACATTTATTTCGAATAAAAATAGAAACATTTTTACTTAAAAATAAATAACAATAACAGAACCGAATATACAATGTACTCTTTCAAATTTGATTTATAATCTCTTTCGCTCTACGGATAACGGAGTTAAATTAGGTAAAGTCTCATTCCTGTTGTGTACCTCAAGTACGTTTTCGCTAATTTTAGAAAAACTTTGTTCCGAGAATGTCTAAAAAAAATTAAGTTAACCTCATTTTCACCGATTGCAGCGCCATCTGCAATGAAACGGATATCGCCATCTCATTTCACTTTTGCGTCCTACAAGTTTATTCAGGACACTTTTGTCATACCATGCACATTTCTCGAGATATTTAGGATTCTCAAGTTAAAAACGACCACCCGGTATAACTGTAAATAATTTAATTCACAAAAACTGGATGCAATAAAATAACAGATAGTCTGGACTATAAATATTTTAATTCACCTTGGCTTAGGTCAGGAATGTTGTATTTTATAACGATAAAGGATTTAATTCGCAAAAATCAGATGCAAGATGCAGGTGTTCGTTCTGAATGATAAACTTGTCCTAGGTCAGGAATGTTATATTTTATAAGTAGTAAGAATTTAATTCTCAAAAATGTTGTCTTAATAGTATTTTAGATCAGAAATATTGTATTTTAAACAAGTGAGAAGTTCTGAGGATTTATGAAAAATAATTATGCTTTCACCATAATCTGGTCACCCTACGTATACAGTTACATTTTTGGAATCTATGTACTTTATACACTTTTTAACAGAAATGCAAATTTTACCACTGTATAAAGATGTACTGTTTTTTTTTTGTAAAATTTGTCACAAACTGTGATCAGCGGCTGACTGATTTTCTCATGCTAATTACAAAAATTTCAGTAAAAACTGTCCGTCAAGCCACAGTTTTCTTTCAGAAATAGGTTCATATGGTAAAAAACAGTCTTGAAGCTATTTGTACCCTCTAGCTGTTCTGTTTTACTATGAAAATTAAGTATGCTTCTGTAGCTTCTTTTTTTGTAAACACACATTTTCGACATTGAAATAATCAAGATTCAAGCTTTTCATATACCTACATCGTGGATGATACCAACCCCTGGTGTTTTCAAATGGTCAATTCTTGACTATCTAAAATGATTGATGTTTATGTAGTGGTACAGGGTGAATTTGGCAATGTACATAACACGTAATGTCAATAAATAAAATACGTAATGTTAATAAAAGATTCATATATGTACCTATCTCCGAAAACCATGGACTCATAAAATTCCGTGTTACTTCAGTGTATGCTTTATTGTTGAAAATGTATGTTTTAGAACCAGTGCTACTGAAAATAGTATGTTTTATTGTTAATCGCTGTCACAATAGAATACTCTATACGGGGCCAATTGAAAACAATTAAGTAACCTATCATATCATTACATCTTGTTATCAAAAACTTTGACAAAAACTGTGAATATCCCCAAAATGATTGATATTTATGTAGTGGTAAATTAACTATACCACTACATAAATATCAATATGCAGGGTGAAACCGTAAATGTGTCACATTGTGAACATAGTAGATGTACTACGTTATAAGTTATAATATTACACAAGGAAAAAAATTTCCATCTTTCTGATACAAAAAAAAAATATTTGTTCATGATCATATTTGCCTTACATAACTAGAAACTGAAAGTGGAATTATTGTAACAGGTCTAGATTTGCAGATACAGCGATACTTTAAAAAACTGAGAAAACTGTATCAAAATCAGTTAACAAATACATAAATTCAAAGAATATGCCAAAGTACTCCTTTCAAGCTGTATTTTGATGAATCGATAAAAAGCCACCATTCAGAAGGATCGTGGGGAATATCAAACTCGTTCATAAGACCCTCAACATCGTGACATACACGCAAATATCTTCCCATTTTAAAATATGCTTCGAAAGGCTCCTTACACCTCGGCGAAAAGATTCCATTCCTGTAGCCTAGAACCCAATAACTCGGCGTTTTCTTTTGATAAACCTAAGTCTTTAACCAAATCATTCAGTTAGCAATGGTTTATAAGGGAGGTGTTCCTAAGACTTCAAAGGTGAATATTCACGACTTGCCTGAGTTGACAGTGATTTCAGACACTCTGTCCAATCAGGCAAGTTTCTTCAAACAGGCGAAATTTCTTGTGTCAAAAATCGATGATGATCAAGTGGATGGCGCACTTGGTAGAGGATGGTTCCTTTTCCGTACTATTTGTATGTGTCTCACTACATAACACATATGTAACAAAACTTATTTCGTGAATTTTTAATTTTCTTTGATCACTTTGATCACCAATATTTTAATGCACAGAATGTCTGTATAACTTGACTTGATAAAATCACACAAAAAACTTGTTGATTCGTAATATTTTGAACAATCTGTTATGAGAACGTATGCACAGAAGGCTAATTCAAGCGAAATAATTTACTTCAAATAAAATGGATCTTAGACCTGTCAAAACACTTTGATGACTTGACCTATGAAAAGTGATGTTAGGTCAACAAATATATGTGATCCCTGATCTGGTTGTAGGACCCTTGTTCCATTGTGTTATTAACCGATTTTATGTTTAAATACATTTTATTGCATCACATTTCATTGGTCTTGGTATTACTATGTTGGTGATACTTATTGGCTTAAAAATTAAAAAGAAAAAAAAGTGCCGCAATATAGGTGTTCCATTAAAAACATAAGTTGTGTCACGCCCTTATGGGACATCTTGTACCTACAAGTAAAGGTAATTTTAAAAGGTATGATGCTCATAAAAAAAACAGTTGTATCACACCAATAAGAACATTTTTTGGCGTTTTATTACATTTATGCCGTTTCAAACAGTCCAGCAAACCAAAAAGAATTTTGTTATATTGTTGCTGTTTTGCTGTATTTACAAATAGACTTGTTACTGGATTCTCATTACTTGATTTCATTTAACTAATTAAAATACTGTATTAAACATTGATGAACGTCATATTATTATTTATGTTACGTTATAATTTATAAGTACTTCTTTTTGTTTCAGGTCGAAGTCTGGACTTCTGAAGTCAGCCTACCGAAGACGATGATGGCAATAACGAATATGCTGGTAAGTCATAAGATTATTATAATAAAAGAAAGGTCAACTTACATTTGCTCAGACGAGCTTTTCCTACCGGACTGTTCTCGAGCGATGCAGATGACACTGTAGTCAGGTCCTCGAAGTTGATTATGATCAAACTTATGTCATCCACCTCGCTTCTGATGGGCGCTATCACCTCCGAGCTTAGGAACTTTGAACCTGTAAATGATTACCGAATTTAGCGATAGCAATGAAATTCGAAGAGCTACGGTTGTTCGAAATAAAACGATACGTCGTCGTTTCGTTAGGTAATAAAGACAACCATGTGTATTTCATTGTCATCTTTTATTGAGCAGAAGGATTTCATATAAAGTACGATCTGAAAGCTAACATTTCTTTACTTTTTTAACAATTTCTTTACTTTCATATGTAGGTATTTCATTTAAATTTGATTGAGCAGTAAACGGTTTTTTTTCTTAATAATTTAGCAATATATGCGATAATTTAGATATTTTCGTAAAGACATTAAAACCCTACATTCCCTTATTTATTACACCACAACCAACTGTTTAAGGATACGATTTGCGGTCGTTTCAGTTTTCTGTTAATGTTTTATGTGTATAGCGGCGTATATTAAGATTAAGGGTACTGGCAGACGAGTGACTTTTGTGACTATCGAACCACAAAAGTCACTCGTCTGCCCAGTTCATATATTTCATTAGCTCTTATTCAACGTTATTAAGTGAACATTCAGAGTATCTGGCATCGCGACTGTCGGTCTGCAAAACGTCGCTCGTCTGATCGTACCTTAAGAGTTGTCGAATATAGAACTTATGGACTAATTTATTTGATTCATTTTATACACTAGCATGACAAGACTACAGATTACTATTTCTATAAACTAATGCAGTGATAAAGTTGTTAATAATAATCTTAATTATATACCCTTTGTGTTGTATAATATTCGTGCCACGTTTTGTTTGAAAAGATAATATTATTGTTTATTTTCTTAGGATGTGCTCATAATATGTATTTCAGGACCAACTACATTTAACAATACAATATTTATTAAACTGAAATAGTACTTGCTGCTAAATTGTTGATGCGTAATATTTCTTAAAAGTGTTTCGCACAAATTTAATGAAACTGAAAGTAGCGTGGTCATGTAAACAATGCATTCAGACCGTTATTTGAATTAACTACTGCGTCATCCATTTAATTAAATGATATTGTATTACAATGCAGTACAACACTAAGAAAAATCTTGCTAATCGATTTTATTGTCGCGTAAGGGTAGGCGCGCACTACGACTTTTTGTCGCACGATTTTTTAGTCGCAAAAATAGAGCGTGTTGTTTTGAATGGGAATACACGCATTTGCGACAGAAAAATCGTAGCGACAAAAAAGATGCAACCGGTTCTATTTTTCCACGACGCGATTGTCGCAGGCTAAAATGAAACCTTCACACAGGCATGAGCGTGCGCGCACCTGCTACTTTGTTATCGCGCTTCTGGCTAGACGTGCTAGTAGTAGTTCTTCCGATCAGTTGAAACGTGCTTACCAAAATGTCTGACGACGACGCAGTTGAAAGCGTTATAGATGCAGAAAAATTAATTACATTGATTGAACAAAGGCCAGCCTTGTTCAACTATAAATTAAAAGAATATTCCGACAGGAATTTAAAAGACAAACTTTGGGGTGAAGTGTGTGTTAATTTAATCCGGAATTGGGATGATCTATCAGGCACGGAGAAGTTAAAGAAAGGTATGTATGATATGCTTTTATTACATTATTATTTAGACATAATTCATTAACGGCTAATTCTTAAATTTTTTCGTATTGCCATGGTATTGAGCCTTGTGGACTTAGAAAATAATTTGCAAAATAATCTCGCACGTTTATACCACACGTATCCGCTCTAAGTCCCATTGGCTGCAGGCCTTCGAATGGACATTCGTAACCTTCTTCCTCCACTAGTATACCATCTTTTTTTCTGACAAAATTATGTAAAATGCAGCAAGCTTTTATAATTGAGTCAGCAAAGGGTAATTCCACATCTATTGGACGATGGAAAATACGCCATTTATTAGCTAATATTCCAAATGTGCATTCAACCATTCGACGTGCACGCGTTAATCTGTAATTATAAATTCTCTGTTTCATTGTCAGGTTTCTTCTTGGGTAAGGTCGCAAAATGTTTCGTGAAAGTGCAAATGCTTCATCTCCGACTATCATAAAAGGCATGGGTTTTCCGTCAGTATCCTGGGGCAGGTTTTGTGCGTTTGGAATATTCAATTGATTGGCATGCAATCTTCGTCCAAAATTTGATTTTTTGAATACATTAGAATCACTGTTTGCACCGTACGAACCCACGTCTATTGCAATAAAACAGTAGTCCGCGTCAACAACCCCAAGCAGTACTGTTGAGAAAAAATTCTTATAGTTATAAAACTCTGAACCGGTGGTAGCAGGTTTCTTCAATCGTATGTGTTTTCCATCCACAGCACCAATACAGTTCGGAAAATCGGTTCGGTCGTAAAACTGTTTGGCAGTTGTCCTCCATTCTTCTTCATTTTTTTCATGCATATAGAGTGGTTGTAAATATGTCCATAGTTGCTCACAAGTATCTTTAACTATTTCCCTGATCGTTGTTGTTCCGAGTAGATATTCAAAATGTAGCGAATTAAAACTATTGCCTGTGGCCAGATATCTGAAAAATAAACATATTTGAAAGAAGCAAAATAAGCTTTTATTTAAAATAATGCTTTTATTTAAAAATATGGAGATAAGAAATAAAACGTTATCTTATATAATATTTTATAAAATGTGCGTTCCATTTTAAAACAAAATTATTGCTAGATGTAATTTAAAGTAAAGTAACCAAATAACAAAAAAATAATTGCATATAAACATAAAATAATAAGCAATTGATATTTTGTATTGTAGGGAAAGAAGTCCAAAAGAAATGGAAAAATTTAAAAGACTGTTTTGCCAGAGAGCTGGCAATGCAACGCAATCCGCAGTCAGGACAAGCGGCAAAAAAAAGAAGAAAGTATATTTATTTTGAGTTGATGTTATTCCTTATGCCGTACCAGCAACAGAGACCAACATCAAGCAACATTGTGCCTTTCAATAGAGAGGACAATGTAGATATTGTAGATGAACAAACTGCTGGTCCGTCCGATTCACAGACTGAAGGAGGCAATCAGGAAGTTACTACTCCCATACGTCGCCCTACAAGGGCAAAAAATACCCCGAAGTCGTCAACAACACCCTACGAAACTTCGCTACTGAATATACTAAAGGCAAAACAGGAGGAAACAATTGGGGAAGACAAGCATTTTCTTTTAAGTCTGGACCCTATGTTGGAAAAACTGAATGAAGATCAAAAACACTACGCAAAAGTTGAAATCCTGAATGCGATGAGAAACGCCAGATATTATTGCCCTCAACCGTTTTTTCAACAGAACGTAAACACGATGCAACCAACACATATGGCTGCCACAACCCAATTCCAACCATTGCAGTCTCCAAATGCCACCTCCATGTCACAATACTATTCCCAATTTTCACCAGCTTCCACATCAAACAGTACAGATATCTCAAATCAGTAATAAACCTATGCTAATAAATACATAGAAAAAAAATAAGTGTTTTATTTAATAATATGTAGATACTTACCTAAGCGTCACCGATAATCGTTCCTCAGCAGGTATACACTTCCTGAATCTTGTATCTTGGTATGTTATTGTAGGTCCTATAATTTGAAGTAGTTCGTCGAAACTATTTTTGCTCATCCGATAATACTGAAAAAACTTCCGCGGATATTCTACTAAATCATGATAAATTTGGTAAAATTGCCCTTTAAGCAGTCTTTGACAAACAAGTGGGTGCACCCAATATTTTTTACGTCGTTTTCTAGCTCTCATTCGTAATAATAGAGCAATCACACAAGCGGACTCGACGAAATCCATTACGAACTGAAGACAAATCCGACTAAAATGTCGCCAAATGCGCGGTCTGTTTTAGTTTATGGCGATTGCGAGTTTTTAATCGCTGCGATAAAAAGTCGTAGTGCGCGCCTACCCTAACATTGTAATGTGTAATTTAAATTAAAAATGTTGTTTTTGTGGGAACATGGTGTGTAAACTGTTGGTATATATGAATGTAATGAATGTAATGATCCCCAAGTTTAAACCCATTCTCTAAAACTAGAAACAAGTGGTAATGGTGTTAAACCTGTACGTAATTGAAAAAGAATTTATCGCAAAATTGCTGAATACCCAATCAAGCGTTTCGGTCATAGTCATTTTGCTAAAATAATAAAAATAGTTATTAATAAAACAATATTATGATTTGATCCAGTTGCCATAACTACATGCAGTACGTTATGGGCTTTCTAAAGTGGTATAGCTCATTCAAATCGGTTGAATTTTTTTGTTGCTAACTTTTATCTAACTTCTCCCCGGTTTTTCAAGGGGATAATTTGCTAAAACTATCAGGATAAAAATTAAAACTTTAAGGTTAAATATTCAATGCACAAAATTTCCCTATGTTGTGTCTCTAAATCTAAGTGAGACATGCCAATGTCACTACTATTTTTTTTACTTCTTTTGCAGAATTTAAAATTATATGACATCCCCCATGACACATCCGGACGGCCATTGCGTGTCTTGCATTTATTTGACGGAATAGCGACAGGTAAATAGCGATATAAAACGGGTATTTTCAATGGCAGTAAACTAAACAGACTGAAAACTCGCGTATCGTTCGTTGCCGCAATGAAGGCGGTTTCAATGTGTCAAAGCAAATTTCTGGTACCTCGACAACATTAATCGTTATGATCTGTTCGTTATACATGCTCTTTAAATTGACTTCTACTCGATTACATAATCTAGCAGGCGCACGAGTGGCTTTTCCGAAAGCTTGAATGGAAATTCTATGTGTACCAATCACGTGTAATCCCAATTTTCGTGATAGGCTTTCTTTCATAAACGTTAGTTGACTGCCACCATCCAATACTAGTCTAATCAGACCATCGTCGTTATTAATTATCAAATGTGCACAAGCTGTTTGTAAATAAACATTATCCAATCGTCCGCTGGACAAAAGATTGGTAGAAGTACCGTTCGTTCTTGCATGAGACGAGCTGGCGACGTTAGCGTTGTTATTTGTGTTTCTTTCGCTTGAACAAGCTGGGGTAGCTTGTGTAGGGTTGAGTCACAAACACAGAGCATTTGTTAACTGGTTTATTGTAATGTTTTATCAACTATATATACAAAATCTATCCTAAAACTTATTCTAGAGGTTCTCAACAATTTACAAAGTGTAAAACAAAATACATAGGAAATATTTTAAACATGGTTACAAACTCTGAATCATTGATTGCTGATGGTACAATATTTGAGTGCAGTCGCACTAGTATCGGAATGTCTAGCCTAATTTCGTGTTATTTGCTGAGGTTGCAACTCAGCAAATTGTCGTTCACCTGTTTCTATGTATTAAGAATTCAATTTAACAATGAATTTAAAATCTTTAAATATTATTACTTAAGTTAATTGCTATTATATATTATGATATCAGGGAAGTTTGTAGGGTTAATCTTTATTATATGTAATAGTAAGAATAATAATAAAAATAAGAAAGAAAATTGTTTAATGAGATTAAACAAATTGCCCCGTCGGGAAAGATATCTATGTTAAATGTAACGTTTCCTAAACTATCACCACACATTTGAGTTCGCCAATAAGCACTGGTTAGGTTGCGTGGACCTCCGCGTAGAGAGGTTGTAGAGATCTTGACTCCTCGTCAATGGCTGCATGCTGACTCTGTATGTGGATCGTGCTGGTTGATGAGGCGGGATTCATATTGAACTGCCTTTGACGTGGGATTGGGCGCAGAGACATATCCTCATCCTTGTCGGTCAGTTCCCTTGGTTTCTTAAGTTGTCTTCGTAATAAACGGATGCCCAACCACAGTGGAATGCATAGGGCTAATATGGCGATTGTTGTTACGGTGCTAGTTACAGCACCATGCTGTCTGATGTTGTGCCACACTGTATCTGCTATTTGTTGATGTATTGCATTTTGCTCGTCCATAAGTTCTGCTAGGTTCTCGGAAACGGATTACACTGGTTCGTCCTCCATGACTGGTGACATCGGCTTCGGGGTGGTTCTTAACGTAAATTTTTCTGGCAGTGATACGGCTTTGTTGTAGCTGCCACGTATAGTAAGACTGTCATCTTTAGTTTTGATGATGCAGTCTTCTGTAATTTGGATGATTCCGACCTTATCCAGTTGAACATCCTCCCTCATTCCATTGCAGATGACGGCGATTTTTTGCGGGCTAGTGGAGATGAATCGGGGACACTTGTTTTCATCAAGTGCGGTTGATCTTCTGTATTCTTCATCCGCCATTTCAAAGTATAATTGGTTGTTGTAGTCTACTGCAATTATGTTGTTTGGAATATCGAATACCCAGTAAGATCCATTTTGTATTTTAAGTGGTATTGTGGTGACCTTGACGACGTCAAATACGGCGATCTCTGCCATCGGAAAAAAGGTTTGAATTCGAATAATATCATCTTTGTGAATCACTCTAGTTTTGATAATCGATGTACGAATGTATATATTTGATGGAAGTTTTTTGTTGGCGTCGCTGATCATTTGATGAATATGTAATGGTGAAATCACTTCATACACGTTGTCATTTCCCAAATTTATGTTTAACAAATGAGTGTAGTGATGACATACTTCTGTTAGGACGTTGGTTGCGAGCTGATATGCGTTGAGTATGTGAATGTTGAGATCATGAAAATCGACTCTTGCAAACCACCCTTGATTCGCTCGAATAGCTTGAAGTCCTTGATTCAATTTTCCTCTAAATCTCTCGAGACGATCGTTGACGCGAGTTTCTGTCTTGTTGAAGGTTGATAATGCAGATAACACGAATCTAGTTTGATGGTTCGATGCCATGATGAGTTCTTTTTGGTTCTTCTCCAGGGATTCGATGTCGGTACAAACTTCGTCGTTGACACCAAATATTGAAGTCAGTAGTTTTCCAAACAGGCCTCTTTTTCGTCGATTCTTGATAACCGCGTTAATACCCTCTAGTATCCATTGTGCCTCACTCTGCTGTTCATGAAGACAACTTTTTCGCTTCCTTACATAGCTTCTCAAATTGCTTTACAGCCGTGGATGTGGAAGTTATGTCTTGTAAAATTTTTGTCCTGTTGAATTCTACATCTAACTTGAATATACCTCGCTGAATTTGTGCTTGACCAATGTGCTCAACATATAGTCCAGGAGTTGGATATTTTATTGTATAATTGGCTCCTGTTGAACTGGTGAATATTAGCATGATGCTATTATGAAGTACCACAACTTTGAAGAACCCTTTCTCAGTTGTACTCCATGAACTTGGTTTTCTTGGCGTTTTGTGACGGTAGCATCGCTTGCTGGGTGTGTTTCCAATACCTTTGCTCCCGCCTCCCATAATCCTCCGAAGTGGGGAGCTGCCGGCGGGGTGAAGTGCCATTGGGTGCCTTAGATTGCTGTGTAACCTTGTACTGTTGCAGATTTTGACGAACGTATGATTGGATGTTTTGTGTTATACGATAGAGATGAATTTTTTAAACTGTACTGTTCTTGATGTTTAGTCTCTTTACACAGTCGTTGTAATTGGTCTGGACTAGTTTTAAAAGAAATTGCTGTGGTGTATCTACCATCATTATCACGTTTCACAGTGCGTTCGTATTTTTCTCCGCATTTAATATCTTCTTCACTTAACGGTTTCTTGTTTTTGACTTCTTCAATCTTCCACAAATCTTCAATCTTTTTTCTTAGTGGTTTGCCTTCCTCAACTTTGCTCATAAGGCTGACGACTTGAATATCGTCTTCGTGTCGTTTCTTTATACTGCCTGAAAGAATCATCCTAGTTCCGTATTTTGTCCCAGAAGTCCATCTTCTGATTTTTCTAAGCCATTGAGTACAATCTTCCCATACTCTTTGGCACCGATGATTGCATCGATTGGACCGGGAATGTTGAACGTAGGATCAGCAAGGAGTTTGTTTTGGAAGGATTTGGTTACGGTGACATTTATTTTATCGTTCGGAAGGGAATGAGTTACTTTTGAAAGGATAAGGAACGTACTTGTGAAGGAAAAATTACTTGGGAATCGGGGTTGTATTTGTAGGTCAATTTTTGATTTGGATATTTTTGGATCTTCGCCGCCTAGTCCAGATACTTCTGCACGTATGCGCTGTTTTGGAACTCCTAACATTTGTGCTGCGTCTTCAGTAATGCAAGAGGCTTGTGATCCAGGGTCTATCAGTACTCGAAGATATTCTCCTTCTCCACTTGCTTTCTTGGTTTTGACTAGTGCTGTTGCTAATAGCACTGTTCCCGCTTGGATCCCCACATGACTTGATACTTTGGCTGCCGGTGTGCGTAGATCTTTCTTCGTATCGTGGTTGTGTGTCCATTGTTTGGATGATGTTGCAGATACGGACTTCTTGACGTCACGATGTAGTAAGGTATGATGCGGACAGTTACAAGTAGAGCAGTTGAAGGTACTCCAGCACTTGGTCGTACTGTCATGTTTTAGACAGTTTTCACAAAGATTGTTGAATTTTATGAATGAGGTTCGCTCATTCACTGATAACGATTTAAACTCTTGGCAACTGTGTATTTGGTGTTCTTCTTTACAGTACTTGCAGGCGATTGATCTTTCACTGGGTTTTCGGTTTTTAAACGTCATACTCGCTTTGGATTCATCTATGGCTTCCAGTGATTGAAATAGTTTTCTTAAAAACTGAATTAATTCTTCATAGTCTTGGATCTCGTTCGGGTTCTTGAGGGACTGCTCGTACATCTTGTTTGTCTCTGGATCCCATTTTCTGACCACGATGCGACTAATCAGTGGTCCCCAGGTGTCCGTTGGAATGTTTAGGTTATGAATGGCTTGTAGACATTCACATGTTGTATCATGTAAGTATTTTATCTTCTCACATGATTTGTATTGAAATGATGGAATGTCGAGTATTTTGTCTATTAGTTTTGACAAAATAAGACGGTTGTTTTGGTATCTGTTTTGTAAAAGATCCCATGCTGTTTGGTAGTTGGCATCCGATATTGATGTGTTGTACAATTCGGCTAGCCTCTCCTTCCAGATGCGTCTTGAGGTACTGCATCTTCTCTGCATTGGTTAATGATGCATTTATATGGACTATCTTCTTGAACAGGTCATGAAATGTTGTCCATTTGTCGTAGGACCCATTGAAAACTGGAATCCTAATTTGCGGTAGTTGAATGGTGTGGCGCGACATGCCGTTTGCCATCGATGTAGGGTTGTCTTGAATTGCTTCATCCAGCTTCTCGATGACTTCATCGTATGCTGTGGCGGCTTTCTTGAATACCTCTTCGGTAAAGTATTCGTCGTCATGTTGATCTTCGTAGATCAGAATTTCTTCGTTTAATTCAGATTGCGTGAACTGCTCCTGAAGTCTTTGTTTCAGTGTTTCGTAGCGCATCTTGCTTTTTTGTTGTGGTAATTCTGCCTTGATTTGAGCAATTACTTCCAACAAATTCTCCATCTTGATTGATTGTTTCTTCTTTCGGTACATCTGATTGTTGTCCTGGACTTCTTCCTTGATGTGGCTCGAAGTTCCTTCCCCGGTTGATGAGTCTTGCTTACGGCATTCGTTCAAGTATTTTTGTGTTTCCTGAACTTGCCGTTTCAGTTTTTCGAAATAGTTTTGTGCGAAATAGGCATGAGTTGGGTCTTCAATGTCGGTAAGCTTCACATGAATCGCCTGAATCTCAGCCCAGTAATTATCAAGCTGCTTTTGGTGGTTTTGTAGGTATAGTTCTGTCTTCCGTGTCGGTGAATCCTTCTTCAAGTTTGTGGTGAATTTCTTTAGTTGTTGTCCCAGTTCATCCTGCTGGCGGGCATAGGTATCCAGTTCCTCGGACATGATGATTCCTTAAACTGCTTGGTTGAGTTTGCTTTTTGAATTTGAGAATTTAATTGAGTTGAATATGGATGCGACCGTAACTTTTCCGGGACGCGATCCGAATTTATCCCTTTCGACTTGTACGAAGAGACTTATTACCCGCTCGCGATGAATGATCTGTGTCTGTTTGTTGGTTTTAAAGGAAACTGTTGGAATGTGCTGTCGAGAGCAGCCTCACTCTCAAATTTGTAGGCTTGGGCCACGGCACGGTAAGGTATGGATGATTATTGGAATTGTACTGCCGAGAGCAGCCTCACTCTCGAATTTGTAGGCTTGGACCACAGCACGGAAGGGTTCGACGGACCATGAACAAGCTGGGGTAGCATGTGTAGGGTTGAGTCACAAACACAGAGCATTTGTTAACTGGTTTATTGTAATGTTTTATCAACTATATATACAAAATCTATCCTAAAACTTATTCTAGAGGTTCTCAACAATTAACAAAGTGTAAAACAAAATACATAGGAAATATTTTAAACATGTTTACAAACTATGAATCATTGATTGCTGATGGTACAATATTTGAGTGCAGTCGCACTAGTATCGGAATGTCTAGCCTAATTTCCTGTTATTTGCTGAGGTTGCAACTCAGCAAATTGTCGTTCACCTGTTTCTATGTATTAAGAATTCAATTTAACAATGAATTTAATAACTTTAAATATTATTACTTAAGTTAATTGCTATATATTATGATATCAGGGAAGTTTGTAGGGTTAATCTTTATTATATGTAATAGTAAGAATAATAATAAAAATAAGAAAGAAAATTGTTTAATGAGATTAAACACGCTTGATGACGGTCTACGAGGATCACACAAAGCGGTTGCGTGCGTTTACATTTGTTGCATTGATTATTTATTTTACAAAACTTAGATGTATGGTTTGGCTTAGTGCATCGAAAACAACGTCGATTTTGTTTTAAAATCTCCTTTTTTTTCGTTAATCGTTAATGTTCCGCGGCAATAGGCCTCATCATGTGATTGCGACTTGCAAAATAAGCATCCGTGTACAGGTGTAAATAAACCGGCGGCGGTAAATTTGTCATCTCTGTTTCTCGACTTGTATGTGGCATTACCACTCTTTTCGGCGTCCCTATGAAGCCCGGTACCCGCCTCGAAGTCGGCTAGACTCTATTTCGTTCTTCAGAAACTGCAGTAAGACGTTAATTTGTTTCTCGTAGTTGACATTATCGCTGGTGCGTTGTGAGTTACTGCTGACCGATAGTGTTTCGTATTCGGTCGACTTACTAATTAATTTTTCTTTATTGAACGACACGCGTAACTTATACGGCAAGGCTTTGAATACAGTTGATTTTGCCAAAAGGCCGTATTGTTCTTTCGAAATACCGAGCGTTGATAAGGACCGCACAAACGTTGAAGCCGCGTTATATAATTTTCGGAGCCCGTTTATGTCTCTTTCACTTTTTAACGGTGCGATTGATAAGAGTTTTTGCACGTAAATGTCTTATGCGTTCCGGATTAGCATATTCCGCTTTTAACATATCAATCGCGTCTTCGTACGATGATTGACTCGTCGTTAAACCCGATATAGTCACCGCGGCGCGACCGGTAAGATACGATTTTAAGCTGATTCGACATCCATAGTTGAAAGCGCGAACTACACTGCGAATTTGCGAGTGTGGAGGGGCATGCTTTTCGTTCGAGAGTAGCGCGGGACAATCGCAGCGTGAATTCAAGCCGCGATTCGCGGCGCGAGTGTGGAGCCGCGCCTTTAGATACGCGAATTTCGCGCACTCGTTCAAATTCGCGTTTTCGTGGATCCCTGAAGAATATTGTTCCCAAAACGTTGGCCAAGACGCGATGTCACCGTCAAATTTAATTAATTCTGATTGGGGTAATCTCACCGAGTTTATTCCTTGCGGAGATCCTCCATCGTTGCGTTGCGTTGTTTGATCGGTGCTCGTTGTCTCAGGTGCTTGAAGTGGTTGAGGTGCTGCAGGTACTGCTTCCTTTGTTCGTTGATACCTCTGCAATCGCGCTATCACTTCAACCGCTTGGTCGTTGTATTCCAGGATTTTCAAACATTCTTCTTCCATTTGTTCTTCACTGATGGTTGGCGCCAATTTATCGTTGATGGTATCCAAATTCACTTGGACCGCCTTTATACGCGCAATCAACACTTCAATTTCATCCACGATATTATCTGCGACCGTTTGTTGTTTCATTAAATCTTTGGCACTATTTATTAGCTTCGTTAGTTGTGTTCGACACGTTTTTCGTAATGTAAAATCCATCGTTGTTTCGTGATTACACTCGTTATTTACTCGTTACACGTTTAGTTCGTTGTTTTTAGTTATTTACCGCGTTAAAGTTACAAAGCTTCCCGGGTTTAAAACCCACGTTTCTTAAAAAAGCTTTGTTTAATAAGCAAATAACTAAAATTATAATACGTTATATAATATCTGTGTTACACTAATGAATCTACACACGTCGCGCACGTTCGAAAACTTCTCGCGGTCTCTACTCTACTTTTTTAATTCTACTGAACTATTTATTTGAAAATAAATTCATCTTAAGCCGCCCGCTTCTCCTTCCGGGTTGGACCGACTTCTTCCGAGTTTTTCCACAGTATATAAACACAATCGTTTTCGGCGATTATTTAATAATATTAACACGCAATAAACATTTATTTCGAATAAAAATAGAATCATTTTTACTTAAAAATAAATAACAATAACAGAACCGAATATACAATGTACTCTTTCAAATTTGATTTATAATCTCTTTCGCTCTACGGATAACGGAGTTAAATTAGGTAAAAATCTCATTCCTGTTGTGTACCTCAAGTACGTTTTCGCTAATTTTAGAAAAACTTTGTTCCGAGAATGTCTAAAAAATGAAGTTAACCTCATTTTCACCGATTGCAGCGCCATCTGCAATGAAACGGATATCGCCATCTCATTTCACTTTTGCGTCCTACAAGTTTATTCAGGACACTTTTGTCATACCATGCACATTTCTCGAGATATTTAGGATTCTCAAGTTAAAAACGACTACCCGGTATAACTGTAAATAATTTAATTCACAAAAACTGGATGCAATAAAATAACAGATAGTCTGGACTATAAAGATTTTAATTCACCTTGGCTTAGGTCAGGAATGTTGTATTTTATAACGATAAAGGATTTAATTCGCAAAAATCAGATGCAAGATGCAGGTGTTCGTTCTGAATGATAAACTTGTCCTAGGTCAGGAATGTTATATTTTATAAGTAGTAAGAATTTAATTCTCAAAAATGTTGTCTTAATAGTATTTTAGATCAGAAATATTGTATTTTAAACAAGTGAGAAGGTCTGAGGATTTATGAAAAATAATTATGCTTTCACCATAATCTGGTCACCCTACGTATACAGTTACATTTTTGGAATCTATGTAGTTTATACACTTTTTAACAGAAATGCAAATTTTACCACTGTATAAAGATGTACTGTTTTTTTTTTTTTGTAAAATTTGTCACAAACTGTGATCAGCGGCTGACTGATTTTCTCATGCTAATTACAAAAATTTCAGTAAAAACGTCCGTCAAGCCACAGTTTTCTTTCAGAAATAGGTTCATATGGTAAAAAACAGTGTTGAAGCTATTTGTACCCTCTAGCTGTTCTGTTTTACTATGAAAATAAAGTATGCTTCTGTAGCTTCTTTTTTTTGTAAACACACATTTTCGACATTGAAATAATCAAAATTCAAGCTTTTCATATACCATATACATCGTGGATGATACCAAACCCTGTTGTTTTAAAATGGTCAATTCTTGACTATCTAAAATGATTGATGTTTATGTAGTGGTACAGAGTGAATTTGGCAATATACATAGCACGTAATGTCAATAAATAAAATACGTTATGTTAATAAAAGATTCATATATGTACCTATCTCCGAAAACCATGGACTCATAAAATTCCGTGTTACTTCAGTGTATGCTTTATTGTTGAAAATGTATGTTTTAGAACCAGTGCTACTGAAAATAGTACAATTAAGTAACCTATCATATCATTACATCTTGTTATCAAAAACTTTGACAAAAACTGTGAATATCCCCAAAATGATTGATATTTATGTAGTGGTAAATTAACTATACCACTACATAAATATCAATATACAGGGTGAAACCGTAAATGTGTCACATTGTGAACATAGTAGATGTACTACGTTATAAGTTATAATATTACACAAGGAAAAAAATTTCCATCTTTCTGATACAAAAAAAAAATATTTGTTCATGATCATATTTGCCTTACATAACTAGAAACTGAAAGTGGAATTATTGTAACATGTCGAGATTTGCAGATACAGCGATACTTTAAAAAACTGAGAAAACTGTATCAAAATCAGTTAACAAATACATAAATTCAAAGAATATGCCAAAGTACTCCTTTCAAGCTGTATTTTGATGAATCGATAAAAAGCCACCATTCAGAAGGATCGTGGGGAATATCCAACTCGTTCATAAGACCCTCAACATCGTGACATACACGCAAATATCTTCCCATTTTAAAATATGCTTCAAAAGGCTCGTTACACCTCGTGCGAAAAGATTCCTTTCCTGTAGCCTAGAACCCAATAACTCGGCGTTTTCTTTTGATAAACCTAAGTCTTTAACCAATTCATTCAGTTCGCAATGGTTTATAAGGGAGGTGTTCCATTAAAAACATAAGTTGTGTCACGCCCTTATGGGACATCTTGTACCTACAAGTAAAGGTAATTTTAAAAGGTATGATGCTCATAAAAAAAAACAGTTGTATCACACCAATAAGAAAACACCAATTTTTGCAATACATAAATATTATACAACTATGTATGTAATAGTTGGGTGCGGTTTATTCCGCTGCACCTAGGCCAGTCTTGGCCCTTTGCGCTTACCCATTTCATACTGTTTGATAACGACAACCAGAGGTGTTCAACTGGTTGCCGGCACCCACGGTTTAACGCCTCTTGCGAAGGGCGATGGGACGAGGATCTTCGGCTGATCCTGGATTTGAACCCAAGACTTCCTAGCAGGAGAGCAGCGCTCTACCGCTAGAGCCACTCGCACCCTATACACACCCTATACAACTATTTTTGGCGTTTTATTACATTTATGCCGTTTCAATCAGTCCAGCAAACCAAAAAGAATTTTGTTATATTGTTGCTGTTTTGCTGTTTTTACAAATAGACTTGTTACGGGATTCTCATTACTTGATTTCATTTAACTAATTAAAATACTGTATTAAACATTGATGAACGTCATATTATTATTTATGTTACGTTATAATTTATAAGTACTTCTTTTTGTTTCAGGTCGAAGTCTGGACTTTTGAAGTCAGCCTACCGAAGACGATGATGGCAATAACGAATATGCTGGTAAGTCATAAGATTATTATAATAAAAGAAAGGTCAACTTACATTTGCTCAGACGAGCTTTTCCTACCGGACTGTTCTCGAGCGATGCAGATGGCACTGTAGTCAGGTCCTCGAAGTTGATTATGATTAAACTTATGTCATCCACCTCGCTTCTGATGGGCGCTATCACCTCCGAGCATAGGAACTTTGAACCTGTAAATGATTACCGAATTTAGCGATAGCAATGAAATTCGAAGAGCTACGGCTGTTCGAAATAAAACGATATGTCGTCGTTTCGTTAGGTAATAAAGACAACCATGTGTATTTCATTGTCATCTTTTATTGAGCAGAAGGATTTCATATAAAGTATGATCTAAAAGCTAACATTTCTTTACTTTTTTTAACAATTTCTTTACTTTCATATGTAGGTATTTCATTTAAATTTGATTGAGCAGTAAACGTTTTTTTTTTCTTAATAATTTAGCAATATATGCGATAATTTAGATATTTTCGTAAAGACATTAAAACCCTACATTCCCTTATTTATTACACCACAACCAACTGTTTAAGGATACGATTTGCGGTCGTTTCAGTTTTCTGTTAATGTTTTATGTGAATAGCGGCGTATATTAAGATTAAGGGTACGGGCAGACGAGTGACTTTTGTGGTTCGATAGTCGTGCTGCAAGAAATAAAATTTAACAGTTTTAAATGCACTATCCGAATCAATTTGTCCAGTTCATATATTTCATTAGCTCTTATTCAACGTTATTAAGTGAACATTCAGAGTCTGTGAACATTCAGAGTATCTGGCATCGCGACTGTCGGGCTGCAAAACGTCGCTCGTCTGATCGTACCTTAAGAGTTGTCGAATGTAGAACTTATGGACTAATTTATTTGATTCATTTTATACACTAGCATGACAAGACTACAGATTACTATTTCGATAAACTAATGCAGTGATAAAGTTGTTAATAATAATCTTATTTATATACCCGTTGTGTTGTATAATATTCGTGCCACGTTTTGTTTGAAAAGTTTTTTGTTGTTTATTTTCTTAGGATGTGCTCATAATAATCGGAGAGAAGATAGCCATAAAAGATATCCATAACTTTTTTTGTCAATCGATAGAGCTATTCAAGTAGTATACCCCAGAGTTTTGCCCACAAAAAATATCGATTAGTAGAAAAATTGATTTAATTACCAGCGCGTCATCTAAAACAGCTCATAGTGTCTTCAAATAGAATTGCAAGTAACGCCATCCGCCGATACCGTCGAACATCGGGGATAACAAATTCGGAATCTACATGAAATTCTGCATCTAGTAATAGTATCAATACGACACTACCCTTATGGTTACAACCCCTCTTACATAAGTTAAGCGGTAAATTGGTGTGCGGCTTATTGAGTGGGATATATCAATGTTTATAACAATTGCGAAAGTTGATGCATAATTTTGATTAGTACGTCAAATTGTAGGTAATTAATAGGGACTATCCTGAAAAGGTCGGAGTTTTGCCCACTCAATAACACCCCTTAAATGATAATAATGTTGACTTACCCCATAACAAGGAATTGGACAGCAGACAGATAAAATGTTTTAATAACTTTTGTAAATATTCTTGCATAACTTTGCTTTATTCGTCAAATTGTAGGTAATTCATAGGGGTAACTACCCTGAAAGGTCGGAGTTTTGCCCACTCAGTAACACCCCTAAAATGACAATAATATTGGCCTACCCCATAACAAGGAATACGACGGCAGACAGATAAAATGTTTAATAACTTTTGTAAATATTCTTGCATAACTTTGCTTTATACGTCAAATTGTAGGGAATTAATAGAAGTAACTACCCTCGAAAGCTCGAAGTTATGCTCACTCGATAACACACCTTGAATGATCATAATGTGGACCTACTGCATAACAAAGAAGCCATCGCCATACTGATAAAAACACTAATAACTCCTGTAAATGTGCTTGCATAACTTTGAGTCATACGTCAAATTGTAGGTAATTAATAGAGCTAGCCATCCTGGTATGCTCAGAGTTATGCTCACTCGATAACACCTTTTAACTGACCCTGATGTGCATCTAAAATGTCATATGCTATGAGCCGGTCGGGAGAGACATCTGCGAGTAAAACAGCGGATGGTGTCCTCAAATATTCGTACAAAAAAGTTATGGATACACTTTATGGTCATCTCCCGGCTACTTAAAGGGTGTTATCGAGTGATCATAGCTCTATGGATATCTTTTATGGTCGTCTCCCTACCGGCCCATTGCATATGGTATATTACGTGTCCATGATGGTTATTTAAGGGGTGTGATCGAGTGAGCATAACTCTGAGCATAACAGAATGGCTAGCCCTATTACCTACAATTTGACGTATGACTCAAAGTTATGCAAGAACATTAATAGAAGTTATTAATGTTTTTATCAGTGTGGCGGTGGCTTCTTTGTTATGCAATATGTTCAAATTATGATCATTTAAGGTTTGTTATCGAGTGAGCATAACTCCGAGCTTGCCAGAGTAGCTACCCCTATTAATTACCTATAATTTGTTGTACGAATCAAAGTTATGAAAGAATATTTATCAAAGTTATTAATGGTTTTATTTATCTGCCCGTGCATTCCTTCTTATTGGATAGGTCCACATTATGATCATTTAAGGTGTGTTATCGAGCGAGCATAACTCCGAGGTTTCCAGGGTAGCTACCCCTATTAATTACCTACAATTTAACATACAAAACAAAGTTATGCATGAATATTTACAAGAGTTTATTAAACATTTTATCTGTCTGCCGTCGTATTCCTTGTTATGGGGTAGGCCAACATTATTGTCATTTTAGGGGTGTTATTGAGTGGGCAAAACTCCGACTTTTTCAGGGTAGTTATCCCTATGAATTACCTACAATTGGACGTATAAAGCAAAGTTATGCAAGAATATTTACAAAAGTTATTAAACATTTTATCTGTCTGCCGTCGTATTCCTTGTTATGGGGTAGTCCAACATTATTGTCATTTTAGGGGTGTTATTGAGTGGGCAAAACTCCGACCTTTTCAGGGTAGTTAGCCCTATGAACTACCTACAATTTGACGTATAAAGCAAAGTTATGTAAGAATATTTACAAAAGTTATTAAACATTTTATCTGTCTGCCGTCGTATTCCTTGTTATGGGGTAGGCCAACATTATTGTCATTTTAGGGATGTTATTGAGTGGGCAAAACTCCGACCTTTTCAGGGTAGTTGCCCCTATGAATTACCTACAATTTGACGTATAAAGCAAAGTTATGCAAGAATATTTACAAAAGTTATTAAACATTTTATCTGCCTGCCGTCGTATTCCTTGTTATGGGGTAGTCCAACATTATTGTCATTTTAGGGTGTTATTGAGTGGGAAAAACTCCGACCTTTTCAGGGTAGTTACCCCTATGAACTACCTACAATTTGACGTATAAAGCAAAGTTATGCAAGAATATTTACAAAAGTTATTAAACATTTTATCTGTCTGCCGTCGTATTCCTTGTTATCGGGTAGGCCAACATTATTGTCATTTTAGGGGTGTTATTGAGTGGGTAAAACTCCGACCTTTTCAGGGTAGTTGCCCCTATGAATTACCTACAATTTGATGTATAAAGCAAAGTTATGCAAGAATATTTACAAAAGTTATTACACATTTTATCTGTCTGCCGTCGTATTCCTTGTTATGGGGTAGGCCAACATTATTGTCATTTTAGGGGTGTTATTGAGTGGGCAAAACTCCGACCTTTTCCGGGTAGTTACCCCTATAAATTACCTACAATTTGACGTATAAAGCAAAGTTATGCATCAACTTTCGCAATTGTTATAAACATTTATATAACCCACTTGATAAGCCGCACACCAATTTACCGCTTTACTTATGTAAGAGGGGTTGTAACCATAAGGGTAGTGTCGTATAGATACCATTACTAGATGCAGAATTTCATGTAGATTCCGAATTTGTTATCCCCGATGTTCTACGGTATCGGCGGATGGCGTTATTTGCAATTCTATTTGAGAACACCATGAGTTGATTTAGATGACGCGCTGGTAATTAAATCAATTTTTTTGCTAAACCGTCCGTTATTTTTGGTGGGCAAAACTCTGGGGTATACTACTTGAATAGCTCTATCGATTGACATATGTTTCATTAAGAAATCCGAACAAAAAAAGTTATGGCTATCTTCTCCTCGGTCTCATAATATGTATTACAGAACCTACTATATTTAACAATACTATATTTATTAAACTGAAATAGTACTTGCTGCTAAATTGTTGATGCGTAATATTTCTTAAAAGTGTTTCGCACAAATTTAATGAAACTGAAAGTAGCGTGGTCATGTAAACAATGCATTCAGACCGTTATTTGAATAAACTACTGCGTCATCCATTTAATTAAATGATATTGTATTACAATGCAGTACAACACTAAGAAAAATCTTGCTAATCGATTTTATTGTCGCGTAACATTGTAATGTGTAATTTAAATTAAAAATGTTGTTTTTGTGGGAACATGGTGTGTAAACTGTTGGTATATATGAATGTAATGAATGTAATGATCCCCAAGTTTAAACCCATTCTCTAAAACTAGAAACAAGTGGTAATGGTGTTAAACCTGTACGTAATTGAAAAAGAATTTATCGCAAAATTGCTGAATACCCAATCAAGCGTTTCGGTCATAGTCATTTTGCTAAAATAATAAAAATAGTTATTAATAAAACAATATTATGATTTGATCCAGTTGCCATAACTACATGCAGTACGTTATGGGCTTTCTAAAGTGGTATAGCTCATTCAAATCGGTTGAATTTTTTTTGTTGCTAACTTTTATCTAACTTCTCCCCGGTTTTTCAAGGGGATAATTTGCTAAAACTATCAGGATAAAAATTAAAACTTTAAGGTTAAATATTCAATGCACAAAATTTCCCTATGTTGTGTCTCTAAATCTAAGTGAGACATGCCAATGTCACTACTATTTTTTTTACTTCTTTTGCAGATTTTAAAATTATATGACATCCCCCATGACACATCCGGACGGCCATTGCGTGTCTTGCATTTATTTGACGGAATAGCGACAGGTAAATAGCGATATAAAACGGGTATTTTCAATGGCAGTAAACTAAACAGACTGAAAACTCGCGTATCGTTCGTTCCCGCAATGAAGGCGGTTTCAATGTGTCAAAGCAAATTTCTGGTACCTCGACAACATTAATCGTTATGATCTGTTCGTTATACATGCTCTTTAAATTGACTTCTACTCGATTACATAATCTAGCAGGCGCACGAGTGGCTTTTCCGAAAGCTTGAATGGAAATTCTATGTGTACCAATCACGTGTAATCCCAATTTTCGTGATAGGCTTTCTTTCATAAACGTTAGTTGACTGCCACCATCCAATACTAGTCTAATCAGACCATCGTCGTTATTAATTATCAAATGTGCACAAGCTGTTTGTAAATAAACATTATCCAATCGTCCGCTAGACAAAAGATTGGTAGAAGTACCGTTCGTTCTTGCATGAGACGAGCTGGCGACGTTAGCGTTGTTATTTGTGTTTCTTTCGCTTGAACAAGCTGGGGTAGCTTGTGTAGGGTTGAGTCACAAACACAGAGCATTTGTTAACTGGTTTATTGTAATGTTTTATCAACTATATATACAAAATCTATCCTAAAACTTATTCTAGAGGTTCTCAACAATTTACAAAGTGTAAAACAAAATACATAGGAAATATTTTAAACATGGTTACAAACTCTGAATCATTGATTGCTGATGGTACAATATTTGAGTGCAGTCGCACTAGTATCGGAATGTCTAGCCTAATTTCGTGTTATTTGCTGAGGTTGCAACTCAGCAAATTGTCGTTCACCTGTTTCTATGTATTAAGAATTCAATTTAACAATGAATTTAAAATCTTTAAATATTATTACTTAAGTTAATTGCTATATATTATGATATCAGGGAAGTTTGTAGGGTTAATCTTTATTATATGTAATAGTAAGAATAATAATAAAAATAAGAAAGAAAATTGTTTAATGAGATTAAACAAATTGCCCCGTCGGGAAAGATATCTAAGTTAAATGTAACGTTTCCTAAACTATCACCACACATTTGAGTTCGCCAATAAGCACTGGTTAGGTTGCGTGGACCTCCGCGTAGAGAGGTTGTAGAGATCTTGACTCCTCGTCAATGGCTGCATGCTGACTCTGTATGTGGATCGTGCTGGTTGATGAGGCGGGATTCATATTGAACTGCCTTTGACGTGGGATTGGGCGCAGAGACATATCCTCATCCTTGTCGGTCAGTTCCCTTGGTTTCTTAAGTTGTCTTCGTAATAAACGGATGCCCAACCACAGTGGAATGCATAGGGCTAATATGGCGATTGTTGTTACGGTGCTAGTTACAGCACCATGCTGTCTGATGTTGTGCCACACTGTATCTGCTATTTGTTGATGTATTGCATTTTGCTCGTCCATAAGTTCTGCTAGGTTCTCGGAAACGGATTACACTGGTTCGTCCTCCATGACTGGTGACATCGGCTTCGGGGTGGTTCTTAACGTAAATTTTTCTGGCAGTGATACGGCTTTGTTGTAGCTGCCACGTATAGTAAGACTGTCATCTTTAGTTTTGATGATGCAGTCTTCTGTAATTTGGATGATTCCGACCTTATCCAGTTGAACATCCTCCCTCATTCCATTGCAGATGACGGCGATTTTTTGCGGGCTAGTGGAGATGAATAGCCAGGTGTTGATCATATATAGCTGCTTCCAAATCACAGAGTGAAGTTTCATCTCGACTATGTGGCAACCATTCTGTTCTTGTCGGTTATACAATTGATTTATAATGCAATTGTTGTTGGTTTCAATGTTCTTTACGGTTGTCGGGGACACTTGTTTTCATCAAGTGCGGTTGATCTTCTGTATTCTTCATCCGCCATTTCAAAGTATAATTGGTTGTTGTAGTCTACTGCAATTATGTTGTTTGGAATATCGAATACCCAGTAAGATCCATTTTGTATTTTAAGTGGTATTGTGGTGACCTTGACGACGTCAAATACGGCGATCTCTGCCATCGGAAAAAAGGTTTGAATTCGAATAATATCATCTTTGTGAATCACTCTAGTTTTGATAATCGATGTACGAATGTATATATTTGATGGAAGTTTTTTGTTGGCGTCGCTGATCATTTGATGAATATGTAATGGTGAAATCACTTCATACACGTTGTCATTTCCCAAATTTATGTTTAACAAATGAGTGTAGTGATGACATACTTCTGTTAGGACGTTGGTTGCGAGCTGATATGCGTTGAGTATGTGAATGTTGAGATCATGAAAATCGACTCTTGCAAACCACCCTTGATTCGCTCGAATAGCTTGAAGTTCTTGATTCAATTTTCCTCTAAATCTCTCGAGACGATCGTTGACGCGAGTTTCTGTCTTGTTGAAGGTTGATAATGCAGATAACACGAATCTAGTTTGATGGTTCGATGCCATGATGAGTTCTTTTTGGTTCTTCTCCAGGGATTCGATGTCGGTACAAACTTCGTCGTTGACACCAAATATTGAAGTCAGTAGTTTTCCAAACAGGCCTCTTTTTCGTCGATTCTTGATAACCGCGTTAATACCCTCTAGTATCCATTGTGCCTCACTCTGCTGTTCATGAAGACAACTTTTTCGCTTCCTTACATAGCTTCTCAAATTGCTTTACAGCCGTGGATGTGGAAGTTATGTCTTGTAAAGTTTTTGTCCTGTTGAATTCTACGTCTAACTTGAATATACCTCGCTGAATTTGTGCTTGACCAATGTGCTCAACATATAGTCCAGGAGTTGGATATTTTATTGTATAATTGGCTCCTGTTGAACTGGTGAATATTAGCATGATGCTATTATGAAGTACCACAACTTTGAAGAACCCTTTCTCAGTTGTACTCCATGAACTTGGTTTTCTTGGCGTTTTGTGACGGTAGCATCGCTTGCTGGGTGTGTTTCCAATACCTTTGCTCCCGCCTCCCATAATCCTCCGAAGTGGGGAGCTGCCGGCGGGGTGAAGTGCCATTGGGTGCCTTAGATTGCTGTGTAACCTTGTACTGTTGCAGATTTTGACGAACGTATGATTGGATGTTTTGTGTTATACGATAGAGATGAATTTTTTAAACTGTACTGTTCTTGATGTTTAGTCTCTTTACACAGTCGTTGTAATTGGTCTGGACTAGTTTTAAAAGAAATTGCTGTGGTGTATCTACCATCATTATCACGTTTCACAGTGCGTTCGTATTTTTCTCCGCATTTAATATCTTCTTCACTTAACGGTTTCTTGTTTTTGACTTCTTCAATCTTCCACAAATCTTCAATCTTTTTTCTTAGTGGTTTGCCTTCCTCAACTTTGCTCATAAGGCTGACGACTTGAATATCGTCTTCGTGTCGTTTCTTTATACTGCCTGAAAGAATCATCCTAGTTCCGTATTTTGTCCCAGAAGTCCATCTTCTGATTTTTCTAAGCCATTGAGTACAATCTTCCCATACTCTTTGGCACCGATGATTGCATCGATTGGACCGGGAATGTTGAACGTAGGATCAGCAAGGAGTTTGTTTTGGAAGGATTTGGTTACGGTGACATTTATTTTATCGTTCGGAAGGGAATGAGTTACTTTTGAAAGGATAAGGAACGTACTTGTGAAGGAAAAATTACTTGGGAATCGGGGTTGTATTTGTAGGTCAATTTTTGATTTGGATATTTTTGGATCTTCGCCGCCTAGTCCAGATACTTCTGCACGTATGCGCTGTTTTGGAACTCCTAACATTTGTGCTGCGTCTTCAGTAATGCAAGAGGCTTGTGATCCAGGGTCTATCAGTACTCGAAGATATTCTCCTTCTCCACTTGCTTTCTTGGTTTTGACTAGTGCTGTTGCTAATAGCACTGTTCCCGCTTGGATCCCCACATGACTTGATACTTTGGCTGCCGGTGTGCGTAGATCTTTCTTCGTATCGTGGTTGTGTGTCCATTGTTTGGATGATGTTGCAGATACGGACTTCTTGACGTCACGATGTAGTAAGGTATGATGCGGACAGTTACAAGTAGAGCAGTTGAAGGTACTCCAGCAGTTGGTCGTACTGTCATGTTTTAGACAGTTTTCACAAAGATTGTTGAATTTTATGAATGAGGTTCGCTCACTGATAACGATTTAAACTCTTGGCAACTGTGTATTTGGTGTTCTTCTTTACAGTACTTGTAGGCGATTGATCTTTCACTGGGTTTTCGGTTTTTAAACGTCATACTCGCTTTGGATTCATCTATGGCTTCCAGTGATTGAAATAGTTTGCTTAAAAACTGAATTAATTCTTCATAGTCTTGGATCTCGTTCGGGTTCTTGAGGGACTGCTCGTACATCTTGTTTGTCTCTGGATCCCATTTTCTGACCACGATGCGACTAATCAGTGGTCCCCAGGTGTCCGTTGGAATGTTTAGGTTATGAATGGCTTGTAGACATTCACATGTTGTATCATGTAAGTATTTTATCTTCTCACATGATTTGTATTGAAATGATGGAATGTCGAGTATTTTGTCTATTAGTTTTGACAAAATAAGACGGTTGTTTTGGTATCTGTTTTGTAAAAGATCCCATGCTGTTTGGTAGTTGGCATCCGATATTGATGTGTTGTACAATTCGGCTAGCCTCTCCTTCCAGATGCGTCTTGAGGTACTGCATCTTCTCTGCATTGGTTAATGATGCATTTATATGGACTATCTTCTTGAACAGGTCATGAAATGTTGTCCATTTGTCGTAGGACCCATTGAAAACTGGAATCCTAATTTGCGGTAGTTGAATGGTGTGGCGCGACATGCCGTTTGCCATCGATGTAGGGTTGTCTTGAATTGCTTCATCCAGCTTCTCGATGACTTCATCGTATGCTGTGGCGGCTTTCTTGAATACCTCTTCGGTAAAGTATTCGTCGTCATGTTGATCTTCGTAGATCAGAATTTCTTCGTTTAATTCAGATTGCGTGAACTGCTCCTGAAGTCTTTGTTTCAGTGTTTCGTAGCGCATCTTGCTTTTTTGTTGTGGTAATTCTGCCTTGATTTGAGCAATTACTTCCAACAAATTCTCCATCTTGATTGATTGTTTCTTCTTTCGGTACATCTGATTGTTGTCCTGGACTTCTTCCTTGATGTTGCTCGAAGTTCCTTCCCCGGTTGATGAGTCTTGCTTACGGCATTCGTTCAAGTATTTTTGTGTTTCTTGAACTTGCCGTTTCGATGATGATCTGTATCTTTTCTTAATTCTGCAATTTGTCTTCAGGAAAAAAAAAACAAGACAAATTGCCTGATTTGCAATGTGTGTATAACTTATTTCATCTATAGTTTGATTGTTAGAAATCAAACGTCATCATCAGATATGGTAATTCTTAGTGCACTGTTTTTGTGGTGGATTTTATTTTATCTGTCGCCATGTATTAGATAGGTTGTAGCTTTTTATATCTAAACTTTTAATGTGAATATTGTAGTTGATGATGATCTGTATCTTTTCTTAATTCTACAATTTGTCTTCAAGAAAAAAAAAAAACAAGACAAATTGCCTGATTTGCAATGTGTGTATAACTTATTTCATCTATAGTTTGATTGTTAGAAATCAAACGTCATCATCAGATATGGTAATTCTTAGTGCACTGTTTTTGTCGTGGATTTTATTTTATCTGTCGCCATTTATTAGATAGGTTGTAGCTTTTTATATCTAAACTTTTAATGTGAATGTCGTAGTTGATGATGATCTGTATCTTTTCTTAATTCTGTAATTTGTCTTCAAGAAAAAAAAAAACAAGACAAATTGCCTGATTTGCAATGTGTGTATAACTTATTTCATCTATAGTTTGATTGTTAGAAATCAAACGTCATCATCGGATATGGTAATTCTTAGTGCACAGTTTTTGTCGTGGATTTTATTTTATCTGTCGCCATGTATTAGATAGGTTGTAGCTTTTTAGATCTAAACTTTTAATGTGAATATCGTAGTTGATGATGATCTGTATCTTTTCTTAATTCTGCAATTTGTCTTCAAGAAAAAAAAAACAAGACAAATTGCCTGATTTGCAATGTGTGTATAACTTATTTCATCTATTGTTTGATTGTTAGAAATCAAACATCATCATCAAATATGGTAATTCTTAGTGCACTGTTTTTGTCGTGGATTTTATTTTATCTGTCGCCATGTATTAGATAGGTTGTAGCTTTTTATATCTAAACTTTTAGTGTGAATATCGTAGTTGATGATGATCTGTATCTTTTCTTAATTCTGCAATTTGTCTTCAAGAAAAAAAAAAACGAGACAAATTGCCTGATTTGCAATGTGTGTATAACTTATTTCATATATAGTTTGATTGTTAGAAATCAAACGTCATCATCAGATATGGTAATTCTTAGTGCACTATTTTTGTCGTGGATTTTATTTTATCTGTCGCCATGTATTAGATAGGTTGTAGCTTTTTATATCTAAACTTTTAATGTGAATATCGTAGTTGATGATGATCTGTATCTTTTCTTAATTCTGCAATTTGTCTTCAAGAAAAAGAAAAAAAAAAAACAAGACAAATTGCCTGATTTGCAATGTGTGTATAAGTTATTTCATCTATAGTTTGATTGTTAGAAATCAAACGTCATCATCAGATATGGTAATTCTTAGTGCACTGTTCTTGTCGTGGATTTTATTTTATCTGTCGCCATGTATTAGATAGGTTGTAGCTTTTTATATCTAAACTTTTAATGTGAATATCGTAGTTGATGATGATCTGTATCTTTTCTTAATTCTGCAAGTTGTCATCAAGAAAAAAAAAACAAGACAAGTTGCCTGATTTGCAATGTGTGTATAACTTATTTCATCTATAGTTTGATTGTTAGAAATCAAACGTCATCATCAGATATGGTAATTCTTAGTGCACTGTTTTTGTCGTGGATTTTATTTTATCTTTCGCCATGTATTAAATAGGTTGTAGCTTTTTATATCTAAACGTTTAATGTGAACATCGTAGTTGATGATGATCTGTATCTTTTCTTAATTCTGCAATTTGTCTTCAAGAAAAAAAAAAACAAGACAAATTGCCTGATTTGCAATGTGTGTATAACTTATTTCATCTATAGTTTGATTGTTAGAAATCAAACGTCATCATCAGATATGGTAATTCTTAGTGCACTGTTTTTGTCGTGGATTTTATTTTATCTGTCGCCATGTATTAGATAGGTTTGTTGCTATTTATATCTAAACTTTTAATGTGAATATTGTAGTTGATGATGATCTGTATCTTTTCTTAATTCTGCAATTTGTCTTCAAGAAAAAAAAAAAACAAGACAAATTGCCTGATTTGCAATGTGTGTATAACTTATTTCATCTATAGTTTGATTGTTAGAAATCAAACGTCATCATCAGATATGGTAATTCTTAGTGCACTGTTTTTGTCGTGGATTTTATTTTATCTTTCGCCATGTATTAGATAGGTTGTAGCTTTTTATATCTAAACTTTTAATGTGAACATCGTAGTTGATGATGATCTGTATCTTTTCTTAATTCTGCAATTTGTCTTCAAGAAAAAAAAAAAAAAAAAACAAGACAAATTGCCTGATTTGCAATGTGTGTATAACTTATTTCATCTATAGTTTGATTGTTAGAAATCAAACGTCATCATCAGATATGGTAATTCTTAGTGCACTGTTTTTGTCGTGGATTTTATTTTATCTGTCGCCATGTATTAGATAGGTTGTAGCTTTTTATATCTAAACTTTTAATGTGAATATCGTAGTTGATGATGATCTGTATCTTTTCTTAATTCTGCAATTTGTCTTCAAAAAAAAAAAAAAAAAAAAAAAAACAAGACAAATTGCCTGATTTGCAATGTGTGTATAACTTATTTCATCTATAGTTTGATTGTTAGAAATCAAACGTCATCATCAGATATGGTAATTCTTAGTGCACTGTATTTGTCGTGGATTTTATTTTATCTGTCGCCATGTATTAGATAGGTTGTAGCTTTTTATATCTAAACTTTTAATGTGAATATCGTAGTTGATGATGATCTGTATCTTTTCTTAATTCTGCAATTTGTCTTCAAGAAAAAAAAAAACAAGACAAGTTGCCTGATTTGCAATGTGTGTATAACTTATTTCATCTATAGTTTGATTGTTAGAAATCAAACGTCATCATCAGATATGGTAATTCTTAGTGCACTGTTTTTGTCGTGGATTTTATTTTATCTGTCGCCATGTA
This sequence comes from Aphodius granarius, assembly GCA_963971325.1. Classification (NCBI taxonomy): domain Eukaryota; kingdom Metazoa; phylum Arthropoda; class Insecta; order Coleoptera; family Scarabaeidae; genus Aphodius; species Aphodius granarius. The sequence continues at coordinate 16,166,625 of OZ020222.1, read as the reverse complement.
TTAGATAGGTTGTAGCTTTTTATATCTAAACTTTTAATGTGAATATCGTAGTTGATGATGATCTGTATCTTTTCTTAATTCTGCAATTTGTCTTCAAAAAAAAAAAAAAAAAAAACAAGACAAATTGCCTGATTTGCAATGTGTGTATAACTTATTTCATCTATAGTTTGATTGTTAGAAATCAAACGTCATCATCAGATATGGTAATTCTTAGTGCACTATTTTTGTCGTGGATTTTATTTTATCTGTCGCCATGTATTAGATAGGTTGTAGCTTTTTATATCTAAACTTTTAATGTGAATATCGTAGTTGATGATGATCTGTATCTTTTCTTAATTCTGCAATTTGTCTTCAAGAAAAAGAAAAAAAAAACAAGACAAATTGCCTGATTTGCAATGTGTGTATAACTTATTTCATCTATAGTTTGATTGTTAGAAATCAAACGTCATCATCAGATATGGTAATTCTTAGTGCACTGTTTTTGTCGTGGATTTTATTTTATCTGTCGCCATGTATTAGATAGGTTGTAGCTTTTTATATCTAAACTTTTAATGTGAATATCGTAGTTGATGATGATCTGTATCTTTTCTTAATTCTGCAATTTGTCTTCAAGAAAAAAAAAAACAAGACAAATTGCCTGATTTGCAATGTGTGTATAACTTATTTCATCTATAGTTTGATTGTTAGAAATCAAACGTCATCATCAGATATGGTAATTCTTAGTGCACTGTTTTTGTCGTGGATTTTATTTTATCGGTCGCCATGTATTAGATAGGTTGTAGCTTTTTATATCTAAACTTTTAATGTGAATATCGTAGTTGATGATGATCTGTATCTTTTCTTAATTCTGCAATTTGTCTTCAAAAAAAAGAAAAAAAAACAAGACAAATTGCCTGATTTGCAATGTGTGTATAACTTATTTCATATATAGTTTGATTGTTAGAAATCAAATGTCATCATCAGATATGGTAATTCTTAGTGCACTATTTTTGTCGTGGATTTTATTTTATCTGTCGCCATGTATTAGATAGGTTGTAGCTTTTTATATCTAAACTTTTAATGTGAATATCGTAGTTGATGATGATCTGTATCTTTTCTTAATTCTGCAATTTGTCTTCAAGAAAAAGAAAAAAAAAAAACAAGACAAATTGCCTGATTTGCAATGTGTGTATAAGTTATTTCATCTATAGTTTGATTGTTAGAAATCAAACATCATCATCAGATATGGTAATTCTTAGTGCACTGTTCTTGTCGTGGATTTTATTTTATCTGTCGCCATGTATTAGATAGGTTGTAGCTTTTTATATCTAAACTTTTAATGTGAATATCGTAGTTGATGATGATCTGTATCTTTTCTTAATTCTGCAAGTTGTCATCAAGAAAAAAAAAAAACAAGACAAGGTGCCTGATTTGCAATGTGTGTATAACTTATTTCATCTATAGTTTGATTGTTAGAAATCAAACGTCATCATCAGATATGGTAATTCTTAGTGCACTGTTTTTGTCGTGGATTTTATTTTATCTTTCGCCATGTATTAAATAGGTTGTAGCTTTTTATATCTAAACGTTTAATGTGAACATCGTAGTTGATGATGATCTGTATCTTTTCTTAATTCTGCAATTTGTCTTCAAGAAAAAAAAAACAAGACAAATTGCCTGATTTGCAATGTGTGTATAACTTATTTCATCTATAGTTTGATTGTTAGAAATCAAACGTCATCATCAGATATGGTAATTCTTAGTGCACTGTTTTTGTCGTGGATTTTATTTTATCTGTCGCCATGTATTAGATAGGTTTGTTGCTATTTATATCTAAACTTTTAATGTGAATATTGTAGTTGATGATGATCTGTATCTTTTCTTAATTCTGCAATTTGTCTTCAAGAAAAAAAAAAACAAGACAAATTGCCTGATTTGCAATGTGTGTATAACTTATTTCATCTATAGTTTGATTGTTAGAAATCAAACGTCATCATCAGATATGGTAATTCTTAGTGCACTGTTTTTGTCGTGGATTTTATTTTATCTTTCGCCATGTATTAGATACGTTGTAGCTTTTTATATCTAAACTTTTAATGTGAACATCGTAGTTGATGATGATCTGTATCTTTTCTTAATTCTGCAATTTGTCTTCAAGAAAAAAAAAAAAAAAAACAAGACAAATTGCCTGATTTGCAATGTGTGTATAACTTATTTCATCTATAGTTTGATTGTTAGAAATCAAACGTCATCATCAGATATGGTAATTCTTAGTGCACTGTATTTGTCGTGGATTTTATTTTATCTGTCGCCATGTATTAGATAGGTTGTAGCTTTTTATATCTAAACTTTTAATGTGAATATCGTAGTTGATGATGATCTGTATCTTTTCTTAATTCTGCAATTTGTCTTCAAGAAAAAAAAAAAACAAGACAAGTTGCCTGATTTGCAATGTGTGTATAACTTATTTCATCTATAGTTTGTTTGTTAGAAATCAAACGTCATCATCAGATATGGTAATTCTTAGTGCACTGTTTTTGTCGTGGATTTTATTTTATCTGCCGCCATGTATTAGATAGGTTGTAGCTTTTTATATCTAAACTTTTAATGTGAATATCGCAGTTGATGATGATCTGTATCTTTTCTTAATTCTGCAATTTGTCTTCAAGAAAAAAAAAAAAAAAAAAAAAAACAAGACAAATTGCCTGATTTGCAATGTGTCCTCCGCGTAGAGAGGTTGTAGAGATCTTGACTCCTCGTCAATGGCTGCATGCTGACTCTGTATGTGGATCGTGCTGGTTGATGATGCGGGATTCATATTGAACTGCCTTTGACGTGGGATTGGGCGCAGAGACATATCCTCATCCTTGTCGGTCAGTTCCCTTGGTTTCTTAAGTTGTCTTCGTAATAAACGGATGCCCAACCACAATGGAATGCATAGGGCTAATATGGTGATTGTTGTTACGGTGCTAGTTACAGCACCATGCTGTCTGATCTTGTGCCACACTGTATCTGTTATTTGTTGATGTATTGCATTTTGCTCGTCCATAAGTTCTGCTAGGTTCTCGGAAACGGATAACACTGGTTCGTCCTCCATGACTGGTGACATCGGCTTCGGGGTGGTTGTTAACGTAAATTCTTCTGGCAGTGATACGGCTTTGTTGTAGCTGCCAAGTATAGTAAGACTGTCATCTTTCTTAGGGGTGAGAATGTTCTGTTTAGTTTTGATGATGCAGTCTTCTGTAATTTGGATGATTCCGACCTTATCCAGTTGAACATCCTCCCTCATTCCATTGCAGATGACGGCAATTTTTTGCGGGCTAGTGGAGATGAATAGCCAAGTGTTGATCATGTATAGCTGCTTCCAAATCACAGAGTGAAGTTTCATCTCGACTATGTTGCAACCATTCTGTTCTTGTCGGTTATACAATTCATTTATAATGCAATTGTTGTTGGTTTCAATGTTCTTTACAGTTGTCGGGGAACAAAGACACTTGTTTTCATCAAGTGCAGTTGATCTTCTGTATTCTTCATCCGCCAGTTCAAAGTATAATTGGTTGTTGTAGTCTACTGCAATTATGTTGTTTGGAATATCGAATACCCAGTAAGATCCATTTTGTATTTTAAGTGGTATTGTGGTGACCTTGACGACGTCAAATTCGGCGATCTCTGCCATCGGAAAAAAGGTTTGAATTCGAATAATATCATCTTTGTGAATCACTCTAGTTTTGATAATCGATGTAAGAATGTATATATTTGATGGAAGTTTTTTGTTGGCGTCGCTGATCATTTGATGAATATGTGATGGTGAGATCACTTCATACACGTTGTCATTTCCCAAATTTATGTTCAACAAATGAGTGTAGTGATGACATACTTCTGTTAGGACGTTGGTTGCGAGCTGATATGCGTTGAGTATGTGAATGTTGAGATCATGAAAATCAACTCTTGCAAACCACCCTTGATTCGCTCGAATAGCTTGAAGTCCTTGATTCAGTTTTCTTCTAAATCTCTCGAGACGATCGTTGACGCGAGTTTCTGTCTTGTTGAAGGTTGATAGTGCAGATAACATGAATCTAGTTTGATGGTTCGATGCCATGATGAGTTCTTTTTGGTTCTTCTCCAGGGATTCGATGTCGGTATAAACTTCGTCGTTGACACCAAATATTGAAGTCAGTAGTTTTCCAAACAGGCCTCTTTTTCGTCGATTCTTGATAACCGCGTTAATACCCTCTAGTATCCATTGTGCCTCACTCTGTTGTTCATGAAGATGATGTAGAAAACTAGTGCATTGGGTAGATGATGACAACTTTTTCGATTCCTTACATAGCTTCTCAAATTGCTTTACAGCCGTGGATGTGGAATTTATGTCTTGTAAAATTTTTGTCCTGTTGAATTCTACATCTAACTTGAATATACCCCGCTGAATTTGTGCTTGACCAATGTGCTCAACATATAGTCCAGGAGTTGGATATTTTATTGTATAATTAGCTCCTGTTGAACTGGTGAAGATTAGTATCAATGCTATTATGAAGTACCACAACTTTGAAGAACCCTTTCTCAGTTGTACTCCATGAACTTGGTTTTCTTGGCGTTTTGTTACAGTAGCCTCGCTTGCTGGGCGTGTTTCCAATACCTTTGCTCCCGCCTCCCATAATCCTCCGAAGTGAGGAGCTGCCGGGGGGGTAAAGTGCCATTGGGTGCCTTGGATTGCTGTGTAACCTTGTAGTGTTGCAGAATTTGACGAACATATGATTGGATGTTTTGTGTTATACGATAGAGATGAATTTTTTAAACTGTACTGTTCTTGATGTTTAGTCTCTTTACACAGTCGTTGTAATTGGTCTGGACTAGTTTTAAAAGAAATTGCTGTGGTGTATCTACCATCATTATGCCGTTTCACAGTGCGTTCGTATTTTTCTCCGCATTTAATATCTTCTTCACTTAACGGTTTCTTGTTTTTGACTTCTTCAATCTTCCACAAATCTTCAATCTTTTTTCTTAGTGGTTTGCCTTCCTCAACTTTGCTCATAAGGCTGACGACTTGAATATCGTCTTCGTGTCGTTTCTTTATACTGCCTGAAAGAATCCATCCTAGTTCCGTATTTTGTCCCAGAAGTCCATCTTCTGATTTTTCTAAGCCATTGAGTACAATCTTCCCATACTCTTTGGCACCGATGATTGCGTCGATTGGACCGGGAATGTTGAACGTAGGATCAGCAAGAAGTTTGTTTTGGAAGGATTTGGTTACGGTGACATTTATTTTGTCGTTCGGAAGGGAATGAGTTACTTTTGAAAGGATAAGGAACGTACTTATGAAGGAAAAATCACTTGGGAATCGGGGTTGTATTTGTAGATCAATTTTTGATTTGGATATTTTTGGATCTTCGCCGCCTACTCCAGATACTTCTGCATGTATGCTCTGTTTTGGAACTCCTAACATTTGTGCTGCGTCTTCAGTAATGAAAGAGGCTTGTGATCCAGGGTCTATCAGTACTCGAAGATATTCTCCTTCTCCACTTGCTTTCTTGGTTTTGACTAGTGCTGTTGCTAATAGCACTGTTCCCTCTTGGATCCCCACATGACTTGACACTTTGGCTGCTGGTGAGCGTAGATCTTTCTTCGTCTCCTGGTTGTGTGTCCATTGTTTGGATGATGTTGCAGATGCGGCTGTCTTCTTGACGTCACGATGTAGTAACGTATGATGCGGATAGTTACAAGTAGAGCATTTGAAGGTACTCCAGCACTTGATCGTACTGTCATGTTTTAGACAGTTTTCACAAAGATTGTTGAATTTTATGAATGAAATTCGCTCATTCACTGATAGCGATTTAAACTCTTGGCAACTGTGTATTTGGTGTTCTTCTTTACAGTACTTGCAGACGATTGATCTTTCACTGGGTTTTCGGTTTTGAAACGTCGTACTCGCTTTGGATTCATCTATGGCTTCCAATGATTGAAATCGTTTTCTTAAGAACTGAATTAATTCTGCATAGTCTTGAATCTCGTTCGGGTTCTTGAGGGACTGCTCGTACATCTTGTTTGTCTCTGGATCCCATTTTCTGACCACAATGCGACTAATCAGCGGTCCCCAGGTGTCCGTTGGAATGTTTAGGTTTTGAATGGCTTGTAGACATTCACATGTTGTATCATGTAAGTATTTTATCTTCTCACATGATTCGTATTGAAATGATGGAATGTCGAGTATTTTGTCTATTAGTTTTGACAAAATAAGACGGTTGTTTTGGTATCTGTTTTGTAAAAGATCCCATGCAGTTTGGTAGTTGGCATCCGATATTGATAAGTGTTGTACAATTCGGCTAGCCTCTCCTTCCAGATGCGTCTTGAGGTACTGCATCTTCTCTGCATTGGTTAATGATGCATTTATATGGACTATCTTCTTGAACAGGTCATGAAATGTTGTCCATTTGTCGTAGGACCCATTGAAAACTGGAATCCTAATTTGCGGTAGTTGAATGGTGTGGCGCGACATGCCGTTTGCCATCGATGTAGGGTTGTCTTGAATTGCTTCATCCAGCTTCTCGATGACTTCATCGTATGCTGTGGCGGCTTTCTTGAATACCTCTTCGGTAAAGTATTCGTCGTCATGTTGATCTTCGTAGATCAGAATTTCTTCGTTTAATTCACAGATTGCGTCGAACTGTTTCTGAAGTCTTTGTTTCAGTGTTTCGTAGCGCATCTTACTTTTTTGTTGTGGTAATTCTGCCTTGATTTGAGCAATTACTTCCAACAAATTCTCCATCTTGATTGATTGTTTCTTCTTTCGGTACATTTGATTGTTGTCCTGGACTTCTTCCTTGATGTGGCTCGAAGTTCCTTCCCCGGTTGATGAGTCTTGCTTACGGCATTCGTTCAAGTATTTTTGTGTTTCTTGAACTTGCCGTTTCAGTATTTCGAAATAGTTTTGTGCGAAATAGGCATGAGTTGGGTCTTCAATGTCGGTAAGCTTCACATGAATCGCCTGAATCTCAGCCCAGTAATTATCAAGCTGCTTTTGGTGGTTTTGTAGGTATAGTTCTATCTTCCGTGTCGGTGAATCCTTCTTCAAGTTTGTGGTGAATTTCTTTAGTTGTTGTCCCAGTTCATCCTGCTGGCGGGCATAGGTATCCAGTTCCTCGGACATGATGATTCCTTGAACTGCTTGGTTGAGTTTGATTTGTATTTGAGAATTTAATTGAGTTGAATATATGGATGCGACCGTAACTTTTCCGGGACGCGATCCGAATTTATCCCTTTCGACTTGTGCGAAGAGTCTTATTACCCGCGCGCGATGGATGATCTGTGTCTGTTTGTTGGTTTCAACGGAAACTGTTGGGATGTGCTGTCGAGAGCAGCCTCACTCTCAAATTTGTAGGCTTGGGCCACAGCACGGTAAGGTATAGATGATTATTGGAATTGTACTGCCGAGAGCAGCCTCACTCTCGAGTTTGTAGGCTTGGACCACAGTACGGTAAAATTAGAAGGGATTTATTAGGATGTGCTGCCGAGAGCAGCCTCACTCTCGAATTTGTAGGCTTGGACCACAGCACGGAAGGGCTCGACGGACCATGAACAAGCTGGGGTAGCTTGTGTAGGGTTGAGTAACAAACACAGAGCATTTGTTAACTGGTTTATTGTAATGTATTATCAACTATATATACAAAATTTATCCTAAAACTTATTCTAGAGGTTCTCAACAATTAACAAAGTGTAAAACAAAATACATAGGAAATATTTTAAACATGTTTACAAACTCTGAATCATTGATTGCTGATGGTACAATATTTGAGTGCAGTCGCACTAGTATCGGAATGTCTAGCCTAATTTCCTGTTATTTGCTGAGGTTGCAACTCAGCAAATTGTCGTTCACCTGTTTCTATGTATTAAGAATTCAATTTAACAATGAAGTTAATAACTTTAAATATTATTACTTAAGTTAATTGCTATATATTATGATATCAGGGAAGTTTGTAGGGTTAATCTTTATTATATGTAATAGTAAGAATAATAATAAAAATAAGAAAGAAAATTGTTTAATGAGATTAAACAGTATAATGTTAGAATCAAACACAGATTCTTACTACAAATGATACATTTAATGACCGAATCCAGACTTTACAATAATACACGTGTTATCGTTACTAAACTATAACCGAGAGTGAGTCCCGTCTGCCGCATTCCTTCGAGGTTCCTTCCATCCTCGGTGTTACTGTTTATGTTTTATATCTCCAGACATAAACAGTGCATAGGGGCGCTCGTCTAGTGGGACGGTGTGCAGACGTATTTCTTACACTCGGCCATCCTGTTCTTGTGGGCTGTCCTCAGGCCACTAAATAGGAACAAAATCAAATAAGTAATTGAGAAATAATAATGCATGCAACATGCTTTTCCAGGTATACAACATACACAGCATCGGGCGAGAAAGCCCTCATATATTCAGCAGCTTTCGCTGTGGTCGAAAAGACCTTCGTACATACAACAGCTTTCGCTGCCGGAGAAGTAAACCTGTCGCACGCAATAATGTTCTTTCAAGCTAGTCATCACACGCAACACTCCCACACCAAACCGTCTATCCCTATTCAAGACTTCATATCGTAGAAACCGGCCATGATATCATAGTATTTAATGGTTCGTAATATTCGTCGACCTCCACAACTTGTCATGATGACCCTAAAATAAAGCGGTTAAATGGTTTCTCTTGGGCGACAACCCTCAAACCCCACAAATGTCTCTCGGGCAACAACCCTCAATTCCAACAAAACTTTTTTTTCTCGGGCATCAACCCTCAATATCAACAAAACATGTCTCTAGGGCAACAACCCTCAGTTCCAACAAAACATTTCACACGGGCAACAACCCTCAATATCAACAAAACATGTCTCTAGGGCAACAACCCTCAGTTCCAACAAAACATTTCACATGGGCAACAACCCTCAATATCAACAAAACATGTCTCTAGGGCAACAACCCTCAGTTCCAACAAAACATTTCACATGGGCAACAACCCTCAATATCAACAATACGAGTACCAGTACAGTGTATTTGAACGTATCTACTACAGCAATTATTTTTGGCACTCACAAGTTTGGATCGTGACCCAGGGCTTCAATTTTTCAACAGCCACTACTGTTCGCCTACGTCGGTGGCCCTCTCGAAGGTCCTCGACTTCGTAACGGTCATTGAAGAGTACTTTCCTTACGCGGAAAGGACCCTTAAATTTTGGCATTAACTTTCTGCTGCAGTTAGTGTTGGGTTCGCTTGATATCAGGACCAATACTAGTTCGCCTTCGCTGAAAGACCGTGCTTCACGTCTGGCCTTATCATAGCGCTCCTTCTGCTTTGCTTGATCGCGCGTGATATGTTCTTTAATTTTTGGTCGAAGTTCTGCCAAGTCGATCCTCTCCACTTGCTGCTCCACTTCTTGAAGTATATGTGACTCTGCCATCGGTCGCGGCTTATACCCAAGGAGTGCTTCAGATGGGGTGGATCCAATGCCCTTGTTGTATGCAGTATTCATCGCACCTTGGACTTGCTTGACATACGCGTCCCAGTTGGCACTATCACTTTCCACGCTCGACGTGGCCAATGCTTGTACAATAGTTCTGTTATACCGCTCACATTGTCCATTTGCTCTCGGGGTAGCAACCGCATTTAGCACGTGTTTTATTGCGTAAGTGTCACAAAAAGTTTTAAAGGTACGAGATGTAAACGCGGTTCCACGATCACTTATAATGCGTTTCGGAACACCGAACAAACACATGATCTCACGTAAGACCTTCACGACCGTTGAAACTTTGGTTGTCTTTACAGGTTCGATTGTCACAAATTTCGTAAACGCGTCCACGATAACGATTAAAAACTTGTTCCCTCTATGGCTTGTTTCAAATGGACCCACATGGTCGATGTGCAGGGTGTGAAAAGGAACCTCAGTCTTTTCGATGGGGTGGAGTTTTCCTTGTTTCTTACCAGGGCAATGTTTATAATATGAGCAGTTAAGACAAGCCTGAACGTATTTTGTTACTACTCGTCGCATTTTGGGGAACCAGTAATTTTGCTGTATCCTTCTCAGGGTGTTTTCGATCCCTGGATGACCTGCCTGGTCATGACAAAGTCTACAAATTTGCCAACGTGCTGGTTTGGGAACAACCCACAACTCCTTTCCATCGTCCATCTTTTTGAATACTCTTCCATCTTTCAGTTTGTACTCTTTGAAGTACATCTTTGTTTCCTTGTTGGTTTTTTCCGTCATGAGTATTTGGCGAATGCGTGATAGTTGTTCATCTTGTAGCTGCGCGCTCAATACCCAGTCACCCTCGGTGAGATCTATCTGATTAATTTCGGCGGCTGCATCATGTATTGGATACCGGCTAAGAGCGTCTACATGAGGCATCCTTGGTCCTGGACGATAACGCACTTCAAACGAAAATTCCTGCACGTCAAGCCACCACCTGGCGACTCTAGGAATGAGATCCTTTTTCGTGAAGGTTGTGCGTAGTGCACTACAGTCAGTAACTACTGTAAAACGCAGTCCAAGGAGATACACCCTAAAATGTTTCAAGGAGTGAACGACGGCCATTGTTTCCAATTCATACGAATGGTAGTGGCGTTGGTCTAATGTGGTCTGCTTGCTGTAATAGGCCACAACTCGTTGTCCGTCGTCGTGCATTTGCAGCAAAATTCCACTTAATCCGGTGGAACATGCATCCGTGTGCAGTTCAGTCGGTAGATTTGGGTCGAAAATCGCTAGTACAGGTTTGCTGCTTAGTAGTTCCTTAATGGTTTCGAAGGCATTTTCTTGTTCCATATCCCAGGTCCACGAGATATCCGACCGAGTTAGGCGTGTCAGTGGTTCCGCTACTCTAGCATAATTTTTCAGGAATTTGCGGAAATAACCTGATAAGCCTAAGAACTGTCGAATCTGCTTTACGTTCTCCGGTGGGCTCATGTTCATTACAGCCTCTACCTTTTTAGTGCCCGGTCGAACACCGTCTTGGTTAATTTCTCTGCCGAGGTAATCGATGGTTGATGAGAAGAATACACATTTCGAAATATTTAGAGTCAAGTTGTGTGAACGTAGAGCCTCTAACACTAAGTGTAATCGTCTTAATCCTTCCTCTTCATCAGGACATGGTATTATGATGTCATCGATGTATGGTTGTGCGATCTCGCTTATCGGTCTCAATACTTTGTTCATTAAGCGCTGAAACGTGGAGGGCGCATTTGATAGGCCAAAGGGCATTCGCAAAAATTCGTAGTGAGCATCCGGAGTAATAAATGCTGTCTTGGCAATGGAATCTTCGGCCACTGGTACCTGGTAAAATCCACTACTTAAATCGAGTGTAATAAAATATTTGTTTCCACCGAGACGGTCGATCTGATCGTCAATGAGCGGTAGGGGATATTTATCCTTGACAGTTATGGCGTTCAATCGTCGATAATCGATGCATAGTCTGTAACCGGATGTTTTCTTCTTGATTAATAACACAGGATTTGCGTATGGTGAGTTTGATTCGCGGATTATGCCATGACGCAGTAGTTCTTCTATCATATCCTTCAGGATATTTCTTTCAAAAGCCGCCATTCTATACGGTCGATATACAATGGGGTTGTCAGATGTACAATTGATTCGTATCTCTGCAGAGCTCGTTCTTCCTAACTCTGCTAGGGATGTTGATATTCTGTCCCTGAATTCGGCTAGCAAGTCTTCGCATTTTGATTTTACACCCTCGTTCACGTTACCGAAGTTTATCTCATAATTTAGCTCTGAGGTAAAACAATCCAATTGAGCGCACTCTACTACGTCTTCTAATGACCGGATTGACACCTTTGCGCCCACCTTGACCAGCATCACGTTAGGTAAATCCAGAAAATCTCGGCCGACAATACAATCGTGTATCATAAACTCGTCATCTACGACTATAACATGAACGCGCGCTTTAGCTTCGCCAATCCGGACCCATGTTATCATCCGGCCAGCACCCTTCACTCGTTCTCCAGTAAAACTACGCAGGGTATCGTAAGTGGTAATTTGATACTCTAACCCTAGTGCTTGGGCAATGGACCTACGCAGAAGTGTGTTCGAGCTACCTGTATCAACTAAGCACTTGACTTTCCGTTCTCCCACAAACGCGGTCATAATGTAGGGGTTGCTTTTAGTTTTATTGTCCAACTTTAGTTCGTTGACATCGTGGCGATTTTCGTCATTATTTTTCGTAGGAAATCGACTGGTTTTTAAATTTTTCTGAAATTGGTTCAGCCGTCTGCTATTTTGTTGTCGCGATTCATGTTGTGTTTGTTCGAGTTTACAATCTCGCGCGTAATGATTGCCCTTGCAATTAAAACATTCGAGATTTCTCGGGACAAATGGAACCGCTTTGATGTTATGTTGCTGCAGTGGGCGATGTGTGGAAGACAAAGTACTGGGCGAGTTCTGTTTTAAATTACAAGCACTCGTGAATTGCTGTCGATTTGCAGGGACGCCCGTGGCAGGTACGCGACCGAGGGTACTTAGATATGCAAAAAGATCATCTGTGTTCTGATACCGAGCACTTTTCGCTATGTTGACGATACTTTCGTCCGTAATCCCTCCTATGATGGCATCGACAAGGTATACCTCCGGTATGTTAACTTGTAATAGTTTTAATTTTGCCAATTTGTTGTAGCAATACACACTCAGGTCTTGCCCAGGATGCGTACAGTAAGTCGCCGCGTTCCATAACAATTTTGAAAACGGTAGTGGCTTCCGGAACTGTCGAGTTAGTGACTGTCTCATAGCGGCCCAATCGGTCGATAGTAGATCTTGCGAATCGTACCATCTCCTCGCCATGCCTTTTAATCTACTTGACACTAACCTGACAATAGCTGCGTCTGTCCACCCATAGGACTTTGCCAAATTATCGACACGTGCCGTCCAAGCTTCTACTAGCAGTTCGCTCCTTTGGGGATCGAATTCCGGAATCACCAACTCGTCTCCCATGGCAGGTTGTTGATATTGTAGTCGCTGTTGTGAACTCCGTTCTAAAGTTGACAGTCGCCGTCGTAGACGTTTAATTTCCCTTCTTGAATTTTCGCGGCTAGTCGCACTACTGTCACTTGACGAGTCTGAAGATGAACTCGATGATGAGCTCGGCGATCTTCGTCGTTCGCTTTGTCGCTTCCTTTTCTTATTTCCGCGTTTGCCCATGTTATTTCACTCGCGAAAATAAATGAACAAAAATTTAAGAGAAGATATTCGAGTTCTCACAGCACAACCCGTATTTCCTTTGTTCTAAAAACTTCGATTCTTGCGAGCCACTTTGAGTGTTTATTCTGATATTGTTTATGTTAACACCTTCACACAAAGAAGTTCTATGAGGACGCCAACAGACTCCACGCCGATAGCCGACACGTAGATATTGAAAGCGTAAAGTCACTCTTTGCACTACCACTAGTAAAAACTTTACACCGGCGTTTTGTGGTAATCCCACTTCTGATTTTGTTAGAATCAAACACAGATTCTTACTACAAATGATACATTTAATGACCGAATCCAGACTTTACAATAATACACGTGTTATCGTTACTAAACTATAACCGAGAGTGAGTCCCGTCTGCCGCATTCCTTCGAGGTTCCTTCCATCCTCGGTGTTACTGTTTATGTTTTATATCTCCAGACATAAACAGTGCATAGGGGCGCTCGTCTAGTGGGACGGTGTGCAGACGTATTTCTTACAATAACTTATTTCATCTATAGTTTGATTGTTAGAAATCAAACGTCATCATCAGATATGGTAATTCTTAGTGCACTGTTTTTGTCGTGGATTTTATTTTATCTGTCGCCATGTATTAGATAGGTTGTAGCTTTTTATATCTAAACTTTTAATGTGAATATCGTAGTTGATGATGATCTGTATCTTTTCTTAATTCTGCAATTTGTCTTCAAGAAAAAAAAAAAAAACAAGACGAATAGCCTGATTTGCAATGTGTGTATAAATTATTTCATCTATAGTTTGATTGTTAGAAATCAAACGTCATCATCAGATATGGTAATTCTTAGTGCACTGTTTTTGTCGTGGATTTTATTTTATCTGTCGCCATGTATTAGATAGGTTGTAGCTTTTTATATCTAAACTTTTAATGTGAATATCGTAGTTGATGATGATCTGTATCTTTTCTTAATTCTGCAATTTGTCTTCAAGAAAAAAAAAAACAAGACAAATAGCCTGATTTGCAATGTGTGTATAACTTATTTCATCTACAGTTTGATTGTTAGAAATCAAACGTCATCATCAGATATGGTAATTCTTAGTGCACTGTTTTTGTCGTGGATTTTATTTTATCTGTCGCCATGTATTAGATTGGTTGTAGCTTTTTATATCTAAACTTTTAATGTGAATATCGTAGTTGATGATGATCTGTATCTTTTCTTAATTCTGCAATTTGTCTTCAAAAAAAAAAAAAAAAAAAAAAACAAGACAAATTGCCTGATTTGCAATGTGTGTATAACTTATTTCATCTATAGTTTGATTGTTAGAAATCAAACGTCATCATCAGATATGGTAATTCTTAGTGCACTGTTTTTGTCGTGGATTTTATTTTATCTTTCGCCATGTATTAGATAGGTTGTAGCTTTTTATATCTAAACTTTTAATGTGAACATCGTAGTTGATGATGATCTGTATCTTTTCTTAATTCTGCAATTTGTCATCAAGAAAAAAAAACAAAACAAGTTGCCTGATTTGCAATGTGTGTATAATTTATTTCATCTATAGTTTGATTGTTAGAAATCAAACGTCATCATCAGATATGGTAATTCTTAGTGCACTGTTTTTGTCGTGGATTTTATTCTATCTGTCGCCATGTATTAGATAGGTTGTTGCTTTTTATATCTAAACTTTTAATGTGAATATCGTAGTTGATGATGATCTGTATCTTTTCTTAATTCTGCAATTTGTCTTCAAGAAAAAAAAAAACAAGACAAATTGCCTGATTTGCAATGTGTGTATAACTTATTTCATCTATAGTTTGATTGTTAGAAATCAAACGTCATCATCAGATATGGTAATTCTTAGTGCACTGTTTTTGTCGTGGATTTTATTTTATCTGTCGCCATGTATTAGATAGGTTGTAGCTTTTTATATCTAAACTTTTAATGTGAACATCGTAGTTGATGATGATCTGTATCTTTTCTTATTCTGCAATTTGTCTTCAAGAAAAAAAAAAAAAAAAAAAACAAGACAAATTGCCTGATTTGCAATGTGTGTATAACTTATTTCATCTATAGTTTGATTGTTAGAAATCAAACGTCATCATCAGATATGGTTATTCTTAGTGCACTGTTTTTGTCGTGGATTTTATTTTATCTGTCGCCATGTATTAGATAGGTTGTAGCTTTTTATATCTAAACTTTTAATGTGAATATCGTAGTTGATGATGATCTGTATCTTTTCTTAATTCTGCAATTTGTCATCAAGAAAAAAAAAACAAGACAAGTTGCCCGATTTGCAATGTGTGTATAACTTATTTCATCTATAGTTTGATTGTTAGAAATCAAACGTCATCATCAGATATGGTAATTCTTAGTGCACTGTTTTTGTCGTGGATTTTATTTTATCTGTCGCCATGTATTAGATAGGTTGTAGCTTTTTATATCTAAACTTTTAATGTGAATATCGTAGTTGATGATGATCTGTATCTTTTCTTAGTTCTACAATTTGTCTTAAAAAAAAAAACAAGACAAATTCCCTCATTTGCAATGTGTGTATAACTTATTTCATCTATAGTTTGATTGTTAGAAATCAAACGTCATCATCAGATATGGTAATTCTTAGTGCACTGTTTTTGTCGTGTATTTTATTTTATCTGTCGCCATGTATTAGATAGGTTGTAGCTTTTTATATCTAAACTTTTAATGTGAATATCGTAGTTGATGATGATCTGTATCTTTTCTTAATTCTGCAATTTGTCATCAAGAAAAAAAAACAAGACAAGTTGCCTGATTTGCAATGTGTGTATAACTTATTTCATCTATAGTTTGATTGTTAGAAATCAAACGTCATCATCAGATATGGTAATTCTTAGTGCACTGTTTTTGTCGTGGATTTTATTTTATATTTCGCCATGTATTAGATAGGTTGTAGCTTTTTATGTCTAAACTTTTAATGTGAACATCGTAGTTGATGATGATCTGTATCTTTTCTTAATTCTGCAATTTGTCTTCAAGAAAAAAAAAACAAGACAAATTGCCTGATTTGCAATGTGTGTATAACTTATTTCATCTATAGTTTGATTGTTAGAAATCAAACGTCATCATCAGATATGGTAATTCTTAGTGCACTGTTTTTGTCGTGGATTTTATTTTATATTTCGCCATGTATTAGATAGGTTGTAGCTTTTTATGTCTAAACTTTTAATGTGAACATCGTAGTTGATGATGATCTGTATCTTTTCTTAATTCTGCAATTTGTCTTCAAGAAAAAAAAAACAAGACAAATTGCCTGATTTGCAATGTGTGTATAACTTATTTCATCTATAGTTTGATTGTTAGAAATCAAACGTCATCATCAGATATGGTAATTCTTAGTGCACTGTTTTTGTCGTGGATTTTATTTTATCTGTCGCCATGTATTAGATAGGTTGTAGCTTTTAATATCTAAACTTTTAATGTGAATATCGTAGTTGATGATGATCTGTATCTTTTCTTAATTCTGCAATTTGTCTTCAAGAAAAAAAAAACAAGACAAATTGCCTGATTTGCAATGTGTGTATAACTTATTTCATCTATAGTTTGATTGTTAGAAATCAAACGTCATCATCAGATATGGTAATTCTTAGTGCACTGTTTTTGTCGTGGATTTTATTTTATCTGTTGCCATATATTAGATAGGTTGTAGCTTTTTATATCTAAACTTTTAATGTGAATATCGTAGTTGATGATGATCTGTATCTTTTCCTAATTCTGCAATTTGTCTTCAAGAAAAAAAAAAACAAGACAAATTGCCTGATTTGCAATGTGTGTATAACTTATTTCATCTATAGTTTGATTGTTAGAAATCAAACGTCATCATCAGATATGGTAATTCTTAGTGCACTGTTTTTGTCGTGGATTTTATTTTATCTGTCGCCATGTATTAGATAGGTTTGTTGCTATTTATATCTAAACTTTTAATGTGAATATCGTAGTTGATGATGATCTGTATCTTTTCTTAATTCTGCAATTTGTCTTCAAAAAAAAAAACTAGACAAATTGCCTGATTTGCAATGTGTGTATAACTTATTTCATCTATAGTTTGATTGTTAGAAATCAAACGTCATCATCAGATATGGTAATTCTTAGTGCACTGTTTTTGTCGTGGATTTTATTTTATCTGTCGCCATGTATTAGATAGGTTGTAGCTTTTTATATCTAAACTTTTAATGTGAATATCGTAGTTGATGATGATCTGTATCTTTTCTTAGTTCTACAATTTGTCTTAAAAAAAAAAAAAACAAGACAAATTCCCTGATTTGCAATGTGTGTATAACTTATTTCATCTATAGTTTGATTGTTAGAAATCAAACGTCATCATCAGATATGGTAATTCTTAGTGCACTGTTTTTGTCGTGGATTTTATTTTATCTGTCGCCATGTATTAGATAGGTTGTAGCTTTTTATATCTAAACTTTTAATGTGAATATCGTAGTTGATGATGATCTGTATCTTTTCTTAATTCTGCAATTTGTCTTCAAGAAAAAAAAAACAAGACAAATTGCCTGATTTGCAATGTGTGTATAACTTATTTCATCTATAGTATGATTGTTAGAAATCAAACGTCATCATCAGATATGGTAATTCTTAGTGCACTGTTTTTGTCGTGGATTTTATTTTATCTGTCGCCATGTATTAGATAGGTTGTAGCTTTTTATATCTAAACTTTTAATGTGAATATCGTAGTTGATGATGATCTGTATCTTTTCTTAATTCTGCAATTTGTCTTCAAGAAAAAAAAAAACAAGACAAGTTGCCTGATTTGCAATGTGTGTATAACTTATTTCATCTATAGTTTGATTGTTAGAAATCAAACGTCATCATCAGATATGGTAATTCTTAGTGCACTGTTTTTGTCGTGGATTTTATTTTATCTGTCGCCATGTATTAGATAGGTTGTAGCTTTTTATATCTAAACTTTTAATGTGAATATCGTAGTTGATGATGATCTGCATCTTTTCTTAATTCTGCAATTTGTCTTCAAAAAAAAAAAAAACAAGACGAATTGCCTGATTTGCAATGTGTGTATAACTTATTTCATCTATAGTTTGATTGTTAGAAATCAAACGTCATCATCAGATATGGTAATTCTTAGTGCACTGTTTTTGTCGTGTATTTTATTTTATCTGTCGCCATGTATTAGATAGGTTGTAGCTTTTTATATCTAAACTTTTAATGTGAATATCGTAGTTGATGATGATCTGTATCTTTTCTTAATTCTGCAATTTGTCATCAAGAAAAAAAAACAAGACAAGTTGCCTGATTTGCAATGTGTGTATAACTTATTTCATCTATAGTTTGATTGTTAGAAATCAAACGTCATCATCAGATATGGTAATTCTTAGTGCACTGTTTTTGTCGTGGATTTTATTTTATCTTTCGCCATGTATTAGATAGGTTGTAGCTTTTTATGTCTAAACTTTTAATGTGAACATCGTAGTTGATGATGATCTGTATCTTTTCTTAATTCTGCAATTTGTCTTCAAGAAAAAAAAAAACAAGACAAATTGCCTGATTTGCAATGTGTGTATAACTTATTTCATCTATAGTTTGATTGTTAGAAATCAAACGTCATCATCAGATATGGTAATTCTTAGTGCACTGTTTTTGTCGTGGATTTTATTTTATCTGTCGCCATGTATTAGATAGGTTGTAGCTTTTAATATCTAAACTTTTAATGTGAATATCGTAGTTGATGATGATCTGTATCTTTTCTTAATTCTGCAATTTGTCTTCAAGAAAAAAAAAACAAGACAAATTGCCTGATTTGCAATGTGTGTATAACTTATTTCATCTATAGTTTGATTGTTAGAAATCAAACGTCATCATCAGATATGGTAATTCTTAGTGCACTGTTTTTGTCGTGGATTTTATTTTATCTGTTGCCATATATTAGATAGGTTGTAGCTTTTTATATCTAAACTTTTAATGTGAATATCGTAGTTGATGATGATCTGTATCTTTTCCTAATTCTGCAATTTGTCTTCAAGAAAAAAAAAAAAACAAGACAAATTGCCTGATTTGCAATGTGTGTATAACTTATTTCATCTATAGTTTGATTGTTAGAAATCAAACGTCATCATCAGATATGGTAATTCTTAGTGCACTGTTTTTGTCGTGGATTTTATTTTATCTGTCGCCATGTATTAGATAGGTTTGTTGCTATTTATATCTAAACTTTTAATGTGAATATCGTAGTTGATGATGATCTGTATCTTTTCTTAATTCTGCAATTTGTCTTCAAAAAAAAAAAACTAGACAAATTGCCTGATTTGCAATGTGTGTATAACTTATTTCATCTATAGTTTGATTGTTAGAAATCAAACGTCATCATCAGATATGGTAATTCTTAGTGCACTGTTTTTGTCGTGGATTTTATTTTATCTGTCGCCATGTATTAGATAGGTTGTAGCTTTTTATATCTAAACTTTTAATGTGAATATCGTAGTTGATGATGATCTGTATCTTTTCTTAGTTCTACAATTTGTCTTAAAAAAAAAAAAACAAGACAAATTCCCTGATTTGCAATGTGTGTATAACTTATTTCATCTATAGTTTGATTGTTAGAAATCAAACGTCATCATCAGATATGGTAATTCTTAGTGCACTGTTTTTGTCGTGGATTTTATTTTATCTGTCGCCATGTATTAGATAGGTTGTAGCTTTTTATATCTAAACTTTTAATGTGAATATCGTAGTTGATGATGATCTGTATCTTTTCTTAATTCTGCAATTTGTCTTCAAGAAAAAAAAAACAAGACAAATTGCCTGATTTGCAATGTGTGTATAACTTATTTCATCTATAGTATGATTGTTAGAAATCAAACGTCATCATCAGATATGGTAATTCTTAGTGCACTGTTTTTGTCGTGGATTTTATTTTATCTGTCGCCATGTATTAGATAGGTTGTAGCTTTTTATATCTAAACTTTTAATGTGAATATCGTAGTTGATGATGATCTGTATCTTTTCTTAATTCTGCAATTTGTCTTCAAGAAAAAAAAAAAAACAAGACAAGTTGCCTGATTTGCAATGTGTGTATAACTTATTTCATCTATAGTTTGATTGTTAGAAATCAAACGTCATCATCAGATATGGTAATTCTTAGTGCACTGTTTTTGTCGTGGATTTTATTTTATCTGTCGCCATGTATTAGATAGGTTGTAGCTTTTTATATCTAAACTTTTAATGTGAATATCGTAGTTGATGATGATCTGCATCTTTTCTTAATTCTGCAATTTGTCTTCAAAAAAAAAAAACAAGACGAATTGCCTGATTTGCAATGTGTGTATAACTTATTTCATCTATAGTTTGATTGTTAGAAATCAAACGTCATCATCAGATATGGTAATTCTTAGTGCACTGTTTTTGTCGTGTATTTTATTTTATCTGTCGCCATGTATTAGATAGGTTGTAGCTTTTTATATCTAAACTTTTAATGTGAATATCGTAGTTGATGATGATCTGTATCTTTTCTTAATTCTGCAATTTGTCATCAAGAAAAAAAAACAAGACAAGTTGCCTGATTTGCAATGTGTGTATAACTTATTTCATCTATAGTTTGATTGTTAGAAATCAAACGTCATCATCAGATATGGTAATTCTTAGTGCACTGTTTTTGTCGTGGATTTTATTTTATCTTTCGCCATGTATTAGATAGGTTGTAGCTTTTTATGTCTAAACTTTTAATGTGAACATCGTAGTTGATGATGATCTGTATCTTTTCTTAATTCTGCAATTTGTCTTCAAGAAAAAAAAAAAACAAGACAAATTGCCTGATTTGCAATGTGTGTATAACTTATTTCATCTATAGTTTGATTGTTAGAAATCAAACGTCATCATCAGATATGGTAATTCTTAGTGCACTGTTTTTGTCGTGGATTTTATTTTATCTGTCGCCATGTATTAGATAGGTTGTAGCTTTTAATATCTAAACTTTTAATGTGAATATCGTAGTTGATGATGATCTGTATCTTTTCTTAATTCTGCAATTTGTCTTCAAGAAAAAAAAAAAACAAGACAAATTGCCTGATTTGCAATGTGTGTATAACTTATTTCATCTATAGTTTGATTGTTAGAAATCAAACGTCATCATCAGATATGGTAATTCTTAGTGCACTGTTTTTGTCGTGGATTTTATTTTATCTGTCGCCATGTATTAGATAGGTTTGTTGCTATTTATATCTAAACTTTAAATGTGAATATCGTAGTTGATGATGATCTGTATCTTTTCTTAATTCTGCAATTTGTCTTCAAAAAAAAAAAAAAAACAAGACAAATTGCCTGATTTGCAATGTGTGTATAACTTATTTCATCTATAGTTTGATTGTTAGAAATCAAACGTCATCATCAAATATGGTAATTCTTAGTGCACTGTTTTTGTCGTGGATTTTATTTTATCTGTCGCCATGTATTAGATAGGTTGTAGCTTTTTATATCTAAACTTTTAATGTGAATATCGTAGTTGATGATGATCTGTATCTTTTCTTAGTTCTACAATTTGTCTTAAAAAAAAAAACAAGACAAATTCCCTGATTTGCAATGTGTGTATAGCTTATTTCATCTATAGTTTGATTGTTAGAAATCAAACGTCATCATCAGATATGGTAATTCTTAGTGCACTGTTTTTGTCGTGGATTTTATTTTATCTGTCGCCATGTATTAGATAGGTTGTAGCTTTTTATATCTAAACTTTTAATGTGAATATCGTAGTTGATGATGATCTGTATCTTTTCTTAATTCTGCAATTTGTCTTCAAGAAAAAAAAAAAACAAGACAAATTGCCTGATTTGCAATGTGTGTATAACTTATTTCATCTATAGTTTGATTGTTAGAAATCAAACGTCATCATCAGATATGGTAATTCTTAGTGCACTGTTTTTGTCGTGGATTTTATTTTATCTGTCGCCATGTATTAGATAGGTTGTAGCTTTTTATATCTAAACTTTTAATGTGAATATCGTAGTTGATGATGATCTGTATCTTTTCTTAATTCTGCAATTTGTCTTCAAGAAAAAAAAACAAGACAAATTGCCTGATTTGCAATGTGTGTATAACTTATTTCATCTATAGTTTGATTGTTAGAAATCAAACGTCATCATCAGATATGGTAATTCTTAGTGCACTGTTTTTGTCGTGGATTTTATTTTATCTGTTGCCATATATTAGATAGGTTGTAGCTTTTTATATCTAAACTTTTAATGTGAATATCGTAGTTGATGATGATCTGTATCTTTTCCTAATTCTGCAATTTGTCTTCAAGAAAAAAAAAAAAACAAGACAAATTGCCTGATTTGCAATGTGTGTATAACTTATTTCATCTATAGTTTGATTGTTAGAAATCAAACGTCATCATCAGATATGGTAATTCTTAGTGCACTGTTTTTGTCGTGGATTTTATTTTATCTGTCGCCATGTATTAGATAGGTTTGTTGCTATTTATATCTAAACTTTTAATGTGAATACCGTAGTTGATGATGATCTGTATCTTTTCTTAATTCCGCAATTTGTCTTCAAAAAAAAAAAAAAAACAAGACAAATTGCCTGATTTGCAATGTGTGTATAACTTATTTCATCTATAGTTTGATTGTTAGAAATCAAACGTCATCATCAGATATGGTAATTCTTAGTGCACTGTTTTTGTCGTGGATTTTATTTTATCTGTCGCCATGTATTAGATAGGTTGTAGCTTTTTATATCTAAACTTTTAATGTGAATATCGTAGTTGATGATGATCTGTATCTTTTCTTAATTCTGCAATTTGTCTTCAAGAAAAAAAAAACAAGACAAATTGCCTGATTTGCAATGTGTGTATAACTTATTTCATCTATAGTTTAATTGTTAGAAATCAAACGTCATCATCAGATATGGTAATTCTTAGTGCACTGTTTTTGTCGTGGATTTTATTTTATCTGTCGCCATGTATTAGATAGGTTGTAGCTTTTTATATCTAAACTTTTAATGTGAATATCGTAGTTGATGATGATCTGTATCTTTTCTTAATTCTGCAATTTGTCTTCAAGAAAAAAAAAAGCAAGACAAGTTGCCTGATTTGCAATGTGTGTATAACTTATTTCATCTATAGTTTGATTGTTAGAAATCAAACGTCATCATCAGATATGGTAATTCTTAGTGCACTGTTTTTGTCGTGGATTTTATTTTATCTGTCGCCATGTATTAGATAGGTTGTAGCTTTTTATATCTAAACTTTTAATGTGAATATCGTAGTTGATGATGATCTGTATCTTTTCTTAATTCTGCAATTTGTCTTCAAGAAAAAAAAAACAAGGCGAATTGCCTTATTTGCAATGTGTGTATAACTTATTTCATCTATAGTTTGATTGTTAGAAATCAAACGTCATCATCAGATATGGTAATTCTTAGTGCACTGTTTTTGTCGTGGATTTTATTTTATCTGTCGCCATGTATTAGATAGGTTGTAGCTTTTTATATCTAAACTTTTAATGTGAATATCGTAGTTGATGATGATCTGTATCTTTTCTTAATTCTGCAATTTGTCTTCAGGAAAAAAAAAACAAGACAAATTGCCTGATTTGCAATGTGTGTATAACTTATTTCATCTATAGTTTGATTGTTAGAAATCAAACGTCATCATCAGATATGGTAATTCTTAGTGCACTGTTTTTGTCGTGGATTTTATTTTATCTGTTGCCATGTATTAGATAGGTTGTAGCTTTTTATATCTAAACTTTTAATGTGAATATCGTAGTTGATGATGATCTGTATCTTTTCCTAATTCTGCAATTTGTCTTCAAGAAAAAAAAAACAAGACAAATTGCCTAATTTGCAATGTGTGTATAACTTATTTCATCTATAGTTTGATTGTTAGAAATCAAACGTCATCATCAGATATGGTAATTCTTAGTGCACTGTTTTTGTCGTGGATTTTATTTTATCTGTCGCGATGTATTAGATAGGTTTGTTGCTATTTATATCTAAACTTTTAATGTGAATATCGTAGTTGATGATGATCTGTATCTTTTCTTAATTCTGCAATTTGTCTTCAAAAAAAAAACTAGACAAATTGCCTGATTTGCAATGTGTGTATAACTTATTTCATCTATAGTTTGATTGTTTGAAATCAAACGTCATCATCAGATATGGTAATTCTTAGTGCACTGTTTTTGTCGTGGATTTTATTTTATCTGTCGCCATGTATTAGATAGGTTGTAGCTTTTTATATCTAAACTTTTAATGTGAATATCGTAGTTGATGATGATCTGTATCTTTTCTTAGTTCTACAATTTGTCTTAAAAAAAAAACAAAACAAATTCCCTGATTTGCAATGTGTGTATAACTTATTTCATCTATAGTTTGATTGTTAGAAATCAAACCTCATCATCAGATATGGTAATTCTTAGTGCACTGTTTTTGTCGTGGATTTTATTTTATCTGTCGCCATGTATTAGATAGGTTGTAGCTTTTTATATCTAAACTTTTAATGTGAATATCGTAGTTGATGATGATCTGTATCTTTTCTTAATTCTGCAATTTGTCTTCAAGAAAAAAAAAAACAAGACAAATTGCCTGATTTGCAATGTGTGTATAACTTATTTCATCTATAGTATGATTGTTAGAAATCAAACGTCATCATCAGATATGGTAATTCTTAGTGCACTGTTTTTGTCGTGGATTTTATTTTATCTGTCGCCATGTATTAGATAGGTTGTAGCTTTTTATATCTAAACTTTTAATGTGAATATCGTAGTTGATGATGATCTGTATCTTTTCTTAATTCTGCAATTTGTCTTCAAGAAAAAAAAAAACAAGACAAGTTGCCTGATTTGCAATGTGTGTATAACTTATTTCATCTATAGTTTGATTGTTAGAAATCAAACGTCATCATCAGATATGGTAATTCTTAGTGCACTGTTTTTGTCGTGGATTTTATTTTATCTGTCGCCATGTATTAGATAGGTTGTAGCTTTTTATATCTAAACTTTTAATGTGAATATCGCAGTTGATGATGATCTGCATCTTTTCTTAATTCTGCAATTTGTCTTCAAAAAAAAAAAAAACAAGACGAATTGCCTGATTTGCAATGTGTGTATAACTTATTTCATCTATAGTTTGATTGTTAGAAATCAAACGTCATCATCAGATATGGTAATTCTTAGTGCACTGTTTTTGTCGTGTATTTTATTTTATCTGTCGCCATGTATTAGATAGGTTGTAGCTTTTTATATCTAAACTTTTAATGTGAATATCGTAGTTGATGATGATCTGTATCTTTTCTTAATTCTGCAATTTGTCATCAAGAAAAAAAAAAACAAGACAAGTTGCCTGATTTGCAATGTGTGTATAACTTATTTCATCTATAGTTTGATTGTTAGAAATCAAACGTCATCATCAGATATGGTAATTCTTAGTGCACTGTTTTTGTCGTGGATTTTATTTTATCTTTCGCCATGTATTAGATAGGTTGTAGCTTTTTATGTCTAAACTTTTAATGTGAACATCGTAGTTGATGATGATCTGTATCTTTTCTTAATTCTGCAATTTGTCTTCAAGAAAAAAAAAACAAGACAAATTGCCTGATTTGCAATGTGTGTATAACTTATTTCATCTATAGTTTGATTGTTAGAAATCAAACGTCATCATCAGATATGGTAATTCTTAGTGCACTGTTTTTGTCGTGGATTTTATTTTATCTGTCGCCATGTATTAGATAGGTTGTAGCTTTTAATATCTAAACTTTTAATGTGAATATCGTAGTTGATGATGATCTGTATCTTTTCTTAATTCTGCAATTTGTCTTCAAGAAAAAAAAAACAAGACAAATTGCCTGATTTGCAATGTGTGTATAACTTATTTCATCTATAGTTTGATTGTTAGAAATCAAACGTCATCATCAGATATGGTAATTCTTAGTGCACTGTTTTTGTCGTGGATTTTATTTTATCTGTCGCCATGTATTAGATAGGTTTGTTGCTATTTATATCTAAACTTTTAATGTGAATATCGTAGTTGATGATGATCTGTATCTTTTCTTAATTCTGCAATTTGTCTTCAAAAAAAAAAAAAACAAGACAAATTGCCTGATTTGCAATGTGTGTATAACTTATTTCATCTATAGTTTGATTGTTAGAAATCAAACGTCATCATCAAATATGGTAATTCTTAGTGCACTGTTTTTGTCGTGGATTTTATTTTATCTGTCGCCATGTATTAGATAGGTTGTAGCTTTTTATATCTAAACTTTTAATGTGAATATCGTAGTTGATGATGATCTGTATCTTTTCTTAGTTCTACAATTTGTCTTAAAAAAAAAAAAAAAAAAAAACAAGACAAATTCCCTGATTTGCAATGTGTGTATAACTTATTTCATCTATAGTTTGATTGTTAGAAATCAAACGTCATCATCAGATATGGTAATTCTTAGTGCACTGTTTTTGTCGTGGATTTTATTTTATCTGTCGCCATGTATTAGATAGGTTGTAGCTTTTTATATCTAAACTTTTAATGTGAATATCGTAGTTGATGATGATCTGTATCTTTTCTTAATTCTGCAATTTGTCTTCAAGAAAAAAAAAACAAGACAAATTGCCTGATTTGCAATGTGTGTATAACTTATTTCATCTATAGTTTGATTGTTAGAAATCAAACGTCATCATCAGATATGGTAATTCTTAGTGCACTGTTTTTGTCGTGGATTTTATTTTATCTGTCGCCATGTATTAGATAGGTTGTAGCTTTTTATATCTAAACTTTTAATGTGAATATCGTAGTTGATGATGATCTGTATCTTTTCTTAATTCTGCAATTTGTCTTCAAGAAAAAAAAAACAAGACAAATTGCCTGATTTGCAATGTGTGTATAACTTATTTCATCTATAGTTTGATTGTTAGAAATCAAACGTCATCATCAGATATGGTAATTCTTAGTGCACTGTTTTTGTCGTGGATTTTATTTTATCTGTTGCCATATATTAGATAGGTTGTAGCTTTTTATATCTAAACTTTTAATGTGAATATCGTAGTTGATGATGATCTGTATCTTTTCCTAATTCTGCAATTTGTCTTCAAGAAAAAAAAAAACAAGACAAATTGCCTGATTTGCAATGTGTGTATAACTTATTTCATCTATAGTTTGACTGTTAGAAATCAAACGTCATCATCAGATATGGTAATTCTTAGTGCACTGTTTTTGTCGTGGATTTTATTTTATCTGTCGCCATGTATTAGATAGGTTTGTTGCTATTTATATCTAAACTTTTAATGTGAATATCGTAGTTGATGATGATCTGTATCTTTTCTTAATTCTGCAATTTGTCTTCAAAAAAAAAAAAAAACAAGACAAATTGCCTGATTTGCAATGTGTGTATAACTTATTTCATCTATAGTTTGATTGTTAGAAATCAAACGTCATCATCAGATATGGTAATTCTTAGTGCACTGTTTTTGTCGTGGATTTTATTTTATCTGTCGCCATGTATTAGATAGGTTGTAGCTTTTTATATCTAAACTTTTAATGTGAATATCGTAGTTGATGATGATCTGTATCTTTTCTTAATTCTGCAATTTGTCTTCAAGAAAAAAAAAAACAAGACAAATTGCCTGATTTGCAATGTGTGTATAACTTATTTCATCTATAGTTTAATTGTTAGAAATCAAACGTCGTCATCAGATTTGGTAATTCTTAGTGCACTGTTTTTGTCGTGGATTTTATTTTATCTGTCGCCATGTATTAGATAGGTTGTAGCTTTTTATATCTAAACTTTTAATGTGAATATCGTAGTTGATGATGATCTGTATCTTTTCTTAATTCTGCAATTTGTCTTCAAGAAAAAAAAAACAAGACAAGTTGCCTGATTTGCAATGTGTGTATAACTTATTTCATCTATAGTTTGATTGTTAGAAATCAAACGTCATCATCAGATATGGTAATTCTTAGTGCACTGTTTTTGTCGTGGATTTTATTTTATCTGTCGCCATGTATTAGATAGGTTGTAGCTTTTTATATCTAAACTTTTAATGTGAATATCGTAGTTGATGATGATCTGTATCTTTTCTTAATTCTGCAATTTGTCTTCAAGAAAAAAAAAAACAAGACGAATTGCCTTATTTGCAATGTGTGTATAACTTATTTCATCTATAGTTTGATTGTTAGAAATCAAACGTCATCATCAGATATGGTAATTCTTAGTGCACTGTTTTTGTCGTGGATTTTATTTTATCTGTCGCCATGTATTAGATAGGTTGTAGCTTTTTATATCTAAACTTTTAATGTGAATATCGTAGTTGATGATGATCTGTATCTTTTCTTAATTCTGCAATTTGTCTTCAGGAAAAAAAAAACAAGACAAATTGCCTGATTTGCAATGTGTGTATAACTTATTTCATCTATAGTTTGATTGTTAGAAATGAAACGTCATCATCAGATATGGTAATTCTTAGTGCACTGTTTTTGTCGTGGATTTTATTTTATCTGTTGCCATGTATTAGATAGGTTGTAGCTTTTTATATCTAAACTTTTAATGTGAATATCGTAGTTGATGATGATCTGTATCTTTTCCTAATTCTGCAATTTGTCTTCAAGAAAAAAAAAAACAAGACAAATTGCCTAATTTGCAATGTGTGTATAACTTATTTCATCTATAGTTTGATTGTTAGAAATCAAACGTCATCATCAGATATGGTAATTCTTAGTGCACTGTTTTTGTCGTGGATTTTATTTTATCTGTCGCGATGTATTAGATAGGTTTGTTGCTATTTATATCTAAACTTTTAATGTGAATATCGTAGTTGATGATGATCTGTATCTTTTCTTAATTCTGCAATTTGTCTTCAAGAAAAAAAAACAAGACAAATTGCCTGATTTGCAATGTGTGTATAACTTATTTCATCTATAGTTTGATTGTTAGAAATCAAACGTCATCATCAGATATGGTAATTCTTAGTGCACTGTTTTTGTCGTGGATTTTATTTTATCTGTCGCCATGTATTAGATAGGTTGTAGCTTTTTATATCTAAACTTTTAATGTGAATACCGTAGTTGATGATGATCTGTATCTTTTCTTAATTCTGCAATTTGTCTTCAAGAAAAAAAAAACAAGACAAGTTGCCTGATTTGCAATGTGTGTATAACTTATTTCATCTATAGTTTGATTGTTAGAAATCTAACGTCATCATCAGATATGGTAATTCTTAGTGCACTGTTTTTGTCGTGGATTTTATTTTATCTTTCGCGATGTATTAGATAGGTTGTAGCTTTTTATATCTAAACTTTTAATGTGAATATCGTAGTTGATGATGATCTGTATCTTTTCTTAATTCTGCAATTTGTCTTCAAGAGAAAAAAAAAACAAGACAAGTTGCCTGATTTGCAATGTGTGTATAACTTATTTCGTCTATAGTTTGATTGTTAGAAATCAAACTTCATCATCAGATATGGTAATTCTTAGTGCACTGTTTTTGGCGTGGATTTTATTTTATCTGTCGCCATGTATTAGATAGGTTTGTTGCTATTTATATCTAAACTTTTAATGTGAATATCGTAGTTGATGATGATCTGTATCTTTTCCTAATTCTGCAATTTGTCTTCAAGAAAAAAAAAAAACAAGACAAATTGCCTGATTTGCAATGTGTGTATAACTTATTTCATCTATAGTTTGATTGTTAGAAATCAAACGTCATCATCAGATATGGTAATTCTTAGTGCACTGTTTTTGTCGTGGATTTTATTTTATCTGTCGCCATGTATTAGATAGGTTTGTTCCTATTTACATCTAAACTTTTAATGTGAATATCGTAGTTCATGATGATCTGTATCTTTTCTTAATTCTGCAATTTGTCTTCAAAAAAAAAAAAAAAAAACAAGACAAATTGCCTGATTTGCAATGTGTGTATAACTTATTTCATCTATAGTTTGATTGTTAGAAATCAAACGTCATCATCAGATATGGTAATTCTTAGTGCACTGTTTTTGTCGTGGATTTTATTTTATCTGTCGCCATGTATTAGATAGGTTGTAGCTTTTTATATCTAAACTTTTAATGTGAATATCGTAGTTGATGATGATCTGTATCTTTTCTTAATTCTGCAATTTGTCCTCAAGAAAAAAAAAACAAGACAAATTGCCTGATTTGCAATGTGTGTATAACTTATTTCATCTATAGTTTGATTGTTAGAAATCAAACGTCATCATCAGATATGGTAATTCTTAGTGCACTGTTTTTGTCGTGGATTTTATTTTATCTGTCGCCATGTATTAGATAGGTTGTAGCTTTTTATATCTAAACTTTTAATGTGAATATCGTAGTTGATGATGATCTGTATCTTTTCTTAATTCTGCAATTTGTCTTCAAGAAAAAAAAAACAAGACAAGTTGCCTGATTTGCAATGTGTGTATAACTTATTTCATCTATAGTTTGATTGTTAGAAATCAAACGTCATCATCAGATATGGTAATTCTTAGTGCACTGTTTTTGTCGTGGATTTTATTTTATCTGTCGCCATGTATTAGATAGGTTGTAGCTTTTTATATCTAAACTTTTAATGTGAATATCGTAGTTGATGATGATCTGTATCTTTTCTTAATTCTGCAATTTGTCTTCAAGAAAAAAAAAACAAGACGAATTGCCTGATTTGCAATGTGTGTATAACTTATTTCATCTATAGTTTGATTGTTAGAAATCAAACGTCATCATCAGATATGGTAATTCTTAGTGCACTGTTTTTGGCGTGGATTTTATTTTATCTGTCGTCATGTATTAGATAGGTTGTAGCTTTTTATATCTAAACTTTTAATGTGAATATCGTAGTTGATGATGATCTGTATCTTTTCTTAATTCTGCAATTTGTCTTCAAGAAAAAAAAAAACAAGACAAATTGCCTGATTTGCAATGTGTGTATAACTTATTTCATCTATAGTTTGATTGTTAGAAATCAAACGTCATCATCAGATATGGTAATTCTTAGTGCACTGTTTTTGTCGTGGATTTTATTTTATCTGTCGCCATGTATTAGATAGGTTTGTTGCTATTTATATCTAAACTTTAAATGTGAATATCGTAGTTGATGATGATCTGTATCTTTTCTTAATTCTGCAATTTGTCTTCAAAAAAAAAAAAAAACAAGACAAATTGCCTGATTTGCAATGTGTGTATAACTTATTTCATCTATAGTTTGATTGTTAGAAATCAAACGTCATCATCAAATATGGTAATTCTTAGTGCACTGTTTTTGTCGTGGATTTTATTTTATCTGTCGCCATGTATTAGATAGGTTGTAGCTTTTTATATCTAAACTTTTAATGTGAATATCGTAGTTGATGATGATCTGTATCTTTTCTTAGTTCTACAATTTGTCTTAAAAAAAAAAAAACAAGACAAATTCCCTGATTTGCAATGTGTGTATAACTTATTTCATCTATAGTTTGATTGTTAGAAATCAAACGTCATCATCAGATATGGTAATTCTTAGTGCACTGTTTTTGTCGTGGATTTTATTTTATCTGTCGCCATGTATTAGATAGGTTGTAGCTTTTTATATCTAAACTTTTAATGTGAATATCGTAGTTGATGATGATCTGTATCTTTTCTTAATTCTGCAATTTGTCTTCAAGAAAAAAAAAAAAACAAGACAAATTGCCTGATTTGCAATGTGTGTATAACTTATTTCATCTATAGTTTGATTGTTAGAAATCAAACGTCATCATCAGATATGGTAATTCTTAGTGCACTGTTTTTGTCGTGGATTTTATTTTATCTGTCGCCATGTATTAGATAGGTTGTAGCTTTTTATATCTAAACTTTTAATGTGAATATCGTAGTTGATGATGATCTGTATCTTTTCTTAATTCTGCAATTTGTCTTCAAGAAAAAAAAAAACAAGACAAATTGCCTGATTTGCAATGTGTGTATAACTTATTTCATCTATAGTTTGATTGTTAGAAATCAAACGTCATCATCAGATATGGTAATTCTTAGTGCACTGTTTTTGTCGTGGATTTTATTTTATCTGTCGCCATGTATTAGATAGGTTGTAGCTTTTTATATCTAAACTTTTAATGTGAATATCGTAGTTGATGATGATCTGTATCTTTTCTTAATTCTGCAATTTGTCTTCAAGAAAAAAAAACAAGACAAATTGCCTGATTTGCAATGTGTGTATAACTTATTTCATCTATAGTTTGATTGTTAGAAATCAAACGTCATCATCAGATATGGTAATTCTTAGTGCACTGTTTTTGTCGTGGATTTTATTTTATCTGTTGCCATATATTAGATAGGTTGTAGCTTTTTATATCTAAACTTTTAATGTGAATATCGTAGTTGATGATGATCTGTATCTTTTCCTAATTCTGCAATTTGTCTTCAAGAAAAAAAAAAAACAAGACAAATTGCCTGATTTGCAATGTGTGTATAACTTATTTCATCTATAGTTTGATTGTTAGAAATCAAACGTCATCATCAGATATGGTAATTCTTAGTGCACTGTTTTTGTCGTGGATTTTATTTTATCTGTCGCCATGTATTAGATAGGTTTGTTGCTATTTATATCTAAACTTTTAATGTGAATACCGTAGTTGATGATGATCTGTATCTTTTCTTAATTCTGCAATTTGTCTTCAAAAAAAAAAAAAACAAGACAAATTGCCTGATTTGCAATGTGTGTATAACTTATTTCATCTATAGTTTGATTGTTAGAAATCAAACGTCATCATCAGATATGGTAATTCTTAGTGCACTGTTTTTGTCGTGGATTTTATTTTATCTGTCGCCATGTATTAGATAGGTTGTAGCTTTTTATATCTAAACTTTTAATGTGAATATCGTAGTTGATGATGATCTGTATCTTTTCTTAATTCTGCAATTTGTCTTCAAGAAAAAAAAAACAAGACAAATTGCCTGATTTGCAATGTGTGTATAACTTATTTCATCTATAGTTTAATTGTTAGAAATCAAACGTCATCATCAGATATGGTAATTCTTAGTGCACTGTTTTTGTCGTGGATTTTATTTTATCTGTCGCCATGTATTAGATAGGTTGTAGCTTTTTATATCTAA
The DNA here is from genome assembly GCA_963971325.1 of Aphodius granarius. Taxonomy (NCBI): domain Eukaryota; kingdom Metazoa; phylum Arthropoda; class Insecta; order Coleoptera; family Scarabaeidae; genus Aphodius; species Aphodius granarius. Next base: position 16,133,392 of record OZ020222.1, on the reverse strand, counting down.
ACTTTTAATGTGAATATCGTAGTTGATGATGATCTGTATCTTTTCTTAATTCTGCAATTTGTCTTCAAGAAAAAAAAAAGCAAGACAAGTTGCCTGATTTGCAATGTGTGTATAACTTATTTCATCTATAGTTTGATTGTTAGAAATCAAACGTCATCATCAGATATGGTAATTCTTAGTGCACTGTTTTTGTCGTGGATTTTATTTTATCTGTCGCCATGTATTAGATAGGTTGTAGCTTTTTATATCTAAACTTTTAATGTGAATATCGTTGTTGATGATGATCTGTATCTTTTCTTAATTCTGCAATTTGTCTTCAAGAAAAAAAAAACAAGGCGAATTGCCTTATTTGCAATGTGTGTATAACTTATTTCATCTATAGTTTGATTGTTAGAAATCAAACGTCATCATCAGATATGGTAATTCTTAGTGCACTGTTTTTGTCGTGGATTTTATTTTATCTGTCGCCATGTATTAGATAGGTTGTAGCTTTTTATATCTAAACTTTTAATGTGAATATCGTAGTTGATGATGATCTGTATCTTTTCTTAATTCTGCAATTTGTCTTCAGGAAAAAAAAAACAAGACAAATTGCCTGATTTGCAATGTGTGTATAACTTATTTCATCTATAGTTTGATTGTTAGAAATCAAACGTCATCATCAGATATGGTAATTCTTAGTGCACTGTTTTTGTCGTGGATTTTATTTTATCTGTTGCCATGTATTAGATAGGTTGTAGCTTTTTATATCTAAACTTTTAATGTGAATATCGTAGTTGATGATGATCTGTATCTTTTCCTAATTCTGCAATTTGTCTTCAAGAAAAAAAAAAACAAGACAAATTGCCTAATTTGCAATGTGTGTATAACTTATTTCATCTATAGTTTGATTGTTAGAAATCAAACGTCATCATCAGATATGGTAATTCTTAGTGCACTGTTTTTCTCGTGGATTTTATTTTATCTGTCGCGATGTATTAGATAGGTTTGTTGCTATTTATATCTAAACTTTTAATGTGAATATCGTAGTTGATGATGATCTGTATCTTTTCTTAATTCTGCAATTTGTCTTCAAAAAAAAAAAACTAGACAAATTGCCTGATTTGCAATGTGTGTATAACTTATTTCATCTATAGTTTGATTGTTTGAAATCAAACGTCATCATCAGATATGGTAATTCTTAGTGCACTGTTTTTGTCGTGGATTTTATTTTATCTGTCGCCATGTATTAGATAGGTTGTAGCTTTTTATATCTAAACTTTTAATGTGAATATCGTAGTTGATGATGATCTGTATCTTTTCTTAGTTCTACAATTTGTCTTAAAAAAAAAAACAAGACAAATTCCCTGATTTGCAATGTGTGTATAACTTATTTCATCTATAGTTTGATTGTTAGAAATCAAACCTCATCATCAGATATGGTAATTCTTAGTGCACTGTTTTTGTCGTGGATTTTATTTTATCTGTCGCCATGTATTAGATAGGTTGTAGCTTTTTATATCTAAACTTTTAATGTGAATATCGTAGTTGATGATGATCTGTATCTTTTCTTAATTCTGCAATTTGTCTTCAAGAAAAAAAAAAACAAGACAAATTGCCTGATTTGCAATGTGTGTATAACTTATTTCATCTATAGTATGATTGTTAGAAATCAAACGTCATCATCAGATATGGTAATTCTTAGTGCACTGTTTTTGTCGTGGATTTTATTTTATCTGTCGCCATGTATTAGATAGGTTGTAGCTTTTTATATCTAAACTTTTAATGTGAATATCGTAGTTGATGATGATCTGTATCTTTTCTTAATTCTGCAATTTGTCTTCAAGAAAAAAAAAAACAAGACAAGTTGCCTGATTTGCAATGTGTGTATAACTTATTTCATCTATAGTTTGATTGTTAGAAATCAAACGTCATCATCAGATATGGTAATTCTTAGTGCACTGTTTTTGTCGTGGATTTTATTTTATCTGTCGCCATGTATTAGATAGGTTGTAGCTTTTTATATCTAAACTTTTAATGTGAATATCGTAGTTGATGATGATCTGTATCTTTTCTTAATTCTGCAATTTGTCTTCAAGAAAAAAAAAACAAGGCGAATTGCCTTATTTGCAATGTGTGTATAACTTATTTCATCTATAGTTTGATTGTTAGAAATCAAACGTCATCATCAGATATGGTAATTCTTAGTGCACTGTTTTTGTCGTGGATTTTATTTTATCTGTCGCCATGTATTAGATAGGTTGTAGCTTTTTATATCTAAACTTTTAATGTGAATATCGTAGTTGATGATGATCTGTATCTTTTCTTAATTCTGCAATTTGTCTTCAGGAAAAAAAAAACAAGACAAATTGCCTGATTTGCAATGTGTGTATAACTTATTTCATCTATAGTTTGATTGTTAGAAATCAAACGTCATCATCAGATATGGTAATTCTTAGTGCACTGTTTTTGTCGTGGATTTTATTTTATCTGTTGCCATGTATTAGATAGGTTGTAGCTTTTTATATCTAAACTTTTAATGTGAATATCGTAGTTGATGATGATCTGTATCTTTTCCTAATTCTGCAATTTGTCTTCAAGAAAAAAAAAACAAGACAAATTGCCTAATTTGCAATGTGTGTATAACTTATTTCATCTATAGTTTGATTGTTAGAAATCAAACGTCATCATCAGATATGGTAATTCTTAGTGCACTGTTTTTGTCGTGGATTTTATTTTATCTGTCGCGATGTATTAGATAGGTTTGTTGCTATTTATATCTAAACTTTTAATGTGAATATCGTAGTTGATGATGATCTGTATCTTTTCTTAATTCTGCAATTTGTCTTCAAAAAAAAAAAACTAGACAAATTGCCTGATTTGCAATGTGTGTATAACTTATTTCATCTATAGTTTGATTGTTTGAAATCAAACGTCATCATCAGATATGGTAATTCTTAGTGCACTGTTTTTGTCGTGGATTTTATTTTATCTGTCGCCATGTATTAGATAGGTTGTAGCTTTTTATATCTAAACTTTTAATGTGAATATCGTAGTTGATGATGATCTGTATCTTTTCTTAGTTCTACAATTTGTCTTAAAAAAAAAAACAAGACAAATTCCCTGATTTGCAATGTGTGTATAACTTATTTCATCTATAGTTTGATTGTTAGAAATCAAACCTCATCATCAGATATGGTAATTCTTAGTGCACTGTTTTTGTCGTGGATTTTATTTTATCTGTCGCCATGTATTAGATAGGTTGTAGCTTTTTATATCTAAACTTTTAATGTGAATATCGTAGTTGATGATGATCTGTATCTTTTCTTAATTCTGCAATTTGTCTTCAAGAAAAAAAAAAGCAAGACAAATTGCCTGATTTGCAATGTGTGTATAACTTATTTCATCTATAGTATGATTGTTAGAAATCAAACGTCATCATCAGATATGGTAATTCTTAGTGCACTGTTTTTGTCGTGGATTTTATTTTATCTGTCGCCATGTATTAGATAGGTTGTAGCTTTTTATATCTAAACTTTTAATGTGAATATCGTAGTTGATGATGATCTGTATCTTTTCTTAATTCTGCAATTTGTCTTCAAGAAAAAAAAAAACAAGACAAGTTGCCTGATTTGCAATGTGTGTATAACTTATTTCATCTATAGTTTGATTGTTAGAAATCAAACGTCATCATCAGATATGGTAATTCTTAGTGCACTGTTTTTGTCGTGGATTTTATTTTATCTGTCGCCATGTATTAGATAGGTTGTAGCTTTTTATATCTAAACTTTTAATGTGAATATCGTAGTTGATGATGATCTGCATCTTTTCTTAATTCTGCAATTTGTCTTCAAAAAAAAAAAAAAACAAGACGAATTGCCTGATTTGCAATGTGTGTATAACTTATTTCATCTATAGTTTGATTGTTAGAAATCAAACGTCATCATCAGATATGGTAATTCTTAGTGCACTGTTTTTGTCGTGTATTTTATTTTATCTGTCGCCATGTATTAGATAGGTTGTAGCTTTTTATATCTAAACTTTTAATGTGAATATCGTAGTTGATGATGATCTGTATCTTTTCTTAATTCTGCAATTTGTCATCAAGAAAAAAAAAACAAGACAAGTTGCCTGATTTGCAATGTGTGTATAACTTATTTCATCTATAGTTTGATTGTTAGAAATCAAACGTCATCATCAGATATGGTAATTCTTAGTGCACTGTTTTTGTCGTGGATTTTATTTTATCTTTCGCCATGTATTAGATAGGTTGTAGCTTTTTATGTCTAAACTTTTAATGTGAACATCGTAGTTGATGATGATCTGTATCTTTTCTTAATTCTGCAATTTGTCTTCAAGAAAAAAAAAAATAAGACAAATTGCCTGATTTGCAATGTGTGTATAACTTATTTCATCTATAGTTTGATTGTTAGAAATCAAACGTCATCATCAGATATGGTAATTCTTAGTGCACTGTTTTTGTCGTGGATTTTATTTTATCTGTCGCCATGTATTAGATAGGTTGTAGCTTTTAATATCTAAACTTTTAATGTGAATATCGTAGTTGATGATGATCTGTATCTTTTCTTAATTCTGCAATTTGTCTTCAAGAAAAAAAAAAACAAGACAAATTGCCTGATTTGCAATGTGTGTATAACTTATTTCATCTATAGTTTGATTGTTAGAAATCAAACGTCATCATCAGATATGGTAATTCTTAGTGCACTGTTTTTGTCGTGGATTTTATTTTATCTGTCGCCATGTATTAGATAGGTTTGTTGCTATTTATATCTAAACTTTTAATGTGAATATCGTAGTTGATGATGATCTGTATCTTTTCTTAATTCTGCAATTTGTCTTCAAAAAAAAAAAAAAAACAAGACAAATTGCCTGATTTGCAATGTGTGTATAACTTATTTCATCTATAGTTTGATTGTTAGAAATCAAACGTCATCATCAAATATGGTAATTCTTAGTGCACTGTTTTTGTCGTGGATTTTATTTTATCTGTCGCCATGTATTAGATAGGTTGTAGCTTTTTATATCTAAACTTTTAATGTGAATATCGTAGTTGATGATGATCTGTATCTTTTCTTAGTTCTACAATTTGTCTTAAAAAAAAAAAAAAAAAACAAGACAAATTCCCTGATTTGCAATGTGTGTATAACTTATTTCATCTATAGTTTGATTGTTAGAAATCAAACGTCATCATCAGATATGGTAATTCTTAGTGCACTGTTTTTGTCGTGGATTTTATTTTATCTGTCGCCATGTATTAGATAGGTTGTAGCTTTTTATATCTAAACTTTTAATGTGAATATCGTAGTTGATGATGATCTGTATCTTTTCTTAATTCTGCAATTTGTCTTCAAGAAAAAAAAAAACAAGACAAATTGCCTGATTTGCAATGTGTGTATAACTTATTTCATCTATAGTTTGATTGTTAGAAATCAAACGTCATCATCAGATATGGTAATTCTTAGTGCACTGTTTTTGTCGTGGATTTTATTTTATCTGTCGCCATGTATTAGATAGGTTGTAGGTTTTTATATCTAAACTTTTAATGTGAATATCGTAGTTGATGATGATCTGTATCTTTTCTTAATTCTGCAATTTGTCTTCAAGAAAAAAAAAACAAGACAAATTGCCTGATTTGCAATGTGTGTATAACTTATTTCATCTATAGTTTGATTGTTAGAAATCAAACGTCATCATCAGATATGGTAATTCTTAGTGCACTGTTTTTGTCGTGGATTTTATTTTATCTGTTGCCATATATTAGATAGGTTGTAGCTTTTTATATCTAAACTTTTAATGTGAATATCGTAGTTGATGATGATCTGTATCTTTTCCTAATTCTGCAATTTGTCTTCAAGAAAAAAAAAAACAAGACAAATTGCCTGATTTGCAATGTGTGTATAACTTATTTCATCTATAGTTTGATTGTTAGAAATCAAACGTCATCATCAGATATGGTAATTCTTAGTGCACTGTTTTTGTCGTGGATTTTATTTTATCTGTCGCCATGTATTAGATAGGTTTGTTGCTATTTATATCTAAACTTTTAATGTGAATATCGTAGTTGATGATGATCTGTATCTTTTCTTAATTCTGCAATTTGTCTTCAAAAAAAAAAAAAAAACAAGACAAATTGCCTGATTTGCAATGTGTGTATAACTTATTTCATCTATAGTTTGATTGTTAGAAATCAAACGTCATCATCAGATATGGTAATTCTTAGTGCACTGTTTTTGTCGTGGATTTTATTTTATCTGTCGCCATGTATTAGATAGGTTGTAGCTTTTTATATCTAAACTTTTAATGTGAATATCGTAGTTGATGATGATCTGTATCTTTTCTTAATTCTGCAATTTGTCTTCAAGAAAAAAAAACAAGACAAATTGCCTGATTTGCAATGTGTGTATAACTTATTTCATCTATAGTTTGATTGTTAGAAATCAAACGTCATCATCAGATATGGTAATTCTTAGTGCACTGTTTTTGTCGTGGATTTTATTTTATCTGTTGCCATATATTAGATAGGTTGTAGCTTTTTATATCTAAACTTTTAATGTGAATATCGTAGTTGATGATGATCTGTATCTTTTCCTAATTCTGCAATTTGTCTTCAAGAAAAAAAAAAACAAGACAAATTGCCTGATTTGCAATGTGTGTATAACTTATTTCATCTATAGTTTGATTGTTAGAAATCAAACGTCATCATCAGATATGGTAATTCTTAGTGCACTGTTTTTGTCGTGGATTTTATTTTATCTGTCGCCATGTATTAGATAGGTTTGTTGCTATTTATATCTAAACTTTTAATGTGAATATCGTAGTTGATGATGATCTGTATCTTTTCTTAATTCTGCAATTTGTCTTCAAAAAAAAAAAAAAAAACAAGACAAATTGCCTGATTTGCAATGTGTGTATAACTTATTTCATCTATAGTTTGATTGTTAGAAATCAAACGTCATCATCAGATATGGTAATTCTTAGTGCACTGTTTTTGTCGTGGATTTTATTTTATCTGTCGCCATGTATTAGATAGGTTGTAGCTTTTTATATCTAAACTTTTAATGTGAATATCGTAGTTGATGATGATCTGTATCTTTTCTTAATTCTGCAATTTGTCTTCAAGAAAAAAAAAACAAGACAAATTGCCTGATTTGCAATGTGTGTATAACTTATTTCATCTATAGTTTAATTGTTAGAAATCAAACGTCGTCATCAGATTTGGTAATTCTTAGTGCACTGTTTTTGTCGTGGATTTTATTTTATCTGTCGCCATGTATTAGATAGGTTGTAGCTTTTTATATCTAAACTTTTAATGTGAATATCGTAGTTGATGATGATCTGTATCTTTTCTTAATTCTGCAATTTGTCTTCAAGAAAAAAAAAAAACAAGACAAGTTGCCTGATTTGCAATGTGTGTATAACTTATTTCATCTATAGTTTGATTGTTAGAAATCAAACGTCATCATCAGATATGGTAATTCTTAGTGCACTGTTTTTGTCGTGGATTTTATTTTATCTGTCGCCATGTATTAGATAGGTTGTAGCTTTTTATATCTAAACTTTTAATGTGAATATCGTAGTTGATGATGATCTGTATCTTTTCTTAATTCTGCGATTTGTCTTCAAGAAAAAAAAAAACAAGACGAATTGCCTTATTTGCAATGTGTGTATAACTTATTTCATCTATAGTTTGATTGTTAGAAATCAAACGTCATCATCAGATATGGTAATTCTTAGTGCACTGTTTTTGTCGTGGATTTTATTTTATCTGTCGCCATGTATTAGATAGGTTGTAGCTTTTTATATCTAAACTTTTAATGTGAATATCGTAGTTGATGATGATCTGTATCTTTTCTTAATTCTGCAATTTGTCTTCAGGAAAAAAAAAAACAAGACAAATTGCCTGATTTGCAATGTGTGTATAACTTATTTCATCTATAGTTTGATTGTTAGAAATCAAACGTCATCATCAGATATGGTAATTCTTAGTGCACTGTTTTTGTCGTGGATTTTATTTTATCTGTTGCCATGTATTAGATAGGTTGTAGCTTTTTATATCTAAACTTTTAATGTGAATATCGTAGTTGATGATGATCTGTATCTTTTCCTAATTCTGCAATTTGTCTTCAAGAAAAAAAAAACAAGACAAATTGCCTAATTTGCAATGTGTGTATAACTTATTTCATCTATAGTTTGATTGTTAGAAATCAAACGTCATCATCAGATATGGTAATTCTTAGTGCACTGTTTTTGTCGTGGATTTTATTTTATCTGTTGCCGTGTATTAGATAGGTTGTAGCTTTTTATATCTAAACTTTTAATGTGAATATCGTAGTTGATGATGATCTGTATCTTTTCCTAATTCTGCAATTTGTCTTCAAGAAAAAAAAAAAAAACAAGACAAATTGCCTAATTTGCAATGTGTGTATAACTTATTTCATCTATAGTTTGATTGTTAGAAATCAAACGTCATCATCAGATATGGTAATTCTTAGTGCACTGTTTTTGTCGTGGATTTTATTTTATCTGTCGCCATGTATTAGATAGGTTTGTTGCTATTTATATCTAAACTTTTAATGTGAATATCGTAGTTGATGATGATCTGTATCCTTTCTTAATTCTGCAATTTGTCTTCAAGAAAAAAAAAACAAGACAAGTTGCCTGATTTGCAATGTGTGTATAACTTATTTCATCTATAGTTTGATTGTTAGAAATCAAACGTCATCATCAGATATGGTAATTCTTAGTGCACTGTTTTTGTCGTGGATTTTATTTTATCTTTCGCGATGTATTAGATAGTTGTAGCTTTTTATATCTAAACTTTTAATGTGAATATCGTAGTTGATGATGATCTGTATCTTTTCTTAATTCTGCAATTTGTCTTCAAGAAAAAAAAAAAAACAAGACAAATTGCCTGATTTGCAATGTGTGTATAACTTATTTCATCTATAGATTGATTGTTAGAAATCAAACGTCATCATCAGATATGGTAATTCTTCGTGCACTGTTTTTGTCGTGGATTTTATTTTATCTGTCGCCATGTATTAGATAGGTTGTAGCTTTTTATATCTAAACTTTTAATGTGAATATCGTAGTTGATGATAATCTGTATCTTTTCTTAATTCTGCAATTTGTCTTCAAGAAAAAAAAAAAAAAAAAAAAAACAAGACAAATTGTCTGATTTGCAATGTGTGTATAACTTATTTCATCTATAGTTTGATTGTTGGAAATCAAACGTCATCATCAGATATGGTAATTCTTAGTGCACTGTTTTTGTCGTGAATTTTATTTTATCTGTCGCCATGTATTAGATAGGTTGTAGCTTTTTATATCTAAACTTTTAATGTGAATATCGTAGTTGATGATGATCTGTATCTTTTCTTAATTCTGCAATTTGTCTTCAAGAGAAAAAAAAACAAGACAAGTTGCCTGATTTGCAATGTGTGTATAACTTATTTCATCTATAGTTTGATTGTTAGAAATCAAACGTCATCATCAGATATGGTAATTCTTAGTGCACTGTTTTTGTCGTGGATTTTATTTTATCTGTCGCCATGTATTAGATAGGTTGTAGCTTTTTATATCTAAACTTTTAATGTGAATATCGTAGTTGATGATGATCTGTATCTTTTCTTAATTCTGCAATTTGTCTTAAAGAAAAAAAAAAACAAGACAAATTGCCTGATTTGCAATGTGTGTATAACTTATTTCATCTATAGTTTGATTGTTAGAAATCAAACGTCATCATCAGATATGGTAATTCTTAGTGCACTATTTTTGTCGTGGATTTTATTTTATCTGTCGCCATGTATTAGATAGGTTGTAGCTTTTTATATCTAAACTTTTAATGTGAATATCGTAGTTGATGATGATCTGTATCTTTTCTTAATTCTGCAATTTGTCTTCAAGAAAAAAAAAAACAAGACAAATTGCCTGATTTGCAATGTGTGTATAACTTATTTCATCTATAGTTTGATTGTTAGAAATCAAACGTCATCATCAGATATGGTAATTCTTGTGCACTGTTTTTGTCGTGGATTTTATTTTATCTGTCGCCATGTATTAGATAGGTTGTAGCTTTTTATATCTAAACTTTTAATGTGAATATCGTAGTTGATGATGATCTGTATCTTTTCTTAATTCTGCAATTTGTCATCAAGAAAAAAAAACAAGACAAGTTGCCTGATTTGCAATGTGTGTATAACTTATTTCATCTATAGTTTGATTGTTAGAAATCAAACGTCATCATCAGATATGGTAATTCTTAGTGCACTGTTTTTGTCGTGGATTTTATTTTATCTGTCGCCATGTATTAGATAGGTTGTAGCTTTTTATATCTAAACTTTTAATGTGAATATCGTAGTTGATGATGATCTGTATCTTTTCTTAATTCTGCAATTTGTCATCAAGAAAAAAAAAACAAGACAAATTGCCTGATTTGCAATGTGTGTATAACTTATTTCATCTATAGTTTGATTGTTAGAAATCAAACGTCATCATCAGATATGGTAATTCTTAGTGCACTGTTTTTGTCGTGGATTTTATTTTATCTTTCGCCATGTATTAGATAGGTTGTAGCTTTTAATATCTAAACTTTTAATGTGAATATCGTAGTTGATGATGATCTGTATCTTTTCTTAATTCTGCAATTTGTCTTCAAGAAAAAAAAAAACAAGACAAGTTGCCTGATTTGCAATGTGTGTATAGCTTATTTCATCTATAGTTTGATTGTTAGAAATCAAACGTCATCATCAGATATGGTAATTCTTAGTGCACTGTTTTTGTCGTGGATTTTATTTTATCTGTCGCCATGTATTAGATAGGTTGTAGCTTTTTATATCTAAACTTTTAATGTGAATATCGTAGTTGATGATGATCTGTACCTTTTCTTAATTCTGCAATTTGTTTTCAAGAAAAAAAAAAACAAGACAAATTGCCTGATTTGCAATGTGTGTATAACTTATTTCATCTATAGTTTGATTGTTAGAAATCAAACGTCATCATCAGATATGGTAATTCTTAGTGCACTGTTTTTGTCGTGGATTTTATTCTATCTGTCGCCATGTATTAGATAGGTTGTAGCTTTTTATATCTAAACTTTTAATGTGAATATCGTAGTTGATGATGATCTGTATCTTTTCTTAATTCTGCAATTTGTCTTCAAGAAAAAAAAAAAAACAAGACAAATTGCCTGATTTGCAATGTGTGTATAACTTATTTCATCTATAGTTTGATTGTTAGAAATCAAACGTCATCATCAGATATGGTAATTCTTCGTGCACTGTTTTTGTCGTGGATTTTATTTTATCTGTCGCCATGTATTAGATAGGTTGTAGCTTTTTATATCTAAACTTTTAATGTGAATATCGTAGTTGATGATGATCTGTATCTTTTCTTAATTCTGCAATTTGTCTTCAAGAAAAAAAAAACAAGACAAGTTGCCTGATTTGCAATGTGTGTATAACTTATTTCATCTATAGTTTGATTGTTAGAAATCAAACGTCATCATCAGATATGGTAATTCTTAGTGCACTGTTTTTGTCGTGGATTTTATTTTATCTGTCGCCATGTATTAGATAGGTTGTAGCTTTTTATATCTAAACTTTTAATGTGAATATCGTAGTTGATGATGATCTGTATCTTTTCTTAATTCTGCAATTTGTCTTCAGGAAAAAAAAGCAAGATAAATTGCCTGATTTGCAATGTGTGTATAACTTATTTCATCTATAGTTTGATTGTTAGAAATCAAACGTCATCATCAGATATGGTAATTCTTAGTGCACTGTTTTTGTCGTGGATTTTATTTTATCTGTTGCCATGTATTAGATAGGTTGTAGCTTTTTATATCTAAACTTTTAATGTGAATATCGTAGTTGATGATGATCTGTATCTTTTCCTAATTCTGCAATTTGTCTTCAAGAAAAAAAAAAACAAGACAAATTGCCTAATTTGCAATGTGTGTATAACTTATTTCATCTATAGTTTGATTGTTAGAAATCAAACGTCATCATCAGATATGGTAATTCTTAGTGCACTGTTTTTGTCGTGGATTTTATTTTATCTGTCGCCATGTATTAGATAGGTTTGTTGCTATTTATATCTAAACTTTTAATGTGAATATCGTAGTTGATGATGATCTGTATCCTTTCTTAATTCTGCAATTTGTCTTCAAGAAAAAAAAAACAAGACAAATTGCCTGATTTGCAATGTGTGTATAACTTATTTCATCTATAGTTTGATTGTTAGAAATCAAACGTCATCATCAGATATGGTAATTCTTAGTGCACTGTTTTTGTCGTGGATTTTATTTTATCTGTCGCCATGTATTAGATAGGTTGTAGCTTTTTATATCTAAACTTTTAATGTGAATACCGTAGTTGATGATGATCTGTATCTTTTCTTAATTCTGCAATTTGTCTTCAAGAAAAAAAAAACAAGACAAGTTGCCTGATTTGCAATGTGTGTATAACTTATTTCATCTATAGTTTGATTGTTAGAAATCAAACGTCATCATCAGATATGGTAATTCTTAGTGCACTGTTTTTGTCGTGGATTTTATTTTATCTTTCGCGATGTATTAGATAGTTGTAGCTTTTTATATCTAAACTTTTAATGTGAATATCGTAGTTGATGATGATCTGTATCTTTTCTTAATTCTGCAATTTGTCTTCAAGAAAAAAAAAAACAAGACAAATTGCCTGATTTGCAATGTGTGTATAACTTATTTCATCTATAGATTGATTGTTAGAAATCAAACGTCATCATCAGATATGGTAATTCTTCGTGCACTGTTTTTGTCGTGGATTTTATTTTATCTGTCGCCATGTATTAGATAGGTTGTAGCTTTTTATATCTACACTTTTAATGTGAATATCGTAGTTGATGATAATCTGTATCTTTTCTTAATTCTGCAATTTGTCTTCAAGAAAAAAAAAAAAAAAAAAAAAAAACAAGACAAATTGTCTGATTTGCAATGTGTGTATAACTTATTTCATCTATAGTTTGATTGTTGGAAATCAAACGTCATCATCAGATATGGTAATTCTTAGTGCACTGTTTTTGTCGTGAATTTTATTTTATCTGTCGCCATGTATTAGATAGGTTGTAGCTTTTTATATCTAAACTTTTAATGTGAATATCGTAGTTGATGATGATCTGTATCTTTTCTTAATTCTGCAATTTGTCTTCAAGAGAAAAAAAAACAAGACAAGTTGCCTGATTTGCAATGTGTGTATAACTTATTTTATCTATAGTTTGATTGTTAGAAATCAAACGTCATCATCAGATATGGTAATTCTTAGTGCACTGTTTTTGTCGTGGATTTTATTTTATCTGTCGCCATGTATTAGATAGGTTGTAGCTTTTTATATCTAAACTTTTAATGTGAATATCGTAGTTGATGATGATCTGTATCTTTTCTTAATTCTGCAATTTGTCTTAAAGAAAAAAAAAACAAGACAAATTGCCTGATTTGCAATGTGTGTATAACTTATTTCATCTATAGTTTGATTGTTAGAAATCAAACGTCATCATCAGATATGGTAATTCTTAGTGCACTATTTTTGTCGTGGATTTTATTTTATCTGTCGCCATGTATTAGATAGGTTGTAGCTTTTTATATCCAAACTTTTAATGTGAATATCGTAGTTGATGATGATCTGTATCTTTTCTTAATTCTGCAATTTGTCTTCAAGAAAAAAAAAAAACAAGACAAATTGCCTGATTTGCAATGTCTGTATAACTTATTTCATCTATAGTTTGATTGTTAGAAATCAAACGTCATCATCAGATATGGTAATTCTTGTGCACTGTTTTTGTCGTGGATTTTATTTTATCTGTCGCCATGTATTAGATAGGTTGTAGCTTTTTATATCTAAACTTTTAATGTGAATATCGTAGTTGATGATGATCTGTATCTTTTCTTAATTCTGCAATTTGTCTTCAAGAAAAAAAAAAAAAAAAAAAAAAACAAGACAAATTGTCTGATTTGCAATGTGTGTATAACTTATTTCATCTATAGTTTGATTGTTGGAAATCAAACGTCATCATCAGATATGGTAATTCTTAGTGCACTGTTTTTGTCGTGAATTTTATTTTATCTGTCGCCATGTATTAGATAGGTTGTAGCTTTTTATATCTAAACTTTTAATGTGAATATCGTAGTTGATGATGATCTGTATCTTTTCTTAATTCTGCAATTTGTCTTCAAGAGAAAAAAAAACAAGACAAGTTGCCTGATTTGCAATGTGTGTATAACTTATTTCATCTATAGTTTGATTGTTAGAAATCAAACGTCATCATCAGATATGGTAATTCTTAGTGCACTGTTTTTGTCGTGGATTTTATTTTATCTGTCGCCATGTATTAGATAGGTTGTAGCTTTTTATATCTAAACTTTTAATGTGAATATCGTAGTTGATGATGATCTGTATCTTTTCTTAATTCTGCAATTTGTCTTAAAGAAAAAAAAAACAAGACAAATTGCCTGATTTGCAATGTGTGTATAACTTATTTCATCTATAGTTTGATTGTTAGAAATCAAACGTCATCATCAGATATGGTAATTCTTAGTGCACTATTTTTGTCGTGGATTTTATTTTATCTGTCGCCATGTATTAGATAGGTTGTAGCTTTTTATATCTAAACTTTTAATGTGAATATCGTAGTTGATGATGATCTGTATCTTTTCTTAATTCTGCAATTTGTCTTCAAGAAAAAAAAAACAAGACAAATTGCCTGATTTGCAATGTGTGTATAACTTATTTCATCTATAGTTTGATTGTTAGAAATCAAACGTCATCATCAGATATGGTAATTCTTGTGCACTGTTTTTGTCGTGGATTTTATTTTATCTGTCGCCATGTATTAGATAGGTTGTAGCTTTTTATATCTAAACTTTTAATGTGAATATCGTAGTTGATGATGATCTGTATCTTTTCTTAATTCTGCAATTTGTCATCAAGAAAAAAAACAAGACAAGTTGCCTGATTTGCAATGTGTGTATAACTTATTTCATCTATAGTTTGATTGTTAGAAATCAAACGTCATCATCAGATATGGTAATTCTTAGTGCACTGTTTTTGTCGTGGATTTTATTTTATCTGTCGCCATGTATTAGATAGGTTGTAGCTTTTTATATCTAAACTTTTAATGTGAATATCGTAGTTGATGATGATCTGTATCTTTTCTTAATTCTGCAATTTGTCATCAAGAAAAAAAAAAACAAGACAAATTGCCTGATTTGCAATGTGTGTATAACTTATTTCATCTATAGTTTGATTGTTAGAAATCAAACGTCATCATCAGATATGGTAATTCTTAGTGCACTGTTTTTGTCGTGGATTTTATTTTATCTTTCGCCATGTATTAGATAGGTTGTAGCTTTTAATATCTAAACTTTTAATGTGAATATCGTAGTTGATGATGATCTGTATCTTTTCTTAATTCTGCAATTTGTCTTCAAGAAAAAAAAAAACAAGACAAGTTGCCTGATTTGCAATGTGTGTATAGCTTATTTCATCTATAGTTTGATTGTTAGAAATCAAACGTCATCATCAGATATGGTAATTCTTAGTGCACTGTTTTTGTCGTGGATTTTATTTTATCTGTCGCCATGTATTAGATAGGTTGTAGCTTTTTATATCTAAACTTTTAATGTGAATATCGTAGTTGATGATGATCTGTACCTTTTCTTAATTCTGCAATTTGTTTTCAAGAAAAAAAAAACAAGACAAATTGCCTGATTTGCAATGTGTGTATAACTTATTTCATCTATAGTTTGATTGTTAGAAATCAAACGTCATCATCAGATATGGTAATTCTTAGTGCACTGTTTTTGTCGTGGATTTTATTCTATCTGTCGCCATGTATTAGATAGGTTGTAGCTTTTTATATCTAAACTTTTAATGTGAATATCGTAGTTGATGATGATCTGTATCTTTTCTTAATTCTGCAATTTGTCTTCAAGAAAAAAAAAAAAACAAGACAAATTGCCTGATTTGCAATGTGTGTATAACTTATTTCATCTATAGTTTGATTGTTAGAAATCAAACGTCATCATCAGATATGGTAATTCTTCGTGCACTGTTTTTGTCGTGGATTTTATTTTATCTGTCGCCATGTATTAGATAGGTTGTAGCTTTTTATATCTAAACTTTTAATGTGAATATCGTAGTTGATGATGATCTGTATCTTTTCTTAATTCTGCAATTTGTCTTCAAGAAAAAAAAAACAAGACAAGTTGCCTGATTTGCAATGTGTGTATAACTTATTTCATCTATAGTTTGATTGTTAGAAATCAAACGTCATCATCAGATATGGTAATTCTTAGTGCACTGTTTTTGTCGTGGATTTTATTTTATCTGTCGCCATGTATTAGATAGGTTGTAGCTTTTTATATCTAAACTTTTAATGTGAATATCGTAGTTGATGATGATCTGTATCTTTTCTTAATTCTGCAATTTGTCTTCAAGAAAAAAAAAACAAGACGAATTGCCTGATTTGCAATGTGTGTATAACTTATTTCATCTATAGTTTGATTGTTAGAAATCAAACGTCATCATCAGATATGGTAATTCTTAGTGCACTGTTTTTGGCGTGGATTTTATTTTATCTGTCGCCATGTATTAGATAGGTTGTAGCTTTTTATATCTAAACTTTTAATGTGAATATCGTAGTTGATGATGATCTGTATCTTTTCTTAATTCTGCAATTTGTCTTCAGGAAAAAAAAGCAAGATAAATTGCCTGATTTGCAATGTGTGTATAACTTATTTCATCTATAGTTTGATTGTTAGAAATCAAACGTCATCATCAGATATGGTAATTCTTAGTGCACTGTTTTTGTCGTGGATTTTATTTTATCTGTTGCCATGTATTAGATAGGTTGTAGCTTTTTATATCTAAACTTTTAATGTGAATATCGTAGTTGATGATGATCTGTATCTTTTCCTAATTCTGCAATTTGTCTTCAAGAAAAAAAAAAACAAGACAAATTGCCTAATTTGCAATGTGTGTATAACTTATTTCATCTATAGTTTGATTGTTAGAAATCAAACGTCATCATCAGATATGGTAATTCTTAGTGCACTGTTTTTGTCGTGGATTTTATTTTATCTGTCGCCATGTATTAGATAGGTTTGTTGCTATTTATATCTAAACTTTTAATGTGAATATCGTAGTTGATGATGATCTGTATCCTTTCTTAATTCTGCAATTTGTCTTCAAGAAAAAAAAAACAAGACAAATTGCCTGATTTGCAATGTGTGTATAACTTATTTCATCTATAGTTTGATTGTTAGAAATCAAACGTCATCATCAGATATGGTAATTCTTAGTGCACTGTTTTTGTCGTGGATTTTATTTTATCTGTCGCCATGTATTAGATAGGTTGTAGCTTTTTATATCTAAACTTTTAATGTGAATACCGTAGTTGATGATGATCTGTATCTTTTCTTAATTCTGCAATTTGTCTTCAAGAAAAAAAAAACAAGACAAGTTGCCTGATTTGCAATGTGTGTATAACTTATTTCATCTATAGTTTGATTGTTAGAAATCAAACGTCATCATCAGATATGGTAATTCTTAGTGCACTGTTTTTGTCGTGGATTTTATTCTATCTGTCGCCATGTATTAGATAGGTTGTAGCTTTTTATATCTAAACTTTTAATGTGAATATCGTAGTTGATGATAATCTGTATCTTTTCTTAATTCTGCAATTTGTCTTCAAGAAAAAAAAAAAAAAAAAAAAAAAAAACAAGACAAATTGTCTGATTTGCAATGTGTGTATAACTTATTTCATCTATAGTTTGATTGTTGGAAATCAAACGTCATCATCAGATATGGTAATTCTTAGTGCACTGTTTTTGTCGTGAATTTTATTTTATCTGTCGCCATGTATTAGATAGGTTGTAGCTTTTTATATCTAAACTTTTAATGTGAATATCGTAGTTGATGATGATCTGTATCTTTTCTTAATTCTGCAATTTGTCTTCAAGAGAAAAAAAAACAAGACAAGTTGCCTGATTTGCAATGTGTGTATAACTTATTTTATCTATAGTTTGATTGTTAGAAATCAAACGTCATCATCAGATATGGTAATTCTTAGTGCACTGTTTTTGTCGTGGATTTTATTTTATCTGTCGCCATGTATTAGATAGGTTGTAGCTTTTTATATCTAAACTTTTAATGTGAATATCGTAGTTGATGATGATCTGTATCTTTTCTTAATTCTGCAATTTGTCTTAAAGAAAAAAAAAACAAGACAAATTGCCTGATTTGCAATGTGTGTATAACTTATTTCATCTATAGTTTGATTGTTAGAAATCAAACGTCATCATCAGATATGGTAATTCTTAGTGCACTATTTTTGTCGTGGATTTTATTTTATCTGTCGCCATGTATTAGATAGGTTGTAGCTTTTTATATCCAAACTTTTAATGTGAATATCGTAGTTGATGATGATCTGTATCTTTTCTTAATTCTGCAATTTGTCTTCAAGAAAAAAAAAAACAAGACAAATTGCCTGATTTGCAATGTCTGTATAACTTATTTCATCTATAGTTTGATTGTTAGAAATCAAACGTCATCATCAGATATGGTAATTCTTGTGCACTGTTTTTGTCGTGGATTTTATTTTATCTGTCGCCATGTATTAGATAGGTTGTAGCTTTTTATATCTAAACTTTTAATGTGAATATCGTAGTTGATGATGATCTGTATCTTTTCTTAATTCTGCAATTTGTCATCAAGAAAAAAAACAAGACAAGTTGCCTGATTTGCAATGTGTGTATAACTTATTTCATCTATAGTTTGATTGTTAGAAATCAAACGTCATCATGACATATGGTAATTCTTAGTGCACTGTTTTTGTCGTGGATTTTATTTTATCTGTCGCCATGTATTAGATAGGTTGTAGCTTTTTATATCTAAACTTTTAATGTGAATATCGTAGTTGATGATGATCTGTATCTTTTCTTAATTCTGCAATTTGTCATCAAGAAAAAAAAAACAAGACAAATTGCCTGATTTGCAATGTGTGTATAACTTATTTCATCTATAGTTTGATTGTTAGAAATCAAACGTCATCATCAGATATGGTAATTCTTAGTGCACTGTTTTTGTCGTGGATTTTATTTTATCTTTCGCCATGTATTAGATAGGTTTTAGCTTTTAATATCTAAACTTTTAATGTGAATATCGTAGTTGATGATGATCTGTATCTTTTCTTAATTCTGCAATTTGTCTTCAAGAAAAAAAAAAACAAGACAAGTTGCCTGATTTGCAATGTGTGTATAGCTTATTTCATCTATAGTTTGATTGTTAGAAATCAAACGTCATCATCAGATATGGTAATTCTTAGTGCACTGTTTTTGTCGTGGATTTTATTTTATCTGTCGCCATGTATTAGATAGGTTGTAGCTTTTTATATCTAAACTTTTAATGTGAATATCGTAGTTGATGATGATCTGTACCTTTTCTTAATTCTGCAATTTGTCTTCAAGAAAAAAAAAAACAAGACAAATTGCCTGATTTGCAATGTGTGTATAACTTATTTCATCTATAGTTTGATTGTTAGAAATCAAACGTCATCATCAGATATGGTAATTCTTAGTGCACTGTTTTTGTCGTGGATTTTATTCTATCTGTCGCCATGTATTAGATAGGTTGTAGCTTTTTATATCTAAACTTTTAATGTGAATATCGTAGTTGATGATGATCTGTATCTTTTCTTAATTCTGCAATTTGTCTTCAAGAAAAAAAAAAAAAACAAGACAAATTGCCTGATTTGCAATGTGTGTATAACTTATTTCATCTATAGTTTGATTGTTAGAAATCAAACGTCATCATCAGATATGGTAATTCTTAGTGGACTGTTTTTGTCGTGGATTTTATTTTATCTGTCGCCATGTATTAGATAGGTTGTAGCTTTTTATATCTAAACTTTTAATGTGAATATCGTAGTTGATGATGATCTGTATCTTTTCTTAATTCTGCAATTTGTCTTCAAGAAAAAAAAAACAAGACAAATTGCCTGATTTGCAATGTGTGTATAACTTATTTCATCTATAGTTTAATTGTTAGAAATCAAACGTCATCATCAGATATGGTAATTCTTAGTGCACTGTTTTTGTCGTGGATTTTATTTTATCTGTCGCCATGTATTAGATAGGTTGTAGCTTTTTATATCTAAACTTTTAATGTGAATATCGTAGTTGATGATGATCTGTATCTTTTCTTAATTCTGCAATTTGTCTTCAAGAAAAAAAAACAAGACGAATAGCCTGATTTGCAATGTGTGTATAACTTATTTCATCTATAGTTTGATTGTTAGAAATCAAACGTCATCATCAGATATGGTAATTCATAGTGCACTATTTTTGTCGTGGATTTTATTTTATCTGTCGCCATGTATTAGTTAAGTTGTAGCTTTGTATATCTAAACTTTTAATGTGAATATCGTAGTTGATGATGATCTGTATCTTTTCTTAATTCTGCAATTTGTCTTCAAGAAAAAAAAAAACAAGACAAATAGCCTGATTTGCAATGTGTGTGTAACTTATTTCATCTATAGTTTGATTGTTAGAAATCAAACGTCATCATCAGATATGGTAATTCTTAGTGCACTGTTTTTGTCGTGGATTTTATTTTATCTGTCGCCATGTATTAGATAGGTTGTAGCTTTTTATATCTAAACTTTTAATGTGAATATCGTAGTTGATGATGATCTGTATCTTTTCTTAATTCTGCAATTTGTCATCAAGAAAAAAAAAACAAGACAAGTTGCCTGATTTGCAATGTGTGTATAACTTATTTCATCTATAGTTTGATTGTTAGAAATCAAACGTCATCATCAGATATGGTAATTCTTAGTGCACTGTTTTTGTCGTGGATTTTGTTTTATCTGTCGCCATGTATTAGATAGGTTGTAGCTTTTTATATCTAAACTTTTAATGTGAATATCGTAGCTGATGATGATCTGTATCTTTTCTTAATTCTGCAATTTGTCTTCAAGAAAAAAAAACAAGACAAGTTGCCTGATTTGCAATGTGTGTATAACTTATTTCATCTATAGTTTGATTGTTAGAAATCTAACGTCATCATCAGATATGGTAATTCTTAGTGCACTGTTTTTGTCGTGGATTTTATTTTATCTGTCGCCATGTATTAGATAGGTTGTAGCTTTTTATATCTAAACTTTTAATGTGAATATCGTAGTTGATGATGATCTGTATCTTTTCTTAATTCTGCAATTTGTCTTCAAGAAAAAAAAAAACAAGACAAATTGCCTGATTTGCAATGTGTGTATAACTTATTTCATCTATAGTTTGATTGTTAGAAATCAAACGTCGTCATCAGATATGGTAATTCTTAGTGCACTCACTGTTTTTGTCGTGGATTTTATTTTATCTGTCGCCATGTATTAGATAGGTTGTAGCTTTTTATATCTAAACTTTTAATGTGAATATCATAGTTGATGATGATCTGTATCTTTTCTTAATTCTGCAATTTGTCTTCAAGAAAAAAAAAACAAGACAAATTGCCTGATTTGCAATGTGTGTATAACTTATTTCATCTATAGTTTGATTGTTAGAAATCAAACGTCGTCATCAGATATGGTAATTCTTAGTGCACTCACTGTTTTTGTCGTGGATTTTATTTTATCTGTCGCCATGTATTAGATAGGTTGTAGCTTTTTATATCTAAACTTTTAATGTGAATATCGTAGTTGATGATGATCTGTATCTTTTCTTAATTCTGCAATTTGTCTTCAAGAAAAAAAAAAAACAAGACAAATTGCCTGATCTGCAATGTGTGTATAACTTATTTCATTTATAGTTTGATTGTTAGAAATCAAACGTCATCATCAGATATGGTAATTCATAGTGCACTATTTTTGTCGTGGATTTTATTTTATCTGTCGCCATGTATTAGTTAAGTTGTAGCTTTGTATATCTAAACTTTTAATGTGAATATCGTAGTTGATGATGATCTGTATCTTTTCTTAATTCTGCAATTTGTCTTCAAGAAAAAAAAAAAACAAGACAAATAGCCTGATTTGCAATGTGTGTGTAACTTATTTCATCTATAGTTTGATTGTTAGAAATCAAACGTCATCATCAGATATGGTAATTCTTAGTGCACTGTTTTTGTCGTGGATTTTATTTTATCTGTCGCCATGTATTAGATAGGTTGTAGCTTTTTATATCTAAACTTTTAATGTGAATATCGTAGTTGATGATGATCTGTATCTTTTCTTAATTCTGCAATTTGTCATCAAGAAAAAAAAAACAAGACAAGTTGCCTGATTTGCAATGTGTGTATAACTTATTTCATCTATAGTTTGATTGTTAGAAATCAAACGTCATCATCAGATATGGTAATTCTTAGTGCACTGTTTTTGTCGTGGATTTTGTTTTATCTGTCGCCATGTATTAGATAGGTTGTAGCTTTTTATATCTAAACTTTTAATGTGAATATCGTAGCTGATGATGATCTGTATCTTTTCTTAATTCTGCAATTTGTCTTCAAGAAAAAAAAACAAGACAAGTTGCCTGATTTGCAATGTGTGTATAACTTATTTCATCTATAGTTTGATTGTTAGAAATCTAACGTCATCATCAGATATGGTAATTCTTAGTGCACTGTTTTTGTCGTGGATTTTATTTTATCTGTCGCCATGTATTAGATAGGTTGTAGCTTTTTATATCTAAACTTTTAATGTGAATATCGTAGTTGATGATGATCTGTATCTTTTCTTAATTCTGCAATTTGTCTTCAAGAAAAAAAAAACAAGACAAATTGCCTGATTTGCAATGTGTGTATAACTTATTTCATCTATAGTTTGATTGTTAGAAATCAAACGTCGTCATCAGATATGGTAATTCTTAGTGCACTCACTGTTTTTGTCGTGGATTTTATTTTATCTGTCGCCATGTATTAGATAGGTTGTAGCTTTTTATATCTAAACTTTTAATGTGAATATCATAGTTGATGATGATCTGTATCTTTTCTTAATTCTGCAATTTGTCTTCAAGAAAAAAAAAACAAGACAAATTGCCTGATTTGCAATGTGTGTATAACTTATTTCATCTATAGTTTGATTGTTAGAAATCAAACGTCGTCATCAGATATGGTAATTCTTAGTGCACTCACTGTTTTTGTCGTGGATTTTATTTTATCTGTCGCCATGTATTAGATAGGTTGTAGCTTTTTATATCTAAACTTTTAATGTGAATATCGTAGTTGATGATGATCTGTATCTTTTCTTAATTCTGCAATTTGTCTTCAAGAAAAAAAAAACAAGACAAATTGCCTGATCTGCAATGTGTGTATAACTTATTTCATTTATAGTTTGATTGTTAGAAATCAAACGTCATCATCAGATATGGTAATTCTTAGTGCACTGTTTTTGTCGTGGATTTTATTTTATCTGTCGCCATGTATTAGATAGGTTGTAGCTTTTTATATCTAAACTTTTAATGTGAATATCGTAGTTGATGATGATCTGTATCTTTTCTTAATTCTGCAATTTGTCTTCAAGAAAAAAAAAACAAGACAAATTGCCTGATCTGCAATGTGTGTATAACTTATTTCATTTATAGTTTGATTGTTAGAAATCAAACGTCATCATCAGATATGGTAATTCTTAGTGCACTGTTTTTGTCGTGGATTTTATTTTATCTGTCGCCATGTATTAGATAGGTTGTAGCTTTTTATATCTAAACTTTTAATGTGAATATCGTAGTTGATGATGATCTGTATCTTTTCTTAATTCTGCAATTTGTCTTCAAGAAAAAAAAAAACAAGACAAATTGCCTGATCTGCAATGTGTGTATAACTTATTTCATTTATAGTTTGATTGTTAGAAATCAAACGTCATCATCAGAGATGGTAATTCTTAGAGCACTGTTTTTGTCGTGGATTTTATTTTATCTGTCGCCATGTATTAGATAGGTTGTAGCTTTTTATATCTAAACTTTTAATGTGAATATCGTAGTTGATGATGATCTGTATCTTTTCTTAATTCTGCAATTTGTCTTCAAGAAAAAAAAAACAAGACAAATTGCCTGATCTGCAATGTGTGTATAACTTCTTTCATTTATAGTTTGATTGTTAGAAATCAAACGTCATCATCAGATATGGTAATTCTTAGTGCACTGTTTTTGTCGTGGATTTTATTTTATCTGTCGCCATGTATTAGATAGGTTGTAGCTTTTTATATCTAAACTTTTAATGTGAATATCGTAGTTGATGATGATCTGTATCTTTTCTTAATTCTGCAATTTGTCTTCAAGAAAAAAAAAACAAGACAAATTGCCTGATCTGCAATGTGTGTATAACTTATTTCATCTATAGTTTGATTGTTAGAAATCTAACGTCATCATCAGATATGGTAATTCTTAGTGCACTGTTTTTGTCGTGGATTTTATTTTATCTGTCGCCATGTATTAGATAGGTTGTAGCTTTTTATATCTAAACTTTTAATGTGAATATCGTAGTTGATGATGATCTGTATCTTTTCTTAATTCTGCAATTTGTCTTCAAGAAAAAAAAAACAAGACAAATTGCCTGATTTGCAATGTGTGTATAACTTATTTCATCTATAGTTTGATTGTTAGAAATCAAACGTCGTCATCAGATATGGTAATTCTTAGTGCACTCACTGTTTTTGTCGTGGATTTTATTTTATCTGTCGCCATGTATTAGATAGGTTGTAGCTTTTTATATCTAAACTTTTAATGTGAATATCATAGTTGATGATGATCTGTATCTTTTCTTAATTCTGCAATTTGTCTTCAAGAAAAAAAAAACAAGACAAATTGCCTGATTTGCAATGTGTGTATAACTTATTTCATCTATAGTTTGATTGTTAGAAATCAAACGTCGTCATCAGATATGGTAATTCTTAGTGCACTCACTGTTTTTGTCGTGGATTTTATTTTATCTGTCGCCATGTATTAGATAGGTTGTAGCTTTTTATATCTAAACTTTTAATGTGAATATCGTAGTTGATGATGATCTGTATCTTTTCTTAATTCTGCAATTTGTCTTCAAGAAAAAAAAAACAAGACAAATTGCCTGATCTGCAATGTGTGTATAACTTATTTCATTTATAGTTTGATTGTTAGAAATCAAACGTCATCATCAGATATGGTAATTCTTAGTGCACTGTTTTTGTCGTGGATTTTATTTTATCTGTCGCCATGTATTAGATAGGTTGTAGCTTTTTATATCTAAACTTTTAATGTGAATATCGTAGTTGATGATGATCTGTATCTTTTCTTAATTCTGCAATTTGTCTTCAAGAAAAAAAAAACAAGACAAATTGCCTGATCTGCAATGTGTGTATAACTTATTTCATTTATAGTTTGATTGTTAGAAATCAAACGTCATCATCAGATATGGTAATTCTTAGTGCACTGTTTTTGTCGTGGATTTTATTTTATCTGTCGCCATGTATTAGATAGGTTGTAGCTTTTTATATCTAAACTTTTAATGTGAATATCGTAGTTGATGATGATCTGTATCTTTTCTTAATTCTGCAATTTGTCTTCAAGAAAAAAAAAACAAGACAAATTGCCTGATCTGCAATGTGTGTATAACTTATTTCATTTATAGTTTGATTGTTAGAAATCAAACGTCATCATCAGAGATGGTAATTCTTAGTGCACTGTTTTTGTCGTGGATTTTATTTTATCTGTCGCCATGTATTAGATAGGTTGTAGCTTTTTATATCTAAACTTTTAATGTGAATATCGTAGTTGATGATGATCTGTATCTTTTCTTAATTCTGCAATTTGTCTTCAAGAAAAAAAAAACAAGACAAATTGCCTGATCTGCAATGTGTGTATAACTTCTTTCATTTATAGTTTGATTGTTAGAAATCAAACGTCATCATCAGATATGGTAATTCTTAGTGCACTGTTTTTGTCGTGGATTTTATTTTATCTGTCGCCATGTATTAGATAGGTTGTAGCTTTTTATATCTAAACTTTTAATGTGAATATCGTAGTTGATGATGATCTGTATCTTTTCTTAATTCTGCAATTTGTCTTCAAGAAAAAAAAAACAAGACAAATTGCCTGATCTGCAATGTGTGTATAACTTATTTCATCTATAGTTTGATTGTTAGAAATCTAACGTCATCATCAGATATGGTAATTCTTAGTGCACTGTTTTTGTCGTGGATTTTATTTTATCTGTCGCCATGTATTAGATAGGTTGTAGCTTTTTATATCTAAACTTTTAATGTGAATATCGTAGTTGATGATGATCTGTATCTTTTCTTAATTCTGCAATTTGTCTTCAAGAAAAAAAAAACAAGACAAATTGCCTGATTTGCAATGTGTGTATAACTTATTTCATCTATAGTTTGATTGTTAGAAATCAAACGTCGTCATCAGATATGGTAATTCTTAGTGCACTCACTGTTTTTGTCGTGGATTTTATTTTATCTGTCGCCATGTATTAGATAGGTTGTAGCTTTTTATATCTAAACTTTTAATGTGAATATCATAGTTGATGATGATCTGTATCTTTTCTTAATTCTGCAATTTGTCTTCAAGAAAAAAAAAACAAGACAAATTGCCTGATTTGCAATGTGTGTATAACTTATTTCATCTATAGTTTGATTGTTAGAAATCAAACGTCGTCATCAGATATGGTAATTCTTAGTGCACTCACTGTTTTTGTCGTGGATTTTATTTTATCTGTCGCCATGTATTAGATAGGTTGTAGCTTTTTATATCTAAACTTTTAATGTGAATATCGTAGTTGATGATGATCTGTATCTTTTCTTAATTCTGCAATTTGTCTTCAAGAAAAAAAAAACAAGACAAATTGCCTGATCTGCAATGTGTGTATAACTTATTTCATTTATAGTTTGATTGTTAGAAATCAAACGTCATCATCAGATATGGTAATTCTTAGTGCACTGTTTTTGTCGTGGATTTTATTTTATCTGTCGCCATGTATTAGATAGGTTGTAGCTTTTTATATCTAAACTTTTAATGTGAATATCGTAGTTGATGATGATCTGTATCTTTTCTTAATTCTGCAATTTGTCTTCAAGAAAAAAAAAACAAGACAAATTGCCTGATCTGCAATGTGTGTATAACTTATTTCATTTATAGTTTGATTGTTAGAAATCAAACGTCATCATCAGATATGGTAATTCTTAGTGCACTGTTTTTGTCGTGGATTTTATTTTATCTGTCGCCATGTATTAGATAGGTTGTAGCTTTTTATATCTAAACTTTTAATGTGAATATCGTAGTTGATGATGATCTGTATCTTTTCTTAATTCTGCAATTTGTCTTCAAGAAAAAAAAAACAAGACAAATTGCCTGATCTGCAATGTGTGTATAACTTATTTCATTTATAGTTTGATTGTTAGAAATCAAACGTCATCATCAGAGATGGTAATTCTTAGTGCACTGTTTTTGTCGTGGATTTTATTTTATCTGTCGCCATGTATTAGATAGGTTGTAGCTTTTTATATCTAAACTTTTAATGTGAATATCGTAGTTGATGATGATCTGTATCTTTTCTTAATTCTGCAATTTGTCTTCAAGAAAAAAAAAACAAGACAAATTGCCTGATCTGCAATGTGTGTATAACTTCTTTCATTTATAGTTTGATTGTTAGAAATCAAACGTCATCATCAGATATGGTAATTCTTAGTGCACTGTTTTTGTCGTGGATTTTATTTTATCTGTCGCCATGTATTAGATAGGTTGTAGCTTTTTATATCTAAACTTTTAATGTGAATATCGTAGTTGATGATGATCTGTATCTTTTCTTAATTCTGCAATTTGTCTTCAAGAAAAAAAAAACAAGACAAGTTGCCTGATTTGCAATGTGTGTATAACTTATTTCATCTATAGTTTGATTGTTAGAAATCAAACGTCATCATCAGATATGGTAATTCTTAGTGCACTGTTTTTGTCGTGGATTTTATTTTATCTGTCGCCATGTATTAGATAGGTTGTAGCTTTTTATATCTAAACTTTTAATGTGAATATCGTAGTTGATGGTGATCTGTATCTTTTCTTAATTCTGCAATTTGTCTTCAAAAAAAAAAAAAAAAAAAAAACAAGACAAATTGCCTGATTTGCAATGTGTGTATAACTTATTTCATCTATAGTTTGATTGTTAGAAATCAAACGTCATCATCAGATATGGTAATTCTTAGTGCACTGTATTTGTCGTGGATCTTATTTTATCTGTCGCCATGTATTAGATAGGTTGTAGCTTTTTATATCTAAACTTTTAATGTGAATATCGTAGTTGATGATGATCTGTATCTTTTCTTAATTCTGCAATTTGTCTTCAAAAAAAAAAAAAAAAAAACAAGACAAATTGCCTGATTTGCAATGTGTGTATAACTTATTTCATCTATAGTTTGATTGTTAGAAATCAAACGTCATCATCAGATATGGTAATTCTTAGTGCACTGTATTTGTCGTGGATTTTATTTTATCTGTCGCCATGTATTAGATAGGTTGTAGCTTTTTATATCTAAACTTTTAATGTGAATATCGTAGTTGATGATGATCTGTATCTTTTCTTAATTCTGCAATTTGTCTTCAAGAAAAAAAAAACAAGACAAATTGCCTGATTTGCAATGTGTGTATAACTTATTTCATCTATAGTTTGATTGTTAGAAATCAAACGTCATCATCAGATATGGTAATTCTTAGTGCACTGTTTTTGTCGTGGATTTTATTTTATCTGTCGCCATGTATTAGATAGGTTGTAGCTTTTTATATCTAAACTTTTAATGTGAATATCGTAGTTGATGATGATCTGTATCTTTTCTTAATTCTGCAATTTGTCTTCAAGAAAAAAAAACAAGACGAATAGCCTGATTTGCAATGTGTGTATTACTTATTTCATCTATAGTTTGATTGTTAGAAATCAAACGTCATCATCAGATATGGTAATTCTTAGTGCACTGTTTTTGTCGTGGATTTTATTTTATCTGTCGCCATGTATTAGATAAGTTGTAGCTTTGTATATCTAAACTTTTAATGTGAATATCGTAGTTGATGATGATCTGTATCTTTTCTTAATTCTGCAATTTGTCTTCAAGAAAAAAAAAAAAAAACAAGACAAATAGCCTGATTTGCAATGTGTGTATAACTTATTTCATCTATAGTTTGATTGTTAGAAATCAAACGTCATCATCAGATATGGTAATTCTTCGTGCACTGTTTTTGTCGTGGATTTTATTTTATCTGCCACCATGTATTAGATAGGTTGTAGCTTTTTATATCTAAACTTTTAATGTGAATATCGCAGTTGATGATGATCTGTATCTTTTCTTAATTCTGCAATTTGTCTTCAAGAAAAAAAAAACAAGACAAATTGCCTGATTTGCAATGTGTGTATAACTTATTTCATCTATAGTTTGATTGTTAGCAATCAAACGTCATCATCAGATATGGTAATTCTTAGTGCACTGTTTTTGTCGTGGATTTTATTTTATCTTTCGCCATGTATTAGATAGGTTGTAGCTTTTAATATCTAAACTTTTAATGTGAATATCGTAGTTGATGATGATCTGTATCTTTTCTTAATTCTGCAATTTGTCTTCAAGAAAAAAAAAACAAGACAAGTTGCCTGATTTGCAATGTGTGTATAGCTTATTTCATCTATAGTTTGATTGTTAGAAATCAAACGTCATCATCAGATATGGTAATTCTTAGTGCACTGTTTTTGTCGTGGATTTTATTTTATCTGTCGCAATGTATTAGATAGGTTGTAGCTTTTTATATCTAAACTTTTAATGTGAATATCGTAGTTGATGATGATCTGTACCTTTTCTTAATTCTGCAATTTGTCTTCAAGAAAAAAAAAAACAAGACAAATTGCCTGATTTGCAATGTGTGTATAACTTATTTCATCTATAGTTTGATTGTTAGAAATCAAACGTCATCATCAGATATGGTAATTCTTAGTGCACTATTTTTGTCGTGGATTTTATTTTATCTGTCGCCATGTATTGGATAGGTTGTAGCTTTTTATATCTAAACTTTTAATGTGAATATCGTAGTTGATGATGATCTGTATCTTTTCTTAATTCTGCAATTTGTCTTCAAGAAAAAAAAAAAAACAAGACAAATTGCCTGATTTGCAATGTGTGTATAACTTATTTCATCTATAGTTTGATTGTTAGAAATCAAACGTCATCATCAGATATGGTAATTCTGAGTGCACTGTTTTTGTCGTGGATTTTATTTTATCTGTCGCCATGTATTAGATAGGTTGTAGCTTTTTATATCTAAACTTTTAATGTGAATATCGTAGTTGATGGTGATCTGTATCTTTTCTTAATTCTGCAATTTGTCTTCAAAAAAAAAAAAAAAAAGAAAAAAAACAAGACAAATTGCCTGATTTGCAATGTGTGTATAACTTATTTCATCTATAGTTTGATTGTTAGAAATCAAACGTCATCATCAGATATGGTAATTCTTAGTGCACTATTTTTGTCGTGGATTTTATTTTATCTGTCGCCATGTATTAGATAGGTTGTAGCTTTTTATATCTAAACTTTTAATGTGAATATCGTAGTTGATGATGATCTGTATCTTTTCTTAATCCTGCAATTTGTCTTCAAGAAAAAAAAAAAAACAAGACAAATTGCCTGATTTGCAATGTGTGTATAACTTATTTCATCTATAGTTTGATTGTTAGAAATCAAACGTCATCATCAGATATGGTAATTCTGAGTGCACTGTTTTTGTCGTGGATTTTATTTTATCTGTCGCCATGTATTAGATAGGTTGTAGCTTTTTATATCTAAACTTTTAATGTGAATATCGTAGTTGATGATGATCTGTATCTTTTCTTAATTCTGCAATTTGTCTTCAAGAAAAAAAAAAAAACAAGACAAATTGCCTGATTTGCAATGTGTGTATAACTTATTTCATCTATAGTTTGATTGTTAGAAATCAAACGTCATCATCAGATATGGTAATTCTGAGTGCACTGTTTTTGTCGTGGATTTTATTTTATCTGTCGCCATGTATTAGATAGGTTGTAGCTTTTTATATCTAAACTTTTAATGTGAATATCGTAGTTGATGATGATCTGTATCTTTTCTTAATTCTGCAATTTGTCTTCAAAAAAAAAAAAAAAACAAGACAAATTGCCTGATTTGCAATGTGTGTATAACTTATTTCATCTATAGTTTGATTGTTAGAAATCAAACGTCATCATCAGATATGGTAATTCTTAGTGCACTGTATTTGTCGTGGATTTTATTTTATCTGTCGCCATGTATTAGATAGGTTGTAGCTTTTTATATCTAAACTTTTAATGTGAATATCGTAGTTGATGATGATCTGTATCTTTTCTTAATTCTGCAATTTGTCTTCAAGAAAAAAAAAAAAACAAGACAAATTGCCTGATTTGCAATGTGTGTATAACTTATTTCATCTATAGTTTGATTGTTAGAAATCAAACGTCATCATCAGATATGGTAATTCTTAGTGCACTGTTTTTGTCGTGGATTTTATTTTATCTTTCGCCATGTATTAGATAGGTTGTAGCTTTTAATATCTAAACTTTTAATGTGAATATCGTAGTTGATGATGATCTGTATCTTTTCTTAATTCTGCAATTTGTCTTCAAGAAAAAAAAAACAAGACAAGTTGCCTGATTTGCAATGTGTGTATAACTTATTTCATCTATAGTTTGATTGTTAGAAATCAAACGTCATCATCAGATATGGTAATTCTTAGTGCACTGTTTTTGTCGTGGATTTTATTTTTGTCGCAATGTATTAGATAGGTTGTAGCTTTTTATATCTAAACTTTTAATGTGAATATCGTAGTTGATGGTGATCTGTATCTTTTCTTAATTCTGCAATTTGTCTTCAAAAAAAAAAAAAAAAAAAAAACAAGACAAATTGCCTGATTTGCAATGTGTGTATAACTTATTTCATCTATAGTTTGATTGTTAGAAATCAAACGTCATCATCAGATATGGTAATTCTTAGTGCACTGTATTTGTCGTGGATCTTATTTTATCTGTCGCCATGTATTAGATAGGTTGTAGCTTTTTATATCTAAACTTTTAATGTGAATATCGTAGTTGATGATGATCTGTATCTTTTTTTAATTCTGCAATTTGTCTTCAAAAAAAAAAAAAACAAGACAAATTGCCTGATTTGCAATGTGTGTATAACTTATTTCATCTATAGTTTGATTGTTAGAAATCAAACGTCATCATCAGATATGGTAATTCTTAGTGCACTGTATTTGTCGTGGATTTTATTTTATATGTCGCCATGTATTAGATAGGTTGTAGCTTTTTATATCTAAACTTTTAATGTGAATATCGTAGTTGATGATGATCTGTATCTTTTCTTAATTCTGCAATTTGTCTTCAAGAAAAAAAAAAACAAGACAAATTGCCTGATTTGCAATGTGTGTATAACTTATTTCATCTATAGTTTGATTGTTAGAGATCAAACGTCATCATCAGATATGGTAATTCTTAGTGCACTGTTTTTGTCGTGGATTTTATTTTATCTGTCGCCATGTATTAGATAGGTTGTAGCTTTTTATATCTAAACTTTTAATGTGAATATCGTAGTTGATGATGATCTGTATCTTTTCTTAATTCTGCAATTTGTCTTCAAGAAAAAAAAAAACAAGACGAATAGCCTGATTTGCAATGTGTGTATTACTTATTTCATCTATAGTTTGATTGTTAGAAATCAAACGTCATCATCAGATATGGTAATTCTTAGTGCACTGTTTTTGTCGTGGATTTTATTTTATCTGTCGCCATGTATTAGATAAGTTGTAGCTTTGTATATCTAAACTTTTAATGTGAATATCGTAGTTGATGATGATCTGTATCTTTTCTTAATTCTGCAATTTGTCTTCAAGAAAAAAAAAAACAAGACAAATAGCCTGATTTGCAATGTGTGTATAACTTATTTCATCTATAGTTTGATTGTTAGAAATCAAACGTCATCATCAGATATGGTAATTCTTAGTGCACTGTTTTTGTCGTGGATTTTATTTTGTCTGTCGCCATGTATTAGATAGGTTGTAGCTTTTTATATCTAAACTTTTAATGTGAATATCGTAGTTGATGATGATCTGTATCTTTTCTTAATTCTGCAATTTGTCATCAAGAAAAAAAAAACAAGACAAGTTGCCTGATTTGCAATGTGTGTATAACTTATTTCATCTATAGTTTGATTGTTAGAAATCAAACGTCATCATCAGATATGGTAATTCTTAATGCACTGTTTTTGTCGTGGATTTTGTTTTATCTGTCGCCATGTATTAGATAGGTTGTAGCTTTTTATATCTAAACTTTTAATGTGAATATCGTAGTTGATGATGATCTGTATCTTTTCTTAATTCTGCAATTTGTCTTCAAGAAAAAAAAAAACAAGACAAGTTGCCTGATTTGCAATGTGTGTATAACTTATTTCATCTATAGTTTGATCGTTAGAAATCAAACGTCGTCATCAGATATGGTAATTCTTAGTGCACTCACTGTTTTTGTCGTGGATTTTATTTTATCTGTCGCCATGTATTAGATAGGTTGTAGCTTTTTATATCTAAACTTTTATGTGAATATCGTAGTTCATGATGATCTGTATCTTTTCTTAATTCTGCAATTTGTCTTCAAGAAAAAAAAAAACAAGACAAATTGCCTGATCTGCAATGTGTGTATAACTTATTTCATCTATAGTTTGATTGTTAGAAATCAAACGTCATCATCAGATATGGTAATTCTTAGTGCACTGTTTTTGTCGTGGATTTTATTTTATCTGTCGCCATGTATTAGATAGGTTGTAGCTTTTTATATCTAAACTTTTAATGTGAATATCGTAGTTGATGATGATCTGTATCTTTTCTTAATTCTGCAATTTGTCTTCAAGAAAAAAAAAACAAGACAAATTGCCTGATTTGCAATGTGTGTATAACTTATTTCATCTATAGTTTGATTGTTAGAAATCAAGCGTCATCATCAGATATGGTAATTCTTAGTGCACTGTTTTTGTCGTGGATTTTATTTTATCTGTCGCCATGTATTAGATAGGTTGTAGCTTTTTATATCTAAACTTTTAATGTGAATATCGTAGTTGATGATGATCTGTATCTTTTCTTAATTCTGCAATTTGTCTTCAAGAAAAAAAAAAACAAGACAAATTGCCTGATTTGCAATGTGTGTATAACTTATTTCATCTATAGTTTGATTGTTAGAAATCAAACGTCGTCATCAGATATGGTAATTCTTAGTGCACTCACTGTTTTTGTCGTGGATTTTATTTTATCTGTCGCCATGTATTAGATAGGTTGTAGCTTTTTATATCTAAACTTTTAATGTGAATATCGTAGTTGATGATGATCTGTATCTTTTCTTAATTCCGCAATTTGTCTTCAAAAAGAAAAAAACAAGACAAATTGCCTGATCTGCAACGTGTGTATAACTTATTTCATCTATAGTTTGATTGTTAGAAATCAAACGTCATCATCAGATATGGTAATTCTTAGTGCACTGTTTTTGTCGTGGATTTTATTTTATCTGTCGCCATGTATTAGATAGGTTGTAGCTTTTTATATCTAAACTTTTAATGTGAATATCGTAGTTGATGATGATCTGTATCTTTTCTTAATTCTGCAATTTGTCTTCAAGAAAAAAAAAAACAAGCCAAATTGCCTGATTTGCAATGTGTGTATAACTTATTTCATCTATAGTTTGATTGTTAGAAATCAAACGTCGTCATCAGATATGGTAATTCTTAGTGCACTCACTGTTTTTGTCGTGGATTTTATTTTATCTGTCGCCATGTATTAGATAGGTTGTAGCTTTTTATATCTAAACTTTTAATGTGAATATCGTAGTTGATGATGATCTGTATCTTTTCTTAATTCTGCAATTTGTCTTCAAGAAAAAAAAAACAAGACAAATTGCCTGATCTGCAATGTGTGTATAACTTATTTCATCTATAGTTTGATTGTTAGAAATCAAACGTCATCATCAGATATGGTAATTCTTAGTGCACTGTTTTTGTCGTGGATTTTATTTTATCTGTCGCCATGTATTAGATAGGTTGTAGCTTTTTATATCTAAACTTTTAATGTGAATATCGTAGTTGATGATGATCTGTATATTTTCTTAATTCTGCAATTTGTCTTCAAAAAAAAAAAAAAAAAAAAACAAGACAAATTGCCTGATTTGCAATGTGTGTATAACTTACTTCATCTATTGTTTGATTGTTAGAAATCAAACGTCATCATCAGATATGGTAATTCTTAGTGCACTGTATTTGTCGTGGATTTTATTTTATCTGTCGCCATGTATTAGATAGGTTGTAGCTTTTTATATCTAAACTTTTAATGTGAATATCGTAGTTGATGATGATCTGTATCTTTTCTTAATTCTGCAATTTGTCTTCAAGAAAAAAAAAACAAGACAAATTGCCTGATTTGCAATGTGTGTATAACTTATTTCATCTATAGTTTGATTGTTAGAAATCAAACGTCATCATCAGATATGGTAATTCTTAGTGCACTGTTTTTGTCGTGGATTTTATTTTATCTGTTGCCATGTATTAGATAGGTTGTAGCTTTTTATATCTAAACTTTTAATGTGAATATTGTAGTTGATGATGATCTGTATCTTTTCTTAATTCTGCAATTTGTCTTCAAGAAAAAAAAACAAGACGAATAGCCTGATTTGCAATGTGTGTATAACTTATTTCATCTATAGTTTGATTGTTAGAAATCAAACGTCATCATCAGATATGGTAATTCTTAGTGCACTGTTTTTGTCGTGGATTTTATTTTATCTGTCGCCATGTATTAGATAAGTTGTAGCTTTGTATATCTAAACTTTTAATGTGAATATCGTAGTTGATGATGATCTGTATCTTTTCTTAATTCTGCAATTTGTCTTCAAGAAGAAAAAAACAAGACAAGTTGCCTGATTTGCAATGTGTGTATAACTTATTTCATCTATAGTTTGATTGTTAGAAATCAAAGGTCATCATCAGATATGGTAATTCTTAGTGCACTGTTTTTGTCGTGGATTTTGTTTTATCTGTCGCCATGTATTAGATAGGTTGTAGCTTTTTATATCTAAACTTTTAATGTGAATATCGTAGTTGATGATGATCTGTATATTTTCTTAATTCTGCAATTTGTCTTCAAAAAAAAAGAAAAAAAAACAAGACAAATTGCCTGATTTGCAATGTGTGTATAACTTACTTCATCTATAGTTTGATTGTTAGAAATCAAACGTCATCATCAGATATGGTAATTCTTAGTGCACTGTATTTGTCGTGGATTTTATTTTATCTGTCGCCATGTATTAGATAGGTTGTAGCTTTTTATATCTAAACTTTTAATGTGAATATCGTAGTTGATGATGATCTGTATCTTTTCTTAATTCTGCAATTTGTCTTCAAGAAAAAAAAAACAAGACAAATTGCCTGTTTTGCAATGTGTGTATAACTTATTTCATCTATAGTTTGATTGTTAGAAATCAAACGTCATCATCAGATATGGTAATTCTTAGTGCACTGTTTTTGTCGTGGATTTTATTTTATCTGTCGCCATGTATTAGATAGGTTGTAGCTTTTTATATCTAAACTTTTAATGTGAATATCGTAGTTGATGATGATCTGTATCTTTTCTTAATTCTGAAATTTGTCTTCAAGAAAAAAAAAAAACAAGACAAGTTGCCTGATTTGCAATGTGTGTATAACTTATTTCATCTATAGTTTGATTGTTAGAAATCTAACGTCATCATCAGATATGGTAATTCTTAGTGCACTGTTTTTGTCGTGGATTTTATTTTATCTGTCGCCATGTATTAGATAGGTTGTAGCTTTTTATATCTAAACTTTTAATGTGAATATCGTAGTTGATGATGATCTGTATCTTTTCTTAATTCTGCAATTTGTCTTCAAGAAAAAAAAACAAGACAAATTGCCTGATTTGCAATGTGTGTATAACTTATTTCATCTATAGTTTGATTGTTAGAAATCAAACGTCGTCATCAGATATGGTAATTCTTAGTGCACTCACTGTTTTTGTCGTGGATTTTATTTTATCTGTCGCCATGTATTAGATAGGTTGTAGCTTTTTATATCTAAACTTTTAATGTGAATATCGTAGTTGATGATGATCTGTATCTTTTCTTAATTCTGCAATTTGTCTTCAAGAAAAAAAAAACAAGACATGTTGCCTGATTTGCAATGTGTGTATAACTTATTTCATCTATAGTTTGATTGTTAGAAATCTAACGTCATGATCAGATATGGTAATTCTTAGTGCACTGTTTTTGTCGTGGATTTTATTTTATCTGTCGCCATGTATTAGATAGGTTGTAGCCTTTTATATCTAAACTTTTAATGTGAATATCGTAGTTGATGATGATCTGTATCTTTTCTTAATTCTGCAATTTGTCTTCAAGAAAAAAAAAAACAAGACAAATTGCCTGATTTGCAATGTGTGTATAACTTATTTCATCTATAGTTTGATTGTTAGAAATCAAACGTCGTCATCAGATATGGTAATTCTTAGTGCACTCACTGTTTTTGTCGTGGATTTTATTTTATCTGTCGCCATGTATTAGATAGGTTGTAGCTTTTTATATCTAAACTTTTAATGTGAATATCGTAGTTGATGATGATCTGTATCTTTTCTTAATTCTGCAATTTGTCTTCAAGAAAAAAAAAAACAAGACAAATTGCCTGATTTGCAATGTGTGTATAACTTATTTCATCTATAGTTTGATTGTTAGAAATCAAACGTCGTCATCAGATATGGTAATTCTTAGTGCACTCACTGTTTTTGTCGTGGATTTTATTTTATCTGTCGCCATGTATTAGATAGGTTGTAGCTTTTTATATCTAAACTTTTATGTGAATATCGTAGTTGATGATGATCTGTATCTTTTCTTAATTCTGCAGTTTGTCTTCAAGAAAAAAAAAACAAGACAAATTGCCTGATCTGCAATGTGTGTATAACTTATTTCATCTATAGTTTGATTGTTAGAAATCAAACGTCATCATCAGATATGGTAATTCTTAGTGCACTGTTTTTGTCGTGGATTTTATTTTATCTGTCGCCATGTATTAGATAGGTTGTAGCTTTTTATATCTAAACTTTTAATGTGAATATCGTAGTTGATGATGATCTGTATCTTTTCTTAATTCTGCAATTTGTCTTCAAGAAAAAAAAAAACAAGACAAATTGCCTGATTTGCAATGTGTGTATAACTTATTTCATCTATAGTTTGATTGTTAGAAATCAAACGTCATCATCAGATATGGTAATTCTTAGTGCACTGTTTTTGTCGTGGATTTTATTTTATCTGTCGCCATGTATTAGATAGGTTGTAGCTTTTTATATCTAAACTTTTAATGTGAATATCGTAGTTGATGATGATCTGTATCTTTTCTTAATTCTGCAATTTGTCTTCAAGAAAAAAAAACAAGACAAATTGCCTGATTTGCAATGTGTGTATAACTTATTTCATCTATAGTTTGATTGTTAGAAATCAAACGTCATCATCAGATATGGTAATTCTTAGTGCACTGTTTTTGTCGTGGATTTTATTTTATCTGTTGCCATGTATTAGATAGGTTGTAGCTTTTTATATCTAAACTTTTAATGTGAATATCGTAGTTGATGATGATCTGTATCTTTTCTTAATTCTGCAATTTGTCTTCAAGAAAAAAAAAACAAGACGAATAGCCTGATTTGCAATGTGTGTATAACTTATTTCATCTATAGTTTGATTGTTAGATATCAAACGTCATCATCAGATATGGTAATTCTTAGTGCACTGTTTTTGTCGTGGATTTTATGTTATCTGTCGCCATGTATTAGATAAGTTGTAGCTTTGTATATCTAAACTTTTAATGTGAATATCGTAGTTGATGATGATCTGTATCTTTTCTTAATTCTGCAATTTGTCTTCAAGAAGAAAAAAACAAGACAAGTTGCCTGATTTGCAATGTGTGTATAACTTATTTCATCTATAGTTTGATTGTTAGAAATCAAAGGTCATCATCAGATATGGTAATTCTTAGTGCACTGTTTTTGTTGTGGATTTTGTTTTATCTGTCGCCATGTATTAGATAGGTTGTAGCTTTTTATATCTAAACTTTTAATGTGAATATCGTAGTTGATGATGATCTGTATCTTTTCTTAATTCTGCAATTTGTCTTCAAGAAAAAAAAAAACAAGACAAGTTGCCTGATTTGCAATGTGTGTATAACTTATTTCATCTATAGTTTGATTGTTAGAAATCAAACGTCGTCATCAGATATGGTAATTCTTAGTGCACTCACTGTTTTTGTCGTGGATTTTATTTTATCTGTCGCCATGTATTAGATAGGTTGTAGCTTTTATATCTAAACTTTTAATGTGAATATCGTAGTTGATGATGATCTGTATCTTTTCTTAATTCTGCAATTTGTCTTCAAGAAAAAAAAAAACAAGACAAATTGCCTGATCTGCAATGTGTGTATAACTTATTTCATCTATAGTTTGATTGTTAGAAATCAAACGTCATCATCAGATATGGTAATTCTTAGTGCACTGTTTTTGTCGTGGATTTTATTTTATCTGTTGCCATGTATTAGATAGGTTGTAGCTTTTTATATCTAAACTTTTAATGTGAATATCGTAGTTGATGATGATCTGTATCTTTTCTTAATTCTGCAATTTGTCTTCAAGAAAAAAAAAACAAGACGAATAGCCTGATTTGCAATGTGTGTATAACTTATTTCATCTATAGTTTGATTGTTAGATATCAAACGTCATCATCAGATATGGTAATTCTTAGTGCACTGTTTTTGTCGTGGATTTTATGTTATCTGTCGCCATGTATTAGATAAGTTGTAGCTTTGTATATCTAAACTTTTAATGTGAATATCGTAGTTGATGATGATCTGTATCTTTTCTTAATTCTGCAATTTGTCTTCAAGAAGAAAAAAACAAGACAAGTTGCCTGATTTGCAATGTGTGTATAACTTATTTCATCTATAGTTTGATTGTTAGAAATCAAAGGTCATCATCAGATATGGTAATTCTTAGTGCACTGTTTTTGTTGTGGATTTTGTTTTATCTGTCGCCATGTATTAGATAGGTTGTAGCTTTTTATATCTAAACTTTTAATGTGAATATCGTAGTTGATGATGATCTGTATCTTTTCTTAATTCTGCAATTTGTCTTCAAGAAAAAAAAAAACAAGACAAGTTGCCTGATTTGCAATGTGTGTATAACTTATTTCATCTATAGTTTGATTGTTAGAAATCAAACGTCGTCATCAGATATGGTAATTCTTAGTGCACTCACTGTTTTTGTCGTGGATTTTATTTTATCTGTCGCCATGTATTAGATAGGTTGTAGCTTTTATATCTAAACTTTTAATGTGAATATCGTAGTTGATGATGATCTGTATCTTTTCTTAATTCTGCAATTTGTCTTCAAGAAAAAAAAAAACAAGACAAATTGCCTGATCTGCAATGTGTGTATAACTTATTTCATCTATAGTTTGATTGTTAGAAATCAAACGTCATCATCAGATATGGTAATTCTTAGTGCACTGTTTTTGTCGTGGATTTTATTTTATCTGTCGCCATGTATTAGATAGGTTGTAGCTTTTTATATCTAAACTTTTAATGTGAATATCGTAGTTGATGATGATCTGTATCTTTTCTTAATTCTGCAATTTGTCTTCAAGAAAAAAAAAAACAAGACAAATTGCCTGATCTGCAATGTGTGTATAACTTATTTCATCTATAGTTTGATTGTTAGAAATCAAACGTCATCATCAGATATGGTAATTCTTAGTGCACTGTTTTTGTCGTGGATTTTATTTTATCTGTCGCCATGTATTAGATAGGTTGTAGCTTTTTATATCTAAACTTTTAATGTGAATATCGTAGTTGATGATGATCTGTATCTTTTCTTAATTCTGCAATTTGTCTTCAAGAAAAAAAAAAAACAAGACAAATTGCCTGATTTGCAATGTGTGTATAACTTATTTCATCTATAGTTTGATTGTTAGAAATCAAACGTCGTCATCAGATATGGTAATTCTTAGTGCACTCACTGTTTTTGTCGTGGATTTTATTTTATCTGTCGCCATGTATTAGATAGGTTGTAGCTTTTTATATCTAAACTTTTAATGTGAATATCGTAGTTGATGATGATTTGTATCTTTTCTTAATTCTGCAATTTGTCTTCAAAAAAAAAAAAAAAAAAACAAGACAAATTGTCTGATTTGCAATGTGTGTATAACTTATTTCATCTATAGTTTGATTGTTAGAAAGCAAGCGTCATCATCAGATATGGTAATTCTTAGTGCACTGTTTTTGTCGTGGATTTTGTTTTATCTGTCGCCATGTATTAGATAGGTTGTAGCTTTTTATATCTAAACTTTTAATGTGAATATCGTAGTTGATGATGATCTGTATCTTTTCTTAATTCTGCAATTTGTCTTCAAAAAAAAAAAAAAAAAGACAAGACAAATTGCCTGATTTGCAATGTGTGTATAACTTATTTCATCTATAGTTTGATTGTTAGAAATCAAACGTCATCATCAGATATGGTAATTCTTAGTGCACTGTATTTGTCGTGGATTTTATTCTATCTGTCGCCATGTATTAGATAGGTTGTAGCTTTTTATATCTAAACTTTTAATGTGAATATCGTAGTTGATGATGATCTGTATCTTTTCTTAATTCTGCAATTTGTCTTCAAGAAAAAAAAAAACAAGACAAATTGCCTGATTTGCAATGTGTGTATAACTTATTTCATCTATAGTTTGATTGTTAGAAATCAAACGTCATCATCAGATATGGTAATTCTTAGTGCACTGTTTTTGTCGTGGATTTTATTTTATCTGTCGCCATGTATTAGATATGTTGTAGCTTTTTATATCTAAACTTTTAATGTGAATATCGTAGTTGATGATGATCTGTATCTTTTCTTAATTCTGCAATTTGTCTTCAAGAAAAAAAAAACAAGACAAATTGCCTGATTTGCAATGTGTGTATAACTTATTTCATCTATAGTTTGATTGTTAGAAATCAAACGTCATCATCAGATATGGTAATTCTTAGTGCACTGTTTTTGTCGTGGATTTTATTTTATCTGTCGCCATGTATTAGATAAGTTTTAGCTTTGTATATCTAAACTTTTAATGTGAATATCGTAGTTGATGATGATCTGTATCTTTTCTTAATTCTGCAATTTGTCTTCAAGAAAAAAAAAACAAGACAAATAGCCTGATTTGCAATGTGTGTATAACTTATTTCATCTATAGTTTGATTGTTAGAAATCAAACGTCATCATCAGATATGGTAATTCTTAGTGCACTGTTTTTGTCGTGGATTTTATTTTATCTGTCGCCATGTATTAGATAGGTTGTAGCTTTTTATATCTAAACTTTTAATGTGAATATCGTAGTTGATGATGATCTGTATCTTTTCTTAATTCTGCAATTTGTCATCAAGAAAAAAAAACCAGACAAGTTGCCTGATTTGCAATGTGTGTATAACTTATTTCATCTATAGTTTGATTGTTAGAAATCAAACGTCATCATCAGATATGGTAATTCTTAGTGCACTGTTTTTGTCGTGGATTTTGTTTTATCTGTCGCCATGTATTAGATTGGTTGTAGCTTTTTATATCTAAACTTTTAATGTGAATATCGTAGTTGATGATGATCTGTATCTTTTCTTAATTCTGCAATTTGTCTTCAAGAAAAAAAAAACAAGACAAGTTGCCTGATTTGCAATGTGTGTATAACTTATTTCATCTATAGTTTGATTGTTAGAAATCTAACGTCATCATCAGATATGGTAATTCTTAGTGCACTGTTTTTGTCGTGGATTTTATTTTATCTGTCGCCATGTATTAGATAGGTTGTAGCTTTTTATATCTAAACTTTTAATGTGAATATCGTAGTTGATGATGATCTGTATCTTTTCTTAATTCTGCAATTTGTCTTCAAGAAAAAAAAAAACAAGACAAATTGCCTGATTTGCAATGTGTGTATAACTTATTTCATCTATAGTTTGATTGTTAGAAATCAAACGTCGTCATCAGATATGGTAATTCTTAGTGCACTCACTGTTTTTGTCGTGGATTTTATTTTATCTGTCGCCATGTATTAGATAGGTTGTAGCTTTTTATATCTAAACTTTTAATGTGAATATCGTAGTTGATGATGATCTGTGTCTTTTCTTAATTCTACAATTTGTCTTCAAGAAAAAAAAAAACAAGACAAATTGCCTGATCTGCAATGTGTGTATAACTTATTTCATCTATAGTTTGATTGTTAGAAATCAAACGTCATCATCAGATATGGTAATTCTTAGTGCACTGTTTTTGTCGTGGATTTTATTTTATCTGTCGCCATGTATTAGATAGGTTGTAGCTTTTTATATCTAAACTTTTAATGTGAATATCGTAGTTGATGATGATCTGTATCTTTTCTTAATTCTGCAATTTGTCATCAAGAAAAAAAAACAAGACAAGTTGCCTGATTTGCAATGTGTGTATAACTTATTTCATCTATAGTTTGATTGTTAGAAATCAAACGTCATCATCAGATATGGTAATTCTTAGTGCACTGTTTTTGTCGTGGATTTTGTTTTATCTGTCGCCATGTATTAGATAGGTTGTAGCTTTTTATATCTAAACTTTTAATGTGAATATCGTAGTTGATGATGATCTGTATCTTTTCTTAATTCTGCAATTTGTCTTCAAGAAAAACAAAACAAGACAAATTGCCTGATCTGCAATGTGTGTATAACTTATTTCATCTATAGTTTGATTGTTAGAAATCAAACGTCGTCATCAGATATGGTAATTCTTAGTGCACTCACTGTTTTTGTCGTGGATTTTATTTTATCTGTCGCCATGTATTAGATAGGTTGTAGCTTTTTATATCTAAACTTTTAATGTGAATATCGTAGTTGATGATGATCTGTATCTTTTCTTAATTCTGCAATTTGTCTTCAAGAAAAAAAAACAAGACAAATTGCCTGATCTGCAATGTGTGTATAACTTATTTCATCTATAGTTTGATTGTTAGAAATCAAACGTCATCATCAGATATGGTAATTCTTAGTGCACTGTTTTTGTCGTGGATTTTATTTTATCTGTCGC
Organism: Aphodius granarius; assembly: GCA_963971325.1. Taxonomy (NCBI): domain Eukaryota; kingdom Metazoa; phylum Arthropoda; class Insecta; order Coleoptera; family Scarabaeidae; genus Aphodius; species Aphodius granarius. The sequence goes on along the minus strand of OZ020222.1, from coordinate 16,089,222 downwards.
CATGTATTAGATAGGTTGTAGCTTTTTATATCTAAACTTTCAATGTGAATATCGTAGTTGATGATGATCTGTATCTTTTCTTAATTCTGCAATTTGTCTTCAAGAAAAAAAAAACAAGACAAATTGCCTGATTTGCAATGTGTGTATAACTTATTTCATCTATAGTTTGATTGTTAGAAATCAAACGTCGTCATCAGATATGGTAATTCTTAGTGCACTCACTGTTTTTGTCGTGGATTTTATTTTATCTGTCGCCATGTATTAGATAGGTTGTAGCTTTTTATATCTAAACTTTTAATGTGAATATCGTAGTTGATGATGATCTGTATCTTTTCTTAATTCTGCAATTTGTCTTCAAGAAAAAAAAAACAAGACAAATTGCCTGATCTGCAATGTGTGTATAACTTATTTCATCTATAGTTTGATTGTTAGAAATCAAACGTCATCGTCAGATATGGTAATTCTTAGTGCACTGTTTTTGTCGTGGATTTTATTTTATCTGTCGCCATGTATTAGATAGGTTGTAGCTTTTTATATCTAAACTTTTAATGTGAATATCGTAGTTGATGATGATCTGTATCTTTTCTTAATTCTGCAATTTGTCTTCAAAAAAAAAAAAAACAAGACAAATTGCCTGATTTGCAATGTGTGTATAACTTATTTCATCTATAGTTTGATTGTTAGAAATCAAACGTCATCATCAGATATGGTAATTCTTAGTGCATTGTATATGTCGTGGATTTTATTTTATCTGTCGCCATGTATTAGATAGGTTGTAGCTTTTTATATCTAAACTTTTAATGTGAATATCGTAGTTGATGATGATCTGTATCTTTTCTTAATTCTGCAATTTGTCTTCAAGAGAAAAAAAAAACAAGACAAATTGCCTGATTTGCAATGTGTGTATAACTTATTTCATCTATAGTTTGATTGTTAGAAATCAAACGTCATCATCAGATATGGTAATTCTTAGTGCACTGTTTTTGTCGTGGATTTTATTTTATCTGTCGCCATGTATTAGATAGGTTGTAGCTTTTTATATCTAAACTTTTAATGTGAATATCGTAGTTGATGATGATCTGTATCTTTTCTTAATTCTGCAATTTGTCTTCAAGAAAAACAAAACAAGACAAATTGCCTGATTTGCAATGTGTGTATAACTTATTTCATCTATAGTTTGATTTTTAGAAATCAAACGTCATCATCAGATATGGTAATTCTTAGTGCACTGTTTTTGTCGTGGATTTTATTTTATCTGTCGCCATGTATTAGATAGGTTGTAGCTTTTTATATCTAAACTTTTAATGTGAATATCGTAGTTGATGATGATGTGTATCTTTTCTTAATTCTGCAATTTGTCTTCAAGAAAAAAAAAACAAGACGAATAGCCTGATTTGCAATGTGTGTATAACTTAATTCATCTATAGTTTGATTGTTAGAAATCAAACGTCATCATCAGATATGGTAATTCTTAGTGCACTGTTTTTGTCGTGGATTTTATTTTATCTGTCGCCATGTATTAGATAGGTTGTAGCTTTTTATATCTAAACTTTTAATGTGAATATCGTAGTTGATGATGATCTGTATCTTTTCTTAATTCTGCAATTTGTCTTCAAGAAAAAAAAAAACAAGACAAATTGCCTGATTTGCAATGTGTGTATAACTTATTTCATCTATAGTTTGATTTTTAGAAATCAAACGTCATCATCAGATATGGTAATTCTTAGTGCACTGTTTTTGTCGTGGATTTTATTTTATCTGTCGCCATGTATTAGATAGGTTGTAGCTTTTTATATCTAAACTTTTAATGTGAATATCGTAGTTGATGATGATCTGTATCTTTTCTTAATTCTGCAATTTGTCTTCAAGAAAAAAAAACAAGACAAATTGCCTGATTTGCAATGTGTGTATAACTTATTTCATCTATAGTTTGATTTTTAGAAATCAAACGTCATCATCAGATATGGTAATTCTTAGTGCACTGTTTTTGTCGTGGATTTTATTTTATCTGTCGCCATGTATTAGATAGGTTGTAGCTTTTTATATCTAAACTTTTAATGTGAATATCGTAGTTGATGATGATGTGTATCTTTTCTTAATTCTGCAATTTGTCTTCAAGAAAAAAAAAACAAGACGAATAGCCTGATTTGCATTGTGTGTATAACTTAATTCATCTATAGTTTGATTGTTAGAAATCAAACGTCATCATCAGATATAGTAATTCTTAGTGCACTGTTTTTGTCGTGGATTTTATTTTATCTGTCGCCATGTATTAGATAAGTTGTAGCTTTGTATATCTAAACTTTTAATGTGAATATCGTAGTTGATGATGATCTGTATCTTTTCTTAATTCTGCAATTTGTCTTCAAGAAAAAAAAAACAAGACAAATAGCCTGATTTGCAATGTGTGTATAACTTATTTCATCTATAGTTTGATTGTTAGAAATCAAACGTCATCATCAGATATGGTAATACTTAGTGCACTGTTTTTGTCGTAGATTTTATTTTATCTGTCGCCATGTATTAGATAGGTTGTAGGTTTTTATATCTAAACTTTTAATGTGAATATCGTAGTTGATGATGATCTGTATCTTTTCTTAATTCTGCAATTTGTCATCAAGAAAAAAAAAAAACAAGACAAGTTGCCTGATTTGCAATGTGTGTATAACTTATTTCATCTATAGTTTGATTGTTAGAAATCAAACGTCATCATCAGATATGGTAATTCTTAGTGCACTGTTTTTGTCGTGGATTTTGTTTTATCTGTCGCCATGTATTAGATAGGTTGTAGCTTTTTATATCTAAACTTTTAGTGTGAATATCGTAGTTGATGATGATCTGTATCTTTTCTTAATTCTGCAATTTGTCTTCAAGAAAAAAAAAAGAACAAGACAAGTTGCCTGATTTGCAATGTGTGTATAACTTATTTCATCTATAGTTTGATTGTTAGAAATCTAACGTCATCATCAGATATGGTAATTCTTAGTGCACTGTTTTTGTCGTGGAGTTTATTTTATCTGTCGCCATGTATTAGATAGGTTGTAGCTTTTTATATCTAAACTTTTAATGTGAATATCGTAGTTGATGATGATCTGTATCTTTTCTGAATTCTGCAATTTGTCTTCAAGAAAAAAAAACAAGACAAATTGCCTGATTTGCAATGTGTGTATAACTTATTTCATCTATAGTTTGATTTTTAGAAATCAAACGTCATCATCAGATATGGTAATTCTTAGTGCACTGTTTTTGTCGTGGATTTTATTTTATCTGTCGCCATGTATTAGATAGGTTGTAGCTTTTTATATCTAAACTTTTAATGTGAATATCGTAGTTGATGATGATGTGTATCTTTTCTTAATTCTGCAATTTGTCTTCAAGAAAAAAAAAACAAGACGAATAGCCTGATTTGCATTGTGTGTATAACTTAATTCATCTATAGTTTGATTGTTAGAAATCAAACGTCATCATCAGATATGGTAATTCTTAGTGCACTGTTTTTGTCGTGGATTTTATTTTATCTGTCGCCATGTATTAGATAAGTTGTAGCTTTGTATATCTAAACTTTTAATGTGAATATCGTAGTTGATGATGATCTGTATCTTTTCTTAATTCTGCAATTTGTCTTCAAGAAAAAAAAAAACAAGACAAATAGCCTGATTTGCAATGTGTGTATAACTTATTTCATCTATAGTTTGATTGTTAGAAATCAAACGTCATCATCAGATATGGTAATACTTAGTGCACTGTTTTTGTCGTAGATTTTATTTTATCTGTCGCCATGTATTAGATAGGTTGTAGGTTTTTATATCTAAACTTTTAATGTGAATATCGTAGTTGATGATGATCTGTATCTTTTCTTAATTCTGCAATTTGTCATCAAGAAAAAAAAAACAAGACAAGTTGCCTGATTTGCAATGTGTGTATAACTTATTTCATCTATAGTTTGATTGTTAGAAATCAAACGTCATCATCAGATATGGTAATTCTTAGTGCACTGTTTTTGTCGTGGATTTTGTTTTATCTGTCGCCATGTATTAGATAGGTTGTAGCTTTTTATATCTAAACTTTTAGTGTGAATATCGTAGTTGATGATGATCTGTATCTTTTCTTAATTCTGCAATTTGTCTTCAAGAAAAAAAAAAGAACAAGACAAGTTGCCTGATTTGCAATGTGTGTATAACTTATTTCATCTATAGTTTGATTGTTAGAAATCTAACGTCATCATCAGATATGGTAATTCTTAGTGCACTGTTTTTGTCGTGGAGTTTATTTTATCTGTCGCCATGTATTAGATAGGTTGTAGCTTTTTATATCTAAACTTTTAATGTGAATATCGTAGTTGATGATGATCTGTATCTTTTCTTAATTCTGCAATTTGTCTTCAAGAAAAAAAAAAACAAGACAAATTGCCTGATTTGCAATGTGTGTATAACTTATTTCATCTATAGTTTGATTGTTAGAAATCAAACGTCGTCATCAGATATGGTAATTCTTAGTGCACTCACTGTTTTTGTCGTGGATTTTATTTTATCTGTCGCCATGTAGTAGATAGGTTGTAGCTTTTTATATCTAAACTTTTAATGTGAATATCGTAGTTGATGATGATGTGTATCTTTTCTTAATTCTGCAATTTGTCTTCAAGAAAAAAAAAAACAAGACGAATAGCCTGATTTGCATTGTGTGTATAACTTAATTCATCTATAGTTTGATTGTTAGAAATCAAACGTCATCATCAGATATGGTAATTCTTAGTGCACTGTTTTTGTCGTGGATTTTATTTTATCTGTCGCCATGTATTAGATAAGTTGTAGCTTTGTATATCTAAACTTTTAATGTGAATATCGTAGTTGATGATGATCTGTATCTTTTCTTAATTCTGCAATTTGTCTTCAAGAAAAAAAAACAAGACAAATAGCCTGATTTGCAATGTGTGTATAACTTATTTCATCTATAGTTTGATTGTTAGAAATCAAACGTCATCATCAGATATGGTAATTCTTAGTGCACTGTTTTTGTCGTAGATTTTATTTTATCTGTCGCCATGTATTAGATAGGTTGTAGCTTTTTATATCTAAACTTTTATTGTGAATATCGTAGTTGATGATGATCTGTATCTTTTCTTAATTCTGCAATTTGTCATCAAGAAAAAAAAGACAAGACAAGTTGCCTGATTTGCAATGTGTGTATAACTTATTTCATCTATAGTTTGATTGTTAGAAATCAAACGTCATCATCAGATATGGTAATTCTTAGTGCACTGTTTTTGTCGTGGATTTTGTTTTATCTGTCGCCATGTATTAGATAGGTTGTAGCTTTTTATATCTAAACTTTTAATGTGAATATCGTAGTTGATGATGATCTGTATCTTTTCTTAATTCTGCAATTTGTCTTCAAGAAAAAAAAAAGAACAAGACAAGTTGCCTGATTTGCAATGTGTGTATAACTTATTTCATCTATAGTTTGATTGTTAGAAATCTAACGTCATCATCAGATATGGTAATTCTTAGTGCACTGTTTTTGTCGTGGAGTTTATTTTATCTGTCGCCATGTATTAGATAGGTTGTAGCTTTTTATATCTAAACTTTTAATGTGAATATCGTAGTTGATGATGATCTGTATCTTTTCTTAATTCTGCAATTTGTCTTCAAGAAAAAAAAAACAAGACAAATTGCCTGATTTGCAATGTGTGTATAACTTATTTCATCTATAGTTTGATTGTTAGAAATCAAACTTCGTCATCAGATATGGTAATTCTTAGTGCACTCACTGTTTTTGTCGTGGATTTTATTTTATCTGTCGCCATGTATTAGATAGGTTGTAGCTTTTTATATCTAAACTTTTAATGTGAATATCGTAGTTGATGATGATCTGTATCTTTTCTTAATTCTGCAATTTGTCTTCAAGAAAAAAAAAACAAGACAAATTGCCTGATCTGCAATGTGTGTATAACTTATTTCATCTATAGTTTGATTGTTAGAAATCAAACGTCATCATCAGATATGGTAATTCTTAGTGCACTGTTTTTGTCGTGGATTTTATTTTATCTGTCGCCATGTATTAGATAGGTTGTAGCTTTTTATATCTAAACTTTTAATGTGAATATCGTAGTTGATGATGATCTGTATCTTTTCTTAATTCTGCAATTTGTCTTCAAGAAAAAAAAAAAACAAGACAAATTGCCTGATTTGCAATGTGTGTATAACTTATTTCATCTATAGTTTGATTGTTAGAAATCAAGCGTCATCATCAGATATGGTAATTCTTAGTGCACTGTTTTTGTCGTGGATTTTATTTTATCTGTCGCCATGTATTAGATAGGTTGTAGCTTTTTATATCTAAACTTTTAATGTGAATATCGTAGTTGATGATGATCTGTATCTTTTCTTAATTCTGCAATTTGTCTTCAAGAAAAAAAAAAACAAGACAAATTGCCTGATTTGCAATGTGTGTATAACTTATTTCATCTATAGTTTGAATGTTAGAAATCAAACGTCGTCATCAGATATGGTAATTCTTAGTGCACTCACTGCTTTTGTCGTGGATTTTATTTTATCTGTCGCCATGTATTAGATAGGTTGTAGCTTTTTATATCTAAACTTTTAATGTGAATATCGTAGTTGATGATGATCTGTATCTTTTCTTAATTCTGCAATTTGTCTTCAAGAAAAAAAAAACAAGACAAATTGCCTGATCTGCAATGTGTGTATAACTTATTTCATCTATAGTTTGATTGTTAGAAATCAAACGTCATCATCGGATATGGTAATTCTTAGTGCACTGTTTTTGTCTTGGATTTTATTTTATCTGTCGCCATGTATTAGATAGGTTGTAGCTTTTTATATCTAAACTTTTAATGTGAATATCGTAGTTGATGATGATCTGTATCTTTTCTTAATTCTGCAATTTGTCTTCAAGAAAAAAAAAAACAAGACAAATTGCCTGATTTGCAATGTGTGTATAACTTATTTCATCTATAGTTTGATTGTTAGAAATCAAACGTCGTCATCAGATATGGTAATTCTTAGTGCACTCACTGTTTTTGTCGTGGATTTTATTTTATCTGTCGCCATGTATTAGATAGGTTGTAGCTTTTTATATCTAAACTTTTAATGTGAATATCGTAGTTGATGATGATCTGTATCTTTTCTTAATTCTGCAATTTGTCTTCAAGAAAAAAAAACAAGACAAATTGCCTGATCTGCAATGTGTGTATAACTTATTTCATCTATAGTTTGATTGTTAGAAATCAAACGTCATCATCAGATATGGTAATTCTTAGTGCACTGTTTTTGTCGTGGATTTTATTTTATCTGTCGCCATGTATTAGATAGGTTGTAGCTTTTTATATCTAAACTTTTAATGTGAATATCGTAGTTGATGATGATCTGTATGTTTTCTTAATTCTGCAAATTGTCTTCAAAAAAAAAAAAAAAACAAGACAAATTGCCTGATTTGCAATGTGTGTATAACTATTTCATCTATAGTTTGATTGTTAGAAATCAAACGTCATCATCAGATATGGTAATTCTTAGTGCACTGTATTTGTCGTGGATTTTATTTTATCTGTCGCCATGTATTAGATAGGTTGTAGCTTTTTATATCTAAACTTTTAATGTGAATATCGTAGTTGATGATGATCTGTATCTTTTCTTAATTCTGCAATTTGTCTTCAAGAAAAAAAAAAACAAGACAAATTGCCTGATTTGCAATGTGTGTATAACTTATTTCATCTATAGTTTGATTGTTAGAAATCAAACGTCGTCATCAGATATGGTAATTCTTAGTGCACTCACTGTTTTTGTCGTGGATTTTATTTTATCTGTCGCCATGTATTAGATAGGTTGTAGCTTTTTATATCTAAACTTTTAATGTGAATATCGTAGTTGATGATGATCTGTATCTTTTCTTAATTCTGCAATTGGTCTTCAAGAAAAAAAAAACAAGACAAATTGCCTGATCTGCAATGTGTGTATAACTTATTTCATCTATAGTTTGATTGTTAGAAATCAAACGTCATCATCGGATATGGTTATTCTTAGTGCACTGTTTTTGTCGTGGATTTTATTTTATCTGTGGCCATGTATTAGATAGGTTGTAGCTTTTTATATCTAAACTTTTAATGTGAATATCGTAGTTGATGATGATCTGTATCTTTTCTTAATTCTGCAATTTGTCTTCAAGAAAAAAAAACAAGACAAATTGCCTGATTTGCAATGTGTGTATAACTTATTTCATCTATAGTTTGATTGTTAGAAATCAAACGTCGTCATCAGATATGGTAATTCTTAGTGCACTCACTGTTTTTGTCGTGGATTTTATTTTATCTGTCGCCATGTATTAGATAGGTTGTAGCTTTTTATATCTAAACTTTTAATGTGAATATCGTAGTTGATGATGATCTGTATCTTTTCTTAATTCTGCAGTTTGTCTTCAAGAAAAAAAACAAGACAAATTGCCTGATCTGCAATGTGTGTATAACTTATTTCATCTATAGTTTGATTGTTAGAAATCAAACGTCATCATCAGATATGGTAATTCTTAGTGCACTGTTTTTGTCGTGGATTTTATTTTATCTGTCGCCATGTATTAGATAGGTTGTAGCTTTTTATATCTAAACTTTTAATGTGAATATCGTAGTTGATGATGATCTGTATCTTTTCTTAATTCTGCAATTTGTCTTCAAAAAAAAAAAAAAAAAAAAAAAACACAAGACAAATTGCCTGATTTGCAATGTGTGTATAACTTATTTCATCTATAGTTTGATTGTTAGAAATCAAACGTCATCATCAGATATGGTAATTCTTAGTGCACTGTATTTGTCGTGGATTTTATTTTATCTGTCGCCATGTATTAGATAGGTTGTAGCTTTTTATATCTAAACTTTTAATGTGAATATCGTAGTTGATGATGATCTGTATCTTTTCTTAATTCTGCAATTTGTCTTCAAGAAAAAAAAAACAAGACAAATTGCCTGATTTGCAATGTGTGTATAACTTATTTCATCTATAGTTTGATTGTTAGAAATCAAACGTCGTCATCAGATATGGTAATTCTTAGTGCACTCACTGTTTTTGTCGTGGATTTTATTTTATCTGTCGCCATGTATTAGATAGGTTGTAGCTTTTTATATCTAAACTTTTAATGTGAATATCGTAGTTGATGATGATCTGTATCTTTTCTTAATTCTGCAATTTGTCTTCAAGAAAAAAAAACAAGACAAATTGCCTGATCTGCAATGTGTGTATAACTTATTTCATCTATAGTTTGATTGTTAGAAATCAAACGTCATCATCAGATATGGTAATTCTTAGTGCACTGTTTTTGTCGTGGATTTTATTTTATCTGTCGCCATGTATTAGATAGGTTGTAGCTTTTTATATCTAAACTTTTAATGTGAATATCGTAGTTGATGATGATCTGTATGTTTTCTTAATTCTGCAAATTGTCTTCAAAAAAAAAAAAAAAAAAACAAGACAAATTGCCTGATTTGCAATGTGTGTATAACTATTTCATCTATAGTTTGATTGTTAGAAATCAAACGTCATCATCAGATATGGTAATTCTTAGTGCACTGTATTTATCGTGGATTTTATTTTATCTGTCGCCATGTATTAGATAGGTTGTAGCTTTTTATATCTAAACTTTTAATGTGAATATCGTAGTTGATGATGATCTGTATCTTTTCTTAATTCTGCAATTTGTCTTCAAGAAAAAAAAAAACAAGACAAATTGCCTGATTTGCAATGTGTGTATAACTTATTTCATCTATAGTTTGATTGTTAGAAATCAAACGTCGTCATCAGATATGGTAATTCTTAGTGCACTCACTGTTTTTGTCGTGGATTTTATTTTATCTGTCGCCATGTATTAGATAGGTTGTAGCTTTTTATATCTAAACTTTTAATGTGAATATCGTAGTTGATGATGATCTGTATCTTTTCTTAATTCTGCAATTGGTCTTCAAGAAAAAAAAAACAAGACAAATTGCCTGATCTGCAATGTGTGTATAACTTATTTCATCTATAGTTTGATTGTTAGAAATCAAACGTCATCATCGGATATGGTTATTCTTAGTGCACTGTTTTTGTCGTGGATTTTATTTTATCTGTGGCCATGTATTAGATAGGTTGTAGCTTTTTATATCTAAACTTTTAATGTGAATATCGTAGTTGATGATGATCTGTATCTTTTCTTAATTCTGCAATTTGTCTTCAAGAAAAAAAAACAAGACAAATTGCCTGATTTGCAATGTGTGTATAACTTATTTCATCTATAGTTTGATTGTTAGAAATCAAACGTCGTCATCAGATATGGTAATTCTTAGTGCACTCACTGTTTTTGTCGTGGATTTTATTTTATCTGTCGCCATGTATTAGATAGGTTGTAGCTTTTTATATCTAAACTTTTAATGTGAATATCGTAGTTGATGATGATCTGTATCTTTTCTTAATTCTGCAGTTTGTCTTCAAGAAAAAAAACAAGACAAATTGCCTGATCTGCAATGTGTGTATAACTTATTTCATCTATAGTTTGATTGTTAGAAATCAAACGTCATCATCAGATATGGTAATTCTTAGTGCACTGTTTTTGTCGTGGATTTTATTTTATCTGTCGCCATGTATTAGATAGGTTGTAGCTTTTTATATCTAAACTTTTAATGTGAATATCGTAGTTGATGATGATCTGTATCTTTTCTTAATTCTGCAATTTGTCTTCAAAAAAAAAAAAAAAAAAAAAAAAACACAAGACAAATTGCCTGATTTGCAATGTGTGTATAACTTATTTCATCTATAGTTTGATTGTTAGAAATCAAACGTCATCATCAGATATGGTAATTCTTAGTGCACTGTATTTGTCGTGGATTTTATTTTATCTGTCGCCATGTATTAGATAGGTTGTAGCTTTTTATATCTAAACTTTTAATGTGAATATCGTAGTTGATGATGATCTGTATCTTTTCTTAATTCTGCAATTTGTCTTCAAGAAAAAAAAAACAAGACAAATTGCCTGATTTGCAATGTGTGTATAACTTATTTCATCTATAGTTTGATTGTTAGAAATCAAACGTCGTCATCAGATATGGTAATTCTTAGTGCACTCACTGTTTTTGTCGTGGATTTTATTTTATCTGTCGCCATGTATTAGATAGGTTGTAGCTTTTTATATCTAAACTTTTAATGTGAATATCGTAGTTGATGATGATCTGTATCTTTTCTTAATTCTGCAATTTGTCTTCAAGAAAAAAAAACAAGACAAATTGCCTGATCTGCAATGTGTGTATAACTTATTTCATCTATAGTTTGATTGTTAGAAATCAAACGTCATCATCAGATATGGTAATTCTTAGTGCACTGTTTTTGTCGTGGATTTTATTTTATCTGTCGCCATGTATTAGATAGGTTGTAGCTTTTTATATCTAAACTTTTAATGTGAATATCGTAGTTGATGATGATCTGTATGTTTTCTTAATTCTGCAAATTGTCTTCAAAAAAAAAAAAAAAAAAACAAGACAAATTGCCTGATTTGCAATGTGTGTATAACTATTTCATCTATAGTTTGATTGTTAGAAATCAAACGTCATCATCAGATATGGTAATTCTTAGTGCACTGTATTTATCGTGGATTTTATTTTATCTGTCGCCATGTATTAGATAGGTTGTAGCTTTTTATATCTAAACTTTTAATGTGAATATCGTAGTTGATGATGATCTGTATCTTTTCTTAATTCTGCAATTTGTCTTCAAGAAAAAAAAAAACAAGACAAATTGCCTGATTTGCAATGTGTGTATAACTTATTTCATCTATAGTTTGATTGTTAGAAATCAAACGTCGTCATCAGATATGGTAATTCTTAGTGCACTCACTGTTTTTGTCGTGGATTTTATTTTATCTGTCGCCATGTATTAGATAGGTTGTAGCTTTTTATATCTAAACTTTTAATGTGAATATCGTAGTTGATGATGATCTGTATCTTTTCTTAATTCTGCAATTGGTCTTCAAGAAAAAAAAAACAAGACAAATTGCCTGATCTGCAATGTGTGTATAACTTATTTCATCTATAGTTTGATTGTTAGAAATCAAACGTCATCATCGGATATGGTAATTCTTAGTGCACTGTTTTTGTCGTGGATTTTATTTTATCTGTCGCCATGTATTAGATAGGTTGTAGCTTTTTATATCTAAACTTTTAATGTGAATATCGTAGTTGATGATGATCTGTATCTTTTCTTAATTCTGCAATTTGTCTTCAAGAAAAAAAAACAAGACAAATTGCCTGATTTGCAATGTGTGTATAACTTATTTCATCTATAGTTTGATTGTTAGAAATCAAACGTCGTCATCAGATATGGTAATTCTTAGTGCACTCACTGTTTTTGTCGTGGATTTTATTTTATCTGTCGCCATGTATTAGATAGGTTGTAGCTTTTTATATCTAAACTTTTAATGTGAATATCGTAGTTGATGATGATCTGTATCTTTTCTTAATTCTGCAGTTTGTCTTCAAGAAAAAAAACAAGACAAATTGCCTGATCTGCAATGTGTGTATAACTTATTTCATCTATAGTTTGATTGTTAGAAATCAAACGTCATCATCAGATATGGTAATTCTTAGTGCACTGTTTTTGTCGTGGATTTTATTTTATCTGTCGCCATGTATTAGATAGGTTGTAGCTTTTTATATCTAAACTTTTAATGTGAATATCGTAGTTGATGATGATCTGTATCTTTTCTTAATTCTGCAATTTGTCTTCAAAAAAAAAAAAAAAAAAAAAAAAAAAACACAAGACAAATTGCCTGATTTGCAATGTGTGTATAACTTATTTCATCTATAGTTTGATTGTTAGAAATCAAACGTCATCATCAGATATGGTAATTCTTAGTGCACTGTATTTGTCGTGGATTTTATTTTATCTGTCGCCATGTATTAGATAGGTTGTAGCTTTTTATATCTAAACTTTTAATGTGAATATCGTAGTTGATGATGATCTGTATCTTTTCTTAATTCTGCAATTTGTCTTCAAGAAAAAAAAAACAAGACAAATTGCCTGATCTGCAATGTGTGTATAACTTATTTCATCTATAGTTTGATTGTTAGAAATCAAACGTCATCATCGGATATGGTAATTCTTAGTGCACTGTTTTTGTCTTGGATTTTATTTTATCTGTCGCCATGTATTAGATAGGTTGTAGCTTTTTATATCTAAACTTTTAATGTGAATATCGTAGTTGATGATGATCTGTATCTTTTCTTAATTCTGCAATTTGTCTTCAAGAAAAAAAAAACAAGACAAATTGCCTGATTTGCAATGTGTGTATAACTTATTTCATCTATAGTTTGATTGTTAGAAATCAAACGTCGTCATCAGATATGGTAATTCTTAGTGCACTCACTGTTTTTGTCGTGGATTTTATTTTATCTGTCGCCATGTATTAGATAGGTTGTAGCTTTTTATATCTAAACTTTTAATGTGAATATCGTAGTTGATGATGATCTGTATCTTTTCTTAATTCTGCAATTTGTCTTCAAGAAAAAAAAACAAGACAAATTGCCTGATCTGCAATGTGTGTATAACTTATTTCATCTATAGTTTGATTGTTAGAAATCAAACGTCATCATCAGATATGGTAATTCTTAGTGCACTGTTTTTGTCGTGGATTTTATTTTATCTGTCGCCATGTATTAGATAGGTTGTAGCTTTTTATATCTAAACTTTTAATGTGAATATCGTAGTTGATGATGATCTGTATGTTTTCTTAATTCTGCAAATTGTCTTCAAAAAAAAAAAAAAAAACAAGACAAATTGCCTGATTTGCAATGTGTGTATAACTATTTCATCTATAGTTTGATTGTTAGAAATCAAACGTCATCATCAGATATGGTAATTCTTAGTGCACTGTATTTGTCGTGGATTTTATTTTATCTGTCGCCATGTATTAGATAGGTTGTAGCTTTTTATATCTAAACTTTTAATGTGAATATCGTAGTTGATGATGATCTGTATCTTTTCTTAATTCTGCAATTGGTCTTCAAGAAAAAAAAAAACAAGACAAATTGCCTGATCTGCAATGTGTGTATAACTTATTTCATCTATAGTTTGATTGTTAGAAATCAAACGTCATCATCGGATATGGTAATTCTTAGTGCACTGTTTTTGTCGTGGATTTTATTTTATCTGTCGCCATGTATTAGATAGGTTGTAGCTTTTTATATCTAAACTTTTAATGTGAATATCGTAGTTGATGATGATCTGTATCTTTTCTTAATTCTGCAATTTGTCTTCAAGAAAAAAAAACAAGACAAATTGCCTGATTTGCAATGTGTGTATAACTTATTTCATCTATAGTTTGATTGTTAGAAATCAAACGTCGTCATCAGATATGGTAATTCTTAGTGCACTCACTGTTTTTGTCGTGGATTTTATTTTATCTGTCGCCATGTATTAGATAGGTTGTGGCTTTTTATATCTAAACTTTTAATGTGAATATCGTAGTTGATGATGATCTGTATCTTTTCTTAATTCTGCAGTTTGTCTTCAAGAAAAAAAAACAAGACAAATTGCCTGATCTGCAATGTGTGTATAACTTATTTCATCTATAGTTTGATTGTTAGAAATCAAACGTCATCATCAGATATGGTAATTCTTAGTGCACTGTTTTTGTCGTGGATTTTATTTTATCTGTCGCCATGTATTAGATAGGTTGTAGCTTTTTATATCTAAACTTTTAATGTGAATATCGTAGTTGATGATGATCTGTATCTTTTCTTAATTCTGCAATTTGTCTTCAAAAAAAAAAAAAAAAAAAAAAAAAAAAAAACACAAGACAAATTGCCTGATTTGCAATGTGTGTATAACTTATTTCATCTATAGTTTGATTGTTAGAAATCAAACGTCATCATCAGATATGGTAATTCTTAGTGCACTGTATTTGTCGTGGATTTTATTTTATCTGTCGCCATGTATTAGATAGGTTGTAGCTTTTTATATCTAAACTTTTAATGTGAATATCGTAGTTGATGATGATCTGTATCTTTTCTTAATTCTGCAATTTGTCTTCAAGAAAAAAAAAAACAAGACAAATTGCCTGATCTGCAATGTGTGTATAACTTATTTCATCTATAGTTTGATTGTTAGAAATCAAACGTCATCATCGGATATGGTAATTCTTAGTGCACTGTTTTTGTCTTGGATTTTATTTTATCTGTCGCCATGTATTAGATAGGTTGTAGCTTTTTATATCTAAACTTTTAATGTGAATATCGTAGTTGATGATGATCTGTATCTTTTCTTAATTCTGCAATTTGTCTTCAAGAAAAAAAAAACAAGACAAATTGCCTGATTTGCAATGTGTGTATAACTTATTTGATCTATAGTTTGATTGTTAGAAATCAAACGTCGTCATCAGATATGGTAATTCTTAGTGCACTCACTGTTTTTGTCGTGGATTTTATTTTATCTGTCGCCATGTATTAGATAGGTTGTAGCTTTTTATATCTAAACTTTTAATGTGAATATCGTAGTTGATGATGATCTGTATCTTTTCTTAATTCTGCAATTTGTCTTCAAGAAAAAAAAACAAGACAAATTGCCTGATCTGCAATGTGTGTATAACTTATTTCATCTATAGTTTGATTGTTAGAAATCAAACGTCATCATCAGATATGGTAATTCTTAGTGCACTGTTTTTGTCGTGGATTTTATTTTATCTGTCGCCATGTATTAGATAGGTTGTAGCTTTTTATATCTAAACTTTTAATGTGAATATCGTAGTTGATGATGATCTGTATGTTTTCTTAATTCTGCAAATTGTCTTCAAAAAAAAAAAAAAAAAAAACAAGACAAATTGCCTGATTTGCAATGTGTGTATAACTATTTCATCTATAGTTTGATTGTTAGAAATCAAACGTCATCATCAGATATGGTAATTCTTAGTGCACTGTATTTGTCGTGGATTTTATTTTATCTGTCGCCATGTATTAGATAGGTTGTAGCTTTTTATATCTAAACTTTTAATGTGAATATCGTAGTTGATGATGATCTGTATCTTTTCTTAATTCTGCAATTTGTCTTCAAGAAAAAAAAAAACAAGACAAATTGCCTGATTTGCAATGTGTGTATAACTTATTTCATCTATAGTTTGATTGTTAGAAATCAAACGTCGTCATCAGATATGGTAATTCTTAGTGCACTCACTGTTTTTGTCGTGGATTTTATTTTATCTGTCGCCATGTATTAGATAGGTTGTAGCTTTTTATATCTAAACTTTTAATGTGAATATCGTAGTTGATGATGATCTGTATCTTTTCTTAATTCTGCAATTGGTCTTCAAGAAAAAAAAAAACAAGACAAATTGCCTGATCTGCAATGTGTGTATAACTTATTTCATCTATAGTTTGATTGTTAGAAATCAAACGTCATCATCGGATATGGTAATTCTTAGTGCACTGTTTTTGTCGTGGATTTTATTTTATCTGTCGCCATGTATTAGATAGGTTGTAGCTTTTTATATCTAAACTTTTAATGTGAATATCGTAGTTGATGATGATCTGTATCTTTTCTTAATTCTGCAATTTGTCTTCAAGAAAAAAAACAAGACAAATTGCCTGATTTGCAATGTGTGTATAACTTATTTCATCTATAGTTTGATTGTTAGAAATCAAACGTCGTCATCAGATATGGTAATTCTTAGTGCACTCACTGTTTTTGTCGTGGATTTTATTTTATCTGTCGCCATGTATTAGATAGGTTGTAGCTTTTTATATCTAAACTTTTAATGTGAATATCGTAGTTGATGATGATCTGTATCTTTTCTTAATTCTGCAGTTTGTCTTCAAGAAAAAAAACAAGACAAATTGCCTGATCTGCAATGTGTGTATAACTTATTTCATCTATAGTTTGATTGTTAGAAATCAAACGTCATCATCAGATATGGTAATTCTTAGTGCACTGTTTTTGTCGTGGATTTTATTTTATCTGTCGCCATGTATTAGATAGGTTGTAGCTTTTTATATCTAAACTTTTAATGTGAATATCGTAGTTGATGATGATCTGTATCTTTTCTTAATTCTGCAATTTGTCTTCAAAAAAAAAAAAAAAAAAAAAAAAAAACACAAGACAAATTGCCTGATTTGCAATGTGTGTATAACTTATTTCATCTATAGTTTGATTGTTAGAAATCAAACGTCATCATCAGATATGGTAATTCTTAGTGCACTGTATTTGTCGTGGATTTTATTTTATCTGTCGCCATGTATTAGATAGGTTGTAGCTTTTTATATCTAAACTTTTAATGTGAATATCGTAGTTGATGATGATCTGTATCTTTTCTTAATTCTGCAATTTGTCTTCAAGAAAAAAAAAACAAGACAAATTGCCTGATTTGCAATGTGTGTATAACTTATTTCATCTATAGTTTGATTGTTAGAAATCAAACGTCGTCATCAGATATGGTAATTCTTAGTGCACTCACTGTTTTTGTCGTGGATTTTATTTTATCTGTCGCCATGTATTAGATAGGTTGTAGCTTTTTATATCTAAACTTTTAATGTGAATATCGTAGTTGATGATGATCTGTATCTTTTCTTAATTCTGCAATTTGTCTTCAAGAAAAAAAAACAAGACAAATTGCCTGATCTGCAATGTGTGTATAACTTATTTCATCTATAGTTTGATTGTTAGAAATCAAACGTCATCATCAGATATGGTAATTCTTAGTGCACTGTTTTTGTCGTGGATTTTATTTTATCTGTCGCCATGTATTAGATAGGTTGTAGCTTTTTATATCTAAACTTTTAATGTGAATATCGTAGTTGATGATGATCTGTATGTTTTCTTAATTCTGCAAATTGTCTTCAAAAAAAAAAAAAAAAAAAACAAGACAAATTGCCTGATTTGCAATGTGTGTATAACTATTTCATCTATAGTTTGATTGTTAGAAATCAAACGTCATCATCAGATATGGTAATTCTTAGTGCACTGTATTTGTCGTGGATTTTATTTTATCTGTCGCCATGTATTAGATAGGTTGTAGCTTTTTATATCTAAACTTTTAATGTGAATATCGTAGTTGATGATGATCTGTATCTTTTCTTAATTCTGCAATTTGTCTTCAAGAAAAAAAAAAACAAGACAAATTGCCTGATTTGCAATGTGTGTATAACTTATTTCATCTATAGTTTGATTGTTAGAAATCAAACGTCGTCATCAGATATGGTAATTCTTAGTGCACTCACTGTTTTTGTCGTGGATTTTATTTTATCTGTCGCCATGTATTAGATAGGTTGTAGCTTTTTATATCTAAACTTTTAATGTGAATATCGTAGTTGATGATGATCTGTATCTTTTCTTAATTCTGCAATTGGTCTTCAAGAAAAAAAAAACAAGACAAATTGCCTGATCTGCAATGTGTGTATAACTTATTTCATCTATAGTTTGATTGTTAGAAATCAAACGTCATCATCGGATATGGTAATTCTTAGTGCACTGTTTTTGTCGTGGATTTTATTTTATCTGTCGCCATGTATTAGATAGGTTGTAGCTTTTTATATCTAAACTTTTAATGTGAATATCGTAGTTGATGATGATCTGTATCTTTTCTTAATTCTGCAATTTGTCTTCAAGAAAAAAAAACAAGACAAATTGCCTGATTTGCAATGTGTGTATAACTTATTTCATCTATAGTTTGATTGTTAGAAATCAAACGTCGTCATCAGATATGGTAATTCTTAGTGCACTCACTGTTTTTGTCGTGGATTTTATTTTATCTGTCGCCATGTATTAGATAGGTTGTAGCTTTTTATATCTAAACTTTTAATGTGAATATCGTAGTTGATGATGATCTGTATCTTTTCTTAATTCTGCAGTTTGTCTTCAAGAAAAAAAAACAAGACAAATTGCCTGATCTGCAATGTGTGTATAACTTATTTCATCTATAGTTTGATTGTTAGAAATCAAACGTCATCATCAGATATGGTAATTCTTAGTGCACTGTTTTTGTCGTGGATTTTATTTTATCTGTCGCCATGTATTAGATAGGTTGTAGCTTTTTATATCTAAACTTTTAATGTGAATATCGTAGTCGATGATGATCTGTATCTTTTCTTAATTCTGCAATTTGTCTTCAAAAAAAAAAAAAAAAAAAAAAAAAAAAAAAAAAAAAAAAAAAAAAAAACACAAGACAAATTGCCTGATTTGCAATGTGTGTATAACTTATTTCATCTATAGTTTGATTGTTAGAAATCAAACGTCATCATCAGATATGGTAATTCTTAGTGCACTGTATTTGTCGTGGATTTTATTTTATCTGTCGCCATGTATTAGATAGGTTGTAGCTTTTTATATCTAAACTTTTAATGTGAATATCGTAGTTGATGATGATCTGTATCTTTTCTTAATTCTGCAATTTGTCTTCAAGAAAAAAAAAACAAGACAAATTGCCTGATTTGCAATGTGTGTATAACTTATTTCATCTATAGTTTGATTGTTAGAAATCAAACGTCATCATCAGATATGGTAATTCTTAGTGCACTGTTTTTGTCGTGGATTTTATTTTATCTGTCGCCATGTATTAGATAGGTTGTAGCTTTTTATATCTAAACTTTTAATGTGAATATCGTAGTTGATGATGATCTGTATCTTTTCTTAATTCTGCAATTTGTCTTCAAGAAAAAAAAAACAAGACAAATTGCCTGATCTGCAATGTGTGTATAACTTATTTCATCTATAGTTTGATTGTTAGAAATCAAACGTCATCATCAGATATGGTAATTCTTAGTGCACTGTTTTTGTCGTGGATTTTATTTTATCTGTCGCCATGTATTAGATAGGTTGTAGCTTTTTATATCTAAACTTTTAATGTGAATATCGTAGTTGATGATGATCTGTATCTTTTCTTAATTCTGCAATTTGTCTTCAAGAAAAAAAAAAAAAACAAGACAAATTGCCTGATTTGCAATGTGTGTATAAATTATTTCATCTATAGTTTGATTGTTAGAAATCAAACGTCGTCATCAGATATGGTAATTCTTAGTGCACTCACTGCTTTTGCCGTGGATTTTATTTTATCTGTCGCCATGTATTAGATAGGTTGTAGCTTTTTATATCTAAATTTTTAATGTGAATATCGTAGTTGATGATGATTTGTATCTTTTCTTAATTCTGCAATTTGTCTTCAAAAAAAAAAAAAAAAAACAAGACAAATTGTCTGATTTGCAATGTGTGTATAACTTATTTCATCTATAGTTTGATTGTTAGAAATCAAACGTCATCATCAGATATGGTAATTCTTAGTGCACTCACTGTTTTTGTCGTGGATTTTATTTTATCTGTCGCCATGTATTAGATAGGTTGTAGCTTTTTATATCTAAACTTTTAATGTGAATATCGTAGTTGATGATGATCTGTATCTTTTCTTAATTCTGCAATTTGTCTTCAAGAAAAAAAAAAACAAGACAAATTGCCTGATCTGCAATGTGTGTATAAGTTATTTCATCTATAGTTTGATTGTTAGAAATCAAACGTCATCATCGGATATGGTAATTCTTAGAGCACTGTTTTTGTCGTGGATTTTATTTTATCTGTCGCCATGTATTAGATAGGTTGTAGCTTTTTATATCTAAACTTTTAATGTGAATATCGTAGTTGATGATGATCTGTATCTTTTCTTAATTCTGCAATTTGTCTTCAAGAAAAAAAAAAAAACAAGACAAATTGCCTGATTTGCAATGTGTGTATAACTTATTTCATCTATAGTTTGATTGTTAGAAATCAAACGTCATCATCAGATATGGTAATTCTTAGTGCACTCACTGTTTTTGTCGTGGATTTTATTTTATCTGTCGCCATGTATTAGATAGGTTGTAGCTTTTTATATCTAAACTTTTAATGTGAATATCGTAGTTGATGATGATCTGTATCTTTTCTTAATTCTGCAATTTGTCTTCAAGAAAAAAAAAACAAGACTAATTGCCTGATCTGCAATGTGTGTATAACTTATTTCATCTATAGTTTGATTGTTAGAAATCAAACGTCATCATCAGATATGGTAATTCTTAGTGCACTGTTTTTGTCGTGGATTTTATTTTATCTGTCGCCATGTATTAGATAGGTTGTAGCTTTTTATATCTAAACTTTTAATGTGAATATCGTAGTTGATGATGATCTGTATCTTTTCTTAATTCTGCAATTTGTCTTCAAGAAAAAAAAACAAGACAAATTGCCTGATTTGCAATGTGTGTATAACTTATTTCATCTATAGTTTGATTGTTAGAAATCAAACGTCATCATCAGATATGGTAATTCTTAGTGCACTGTTTTTGTCGTGGATTTTATTTTATCTGTCGCCATGTATTAGATAGGTTGTAGCTTTTTATATCTAAACTTTTAATGTGAATATCGTAGTTGATGATGATCTGTATCTTTTCTTAATTCTGCAATTTGTCTTCAAGAAAAAAAAAACAAGACAAATTGCCTGATTTGCAATGTGTGTATAACTTATTTCATCTATAGTTTGATTGTTAGAAATCAAACGTCGTCATCAGATATGGTAATTCTTAGTGCACTCACTATTTTTGTCGTGGATTTTATTTTATCTGTCGCCATGTATTAGATAGGTTGTAGCTTTTTATATCTAAATTTTTAATGTGAATATCGTAGTTGATGATGATTTGTATCTTTTCTTAATTCTGCAATTTGTCTTCAAAAAAAAAAAAAAAAAAAAAAAACAAGACAAATTGTCTGATTTGCAATGTGTGTATAATTTATTTCATCTATAGTTTGATTGTTAGAAATCAAACGTCGTCATCAGATATGGTAATTCTTAGTGCACTCACTGTTTTTGTCGTGGATTTTATTTTATCTGTCGCCATGTATTAGATAGGTTGTAGCTTTTTATATCTAAACTTTTAATGTGAATATCGTAGTTGATGATGATCTGTATCTTTTCTTAATTCTGCAATTTGTCTTCAAGAAAAAAAAAACAAGACAAATTGCCTGATCTGCAATGTGTGTATAACTTATTTCATCTATAGTTTGATTGTTAGAAATCAAACGTCATCATCAGATATGGTAATTCTTAGTGCACTGTTTTTGTCGTGGATTTTATTTTATCTGTCGCCATGTATTAGATAGGTTGTAGCTTTTTATATCTAAACTTTTAATGTGAATATCGTAGTTGATGATGATCTGTATCTTTTCTTACTTCTGCAATTTGTCTTCAAGAAAAAAAAAACAAGACAAATTGCCTGATTTGCAATGTGTGTATAACTTATTTCATCTATAGTTTGATTGTTAGAAATCAAACGTCGTCATCAGATATGGTAATTCTTAGTGCACTCACTGCTTTTGTCGTGGATTTTATTTTATCTGTCGCCATGCATTAGATAGGTTGTAGCTTTTTATATCTAAACTTTTAATGTGAATATCGTAGTTGATGATGATCTGTATCTTTTCTTAATTCTGCAATTTGTCTTCAAGAAAAAAAAAAACAAGACAAATTGCCTGATCTGCAATGTGTGTATAACTTATTTCATCTATAGTTTGATTGTTAGAAATCAAACGTCATCATCAGATATGGTAATTCTTAGTGCACTGTTTTTGTCGTGGATTTTATTTTATCTGTCGCCATGTATTAGATAGGTTGTAGCTTTTTATATCTAAACTTTTAATGTGAATATCGTAGTTGATGATGATCTGTATCTTTTCTTAATTCTGCAATTTGTCTTCAAAAGAAAAAAAAAAAAACAAGACAAATTGCCTGATTTGCAATGTGTGTATAACTTATTTCATCTATAGTTTGATTGTTAGAAATCAAACGTCATCATCAGATATGGTAATTCTTAGTGCACTGTATTTGTCGTGGATTTTATTTTATCTGTCGCCATGTATTAGATAGGTTGTAGCTTTTTATATCTAAACTTTTAATGTGAATATCGTAGTTGATGATGATCTGTATCTTTTCTTAATTCTGCAATTTGTCTTCAAGAAAAAAAAAAACAAGACAAATTGCCTGATTTGCAATGTGTGTATAACTTATTTCATCTATAGTTTGATTGTTAGAAATCAAACGTCATCATCAGATATGGTAATTCTTAGTGCACTGTTTTTGTCGTGGATTTTATTTTATCTGTCGCCATGTATTAGATAGGTTGTAGCTTTTTATATCTAAACTTTTAATGTGAATATCGTAGTTGATGATGATCTGTATCGTTTCTTAATTCTGCAATTTGTCTTCAAGAAAGAAAAAAAACAAGACAAATTGCCTGATTTGCAATGTGTGTATAACTTATTTCATCTATAGTTTGATTGTTAGAAATCAAACGTCGTCATCAGATATGGTAATTCTTAGTGCACTCACTGTTTTTGTCGTGGATTTTATTTTATCTGTCGCCATGTATTAGATAGGTTGTAGCTTTTTATATCTAAACTTTTAATGTGAATATCGTAGTTGATGATGATCTGTATCTTTTCTTAATTCTGCAATTTGTCTTCAAAAAAAAAAAAAAAAAAAAAAAAACTAGACAAATTGTCTGATTTGCAATGTGTGTATAACTTATTTCATCTATAGTTTGATTGTTAGAAATCAAGCGTCATCATCAGATATGGTAATTCTTAGTGCACTATTTTTGTCGTGGATTTTATTTTATCTGTCGCCATGTATTAGATAGGTTGTAGCATTTTATATCTAAACTTTTAATGTGAATGTCGTAGTTGATGATGATCTGTATCTTATCTTAATTCTGCAATTTGTCCTCTAGAAAAAGAAACAAGACAAATTGCCTGATTTGCAATGTGTGTATAACTTATTTCATCTATAGTTTGATTGTTAGAAATCAAACGTCATCATCAAATATGGTAATTCTTAGTGTACTGTTTTTGTCGTGGATTTTATTTTATTTATCGATATGTATTAGATAGATTGTACGTTTTCTATATCTAAATATTGAGTGTTGAATGTCATAGTTGATGATAATCTATATATTTTCTTAATTCTGCAGTATGTCTTCAGGAAAAAAGACGAGAAAAATTGCTAGATTTCCATTGTATGTATATACATATAGCTTATGTCATCTACGGTTGATTCTTAGAAATCAAACTTCATCGTCAAATATGGTTGTATCATATCTATATGAAGACTTGTGTAAATGTCGTAGTTGACGATTTTTATTTTTCTAAATTTGTTTTCTAAATTGTGCAATTTGTTTTAGAAAAGTTAGAACATTACAAACTATATAATTGCTCCAATTACGTTTATTACAATTCACTGAATTTTATGTGATGAGTATTATATATAAAGAGTGTGATTGTCGTGGTTAATAAAAATTTTCCTAACTTAATCTCAAATTCTACCATTTGTCTTCGTCAAAGAATGAAACCAAGAAGCCAGAAAGGCAAATAATATATGTGATTTGTACCTATTCTGTATGTTTTGATTGTTATAAATTACATTTCATCACATTCCGTTAATTATTATTTTTAAAGTATTAGAAGTGTTAGAAGTATTATGCATTATCTTTTATATCTAAATTGACCACAATTTCTCTGTAAAAAGGCGAAAAGATGATGTTTTATATCAAGACTTTTAATGAGAATGTCATATTTGATGATAATTGTTCTAAATAGATTTTCCAAATTTTTGTTTGTCTTCAAAGATCAAGAAAGCCTAATTAATAATTCATTACGTTTTAATTCTTACAAATCAAACATTATAATTTGTTAATTTTGCTTATATGTACCCATATTTTTCATTTCATTGTCGTAGTTGATTATTTTTCACATATTATTTCTTACGGTTTGGCAGCTTGTCAAAAACTTGTAAACTTTATTTTATTATTGTATTTATTATTATTATTATTATATTTATTGTATTATCTATTTAAATCAAGAATTTTAGTGTTTTGATGCTTATAATGTTTTCTCTGTTACAACTATTTATTTTGGGTTGTCGGTATTTATTAGATAATTATTATTAATTACAAAAACATGATTGCTTGACTTAAATTAGATTCTTTGTCCATTACTAAAATAATTAAGTTCACATTAAGTGTAAGAAAAACGAAGAAAAGAGATAATATATAAAACTGTGTATATAAAACCCGTGTTAATATTCTAAACAATAGCAAAGCAGGACAAACTTTCAACTTTACTTTTATAGAATTAGTATTTAAAATTCCTTTTTCACATTCTCCAATTTGTCTTATAAAACTAAAAGAAGAAACAGTAAGTTGTCACATAATTGCGTGCAATGGTCTTTTCATTGTTATTATTTTCATTATTAGTGTAGTATGGTAAATATGTTCGTAAGCTTCCTGGAATTTACTTATTAAAAAGAACGTTATTAATTTTATGGTTTATTGTTCATAAAAATGCGCAGCCCAAATTGTGAAAATTCTGGTATGCCTTGTGTTCAAACACATTCTCCAAAACTAGGTAGCGAAACTACTATGTAAGTATATGACTATTTATATTTATGTATTTTTTAAATGTAATAATTACAATGTGTAGGAATTACAACAAAAAAGTTTCAATAGAAATAACGTTTTTGTATAAAAATGAACACAATTTTCATACCTGTCTAAACAAGATTATAGCTGTGTTTGCGGTAACAGTTTCCAACAGTTGGGAGTCAGATTTATATTGGACCGGACCTAGTAGTGCGAGGTGAGTAGGGGAATACAGTGAAAGCTTCCATAAGCGGACAGCAGTTTTTGAGTAACTTTTGTCCGGTGAACAGAGCTGTCCGCATAAAGGGTTCGTCCGGTTAAGAACGTTAATTTTGCGTTGTCCGCCTAAGAGAAATGCATCCTTTTTTGCATCTTTTGCCATTCCACACCTTTTTACCTTCCGACTAGTACCCTAGAAGGAAAGTATTGTAATCGACGGAAAAAATATTTCGAGATTTCCGCGGAAATAAGCGTTTTGAAGTCCCCTGAATCAATTGCGATGATTTCTGGAAAATGTATGTGTGTATGTCCGTGAACACGATTGTGCCCAAACGCAACAACGGATCGGTACTCATACCAATTCATCCGCCAGTGATTTTGTATACGTATACAAATTTGCAGATCAGTGGGATGAACGGTTTAGACGCTATATGCTTTTATAGAACCGGTTTGACAGAATTCACAGCCTTCGTCGCTGTGTTGTAAATTATTAGATTTTGACAAACGTCATTGCCATCACATGACATGACATTAAATGTCAGGATGACAAATGTCATTATGTCATGGAAACTGACGTTAGTTAGGGTCCAGATTGTCTGTGGTTTCACAAAATTGAATAATTTCAAATGTGTTTAGATATTTTATTGTACCAACGGTATAGTCGGAAAGTAGGGGCCACCCCAGATATTTGGAAATAAGTGTCAACGACTTTTATTAGCTGAAATGCGGAAAAATTCTCATTTATCTTTGCGAATCAACTTAAATTTAATACAAACACTGTAAACCATTCATAACATAATTTCTCTAATTGGAGAGCATGGCCTTTGAAACAACGTTTTTGGTTGACATTATCACCAGATTGCCATTTTAGCAGAAGTTCATCCTTTTTCTTCATTATTTCAGCAACTTGTGTTTTATTAATATTAAAATGTTTAGCCAAATCGCGCACTGATGTTTTTTTCCACTTCATAGGTATTAATAATTTCATTTTTTTTTTTAGCTTAAAACGATTCTTTTTGTCGCGGACATCCCGCCTACAGTACACTTCAGAAACTTATCATGAAAGACAGACGCCATTAACGAACGTAAACGGTAAGATGGGAAGTCCCTAAATGTGTATTTCGAAGCAACAATAAGGTATACAATCATTAAATTTATACCCTTTGGCTCCCGCCATAGGGAGCCCAGCGTCCGTAGAAGAGAGATGTTTTACTTGATTTTTGATATTATGAGTGTCCGCGTCCGCTAATAAGAGCGTCCGCTTAAGTGAAATTGTTTTATGTATGTTCTCCTATAACAGAATTTTGTGTTTACCAATCTGTCCCGCCAAAGGAGCTGTCCTTAAGGGGTTTACGTCCAAGAGAGCTTTCACTGTAGTATAGCAAGGGATCGCATTGGCCGAGCCTGCAAACCGTTTGAAACTGTTACCGCAAACAGACCTTATGTAATACGAAATGACCACCTTGTCAGTTAGGAAGAAGTTTGAAAAATTGCCTAATTTTCTCAAATTATCATCAATATTTCAGCAGTCAAATCTAGGCAAAAAACTGGCTGAGATTTGCGTAAACATAACATCAATATAGCGACAGAGAATATGTCTTGAATAGTGTCGGTAACTAAGTATTAAAAAGATTAAAAAGTCGCTTCTGTAATGATTTACCGCGAATAGTGTTTGCCATTTAATATGTTACGTCCATTATATTTTTTGTGTTTAATTTCCTACTTGCCAATACCTGTTGGTGAATAATACAGTGGTAAGCAAGAAAATCAGGAAACTCCTCATGTTGTCGACACACGGCAATAAATCCATTAACATGTCCTGTTAATGCGTTTGCTCCATCAGTAGTGATAGAAGCAAGGTGGTGTAATGGTACATTTAATTTCTAACAAAAGCAAAGAAATTATTAAATATTTCCCGACCTGTAGTTCGACCTTTCAAAGAAATCATGCCTAGTAACTCCTCTTCGGTGCTAAAATCATCAAAAAACATTCGAACAAAAATTAATAACTGAGCCGTGTCACCGATGTTAGTTGACTCATCTAGTTGCAGTGAGAAAGCAACGCAGTTCGACATATCTTTCAATAGCTGTTCGTTTACATTTCTGCTCATCCTTTCAATTCTTCGCACTACCGTATTTCTTGAGAGCTGTAATTCGTGGATAGCTGTTTTGATTTCTTTTTTATTTTTAAACCCGTCAAAAAGATCATCCGGAATTTCGGATGATCTCTGTCGGTAACTAAGTAAATAATAATAATAATAATCCTTTATTGTCGATGATCTAATAAAGATATAGACATTGTCATTGTGTACAAAAAAAAAATATATCCGACAAAGAATTACGATAAGAATACATTTTAAAATAAGAACAATTTAACAAAATTAATAAATCCATAAATCATCAGTTGGAGCAAGTGATGTAGTCGTAGAGGTCATAAAATTCCCTCCCCAAGAGATACTCACGCACCGCCCCCTTGAATCGCGATAAATTTGCTATGCTAATTAAGTCCTTCGGCAGCGCGTTATACACCTTTATCATCATGTACAAAGGCCCTGTCTCAAAAGTGGACGTGGTGTGTTGAGGGATGGCTAGACGCAAGGAGCCACGGGTCTGAAATGAACCCGATATGTCACCGTTTGTTACAAATCTACTAAAATTGCTCTTGCAAAACACCAAAAGATTATAAATATACAAGCACGGTAATGTTAAGATATTCAATGCCCTGAAATGACCCCTGCAGGAGTCCCCATGTCTAAGTCTTTGCATGCATCGAATGTATCGCTTTTGCAGTCTAAATAGCCTCAACGACTTCGCCGATGAACCCCAGAGAACAATGCCGTACCTCAGCACCGACTCGATGGTGGCAAAATAATATTGTCTCAGTGTGCTTACATTCACATTATCCCGAAGTTTGTACATGGAGAAGTAGAGCTTGTTCAATTTCTTAAAAGTGTAATCAATATGTGTCTCCCACTTTAAAGATTCCTGCAGATAGACTCCAAGAAATTTCACGTCCAAGCTACGAGGGATAGACCCCCCCACAGACCTAACCAACAGCGACATTTTGGGCGTATCCAGAGAAAAATGCACTACAGCGGTTTTTCTTTCATTTAAGATTAAACTATTAGCCCTGCACCACTCATCCATGCATTTTACCGCATGACTAATAGCAGCAGACAATTCAGACACACTGTTAGCCCATATGATCAGCGTGGTATCATCCACAAATTGGCATAACTCGCCCAATGGGATATTGGCGGACAAATCATTAACATACATTAAAAAGAGCAATGGGCCAAGAATTGATCCCTGAGGGACACCCACGCTCATCAAAGACGACCGATCAGAGAAAATCCCGTTCACCCAAACCCGCTGACGCCGGCTTCTCAAGTACGACTTTATAAACTCGTACGCAACACCTCTCACTCTGTAGGAATATAGTTTTTTGAGAAGAATGCTGTGGTCAACCTTATCGAATGCTTGGGACAAGTCAAAGAAGATAGCAGCCACATGGCGCTTTGCATCTACGTGGTTCAAGATGCTGGTAATGGCACTAAAGAGAGCCTTTTCACATGATGAGCCTGGAAGAAATCCAAACTGGGTGGGGGAGATCAAGTTGTGATCGCGGAAAAATAGGTATAGTCTCTGATACATTACTCTTTCAAAGATTTTAGAAAATGCTGGTAGAAGAGAAATTGGCCGGTAGTTACCGATGTCAAGTTTTGGACCACGTTTATGTACTGGTAGGATAACAGTTTCCTTCAAACAGTCCGGGAAGATGCCAGAGGTAAGCATCAAGTTGATCAAGTATATCAGTACTTCAACCATCGATGGTCCAGCCATCTTAACGATATAAGATGGCACGTTATCAATGCCAGTTGAATATTTTCCTGAAATCGATCTCAATATACCAACGACCTCGCTTGCATCCGTAGGATGCAGGTAAATACTCGAAGCAGGATCCTGAGAGGCCGGAGTGCCGACCGCACCACCCCCGGCCAGGGGATCATCTATACAAAACTTGTCATAAAACATGTCTGCAACTCGAGAAGGATCAAAGAGGCCTACCCATAGATAACTAATATATTATACTAATATACGGGCCTACCTATTCAGAGTTCTACCCCTATCAACGCTTTCTCCTCTCTCAAAGGAGGCCTGATGGCTTGCTCCCGCAAGCCAACCATGTCCTCAGCTCCCCCACTTTCAAATTTCGATTTTTTTCTGACGATAAAGTTTTGTGCCGCAAACTAGAAGTTTTGTGCTCTTTTCGTTTTTGAGTTATAAGCAAATTTAGTTGGGGGGGCTGAGGACATGCTTCCTTCAATTTTTTAAATTGCAACAAAATCGACCTTTTTTTCAATGCCAAAGTATTGTGCTAGTTTTGTGCTGTTTTGTGCCGTAAACTAGAAGTTTTGTGCTCCTTTGGTTTTTGAGTTATAAGCAAATTTAGTTAGCAAATAGCGTATATGCATCAATTTTTTAAATTCAAACAAAATCCACCCTTTTTATGTCAGGGTATTGTGTCAGTCCTGTGTTGTTTTATTCCGTATACTAGAAGTTTTGTGCTCATGTCGTTTTCGAGTTATATGCATTTTTCTGTATTGCGCCATTATCGCTGTCGACCATCACGCCAGGGCCGGGCCGCGGCCGCCTCCTTCAGGCTAAATGTTCTTATCACTTTGTATTGACTGTATTATTTTTTTTTTCAAAATTAATGACGTACCTACCTACAATTTATTTGTCAATGTAGGTCCAATTTATGATTAAAAAATATATACGAATATTTCCGCATTCAAACTTATAATAAAAAAAGGAAAAAAAATGTAGGTGGTCTCCACCCAACTTTCCGACTACATCGTTCACACATTGTAGCGTCGAAACCTTCGACAATATTTCAATTTCGTGAAGCCACAGCCACTGAAACGTATATTTCTGCTGAAATCCCATTTTTTACATCGATTGCAATATTTTCCTTGTATGTTGGTAGTTGGAAAGTAAATATACCTATATATACAGGGTGTGTATTATTAAGTGTATTTTCGTAAAATTTCTAGTATAAAGTCCTAATATGTAGGTACTAAAATATTCTTTCGTGGAGATCCAAAAATGTCGACAAACCTTTGCCGCAAGGTTTTATACTACATGTGGTTTTTTAATTATTTTCACTTATGTGTTGGATCTTTAACATTTAGAAAATCGATATAAATTTCCGTCTTCTCAAAAATAGGTATCTTGTTTGCCATTTTACGGAGGCCATTTTTCAGGTAACTTATGCTGTAAATAATATAAAAATAAGTAATTAATTGTGCACAGGTGAGGTGCGAATCTTTCGCTGCATATAAGCCCAAAACCTCTTGAGATTTATCAGCAATTTTGATTCATTTTCACGTATTTATAGTTCTACTATTAATTCAGCTTGCAAGCCTTAAAACCTATAATAACACCTGAATTCAGCGACGATGGCGCAGTACAGAAAAATGTTTATAACTCGAAAACCAAAGGAGCACAAAACTTCTAGTTTGCGGCACAAAACAGTCCAAAACACAAAACACAATACCCTGACATCAAAAAAGATTGGATTTTCTAAAATTTATTGAAACATAGCATACTGTCCGCTAACTAAATTTGCTTATAACTTAAAAACCAAAGGAGCAGAAAACGTCTAGTTTACGCCACAAAACAGCACAAAACTAACTTAACTTACTTCAATAACTTATCAATACATTTATTTCAAAACCTAGGATATGGAATTATAATAATAAGTCAAAGTGACTGACATTTATGAATAGAATGTACTCTTCTTATCCAAATGTGAAAGAAAATTACATCAATCGTAAGGAAAATAATATACATAATTTAATTACGCTTCTGTATTTCCGACTGGAAAGTTTAAAATACAATATAATGTACCTCGACACGTAAGTTTGAATGAGGAAATATTCGCATATATTTTTTAATCATAAATTGGACCTAAATTGACAAATAAATTGTAGGTAGGTACCATAAAACGTCATTAATTTTTGAAAAAAAAAAAAAATAATACAGTCAGTACAAAGTGATAAGAACATTTAGCCTGAAGGAGGCGGCCGCGGCCCGGCCCTGGCGTGATGGTCGACAGCGATAATGGCGCAATACAGAAAAATGCATGTAACTCGAAACCGACATGAGCACAAAACTTCTAGTATACGGAATAAAACAACACAGGACTGACACAATACCCTGACATAAAAAAGGGTGGATTTTGTTTCAATTTAAAAAATTGATGCATGTACGCCATTTGCTAACTAAATTTGCTTATAACTCAAAAACCAAAGGAGCACAAAACTTCTAGTTTACGGCACAAAACAGCACAAAACTAGCACAATACTTTGACATTAAAAAAAGGTCGATTTTGTTGCAATTTAAAAAATTGAAGGAAGCATGTCCTCAGCCCCCCCAACTAAATTTGCTTATAACTCAAAAATGAAAAGAGCACAAAACTTCTAGTTTGCGGCACAAAACGGCACAAAACTAGCACAAAACTTTGACGTCAGAAAAAACTCCAAATTTAGAAGTGGGAGGGCTGGTATGTCCCCAGCCCCCCCAACTTAATTCGCGTATAACTCAAAAACGAAAAGAGCACAAAACTTCTAGTTTGCGGCACAAAACAGCACAAAACTAGCACAAAACTTTAACGTCAGAAAAAACTCCAAATTTGAAAGTGGGGGGGCTGGCATGTCCCCAGCCCCCCAACTTAATTCGCGTATAACTCAAAAACGAAAAGAGCACAAAACTTCTAGTTTGCGGCACAAAACGGCACAAAACTAGCACAAAACTTTGACGTCAGAAAAAACTCCAAATTTGAAAGTGGGGGGGCTGGCATGTCCCCAGCCCCCCAACTTAATTCGCGTATAACTCAAAAACGAAAAGAGCACAAAACTTCTAGTTTGCGGCACAAAACGGCACAAAACTAGCACAAAACTTTGACGTCAGAAAAAACTCCAAATTTAGAAGTGGGGGGGCTGGCATGTCCCCAGCCCCCCCAACTTAATTCGCGTATAACTCAAAAACGAAAAGAGCACAAAACTTCTAGTTTGCGGCACAAAACAGCACAAAACTAGCACAAAACTTTAACATCAGAAAAAACTCCAAATTTGAAAGTGGGGGGGCTGGCATGTCCCCAGCCCCCCAACTTAATTCGCGTATAACTCAAAAACGAAAAGAGCACAAAACTTCTAGTTTGCGGCACAAAACAGCACAAAACTAGCACAAAACTTTAACATCAGAAAAAACTCAAAATTTGAAAGTGGGGGGGCTGGCATGTCCCCAGCCCCCCCAACTTAATTCGCGTATAACTCAAAAACGAAAAGAGCACAAAACTTCTAGTTTGCGGCACAAAACAGCACAAAACTAGCACAAAACTTTAACGTCAGAAAAAAATCGAAATTTGAAAGTGGGGGGGCTGAGGACATGGACCTGCTTGCGGGGGCACTGTGTGATATCGTTAGTGCCTTATAGTCCTTGTGTTGCGGCACAGGAATGGTGGTGTGAGCTGTCTCAGCCAGAGGCATTTCAGTTTTTGACACCCATGTCTGTTCGACAATAGGCGTCGCCGTCGGCGAATTCGACGTCAAAGGGGTGATATTTGTCCCCACACAAAGCGGGGTTTTAATGCGTTATAATGCATTAAAAAAAATAATGCGTAATTTTAATAGAAGTTTTAATGTGATGTCAAAAAAGTGTAAATTAAGCAACAAAAGGCTTTGTAAATTTGTTGTCTTCGTTACGTTGATGAAGGTGATGTTATCAATGAAAGATTAAACGCAGATTCGTCATTTCCTGATTGGGCAAGTTGCCATTTTTTGAACTTGCAGCTATTAGAGATGATTTCAAATTGTGATTGACACTCACCACTGTTCTCAGGTGTCGGTTTCCTCCATAGAATACCCATAAATAGAACGCCTTCTTAGGGTTAAATTTTTCGCCAAACAGCGGCCTCATCCGCTGGCATCGAAACTCTGCAAGCCAGGCGGGAAATTTGAAATGTACATTTCGCCTTTTATTCTTCCCATTCTGATCATTTTAATATATAAAATACAAGACATGTTTGGTAAATCATTACCAGCATATTTCTTGTTGTGTAGCATATTAAACGACAAGGAATATAAGAGTAAATTGATTTACCAAACAGAAAATATTAAATAAATTTTAGATAAAGATATTTATTTCTATATTCTTGTGATAACACATCACACATTATTTCACAAAACAACTTTGAAGTACGATTGTCTGATTGGTAAAACTCGGGTGCACCAGCAAAGAATTTCTTCCACAGAGTGTTTCTTACGTCACTTTGTGTGCAGTTGGGAAACCAGTGCCGAGTGCACTGATTTTCCAAATAAAAATTGTACAACCGAGTATTACTAAGTGAAAACGCGGTAAGTCGCAAAAATTGGTGGTACTGTTCTGTTCTTCCGTGATAAAATGCTCCTTTCTTGTCACATTTCTTGGCACTTTTACCATAGATTTCTCAGCATATTAGTAATCTTCATTAGCACGTTGTTCTCAACACCGGATGCATTCGCTGGCGTTTTTACAGACACATATTTCTCGCAAATTGTGGCTGTTTAAAACAAAAATTGTAATGAGAATTGTATTTGTAATTAATATACTTAATGGTAAATGACCAAGCAATTTTTGATGAAGGGCATATTTATTAATAATAAGAGATAGAGATGTACCTTGTAAACGAGACTCTTTCAGGAGAAACTCTTCCTCCATTTTGGAAGGTTCCAAGCCTAGGTATGTTATCATATTAATTAAAAACTAAATCATACATTTTAAGAGAACTTACCAGGAAGGAATAATGTCGGTATTGCATCAGCCGTGAGATTCCTTGGAAATAGGTATTGCGGGGCAAAGTGAGTCCTACATACGAATGTATATTTTGAAACAAATTCAGGATTTTGCCCCAAAAGTTCTTCATTTCCTTACAATTCCGACTTCTTTATTGGGGTCGGAAATTTGTGGAACATTTTATATGCCACTTTGCACGACGGCACAGAACACTATTTCACGTCGGCATACTTAAAACACTTCCTTTGAGCAAAATATCTCAAGCAATTGACAAATTGTTTTGACAGCTTAAGCTAGATATTTGTCAAATAATAACGTCATATTACAGTAATCTTTAATTTCGTTTTAAATTTGTTTCCCGCCTTCTATTTGTCATCTGTTGGGCGATAGTTGCGCCGCCTCTTGCTGTGCCTTGTGAACTATATATATTTGGCTACGCCTTCCCCGTAAATCTCGGTGGTGTCAGATAACCGGTAAGCCTAAATCCTCGTCTATTCTGTCCGAACCTCAAGCTCTGTCTGAAGTACGAGGGCTGTACGATCAACTGGACAGGAGAACCTCCAGAAAACTACCAGAAACAGCGGTGTGAAGTTAGCAACAGAAGCCAACAACAAAATTTTTTCATCCGATCGTAATGAACTATACACCGTTGGAAAGCCCACGACGAGCTTATTTCACCATAGTTATTGAAACGAGATCAATTAATAATTACTACGTAAAAAAATTAAAAAGAAAATCAAAATTTCAATGAATTTCCACATCCTTTCAGCCGCATATCTTTGCCAATACTTCATTATACCTACCTAATAAGTGTAACACCAGTCGAAAGCGCAGGCTTCAGTTATACTACCATAGTTATTGCAATCCAAAATTTTGCTAATTAGTGCCTCTAATAAATTAATCGAATATGGGAATTTTTAACATCAAGGTACCATAACATGTAGTCCCACCTAAATTAAGTTAAACAAACGTATTCCCTTTGTGTGGTCATATCGATAAATACACCAAAAGATAGCTGAGAAATTATAACAACTAGCGGGTGAAATAAATTTGTGAATTCCAGGCACTTTGTTCCATCGGCTATTGGTCGACGGCGAACAGAGCTAAGTAAACGTTTTGCAAGATTAAATCTTGTCGATATATACATCAAAATATAGCTGACTTCCACCAGCCATGTGAAGTTAACCCCCCCACCTTCCCCAAAATTCTCTAAAAAAGTACCATCGTTTGCCCCTTTTTTGCCTATTATTGCCTTTTAATAGTGTTACGTTTTGGGTTCGAAGAAAACGTCCAGTGTGTGTAGAGTTTATTTATTTTAAATACTACTAAAAATCACAACTCTATTTATAACTATAATAACTCTATTTATGTAAATACAGCACTTATTTATTTGCACACTGTCGCTATGTGGATCTCTTGGTATTCACTCGTAGCGCGTCCAGGCAAAAACTGACTAACGCGGCGTCCGTTACGCGCTTTTATAGTCCGCGCCTCGACCTTCGTGATAATTCCTGGCCTTTCTAGATTCTTCGCGAACATAGGCCGGGCCAGCCCACGCGCCTGTCAGTCCACGCCGCACGCCTTCCCGAGTCCGCCGGAATATTCTATATCGGGGAGTCGCACTCGCGTTTACTCTTGTTTCTTCTCGAATATTCCCGCGCCGCGGCGACGTCAGTCCTCGCTTAAGCAAGGCACTATCGTTACATTGCCCTCCTCTTAGACTGTTTCGCCCCGAAACAGCATCCCCATGGAGGTACTGGCAGTCAGGTCCTTTTGTGCAGGTGCCCGTACTGTAAAAATAGCACTGGACACTTTTCTCAGTTGGCAAACGGGGTCGCAGATTAAAACAACAGACGACGATCTGGATAGAGGTGTCCCTGAACATGGTCTCCAGCATGTTCCTTACTACCCTCCAGTCCAGCCCGTCCAGTCCGCACCCCAGCTTTGGTATGGCCAGTTTATTTTCACCATTTAACAACATACGGCGTTTCAGATCCAGAAGTGATGCCCACATCGAGTTGTAAGTTGGCTTGGCAAACGAGGAATTCTTGGTCACCAAATAATAAATGTGCCTCTTGTTCGTTTCCAACTCAAGGGCTTTTCCGATCTCCGGCTGTTGCTCCTTTAGTTTTTGAATCTGCCCAAATTTCCTTCGAAAAACCGTGGCTATTCCTTTTCGCATAAGCAGATCGCATCCTACGCAATGGGCCAACGAGTAATCATCCGGCATCGCAAAGAGGTCACGACGTTCTTCCTTCGTGACACCATACCGCACCTTGCGGCCAGTTGAGAACTCAGCAAGGAACTTCTCTAGTTCGTCTCCTTTACCTATCTGGTTCACGCGTTCTTCGTCAACGTTGGTGCCCTCATACGGTGCCAGACGATTGAAGTGGACAACCATTGGTTTTCCTGAGGGAAGCTTCTTAATCCGGTACACCACGTCGTTTATCCGCTTAACGATTTCAAAAGGACCTTCCCAGTTTCGTTGGAGTTTGGTCGAAAATCCTTTTCTGCGCCGAGGATTGTACAGCCACACCAGGTCTCCTTGTTGATAACCTCCCTGCTTGCCCCTTACGTCGTATCGGTCTTTCATCCGTTCGCTCGCATCCTGAAGGTTCTGCCTCACGTGCTGGTGGATATCATCCATCTTCCTCTTGAGGTCGATCACATAGTCCTCACCCGCAACATCATCTCCAGGTTTCGATCCAAACTTCAGGTCACAGGGCAGCCTGAGTTCTCTGCCAAATAAAATGCTGGCTGGACTTCGACCAGTGCTTTCCTGTACAGCTGACCTGTTAGCTAGCAAAAACAGGTGGATGTGGTTGTCCCAGTCTCTCTGATGATCGGCAACCACCTTGGAAAGGTATTTTCCCATGGTTCTGTTCATCCTTTCCACCATGCCATCCGACTGGGGGTGTAACGGGGTAGTCCTGGTCTTCTGTATTCCCAAGGACTCGCACACCTTAGTAAAAAGTTCACTCTCGAAATTCCTGCCCTGGTCTGAGTGGATCTGCAGTGGGACACCAAAGCGGCAAATCAGCTCTTTCACGAGGACGTCTGCGATTGAGGCTGCTGTTTGGTCAGGAAGGGCATACGCTTCGGTCCATTTACTGAAGTAGTCCATCACTACCACGATGTATTTATTGCCGTTGTCGGTCTCGGGGAAGGGGCCTGCGACATCGATGGCTATTCGTTCAAAAGGACTACCAACGTTGTATGGCCTCATCGGTGCTCGTGGCTTCTTCTGGGGTCCTTTACTTTCGGCGCAAACTTTACATTTCCGGCACCACTCCTTGACATTGTCCTGGTAACCCGACCAGTAAAACCGCTCTTTTATCTTCTCGACGGTTTTTCGGATACCAAAATGTCCTCCGGATGTACCATCGTGGATATGCGACAGCACCTGTGGGATCCTATTCTTTGGTACCAATAGTTGTAACGTGTAAGTTGTACCATCATCATTTTCTATTTTTCTCTTTAATAGTCCGTCCTCCATTGTAATCGAGTCCCACTGGGCCCAATAAGATTTTAGCGCCGAAGAACCGGGAGCCACTTCCTGCCAGTTCGGTCGCTGTCCATTTTCCTTCCAATCAAACAGAAGTCTTAGATCGGGGTCGTTTTTCTGGCCAGCAATCAATCGTTCCGTTGACCAATCTTCATCCACGGCAGTGGTTCTATCTACGACGGCGCACTTTCTCTCTACTCGGCAACAGTGTTCGCAATCCACTGGACAAGGTCTTCGAGAAAGTGCGTCGGCATTCCAGTGAATCCTTCCTGCCCTGTGCTCAATGTCAAAGTCGTATTGTTGCAGCCTTTCTATCCACCTGGCTACTTGCCCCTCTGGATTTCTAAACTGAAGCAGCCATCTAAGCGCAGCGTGGTCCGTTCTTAGTAAGAACTTTCTGCCGTAAAGGTATTTGTAAAAGTGTTCCACAGATTTAACGACTGCCAGTAATTCTTTTCTTGTGACACAGTAATTCCTTTCGGGCTTAGAAAGAACTTTACTAAAGTACCCGATGACCTTCTCTTCGCCGTCCTGAAGCTGTGATAGGACGCCTCCCAATCCAACATTACTGGCATCGGTATCCAAGATGAACTTGCCTTCGGGCAACGGGTAACACAATATTGGTGCACTGATAAGACGTTGCTTCAAGTGCTCGAATGATAGCTGACATTCTTCGTCCCAGCAGAATTGTCGGGCATCTTCTGTAAGTTTAGTCAGGGGTTTGGCTATATCGGCAAATCCTGGTACGTATCGTCTGTAGTAGGTGCAAAGTCCAAGAAAACTCCTTATCTCATGTTTATCTCTAGGCACAGGCCAGTCTTTAATCGCCTTAATTTTAACAGGGTCAACAGCGACTCCATCTTTTGAGACAACATGGCCAAGGTAGTTTACTTTTTCTTGAAGTATGTGACATTTTTTTGGACTCAACTTTAAGTTTGCAGCTCTAAGTCTTCGGAAAACGTTCTCCAAGTTTTTCAAATGGTCTTCGAATGTCTTACCGACAACTATTATGTCGTCCAAATAGACTAGGCAGGTTTCCCAGGACAGGCCACGTAAGACATTCTCCATAAGTCGCTCAAACGTGGCAGGGGCGTTGCAAAGACCAAAGGGCATCACGGTAAACTCCCAAAGACCCGACCCTACGGTGAATGCGGTCTTTTCCCTATCCTCGTCTTGCAGTTCGACCTGCCAATATCCACTCTTGAGATCTAGTGTGGAGAACAATTCCGATCCTGCCAGAGTATCCAAAGTGTCATCTATTCTAGGCAGTGGGTAGCTGTCCTTTTTGGTGACGTTGTTCAGTTGTCTGTAATCTACACAGAATCTAGTGGAGCCGTCTTTCTTCTTAACAAGCACCACCGGCGACGCCCATGGACTGTTGGAAGGTTTAATCACTCCTTCGTTCTTCATGTCGTGAATTATTTGTTCGGCTTCTTCGCGTTTGGCCAGCGGTAATCTTCGTGCGGCTTGTCTGATGGGTCTGGAATCACCTGTGTCAATTCTGTGCTTTACTATCGCAGTACGTCCGTTTGGGTCTCCATTAATTTGAAAAATGTCCCGGTATTGTTGAAGCAGATGGTAAACTTTCTGTCGTTGGTGACTTGACAGGGACTTGCTGATTGGCGGTAGCAAGTCTGGCATACTTTTGGGTGCTTGGGAAGGGGCAACCTCACACGCCTCGGTGTTACGGACGACGGCGGAGATAGCTGAACAGTATCCTACTACAACTCCTCTCTTCAGGGATACTGCGTAGTCGTTCAGGTTCATAAGGCGTACTGGTACATTACCGTCTGTCGCCACCAAAGCCTTGCCTACTACTATGCCCTTTTCCAGCCTCCCGTGCCGGTACGCTGGCTCCATGAGTACTACCTTGGTTTGTGTGATGTTCTTATCCCAAGTGGCCGTTGCAACAGCTTCACTTCTTGCCGCAAGAACTATGTCATCCTTGAGAAGCACTCTGGCTCGGATGTCTCCCCTTTGATACAAGACATGTTCTTCCAAACCAATCCTCAAAAGGCCCTGTTTCAGGTCCAGCTGGAAGCCGTAGGAATTCATCACATCCATACCGAGAATCACTTCATCTTCGATGTCAGCAACCAGCACATCGTGCTCCAATGAAGAATTTCCTATCTCGATAGTGGCTCGGGTTTCCCCTAGGACTGTCGCTTTTTCTCCTGTTGCCGTCCTCAACTTCCACTTGGAGGACTTTATCCGCTTGGGATTTATGACATCCGGTCTTACAATGGTTTTGGTAGCGCCAGTATCCAGCAGTAATGAGCCCGGTCGTCCGTTGATCTTTCCATCGACGAATAGGCTTGTCAACAAATGCTGCAATGTCGCCACCTTAACGCTCAGTGGGGCGTGTTTGGCACGAGTCGATGGTTGCCCCCTCGCATCGACCCTTTTTAGTTTTCCTGCTTCTTTTTGGCCATGCTCTCCAGAAACTTCTTGCACTTGTTCCTGGTATGGCCTAATTCACCACAGTGCCAGCAGCGCAGGGACCTTCTCCCATTTTCCTCCAGCTCGACACCCCGAAGTCGTGCATGTCCCCTGGATGTTTCTTTGGCTACCTCCACTTCTAAGGCATGGGTCAATGCATCGACGATCGTCCTGGGTCGTGTCATTCTGACTGCCTGCTGTACTTGCACATCTCTTATGCCATCCACAAAGGCATGGACCCCAAGAGTTTCCAAAAGGGTTTCCGGGGCATTCGGGTAGGCACACCTGACCAGGCGGGCAATGTCTGATTGAAATTCCTGTAGGGTTTCCGACGATTTTTGGATTCTATTCTTCAGCTGGAGTTGAAATACTTGTTCGAGATGAGCCTGGCCGTATCTCACCTCGACTGCCTTCACTAACTTTTCGAAGTCGTTCAACTCGGATTCGGGCAAAGTCTGAAGAATGTCCACCGCATTGCCGCGCAACGCCATAGTCAGAGAAATAGCTTTCTCCTGCGTTGTCCATCCATTAGCCCTAGCAGCTGCATCAAATTGTTTCTTGTAGTTATCCCATGATGTGGTCCCATCAAAGGTTGGTGGTTTAATGCAGGGCTTGACCTCTCTTACCACGGAATCCGTCGCAGCTACTTGGAACGTTTTCGCAATCAGTATGTCGTCTTTATCTGCTTTTTCAGCAATTTCTTTTATTTTATTGTCCACAATCTTCAGATTTTCTTGTAGCTGCTCTTCCAGACTTCTCACCTTGAATTCGAGGCTTCGAGAATTTCTAGAACCTTCTCTTCAAGGTTTCCTTTATGTTCGAGAAGTTCCCCGTGTAGTCGGGTTTCAAACATCTCTTGTCTGTTTTCAAGGTTTCGAGCATTTTCAAGAAGTTTCTCATGTAGTCTCTCGACGTTTTGAGAGTTTTCCAGAAGCTTCTCCTGCAATCCGGCTTTGAGGTTCTCGAGGTTTTGAGAATTTTCTTGCATCTTTGTTTCAAGAATTTGCGAATTTTCTAGAAGCTTCTCTTGCAGTCTCTCGATGTTTTGAGAGTTTTCCAGAAGCTTCGTTTCGAGAATTTCTTGAAGCTTGGTTTCGGTGTTTCTAGAATTTTCTAGAAGCTTCGTTTCGAGACTCTCGAATACGTACGTGTCTGGATCTTCGCCTATCGATATTAGATATTCTAATAGCCTCTTCTTAAGATCTTCCTTTTTTCCGGACGTGTCCAGATC
Source organism: Aphodius granarius (assembly GCA_963971325.1). Taxonomy (NCBI): domain Eukaryota; kingdom Metazoa; phylum Arthropoda; class Insecta; order Coleoptera; family Scarabaeidae; genus Aphodius; species Aphodius granarius. The sequence continues at coordinate 16,047,553 of OZ020222.1, read as the reverse complement.
ACGATCCTCCAACTCCTGTCGCAAATCCTTCACCTTTAAATTGTCCAAGGTGGCCATGATCACTACACGCACTTGTCACTTATATTCTCTTCAATCCCACTTCTGACACCAGTTGTTACGTTTTGGGTTCGAAGAAAACGTCCAGTGTGTGTAGAGTTTATTTATTTTAAATACTACTAAAAATCACAACTCTATTTATAACTATAATAACTCTATTTATGTAAATACAGCACTTATTTATTTGCACACTGTCGCTATGTGGATCTCTTGGTATTCACTCGTAGCGCGTCCAGGCAAAAACTGACTAACGCGGCGTCCGTTACGCGCTTTTATAGTCCGCGCCTCGACCTTCGTGATAATTCCTGGCCTTTCTAGATTCTTCGCGAACATAGGCCGGGCCAGCCCGCGCGCCTGTCAGTCCACGCCGCACGCCTTCCCGAGTCCGCCGGAATATTCTATATCGGGGAGTCGCACTCGCGTTTACTCTTGTTTCTTCTCGAATATTCCCGCGCCGCGGCGACGTCAGTCCTCGCTTAAGCAAGGCACTATCGTTACAATAGTTTCGATTGCCCCTTCATAGTTTTCGAGAAAATCGAAATTTTTATCTGGGGGGGCTAACTCACACTGAGCGTCACCTAGAATTTCAACTTTTTGAAATTGTAAGACTGTCAATCGATGGCATTTTGTTTGCCTATTTTTGCCCTATCATTAGTTTTTCGATATTTACTATAATAACTAAGTTATAGAAAATATTCGAAAATTTGCATGTGAAGTTGGCCCCCCTACCTTCGCAAAAAATCTTCAAAAAAATACTATCGTTTGCCCCCTTTTAATGGTTTCGATTGCCTCCTAGAAATCGCTAACTTTTTGATATTTGAAGTGTGTCAATCGATGAGATTTGTTTGCCTATTTTTGCCCTATCAGTAGTTTTTTTATATTTGCTATAATAACTAAATTATAAATAATATTCGAAAATTGGCGTGTGAAGTTGGCCCCCCACCTTCGCAAAAATTCTTCAAAAACATATCAATTGTTCAATTCTTTTGATTGCCTCCTTATAGTTTCCGAGAAAATCGAAATTTGTGTTTGGGGCGGCTAACTGAACACTAAGCGCCACACAAAATTTTAGCTTTTCGAAATTTTGAGACAGCCAGCTGACCAGCTGATATTTTGTTTGTCCATTTTGCCTTATAATGAGTTTTTTTATATTTTTTTATATTTGATGTAGTGAACAAATTATAAACAATATTTGAAATTTTCTGGAAGGTGAGGCCACCTCAAATTATTAATTAGCCCAATACAACAAATAACAAATGTGCTATCCATTATGCATCTACTATCTATTGTTACAATTGTGTTATAAATTAATTAAAAATCTAAGAAATAACAAAATCTTGTGATGGCAGATAAAGATGTGCCTTTTTCCGTACATCTTGTTATAGAAATCTTTTTTGCGGATGTATTAGAAATTAAAAGTGGGTGAAGTGTAAGGTTGTGTTCTTCAGTTCTTTCTTGACAAAGACGATTTTATCTACCTGTTCAGTGACACCATCACGTCTATGTTTACGTTAAAGCTATTTCTTCAAGTGGCTACCCAGGGCTAAATTGGTCGCAGGTTAGAACTTAGTTTTAGGACACATTACTAAAGTGGTATTCATATGGAATACGTGTTGATTGTATTTGTCTCCAATAACCTTACTATACACATCTAGTTCGACGTATTTGTGCTGATTATTACCCGAATGTCTTAGACACCAGACATACATAAAGAAACCCTATGTTATTGTGACTATTACCTAGTTATTGTGGATATATATCTCTATTTATAAATTAAAACAGTTTATACAATGAACATACACTAATATACACACCTTTATCAAAATTAGTATTACACACAATTGCTAATTAAAGACCTTAAACGCTATAAAAATGTCGAGTATTATAGAAAATTTAAACAAATACATAAGAAACCGATTAAGGAGAATCATTTCAAATCACTAGCCGCTATAAAACTGTTCTCAAATAGTGAAAATTTAAAAAAGGAACGAAAACAAAATTTGTCATAGGGGGCTGTGATTTCAAATCTAAGCGGAATTATTAATTCTAATTAACATTCCCAAATAAAATTTTCCGATAGTAGTAATATTCCAGGCACTTTACTTTTATGCTCATTTCGCATTTCTTTTAAACAATTCTTGATTTAAGACCTGCCGCCAACTATCATAAAGAATAAAATTTTCTGAGAAATAGATCATAAATTTTTTTCTCATATAGAAGGTGGCGCAAAAGTAATGTCATAATTTAAATTGGCTGCCATTTATGCAACGGCGCCAAATGTCACTGTTTGAAATGTCACCTTTGACCTAGGTGATGTAGATATATAGAGAGTCAAGAAGCCATGGAGCGATGCACACCTCGAACGTAGAATTATTGTTACTGCTCTTTTTTTATTTATAACAAAATGGCCGGCAATTCAAATTATGACATTACATTTGCGCCATGTAGTGGTGCGTTAAAAAGAGTTAAGTCGTCGTGGTCAATTTTATATGTTTATGTTTTTTTTTGAAGAATTTTTGCGAAGGTGGGGGGGCCAACTTCACATGCAAATTTTGGAATATTTTCTGTAATTTAGTTATTATAGTAAATATCGAAAAATTACTGATAGGGCTAAAATAGGCAAACAAAATGCCATCGATTGACAGTGTTACGATTTCGAAAAGTTGAAATTCTAGGTGGCGCTCCGTGTGAAGTTAGCCCCCCAGATAAAAATTTCGATTTTCTCGAAAACTATGAGGGGGCAATCGAAACTATTAAAAGGCAATAATAGGCAAAAAAAGGGACAAACGTTGGTATTTTTTTAAAGAATTTTGGGGTAGGTGCCCCCCCACCTAACTTCACATGGCTACCTACATACCATATTTATTGCTGAGCAAATTTATCACAATAGTGGGTGCAATAAAGTAATGAATTCCAGGCACTGATTCGATCGGCTATTGGTCGACAGCGGATGGTGCTATCTAAATCATTTTGAGCAAACTTTTTGCGTGGTTAAATCATATCGGTATATATGTTAGCGGCAATGTGTATAATTCCGCATTGTATACAATGCCTAGGCATTCTATACGATACCGCAAGGAATTTGGCAAAGTATAAAATGTTTACGGTTTTGCATACATTGCTTATGTGATGACTGGCATTGTGTAGAATGCCTAGGCATTTTATACAATGAGTTGTGAGACTAGGCAGAGTATATAATAAATAGCTTTACAAAACTTGAAAAAGAAATAAAGATATTCGCGGAGAGAAAAGAAATGTAAAATCAAATAAATGTATTTCTTCGAACATATTTCTTTCGAGGAAAGAATGTAGGTATGTTTGAAACAAATAAGTATTTTTAAATTAAAAAAGTGAGCTGCATGGGTTGAAGGAAATGTTTTATTTGAAGTAAAAAGAAATAGTTTTTACTGAAAAAATGATTCTTTTACAAAAATTGGTTTTCCGTGATTTCCGTAATGTAGAAATTGTTTGGGTTTAATTGCAGAAATACGTTTGAATGATATAAATCTGGTTTTATTAGAAATAAAGGTCGGCCTTAAGGTAAGTAAATATTCTATTTGGAAGAGAAAGGTAATACATTTGTGTTTGAATAAAAAAAAGAAATTGACCTAAATTTTACAACCAGCCGTTAATACAACTAGGGAATAACATATATTTTTGTAAATTTGTTGAAAGTTACAAATTTGGAATGATATGAAAGGGATATGAAACACACAGAAATTTGGAGATTTATTTTTCATCCAAAATGTAATTTCCAAAATGCAATTTCTTCTTATTTTTGTAGTGCGTTTTTCGTTGCTTTGCACAGACATTTCTGGTTCGGAAACTTTAATAAGAATCGCACTTCAGAAAAGTTGTTAAAATTTATTTTTGCAGACATGAAAGCTTTTTTATCACAAATAAATATGATACATACTCCATATAATCACATCTTCAAATAGACTGGTATTCTAATAACAGAAAGATAAATTAAGTTTCTAATGCAATTTAATACAGTATAAATATGTATTTAATCTGAAAGCAAATTTTTCAAAAATGCTTTTTATCACAAGTGAAAATAATTTTCTATATCACAAATTTAAAGCTAAAGTAAAGAAATAATACTCCACAATTTAAAAATAAAATATGTATAAGTACCTATATTATTTTTAATCTTAGGTACACATAATTATTTATTGTAACAAGTTGAGCTTGAATGGCATTTTTAAATATACAACACATTATTTTTTACGCCCACATTTGTTATTTTGACTTCATTTTGTACAATAAAATGTTCTTGTAAGTAATATAAATTCTTTGTCCATTGGTACAACTTCTTTGTCAAAAAAGTTTTTGCTGCAGGGTACAATCTGTGACCTTCTGTACATCCCTTTTAATGTGGCATTTCTTGTTCCAAGTTTATAAAATCCGTTTTCTTCAATACATTCTTATTGCCTTGGATATCATCCTGTATCTCCAAACTGTGCTTAGCTTATTCATGTTTCCTTAATACTGCTTCATTCTTTTTGCATAGTGGATACAAGCAATCACAAGTTTGTTGTCCTACGTTGCCATGTGCAGTTCCCCCTAGATCGCAGCATAGCAAGTTGATATACGAATCTCTTTGCCTAAATAATAGTTGGTATTGTATAAAACGCCTAGGCAAAGCATAAAATGATTCCTATTATATACAATGCCTAATGCATTTAGGAATTATATAGAATGCCTAGGTATTTCATAGAATGTCGAATTATATACATTGCCGCTAACATATACATCAAATGATAGGTGAGACTTCCATCTACCTACCATACTTATAGCAGGCTTATACAGCGCTATGTAAATCCTTTTGTGCAAACTCTTTCCAAGATTAAATCATATCGACATATAGATCAAAAGATAGCTGATACTTCCACCTACCTATCATAGTTATTGCAGGGTAAATATATAACAATTAGTGGGTGAAATAAATTAATGAATTCCAGACAATGATTCGATCGGCTATTGGCCGACTGCGAACGGTGCTATCTAAATCCTTTTGTGCTAACTTTTTGCGCGATTATATCATGTCGATATATATGTTACGGTTAAAGTGATAAATGTGGTTTGTATTAATAATTACCGGCTATTATTAATAATAACCGCATCATTTGGTCAATGTGATTAGAAACACTTAAATAATCACATGGATCGGCTATTATTAATAATTTGCTAACGGGCACGGTAAAAGTGATAAAAATGTTACTTTTTACAAAAGATCTTTTGTATACAGCCTTCAAAGAAGTTAGCTCAGTTATTTTGATTACTATGTAAGCTATTATATTTATTTACTCGACGCAAATAATCAGTACGGCTACCCCAATGACCAAAATTACGAATAATACAAAACATTGATAATACTTTTTTTGCTCCCTTGTACTTTAGAAACTACTGGATATAATTGATACTGATATTTGGTATACACCCAAGGACGACTCAATGACGAAAACATAAAAAAGAACAGTTTATACAGAGTGTTCAAAAAAGTTAATCATTTTATTATCAATAACACCCATTTTTATATTTAATGCATGTTGTTGTAAATGTACAATTACAATTTATTAAGTAAATTCTCAAATCCTAATTATCTTGAAATGTTGCGCATTTAATAATAATTTTATCAATATTGTATTTTTATGCAAATATGTATATGCAAAAACATCGTAACAACTTGCCTCAATCTTCCCTACATTATACATGTCGATTACCTATACCTACCCTAAGTATATCCAATATCTCACAGATATATTTATTATAAAAGTGTTTATCACAAACAAAAAATACAAAAAAACAAAAGAAGATGACGTCCTATTGTTACAAACTTTATCAATATAAATGGTGTCATTGTTGTACTACCACAAAAAATAAAGGTCTAGAAGGACTTTTGTATTCAAAATTAAATATAAAACATTTTTTAAAGTTTTGTATTAAATAGATAATAAAGTTACAAATAAAAATATTTTTTTTGCCACGAGTTGCAAAATGCAGAAGCACTACGTACGTAAGATTCCATTCGCAAAACCCAAATGCATTCAAATAACAGGTTATCTGAAATAAGGTTGTACATTAGGTCAGGAATTATGTATATTATAACTATAAAGAACTTAATTTAGAAGAACCGCATGCAAAACATTAGTAGGTAGTCTGAATAATAAACTTGACTTACATCAGAAATGTTATATTTTATATATCGATAAAATTTAATTCGCAAAAACTAGATGCAATAAAATAGCTGGTACTCCAAATAATATATTTGTCGTACGTCACTTATGTTGTGTTTTATAACTTGGCTTTTCCGTTGTAGACACATTATCGATATTGAAATATTCCGGATTCCAGCTTTTCATATACCTACAATAAATAGAATACGTAATGTCAATAAATAAAATACGTAATGCCAATAAATAGAATACGTAATGTTAATAAATAAAATACGTAATGTCAATAAATAGAATACGTAATGTCAATAAATAGAATACGTAAGTCGATAAATAAAATACGTAATGTCAATAACTAGAATACGCAATGTGAATAAATAAAATACGTGATGTCAATAAATAGAATACGTAATGTCAATAAATAGAATACGTAATGTCAATAAATAGAATATGTAAGTCGATAAATAAAATACGTAATGTCAATAACTAGAATACGTAATGTGAATAAATAAAATACGTAATGTTAATAAATAGAATACGTAATGTCAATAAATCGAATACGTAAGTCAATAAATAAAATACATAATGTCAATAAATAAAATACGTAATGTCAATAAATAGAATACATAATGTCAATAAATAAATACGTAATATCAATAAATAGAATACGTAACGTCAATAAATAGAATACGTAATGTCAATAAATAAAATACGTAATGTCAATAAATAGAATACGTAATATCAATAAATAAAATACGTAATGTCAATAAATAGAATACGTAATGTCAATAAATAGAATACGTAAGTAGATAAATAAAATACGTAATGTCAATAAATAGAATACGTAAGTCGATAAATAAAATACGTAATGTCAATAACTAGAATACGTAATGTGAATAAATAAAATGCGTAATGTTAATAAATAGAATACGTAATGTCAATAAATCGAATACGTAAGTCAATAAATAAAATACGTAATGTCAATAAATAAAATACGTAATGTCAATAAATAGAATACATAATGTCAATAAATAAATACGTAATGTCAATAAATAGAATACGTAATGTCAATAAATAGAATATATAATATCAATAAATAGAATACGTAATGTCAAAAAATAGAATACGTAATGTCAGTAAATAGAATACGTAATGTCAATAAATAGAATACGTAATGTCAGTAAATGGAATATGTAATGTCAATAAATTAAATACGTAATGTAAATGAAAGAACCAAATGTTTCCAAAACATTGAACTCGTACAATTGTATGATACTTTAGTGTATGCTTTTATGTTGAAAATGTGTTTAACAGCAATTGCTCAGTTAATCCCTGTAACAATATTGGAACACTTTACATTGGGGCCACCAAAACTAATTTATTGCTAATTAAGTGACCTATCATATATTACAAAGTTATTAGTCGTAGTCTTTACTTTATGATGGTCGAACGAGAAGAGTCTAAGGACGCCGGAAGTAACATCATCTCAGCCAATGGCAACGCTTCAAATTTAAACTCATAACACGCGCCCAAAACCAGTGAAACTATACGGTCAAATGCAAACACCAGATGTTCACTGAAGACTAAAATCTTTGACATTCTCGAACGTTCTATACTGTCTATATCTCGACTAATTTAATCACTTATCTTAATAATAAATAAACAATGGATTTCCGACCCATTACAATGCCTCTTGCAACAGAGTGAGAAACTATCGTCGTTGACGCGGTTTTCTCCCGGAAATCTAGAACTTATTGATTTAGAATATTTTCATTACCAGTAAATTTTATAACCAAAAGACATAAATGACATAAAGCCATTAGTCACACATTTCAAAATCATTTCGAAATTTTATAAATATTATTAGTAATATTGTTGTACAAAACATGTACAGTAATCTGGCTTAATCAGCCAAAACGATCGATTAGATTAATTAATATAATATATAGATATTATGTTGTTTATTAGTACATTGTGCACATCGTGACAATTTTGATAAAAATTCTTCCATTATTTGACTCGTGGTTTGACTTGTGATTTTTTAAGCAATTCTAATGTAGGTACTTATACATTTTGCAACTTCGGTATTTAAAAATCATGCCTTTTTATCTAAGGGGTAATTTGGTATGCTATGTTAATTATATTGTTTATTTGTGCATTTTAAATAATTGTTACAGGTTTTAACACAATTCGCCCAGTATTTTGGAACTTGGAGTGATTTTTTAAGTAATTCTAATAATGCATTTTTACAACTTTTTGTATTTTCTACAAATCACATTTTCTAGAAATCATATGACCTCATCTAAGGGGTTTGATCCGCTATGTTTAGTATATTATCTATTGGTGCATTTTAAACAATCCTGACCAGTTTCAACACAATTCATTGTGATTTTTACTTTCCGACTAGTACCCTAGAAGAAAAGTATTGTAATCGACGGAAAATGACATTACGAGATTTTCGCGGATATAAGCGTTTTGAGGTCCCCTGAATCGATTGCAATGATTTCTGGAATATGTATGTATGTGGGTATGCATATCTGTGAACACGATTGCGCCTAAACGGAGCAACGGATCGGGCTGAAATTTGGTATACCAACATATTTAGAATTACCGGGGGGGACCGGATTGTTTTTGGTCACAGTCTTACAACCGGAAGTGGAAAATGTTACATGCGTCTTCTGAAGATTTTTTCCGATTGAGATCAAACTCATACCAACTCATCCTTCAGTGACTTTAAATATGTATACAAATTTGCAGATCAGTAGCATGAAAGGTTTAGGAGCTATTAGCTTTTATAGACGCAGCTTGACAGAATCCACAGCCTTCATCTGTGTGTTGGAAGTTGTCAGATTTTGACAAACGTCAGTGCCACTGGTAATTTTCTACATTTAGTGCTCGCGGACTAGATCGGCCCACTAAAAGTCGGGTGGGGTGAAAGTTCCCCCGCCACAGCGGTCTGATTCAGTGTGATTGGAAATGTGCCAGCGGCGTTTGAATACCGTAGGCGGGGTCTAAATACCCTGCGGACTTCAAACGGTTATCGGCTATAGACGCGGTACAATGCATATTCTAAAAATAACTTTGTACTTGAATTTGTGGGATCGTATTTAGCGTTTACACTTTTTGTAGGTACCGATGATTTTATGTGAATACAGTATGTATAGCATGTACGGAGACAAATGAAACGATTAAATAAAATAACGGTAAATAACTACAGTTCGTCACATTTATAACGTGTACGTTTGTTTTGCATTATGAATTATTTTGTAATTAGTTAATTAATAATTGTTGAATTAGAAACTGACCTATTTATAGGTACTTTTTGTAGGCGTCGCTGATTTTATCTGAACCCAGTCACTCAAACAATATTAATCAACGAACAATTTTCAAACGCTAATGTAAATATGTATATCTGAGCTGTCCCTCACCCAACTTTTCGACTACGTACATCAGGCGGAAAGTAAAAAACGTGTTCTTTAAACATGATGGTACCGTTTTTAATAGGTCATTATGTCAGTTTACAATAATAACACCAAAATGACCAACATACACAATTAAAGCCAGTCAAATAAATATTTGATTTTGCTTTTCTATCATCGTCTACTGATTTTTCAACAAATCCGAGGTATATTAGAAGCTACATTGCGTTTTCTCGTTGGGAGAAGGTTGTGTATCGTACCCGGCCAAAGTCCGAGTCCGCTACCCGGGTTTTGGCGGTGCCACACGGTTTGTAGCCCGTCAAGCGGAACGCAGACGTTCGGTAAAAGCGTAACGATATAATTAGAGGTTAGAATTGAGTTTAAATATAGATTTATGTTGATTTTATATCTATTTTGTATTTCTATGTAATTTTTTTGTTACATTTAAAGCGCTTTTATTCAACATTGTACAAAAAATAACTTCAAATTTCTCACATTGCATGCACATGCATTGTGTACTACATATCACACGCATATTGTGATTAATTAATTACTCAGTTCATTAAAATATAACACAATGAAGATATTTTATTAGAAATGTACCTACCTATTTGTTATACCTCTTTTAGGCCTCGATGATTTTATATGAACACAGTCACTCAAGCGATATTAACCAATGAACAGTTTTGTTATCGAAATAAAAAACAACAAATTCGGACAAGTTTTTATTAATCATTTTGAAACTGTGGATGGTTTTGTGTACAATGTAACATGTAGGCAAATCACAAACGATATAATAAACGAAATCGAATAGAAGATGGCTTTAAAATGGTCCAAATTAAATTAGTGCTCTCTTGATTCGTTCTTCACGTTGCAAGTTGTTTTCGCCCCGAGGTCTTCTTGTTTGATGTCGCTGGGATTGATGGTACTTGCGGAGCTTTTAACTTCTTTACCGTTGGAATCTTTTACATCTAGAACTGAATTGAACGGTGATGACAGAGTTTCCGTAAGCATTCTTACAGGGAACCTCCCCGACCACCCTAGGATAATGTACATATATACACAGAATGCGTATGTATATATGTAAAAAATCCATGGGGTACCTGTCTCAGCCCGTTACCCTCAAGTTGGTGAGGTTCGCCATTACAGCCATATCATGCCATGCACCTGAAACATAAAAATGAAATATAAAAAGTTTAATAAAGTTACATACTTAGTATCCATTTTACTGTTTAATAAACGCTTAATTGAAACAATTTGATTTTAAATATAAAATAATTGTGGTGATTCCACGCAACTGCAAAGTGAAAGAAAAACCGACAACACTAAAGCAGGAACAGCTCACTCGGTAGTGCCAGTATGCAGTAGTGCTGTTAAATTAAAACGGATACTGTTCTGTAATGCAAATCAAAAATTCGGCGAATAAATTTCTATTCCTGAACTCATTCCTCCAGGCAAACTCCTTCAGGTATGACGGGAAGAGCTCCCTTGATGTCCCAAATTGCCGTCGAATCTTCCTCTTGGCCCTCATCCACATATTCTCAACATTTTGAGTGTGGATGTTCGGGTCTTGAGGGTCCACGAAATGGTGTTGATGGACAATAACCTCATGGTTATACAGGCCGCCGCCGCCAATCTGTTCGATATTCGCGTAGGCTCGCCAAGCATCGGAAATGATGGTGGATCCAGGCAGTATATATCTAAACATTGAAACTGTATTTACAAAAAAATAATTGTAACAAAAAGAAACTCAATCGGAATTCTGTAAAAAATAGTAGATATGAGTGCATGGTCACTACATTTCAGACTTGCCACAGATGCTGGCTTTATTATTATTTTAGTTACCGGATGTCCAGTGACTCGCCATCCACCGCTGGACATCCGGTAACAATTTTCACAATAATAATTAATAATCATGCGACATGCGACATGCGACATAACAATGCAAGCCTAGAGAAAGTCCAGTTTTATACCGTTCAATGATCGGCTGCAACGTCTCCCGTGTCCTGTCCGGCACTTCCACGAGGAAGCACTTCCCGCTACCTCTTTCGATGCCTCCGAAAACCCAATGACCATCTCGGTATACGCCTCTGTGGTATTTTCGGTGGAAGAACTTACTTTCATCGATCTCTACAGTTATTGCTTCGCCGTGCTCGTCAAGGCCGCCCAACCGCGGAGGATGATCTTCTATGTATCTCGCGCACACGTCTCGACAGAAATTGCACCAATCGACGGTGGTTTGGTTTGCTGTCTGTCCTATGCCCAGTTCTAATGCAATACGGTCTTGTGGTGAATCGTGTACCCAATTAAATATTAGCATAAGGATTTGTTGTGGACTCAGGTGACTCCCCGAAAAGAAGGAATCGTTCCGTATCGAGGTACCGGATTTGCATGTCCGGCACTTCCACCAGAATCCAATAGAATCCTGCGCTCTTCGCAATAGGGACTTCGGTAAGTTGCAATCGTTGCATATCACTTGATTTCGGATCAATCGCCTCCGTGCCAAAAATCGTAATGATGTCATCTCATCATGTCTATCGTCCGTACCGAAAAGAATCGTCTTTGAATTGTGGACTTCTGCCCTGATTTCGTCATTTCCCATCACTTCGTTCGGGGGAACGATGAATGTCGGAGCGCGAGCCATAACTGCGATGCAATAACAATAAAAATAGCTGAAAGAAAGAGCTAAAAGAAAAAACTATTAAACGCTGAAAGAAAATGCTAAAAGAAAAAACTATTAAACGCTGAAAGAAAATGCTAAAAGAAAAAACTATTAAACGCTGAAAGAAAATGCTAAAAGAAAAAAAGTATTAGATCAGTAGTCGCTGGTTAGATCGCTGGTTAAGTCGCTGGTTAGATCGCTGGTAACAGTTGATAAACTAGGTCCGTTTAATACGGAATACGTTTAACAAGTGGAAACTCTATAACTTTTGCCCTCCTGATATACCAAATTCTGGTCAAAAACATCGCAAAAAAACTCCCCGATACATCGTCGGCATATCGTTCCCATCTACGGGAACTCTTTTTGCGTTGCTTTGAAAAACGCCGTCTAGTCTAGCCATTTACTGATAAGGTGTTAGTACAAACTTCCTATAAAAAGTACCTATAAATAGGTCAGTTTCTAATTCAACAATTATTAATTAACTAATTACAAAATAATTCATAATGCAAAACAAACGTACACGTTATAAATGTGACGAACTGTAGTTATTTACCGTTATTTTATTTAATCGTTTCATTTGTCTCCGTACATGCTATACATACTGTATTCACATAAAATCATCGGTACCTACAAAAAGTGTAATACATACATCTCTAATTAACAAAGGCATCATTACAACGCTAAATACGATCCCACAAATTCAAGTACAAAGTTATTTTTAGAATATGCATTGTACCGCGTCTATAGCCGATAACCGTTTGAAATCCGCAGGGTATTTAGACCCCGCCTACGGTATTCAAACGCCGCTGGCACATTTCCAATCACACTGAATCAGACCGCTGTGGCGGGGGAACTTTCACCCCACCCGACTTTTAGTGGGCCGATCTAGTCCGCGAGCACTAAATGTAGAACATTATACCCAATATTGTTCTAAAAACCTTTAAATTATCTACCAAATCGCAATTAAAACAAGTGACAAAGGTGTTAAGGATCCCATTGTGTTAAATTCGCGTTTTCTCAAGACATTTCCCTCAGATTTTCGCGGTTAGTGTTTTGATCAAGGACAAAAGTGTTGCGTCATACTCGAGTCAACATCAAAACCGCTTCATATACCTTCAGCAAAACGACAATTAGACAACATTGGTTGATTATCCACGCGTTTCAGATGTTTTGCATTAATTTTTAACCAGATTTAGCCGTGTTTTAGCGCGATTTCAAACTTACTGCGCACCACACAACGATACCAAGCGTCGCGCTGTCGTGTGGAGTTCAGACCGTGTTTCTTGCCTGTTTGCTGGCATTTTTCGTGTTTCTTGTTGTTAACTAGATTGTTGTTGTTCATACACAGCAATATCGGCGGCAAAGCCGCTTATTATTTTGTTGATTTTTTTGAGTGATAAGTGATTATGTTGACTCAAGTGTCGTTTCTTCGCAAAGTTTGTGAATTGTGGACCTTCGCAATTTGATTTGTTGGTAGATTTCGGGTCGCGATCGCCTTTTTTTGTGCGGTTTGGGCGTTCCAACCATCCTTTGGACACGGTTTTGGTATGTGTTTGAACATAATCATATCATGGTCTTTTCACATTTTGGCTGTTGAAAGATTTTTTTTGTTGAGTTTGTTTAATTTACTAGTACCTACTTGAGTATTGGAGAGGTCTTAATTCTTCTAAATTCAAAAAACGGTGTAATTTCTTTTTATTGCTATTTATGCGATCATGTAAATAGACCAATGGCACTTTCTTTGTTATCAGGGTATAATTTAGAGTAAATTTGATAAGTTGTATCAACGTTTTACATTAGACCTGGTTGTTTTTTATGAAACGATTTAGTGATATTTTGACACTAAGTTTAATTAATAATACATATTGATTTAAATCTCTATTATACACGCTGCTTCTCTTTATTCTCCTGTTTATTTATTTTTTCAAATTCTCCAATTTGTTTCCTAGAAATCAAAAAATAAAATAAGAAGCCAGACAAATTGAAAACCTTACTTTTCTAAAATTACTTCTTTGCCACACCGCAATTTATTTATTGTGTCTTACTGTGTTGTGATTGTTGCAAATCAAACTTTATAATGATTCTTTTCGTTACACAATTGATTTATTAAAACAACAAAATCAAGACTTGATGTGATTATGGTAGTGAAGACTGAAGGGAACTAACAAGACAAGCTATATTGCCAAAATAACAATTTATTTAGGTATATAATGTATTCCATGTATTTAATGTGTAATACGTTGTGACATTCATTTACATACGAAACTTTTATGAGTGATTGTTATTGTAGAGAATTGCCATTTTCAGTTACATTATCATTTTCAAAATATGTTTTCCAAGTTCTATAATTTATCAAATTCTAAAAAAGCAAATTGCTAAAGTTACTATCTATTTATCTAAATTTTTTACCTTGTATTAATTCTTCCAAATTGAATTTTATCGTCAAATATGGTATTTTTTTGTACTTTGTGTTAGATATTCTTTGTCGCTATGTACTGGAGAAGTTGTATCATTTTTTATCAAGTCATTTAATGTGATTGTCGTACCAAACAATGATATTTCAAAATTTATTATTTTACAAATTGGTCTATTAAAGAACAAAAAAAAATGCCAAATTTACAATCTATTTATATAATTTATTGCATCCATTATGTAATAATTATGAAACTTGAAACTTCAGTATCAAATGTGGTAATTCTTACTGCCCTGTCTTTGATATTATTTGTCGCCATGTATTAGGCAAGATATATCTATTTTTATATATAAACATTTCATGTTAGTGTTGTAGTTGATGATGATTGTTCTGTATAATTTCCAAATTATACAATTGCCTTAAAAAACAAGACATTACCAAATTTGCAATGCGTTTTTATAACTTATATCGTCTATGTTTTGGATCTTAGAAATCAATCTTTATTTAACGCGAATGTCGTAGTTGACGATAATCTGTGTATTTTCTTAATTATGCAATTTGTCGTCAAGAAAGAAAAAGAAAAATTGAAAGACAAATTGCCAGATTTTCATTGTATTTAGATCACTTATTTCATCTGTGTTTTGGTTATTAGAAGTCAAAGTTGATCATCAAATAATTCAATTCTTAGTGCATTATTATTGATTTTATTTGTCGCCATGTATTAGATAAATTGTACCATTTTTATTTCTAAACAGTTAATGTGAAAGTCGTAGTTCATGATGATCTGTATATTTTCTTCATTATGCTATTTGTCTTCAAGAAAACACAGACAAATTGCTAGATTTACAATGTATTTAGATAATTTATTTCATTTCTCTTTTGATTCTTAGAAATCATTGTTATCAAATATGGTAATTCAGAGTGTTAGATAGGTTGTATCTTTATATATATATAAACATTTATGTGAATGTCGTAGTTGATGACGATCTGTATATTTTCATAATTGTGCAATTTGTCTTGAATAAAAAAAAAACAAGACATATTGGGAGACTTGCATTGTACACATAAAAAAAGACAAATTGCCTGATTTGCAATGTGTGTATAACTTATTTCATCTATGGTTTGATTGTTAGAAATCAAACTTCATCATCAAATATGGTGATTCTTAGTGTACTGTTTTTGTCGTGGATTTTATTTTATCTGTCGCCATGTATTAGATATGTTGTAGCTTTTTATATCTAAACTTTTAATGTGAATATCGTAGTTGATGATGATCTGTATCTTTTCTTAATTCTGCAATTTGTCTTCAAAAAAAAAAAAAAAAACGAGACAAATTGCCTGATTTGCAATGTGTGTATAACTTATTTCATCTATAGTTTGATTGTTAGAAATCAAACGTCATCATCATATATGGTAATTCTTAGTGCACTGTTTTTGTCGTGGATTTTATTTTATCTGTCGCCATGTATTAGATAGGTTGTAGCTTTTTATATCTAAACTTTTAATGTGAATATCGTAGTTGATGATGATCTGTATCTTTTCTTAATTCTGCAATTTGTCTTCAAGAAAAAAAAAAAAAAAAAAAAAACGAGACAAATTGCCTGATTTGCAATGTGTGTATAACTTATTTCATCTATAGTTTGATTGTTAGAAATCAAACGTCATCATCAGATATGGTAATTCTTAGTGCACTGTTTTTGTCGTGGATTTTATTTTATCTGTCGCCATGTATTAGATAGGTTGTAGCTTTTTATATCTAAACTTTTAATGTGAATATCGTAGTTGATGATGATCTATATCTTTTCTGAATTCTGCAATTTGTCTTCAAGAAAAAAAAAACAAGACAAATTGCCTGATTTGCAATGTGTGTATAACTTATTTCATCTATAGTTTGATTGTTAGAAATCAAACGTCATCATCAGATATGGTAATTCTTAGTGCACTGTTTTTGTCGTGGATTTTATTTTATCTGTCGCCATGTATTAGATAGGTTTGTTGCTATTTATATCTAAACTTTTAATGTGAATATCGTAGTTGATGATGATCTGTATCCTTTCTTAATTCTGCAATTTGTCTTCAAGAAAAAAAAAAACAAGACAAATTGCCTGATTTGCAATGTGTGTATAACTTATTTCATCTATAGTTTGATTGTTAGAAATCAAACGTCATCATCAGATATGGTAATTCTTAGTGCACTGTTTTTGTCGTGGATTTTATTTTATCTGTCGCCATGTATTAGATAGGTTGTAGCTTTTTATATCTAAACTTTTAATGTGAATACCGTAGTTGATGATGATCTGTATCTTTTCTTAATTCTGCAATTTGTCTTCAAGAAAAAAAAAACAAGACAAGTTGCCTGATTTGCAATGTGTGTATAACTTATTTCATCTATAGTTTGATTGTTAGAAATCAAACGTCATCATCAGATATGGTAATTCTTAGTGCACTGTTTTTGTCGTGGATTTTATTTTATCTTTCGCGATGTATTAGATAGTTGTAGCTTTTTATATCTAAACTTTTAATGTGAATATCATAGTTGATGATGATCTGTATCTTTTCTTAATTCTGCAATTTGTCTTCAAGAAAAAAAAAACAAGACAAATTGCCTGATTTGCAATGTGTGTATAACTTATTTCATCTATAGTTTGATTGTTAGAAATCAAACGTCATCATCAGATATGGTAATTCTTAGTGCACTGTTTTTGTCGTGGATTTTATTTTATCTGTCGCCATGTATTAGATAGGTTGTAGCTTTTTATATCTAAACTTTTAATGTGAATATCGTAGTTAATGATGGTCTGTATCTTTTCTTAATTCTGCAATTTGTCTTCAAGAAAAAAAAAAAAAAAAGAAAAAAACAAGACAAATTGCCTGATTTGCAATGTGTGTATAACTTATTTCATCTATAGTTTGATTGTTAGAAATCAAACGTCATCATCAGATATGGTAATTCTTAGTGCACTGTTTTTGTCGTGGATTTTATTTTATCTGTCGCCATGTATTAGATAGGTTGTAGCTTTTTATATCTAAACTTTTAATGTGAATATCGTAGTTAATGATGGTCTGTATCTTTTCTTAATTCTGCAATTTGTCTTCAAGAAAAAAAAAAAAAACAAGACAAGTTGCCTAATTTGCAATGTGTGTATAACTTATTTCATCTGTAGTTTGATTGTTAGAAATCAAACGTCATCATCAGTTATGGTAATTCTTAGTGCACTGTTTTTGTCGTGGATTTTATTTTATCTGTTGCCATGTATTAGATAGGTTGTAGCTTTTTATATCTAAACTTTTAATGTGAATATCGTAGTTGATGATGATCTGTATCTTTTCTTAATTCTGCAATTCGTCTTCAGGAAAAAAAAAGCAAGACAAATTGCCTGATTTGCAATGTGTATATAACTTAGTTCATCTATAGTTTGATTGTTAGAAATCAAACGTCATCATCAGATATGGTAATTCTTAGTGCACTGTTTTTGTCGTGGATTTTATTTTATCTGTCGCCATGTATTAGATAGGTTGTAGCTTTTTATATCTAAACTTTTAATGTGAATATCGTAGTTGATGATGATCTGTATCTTTTCTTAATTCTGCAATTTGTCTTCAAGAAAAAAAAAAAACAAGACAAATTGCCTGATTTGCAATGTGTGTATAACTTATTTCATCTATAGTTTGATTGTCAGAAATCAAACGTCACCATCAGATATGGTAATTCTTAGTGCACTGTTTTTGTCGTGGATTTTATTTTATCTGTCGCCATGTATTAGATAGGTTGTAGCTTTTTATATCTAAACTTTTAATGTGAATATTGTAGTTGATGATGATCTGTATCTTTTCTTAATTCTGCAATTTGTCTTCAAGAAAAAAAAAACAAGACAAATTGCCTGATTTGCAATGTGTGTATAACTTATTTCATCTATAGTTTGATTGTTAGAAATCAAACGTCATCATCAGATATGGTAATTCTTAGTGCACTGTTTTTGTCGTGGATTTTATTTTATCTGTCGCCATGTATTAGATAGGTTGTAGCTTTTTATATCTAAACTTTTAATGTGAATATCGTAGTTGATGATGATCTGTATCTTTTCTTAATTCTGCAATTTGTCTTCAAGAAAAAAAAAACAAGACAAGTTGCCTGATTTGCAATGTGTGTATAACTTATTTCATCTATAGTTTGATTGTTAGAAATCAAACGTCATCATCAGATATGGTAATTCTTAGTGCACTGTTTTTGTCGTGGATTTTATTTTATCTGTCGCCATGTATTTGATAGGTTTGTTGCTATTTATATCTAAACTTTTAATGTGAATATCGTAGTTGATGATGATCTGTATCTTTTCTTAATTCTGCAATTTGTCTTCAAGAGAAAAAAAAAAACAAGACAAATTGCCTGATTTGCATGTGTGTATAACTTATTTCATCTATAGTTTGATTGTTAGAAATCAAACGTCATCATCAGATATGGTAATTCTTAGTGCACTGTTTTTGTCGTGGATTTTATTTTATCTGTTGCTATGTATTAGCTAGGTTGTAGCTTTTTATATCTAAACTTTTAATGTGAATATCGTAGTTGATGATGATCTGTATCTTTTCCTGATTCTGCAATTTGTCTTCAAGAAAAAAAAAAAGCAAGACAAATTGCCTGATTTGCAATGTGTGTATAACTTATTTCATCTATAGTTTGATTGTTAGAAATCAAACGTCATCATCAGATATGGTAATTCTTAGTGCACTGTTTTTGTCGTGGATTTTATTTTATCTGTTGCCATGTATTAGCTAGGTTTGTTGCTATTTATATCTAAACTTTTAATGTGAATATCGTAGTTGATGATGATCTGTATCTTTTCTTAATTCTGCAATTTGTCTTCAAGAGAAAAAAAAAACGAGACAAATTGCCTGATTTGCAATGTGTGTATAACTTATTTCATCTATAGTTTGATTGTTAGAAATCAAACGTCATCATCAGATATGGTAATTCTTAGTGCACTGTTTTTGTCGTGGATTTTATTTTATCTGTTGCCATGTATTCGCTAGGTTGTAGCTTTTTATATCTAAACTTTTAATGTGAATATCGTAGTTGATGATGATCTGTATCTTTTCCTAATTTTGCAATTTGTCTTCAAGAAAAAAAAAACAAGACAAATTGCCTGATTTGCAATGTGTGTATAACTTATATCATCTATAGTTTGATTGTTAGAAATCCAACGTCATCATATGGTAATTCTTAGTGCACTGTTTTTGTCGTGGATTTTATTTTATCTGTCGCCATGTATTAGATAGGTTGTAGCTTTTTATATCTAAACTTTTAATGTGAATATCGTAGTTGATGATGATCTGTATCTTTTCTTAATTCTGCAATTTGTCTTCAAGAAAAAAAAAAGCAAGACAAATTGCCTGATTTGCAATGTGTGTATAACTTATTTCATCTATAGTTTGATTGTTAGAAATCAAACGTCATCATCAGATATGGTAATTCTTAGTGCACTGTTTTTGTCGTGGATTTTATTTTATCTGTCGCCATGTATTAGATAGGTTGTAGCTTTTTATATCTAAACTTTTAATGTGAATATCGTAGTTGATGATGATCTGTATCTTTTCCTAATTCTGCAATTTGTCTTCAAGAAAAAAAAAAAAAAAACAAGACAAATTGCCTGATTTGCAATGTGTGTATAACTTATTTCATCTATAGTTTGATTGTTAGAAATCAAACGTCATCATCAGATATGGTAATTCTTAGTGCACTGTTTTTGTCGTGGATTTTATTTTATCTGTCGCCATGTATTAGATAGGTTTGTTGCTATTTATATCTAAACTTTTAATGTGAATATCGTAGTTGATGATGATCTGTATCTTTTCTTAATTCTGCAATTTGTCTTCAAGAGAAAAAAAAAACAAGACAAATTGCCTGATTTGCATGTGTGTATAACTTATTTCATCTATAGTTTGATTGTTAGAAATCAAACGTCATCATCAGATATGGTAATTCTTAGTGCACTGTTTTTGTCGTGGATTTTATTTTATCTGTTGCTATGTATTAGCTAGGTTGTAGCTTTTTATATCTAAACTTTTAATGTGAATATCGTAGTTGATGATGATCTGTATCTTTTCCTGATTCTGCAATTTGTCTTCAAGAAAAAAAAAGCAAGACAAATTGCCTGATTTGCAATGTGTGTATAACTTATTTCATCTATAGTTTGATTGTTAGAAATCAAACGTCATCATCAGATATGGTAATTCTTAGTGCACTGTTTTTGTCGTGGATTTTATTTTATCTGTTGCCATGTATTAGCTAGGTTTGTTGCTATTTATATCTAAACTTTTAATGTGAATATCGTAGTTGATGATGATCTGTATCTTTTCTTAATTCTGCAATTTGTCTTCAAGAGAAAAAAAAAACGAGACAAATTGCCTGATTTGCAATGTGTGTATAACTTATTTCATCTATAGTTTGATTGTTAGAAATCAAACGTCATCATCAGATATGGTAATTCTTAGTGCACTGTTTTTGTCGTGGATTTTATTTTATCTGTTGCCATGTATTCGCTAGGTTGTAGCTTTTTATATCTAAACTTTTAATTTGAATATCGTAGTTGATGATGATCTGTATCTTTTCCTAATTTTGCAATTTGTCTTCAAGAAAAAAAAAAACAAGACAAATTGCCTGATTTGCAATGTGTGTATAACTTATTTCATCTATAGTTTGATTGTTAGAAATCCATCGTCATCATATGGTAATTCTTAGTGCACTGTTTTTGTCGTGGATTTTATTTTATCTGTCGCCATGTATTAGATAGGTTGTAGCTTTTTATATCTAAACTTTTAATGTGAATATCGTAGTTGATGATGATCTGTATCTTTTCTTAATTCTGCAATTTGTCTTCAAGAAAAAAAAAAAGCAAGACAAATTGCCTGATTTGCAATGTGTGTATAACTTATTTCATCTATAGTTTGATTGTTAGAAATCAAACGTCATCATCAGATATGGTAATTCTTAGTGCACTGTTTTTGTCGTGGATTTTATTTTATCTGTTGCCATGTATTAGCTAGGTTTGTTGCTATTTATATCTAAACTTTTAATGTGAATATCGTAGTTGATGATGATCTGTATCTTTTCTTAATTCTGCAATTTGTCTTCAAGAGAAAAAAAAAACGAGACAAATTGCCTGATTTGCAATGTGTGTATAACTTATTTCATCTGTAGTTTGATTGTTAGAAATCAAACGTCATCATCAGATATGGTAATTCTTAGTGCACTGTTTTTGTCGTGGATTTTATTTTATCTGTCGCCATGTATTAGATAGGTTTGTTGCTATTTATATTTAAACTTTTAATGTGAATATCGTAGTTGATGATGATCTGTATCTTTTCTTAATTCTGCAATTTGTCTTCAAGAAAAAAAAAAAACAAGACAAATTGCCTGATTTGCAATGTGTGTATAACTTATTTCATCTATAGTTTGATTGTTAGAAATCAAACGTCATCATCAGATATGGTAATTCTTAGTGCACTGTTTTTGTCGTGGATTTTATTTTATCTGTCGCCATGTATTAGATAGGTCGTAGCTTTTTATATCTAAACTTTTAATGTGAATATCGTAGTTGATGATGATCTGTATCTTTTCTTAATTCTGCAATTTGTCTTCAAGAAAAAAAAAAACGAGACAAATTGCCTGATTTGCAATGTGTGTATAACTTATTTCATCTATAGTTTGATTGTTAGAAATCAAACGTCATCATCAGATATGGTAATTCTTAGTGCACTGTTTTTGTCGTGGATTTTATTTTATCTGTCGCCATGTATTAGATAGGTTGTAGCTTTTTATATCTAAACTTTTAATGTGAATATCGTAGTTGATGATGATCTGTATCTTTTCTTAGTTCTGCAATTTGTCTTCAAGAAAAAGAAAAAAAAAGCAAGACAAATTGCCTGATTTGCAATGTGTGTATAACTTATTTCATCTATAGTTTGATTGTTAGAAATCAAACGTCATCATCAGATATGGTAATTCTTAGTGCACTGTTCTTGTCGTGGATTTTATTTTATCTGTCGCCATGTATTAGATAGGTTTGTTGCTATTTATATTTAAACTTTTAATGTGAATATCGTAGTTGATGATGATCTGTATCTTTTCTTAATTCTGCAATTTGTCTTCAAGAGAAAAAAAAACAAGACAAGTTGCCTGATTTGCAATGTGTGTATAACTTATTTCATCTATAGTTTGATTGTTAGAAATCAAACGTTATCATATGGTAATTCTTAGTGCACTGTTTTTGTCGTGGATTTTATTTTATCTGTCGCCATGTATTAGATAGGTTGTAGCTTTTTATATCTAAACTTTTAATGTGAATATCGTAGTTGATGATGATCTGTATCTTTTCTTAATTCTGCAATTTGTCTTCAAGAAAAAAAAAACAAGACAAATTGCCTGATTTGCAATGTGTGTATAACTTATTTCATCTATAGTTTGATTGTTAGAAATCAAACGTCATCATCAGATATAGTAATTCTTAGTGCACTGTTTTTGTCGTGGATTTTATTTTATCTGTTGCCATGTATTAGCTAGGTTGTAGCTTTTTATATCTAAACTTTTAATGTGAATATCGTAGTTGATGATGATCTGTATCTTTTCCTAATTCTGCAATTTGTCTTCAAGAAAAAAAAAAAAAACAAGACAAATTGCCTGATTTGCAATGTGTGTATAACTGATTTCATCTATAGGTTGATTGTTAGAAATCAAACGTCATCATCAGATATGGTAATTCTTAGTGCACTGCTTTTGTCGTGGATTTTATTTTATCTGTCGCCATGTATTAGATAGGTTGTAGCTTTTTATATCTAAACTTTTAATGTGAATATCGTAGTTGATGATGATCTATATCTTTTCTTAATTCTGCAATTTGTCTTCAAGAAAAAAAAAAGACAAATTGCCTGATTTGCAATGTGTGTATAACTGATTTCATCTATAGTTTGATTGTTAGAAATCAAACGTCATCATCAGATATGGTAATTCTTCGTGCACTGTTTTTGTCGTGGATTTTATTTTATCTGCCGCCATGTATTAGATAGGTTGTAGCTTTTTATATCTAAACTTTTAATGTGAATATCGTAGTTGATGATGATCTGTATCTTTTCTTAATTCTGCAATTTGTCTTCAAGAAAAAAAAAAAAAAAAAAAACACAAATTGCCTGATTTGCAATGTGTGTATAACTTATTTCATCTATAGTTTGATTGTTAGAAATCAAACGTCATCATCAGATATGGTAATTCTTAGTGCACTGTTTTTGTCGTGGATTTTATTTTATCTGTCGCCATGTATTAGATAGGTTGTAGCTTTTTATATCTAAACTTTTAATGTGAATATCGTAGTTGATGATGATCTGTATCTTTTCTTAATTCTGCAATTTGTCTTCAAAAAAAAAAAAAAAAAAAAACGAGACAAATTGCCTGATTTGCAATGTGTGTATAACTTATTTCATCTATAGTTTGATTGTTATAAATCAAACGTCATCATCATATATGGTAATTCTTAGTGCACTGTTTTTGTCGTGGATTTTATTTTATCTGTCGCCATGTATTAGATCGGTTGTAGCTTTTTATATCTAAACTTTTAATGTGAATATCGTAGTTGATGATGATCTGTATCTTTTCTTAATTCTGCAATTTGTCTTCAAGAAAAAAAAAAAAAAAAACGAGACAAATTGCCTGATTTGCAATGTGTGTATAACTTATTTCATCTATAGTTTGATTGTTAGAAATCAAACGTCATCATCAGATATGGTAATTCTTAGTGCACTGTTTTTGTCGTGGATTTTATTTTATCTGTCGCCATGTATTAGATAGGTTGTAGCTTTTTATATCTAAACTTTTAATGTGAATATCGTAGTTGATGATGATCTATATCTTTTCTGAATTCTGCAATTTGTCTTCAAGAAAAAAAAAACAAGACAAATTGCCTGATTTGCAATGTGTGTATAACTTATTTCATCTATAGTTTGATTGTTAGAAATCAAACGTTATCATCAGATATGGTAATTCTTAGTGCACTGTTTTTGTCGTGGATTTTATTTTATCTGTCGCCATGTATTAGATAGGTTGTAGCTTTTTATATCTAAACTTTTAATGTGAATATCGTAGTTAATGATGGTCTGTATCTTTTCTTAATTCTGCAATTTGTCTTCAAGAAAAAAAAAAAAAAAAGAAAAAAACAAGACAAATTGCCTGATTTGCAATGTGTGTATAACTTATTTCATCTATAGTTTGATTGTTAGAAATCAAACGTCATCATCAGATATGGTAATTCTTAGTGCACTGTTTTTGTCGTGGATTTTATTTTATCTGTCGCCATGTATTAGATAGGTTGTAGCTTTTTATATCTAAACTTTTAATGTGAATATCGTAGTTAATGATGGTCTGTATCTTTTCTTAATTCTGCAATTTGTCTTCAAGAAAAAAAAAACAAGACAAGTTGCCTAATTTGCAATGTGTGTATAACTTATTTCATCTGTAGTTTGATTGTTAGAAATCAAACGTCATCATCAGTTATGGTAATTCTTAGTGCACTGTTTTTGTCGTGGATTTTATTTTATCTGTTGCCATGTATTAGATAGGTTGTAGCTTTTTATATCTAAACTTTTAATGTGAATATCGTAGTTGATGATGATCTGTATCTTTTCTTAATTCTGCAATTCGTCTTCAGGAAAAAAAAGCAAGACAAATTGCCTGATTTGCAATGTGTATATAACTTAGTTCATCTATAGTTTGATTGTTAGAAATCAAACGTCATCATCAGATATGGTAATTCTTAGTGCGCTGTTTTTGTCGTGGATTTTATTTTATCTGTCGCCATGTATTAGATAGGTTGTAGCTTTTTATATCTAAACTTTTAATGTGAATATCGTAGTTGATGATGATCTGTATCTTTTCTTAATTCTGCAATTTGTCTTCAAGAAAAAAAAAAAAACAAGACAAATTGCCTGATTTGCAATGTGTGTATAACTTATTTCATCTATAGTTTGATTGTCAGAAATCAAACGTCATCATCAGATATGGTAATTCTTAGTGCACTGTTTTTGTCGTGGATTTTATTTTATCTGTCGCCATGTATTAGATAGGTTGTAGCTTTTTATATCTAAACTTTTAATGTGAATATTGTAGTTGATGATGATCTGTATCTTTTCTTAATTCTGCAATTTGTCTTCAAGAAAAAAAAAAACAAGACAAATTGCCTGATTTGCAATGTGTGTATAACTTATTTCATCTATAGTTTGATTGTTAGAAATCAAACGTCATCATCAGATATGGTAATTCTTAGTGCACTGTTTTTGTCGTGGATTTTATTTTATCTGTCGCCATGTATTAGATAGGTTGTAGCTTTTTATATCTAAACTTTTAATGTGAATATCGTAGTTGATGATGATCTGTATCTTTTCTTAATTCTGCAATTTGTCTTCAAGAAAAAAAAAAAAAACAAGACAAGTTGCCTGATTTGCAATGTGTGTATAACTTATTTCATCTATAGTTTGATTGTTAGAAATCAAACGTCATCATCAGATATGGTAATTCTTAGTGCACTGTTTTTGTCGTGGATTTTATTTTATCTGTCGCCATGTATTAGATAGGTTGTAGCTTTTTATATCTAAACTTTTAATGTGAATATCGTAGTTGATGATGATCTGTATCTTTTCCTAATTCTGCAATTTGTCTTCAAGAAAAAAAAAAAAAAACAAGACAAATTGCCTGATTTGCAATGTGTGTATAACTTATTTCATCTATAGTTTGATTGTTAGAAATCAAACGTCATCATCAGATATGGTAATTCTTAGTGCACTGTTTTTGTCGTGGATTTTATTTTATCTGTCGCCATGTATTAGATAGGTTTGTTGCTATTTATATCTAAACTTTTAATGTGAATATCGTAGTTGATGATGATCTGTATCTTTTCTTAATTCTGCAATTTGTCTTCAAGAGAAAAAAAAAACAAGACAAATTGCCTGATTTGCATGTGTGTATAACTTATTTCATCTATAGTTTGATTGTTAGAAATCAAACGTCATCATCAGATATGGTAATTCTTAGTGCACTGTTTTTGTCGTGGATTTTATTTTATCTGTTGCTATGTATTAGCTAGGTTGTAGCTTTTTATATCTAAACTTTTAATGTGAATATCGTAGTTGATGATGATCTGTATCTTTTCCTGATTCTGCAATTTGTCTTCAAGAAAAAAAAAGCAAGACAAATTGCCTGATTTGCAATGTGTGTATAACTTATTTCATCTATAGTTTGATTGTTATAAATCAAACGTCATCATCATATATGGTAATTCTTAGTGCACTGTTTTTGTCGTGGATTTTATTTTATCTGTCGCCATGTATTAGATCGGTTGTAGCTTTTTATATCTAAACTTTTAATGTGAATATCGTAGTTGATGATGATCTGTATCTTTTCTTAATTCTGCAATTTGTCTTCAAGAAAAAAAA
This sequence comes from Aphodius granarius, assembly GCA_963971325.1. Lineage (NCBI taxonomy): Eukaryota > Metazoa > Arthropoda > Insecta > Coleoptera > Scarabaeidae > Aphodius > Aphodius granarius. Next base: position 16,020,352 of record OZ020222.1, on the reverse strand, counting down.
AAAAAAAAACGAGACAAATTGCCTGATTTGCAATGTGTGTATAACTTATTTCATCTATAGTTTGATTGTTAGAAATCAAACGTCATCATCAGATATGGTAATTCTTAGTGCACTGTTTTTGTCGTGGATTTTATTTTATCTGTCGCCATGTATTAGATAGGTTGTAGCTTTTTATATCTAAACTTTTAATGTGAATATCGTAGTTGATGATGATCTATATCTTTTCTGAATTCTGCAATTTGTCTTCAAGAAAAAAAAAACAAGACAAATTGCCTGATTTGCAATGTGTGTATAACTTATTTCATCTATAGTTTGATTGTTAGAAATCAAACGTTATCATCAGATATGGTAATTCTTAGTGCACTGTTTTTGTCGTGGATTTTATTTTATCTGTCGCCATGTATTAGATAGGTTGTAGCTTTTTATATCTAAACTTTTAATGTGAATATCGTAGTTAATGATGGTCTGTATCTTTTCTTAATTCTGCAATTTGTCTTCAAGAAAAAAAAAAAAAAAGAAAAAAACAAGACAAATTGCCTGATTTGCAATGTGTGTATAACTTATTTCATCTATAGTTTGATTGTTAGAAATCAAACGTCATCATCAGATATGGTAATTCTTAGTGCACTGTTTTTGTCGTGGATTTTATTTTATCTGTCGCCATGTATTAGATAGGTTGTAGCTTTTTATATCTAAACTTTTAATGTGAATATCGTAGTTAATGATGGTCTGTATCTTTTCTTAATTCTGCAATTTGTCTTCAAGAAAAAAAAAACAAGACAAGTTGCCTAATTTGCAATGTGTGTATAACTTATTTCATCTGTAGTTTGATTGTTAGAAATCAAACGTCATCATCAGTTATGGTAATTCTTAGTGCACTGTTTTTGTCGTGGATTTTATTTTATCTGTTGCCATGTATTAGATAGGTTGTAGCTTTTTATATCTAAACTTTTAATGTGAATATCGTAGTTGATGATGATCTGTATCTTTTCTTAATTCTGCAATTCGTCTTCAGGAAAAAAAAGCAAGACAAATTGCCTGATTTGCAATGTGTATATAACTTAGTTCATCTATAGTTTGATTGTTAGAAATCAAACGTCATCATCAGATATGGTAATTCTTAGTGCACTGTTTTTGTCGTGGATTTTATTTTATCTGTCGCCATGTATTAGATAGGTTGTAGCTTTTTATATCTAAACTTTTAATGTGAATATCGTAGTTGATGATGATCTGTATCTTTTCTTAATTCTGCAATTTGTCTTCAAGAAAAAAAAAAAAACAAGACAAATTGCCTGATTTGCAATGTGTGTATAACTTATTTCATCTATAGTTTGATTGTCAGAAATCAAACGTCATCATCAGATATGGTAATTCTTAGTGCACTGTTTTTGTCGTGGATTTTATTTTATCTGTCGCCATGTATTAGATAGGTTGTAGCTTTTTATATCTAAACTTTTAATGTGAATATTGTAGTTGATGATGATCTGTATCTTTTCTTAATTCTGCAATTTGTCTTCAAGAAAAAAAAAAAACAAGACAAATTGCCTGATTTGCAATGTGTGTATAACTTATTTCATCTATAGTTTGATTGTTAGAAATCAAACGTCATCATCAGATATGGTAATTCTTAGTGCACTGTTTTTGTCGTGGATTTTATTTTATCTGTCGCCATGTATTAGATAGGTTGTAGCTTTTTATATCTAAACTTTTAATGTGAATATCGTAGTTGATGATGATCTGTATCTTTTCTTAATTCTGCAATTTGTCTTCAAGAAAAAAAAAAAACAAGACAAGTTGCCTGATTTGCAATGTGTGTATAACTTATTTCATCTATAGTTTGATTGTTAGAAATCAAACGTCATCATCAGATATGGTAATTCTTAGTGCACTGTTTTTGTCGTGGATTTTATTTTATCTGTCGCCATGTATTAGATAGGTTGTAGCTTTTTATATCTAAACTTTTAATGTGAATATCGTAGTTGATGATGATCTGTATCTTTTCCTAATTCTGCAATTTGTCTTCAAGAAAAAAAAAAAAAACAAGACAAATTGCCTGATTTGCAATGTGTGTATAACTTATTTCATCTATAGTTTGATTGTTAGAAATCAAACGTCATCATCAGATATGGTAATTCTTAGTGCACTGTTTTTGTCGTGGATTTTATTTTATCTGTCGCCATGTATTAGATAGGTTTGTTGCTATTTATATCTAAACTTTTAATGTGAATATCGTAGTTGATGATGATCTGTATCTTTTCTTAATTCTGCAATTTGTCTTCAAGAGAAAAAAAAAACAAGACAAATTGCCTGATTTGCATGTGTGTATAACTTATTTCATCTATAGTTTGATTGTTAGAAATCAAACGTCATCATCAGATATGGTAATTCTTAGTGCACTGTTTTTGTCGTGGATTTTATTTTATCTGTTGCTATGTATTAGCTAGGTTGTAGCTTTTTATATCTAAACTTTTAATGTGAATATCGTAGTTGATGATGATCTGTATCTTTTCCTGATTCTGCAATTTGTCTTCAAGAAAAAAAAAGCAAGACAAATTGCCTGATTTGCAATGTGTGTATAACTTATTTCATCTATAGTTTGATTGTTAGAAATCAAACGTCATCATCAGATATGGTAATTCTTAGTGCACTGTTTTTGTCGTGGATTTTATTTTATCTGTTGCCATGTATTAGCTAGGTTTGTTGCTATTTATATCTAAACTTTTAATGTGAATATCGTAGTTGATGATGATCTGTATCTTTTCTTAATTCTGCAATTTGTCACCAAGAAAAAGAAAAACAAGACAAGTTGCCTGATTTGCAATGTGTGTATAACTATTTCATCTATAGTTTGATTGTTAGAAATCAAACGTCATCACCAGATATGGTAATTCTTAGTGCACTGTTTTTGTCGTGGATTTTATTTTATCTTTCGCCATGTATTAGATAGGTTGTAGCTTTTTATATCTAAACTTTTAATGTGAATATCGTAGTTGATGATGATCTGTATCTTTTCTTAATTCTGCAATTTATCTTCAAGAAAAAAAAAAACAAGACAAATTGCCTGATTTGCAATGTGTGTATAACTTATTTCATCTATAGTTTGATTGTTAGAAATCAAACGTCATCATCAGATATGGTAATTCTTAGTGCACTGTTTTTGTCGTGGATTTTATTTTATCTGTCGCCATGTATTAGATAGGTTGTAGCTTTTTATATCTAAACTTTTAATGTGAATATCGTAGTTGATGATGATCTGTATCTTTTCTTAATTCTGCAATTTGTCACCAAGAAAAAAAAAACAAGACAAGTTGCCTGATTTGCAATGTGTGTATAACTATTTCATCTATAGTTTGATTGTTAGAAATCAAACGTCATCACCAGATATGGTAATTCTTAGTGCACTGTTTTTGTCGTGGATTTTATTTTATCTTTCGCCATGTATTAGATAGGTTGTAGCTTTTTATATCTAAACTTTTAATGTGAATATCGTAGTTGATGATGATCTGTATCTTTTCTTAATTCTGCAATTTATCTTCAAGAAAAAAAAAACAAGACAAATTGCCTGATTTGCAATGTGTGTATAACTTATTTCATCTATAGTTTGATTGTTAGAAATCAAACGTCATCATCAGATATGGTAATTCTTAGTGCACTGTTTTTGTCGTGGATTTTATTTTATCTGTCGCCATGGATTAGATAGGTTGTAGCTTTTTATATTTAAACTTTTAATGTGAATATCGTAGTTGATGATGATCTGTATCTTTTCTTAATTCTGCAATTTGTCTTCAAGAGAAAAAAAAAACAAGACAAATTGCCTGATTTGCAATGTGTGTATAACTTATTTCATCTATAGTTTGATTGTTAGAAATCAAACGTCATCATCAGATATGGTAATTCTTAGTGCACTGTTTTTGTCGTGGATTTTATTTTATCTGTCGCCATGTATTAGATAGGTTTGTTGCTATTTATATCTAAACTTTTAATGTGAATATCGTAGTTGATGATGATCTGTATCTTTTCTTAATTCTGCAATTTGTCTTCAAGAGAAAAAAAAAACAAGACAAATTGCCTGATTTGCATGTGTGTATAACTTATTTCATCTATAGTTTGATTGTTAGAAATCAAACGTCATCATCAGATATGGTAATTCTTAGTGCACTGTTTTTGTCGTGGATTTTATTTTATCTGTTGCTATGTATTAGCTAGGTTGTAGCTTTTTATATCTAAACTTTTAATGTGAATATCGTAGTTGATGATGATCTGTATCTTTTCCTGATTCTGCAATTTGTCTTCAAGAAAAAAAAAAGCAAGACAAATTGCCTGATTTGCAATGTGTGTATAACTTATTTCATCTATAGTTTGATTGTTAGAAATCAAACGTCATCATCAGATATGGTAATTCTTAGTGCACTGTTTTTGTCGTGGATTTTATTTTATCTGTTGCCATGTATTAGCTAGGTTTGTTGCTATTTATATCTAAACTTTTAATGTGAATATCGTAGTTGATGATGATCTGTATCTTTTCTTAATTCTGCAATTTGTCACCAAGAAAAAAAAAACAAGACAAGTTGCCTGATTTGCAATGTGTGTATAACTATTTCATCTATAGTTTGATTGTTAGAAATCAAACGTCATCACCAGATATGGTAATTCTTAGTGCACTGTTTTTGTCGTGGATTTTATTTTATCTTTCGCCATGTATTAGATAGGTTGTAGCTTTTTATATCTAAACTTTTAATGTGAATATCGTAGTTGATGATGATCTGTATCTTTTCTTAATTCTGCAATTTATCTTCAAGAAAAAAAAAAACAAGACAAATTGCCTGATTTGCAATGTGTGTATAACTTATTTCATCTATAGTTTGATTGTTAGAAATCAAACGTCATCATCAGATATGGTAATTCTTAGTGCACTGTTTTTGTCGTGGATTTTATTTTATCTGTCGCCATGTATTAGATAGGTTGTAGCTTTTTATATCTAAACTTTTAATGTGAATATCGTAGTTGATGATGATCTGTATCTTTTCTTAATTCTGCAATTTGTCACCAAGAAAAAAAAAACAAGACAAGTTGCCTGATTTGCAATGTGTGTATAACTATTTCATCTATAGTTTGATTGTTAGAAATCAAACGTCATCACCAGATATGGTAATTCTTAGTGCACTGTTTTTGTCGTGGATTTTATTTTATCTTTCGCCATGTATTAGATAGGTTGTAGCTTTTTATATCTAAACTTTTAATGTGAATATCGTAGTTGATGATGATCTGTATCTTTTCTTAATTCTGCAATTTATCTTCAAGAAAAAAAAAACAAGGCAAATTGCCTGATTTGCAATGTGTGTATAACTTATTTCATCTATAGTTTGATTGTTAGAAATCAAACGTCATCATCAGATATGGTAATTCTTAGTGCACTGTTTTTGTCGTGGATTTTATTTTATCTGTCGCCATGGATTAGATAGGTTGTAGCTTTTTATATTTAAACTTTTAATGTGAATATCGTAGTTGATGATGATCTGTATCTTTTCTTAATTCTGCAATTTGTCTTCAAGAGAAAAAAAAAAACAAGACAAATTGCCTGATTTGCAATGTGTGTATAACTTATTTCATCTATAGTTTGATTGTTAGAAATCAAACGTCATCATCAGATATGGTAATTCTTAGTGCACTGTTTTTGTCGTGGATTTTATTTTATCTGTCGCCATGTATTAGATAGGTTTGTTGCTATTTATATCTAAACTTTTAATGTGAATATCGTAGTTGATGATGATCTGTATCTTTTCTTAATTCTGCAATTTGTCTTCAAGAGAAAAAAAAAACAAGACAAATTGCCTGATTTGCATGTGTGTATAACTTATTTCATCTATAGTTTGATTGTTAGAAATCAAACGTCATCATCAGATATGGTAATTCTTAGTGCACTGTTTTTGTCGTGGATTTTATTTTATCTGTTGCTATGTATTAGCTAGGTTGTAGCTTTTTATATCTAAACTTTTAATGTGAATATCGTAGTTGATGATGATCTGTATCTTTTCCTGATTCTGCAATTTGTCTTCAAGAAAAAAAAAAGCAAGACAAATTGCCTGATTTGCAATGTGTGTATAACTTATTTCATCTATAGTTTGATTGTTAGAAATCAAACGTCATCATCAGATATGGTAATTCTTAGTGCACTGTTTTTGTCGTGGATTTTATTTTATCTGTTGCCATGTATTAGCTAGGTTTGTTGCTATTTATATCTAAACTTTTAATGTGAATATCGTAGTTGATGATGATCTGTATCTTTTCTTAATTCTGCAATTTGTCACCAAGAAAAAAAAAACAAGACAAGTTGCCTGATTTGCAATGTGTGTATAACTATTTCATCTATAGTTTGATTGTTACAAATCAAACGTCATCACCAGATATGGTAATTCTTAGTGCACTGTTTTTGTCGTGGATTTTATTTTATCTTTCGCCATGTATTAGATAGGTTGTAGCTTTTTATATCTAAACTTTTAATGTGAATATCGTAGTTGATGATGATCTGTATCTTTTCTTAATTCTGCAATTTATCTTCAAGAAAAAAAAAACAAGACAAATTGCCTGATTTGCAATGTGTGTATAACTTATTTCATCTATAGTTTGATTGTTAGAAATCAAACGTCATCATCAGATATGGTAATTCTTAGTGCACTGTTTTTGTCGTGGATTTTATTTTATCTGTCGCCATGGATTAGATAGGTTGTAGCATTTTATATTTAAACTTTTAATGTGAATATCGTAGTTGATGATGATCTGTATCTTTTCTTAATTCTGCAATTTGTCTTCAAGAGAAAAAAAAAACAAGACAAATTGCCTGATTTGCAATGTGTGTATAACTTATTTCATCTATAGTTTGATTGTTAGAAATCAAACGTCATCATCAGATATGGTAATTCTTAGTGCACTGTTTTTGTCGTGGATTTTATTTTATCTGTCGCCATGTATTAGATAGGTTTGTTGCTATTTATATCTAAACTTTTAATGTGAATATCGTAGTTGATGATGATCTGTATCTTTTCTTAATTCTGCAATTTGTCTTCAAGAGAAAAAAAAAAACAAGACAAATTGCCTGATTTGCATGTGTGTATAACTTATTTCATCTATAGTTTGATTGTTAGAAATCAAACGTCATCATCAGATATGGTAATTCTTAGTGCACTGTTTTTGTCGTGGATTTTATTTTATCTGTTGCTATGTATTAGCTAGGTTGTAGCTTTTTATATCTAAACTTTTAATGTGAATATCGTAGTTGATGATGATCTGTATCTTTTCCTGATTCTGCAATTTGTCTTCAAGAAAAAAAAAAGCAAGACAAATTGCCTGATTTGCAATGTGTGTATAACTTATTTCATCTATAGTTTGATTGTTAGAAATCAAACGTCATCATCAGATATGGTAATTCTTAGTGCACTGTTTTTGTCGTGGATTTTATTTTATCTGTTGCCATGTATTAGCTAGGTTTGTTGCTATTTATATCTAAACTTTTAATGTGAATATCGTAGTTGATGATGATCTGTATCTTTTCTTAATTCTGCAATTTGTCACCAAGAAAAAAAAAACAAGACAAGTTGCCTGATTTGCAATGTGTGTATAACTATTTCATCTATAGTTTGATTGTTAGAAATCAAACGTCATCACCAGATGTGGTAATTCTTAGTGCACTGTTTTTGTCGTGGATTTTATTTTATCTTTCGCCATGTATTAGATAGGTTGTAGCTTTTTATATCTAAACTTTTAATGTGAATATCGTAGTTGATGATGATCTGTATCTTTTCTTAATTCTGCAATTTATCTTCAAGAAAAAAAAAACAAGACAAATTGCCTGATTTGCAATGTGTGTATAACTTATTTCATCTATAGTTTGATTGTTAGAAATCAAACGTCATCATCAGATATGGTAATTCTTAGTGCACTGTTTTTGTCGTGGATTTTATTTTATCTGTCGCCATGTATTAGATAGGTTGTAGCTTTTTATATCTAAACTTTTAATGTGAATATCGTAGTTGATGATGATCTGTATCTTTTCTTAATTCTGCAATTTGTCACCAAGAAAAAAAAAAACAAGACAAGTTGCCTGATTTGCAATGTGTGTATAACTATTTCATCTATAGTTTGATTGTTAGAAATCAAACGTCATCACCAGATATGGTAATTCTTAGTGCACTGTTTTTGTAGTGGATTTTATTTTATCTTTCGCCATGTATTAGATAGGTTGTAGCTTTTTATATCTAAACTTTTAATGTGAATATCGTAGTTGATGATGATCTGTATCTTTTCTTAATTCTGCAATTTATCTTCAAGAAAAAAAAAACAAGACAAATTGCCTGATTTGCAATGTGTGTATAACTTATTTCATCTATAGTTTGATTGTTAGAAATCAAACGTCATCATCAGATATGGTAATTCTTAGTGCACTGTTTTTGTCGTGGATTTTATTTTATCTGTCGCCATGGATTAGATAGGTTGTAGCTTTTTATATTTAAACTTTTAATGTGAATATCGTAGTTGATGATGATCTGTATCTTTTCTTAATTCTGCAATTTGTCTTCAAGAGAAAAAAAAAACAAGACAAATTGCCTGATTTGCAATGTGTGTATAACTTATTTCATCTATAGTTTGATTGTTAGAAATCAAACGTCATCATCAGATATGGTAATTCTTAGTGCACTGTTTTTGTCGTGGATTTTATTTTATCTGTCGCCATGTATTAGATAGGTTTGTTGCTATTTATATCTAAACTTTTAATGTGAATATCGTAGTTGATGATGATCTGTATCTTTTCTTAATTCTGCAATTTGTCTTCAAGAGAAAAAAAAAACAAGACAAATTGCCTGATTTGCATGTGTGTATAACTTATTTCATCTATAGTTTGATTGTTAGAAATCAAACGTCATCATCAGATATGGTAATTCTTAGTGCACTGTTTTTGTCGTGGATTTTATTTTATCTGTTGCTATGTATTAGCTAGGTTGTAGCTTTTTATATCTAAACTTTTAATGTGAATATCGTAGTTGATGATGATCTGTATCTTTTCCTGATTCTGCAATTTGTCTTCAAGAAAAAAAAAGCAAGACAAATTGCCTGATTTGCAATGTGTGTATAACTTATTTCATCTATAGTTTGATTGTTAGAAATCAAACGTCATCATCAGATATGGTAATTCTTAGTGCACTGTTTTTGTCGTGGATTTTATTTTATCTGTTGCCATGTATTAGCTAGGTTTGTTGCTATTTATATCTAAACTTTTAATGTGAATATCGTAGTTGATGATGATCTGTATCTTTTCTTAATTCTGCAATTTGTCACCAAGAAAAAAAAAACAAGACAAGTTGCCTGATTTGCAATGTGTGTATAACTATTTCATCTATAGTTTGATTGTTAGAAATCAAACGTCATCACCAGATATGGTAATTCTTAGTGCACTGTTTTTGTCGTGGATTTTATTTTATCTTTCGCCATGTATTAGATAGGTTGTAGCTTTTTATATCTAAACTTTTAATGTGAATATCGTAGTTGATGATGATCTGTATCTTTTCTTAATTCTGCAATTTATCTTCAAGAAAAAAAAAAAACAAGACAAATTGCCTGATTTGCAATGTGTGTATAACTTATTTCATCTATAGTTTGATTGTTAGAAATCAAACGTCATCATCAGATATGGTAATTCTTAGTGCACTGTTTTTGTCGTGGATTTTATTTTATCTGTCGCCATGTATTAGATAGGTTGTAGCTTTTTATATCTAAACTTTTAATGTGAATATCGTAGTTGATGATGATCTGTATCTTTTCTTAATTCTGCAATTTGTCACCAAGAAAAAAAAAACAAGACAAGTTGCCTGATTTGCAATGTGTGTATAACTATTTCATCTATAGTTTGATTGTTAGAAATCAAACGTCATCACCAGATATGGTAATTCTTAGTGCACTGTTTTTGTCGTGGATTTTATTTTATATTTCGCCATGTATTAGATAGGTTGTAGCTTTTTATATCTAAACTTTTAATGTGAATATCGTAGTTGATGATGATCTGTATCTTTTCTTAATTCTGCAATTTATCTTCAAGAAAAAAAAAACAAGACAAATTGCCTGATTTGCAATGTGTGTATAACTTATTTCATCTATAGTTTGATTGTTAGAAATCAAACGTCATCATCAGATATGGTAATTCTTAGTGCACTGTTTTTGTCGTGGATTTTATTTTATCTGTCGCCATGTATTAGATAGGTTGTAGCTTTTTATATCTAAACTTTTAATGTGAATATCGTAGTTGATGATGATCTGTATCTTTTCTTAATTCTGCAATTTGTCACCAAGAAAAAAAAAACAAGACAAGTTGCCTGATTTGCAATGTGTGTATAACTATTTCATCTATAGTTTGATTGTTAGAAATCAAACGTCATCACCAGATATGGTAATTCTTAGTGCACTGTTTTTGTCGTGGATTTTATTTTATATTTCGCCATGTATTTGATAGGTTGTAGCTTTTTATATCTAAACTTTTAATGTGAATATCGTAGTTGATGATGATCTGTATCTTTTCTTAATTCTGCAATTTATCTTCAAGAAAAAAAAAACAAGACAAATTGCCTGATTTGCAATGTGTGTATAACTTATTTCATCTATAGTTTGATTGTTAGAAATCAAACGTCATCATCAGATATGGTAATTCTTAGTGCACTGTTTTTGTCGTGGATTTTATTTTATCTGTCGCCATGGATTAGATAGGTTGTAGCTTTTTATATTTAAACTTTTAATGTGAATATCGTAGTTGATGATGATCTGTATCTTTTCTTAATTCTGCAATTTGTCTTCAAGAGAAAAAAAAAACAAGACAAATTGCCTGATTTGCAATGTGTGTATAACTTATTTCATCTATAGTTTGATTGTTAGAAATCAAACGTCATCATCAGATATGGTAATTCTTAGTGCACTGTTTTTGTCGTGGATTTTATTTTATCTGTTGCTATGTATTAGCTAGGTTGTAGCTTTTTATATCTAAACTTTTAATGTGAATATCGTAGTTGATGATGATCTGTATCTTTTCCTGATTCTGCAATTTGTCTTCAAGAAAAAAAAAGCAAGACAAATTGCCTGATTTGCAATGTGTGTATAACTTATTTCATCTATAGTTTGATTGTTAGAAATCAAACGTCATCATCAGATATGGTAATTCTTAGTGCACTGTTTTTGTCGTGGATTTTATTTTATCTGTTGCCATGTATTAGCTAGGTTTGTTGCTATTTATATCTAAACTTTTAATGTGAATATCGTAGTTGATGATGATCTGTATCTTTTCTTAATTCTGCAATTTGTCACCAAGAAAAAAAAAACAAGACAAGTTGCCTGATTTGCAATGTGTGTATAACTATTTCATCTATAGTTTGATTGTTAGAAATCAAACGTCATCACCAGATATGGTAATTCTTAGTGCACTGTTTTTGTCGTGGATTTTATTTTATCTTTCGCCATGTATTAGATAGGTTGTAGCTTTTTATATCTAAACTTTTAATGTGAATATCGTAGTTGATGATGATCTGTATCTTTTCTTAATTCTGCAATTTATCTTCAAGAAAAAAAAAACAAGACAAATTGCCTGATTTGCAATGTGTGTATAACTTATTTCATCTATAGTTTGATTGTTAGAAATCAAACGTCATCATCAGATATGGTAATTCTTAGTGCACTGTTTTTGTCGTGGATTTTATTTTATCTGTCGCCATGTATTAGATAGGTTGTAGCTTTTTATATCTAAACTTTTAATGTGAATATCGTAGTTGATGATGATCTGTATCTTTTCTTAATTCTGCAATTTGTCACCAAGAAAAAAAAAACAAGACAAGTTGCCTGATTTGCAATGTGTGTATAACTATTTCATCTATAGTTTGATTGTTAGAAATCAAACGTCATCACCAGATATGGTAATTCTTAGTGCACTGTTTTTGTCGTGGATTTTATTTTATCTTTCGCCATGTATTAGATAGGTTGTAGCTTTTTATATCTAAACTTTTAATGTGAATATCGTAGTTGATGATGATCTGTATCTTTTCTTAATTCTGCAATTTATCTTCAAGAAAAAAAAAAACAAGACAAATTGCCTGATTTGCAATGTGTGTATAACTTATTTCATCTATAGTTTGATTGTTAGAAATCAAACGTCATCATCAGATATGGTAATTCTTAGTGCACTGTTTTTGTCGTGGATTTTATTTTATCTGTCGCCATGGATTAGATAGGTTGTAGCTTTTTATATTTAAACTTTTAATGTGAATATCGTAGTTGATGATGATCTGTATCTTTTCTTAATTCTGCAATTTGTCTTCAAGAGAAAAAAAAAACAAGACAAATTGCCTGATTTGCAATGTGTGTATAACTTATTTCATCTATAGTTTGATTGTTAGAAATCAAACGTCATCATCAGATATGGTAATTCTTAGTGCACTGTTTTGGTCGTGGATTTTATTTTATCTGTCGCCATGTATTAGATAGGTTTGTTGCTATTTATATCTAAACTTTTAATGTGAATATCGTAGTTGATGATGATCTGTATCTTTTCTTAATTCTGCAATTTGTCTTCAAGAGAAAAAAAAAACAAGACAAATTGCCTGATTTGCATGTGTGTATAACTTATTTCATCTATAGTTTGATTGTTAGAAATCAAACGTCATCATCAGATATGGTAATTCTTAGTGCACTGTTTTTGTCGTGGATTTTATTTTATCTGTTGCCATGTATTAGCTAGGTTTGTTGCTATTTATATCTAAACTTTTAATGTGAATATCGTAGTTGATGATGATCTGTATCTTTTCTTAATTCTGCAATTTGTCTCAAGAAAAAAAAAAACAAGACAAATTGCCTGATTTGCAATGTGTGTATAACTTATTTCATCTATAGTTTGATTGTTAGAAATCAAACGTCATCTTCAGATATGGTAATTCTTAGTGCACTGTTTTTGTCGTGGATTTTATTTTATCTGTCGCCATGTATTAGATAGGTTGTAGCTTTTTATATCTAAACTTTTAATGTGAATATCGTAGTTGATGATGATATGTATCTTTTCTTAATTCTGCAATTTGTCTTCAAGAAAAAAAAACAAGACAAATTGCCTGATTTGCAATGTGTGTATAACTTATTTCATCTATAGTTTGATTGTTAGAAATCAAACGTCATCATCAGATATGGTAATTCTTAGTGCACTGTTTTTGTCGTGGATTTTATTTTATCTGTTGCCATGTATTAGATAGGTTGTAGCTTTTTATATCTAAACTTTTAATGTGAATATCGTAGTTGATGATGATCTGTATCTTTTCCTAATTCTGCAATTCGTCTTCAGGAAAAAAAAAGCAAGACAAATTGCCTGATTTGCAATGTGTATATAACTTAGTTCATCTATAGTTTGATTGTTAGAAATCAAACGTCATCATCAGATATGGTAATTCTTAGTGCACTGTTTTTGTCGTGGATTTTATTTTATCTGTCGCCATGTATTAGATAGGTTGTAGCTTTTTATATCTAAACTTTTAATGTGAATATCGTAGTTGATGATGATCTGTATCTTTTCTTAATTCTGCAATTTGTCTTCAAGAAAAAAAAAAAAACAAGACAAATTGCCTGATTTGCAATGTGTGTATAACTTATTTCATCTATAGTTTGATTGTTGGAAATCAAACGTCATCATCAGATATATCAGATATGGTAATTCCTAGTGCACTGTTCTTGTCGTGGATTTTATTTTATCTGTCGCCATGTATTAGATAGGTTGTAGCTTTTTATATCTAAACTTTTAATGTGAATATCGTAGTTGATGATGATCTGTATCTTTTCTTAATTCTGCAATTTGTCATCAAGAAAAAAAAAAACAAGACAAGTTGCCTGATTTGCAATGTGTGTATAACTTATTTCATCTATAGTTTGATTGTTAGAAATCAAACGTCATCATCAGATATGGTAATTCTTAGTGCACTGTTTTTTGTCGTGGATTTTATTTTATCTGTCGCCATGTATTAGATAGGTTTGTTGCTATTTATATTTAAACTTTTAATGTGAATATCGTAGTTGATGATGATCTGTATCTTTTCTTAATTCTGCAATTTGTCTTCAAGAGAAAAAAAAAAAACAAGACAAGTTGCCTGATTTGCAATGTGTGTATAACTTATTTCATCTATAGTTTGATTGTTAGAAATCAAACGACATCATATGGTAATTCTTAGTGCACTGTTTTTGTCGTGGATTTTATTTTATCTGTCGCCATGTATTAGATAGGTTGTAGCTTTTTATATCTAAACTTTTAATGTGAATATCGTAGTTGATGATGATCTGTATCTTTTCTTAATTCTGCAATTTGTCTTCAAGAAAAAAAAAAACAAGACAAATTGCCTGATTTGCAATGTGTGTATAACTTCTTTCATCTATAGTTTGATTGTTAGAAATCAAACGTCATCATCAGATATGGTAATTCTTAGTGCACTGTTTTTGTGGTGGATTTTATTTTATCTGTTGCCATGTATTAGCTAGGTTGTAGCTTTTTATATCTAAACTTTTAATGTGAATATCGTAGTTGATGATGATCTGTATCTTTTCCTAATTCTGCAATTTGTCTTGAAGAAAAAAAAAAAAAAAAACAAGACAAATTGCCTGATTTGCAATGTGTGTATAACTTATTTCATCTATAGTTTGATTGTTAGAAATCAAACGTCATCATCAGATATGGTAATTCTTAGTGCACTGTTTTTGTCGTGGATTTTATTTTATCTGTCGCCATGTATTAGATAGGTTTGTTGCTATTTATATCTAAACTTTTAATGTGAATATTGTAGTTGATGATGATCTATATCTTTTCTTAATTCTGCAATTTGTCTTCAAGAAAAAAAAAAAAAAAAAAAAAACAAGACAAATTGCCTGATTTGCAATGTGTGTATAACTTATTTCATCTATAGTTTGATTGTTAGAAATCAAACGTCATCATCAGATATGGTAATTCTTAGTGCACTGTTTTTGTCGTGGATTTTATTTTATCTTTCGCCATGTATTAGATAGGTTGTAGCTTTTTATATCTAAACTTTTAATGTGAACATCGTAGTTGATGATGATCTGTATCTTTTCTTAATTCTGCAATTTGTCTTCAAGAAAAAAAAAAAAAAACAAGACAAATTGCCTGATTTGCAATGTGTGTATAACTTATTTCATCTATAGTTTGATTGTTAGAAATCAAACGTCATCATCAGATATGGTAATTCTTAGTGCACTGTTTTTGTCGTGGATTTTATTTTATCTGTCGCCATGTATTAGATAGGTTGTAGCTTTTTATATCTAAAGTTTTAATGTGAATATCGTAGTTGATGATGATCTGTATCTTTTCTTAATTCTGCAATTTGTCTTCAAGAAAAAAAAAAACAAGACGAATAGCCTGATTTGCAATGTGTGTATAACTTATTTCATCTATAGTTTGATTGTTAGAAATTAAACGTCATCATCAGATATGGTAATTCTTAGTGCACTATTTTTGTCGTGGATTTTATTTTATCTGTCGCCATGTATTAGATAGGTTGTAGCTTTTTATATCTAAACTTTTAATGTGAATATCGTAGTTGATGATGATCTGTATCTTTTCTTAATTCTGCAATTTGTCTTCAAGAAAAAAAAAAAAAAAAAGACAAATTGCCTGATTTGCAATGTGTGTATAACTTATTTCATCTATAGTTTGATTGTTAGAAATCAAACGTCATCATCAGATATGGTAATTCTTAGTGCACTGTTTTTGTCGTGGATTTTATTTTATCTTTCGCCATGTATTAGATAGGTTGTAGCTTTTCATATCTAAACTTTTAATGTGAATATCGTAGTTGATGATGATCTGTATCTTTTCTTAATTCTGCAATTTGTCTTCAAGAAAAAAAAAAACAAGACAAATTGCCTGATTTGCAATGTGTGTATAACTTATTTCATCTATAGTTTGATTGTTAGAAATCAAACGTCATCATCAGATATGGTAATTCTTAGTGCACTGTTTTTGTCGTGGATTTTATTTTATCTGTCGCCATGTATTAGATAGGTTGTAGCTTTTTATATCTAAACTTTTAATGTGAATATCGTAGTTGATGATGATCTGTATCTTTTCTTAATTCTGCAATTTGTCATCAAGAAAAAAAAAAACAAGACAAGTTGCCTGATTTGCAATGTGTGTATAACTTATTTCATCTATAGTTTGATTGTTAGAAATCAAACGTCATCATCAGATATGGTAATTCTTAGTGCACTGTTTTTGTCGTGGATTTTATTTTATCTTTCGCCATGTATTAGATAGGTTGTAGCTTTTTATATCTAAACTTTTAATGTGAATATCGTAGTTGATGATGATCTGTATCTTTTCTTAATTCTGCAATTTGCCTTCAAGAAAAAAAAAAAAAAAAAAAAAACAAGACAAGTTTCCTGATTTGCAATGTGTGTATAACTTATTTCATCTATAGTTTGATTGTTAGAAATCAAACGTCATCATCAGATATGGTAATTCTTAGTGCACTGTTTTTGTCGTGGATTTTATTTTATCTGTCGCCATGTATTAGATAGGTTGTAGCTTTTTATATCTAAACTTTTAATGTGAATATCGTAGTTGATGATGATCTGTATCTTTTCTTAATTCTGCAATATGTCTTCAAGAAAAAAAAAAAAACAAGACAAATTGCCTGATTTGCAATGTGTGTATAACTTATTTCATCTATAGTTTGATTGTTAGAAATCAAACGTCATCATCAGATATGGTAATTCTTAGTGCACTGTTTTTGTCGTGGATTTTATTTTATCTGTCGCCATGTATTAGATAGGTTGTAGCTTTTTATATCTAAACTTTTAATGTGAATATCGTAGTTGATGATGATCTGTATCTTTTCTTAATTCTGCAATTTGTCACCAAGAAAAAAAAAAATAAGACAAGTTGCCTGATTTGCAATGTGTGTATAACTATTTCATCTATAGTTTGATTGTTAGAAATCAAACGTCATCACCAGATATGGTAATTCTTAGTGCACTGTTTTTGTCGTGGATTTTCTTTTATCTTTCGCCATGTATTAGATAGGTTGTAGCTTTTTATATCTAAACTTTTAATGTGAATATCGTAGTTGATGATGATCTGTATCTTTTCTTAATTCTGCAATTTGTCTTCAAGAAAAAAAAAACAAGACAAATTGCCTGATTTGCAATGTGTATATAACTTAGTTCATCTATAGTTTGATTGTTAGAAATCAAACGTCATCATCAGATATGGTAATTCTTAGTGCACTGTTTTTGTCGTGGATTTTATTTTATCTGTCACCATGTATTAGATAGGTTGTAGCTTTTTATATCTAAACTTTTAATGTGAATATCGTAGTTGATGATCTGTATCTTTTCTTAATTCTGCAATTTGTCTTCAAGAAAAAAAAAACAAGACAAATTGCCTGATTTGCAATGTGTATATAACTTAGTTCATCTATAGTTTGATTGTTAGAAATCAAACGTCATCATCAGATATGGTAATTCTTAGTGCACTGTTTTTGTCGTGGATTTTATTTTATCTGTCACCATGTATTAGATAGGTTGTAGCTTTTTATATCTAAACTTTTAATGTGAATATCGTAGTTGATGATCTGTATCTTTTCTTAATTCTGCAATTTGTCTTCAAGAAAAAAAAAACAAGACAAATTGCCTGATTTGCAATGTGTGTATAACTTATTTCATCTATAGTTTGATTGTCAGAAATCAAACGTCATCATCAGATATGGTAATTCTTAGTGCACTGTTTTTGTCGTGGATTTTATTTTATCTGTCGCCATGTATTAGATAGGTTGTAGCTTTTTATATCTAAACTTTTAATGTGAATATTGTAGTTGATGATGATCTGTATCTTTTCTTAATTCTGCAATTTGTCTTCAAGAAAAAAAAAAAAAAACAAGACAAATTGCCTGATTTGCAATGTGTGTATAACTTATTTCATCTATAGTTTGATTGTTAGAAATCAAACGTCATCATCAGATATGGTAATTCTTAGTGCACTGTTTTTGTCGTGGATTTTATTTTATCTGTCGCCATGTATTAGATAGGTTGTAGCTTTTTATATCTAAACTTTTAATGTGAATATCGTAGTTGATGATGATCTGTATCTTTTCTTAATTCTGCAATTTGTCTTCAAGAAAAAAAAAAACAAGACAAGTTGCCTGATTTGCAATGTGTGTATAATTTATTTCATCTATAGTTTGATTGTTAGAAATCAAACGTCATCATCAGATATGGTAATTCTTAGTGCACTGTTTTTGTCGTGGATTTTATTTTATCTGTCGCCATGTATTAGATGGGTTGTACCTTTTTATATCTAAACTTTTAATGTGAATATCGTAGTTGATGATGATCTGTATCTTTTCTTAATTCTGCAATTTGTCTTCAAGAAAAAAAAAACAAGACAAATTGCCTGATTTGCAATGTGTGTATAACTTATTTCATCTATAGTTTGATTGTTAGAAATCAAACGTCATCATCAGATATGGTAATTCTTAGTGCACTGTTTTTGTCGTGGATTTTATTTTATCTGTCGCCATGTATTACATAGGTTGTAGCTTTTTATATCTAAACTTTTAATGTGAATATCGTAGTTGATGATGATCTGTATCTTTTCTTAATTCTGCAATTTGTCTTCAAGAAAAAAAAAAAACAAGACAAGTTGCCTGATTTGCAATGTGTGTATAACTTATTTCATCTATAGTTTGATTGTTAGAAATCAAACGTCATCATCAGATATGGTAATTCTTAGTGCACTGTTTTTGTCGTGGATTTTATTTTATCTGTCGCCATGTATTAGATAGGTTGTAGCTTTTTATATCTAAACTTTTAATGTGAATATCGTAGTTGATGATGATCTGTATCTTTTCTTAATTCTGCAATTTGTCTTCAAGAAAAAAAAAAAAAAAAAAAAAAAACAAGACAAATTGCCTGATTTGCAATGTGTGTATAACTTATTTCATCTATAGTTTGATTGTTAGAAATCAAACGTCATCATCAGATATGGTAATTCTTAGTGCACTGTTTTTGTCGTGGATTTTATTTTATCTGTCGCCATGTATTAGATAGGTTGTAGCTTTTTATATCTAAACTTTTAATGTGAATATCGTAGTTGATGATGATCTGTATCTTTTCTTAATTCTGCAATTTGTCACCAAGAAAAAAAAAAACAAGACAAGTTGCCTGATTTGCAATGTGTGTATAACTATTTCATCTATAGTTTGATTGTTAGAAATCAAACGTCATCATCAGATATGGTAATTCTTAGTGCACTGTTTTTGTCGTGGATTTTATTTTATCTTTCGCCATGTATTGGATAGGTTGTAGCTTTTTATATCTAAACTTTTAATGTGAATATCGTAGTTGATGATGATCTGTATCTTTTCTTAATTCTGCAATTTGTCTCAAGAAAAAAAAAACAAGACAAATTGCCTGATTTGCAATGTGTGTATAACTTATTTCATCTATAGTTTGATTGTTAGAAATCAAACGTCATCTTCAGATATGGTAATTGTTAGTGCACTGTTTTTGTCGTGGATTTTATTTTATCTGTCGCCATGTATTAGATAGGTTGTAGCTTTTTATATCTAAACTTTTAATATGAATATCGTAGTTGATGATGATATGTATCTTTTCTTAATTCTGCAATTTGTCTTCAAGAAAAAAAAAACAAGACAAATTGCCTGATTTGCAATGTGTGTATAACTTATTTCATCTATAGTTTGATTGTTAGAAATCAAACGTCATCATCAGATATGGTAATTCTTAGTGCACTGTTTTTGTCGTGGATTTTATTTTATCTGTTGCCATGTATTAGATAGGTTGTAGCTTTTTATATCTAAACTTTTAATGTGAATATCGTAGTTGATGATGATCTGTATCTTTTCTTAATTCTGCAATTCGTCTTCAGGAAAAAAAAAGCAAGACAAATTGCCTGATTTGCAATGTGTATATAACTTAGTTCATCTATAGTTTGATTGTTAGAAATCAAACGTCATCATCAGATATGGTAATTCTTAGTGCACTGTTTTTGTCGTGGATTTTATTTTATCTGTCGCCATGTATTAGATAGGTTGTAGCTTTTTATATCTAAACTTTTAATGTGAATATCGTAGTTGATGATGATCTGTATCTTTTCTTAATTCTGCAATTTGTCTTCAAGAAAAAAAAAAACAAGACAAATTGCCTGATTTGCAATGTGTGTATAACTTATTTCATCTATAGTTTGATTGTCAGAAATCAAACGTCATCATCAGATATGGTAATTCTTAGTGCACTGTTTTTGTCGTGGATTTTATTTTATCTGTCGCCATGTATTAGATAGGTTGTAGCTTTTTATATCTAAACTTTTAATGTGAATATTGTAGTTGATGATGATCTGTATCTTTTCTTAATTTTGCAATTTGTCTTCAAGAAAAAAAAAACAAGACAAATTGCCTGATTTGCAATGCGTGTATAACTTATTTCATCTATAGTTTGATTGTTAGAAATCAAACGTCATCATCAGATATGGTAATTCTTAGTGCACTGTTTTTGTCGTGGATTTTATTTTATCTGTCGCCATGTATTAGATAGGTTGTAGCTTTTTATATCTAAACTTTTAATGTGAATATCGTAGTTGATGATGATCTGTATCTTTTCTTAATTCTGCAATTTGTCTTCAAGAAAAAAAAACAAGACAAATTGCCTGATTTGCAATGTGTGTATAACTTATTTCATCTATAGTTTGATTGTTAGAAATCAAACGTCATCATCAGATATGGTAATTCTTAATGCACTGTTTTTGTCGTGGATTTTATTTTATCTGTTGCCATGTATTAGCTAGGTTGTAGCTTTTTATATCTAAACTTTTAATGTGAATATCGTAGTTGATGATGATCTGTATCTTTTCCTAATTCTGCAATTTGTCTTCAAGAAAAAAAAAAAAACAAGACAAATTGCCTGATTTGCAATGTGTGTATAACTTATTTCATCTATAGTTTGATTGTTAGAAATCAAACGTCATCATCAGATATGGTAATTCTTAGTGCACTGTTTTTGTCGTGGATTTTATTTTATCTGTTGCCATGTATTAGCTAGGTTGTAGCTTTTTATATCTAAACTTTTAATGTGAATATCGTAGTTGATGATGATCTGTATCTTTTCTTAATTCTGCAATTTGTCTTCAAGAAAAAAAAAACAAGACAAATTGCCTGATTTGCAATGTGTGTATAACTTATTTCATTTATAGTTTGATTGTCAGAAATCAAACGTCATCATCAGATATGGTAATTCTTAGTGCACTGTTTTTGTCGTGGATTTTATTTTATCTGTCGCCATGTATTAGATAGGTTGTAGCTTTTTATATCTAAACTTTTAATGTGAATATCGTAGTTAATGATGATCTGTATCTTTTCTTAATTCTGCAATTTGTCATCAAGAAAAAAAAAACAAGACAAGTTGCCTGATTTGCAATGTGTGTATAACTTATTTCATCTATAGTTTGATTGTTAGAAATCAAACGTCATCATCAGATATGGTAATTCTTAGTGCACTGTTTTTGTCGTGGATTTTATTTTATCTTTCGCCATGTATTAGATAGGTTGTAGCTTTTTATATCTAAACTTTTAATGTGAATATGGTAGTTGATGATGATCTGTATCTTTTCTTAATTTTGCAATTTGTCTTCAAGAAAAAAAAAAAAAAACAAGACAAATTGCCTGATTTGCAATGTGTGTATAACTTATTTCATCTATAGTTTGATTGTTAGAAATCAAACGTCATCATCAGATATGGTAATTCTTAGTGCACTGTTTTTGTCGTGGATTTTATTTTATCTGTCGCCATGTATTAGATAGGTTGTAGCTTTTTATATCTAAACTTTTAATGTGAATATCGTAGTTAATGATGATCTGTATCTTTTCTTAATTCTGCAATTTGTCATCAAGAAAAAAAAAAACAAGACAAGTTGCCTGATTTGCAATGTGTGTATAACTTATTTCATCTATAGTTTGATTGTTAGAAATCAAACGTCATCATCAGATATGGTAATTCTTAGTGCACTGTTTTTGTCGTGGATTTTATTTTATCTTTCGCCATATATTAGATAGGTTGTAGCTTTTTATATCTAAACGTTTAATGTGAACATCGTAGTTGATGATGATCTGTATCTTTTCTTAATTCTGCAATTTGTCTTCAAGAAACAAAAAAACAAGACAAATTGCCTGATTTGCAATGTGTGTATAACTTATTTCATCTATAGTTTGATTGTTAGAAATCAAACGTCATCATCAGATATGGTAATTCTTAGTGCACTGTTTTTGTCGTGGATTTTATTTTATCTGTCGCCATGTATTAGATAGGTTGTAGCTTTTTATATCTAAACTTTTAATGTGAATAACGTAGTTGATGATGATCTGTATGTTTTCTTAATTCTGCAATTTGTCTTCAAAAAAAAAAAAAAAAAAAAAAACAAGACAAATTGCCTGATTTGCAATGTGTGTATAACTTATTTCATCTATAGTTTGATTGTTAGAAATCAAACGTCATCATCAGATATGGTAATTTTTAGTGCACTATTTTTGTCGTGGATTTTATTTTATCTGTCGCCATGTATTAGATAGGTTGTAGCTTTTTATATCTAAACTTTTAATGTGAATATCGTAGTTGATGATGATCTGTATCTTTTCTTAATTCTGCAATTTGTCTTCAAGAAAAAGAAAAAAAGAAACAAGACAAATTGCCTGATTTGCAATGTGTGTATAACTTATTTCATGTATAGTTTGATTGTTAGAAATCAAACGTCATCATCAGATATGGTAATTCTTAGTGCACTGTTTTTGTCGTGGATTTTATTTTATCTGTCGCCATGTATTAGATAGGTTGTAGCTTTTTATATCTAAACTTTTAATGTGAATATCGTAGTTGATGATGATCTGTATCTTTTCTTAATTCTGCAATTTGTCTTCAAGAAAAAGAAAAAAAAAAAAACAAGACAAATTGCCTGATTTGCAATGTGTGTATAACTTATTTCATCTATAGTTTGATTGTTAGAAATCAAACGTCATCATCAGATATGGTAATTCTTAGTGCACTGTTTTTGTCGTGGATTTTATTTTATCTGTTGCCATGTATTAGCTAGGTTGTAGCTTTTTATATCTAAACTTTTAATGTGAATATCGTAGTTGATGATGATCTGTATCTTTTCCTAATTCTGCAATTTGTCTTCAAGAAAAAAAAAAACAAGACAAATTGCCTGATTTGCAATGTGTGTATAACTTATTTCATCTATAGTTTGATTGTTAGAAATCAAACGTCATCATCAGATATGGTAATTCTTAGTGCACTGTTTTTGTCGTGGATTTTATTTTATCTGTTGCCATGTATTAGCTAGGTTGTAGCTTTTTATATCTAAACTTTTAATGTGAATATCGTAGTTGATGATGATCTGTATCTTTTCCTAATTCTGCAATTTGTCTTCAAGAAAAAAAAAACAAGACAAATTGCCTGATTTGCAATGTGTGTATAACTTATTTCATCTATAGTTTGATTGTTAGAAATCAAACGTCATCATCAGATATGGTAATTCTTAGTGCACTGTTTTTGTCGTGGATTTTATTTTATCTGTCGCCATGTATTAGATAGGTTTGTTGCTATTTATATTTAAACTTTTAATGTGAATATCGTAGTTGATGATGATCTGTATCTTTTCTTAATTCTGCAATTTGTCTTCAAGAGAAAAAAAAAACAAGACAAGTTGCCTGATTTGCAATGTGTGTATAACTTATTTCATCTATACTTTGATTGTTAGAAATCAAACGTCATCATATGGTAATTCTTAGTGCACTGTTTTTGTCGTGGATTTTATTTTATCTGTCGCCATGTATTAGATAGGTTGTAGCTTTTTATATCTAAACTTTTAATGTGAATATCGTAGTTGATGATGATCTGTATCTTTTCTTAATTCTGCAATTTGTCTTCAAGAAAAAAAAAAACAAGACAAATTGCCTGATTTGCAATGTGTGTATAACTTATATCATCTATAGTTTGATTGTTAGAAATCAAACGTCATCATCAGATATGGTAATTCTTAGTGCACTGTTTTTGTCGTGGATTTTATTTTATCTGTTGCCATGTATTAGATAGGTTGTAGCTTTTTATATCTAAACTTTTAATGTGAATATCGTAGTTGATGATGATCTGTATCTTTTCTTAATTCTGCAATTCGTCTTCAGGAAAAAAAAGCAAGACAAATTGCCTGATTTGCAATGTGTATATAACTTAGTTCATCTATAGTTTGATTGTTAGAAATCAAACGTCATCATCAGATATGGTAATTCTTAGTGCACTGTTTTTGTCGTGGATTTTATTTTTTCTGTCGCCATGTATTAGATAGGTTGTAGCTTTTTATATCTAAACTTTTAATGTGAATATCGTAGTTGATGATGATCTGTATCTTTTCTTAATTCTGCAATTTGTCATCAAGAAAAAAAAAAACAAGACAAGTTGCCTGATTTGCAATGTGTGTATAACTTATTTCATCTATAGTTTGATTGTTAGAAATCAAACGTCATCATCAGATATGGTAATTCTTAGTGCACTGTTTTTGTCGTGGATTTTATTTTATCTTTCGCCATATATTAGATAGGTTGTAGCTTTTTATATCTAAACGTTTAATGTGAACATCGTAGTTGATGATGATCTGTATCTTTTCTTAATTCTGCAATTTGTCTTCAAGAAACAAAAAAACAAGACAAATTGCCTGATTTGCAATGTGTGTATAACTTATTTCATCTATAGTTTGATTGTTAGAAATCAAACGTCATCATCAGATATGGTAATTCTTAGTGCACTGTTTTTGTCGTGGATTTTATTTTATCTGTCGCCATGTATTAGATAGGTTGTAGCTTTTTATATCTAAACTTTTAATGTGAATAACGTAGTTGATGATGATCTGTATGTTTTCTTAATTCTGCAATTTGTCTTCAAAAAAAAAAAAAAAAAAAAAAACAAGACAAATTGCCTGATTTGCAATGTGTGTATAACTTATTTCATCTATAGTTTGATTGTTAGAAATCAAACGTCATCATCAGATATGGTAATTCTTAGTGCACTATTTTTGTCGTGGATTTTATTTTATCTGTCGCCATGTATTAGATAGGTTGTAGCTTTTTATATCTAAACTTTTAATGTGAATATCGTAGTTGATGATGATCTGTATCTTTTCTTAATTCTGCAATTTGTCTTCAAGAAAAAGAAAAAAAGAAACAAGACAAATTGCCTGATTTGCAATGTGTGTATAACTTATTTCATGTATAGTTTGATTGTTAGAAATCAAACGTCATCATCAGATATGGTAATTCTTAGTGCACTGTTTTTGTCGTGGATTTTATTTTATCTGTCGCCATGTATTAGATAGGTTGTAGCTTTTTATATCTAAACTTTTAATGTGAATATCGTAGTTGATGATGATCTGTATCTTTTCTTAATTCTGCAATTTGTCTTCAAGAAAAAGAAAAAAAAAAAAACAAGACAAATTGCCTTATTTGCAATGTGTGTATAACTTATTTCATCTATAGTTTGATTGTTAGAAATCAAACGTCATCATCAGATATGGTAATTCTTAGTGCACTGTTTTTGTCGTGGATTTTATTTTATCTGTTGCCATGTATTAGCTAGGTTGTAGCTTTTTATATCTAAACTTTTAATGTGAATATCGTAGTTGATGATGATCTGTATCTTTTCCTAATTCTGCAATTTGTCTTCAAGAAAAAAAAAAACAAGACAAATTGCCTGATTTGCAATGTGTGTATAACTTATTTCATCTATAGTTTGATTGTTAGAAATCAAACGTCATCATCAGATATGGTAATTCTTAGTGCACTGTTTTTGTCGTGGATTTTATTTTATCTGTTGCCATGTATTAGCTAGGTTGTAGCTTTTTATATCTAAACTTTTAATGTGAATATCGTAGTTGATGATGATCTGTATCTTTTCCTAATTCTGCAATTTGTCTTCAAGAAAAAAAAAACAAGACAAATTGCCTGATTTGCAATGTGTGTATAACTTATTTCATCTATAGTTTGATTGTTAGAAATCAAACGTCATCATCAGATATGGTAATTCTTAGTGCACTGTTTTTGTCGTGGATTTTATTTTATCTGTCGCCATGTATTAGATAGGTTTGTTGCTATTTATATTTAAACTTTTAATGTGAATATCGTAGTTGATGATGATCTGTATCTTTTCTTAATTCTGCAATTTGTCTTCAAGAGAAAAAAAAAACAAGACAAGTTGCCTGATTTGCAATGTGTGTATAACTTATTTCATCTATACTTTGATTGTTAGAAATCAAACGTCATCATATGGTAATTCTTAGTGCACTGTTTTTGTCGTGGATTTTATTTTATCTGTCGCCATGTATTAGATAGGTTGTAGCTTTTTATATCTAAACTTTTAATGTGAATATCGTAGTTGATGATGATCTGTATCTTTTCTTAATTCTGCAATTTGTCTTCAAGAAAAAAAAAAAACAAGACAAATTGCCTGATTTGCAATGTGTGTATAACTTATATCATCTATAGTTTGATTGTTAGAAATCAAACGTCATCATCAGATATGGTAATTCTTAGTGCACTGTTTTTGTCGTGGATTTTATTTTATCTGTTGCCATGTATTAGATAGGTTGTAGCTTTTTATATCTAAACTTTTAATGTGAATATCGTAGTTGATGATGATCTGTATCTTTTCTTAATTCTGCAATTCGTCTTCAGGAAAAAAAAGCAAGACAAATTGCCTGATTTGCAATGTGTATATAACTTAGTTCATCTATAGTTTGATTGTTAGAAATCAAACGTCATCATCAGATATGGTAATTCTTAGTGCACTGTTTTTGTCGTGGATTTTATTTTTTCTGTCGCCATGTATTAGATAGGTTGTAGCTTTTTATATCTAAACTTTTAATGTGAATATCGTAGTTGATGATGATCTGTATCTTTTCTTAATTCTGCAATTTGTCTTCAAGAAAAAAAAACAAGACAAATTGCCTGATTTGCAATGTGTGTATAACTTATTTCATCTATAGTTTGATTGTTAGAAATCAAACGTCATCATCAGATATGGTAATTCTTAGTGCACTGTTTTTGTCGTGGATTTTATTTTATCTGTCGCCATGTATTAGATAGGTTGTAGCTTTTTATATCTAAACTTTTAATGTGAATATCGTAGTTGATGATGATCTGTATCTTTTCTTAATTCTGCAATTTGTCTTCAAGAAAAAAAAAACTAGACAAGTTGCCTGATTTGCAATGTGTGTATAACTTATTTCATCTATAGCTTGATTGTTAGAAATCAAACGTCATCATCAGATATGGTAATTCTTAGTGCACTGTTTTTGTCGTGGATTTTATTTTATCTGTTGCCATGTATTAGCTAGGTTGTAGCTTTTTATATCTAAACTTTTAATGTGAATATCGTAGTTGATGATGATCTGTATCTTTTCCTAATTCTGCAATTTGTCTTCAAGAAAAAAAAAAAAAACAAGACAAATTGCCTGATTTGCAATGTGTGTATAACTTATTTCATCTATAGTTTGATTGTTAGAAATCAAACGTCATCATCAGATATGGTAATTCTTAGTGCACTGTTTTTGTCGTGGATTTTATTTTATCTGTCGCCATGTATTAGATAGGTTGTAGCTTTTTATATCTAAACTTTTAATGTGAATATCGTAGTTGATGATGATCTGTATCTTTTCTTAATTCTGCAATTTGTCATCAAGAAAAAAAAACAAGACAAGTTGCCTGATTTGCAATGTGTGTATAACTTATTTCATCTATAGTTTGATTGTTAGAAATCAAACGTCATCATCGGATATGGTAATTCTTAGTGCACTATTTTTGTCGTGGATTTTATTTTATCTGTCGCCATGTATTAGATAGGTTGTAGCTTTTTATATCTAAACTTTTAATGTGAATATCGTAGTTGATGATGATCTGTATCTTTTCTTAATTCTGCAATTTGTCTTCAAGAAAAAGAAAAAAAGAAACAAGACAAATTGCCTGATTTGCAATGTGTGTATAACTTATTTCATGTATAGTTTGATTGTTAGAAATCAAACGTCATCATCAGATATGGTAATTCTTAGTGCACTGTTTTTGTCGTGGATTTTATTTTATCTGTCGCCATGTATTAGATAGGTTGTAGCTTTTTATATCTAAACTTTTAATGTGAATATCGTAGTTGATGATGATCTGTATCTTTTCTTAATTCTGCAATTTGTCTTCAAGAAAAAGAAAAAAAAAAAAACAAGACAAATTGCCTGATTTGCAATGTGTGTATAACTTATTTCATCTATAGTTTGATTGTTAGAAATCAAACGTCATCATCAGATATGGTAATTCTTAGTGCACTGTTTTTGTCGTGGATTTTATTTTATCTGTTGCCATGTATTAGCTAGGTTGTAGCTTTTTATATCTAAACTTTTAATGTGAATATCGTAGTTGATGATGATCTGTATCTTTTCCTAATTCTGCAATTTGTCTTCAAGAAAAAAAAAAACAAGACAAATTGCCTGATTTGCAATGTGTGTATAACTTATTTCATCTATAGTTTGATTGTTAGAAATCAAACGTCATCATCAGATATGGTAATTCTTAGTGCACTGTTTTTGTCGTGGATTTTATTTTATCTGTTGCCATGTATTAGCTAGGTTGTAGCTTTTTATATCTAAACTTTTAATGTGAATATCGTAGTTGATGATGATCTGTATCTTTTCCTAATTCTGCAATTTGTCTTCAAGAAAAAAAAAACAAGACAAATTGCCTGATTTGCAATGTGTGTATAACTTATTTCATCTATAGTTTGATTGTTAGAAATCAAACGTCATCATCAGATATGGTAATTCTTAGTGCACTGTTTTTGTCGTGGATTTTATTTTATCTGTCGCCATGTATTAGATAGGTTTGTTGCTATTTATATTTAAACTTTTAATGTGAATATCGTAGTTGA
Source organism: Aphodius granarius (assembly GCA_963971325.1). Lineage (NCBI taxonomy): Eukaryota > Metazoa > Arthropoda > Insecta > Coleoptera > Scarabaeidae > Aphodius > Aphodius granarius. The sequence continues at coordinate 15,991,318 of OZ020222.1, read as the reverse complement.
TGATGATCTGTATCTTTTCTTAATTCTGCAATTTGTCTTCAAGAGAAAAAAAAAACAAGACAAGTTGCCTGATTTGCAATGTGTGTATAACTTATTTCATCTATACTTTGATTGTTAGAAATCAAACGTCATCATATGGTAATTCTTAGTGCACTGTTTTTGTCGTGGATTTTATTTTATCTGTCGCCATGTATTAGATAGGTTGTAGCTTTTTATATCTAAACTTTTAATGTGAATATCGTAGTTGATGATGATCTGTATCTTTTCTTAATTCTGCAATTTGTCTTCAAGAAAAAAAAAAAACAAGACAAATTGCCTGATTTGCAATGTGTGTATAACTTATATCATCTATAGTTTGATTGTTAGAAATCAAACGTCATCATCAGATATGGTAATTCTTAGTGCACTGTTTTTGTCGTGGATTTTATTTTATCTGTTGCCATGTATTAGATAGGTTGTAGCTTTTTATATCTAAACTTTTAATGTGAATATCGTAGTTGATGATGATCTGTATCTTTTCTTAATTCTGCAATTCGTCTTCAGGAAAAAAAAGCAAGACAAATTGCCTGATTTGCAATGTGTATATAACTTAGTTCATCTATAGTTTGATTGTTAGAAATCAAACGTCATCATCAGATATGGTAATTCTTAGTGCACTGTTTTTGTCGTGGATTTTATTTTTTCTGTCGCCATGTATTAGATAGGTTGTAGCTTTTTATATCTAAACTTTTAATGTGAATATCGTAGTTGATGATGATCTGTATCTTTTCTTAATTCTGCAATTTGTCTTCAAGAAAAAAAAACAAGACAAATTGCCTGATTTGCAATGTGTGTATAACTTATTTCATCTATAGTTTGATTGTTAGAAATCAAACGTCATCATCAGATATGGTAATTCTTAGTGCACTGTTTTTGTCGTGGATTTTATTTTATCTGTCGCCATGTATTAGATAGGTTGTAGCTTTTTATATCTAAACTTTTAATGTGAATATCGTAGTTGATGATGATCTGTATCTTTTCTTAATTCTGCAATTTGTCTTCAAGAAAAAAAAAACTAGACAAGTTGCCTGATTTGCAATGTGTGTATAACTTATTTCATCTATAGCTTGATTGTTAGAAATCAAACGTCATCATCAGATATGGTAATTCTTAGTGCACTGTTTTTGTCGTGGATTTTATTTTATCTGTTGCCATGTATTAGCTAGGTTGTAGCTTTTTATATCTAAACTTTTAATGTGAATATCGTAGTTGATGATGATCTGTATCTTTTCCTAATTCTGCAATTTGTCTTCAAGAAAAAAAAAAAAAAACAAGACAAATTGCCTGATTTGCAATGTGTGTATAACTTATTTCATCTATAGTTTGATTGTTAGAAATCAAACGTCATCATCAGATATGGTAATTCTTAGTGCACTGTTTTTGTCGTGGATTTTATTTTATCTGTCGCCATGTATTAGATAGGTTGTAGCTTTTTATATCTAAACTTTTAATGTGAATATCGTAGTTGATGATGATCTGTATCTTTTCTTAATTCTGCAATTTGTCATCAAGAAAAAAAAACAAGACAAGTTGCCTGATTTGCAATGTGTGTATAACTTATTTCATCTATAGTTTGATTGTTAGAAATCAAACGTCATCATCGGATATGGTAATTCTTAGTGCACTATTTTTGTCGTGGATTTTATTTTATCTGTCGCCATGTATTAGATAGGTTGTAGCTTTTTATATCTAAACTTTTAATGTGAATATCGTAGTTGATGATGATCTGTATCTTTTCTTAATTCTGCAATTTGTCTTCAAGAAAAAAAAACAAGACAAATTGCCTGATTTGCAATGTGTGTATAACTTATTTCATCTATAGTTTGATTGTTAGAAATCAAACGTCATCATCAGATATGGTAATTCTTAGTGCACTGTTCTTGTCGTGGATTTTATTTTATCTGTCGCCATGTATTAGATAGGTTGTAGCTTTTTATATCTAAACTTTTAATGTGAATATCGTAGTTGATGATGATCTGTATCTTTTCTTAATTCTGCAATTTGTCTTCAAGAAAAAAAAAACAAGACAAATTGCCTGATTTGCAATGTGTGTATAACTTATTTCATCTATAGTTTGATTGTTAGCAATCAAATGTCATCATCAGATATGGTAATTCTTAGTGCACTGTTTTTGTCGTGGATTTTATTTTATCTGTCGCCATGTATTAGATAGGTTGTAGCTTTTTATATCTAAACTTTTAATGTGAATATCGTAGTTGATGATGATCTGTATCTTTTCTTAATTCTGCAATTTGTCTTCAAAAAAAAAAAAAACAAGACAAATTGCCTGATTTGCAATGTGTGTATAACTTATTTCATCTATAGTTTGATTGTTAGAAATCAAACGTCATCATCAGATATGGTAATTCTTAGTGCACTGTTTTTGTCGTGGATTTTATTTTATCTGTTGCCATGTATTAGCTAGGTTGTAGCTTTTTATATCTAAACTTTTAATGTGAATATCGTAGTTGATGATGATCTGTATCTTTTCCTAATTCTGCAATTTGTCTTCAAGAAAAAAAAAAACAAGACAAATTGCCTGATTTGCAATGTGTGTATAACTTATTTCATCTATAGTTTGATTGTTAGAAATCAAACGTCATCATCAGATATGGTAATTCTTAGTGCACTGTTTTTGTCGTGGATTTTATTTTATCTGTTGCCATGTATTAGCTAGGTTGTAGCTTTTTATATCTAAACTTTTAATGTGAATATCGTAGTTGATGATGATCTGTATCTTTTCCTAATTCTGCAATTTGTCTTCAAGAAAAAAAAAACAAGACAAATTGCCTGATTTGCAATGTGTGTATAACTTATTTCATCTATAGTTTGATTGTTAGAAATCAAACGTCATCATCAGATATGGTAATTCTTAGTGCACTGTTTTTGTCGTGGATTTTATTTTATCTGTCGCCATGTATTAGATAGGTTTGTTGCTATTTATATTTAAACTTTTAATGTGAATATCGTAGTTGATGATGATCTGTATCTTTTCTTAATTCTGCAATTTGTCTTCAAGAGAAAAAAAAAACAAGACAAGTTGCCTGATTTGCAATGTGTGTATAACTTATTTCATCTATACTTTGATTGTTAGAAATCAAACGTCATCATATGGTAATTCTTAGTGCACTGTTTTTGTCGTGGATTTTATTTTATCTGTCGCCATGTATTAGATAGGTTGTAGCTTTTTATATCTAAACTTTTAATGTGAATATCGTAGTTGATGATGATCTGTATCTTTTCTTAATTCTGCAATTTGTCTTCAAGAAAAAAAAAAAACAAGACAAATTGCCTGATTTGCAATGTGTGTATAACTTATATCATCTATAGTTTGATTGTTAGAAATCAAACGTCATCATCAGATATGGTAATTCTTAGTGCACTGTTTTTGTCGTGGATTTTATTTTATCTGTTGCCATGTATTAGATAGGTTGTAGCTTTTTATATCTAAACTTTTAATGTGAATATCGTAGTTGATGATGATCTGTATCTTTTCTTAATTCTGCAATTCGTCTTCAGGAAAAAAAAGCAAGACAAATTGCCTGATTTGCAATGTGTATATAACTTAGTTCATCTATAGTTTGATTGTTAGAAATCAAACGTCATCATCAGATATGGTAATTCTTAGTGCACTGTTTTTGTCGTGGATTTTATTTTTTCTGTCGCCATGTATTAGATAGGTTGTAGCTTTTTATATCTAAACTTTTAATGTGAATATCGTAGTTGATGATGATCTGTATCTTTTCTTAATTCTGCAATTTGTCTTCAAGAAAAAAAAACAAGACAAATTGCCTGATTTGCAATGTGTGTATAACTTATTTCATCTATAGTTTGATTGTTAGAAATCAAACGTCATCATCAGATATGGTAATTCTTAGTGCACTGTTTTTGTCGTGGATTTTATTTTATCTGTCGCCATGTATTAGATAGGTTGTAGCTTTTTATATCTAAACTTTTAATGTGAATATCGTAGTTGATGATGATCTGTATCTTTTCTTAATTCTGCAATTTGTCTTCAAGAAAAAAAAAACTAGACAAGTTGCCTGATTTGCAATGTGTGTATAACTTATTTCATCTATAGCTTGATTGTTAGAAATCAAACGTCATCATCAGATATGGTAATTCTTAGTGCACTGTTTTTGTCGTGGATTTTATTTTATCTGTTGCCATGTATTAGCTAGGTTGTAGCTTTTTATATCTAAACTTTTAATGTGAATATCGTAGTTGATGATGATCTGTATCTTTTCCTAATTCTGCAATTTGTCTTCAAGAAAAAAAAAAAAAAACAAGACAAATTGCCTGATTTGCAATGTGTGTATAACTTATTTCATCTATAGTTTGATTGTTAGAAATCAAACGTCATCATCAGATATGGTAATTCTTAGTGCACTGTTTTTGTCGTGGATTTTATTTTATCTGTCGCCATGTATTAGATAGGTTGTAGCTTTTTATATCTAAACTTTTAATGTGAATATCGTAGTTGATGATGATCTGTATCTTTTCTTAATTCTGCAATTTGTCATCAAGAAAAAAAAACAAGACAAGTTGCCTGATTTGCAATGTGTGTATAACTTATTTCATCTATAGTTTGATTGTTAGAAATCAAACGTCATCATCGGATATGGTAATTCTTAGTGCACTATTTTTGTCGTGGATTTTATTTTATCTGTCGCCATGTATTAGATAGGTTGTAGCTTTTTATATCTAAACTTTTAATGTGAATATCGTAGTTGATGATGATCTGTATCTTTTCTTAATTCTGCAATTTGTCTTCAAGAAAAAGAAAAAAAGAAACAAGACAAATTGCCTGATTTGCAATGTGTGTATAACTTATTTCATGTATAGTTTGATTGTTAGAAATCAAACGTCATCATCAGATATGGTAATTCTTAGTGCACTGTTTTTGTCGTGGATTTTATTTTATCTGTCGCCATGTATTAGATAGGTTGTAGCTTTTTATATCTAAACTTTTAATGTGAATATCGTAGTTGATGATGATCTGTATCTTTTCTTAATTCTGCAATTTGTCTTCAAGAAAAAGAAAAAAAAAAAAACAAGACAAATTGCCTGATTTGCAATGTGTGTATAACTTATTTCATCTATAGTTTGATTGTTAGAAATCAAACGTCATCATCAGATATGGTAATTCTTAGTGCACTGTTTTTGTCGTGGATTTTATTTTATCTGTTGCCATGTATTAGCTAGGTTGTAGCTTTTTATATCTAAACTTTTAATGTGAATATCGTAGTTGATGATGATCTGTATCTTTTCCTAATTCTGCAATTTGTCTTCAAGAAAAAAAAAAACAAGACAAATTGCCTGATTTGCAATGTGTGTATAACTTATTTCATCTATAGTTTGATTGTTAGAAATCAAACGTCATCATCAGATATGGTAATTCTTAGTGCACTGTTTTTGTCGTGGATTTTATTTTATCTGTTGCCATGTATTAGCTAGGTTGTAGCTTTTTATATCTAAACTTTTAATGTGAATATCGTAGTTGATGATGATCTGTATCTTTTCCTAATTCTGCAATTTGTCTTCAAGAAAAAAAAAACAAGACAAATTGCCTGATTTGCAATGTGTGTATAACTTATTTCATCTATAGTTTGATTGTTAGAAATCAAACGTCATCATCAGATATGGTAATTCTTAGTGCACTGTTTTTGTCGTGGATTTTATTTTATCTGTCGCCATGTATTAGATAGGTTTGTTGCTATTTATATTTAAACTTTTAATGTGAATATCGTAGTTGATGATGATCTGTATCTTTTCTTAATTCTGCAATTTGTCTTCAAGAGAAAAAAAAAACAAGACAAGTTGCCTGATTTGCAATGTGTGTATAACTTATTTCATCTATACTTTGATTGTTAGAAATCAAACGTCATCATATGGTAATTCTTAGTGCACTGTTTTTGTCGTGGATTTTATTTTATCTGTCGCCATGTATTAGATAGGTTGTAGCTTTTTATATCTAAACTTTTAATGTGAATATCGTAGTTGATGATGATCTGTATCTTTTCTTAATTCTGCAATTTGTCTTCAAGAAAAAAAAAAAACAAGACAAATTGCCTGATTTGCAATGTGTGTATAACTTATATCATCTATAGTTTGATTGTTAGAAATCAAACGTCATCATCAGATATGGTAATTCTTAGTGCACTGTTTTTGTCGTGGATTTTATTTTATCTGTTGCCATGTATTAGATAGGTTGTAGCTTTTTATATCTAAACTTTTAATGTGAATATCGTAGTTGATGATGATCTGTATCTTTTCTTAATTCTGCAATTCGTCTTCAGGAAAAAAAAGCAAGACAAATTGCCTGATTTGCAATGTGTATATAACTTAGTTCATCTATAGTTTGATTGTTAGAAATCAAACGTCATCATCAGATATGGTAATTCTTAGTGCACTGTTTTTGTCGTGGATTTTATTTTTTCTGTCGCCATGTATTAGATAGGTTGTAGCTTTTTATATCTAAACTTTTAATGTGAATATCGTAGTTGATGATGATCTGTATCTTTTCTTAATTCTGCAATTTGTCTTCAAGAAAAAAAAACAAGACAAATTGCCTGATTTGCAATGTGTGTATAACTTATTTCATCTATAGTTTGATTGTTAGAAATCAAACGTCATCATCAGATATGGTAATTCTTAGTGCACTGTTTTTGTCGTGGATTTTATTTTATCTGTCGCCATGTATTAGATAGGTTGTAGCTTTTTATATCTAAACTTTTAATGTGAATATCGTAGTTGATGATGATCTGTATCTTTTCTTAATTCTGCAATTTGTCTTCAAGAAAAAAAAAACTAGACAAGTTGCCTGATTTGCAATGTGTGTATAACTTATTTCATCTATAGCTTGATTGTTAGAAATCAAACGTCATCATCAGATATGGTAATTCTTAGTGCACTGTTTTTGTCGTGGATTTTATTTTATCTGTTGCCATGTATTAGCTAGGTTGTAGCTTTTTATATCTAAACTTTTAATGTGAATATCGTAGTTGATGATGATCTGTATCTTTTCCTAATTCTGCAATTTGTCTTCAAGAAAAAAAAAAAAAAACAAGACAAATTGCCTGATTTGCAATGTGTGTATAACTTATTTCATCTATAGTTTGATTGTTAGAAATCAAACGTCATCATCAGATATGGTAATTCTTAGTGCACTGTTTTTGTCGTGGATTTTATTTTATCTGTCGCCATGTATTAGATAGGTTGTAGCTTTTTATATCTAAACTTTTAATGTGAATATCGTAGTTGATGATGATCTGTATCTTTTCTTAATTCTGCAATTTGTCATCAAGAAAAAAAAACAAGACAAGTTGCCTGATTTGCAATGTGTGTATAACTTATTTCATCTATAGTTTGATTGTTAGAAATCAAACGTCATCATCGGATATGGTAATTCTTAGTGCACTATTTTTGTCGTGGATTTTATTTTATCTGTCGCCATGTATTAGATAGGTTGTAGCTTTTTATATCTAAACTTTTAATGTGAATATCGTAGTTGATGATGATCTGTATCTTTTCTTAATTCTGCAATTTGTCTTCAAGAAAAAAAAACAAGACAAATTGCCTGATTTGCAATGTGTGTATAACTTATTTCATCTATAGTTTGATTGTTAGAAATCAAACGTCATCATCAGATATGGTAATTCTTAGTGCACTGTTCTTGTCGTGGATTTTATTTTATCTGTCGCCATGTATTAGATAGGTTGTAGCTTTTTATATCTAAACTTTTAATGTGAATATCGTAGTTGATGATGATCTGTATCTTTTCTTAATTCTGCAATTTGTCTTCAAGAAAAAAAAAAACAAGACAAATTGCCTGATTTGCAATGTGTGTATAACTTATTTCATCTATAGTTTGATTGTTAGCAATCAAATGTCATCATCAGATATGGTAATTCTTAGTGCACTGTTTTTGTCGTGGATTTTATTTTATCTGTCGCCATGTATTAGATAGGTTGTAGCTTTTTATATCTAAACTTTTAATGTGAATATCGTAGTTGATGATGATCTGTATCTTTTCTTAATTCTGCAATTTGTCTTCAAAAAAAAAAAAACAAGACAAATTGCCTGATTTGCAATGTGTGTATAACTTATTTCATCTATAGTTTGATTGTTAGAAATCAAACGTCATCATCAGATATGGTAATTCTTAGTGCACTATTTTTGTCGTGGATTTTATTTTATCTGTCGCCATGTATTAGATAGGTTGTAGCTTTTTATATCTAAACTTTTAATGTGAATATCGTAGTTGATGATGATCTGTATCTTTTCTTAATTCTGCAATTTGTCTTCAAGAAAAAGAAAAAAAAAACAAGACAAATTGCCTGATTTGCAATGTGTGTATAACTTATTTCATCTATAGTTTGATTGTTAGAAATCAAACGTCATCATCAGATATGGTAATTCTTAGTGCACTGTTTTTGTCGTGGATTTTATTTTATCTGTCGCCATGTATTAGATAGGTTGTAGCTTTTTATATCTAAACTTTTAATGTGAATATCGTAGTTGATGATGATCTGTATCTTTTCTTAATTCTGCAATTTGTCTTCAAGAAAAAAAAAACTAGACAAGTTGCCTGATTTGCAATGTGTGTATAACTTATTTCATCTATAGTTTGATTGTTAGAAATCAAACGTCATCATCAGATATGGTAATTCTTAGTGCACTGTTTTTGTCGTGGATTTTATTTTATCTGTCGCCATGTATTAGATAGGTTGTAGCTTTTTATATCTAAACTTTTAATGTGAATATCGTAGTTGATGATGATCTGTATCTTTTCTTAATTCTGCAATTTGTCTTCAAAAAAAAAAAACAAGACAAATTGCCTGATTTGCAATGTGTGTATAAGTTATTTCATCTATAGTTTGATTGTTAGAAATCAAACGTCATCATCAGATATGGTAATTCTTAGTGCACTGTTCTTGTCGTGGATTTTATTTTATCTGTCGCCATGTATTAGATAGGTTGTAGCTTTTTCTATCTAAACTTTTAATGTGAATATCGTAGTTGATGATGATCTGTATCTTTTCTTAATTCTGCAATTTGTCATCAAGAAAAAAAAAAACAAGACAAGTTGCCTGATTTGCAATGTGTGTATAACTTATTTCATCTATAGTTTGATTGTTAGAAATCAAACGTCATCATCAGATATGGTAATTCTTAGTGCACTGTTTTTGTTGTGGATTTTATTTTATCTTTCGCCATGTATTAGATAGGTTGTAGCTTTTTATATCTAAACGTTTAATGTGAACATCGTAGTTGATGATGATCTGTATCTTTTCTTAATTCTGCAATTTGTCTTCAAGAAAAAAAAAAGCAAGACAAATTGCCTGATTTGCAATGTGTGTATAACTTATTTCATCTATAGTTTGATTGTTAGAAATCAAACGTCATCATCAGATATGGTAATTCTTAGTGCACTGTTTTTGTCGTGGATTTTATTTTATCTGTCGCCATGTATTAGATAGGTTGTAGCTTTTTATATCTAAACTTTTAATGTGAATATCGTAGTTGATGATGATCTGTATCTTTTCTTAATTCTGCAATTTGTCTTCAAAAAAAAAAAAAAAAAAAAAAAAACAAGACAAATTGCCTGATTTCCAATGTGTGTATAACTTATTTCATCTATAGTTTGATTGTTAGAAATCAAACGTCATCATCAGATATGGTAATTCTTAGTGCACTATTTTTGTCGTGGATTTTATTTTATCTGTCGCCATGTATTAGATAGGTTGTAGCTTTTTATATCTAAACTTTTAATGTGAATATCGTAGTTGATGATGATCTGTATCTTTTCTTAATTCTGCAATTTGTCTTCAAGAAAAAGAAAAAAAAAAAAACAAGACAAATTGCCTGATTTGCAATGTGTGTATAACTTATTTCATCTATAGTTTGATTGTTAGAAATCAAACGTCATCATCAGATATGGTAATTCTTAGTGCACTGTTCTTGTCGTGGATTTTATTTTATCTGTCGCCATGTATTAGATAGGTTGTAGCTTTTTATATCTAAACTTTTAATGTGAATATCGTAGTTGATGATGATCTGTATCTTTTCTTAATTCTGCAATTTGTCATCAAGAAAAAAAAAAAACAAGACAAGTTGCCTGATTTGCAATGTGTGTATAACTTATTTCATCTATAGTTTGATTGTTAGAAATCAAACGTCATCATCAGATATGGTAATTCTTAGTGCACTGTTTTTGTCGTGGATTTTATTTTATCTGTCGCCATGTATTAGATAGGTTGTAGCTTTTTATATCTAAACTTTTAATGTGAATATCGTAGTTGATGATGATCTGTATCTCTTCTTAATTCTGCAATTTGTCTTAAAAAAAAAAAAGAAACAAGACAAATTGCCTGATTTGCAACGTGTGTATAACTTATTTCATCTATAGTTTGATTGTTAGAAATCAAACGTCATCATCAGATATGGTAATTCTTAGTGCACTGTTTTTGTCGTGGATTTTATTTTATCTGTTGCCATGTATTAGCTAGGTTGTAGCTTTTTATATCTAAACTTTTAATGTGAATATCGTAGTTGATGATGATCTGTATCTTTTCCTAATTCTGCAATTTGTCTTCAAGAAAAAAAAAAAAACAAGACAAATTACCTGATTTGCAATGTGTGTATAACTTATGTCATCTATAGTTTGATTGTTAGAAATCAAACGTCATCATCAGATATGGTAATTCTTAGTGCACTGTTTTTGTCGTGGATTTTATTTTATCTGTTGCCATGTATTAGCTAGGTTGTAGCTTTTTATATCTAAACTTTTAATGTGAATATCGTAGTTGATGATGATCTGTATCTTTTCCTAATTCTGCAATTTGTCTTCAAGAAAAAAAAAACAAGACAAATTGCCTGATTTGCAATGTGTGTATAACTTATTTCATCTATAGTTTGATTGTTAGAAATCAAACGTCATCATCAGATATGGTAATTCTTAGTGCACTGTTTTTGTCGTGGATTTTATTTTATCTGTCGCCATGTATTAGATAGGTTTGTTGCTATTTATATTTAAACTTTTAATGTGAATATCGTAGTTGATGATGATCTGTATCTTTTCTTAATTCTGCAATTTGTCTTCAAGAGAAAAAAAAAACAAGACAAGTTGCCTGATTTGCAATGTGTGTATAACTTATTTCATCTATAGTTTGATTGTTAGAAATCAAACGTCATCATATGGTAATTCTTAGTGCACTGTTTTTGTCGTGGATTTTATTTTATCTGTCGCCATGTATTAGATAGGTTGTAGCTTTTTATATCTAAACTTTTAATGTGTATATCGTAGTTGATGATGATATGTATCTTTTCTTAATTCTGCAATTTGTCTTCAAGAAAAAAAAAACAAGACAAATTGCCTGATTTGCAATGTGTGTATAACTTATTTCATCTATAGTTTGATTGTTAGAAATCAAACGTCATCATCAGATATGGTAATTCTTAGTGCACTGTTTTTGTCGTGGATTTTATTTTATCTGTTGCCATGTATTAGATAGGTTGTAGCTTTTTATATCTAAACTTTTAATGTGAATATCGTAGTTGATGATGATCTGTATCTTTTCTTAATTCTGCAATTCGTCTTCAGGAAAAAAAAGCAAGACAAATTGCCTGATTTGCAATGTGTATATAATTTAGTTCATCTATAGTTTGATTGTTAGAAATCAAACGTCATCATCAGATATGGTAATTCTTAGTGCACTCTTTTTGTCGTGGATTTTATTTTATCTGTCGCCATGTATTAGATAGGTTGTAGCTTTTTATATCTAAACTTTTAATGTGAATATCGTAGTTGATGATGATCTGTATCTTTTCTTAATTCTGCAATTTGTCTTCAAGAAAAAAAAAAAACAAGACAAATTGCCTGATTTGCAATGTGTGTATAACTTATTTCATCTATAGCTTGATTGTCAGAAATCAAACGTCATCATCAGATATGGTAATTCTTAGTGCACTGTTTTTGTCGTGGATTTTATTTTATCTGTCGCCATGTATTAGATAGGTTGTAGCTTTTTATATCTAAACTTTTAATGTGAATATCGTAGTTGATGATGATCTGTATCTTTTCTTAATTCTGCAATTTGTCATCAAGAAAAAGAAAACAAGACAAGTTGCCTGATTTGCAATGTGTGTATAACTTATTTCATCTATAGTTTGATTGTTAGAAATCAAACGTCATCATCAGATATGGTAATTCTTAGTGCACTGTTTTTGTCGTGGATTTTATTTTATCTTTCGCCATGTATTAGATAGGTTGTAGCTTTTTATATCTAAACGTTTAATGTGAACATCGTAGTTGATGATGATCTGTATCTTTTCTTAATTCTGCAATTTGTCTTCAAGAAAAAAAAAACAAGACAAATTGCCTGATTTGCAATGTGTGTATAACTTATTTCATCTATAGTTTGATTGTTAGAAATCAAACGTCATCATCAGATATGGTAATTCTTAGTGCACTATTTTTGTCGTGGATTTTATTTTATCTGTCGCCATGTATTAGATAGGTTGTAGCTTTTTATATCTAAACTTTTAATGTGAATATCGTAGTTGATGATGATCTGTATCTTTTCTTAATTCTGCAATTTGTCTTCAAGAAAAAGAAAAAAAGAAACAAGACAAATTGCCTGATTTGCAATGTGTGTATAACTTATTTCATGTATAGTTTGATTGTTAGAAATCAAACGTCATCATCAGATATGGTAATTCTTAGTGCACTGTTTTTGTCGTGGATTTTATTTTATCTGTCGCCATGTATTAGATAGGTTGTAGCTTTTTATATCTAAACTTTTAATGTGAATATCGTAGTTGATGATGATCTGTATCTTTTCTTAATTCTGCAATTTGTCATCAAGAAAAAAAAAAAAACAAGACAAGTTGCCTGATTTGCAATGTGTGTATAACTTATTTCATCTATAGTTTGATTGTTAGAAATCAAACGTCATCATCAGATATGGTAATTCTTAGTGCACTGTTTTTGTCGTGGATTTTATTTTATCTTTCGCCATGTATTAGATAGGTTGTAGCTTTTTATATCTAAACGTTTAATGTGAACATCGTAGTTGATGATGATCTGTATCTTTTCTTAATTCTGCAATTTGTCTTCAAGAAAAAAAAAACAAGACAAATTGCCTGATTTGCAATGTGTGTATAACTTATTTCATCTATAGTTTGATTGTCAGAAATCAAACGTCATCATCAGATATGGTAATTCTTGGTGCACTGTTTTTGTCGTGGATTTTATTTTATCTGTCGCCATGTATTAGATAGGTTGTAGCTTTTTATATCTAAACTTTTAATGTGAATATCGTAGTTGATGATGATCTGTATCTTTTCTTAATTCTGCAATTTGTCTTCAAAAAAAAAAAAAAAACAAGACAAATTGCCTGATTTGCAATGTGTGTATAACTTATTTCATCTATAGTTTGATTGTTAGAAATCAAACGTCATCATCAGATATGGTAATTCTTAGTGCACTGTTTTTGTCGTGGATTTTATTTTATCTGTTGCCATGTATTAGCTAGGTTGTAGCTTTTTATATCTAAACTTTTAATGTGAATATCGTAGTTGATGATGATCTGTATCTTTTCCTAATTCTGCAATTTGTCTTCAAGAAAAAAAAAAAAACAAGACAAGTTGCCTGATTTGCAATGTGTGTATAACTTATTTCATCTATAGTTTGATTGTTAGAAATCAAACGTCATCATATGGTAATTCTTAGTGCACTGTTTTTGTCGTGGATTTTATTTTATCTGTCGCCATGTATTAGATAGGTTGTAGCTTTTTATATCTAAACTTTTAATGTGTATATCGTAGTTGATGATGATATGTATCTTTTCTTAATTCTGCAATTTGTCTTCAAGAAAAAAAAAAACAAGACAAATTGCCTGATTTGCAATGTGTGTATAACTTATTTCATCTATAGTTTGATTGTTAGAAATCAAACGTCATCATCAGATATGGTAATTCTTAGTGCACTGTTTTTGTCGTGGATTTTATTTTATCTGTTGCCATGTATTAGATAGGTTGTAGCTTTTTATATCTAAACTTTTAATGTGAATATCGTAGTTGATGATGATCTGTATCTTTTCTTAATTCTGCAATTCGTCTTCAGGAAAAAAAAGCAAGACAAATTGCCTGATTTGCAATGTGTATATAATTTAGTTCATCTATAGTTTGATTGTTAGAAATCAAACGTCATCATCAGATATGGTAATTCTTAGTGCACTCTTTTTGTCGTGGATTTTATTTTATCTGTCGCCATGTATTAGATAGGTTGTAGCTTTTTATATCTAAACTTTTAATGTGAATATCGTAGTTGATGATGATCTGTATCTTTTCTTAATTCTGCAATTTGTCTTCAAGAAAAAAAAAAAAACAAGACAAATTGCCTGATTTGCAATGTGTGTATAACTTATTTCATCTATAGTTTGATTGTCAGAAATCAAACGTCATCATCAGATATGGTAATTCTTAGTGCACTGTTTTTGTCGTGGATTTTATTTTATCTGTCGCCATGTATTAGATAGGTTGTAGCTTTTTATATCTAAACTTTTAATGTGAATATCGTAGTTGATGATGATCTGTATCTTTTCTTAATTCTGCAATTTGTCATCAAGAAAAAGAAAACAAGACAAGTTGCCTGATTTGCAATGTGTGTATAACTTATTTCATCTATAGTTTGATTGTTAGAAATCAAACGTCATCATCAGATATGGTAATTCTTAGTGCACTGTTTTTGTCGTGGATTTTATTTTATCTTTCGCCATGTATTAGATAGGTTGTAGCTTTTTATATCTAAACGTTTAATGTGAACATCGTAGTTGATGATGATCTGTATCTTTTCTTAATTCTGCAATTTGTCTTCAAGAAAAAAAAAACAAGACAAATTGCCTGATTTGCAATGTGTGTATAACTTATTTCATCTATAGTTTGATTGTTAGAAATCAAACGTCATCATCAGATATGGTAATTCTTAGTGCACTGTTTTTGTCGTGGATTTTATTTTATCTGTCGCCATGTATTAGATAGGTTGTAGCTTTTTATATCTAAACTTTTAATGTGAATAACGTAGTTGATGATGATCTGTATGTTTTCTTAATTCTGCAATTTGTCTTCAAAAAAAAAAAAAAAAAAAAAAAAACAAGACAAATTGCCTGATTTGCAATGTGTGTATAACTTATTTCATCTATAGTTTGATTGTTAGAAATCAAACGTCATCATCAGATATGGTAATTCTTAGTGCACTATTTTTGTCGTGGATTTTATTTTATCTGTCGCCATGTATTAGATAGGTTGTAGCTTTTTATATCTAAACTTTTAATGTGAATATCGTAGTTGATGATGATCTGTATCTTTTCTTAATTCTGCAATTTGTCTTCAAGAAAAAGAAAAAAAGAAACAAGACAAATTGCCTGATTTGCAATGTGTGTATAACTTATTTCATGTATAGTTTGATTGTTAGAAATCAAACGTCATCATCAGATATGGTAATTCTTAGTGCACTGTTTTTGTCGTGGATTTTATTTTATCTGTCGCCATGTATTAGATAGGTTGTAGCTTTTTATATCTAAACTGTTAATGTGAATATCGTAGTTGATGATGATCTGTATCTTTTCTTAATTCTGCAATTTGTCATCAAGAAAAAAAAAAACAAGACAAGTTGCCTGATTTGCAATGTGTGTATAACTTATTTCATCTATAGTTTGATTGTTAGAAATCAAACGTCATCATCAGATATGGTAATTCTTAGTGCACTGTTTTTGTCGTGGATTTTATTTTATCTTTCGCCGTGTATTAGATAGGTTGTAGCTTTTTATATCTAAACGTTTAATGTGAACATCGTAGTTGATGATGATCTGTATCTTTTCTTAATTCTGCAATTTGTCTTCAAGAAAAAAAAAAACAAGACAAATTGCCTGATTTGCAATGTGTGTATAACTTATTTCATCTATAGTTTGATTGTTAGAAATCAAACGTCATCATCAGATATGGTAATTCTTGGTGCACTGTTTTTGTCGTGGATTTTATTTTATCTGTCGCCATGTATTAGATAGGTTGTAGCTTTTTATATCTAAACTTTTAATGTGAATATCGTAGTTGATGATGATCTGTATCTTTTCTTAATTCTGCAGTTTGTCTTCAAAAAAAAAAAAAAAAACAAGACAAATTGCCTGATTTGCAATGTGTGTATAACTTATTTCATCTATAGTTTGATTGTTAGAAATCAAACGTCATCATCAGATATGGTAATTCTTAGTGCACTGTTTTTGTCGTGGATTTTATTTTATCTGTTGCCATGTATTAGCTAGGTTGTAGCTTTTTATATCTAAACTTTTAATGTGAATATCGTAGTTGATGATGATCTGTATCTTTTCCTAATTCTGCAATTTGTCTTCAAGAAAAAAAAAAAAAAACAAGACAAATTGCCTGATTTGCAATGTGTGTATAACTTATGTCATCTATAGTTTGATTGTTAGAAATCAAACGTCATCATCAGATATGGTAATTCTTAGTGCACTGTTTTTGTCGTGGATTTTATTTTATCTGTTGCCATGTATTAGATAGGTTTGTTGCTATTTATATTTAAACTTTTAATGTGAATATCGTAGTTGATGATGATCTGTATCTTTTCTTAATTCTGCAATTTGTCTTCAAGAGAAAAAAAAAACAAGACAAGTTGCCTGATTTGCAATGTGTGTATAACTTATTTCATCTATAGTTTGATTGTTAGAAATCAAACGTCATCATCAGATATGGTAATTCTTAGTGCACTGTTCTTGTCGTGGATTTTATTTTATCTGTCGCCATGTATTAGATAGGTTGTAGCTTTTTATATCTAAACTTTTAATGTGAATATCGTAGTTGATGATGATCTGTATCTTTTCCTAATTCTGCAATTTGTCTTCAAGAAAAAAAAAAAACAAGACAAGTTGCCTGATTTGCAATGTGTGTATAACTTATTTCATCTATAGTTTGATTGTTAGAAATCAAACGTCATCATATGGTAATTCTTAGTGCACTGTTTTTGTCGTGGATTTTATTTTATCTGTCGCCATGTATTAGATAGGTTGTAGCTTTTTATATCTAAACTTTTAATGTGTATATCGTAGTTGATGATGATATGTATCTTTTCTTAATTCTGCAATTTGTCTTCAAGAAAAAAAAAAACAAGACAAATTGCCTGATTTGCAATGTGTGTATAACTTATTTCATCTATAGTTTGATTGTTAGAAATCAAACGTCATCATCAGATATGGTAATTCTTAGTGCACTGTTTTTGTCGTGGATTTTATTTTATCTGTTGCCATGTATTAGATAGGTTGTAGCTTTTTATATCTAAACTTTTAATGTGAATATCGTAGTTGATGATGATCTGTATCTTTTCTTAATTCTGCAATTCGTCTTCAGGAAAAAAAAGCAAGACAAATTGCCTGATTTGCAATGTGTATATAATTTAGTTCATCTATAGTTTGATTGTTAGAAATCAAACGTCATCATCAGATATGGTAATTCTTAGTGCACTCTTTTTGTCGTGGATTTTATTTTATCTGTCGCCATGTATTAGATAGGTTGTAGCTTTTTATATCTAAACTTTTAATGTGAATATCGTAGTTGATGATGATCTGTATCTTTTCTTAATTCTGCAATTTGTCTTCAAGAAAAAAAAAAAAACAAGACAAATTGCCTGATTTGCAATGTGTGTATAACTTATTTCATCTATAGTTTGATTGTCAGAAATCAAACGTCATCATCAGATATGGTAATTCTTAGTGCACTGTTTTTGTCGTGGATTTTATTTTATCTGTTGCCATGTATTAGCTAGGTTGTAGCTTTTTATATCTAAACTTTTAATGTGAATATCGTAGTTGATGATGATCTGTATCTTTTCCTAATTCTGCAATTTGTCTTCAAGAAAAAAAAAAAACAAGACAAATTACCTGATTTGCAATGTGTGTATAACTTATGTCATCTATAGTTTGATTGTTAGAAATCAAACGTCATCATCAGATATGGTAATTCTTAGTGCACTGTTTTTGTCGTGGATTTTATTTTATCTGTTGCCATGTATTAGCTAGGTTGTAGCTTTTTATATCTAAACTTTTAATGTGAATATCGTAGTTGATGATGATCTGTATCTTTTCCTAATTCTGCAATTTGTCTTCAAGAAAAAAAAAACAAGACAAATTGCCTGATTTGCAATGTGTGTATAACTTATTTCATCTATAGTTTGATTGTTAGAAATCAAACGTCATCATCAGATATGGTAATTCTTAGTGCACTGTTTTTGTCGTGGATTTTATTTTATCTGTCGCCATGTATTAGATAGGTTTGTTGCTATTTATATTTAAACTTTTAATGTGAATATCGTAGTTGATGATGATCTGTATCTTTTCTTAATTCTGCAATTTGTCTTCAAGAGAAAAAAAAAACAAGACAAGTTGCCTGATTTGCAATGTGTGTATAACTTATTTCATCTATAGTTTGATTGTTAGAAATCAAACGTCATCATATGGTAATTCTTAGTGCACTGTTTTTGTCGTGGATTTTATTTTATCTGTCGCCATGTATTAGATAGGTTGTAGCTTTTTATATCTAAACTTTTAATGTGTATATCGTAGTTGATGATGATATGTATCTTTTCTTAATTCTGCAATTTGTCTTCAAGAAAAAAAAAAACAAGACAAATTGCCTGATTTGCAATGTGTGTATAACTTATTTCATCTATAGTTTGATTGTTAGAAATCAAACGTCATCATCAGATATGGTAATTCTTAGTGCACTGTTTTTGTCGTGGATTTTATTTTATCTGTTGCCATGTATTAGATAGGTTGTAGCTTTTTATATCTAAACTTTTAATGTGAATATCGTAGTTGATGATGATCTGTATCTTTTCTTAATTCTGCAATTCGTCTTCAGGAAAAAAAAGCAAGACAAATTGCCTGATTTGCAATGTGTATATAATTTAGTTCATCTATAGTTTGATTGTTAGAAATCAAACGTCATCATCAGATATGGTAATTCTTAGTGCACTCTTTTTGTCGTGGATTTTATTTTATCTGTCGCCATGTATTAGATAGGTTGTAGCTTTTTATATCTAAACTTTTAATGTGAATATCGTAGTTGATGATGATCTGTATCTTTTCTTAATTCTGCAATTTGTCTTCAAGAAAAAAAAAAAACAAGACAAATTGCCTGATTTGCAATGTGTGTATAACTTATTTCATCTATAGCTTGATTGTCAGAAATCAAACGTCATCATCAGATATGGTAATTCTTAGTGCACTGTTTTTGTCGTGGATTTTATTTTATCTGTCGCCATGTATTAGATAGGTTGTAGCTTTTTATATCTAAACTTTTAATGTGAATATCGTAGTTGATGATGATCTGTATCTTTTCTTAATTCTGCAATTTGTCATCAAGAAAAAGAAAACAAGACAAGTTGCCTGATTTGCAATGTGTGTATAACTTATTTCATCTATAGTTTGATTGTTAGAAATCAAACGTCATCATCAGATATGGTAATTCTTAGTGCACTGTTTTTGTCGTGGATTTTATTTTATCTTTCGCCATGTATTAGATAGGTTGTAGCTTTTTATATCTAAACGTTTAATGTGAACATCGTAGTTGATGATGATCTGTATCTTTTCTTAATTCTGCAATTTGTCTTCAAGAAAAAAAAAACAAGACAAATTGCCTGATTTGCAATGTGTGTATAACTTATTTCATCTATAGTTTGATTGTTAGAAATCAAACGTCATCATCAGATATGGTAATTCTTAGTGCACTATTTTTGTCGTGGATTTTATTTTATCTGTCGCCATGTATTAGATAGGTTGTAGCTTTTTATATCTAAACTTTTAATGTGAATATCGTAGTTGATGATGATCTGTATCTTTTCTTAATTCTGCAATTTGTCTTCAAGAAAAAGAAAAAAAGAAACAAGACAAATTGCCTGATTTGCAATGTGTGTATAACTTATTTCATGTATAGTTTGATTGTTAGAAATCAAACGTCATCATCAGATATGGTAATTCTTAGTGCACTGTTTTTGTCGTGGATTTTATTTTATCTGTCGCCATGTATTAGATAGGTTGTAGCTTTTTATATCTAAACTTTTAATGTGAATATCGTAGTTGATGATGATCTGTATCTTTTCTTAATTCTGCAATTTGTCATCAAGAAAAAAAAAAAAACAAGACAAGTTGCCTGATTTGCAATGTGTGTATAACTTATTTCATCTATAGTTTGATTGTTAGAAATCAAACGTCATCATCAGATATGGTAATTCTTAGTGCACTGTTTTTGTCGTGGATTTTATTTTATCTTTCGCCATGTATTAGATAGGTTGTAGCTTTTTATATCTAAACGTTTAATGTGAACATCGTAGTTGATGATGATCTGTATCTTTTCTTAATTCTGCAATTTGTCTTCAAGAAAAAAAAAACAAGACAAATTGCCTGATTTGCAATGTGTGTATAACTTATTTCATCTATAGTTTGATTGTCAGAAATCAAACGTCATCATCAGATATGGTAATTCTTGGTGCACTGTTTTTGTCGTGGATTTTATTTTATCTGTCGCCATGTATTAGATAGGTTGTAGCTTTTTATATCTAAACTTTTAATGTGAATATCGTAGTTGATGATGATCTGTATCTTTTCTTAATTCTGCAATTTGTCTTCAAAAAAAAAAAAAAACAAGACAAATTGCCTGATTTGCAATGTGTGTATAACTTATTTCATCTATAGTTTGATTGTTAGAAATCAAACGTCATCATCAGATATGGTAATTCTTAGTGCACTGTTTTTGTCGTGGATTTTATTTTATCTGTTGCCATGTATTAGCTAGGTTGTAGCTTTTTATATCTAAACTTTTAATGTGAATATCGTAGTTGATGATGATCTGTATCTTTTCCTAATTCTGCAATTTGTCTTCAAGAAAAAAAAAAAAACAAGACAAGTTGCCTGATTTGCAATGTGTGTATAACTTATTTCATCTATAGTTTGATTGTTAGAAATCAAACGTCATCATATGGTAATTCTTAGTGCACTGTTTTTGTCGTGGATTTTATTTTATCTGTCGCCATGTATTAGATAGGTTGTAGCTTTTTATATCTAAACTTTTAATGTGTATATCGTAGTTGATGATGATATGTATCTTTTCTTAATTCTGCAATTTGTCTTCAAGAAAAAAAAAACAAGACAAATTGCCTGATTTGCAATGTGTGTATAACTTATTTCATCTATAGTTTGATTGTTAGAAATCAAACGTCATCATCAGATATGGTAATTCTTAGTGCACTGTTTTTGTCGTGGATTTTATTTTATCTGTTGCCATGTATTAGATAGGTTGTAGCTTTTTATATCTAAACTTTTAATGTGAATATCGTAGTTGATGATGATCTGTATCTTTTCTTAATTCTGCAATTCGTCTTCAGGAAAAAAAAGCAAGACAAATTGCCTGATTTGCAATGTGTATATAATTTAGTTCATCTATAGTTTGATTGTTAGAAATCAAACGTCATCATCAGATATGGTAATTCTTAGTGCACTCTTTTTGTCGTGGATTTTATTTTATCTGTCGCCATGTATTAGATAGGTTGTAGCTTTTTATATCTAAACTTTTAATGTGAATATCGTAGTTGATGATGATCTGTATCTTTTCTTAATTCTGCAATTTGTCTTCAAGAAAAAAAAAAAAACAAGACAAATTGCCTGATTTGCAATGTGTGTATAACTTATTTCATCTATAGTTTGATTGTCAGAAATCAAACGTCATCATCAGATATGGTAATTCTTAGTGCACTGTTTTTGTCGTGGATTTTATTTTATCTGTCGCCATGTATTAGATAGGTTGTAGCTTTTTATATCTAAACTTTTAATGTGAATATCGTAGTTGATGATGATCTGTATCTTTTCTTAATTCTGCAATTTGTCATCAAGAAAAAGAAAACAAGACAAGTTGCCTGATTTGCAATGTGTGTATAACTTATTTCATCTATAGTTTGATTGTTAGAAATCAAACGTCATCATCAGATATGGTAATTCTTAGTGCACTGTTTTTGTCGTGGATTTTATTTTATCTTTCGCCATGTATTAGATAGGTTGTAGCTTTTTATATCTAAACGTTTAATGTGAACATCGTAGTTGATGATGATCTGTATCTTTTCTTAATTCTGCAATTTGTCTTCAAGAAAAAAAAAACAAGACAAATTGCCTGATTTGCAATGTGTGTATAACTTATTTCATCTATAGTTTGATTGTTAGAAATCAAACGTCATCATCAGATATGGTAATTCTTAGTGCACTGTTTTTGTCGTGGATTTTATTTTATCTGTCGCCATGTATTAGATAGGTTGTAGCTTTTTATATCTAAACTTTTAATGTGAATAACGTAGTTGATGATGATCTGTATGTTTTCTTAATTCTGCAATTTGTCTTCAAAAAAAAAAAAAAAAAAAAAAACAAGACAAATTGCCTGATTTGCAATGTGTGTATAACTTATTTCATCTATAGTTTGATTGTTAGAAATCAAACGTCATCATCAGATATGGTAATTCTTAGTGCACTATTTTTGTCGTGGATTTTATTTTATCTGTCGCCATGTATTAGATAGGTTGTAGCTTTTTATATCTAAACTTTTAATGTGAATATCGTAGTTGATGATGATCTGTATCTTTTCTTAATTCTGCAATTTGTCTTCAAGAAAAAGAAAAAAAGAAACAAGACAAATTGCCTGATTTGCAATGTGTGTATAACTTATTTCATGTATAGTTTGATTGTTAGAAATCAAACGTCATCATCAGATATGGTAATTCTTAGTGCACTGTTTTTGTCGTGGATTTTATTTTATCTGTCGCCATGTATTAGATAGGTTGTAGCTTTTTATATCTAAACTGTTAATGTGAATATCGTAGTTGATGATGATCTGTATCTTTTCTTAATTCTGCAATTTGTCATCAAGAAAAAAAAAAACAAGACAAGTTGCCTGATTTGCAATGTGTGTATAACTTATTTCATCTATAGTTTGATTGTTAGAAATCAAACGTCATCATCAGATATGGTAATTCTTAGTGCACTGTTTTTGTCGTGGATTTTATTTTATCTTTCGCCGTGTATTAGATAGGTTGTAGCTTTTTATATCTAAACGTTTAATGTGAACATCGTAGTTGATGATGATCTGTATCTTTTCTTAATTCTGCAATTTGTCTTCAAGAAAAAAAAAAACAAGACAAATTGCCTGATTTGCAATGTGTGTATAACTTATTTCATCTATAGTTTGATTGTTAGAAATCAAACGTCATCATCAGATATGGTAATTCTTGGTGCACTGTTTTTGTCGTGGATTTTATTTTATCTGTCGCCATGTATTAGATAGGTTGTAGCTTTTTATATCTAAACTTTTAATGTGAATATCGTAGTTGATGATGATCTGTATCTTTTCTTAATTCTGCAGTTTGTCTTCAAAAAAAAAAAAAAAAACAAGACAAATTGCCTGATTTGCAATGTGTGTATAACTTATTTCATCTATAGTTTGATTGTTAGAAATCAAACGTCATCATCAGATATGGTAATTCTTAGTGCACTGTTTTTGTCGTGGATTTTATTTTATCTGTTGCCATGTATTAGCTAGGTTGTAGCTTTTTATATCTAAACTTTTAATGTGAATATCGTAGTTGATGATGATCTGTATCTTTTCCTAATTCTGCAATTTGTCTTCAAGAAAAAAAAAAAAAAACAAGACAAATTGCCTGATTTGCAATGTGTGTATAACTTATGTCATCTATAGTTTGATTGTTAGAAATCAAACGTCATCATCAGATATGGTAATTCTTAGTGCACTGTTTTTGTCGTGGATTTTATTTTATCTGTTGCCATGTATTAGATAGGTTTGTTGCTATTTATATTTAAACTTTTAATGTGAATATCGTAGTTGATGATGATCTGTATCTTTTCTTAATTCTGCAATTTGTCTTCAAGAGAAAAAAAAAAACAAGACAAGTTGCCTGATTTGCAATGTGTGTATAACTTATTTCATCTATAGTTTGATTGTTAGAAATCAAACGTCATCATCAGATATGGTAATTCTTAGTGCACTGTTCTTGTCGTGGATTTTATTTTATCTGTCGCCATGTATTAGATAGGTTGTAGCTTTTTATATCTAAACTTTTAATGTGAATATCGTAGTTGATGATGATCTGTATCTTTTCCTAATTCTGCAATTTGTCTTCAAGAAAAAAAAAAAACAAGACAAGTTGCCTGATTTGCAATGTGTGTATAACTTATTTCATCTATAGTTTGATTGTTAGAAATCAAACGTCATCATATGGTAATTCTTAGTGCACTGTTTTTGTCGTGGATTTTATTTTATCTGTCGCCATGTATTAGATAGGTTGTAGCTTTTTATATCTAAACTTTTAATGTGTATATCGTAGTTGATGATGATATGTATCTTTTCTTAATTCTGCAATTTGTCTTCAAGAAAAAAAAAAACAAGACAAATTGCCTGATTTGCAATGTGTGTATAACTTATTTCATCTATAGTTTGATTGTTAGAAATCAAACGTCATCATCAGATATGGTAATTCTTAGTGCACTGTTTTTGTCGTGGATTTTATTTTATCTGTTGCCATGTATTAGATAGGTTGTAGCTTTTTATATCTAAACTTTTAATGTGAATATCGTAGTTGATGATGATCTGTATCTTTTCTTAATTCTGCAATTCGTCTTCAGGAAAAAAAAGCAAGACAAATTGCCTGATTTGCAATGTGTATATAATTTAGTTCATCTATAGTTTGATTGTTAGAAATCAAACGTCATCATCAGATATGGTAATTCTTAGTGCACTCTTTTTGTCGTGGATTTTATTTTATCTGTCGCCATGTATTAGATAGGTTGTAGCTTTTTATATCTAAACTTTTAATGTGAATATCGTAGTTGATGATGATCTGTATCTTTTCTTAATTCTGCAATTTGTCTTCAAGAAAAAAAAAAAACAAGACAAATTGCCTGATTTGCAATGTGTGTATAACTTATTTCATCTATAGTTTGATTGTCAGAAATCAAACGTCATCATCAGATATGGTAATTCTTAGTGCACTGTTTTTGTCGTGGATTTTATTTTATCTGTCGCCATGTATTAGATAGGTTGTAGCTTTTTATATCTAAACTTTTAATGTGAATATCGTAGTTGATGATGATCTGTATCTTTTCTTAATTCTGCAATTTGTCATCAAGAAAAAGAAAACAAGACAAGTTGCCTGATTTGCAATGTGTGTATAACTTATTTCATCTATAGTTTGATTGTTAGAAATCAAACGTCATCATCAGATATGGTAATTCTTAGTGCACTGTTTTTGTCGTGGATTTTATTTTATCTTTCGCCATGTATTAGATAGGTTGTAGCTTTTTATATCTAAACGTTTAATGTGAACATCGTAGTTGATGATGATCTGTATCTTTTCTTAATTCTGCAATTTGTCTTCAAGAAAAAAAAAACAAGACAAATTGCCTGATTTGCAATGTGTGTATAACTTATTTCATCTATAGTTTGATTGTTAGAAATCAAACGTCATCATCAGATATGGTAATTCTTAGTGCACTGTTTTTGTCGTGGATTTTATTTTATCTGTCGCCATGTATTAGATAGGTTGTAGCTTTTTATATCTAAACTTTTAATGTGAATAACGTAGTTGATGATGATCTGTATGTTTTCTTAATTCTGCAATTTGTCTTCAAAAAAAAAAAAAAAAAAAAAAACAAGACAAATTGCCTGATTTGCAATGTGTGTGTAACTTATTTCATGTATAGTTTGATTGTTAGAAATCAAACGTCATCATCAGATATGGTAATTCTTAGTGCACTGTTTTTGTCGTGGATTTTATTTTATCTGTCGCCATGTATTAGATAGGTTGTAGCTTTTTATATCTAAACTTTTAATGTGAATATCGTAGTTGATGATGATCTGTATCTTTTCTTAATTCTGCAATTTGTCATCAAGAAAAAAAAAAAAACAAGACAAGTTGCCTGATTTGCAATGTGTGTATAACTTATTTCATCTATAGTTTGATTGTTAGAAATCAAACGTCATCATCAGATATGGTAATTCTTAGTGCACTGTTTTTGTCGTGGATTTTATTTTATCTTTCGCCATGTATTAGATAGGTTGTAGCTTTTTATATCTAAACGTTTAATGTGAACATCGTAGTTGATGATGATCTGTATCTTTTCTTAATTCTGCAATTTGTCTTCAAGAAAAAAAAAAACAAGACAAATTGCCTGATTTGCAATGTGTGTATAACTTATTTCATCTATAGTTTGATTGTTAGAAATCAAACGTCATCATCAGATATGGTAATTCTTGGTGCACTGTTTTTGTCGTGGATTTTATTTTATCTGTCGCCATGTATTAGATAGGTTGTAGCTTTTTATATCTAAACTTTTAATGTGAATATCGTAGTTGATGATGATCTGTATCTTTTCTTAATTCTGCAGTTTGTCTTCAAAAAAAAAAAAAAAAAACAAGACAAATTGCCTGATTTGCAATGTGTGTATAACTTATTTCATCTATAGTTTGATTGTTAGAAATCAAACGTCATCATCAGATATGGTAATTCTTAGTGCACTGTTTTTGTCGTGGATTTTATTTTATCTGTTGCCATGTATTAGCTAGGTTGTAGCTTTTTATATCTAAACTTTTAATGTGAATATCGTAGTTGATGATGATCTGTATCTTTTCCTAATTCTGCAATTTGTCTTCAAGAAAAAAAAAAAAAAACAAGACAAATTGCCTGATTTGCAATGTGTGTATAACTTATGTCATCTATAGTTTGATTGTTAGAAATCAAACGTCATCATCAGATATGGTAATTCTTAGTGCACTGTTTTTGTCGTGGATTTTATTTTATCTGTTGCCATGTATTAGATAGGTTTGTTGCTATTTATATTTAAACTTTTAATGTGAATATCGTAGTTGATGATGATCTGTATCTTTTCTTAATTCTGCAATTTGTCTTCAAGAGAAAAAAAAAAAACAAGACAAGTTGCCTGATTTGCAATGTGTGTATAACTTATTTCATCTATAGTTTGATTGTTAGAAATCAAACGTCATCATCAGATATGGTAATTCTTAGTGCACTGTTCTTGTCGTGGATTTTATTTTATCTGTCGCCATGTATTAGATAGGTTGTAGCTTTTTATATCTAAACTTTTAATGTGAATATCGTAGTTGATGATGATCTGTATCTTTTCCTAATTCTGCAATTTGTCTTCAAGAAAAAAAAAAAACAAGACAAGTTGCCTGATTTGCAATGTGTGTATAACTTATTTCATCTATAGTTTGATTGTTAGAAATCAAACGTCATCATATGGTAATTCTTAGTGCACTGTTTTTGTCGTGGATTTTATTTTATCTGTCGCCATGTATTAGATAGGTTGTAGCTTTTTATATCTAAACTTTTAATGTGTATATCGTAGTTGATGATGATATGTATCTTTTCTTAATTCTGCAATTTGTCTTCAAGAAAAAAAAAAAACGACACAAATTGCCTGATTTGCAATGTGTGTATAACTTATTTCATCTATAGTTTGATTGTTAGAAATCAAACGTCATCATCAGATATGGTAATTCTTAGTGCACTGTTTTTGTCGTGGATTTTATTTTATCTGTTGCCATGTATTAGATAGGTTGTAGCTTTTTATATCTAAACTTTTAATGTGAATATCGTAGTTGATGATGATCTGTATCTTTTCTTAATTCTGCAATTCGTCTTCAGGAAAAAAAAGCAAGACAAATTGCCTGATTTGCAATGTGTATATAATTTAGTTCATCTATAGTTTGATTGTTAGAAATCAAACGTCATCATCAGATATGGTAATTCTTAGTGCACTCTTTTTGTCGTGGATTTTATTTTATCTGTCGCCATGTATTAGATAGGTTGTAGCTTTTTATATCTAAACTTTTAATGTGAATATCGTAGTTGATGATGATCTGTATCTTTTCTTAATTCTGCAATTTGTCTTCAAGAAAAAATAAACAAGACAAATTGCCTGATTTGCAATGTGTGTATAACTTATTTCATCTATAGTTTGATTGTCAGAAATCAAACGTCATCATCAGATATGGTAATTCTTAGTGCACTGTTTTTGTCGTGGATTTTATTTTATCTGTCGCCATGTATTAGATAGGTTGTAGCTTTTTATATCTAAACTTTTAATGTGAATATCGTAGTTGATGATGATCTGTATCTTTTCTTAATTCTGCAATTTGTCATCAAGAAAAAGAAAACAAGACAAGTTGCCTGATTTGCAATGTGTGTATAACTTATTTCATCTATAGTTTGATTGTTAGAAATCAAACGTCATCATCAGATATGGTAATTCTTAGTGCACTGTTTTTGTCGTGGATTTTATTTTATCTTTCGCCATGTATTAGATAGGTTGTAGCTTTTTATATCTAAACGTTTAATGTGAACATCGTAGTTGATGATGATCTGTATCTTTTCTTAATTCTGCAATTTGTCTTCAAGAAAAAAAAAACAAGACAAATTGCCTGATTTGCAATGTGTGTATAACTTATTTCATCTATAGTTTGATTGTTAGAAATCAAACGTCATCATCAGATATGGTAATTCTTAGTGCACTGTTTTTGTCGTGGATTTTATTTTATCTGTCGCCATGTATTAGATAGGTTGTAGCTTTTTATATCTAAACTTTTAATGTGAATAACGTAGTTGATGATGATCTGTATGTTTTCTTAATTCTGCAATTTGTCTTCAAAAAAAAAAAAAAAAAAAAAAAAAACAAGACAAATTGCCTGATTTGCAATGTGTGTATAACTTATTTCATCTATAGTTTGATTGTTAGAAATCAAACGTCATCATCAGATATGGTAATTCTTAGTGCACTATTTTTGTCGTGGATTTTATTTTATCTGTCGCCATGTATTAGATAGGTTGTAGCTTTTTATATCTAAACTTTTAATGTGAATATCGTAGTTGATGATGATCTGTATCTTTTCTTAATTCTGCAATTTGTCTTCAAGAAAAAGAAAAAAAGAAACAAGACAAATTGCCTGATTTGCAATGTGTGTATAACTTATTTCATGTATAGTTTGATTGTTAGAAATCAAACGTCATCATCAGATATGGTAATTCTTAGTGCACTGTTTTTGTCGTGGATTTTATTTTATCTGTCGCCATGTATTAGATAGGTTGTAGCTTTTTATATCTAAACTTTTAATGTGAATATCGTAGTTGATGATGATCTGTATCTTTTCTTAATTCTGCAATTTGTCATCAAGAAAAAAAAAAAAAACAAGACAAGTTGCCTGATTTGCAATGTGTGTATAACTTATTTCATCTATAGTTTGATTGTTAGAAATCAAACGTCATCATCAGATATGGTAATTCTTAGTGCACTGTTTTTGTCGTGGATTTTATTTTATCTTTCGCCATGTATTAGATAGGTTGTAGCTTTTTATATCTAAACGTTTAATGTGAACATCGTAGTTGATGATGATCTGTATCTTTTCTTAATTCTGCAATTTGTCTTCAAGAAAAAAAAAAACAAGACAAATTGCCTGATTTGCAATGTGTGTATAACTTATTTCATCTATAGTTTGATTGTTAGAAATCAAACGTCATCATCAGATATGGTAATTCTTAGTGCACTGTTTTTGTCGTGGATTTTATTTTATCTGTTGCCATGTATTAGCTAGGTTGTAGCTTTTTATATCTAAACTTTTAATGTGAATATCGTAGTTGATGATGATCTGTATCTTTTCCTAATTCTGCAATTTGTCTTCAAGAAAAAAAAAAAAAACAAGACAAATTGCCTGATTTGCAATGTGTGTATAACTTATGTCATCTATAGTTTGATTGTTAGAAATCAAACGTCATCATCAGATATGGTAATTCTTAGTGCACTGTTTTTGTCGTGGATTTTATTTTATCTGTTGCCATGTATTAGATAGGTTTGTTGCTATTTATATTTAAACTTTTAATGTGAATATCGTAGTTGATGATGATCTGTATCTTTTCTTAATTCTGCAATTTGTCTTCAAGAGAAAAAAAAAACAAGACAAGTTGCCTGATTTGCAATGTGTGTATAACTTATTTCATCTATAGTTTGATTGTTAGAAATCAAACGTCATCATCAGATATGGTAATTCTTAGTGCACTGTTCTTGTCGTGGATTTTATTTTATCTGTCGCCATGTATTAGATAGGTTGTAGCTTTTTATATCTAAACGTTTAATGTGAACATCGTAGTTGATGATGATCTGTATCTTTTCTTAATTCTGCAATTTGTCTTCAAGAAAAAAAAAACAAGACAAATTGCCTGATTTGCAATGTGTGTATAACTTATTTCATCTATAGTTTGATTGTTAGAAATCAAACGTCATCATCAGATATGGTAATTCTTGGTGCACTGTTTTTGTCGTGGATTTTATTTTATCTGTCGCCATGTATTAGATAGGTTGTAGCTTTTTATATCTAAACTTTTAATGTGAATATCGTAGTTGATGATGATCTGTATCTTTTCTTAATTCTGCAATTTGTCTTCAAAAAAAAAAAAAAACAAGACAAATTGCCTGATTTGCAATGTGTGTATAACTTATTTCATCTATAGTTTGATTGTTAGAAATCAAACGTCATCATCAGATATGGTAATTCTTAGTGCACTGTTTTTGTCGTGGATTTTATTTTATCTGTTGCCATGTATTAGCTAGGTTGTAGCTTTTTATATCTAAACTTTTAATGTGAATATCGTAGTTGATGATGATCTGTATCTTTTCCTAATTCTGCAATTTGTCTTCAAGAAAAAAAAAAAAAACAAGACAAATTGCCTGATTTGCAATGTGTGTATAACTTATGTCATCTATAGTTTGATTGTTAGAAATCAAACGTCATCAGATATGGTAATTCTTAGTGCACTGTTTTTGTCGTGGATTTTATTTTATCTGTTGCCATGTATTAGATAGGTTTGTTGCTATTTATATTTAAACTTTTAATGTGAATATCGTAGTTGATGATGATCTGTATCTTTTCTTAATTCTGCAATTTGTCTTCAAGAGAAAAAAAAACAAGACAAGTTGCCTGATTTGCAATGTGTGTATAACTTATTTCATCTATAGTTTGATTGTTAGAAATCAAACGTCATCATCAGATATGGTAATTCTTAGTGCACTGTTCTTGTCGTGGATTTTATTTTATCTGTCGCCATGTATTAGATAGGTTGTAGCTTTTTATATCTAAACTTTTAATATGAATATCGTAGTTGATGATGATCTGTATCTTTTCTTAATTCTGCAATTTGTCTTCAAGAAAAAAAAAACAAGACAAATTGCCTGATTTGCAATGTGTGTATAACTTATTTCATCTATAGTTTGATTGTTAGAAATCAAACGTCATCATCAGATATGGTAATTCTTAGTGCACTGTTTTTGTCGTGGATTTTATTTTATCTGTCGCCATGTATTAGATAGGTTGTAGCTTTTTATATCTAAACTTTTAATGTGAATATCGTAGTTGATGATGATCTGTATCTTTTCTTAATTCTGCAATTTGTCTTCAAGAGAAAAAAAAAACAAGACAAATTGCCTGATTTGCAATGTGTGTATAACTTATTTCATCTATAGTTTGATTGTTAGAAATCAAACGTCATCATCAGATATGGTAATTCTTAGTGCACTGTTTTTGTCGTGGATTTTATTTTATTTGTTGCCATGTATTAGCTAGGTTGTAGCTTTTTATATCTAAACCTTTAATGTGAATATCGTAGTTGATGATGATCTGTATCTGTTCCTAATTCTGCAATTTGTCTTCAAGAAAAAAAAAAAACAAGACAAATTGCCTGATTTGCAATGTGTGTATAACTTATTTCATCTATAGTTTGATTGTTAGAAATCAAACGTCATCATCAGATATGGTAATTCTTAGTGCACTGTTTTTGTCGTGGATTTTATTTTATCTGTCGCCATGTATTAGATAGGTTGTAGCTTTTTATATCTAAACTTTTAATGTGAATATCGTAGTTGATGATGATCTGTATCTTTTCTTAATTCTGCAATTTGTCTTCAAAAAAAAAAACAAGACAAATTGCCTGATTTGCAATGTGTGTATAACTTATTTCATCTATAGTTTGATTGTTAGAAATCAAACGTCATCATCAGATATGGTAATTCTTAGTGCACTGTTCTTGTCGTGGATTTTATTTTATCTGTCGCCATGTATTAGATAGGTTGTAGCTTTTTATATCTAAACTTTTAATGTGAATATCGTAGTTGATGATGATCTGTATCTTTTCTTAATTCTGCAATTTGTCTTCAAGAAAAAAAAAACAAGACAAATTGCCTGATTTGCAATGTGTGTATAACTTATTTCATCTATAGTTTGATTGTTAGAAATCAAACGTCATCATCAGATATGGTAATTCTTAGTGCACTGTTTTTGTCGTGGATTTAATTTTATCTGTTGCCATGTATTAGCTAGGTTGTAGCTTTTTATATCTAAACTTTTAATGTGAATATCGTAGTTGATGATGATCTGTATCTTTTCCTAATTCTGCAATTTGTCTTCAAGAAAAAAAAAACAAGACAAATTGCCTGATTTGCAATGTGTGTATAACTTATTTCATCTATAGTTTGATTGTTAGAAATCAAACGTCATCATCAGATATGGTAATTCTTAGTGCACTGTTTTTGTCGTGGATTTTATTTTATTTGTTGCCATGTATTAGCTAGGTTGTAGCTTTTTATATCTAAACCTTTAATGTGAATATCGTAGTTGATGATGATCTGTATCTTTTCCTAATTCTGCAATTTGTCTTCAAGAAAAAAAAAAAAAAACAAGACAAATTGCCTGATTTGCAATGTGTGTATAACTTATTTCATCTATAGTTTGATTGTTAGAAATCAAACGTCATCATCAGATATGGTAATTCTTAGTGCACTGTTTTTGTCGTGGATTTTATTTTATCTGTCGCCATGTATTAGATAGGTTGTAGCTTTTTATATCTAAACTTTTAATGTGAATATCGTAGTTGATGATGATCTGTATCTTTTCTTAATTCTGCAATTTGTCTTCAAAAAAAAAAAAAAAACAAGACAAATTGCCTGATTTGCAATGTGTGTATAACTTATTTCATCTATAGTTTGATTGTTAGAAATCAAACGTCATCATCAGATATGGTAATTCTTAGTGCACTGTTTTTGTCGTGGATTTTATTTTATCTGTCGCCATGTATTAGATAGGTTGTAGCTTTTTATATCTAAACTTTTAATGTGAATATCGTAGTTGATGATGATCTGTATCTTTTCCTAATTCTGCAATTTGTCTTCAAGAAAAAAAAAACAAGACAAATTGCCTGATTTGCAATGTGTGTATAACTTATGTCATCTATAGTTTGATTGTTAGAAATCAAACGTCATCATCAGATATGGTAATTCTTAGTGCACTGTTTTTGTCGTGGATTTTATTTTATCTGTTGCCATGTATTAGATAGGTTTGTTGCTATTTATATTTAAACTTTTAATGTGAATATCGTAGTTGATGATGATCTGTATCTTTTCTTAATTCTGCAATTTGTCTTCAAGAGAAAAAAAAACAAGACAAGTTGCCTGATTTGCAATGTGTGTATAACTTATTTCATCTATAGTTTGATTGTTAGAAATCAAACGTCATCATCAGATATGGTAATTCTTAGTGCACTGTTCTTGTCGTGGATTTTATTTTATCTGTCGCCATGTATTAGATAGGTTGTAGCTTTTTATATCTAAACTTTTAATGTGAATATCGTAGTTGATGATGATCTGTATCTTTTCTTAATTCTGCAATTTGTCTTCAAGAAAAAAAAAAACAAGACAAATTGCCTGATTTGCAATGTGTGTATAACTTATTTCATCTATAGTTTGATTGTTAGAAATCAAACGTCATCATCAGATATGGTAATTCTTAGTGCACTGTTTTTGTCGTGGATTTTATTTTATCTGTCGCCATGTATTAGATAGGTTGTAGCTTTTTATATCTAAACTTTTAATGTGAATATCGTAGTTGATGATGATCTGTATCTTTTCTTAATTCTGCAATTTGTCTTCAAGAGAAAAAAAAACAAGACAAATTGCCTGATTTGCAATGTGTGTATAACTTATTTCATCTATAGTTTGATTGTTAGAAATCAAACGTCATCATCAGATATGGTAATTCTTAGTGCACTGTTTTTGTCGTGGATTTTATTTTATCTGTTGCCATGTATTAGCTAGGTTGTAGCTTTTTATATCTAAACTTTTAATGTGAATATCGTAGTTGATGATGATCTGTATCTTTTCCTAATTCTGCAATTTGTCTTCAAGAAAAAAAAAACAAGACAAATTGCCTGATTTGCAATGGGTGTATAACTTATTTCATCTATAGTTTGATTGTTAGAAATCAAACGTCATCATCAGATATGGTAATTCTTAGTGCACTGTTTTTGTCGTGGATTTTATTTTATTTGTTGCCATGTATTAGCTAGGTTGTAGCTTTTTATATCTAAACCTTTAATGTGAATATCGTAGTTGATGATGATCTGTATCTTTTCCTAATTCTGCAATTTGTCTTCAAGAAAAAAAAAAAAAAACAAGACAAATTGCCTGATTTGCAATGTGTGTATAACTTATTTCATCTATAGTTTGATTGTTAGAAATCAAACGTCATCATCAGATATGGTAATTCTTAGTGCACTGTTTTTGTCGTGGATTTTATTTTATCTGTCGCCATGTATTAGATAGGTTGTAGCTTTTTATATCTAAACTTTTAATGTGAATATCGTAGTTGATGAAGATCTGTATCTTTTCTTAATTCTGCAATTTGTCTTCAAGAAAAAAAAAACAAGACAAATTGCCTGATTTGCAATGTGTGTATAACTTATTTCATCTATAGTTTGATTGTCAGAAATCAAACGTCATCATCAGATATGGTAATTCTTAGTGCACTGTTTTTGTCGTGGATTTTATTTTATCTGTCGCCATGTATTAGATAGGTTGTAGCTTTTTATATCTAAACTTTTAATGTGAATATTGTAGTTGATGATGATCTGTATCTTTTCTTAATTCTGCAATTTGTCTTCAAGAAAAAAAAAAACAAGACAAATTGCCTGATTTGCAATGTGTGTATAACTTATTTCATCTATAGTTTGATTGTTAGAAATCAAACGTCATCATCAGATATGGTAATTCATAGTGCACTGTTTTTGTCGTGGATTTTATTTTATCTGTCGCCATGTATTAGATAGGTTGTAGCTTTTTATATCTAAACTTTTAATGTGAATATCGTAGTTGATGATGATCTGTATCTTTTCTTAATTCTGCAATTTGTCTTCAAGAAAAAAAAAACTAGACAAGTTGCCTGATTTGCAATGTGTGTATAACTTATTTCATCTATAGTTTGATTGTTAGAAATCAAACGTCATCATCAGATATGGTAATTCTTAGTGCACTGTTTTTGTCGTGGATTTTATTTTATCTGTCGCCATGTATTAGATAGGTTGTAGCTTTTTATATCTAAACTTTTAATGTGAATATCGTAGTTGATGATGATCTGTATCTTTTCTTAATTCTGCAATTTGTCTTCAAGAAAAAAAAAACAAGACAAATTGCCTGATTTGCAATGTGTGTATAACTTATTTCATCTATAGTTTGATTGTTAGAAATCAAACGTCATCATCAGATATGGTAATTCTTAGTGCACTGTTTTTGTCGTGGATTTAATTTTATCTGTTGCCATGTATTAGCTAGGTTGTAGCTTTTTATATCTAAACTTTTAATGTGAATATCGTAGTTGATGATGATCTGTATCTTTTCCTAATTCTGCAATTTGTCTTCAAGAAAAAAAAAAAACAAGACAAATTGCCTGATTTGCAATGTGTGTATAACTTATTTCATCTATAGTTTGATTGTTAGAAATCAAACGTCATCATCAGATATGGTAATTCTTAGTGCACTGTTTTTGTCGTGGATTTTATTTTATTTGTTGCCATGTATTAGCTAGGTTGTAGCTTTTTATATCTAAACCTTTAATGTGAATATCGTAGTTGATGATGATCTGTATCTTTTCCTAATTCTGCAATTTGTCTTCAAGAAAAAAAAAACAAGACAAATTGCCTGATTTGCAATGTGTGTATAACTTATTTCATCCATAGTTTGATTGTTAGAAATCAAACGTCATCATCAGATATGGTAATTCTTAGTGCACTGTTTTTGTCGTGGATTTTATTTTATCTGTCGCCATGTATTAGATAGGTTGTAGCTTTTTATATCTAAACTTTTAATGTGAATATCGTAGTTGATGATGATCTGTATCTTTTCTTAATTCTGCAATTTGTCTTCAAAAAAAAAAAAAAAAAAAACAAGACAAATTGCCTGATTTGCAATGTGTGTATAACTTATTTCATCTATAGTTTGATTGTTAGAAATCAAACGTCATCATCAGATATGGTAATTCTTAGTGCACTGTTTTTGTCGTGGATTTTATTTTATCTGTTGCCATGTATTAGCTAGGTTGTAGCTTTTTATATCTAAACTTTTAATGTGAATATCGTAGTTGATGATGATCTGTATCTTTTCCTAATTCTGCAATTTGTCTTCAAGAAAAAAAAAACAAGACAAATTGCCTGATTTGCAATGTGTGTATAACTTATGTCATCTATAGTTTGATTGTTAGAAATCAAACGTCATCATCAGATATGGTAATTCTTAGTGCACTGTTTTTGTCGTGGATTTTATTTTATCTGTTGCCATGTATTAGATAGGTTTGTTGCTATTTATATTTAAACTTTTAATGTGAATATCGTAGTTGATGATGATCTGTATCTTTTCTTAATTCTGCAATTTGTCTTCAAGAGAAAAAAAAAACAAGACAAGTTGCCTGATTTGCAATGTGTGTATAACTTATTTCATCTATAGTTTGATTGTTAGAAATCA
This sequence comes from Aphodius granarius, assembly GCA_963971325.1. Taxonomy (NCBI): domain Eukaryota; kingdom Metazoa; phylum Arthropoda; class Insecta; order Coleoptera; family Scarabaeidae; genus Aphodius; species Aphodius granarius. The sequence goes on along the minus strand of OZ020222.1, from coordinate 15,954,305 downwards.
AACGTCATCATCAGATATGGTAATTCTTAGTGCACTGTTCTTGTCGTGGATTTTATTTTATCTGTCGCCATGTATTAGATAGGTTGTAGCTTTTTATATCTAAACTTTTAATGTGAATATCGTAGTTGATGATGATCTGTATCTTTTCTTAATTCTGCAATTTGTCTTCAAGAAAAAAAAACAAGACAAATTGCCTGATTTGCAATGTGTGTATAACTTATTTCATCTATAGTTTGATTGTTAGAAATCAAACGTCATCATCAGATATGGTAATTCTTAGTGCACTGTTTTTGTCGTGGATTTTATTTTATTTGTTGCCATGTATTAGCTAGGTTGTAGCTTTTTATATCTAAACCTTTAATGTGAATATCGTAGTTGATGATGATCTGTATCTTTTCCTAATTCTGCAATTTGTCTTCAAGAAAAAAAAAAAAACAAGACAAATTGCCTGATTTGCAATGTGTGTATAACTTATTTCATCTATAGTTTGATTGTTAGAAATCAAACGTCATCATCAGATATGGTAATTCTTAGTGCACTGTTTTTGTCGTGGATTTTATTTTATCTGTCGCCATGTATTAGATAGGTTGTAGCTTTTTATATCTAAACTTTTAATGTGAATATCGTAGTTGATGAAGATCTGTATCTTTTCTTAATTCTGCAATTTGTCTTCAAGAAAAAAAAAACAAGACAAATTGCCTGATTTGCAATGTGTGTATAACTTATTTCATCTATAGTTTGATTGTCAGAAATCAAACGTCATCATCAGATATGGTAATTCTTAGTGCACTGTTTTTGTCGTGGATTTTATTTTATCTGTCGCCATGTATTAGATAGGTTGTAGCTTTTTATATCTAAACTTTTAATGTGAATATCGTAGTTGATGATGATCTGTATCTTTTCTTAATTCTGCAATTTGTCTTCAAGAAGAAAAAAAAAACAAGACAAATTGCCTGATTTGCAATGTGTGTATAACTTATTTCATCTATAGTTTGATTGTTAGAAATCAAACGTCATCATCAGATATGGTAATTCATAGTGCACTGTTTTTGTCGTGGATTTTATTTTATCTGTCGCCATGTATTAGATAGGTTGTAGCTTTTTATATCTAAACTTTTAATGTGAATATCGTAGTTGATGAAGATCTGTATCTTTTCTTAATTCTGCAATTTGTCTTCAAGAAAAAAAAAAACAAGACAAATTGCCTGATTTGCAATGTGTGTATAACTTATTTCATCTATAGTTTGATTGTCAGAAATCAAACGTCATCATCAGATATGGTAATTCTTAGTGCACTGTTTTTGTCGTGGATTTTATTTTATCTGTCGCCATGTATTAGATAGGTTGTAGCTTTTTATATCTAAACTTTTAATGTGAATATTGTAGTTGATGATGATCTGTATCTTTTCTTAATTCTGCAATTTGTCTTCAAGAAAAAAAAAACAAGACAAATTGCCTGATTTGCAATGTGTGTATAACTTATTTCATCTATAGTTTGATTGTTAGAAATCAAACGTCATCATCAGATATGGTAATTCATAGTGCACTGTTTTTGTCGTGGATTTTATTTTATCTGTCGCCATGTATTAGATAGGTTGTAGCTTTTTATATCTAAACTTTTAATGTGAATATCGTAGTTGATGATGATCTGTATCTTTTCTTAATTCTGCAATTTGTCTTCAAGAAAAAAAAAACTAGACAAGTTGCCTGATTTGCAATGTGTGTATAACTTATTTCATCTATAGTTTGATTGTTAGAAATCAAACGTCATCATCAGATATGGTAATTCTTAGTGCACTGTTTTTGTCGTGGATTTTATTTTATCTGTCGCCATGTATTAGATAGGTTGTAGCTTTTTATATCTAAACTTTTAATGTGAATATCGTAGTTGATGATGATCTGTATCTTTTCTTAATTCTGCAATTTGTCTTCAAGAAAAAAAAAACAAGACAAATTGCCTGATTTGCAATGTGTGTATAACTTATTTCATCTATAGTTTGATTGTTAGAAATCAAACGTCATCATCAGATATGGTAATTCTTAGTGCACTGTTTTTGTCGTGGATTTAATTTTATCTGTTGCCATGTATTAGCTAGGTTGTAGCTTTTTATATCTAAACTTTTAATGTGAATATCGTAGTTGATGATGATCTGTATCTTTTCCTAATTCTGCAATTTGTCTTCAAGAAAAAAAAAACAAGACAAATTGCCTGATTTGCAATGTGTGTATAACTTATTTCATCTATAGTTTGATTGTTAGAAATCAAACGTCATCATCAGATATGGTAATTCTTAGTGCACTGTTTTTGTCGTGGATTTTATTTTATTTGTTGCCATGTATTAGCTAGGTTGTAGCTTTTTATATCTAAACCTTTAATGTGAATATCGTAGTTGATGATGATCTGTATCTTTTCCTAATTCTGCAATTTGTCTTCAAGAAAAAAAAAACAAGACAAATTGCCTGATTTGCAATGTGTGTATAACTTATTTCATCTATAGTTTGATTGTTAGAAATCAAACGTCATCATCAGATATGGTAATTCTTAGTGCACTGTTTTTGTCGTGGATTTTATTTTATCTGTCGCCATGTATTAGATAGGTTGTAGCTTTTTATATCTAAACTTTTAATGTGAATATCGTAGTTGATGATGATCTGTATCTTTTCTTAATTCTGCAATTTGTCTTCAAAAAAAAAAAAAAAAACAAGACAAATTGCCTGATTTGCAATGTGTGTATAACTTATTTCATCTATAGTTTGATTGTTAGAAATCAAACGTCATCATCAGATATGGTAATTCTTAGTGCACTGTTTTTGTCGTGGATTTTATTTTATCTGTTGCCATGTATTAGCTAGGTTGTAGCTTTTTATATCTAAACTTTTAATGTGAATATCGTAGTTGATGATGATCTGTATCTTTTCCTAATTCTGCAATTTGTCTTCAAGAAAAAAAAAAAACAAGACAAATTGCCTGATTTGCAATGTGTGTATAACTTATGTCATCTATAGTTTGATTGTTAGAAATCAAACGTCATCATCAGATATGGTAATTCTTAGTGCACTGTTTTTGTCGTGGATTTTATTTTATTTGTTGCCATGTATTAGCTAGGTTGTAGCTTTTTATATCTAAACTTTTAATGTGAATATCGTAGTTGATGATGATCTGTATCTTTTCCTAATTCTGCAATTTGTCTTCAAGAAAAAAAAAAAAACAAGACAAATTGCCTGATTTGCAATGTGTGTATAACTTATGTCATCTGTAGTTTGATTGTTAGAAATCAAACGTCATCATCAGATATGGTAATTCTTAGTGCACTGTTTTTGTCGTGGATTTTATTTTATCTGTTGCCATGTATTAGATAGGTTTGTTGCTATTTATATTTAAACTTTTAATGTGAATATCGTAGTTGATGATGATCTGTATCTTTTCTTAATTCTGCAATTTGTCTTCAAGAGAAAAAAAAACAAGACAAGTTGCCTGATTTGCAATGTGTGTATAACTTATTTCATCTATAGTTTGATTGTTAGAAATCAAACGTCATCATCAGATATGGTAATTCTTAGTGCACTGTTCTTGTCGTGGATTTTATTTTATCTGTCGCCATGTATTAGATAGGTTGTAGCTTTTTATATCTAAACTTTTAATGTGAATATCGTAGTTGATGATGATCTGTATCTTTTCTTAATTCTGCAATTTGTCTTCAAGAAAAAAAAAACAAGACAAATTGCCTGATTTGCAATGTGTGTATAACTTATTTCATCTATAGTTTGATTGTTAGAAATCAAACGTCATCATCAGATATGGTAATTCTTAGTGCACTGTTTTTGTCGTGGATTTTATTTTATCTGTCGCCATGTATTAGATAGGTTGTAGCTTTTTATATCTAAACTTTTAATGTGAATATCGTAGTTGATGATGATCTGTATCTTTTCTTAATTCTGCAATTTGTCTTCAAGAGAAAAAAAAACAAGACAAATTGCCTGATTTGCAATGTGTGTATAACTTATTTCATCTATAGTTTGATTGTTAGAAATCAAACGTCATCATCAGATATGGTAATTCTTAGTGCACTGTTTTTGTCGTGGATTTTATTTTATCTGTTGCCATGTATTAGCTAGGTTGTAGCTTTTTATATCTAAACTTTTAATGTGAATATCGTAGTTGATGATGATCTGTATCTTTTCCTAATTCTGCAATTTGTCTTCAAGAAAAAAAAAACAAGACAAATTGCCTGATTTGCAATGTGTGTATAACTTATTTCATCTATAGTTTGATTGTTAGAAATCAAACGTCATCATCAGATATGGTAATTCTTAGTGCACTGTTTTTGTCGTGGATTTTATTTTATTTGTTGCCATGTATTAGCTAGGTTGTAGCTTTTTATATCTAAACCTTTAATGTGAATATCGTAGTTGATGATGATCTGTATCTTTTCCTAATTCTGCAATTTGTCTTCAAGAAAAAAAAAAAAAAACAAGACAAATTGCCTGATTTGCAATGTGTGTATAACTTATTTCATCTATAGTTTGATTGTTAGAAATCAAACGTCATCATCAGATATGGTAATTCTTGGTGCACTGTTTTTGTCGTGGATTTTATTTTATCTGTCGCCATGTATTAGATAGGTTGTAGCTTTTTATATCTAAACTTTTAATGTGAATATCGTAGTTGATGAAGATCTGTATCTTTTCTTAATTCTGCAATTTGTCTTCAAGAAAAAAAAAAAACAAGACAAATTGCCTGATTTGCAATGTGTGTATAACTTATTTCATCTATAGTTTGATTGTCAGAAATCAAACGTCATCATCAGATATGGTAATTCTTAGTGCACTGTTTTTGTCGTGGATTTTATTTTATCTGTCGCCATGTATTAGATAGGTTGTAGCTTTTTATATCTAAACTTTTAATGTGAATATCGTAGTTGATGATGATCTGTATCTTTTCTTAATTCTGCAATTTGTCTTCAAGAAGAAAAAAAAAACAAGACAAATTGCCTGATTTGCAATGTGTGTATAACTTATTTCATCTATAGTTTGATTGTTAGAAATCAAACGTCATCATCAGATATGGTAATTCATAGTGCACTGTTTTTGTCGTGGATTTTATTTTATCTGTCGCCATGTATTAGATAGGTTGTAGCTTTTTATATCTAAACTTTTAATGTGAATATCGTAGTTGATGAAGATCTGTATCTTTTCTTAATTCTGCAATTTGTCTTCAAGAAAAAAAAAAAAACAAGACAAATTGCCTGATTTGCAATGTGTGTATAACTTATTTCATCTATAGTTTGATTGTTAGAAATCAAACGTCATCATCAGATATGGTAATTCATAGTGCACTGTTTTTGTCGTGGATTTTATTTTATCTGTCGCCATGTATTAGATAGGTTGTAGCTTTTTATATCTAAACTTTTAATGTGAATATCGTAGTTGATGATGATCTGTATCTTTTCTTAATTCTGCAATTTGTCTTCAAGAAAAAAAAAACTAGACAAGTTGCCTGATTTGCAATGTGTGTATAACTTATTTCATCTATAGTTTGATTGTTAGAAATCAAACGTCATCATCAGATATGGTAATTCTTAGTGCACTGTTTTTGTCGTGGATTTTATTTTATCTGTCGCCATGTATTAGATAGGTTGTAGCTTTTTATATCTAAACTTTTAATGTGAATATCGTAGTTGATGATGATCTGTATCTTTTCTTAATTCTGCAATTTGTCTTCAAGAAAAAAAAAAAACAAGACAAATTGCCTGATTTGCAATGTGTGTATAACTTATTTCATCTATAGTTTGATTGTTAGAAATCAAACGTCATCATCAGATATGGTAATTCTTAGTGCACTGTTTTTGTCGTGGATTTTATTTTATCTGTCGCCATGTATTAGATAGGTTGTAGCTTTTTATATCTAAACTTTTAATGTGAATATCGTTGTTGATGATGATCTGTATCTTTTCTTAATTCTGCAATTTGTCTTCAAGAAAAAAAAAACAAGACAAATTGCCTGATTTGCAATGTGTGTATAACTTATTTCATCTATAGTTTGATTGTTAGAAATCAAACGTCATCATCAGATATGGTAATTCTTAGTGCACTGTTTTTGTCGTGGATTTTATTTTATCTGTCGCCATGTATTAGATAGGTTGTAGCTTTTTATATCTAAACTTTTAATGTGAATATCGTAGTTGATGATGATCTGTATCTTTTCTTAATTCTGCAATTTGTCTTCAAGAGAAAAAAAAACAAGACAAATTGCCTGATTTGCAATGTGTGTATAACTTATTTCATCTATAGTTTGATTGTTAGAAATCAAACGTCATCATCAGATATGGTAATTCTTAGTGCACTGTTTTTGTCGTGGATTTTATTTTATCTGTTGCCATGTATTAGCTAGGTCATGTATTAGCTGGTCCCTGCAAGGTAAAACGGAGACTGGTACGTGACCCCAGAAAAACTGATATCAGCGCCTTTCGCGATCATCTATCTGGTGAGTTGCACAACCTAACTATCTCTCGCCCACGGAATGCCAGGGAGCTGGAGGACTATTCAACCTCCATCAGTAATGCCCTCACGTTCTCGTACAAGAAAGCTTGCCCGCTTACTAAGGTGACGGAGTCTGGTCGCACTTCCCTATGGTGGTGCGCAGCGCTCAGTCAGCTTCGAAACCTTACGCGGAAAGCTTACAACAAGGCCAAGCGCACTAAATCTGACGCCGACTGGGCCCTTTACAAGGAAAACCTAGCGGCGTTCAAAAGGACCATCCGACAACAACAGAGAAAGGCTTGGCGTACTTTCTGTGAAGATGTCGAGAGCGTCTCCGAGGTCTCCCGACTTAAAAAGCTAATTTCCAGCGACCCCCGTCGGGAAATCGGTATTCTTAGGAGGGCTGATGGCAATTATACCAGCAGCCTCTCCGAAAGCTTACAACTGCTAATGGAGGTTCATTTTCCAGGTTCAGTTGGTGTCGCCACTAGCTCCTCACCCGAGGTAGAGGAGACGCGCTGCTTCCCCTCCGAGGACGACTGGCGCACAGTGCACCACGTCTGCGAGAGAAGCAGAATTCGTTGGGCCATACGTAGTTTTGCCCAATTCAAATCCCCGGGTCCAGATGGCATCTTCCCAGCCCTACTACAGTGGGGCCTGGACCTGATCGAGCCACACTTAGAGGGACTGCTTCAAGCCAGCCTTGTGCTAGGCTATATACCCGCCCGCTGGCGAGATGTTACGGTCACGTTCATCCCAAAACCAGCCAGGCAGGACTACTCCATTCCAAAGTCTTTTCGACCGATCAGCCTCTCTTCCTTCTTCGTTAAGACATTGGAGAGGCTATGCGACCGTTTTATACGGGACACGTCACTGGCTGACAGACCTCTACACCCCAGCCAGCATGCCTACACCCTGGGCAGATCCACCGACTCAGCGCTATGCAGCGTTTCTGGGTTCATCGAGAAATCCTTGGACGACAAGCAGTCAACCTTGGGTGTATTCATCGACATCGAGGGTGCTTTCGATCGCACCACTTTCCGAAGCATACAGCGTGCCCTTGAGGAGCGGGGGGTACCTGCGGTGCTCAGAAACTGGATTATTACAATGCTCACAACACGCATGGTGAACCTTAAGACTGGAGGCTTCAGACTCAAAGGCAAGGTCGCCGGCGGTTGTCCACAGGGAGGCGTCCTGTCGCCACTTTTGTGGAACCTTATATTGGATAGCCTCCTTTACTTGCTGCATACCCATCACTTCTACGCCACGGGATATGCGGACGACCTAGTTATCCTCATCAGGGGCATACATGCCAATTCCCTATCCGACAGGATAAGGGTGGCGCTCAAACTGATTGAGGAATGGTGCAGGGACCAGCAACTATCAGTCAACCCTGCCAAGACTGAGTTGATGCTTTTCACCAGAAAGCACAAGATCGACAACTTCAGACCACCGATATTCTTCGGTACTCCACTCAGTCTTTCTGAGGAAGTGAAATACCTCGGTATTATCTTCGACAGAAAACTGAAATGGGACAAACACCTGACAAACAGGGTACAAAGGGCTCGTACAGCTTTCGGCCAGTGTAAGAGGATCATAGGTCGTACCTGGGGTCTTTCACCAAAGCATACTCTTTGGTTATACACGGCCGTTATTCGTCCGATGCTAATTTACGGTGCGGTGGCGTGGTTCTCTAGGGTCAAGCTAGCTTCCACTATCACCAAACTGAACCACATTCAAAGAATGGCCTGCCTAAGTATCACTGGCGCAATGAATACCACACCCACTACTGCGATGGAGAACATGCTGTACCTACCGCCCCTTGACATCTTCATTGAAGAGACGGCGATGGCTACGATGCTCAGACTTCGCACGACGGGATTCTCCTGTGAAGGGTTCCGAAGTGGAGCGAGGGGCAACCTCTGGAATGAGACAATCAAAGGTATGCCACTTTTGGAGTGTCCTACAGATGTCTTTTCTCCCCACTTTGTTTTCAGGAAACCATATCACACGCACACCTCATCCACTGCAATCGATGCTAATGCGAGCCTGAAAATCTACACCGACGGCTCGAAACGACAGGAGGGTACTGGAGTAGGGATCTTCTCCCACGATTTCCAAGCACGGTTATCCATACCACTTGGCAGGTACCCATCTGTAACGCAGGCGGAATTATACGCCATCAAAACTGCCTCGGAAGTTGTCGCCAACTCCAATAAATCCGGCAGGAACATAGTGATATTCACTGACAGCAGACAGTCTATTTTAGCCCTGGAGAGGTGTCGCTTCTCCTCTGGGCTTCTTCTCGACTGTCACCAGGCCCTGGTCAATGCGTCCAGGTCAAATTCCATCACCCTGGCCTGGATTAAGGGACACAATGGGATCAAGGGCAATCAGTACGCCGACAAACTTGCTCGCAGGGCGTCTAGGCGGGTGCCGGAGGCACCAGAGCCCTTCCTCCTTCCGTCCTCTTCTTCCCATTTAGGGATCCTGAAGGACGTCACCCACAAAAAATTCAAGAATAGGTGGGATGCAATTCCAGGCTCCTCAACAGCCAGGGAACTTCTCAACTACCCATCTGTTGGGATGGCGAAGAAATTACACGAGCTCCCCAGAAGTAAACTGCGTCTTATCACCGGCCTACTCACGGGACACTGTGGTACCAGAAAGCATATGTACAATATGCAGCTCAGCGACACTTTCTTCTGTCGAGCGTGTAAGCAAGAAGAAGAAACGGTAAGGCACATTTTATGTGATTGTCCCGCCCTCGAAGACCAGAGGGTAAGTGCATTTGATGATCCCTGGCCATCTATGGACACAATACGAAATGCTCCCCTGTCGAGTAAGCTAACCTTGGCTACATCCATAAGTTGGCTGCTCGTTACGGGTATATAATACCGGGTGGGCATGATGGAGGCTGGCACAAAGGGCCCACTGGGGCCTAAGCGCCGCCTATGCCTGGCATAGAGCCTCCCAACCCTACATACATACATGTATTAGCTAGGTTGTAGCTTTTTATATCTAAACTTTTAATGTGAATATCGTAGTTGATGATGATCTGTATCTTTTCCTAATTCTGCAATTTGTCTTCAAGAAAAAAAAAACAAGACAAATTGCCTGATTTGCAATGTGTGTATAACTTATTTCATCTATAGTTTGATTGTTAGAAATCAAACGTCATCATCAGATATGGTAATTCTTAGTGCACTGTTTTTGTCGTGGATTTTATTTTATTTGTTGCCATGTATTAGCTAGGTTGTAGCTTTTTATATCTAAACCTTTAATGTGAATATCGTAGTTGATGATGATCTGTATCTTTTCCTAATTCTGCAATTTGTCTTCAAGAAAAAAAAAAACAAGACAAATTGCCTGATTTGCAATGTGTGTATAACTTATTTCATCTATAGTTTGATTGTTAGAAATCAAACGTCATCATCAGATATGGTAATTCTTAGTGCACTGTTTTTGTCGTGGATTTTATTTTATCTGTCACCATGTATTAGATAGGTTGTAGCTTTTTATATCTAAACTTTTAATGTGAATATCGTAGTTGATGAAGATCTGTATCTTTTCTTAATTCTGCAATTTGTCTTCAAGAAAAAAAAAACAAGACAAATTGCCTGATTTGCAATGTGTGTATAACTTATTTCATCTATAGTTTGATTGTCAGAAATCAAACGTCATCATCAGATATGGTAATTCTTAGTGCACTGTTTTTGTCGTGGATTTTATTTTATCTGTCGCCATGTATTAGATAGGTTGTAGCTTTTTATATCTAAACTTTTAATGTGAATATTGTAGTTGATGATGATCTGTATCTTTTCTTAATTCTGCAATTTGTCTTCAAGAAAAAAAAAAAACAAGACAAATTGCCTGATTTGCAATGTGTGTATAACTTATTTCATCTATAGTTTGATTGTTAGAAATCAAACGTCATCATCAGATATGGTAATTCATAGTGCACTGTTTTTGTCGTGGATTTTATTTTATCTGTCGCCATGTATTAGATAGGTTGTAGCTTTTTATATCTAAACTTTTAATGTGAATATCGTAGTTGATGATGATCTGTATCTTTTCTTAATTCTGCAATTTGTCTTCAAGAAAAAAAAAACTAGACAAGTTGCCTGATTTGCAATGTGTGTATAACTTATTTCATCTATAGTTTGATTGTTAGAAATCAAACGTCATCATCAGATATGGTAATTCTTAGTGCACTGTTTTTGTCGTGGATTTTATTTTATCTGTCGCCATGTATTAGATAGGTTGTAGCTTTTTATATCTAAACTTTTAATGTGAATATCGTAGTTGATGATGATCTGTATCTTTTCTTAATTCTGCAATTTGTCTTCAAGAAAAAAAAAAACAAGACAAATTGCCTGATTTGCAATGTGTGTATAACTTATTTCATCTATAGTTTGATTGTTAGAAATCAAACGTCATCATCAGATATGGTAATTCTTAGTGCACTGTTTTTGTCGTGGATTTTATTTTATCTGTCGCCATGTATTAGATAGGTTGTAGCTTTTTATATCTAAACTTTTAATGTGAATATCGTTGTTGATGATGATCTGTATCTTTTCTTAATTCTGCAATTTGTCTTCAAGAAAAAAAAACAAGACAAATTGCCTGATTTGCAATGTGTGTATAACTTATTTCATCTATAGTTTGATTGTCAGAAATCAAACGTCATCATCAGATATGGTAATTCTTAGTGCACTGTTTTTGTCGTGGATTTTATTTTATCTGTCGCCATGTATTAGATAGGTTGTAGCTTTTTATATCTAAACTTTTAATGTGAATATCGTAGTTGATGATGATCTGTATCTTTTCTTAATTCTGCAATTTGTCTTCAAGAAAAAAAAAACTAGACAAGTTGCCTGATTTGCAATGTGTGTATAACTTATTTCATCTATAGTTTGATTGTTAGAAATCAAACGTCATCATCAGATATGGTAATTCTTAGTGCACTGTTTTTGTCGTGGATTTTATTTTATCTGTCGCCATGTATTAGATAGGTTGTAGCTTTTTATATCTAAACTTTTAATGTGAATATCGTTGTTGATGATGATCTGTATCTTTTCTTAATTCTGCAATTTGTCTTCAAGAAAAAAAAAACAAGACAAATTGCCTGATTTGCAATGTGTGTATAACTTATTTCATCTATAGTTTGATTGTTAGAAATCAAACGTCATCATCAGATATGGTAATTCTTAGTGCACTGTTTTTGTCGTGGATTTTATTTTATCTGTTGCCTTGTATTAGCTAGGTTGTAGCTTTTTATATCTAAACTTTTAATGTGAATATCGTAGTTGATGATGATCTGTATCTTTTCCTAATTCTGCAATTTGTCTTCAAGAAAAAAAAAAACAAGACAAATTGCCTGATTTGCAATGTGTGTTTAACTTATTTCATCTATAGTTTGATTGTTAGAAATCAAACGTCATCATCAGATATGGTAATTCTTAGTGCACTGTTTTTGTCGTGGATTTTATTTTATCTGTCGCCATGTATTAGATAGGTTGTAGCTTTTTATATCTAAACTTTTAATGTGAATATCGTAGTTGATGATGATCTGTATCTTTTCTTAATTCTGCAATTTGTCATCAAGAAAAAAAAAAACAAGACAAGTTGCCTGATTTGCAATGTGTGTATAACTTATTTCATCTATAGTTTGATTGTTAGAAATCAAACGTCATCATCAGATATGGTAATTCTTAGTGCACTGTTTTTGTCGTGGATTTTATTTTATCTTTCGCCATGTATTAGATAGGTTGTAGCTTTTTATATCTAAACGTTTAATGTGAACATCGTAGTTGATGATGATCTGTATCTTTTCTTAATTCTGCAATTTGTCCTCAAGAAAAAAAAACAAGACAAATTGCCTGATTTGCAATGTGTGTATAACTTATTTCATCTATAGTTTGATTGTTAGAAATCAAACGTCATCATCAGATATGGTAATTCTTAGTGCACTGTTTTTGTCGTGGATTTTATTTTATCTGTCGCCATGTATTAGATAGGTTGTAGCTTTTTATATCTAAACTTTTAATGTGAATATCGTAGTTGATGATGATCTGTATCTTTTCTTAATTCTGCAATTTGTCTTCAAAAAAAAAAAAAAAAAAAAAAAAACAAGACAAATTGCCTGATTTGCAATGTGTGTATAACTTATTTCATCTATAGTTTGATTGTTAGAAATCAAACGTCATCATCAGATATGGTAATTCTTAGTGCACTATTTTTGTCGTGGATTTTATTTTATCTGTCGCCATGTATTAGATAGGTTGTAGCTTTTTATATCTAAACTTTTAATGTGAATATCGTAGTTGATGATGATCTGTATCTTTTCTTAATTCTGCAATTTGTCTTCAAGAAAAAGAAAAAAAAAACAAGACAAATTGCCTGATTTGCAATGTGTGTATAACTTATTTCATCTATAGTTTGATTGTTAGAAATCAAACGTCATCATCAGATATGGTAATTCTTAGTGCACTGTTTTTGTCGTGGATTTTATTTTATCTGTCGCCATGTATTAGATAGGTTGTAGCTTTTTATATCTAAACTTTTAATGTGAATATCGTAGTTGATGATGATCTGTATCTTTTCTTAATTCTGCAATTTGTCTTCAAGAGAAAAAAAAAACAAGACAAATTGCCTGATTTGCAATGTGTGTATAACTTATTTCATCTATAGTTTGATTGTTAGAAATCAAACGTCATCATCAGATATGGTAATTCTTAGTGCACTGTTTTTGTCGTGGATTTTATTTTATCTGTTGCCATGTATTAGCTAGGTTGTAGCTTTTTATATCTAAACTTTTAATGTGAATATCGTAGTTGATGATGATCTGTATCTTTTTCTAATTCTGCAATTTGTCTTCAAGAAAAAAAAAACAAGACAAATTGCCTGATTTGCAATGTGTGTATAACTTATTTCATCTATAGTTTGATTGTTAGAAATCAAACGTCATCATCAGATATGGTAATTTTTAGTGCACTGTTTTTGTCGTGGATTTTATTTTATCTGTCGCCATGTATTAGATAGGTTTGTTGCTATTTATATTTAAACTTTTAATGTGAATATCGTAGTTGATGATGATCTGTATCTTTTCTTAATTCTGCAATTTGTCTTCAAGAGAAAAAAAAAAACAAGACAAGTTGCCTGATTTGCAATGTGTGTATAACTTATTTCATCTATAGTTTGATTGTTAGAAATCAAACGTCATCATATGGTAATTCTTAGTGCACTGTTTTTGTCGTGGATTTTATTTTATCTGTCGCCATGTATTAGATAGGTTGTAGCTTTTTATATCTAAACTTTTAATGTGAATATCGTAGTTGATGATGATATGTATCTTTTCTTAATTCTGCAATTTGTCTTCAAGAAAAAAAAACAAGACAAATTGCCTGATTTGCAATGTGTGTATAACTTATTTCATCTATAGTTTGATTGTTGGAAATCAAACGTCATCATCAGATATGGTAATTCTTAGTGCACTGTTTTTGTCGTGGATTTTATTTTATCTTTCGCCATGTATTAGATAGGTTGTAGCTTTTTATATCTAAACGTTTAATGTGAACATCGTAGTTGATGATGATCTGTATCTTTTCTTAATTCTGCAATTTGTCTTCAAGAAAAAAAAAACAAGACAAATTGCCTGATTTGCAATGTGTGTATAACTTATTTCATCTATAGTTTGATTGTTAGAAATCAAACGTCATCATCAGATATGGTAATTCTTAGTGCACTGTTTTTGTCGTGGATTTTATTTTATCTGTCGCCATGTATTAGATAGGTTGTAGCTTTTTATATCTAAACTTTTAATGTGAATATCGTAGTTGATGATGATCTGTATCTTTTCTTAATTCTGCAATTTGTCTTCAAAAAAAAAAAAAAAAAAAACAAGACATATTGCCTGATTTGCAATGTGTGTATAACTTATTGCATCTATAGTTTGATTGTTAGAAATCAAACGTCATCATCAGATATGGTAATTCTTAGTGCACTATTTTTGTCGTGGATTTTATTTTATCTGTCGCCATGTATTAGATAGGTTGTAGCTTTTTATATCTAAACTTTTAATGTGAATATCGTAGTTGATGATGATCTGTATCTTTTCTTAATTCTGCAATTTGTCTTCAAGAAAAAAAAAAACAAGACAAATTGCCTGATTTGCAATGTGTGTATAACTTATTTCATCTATAGTTTGATTGTCAGAAATCAAACGTCATCATCAGATATGGTAATTCTTAGTGCACTGTTTTTGTCGTAGATTTTATTTTATCTGTCGCCATGTATTAGATAGGTTGTAGCTTTTTATATCTAAACTTTTAATGTGAATATCGTAGTTGATGATGATCTGTATCTTTTTCTAATTCTGCAATTTGTCTTCAAGAAAAAAAAAAAACAAGACAAATTGCCTGATTTGCAATGTGTGTATAACTTATTTCATCTATAGTTTGATTGTTAGAAATCAAACGTCATCATCAGATATGGTAATTTTTAGTGCACTGTTTTTGTCGTGGATTTTATTTTATCTGTCGCCATGTATTAGATAGGTTTGTTGCTATTTATATTTAAACTTTTAATGTGAATATCGTAGTTGATGATGATCTGTATCTTTTCTTAATTCTGCAATTTGTCTTCAAGAGAAAAAAAAAAAACAAGACAAGTTTCCTGATTTGCAATGTGTGTATAACTTATTTCATCTATAGTTTGATTGTTAGAAATCAAACGTCATCATCAGATATGGTAATTCTTAGTGCACTGTTTTTGTCGTGGATTTTATTTTATCTGTCGCCATGTATTAGATAGGTTGTAGCTTTTTATATCTAAACTTTTAATGTGAATATCGTAGTTGATGATGATATGTATCTTTTCTTAATTCTGCAATTTGTCTTCAAGAAAAAAAAACAAGACAAATTGCCTGATTTGCAATGTGTGTATAACTTATTGCATCTATAGTTTGATTGTTAGAAATCAAACGTCATCATCAGATATGTTAATTCTTAGTGCACTATTTTTGTCGTGGATTTTATTTTATCTGTCGCCATGTATTAGATAGGTTGTAGCTTTTTATATCTAAACTTTTAATGTGAATATCGTAGTTGATGATGATCTGTATCTTTTCTTAATTCTGCAATTTGTCTTCAAGAAAAAAAAAAACAAGACAAATTGCCTGATTTGCAATGTGTGTATAACTTATTTCATCTATAGTTTGATTGTCAGAAATCAAACGTCATCATCAGATATGGTAATTCTTAGTGCACTGTTTTTGTCGTAGATTTTATTTTATCTGTCGCCATGTATTAGATAGGTTGTAGCTTTTTATATCTAAACTTTTAATGTGAATATTGTAGTTGATGATGATCTTTATCTTTTCTTAATTCTGCAATTTGTCTTCAAGAAAAAAAAAAAACAAGACAAATTGCCTGATTTGCAATGTGTGTATAACTTATTTCATCTATAGTTTGATTATTAGAAATCAAACGTCATCATCAGATATGGTAATTCATAGTGCACTGTTTTTGTCGTGGATTTTATTTTATCTGTCGCCATGTATTAGATAGGTTGTAGCTTTTTATATCTAAACTTTTAATGTGAATATCGTAGTTGATGATGATCTGTATCTTTTCTTAATTCTGCAATTTGTCTTCAAGAAAAAAAAAACTAGACAAGTTGCCTGATTTGCAATGTGTGTATAACTTATTTCATCTATAGTTTGATTGTTAGAAATCAAACGTCATCATCAGATATGGTAATTCTTAGTGCACTGTTTTTGTCGTGGATTTTATTTTATCTGTTGCCATGTATTAGCTAGGTTGTAGCTTTTTATATCTAAACTTTTAATGTGAATATCGTAGTTGATGATGATCTGTATCTTTTCCTAATTCTGCAATTTGTCTTCAAGAAAAAAAAAAAACAAGACAAATTGCCTGATTTGCAATGTGTGTATAACTTATTTCATCTATAGTTTGATTGTTAGAAATCAAACGTCATCATCAGATATGGTAATTCTTAGTGCACTGTTTTTGTCGTGGATTTTATTTTATCTGTCGCCATGTATTAGATAGGTTGTAGCTTTTTATATCTAAACTTTTAATGTGAATATCGTAGTTGATGATGATCTGTATCTTTTCTTAATTCTGCAATTTGTCATCAAGAAAAAAAAAACAAGACAAGTTGCCTGATTTGCAATGTGTGTATAACTTATTTCATCTATAGTTTGATTGTTAGAAATCAAACGTCATCATCAGATATGGTAATTCTTAGTGCACTGTTTTTGTCGTGGATTTTATTTTATCTGTCGCCATGTATTAGATAGGTTGTAGCTTTTTATATCTAAACTTTTAATGTGAATATCGTTGTTGATGATGATCTGTATCTTTTCTTAATTCTGCAATTTGTCTTCAAGAAAAAAAAAACAAGACAAATTGCCTGATTTGCAATGTGTGTATAACTTATTTCATCTATAGTTTGATTGTTAGAAATCAAACGTCATCATCAGATATGGTAATTCTTAGTGCACTGTTTTTGTCGTGGATTTTATTTTATCTGTTGCCATGTATTAGCTAGGTTGTAGCTTTTTATATCTAAACTTTTAATGTGAATATCGTAGTTGATGATGATCTGTATCTTTTCCTAATTCTGCAATTTGTCTTCAAGAAAAAAAAAAAACAAGACAAATTGCCTGATTTGCAATGTGTGTATAACTTATTTCATCTATAGTTTGATTGTTAGAAATCAAACGTCATCATCAGATATGGTAATTCTTAGTGCACTGTTTTTGTCGTGGATTTTATTTTATCTGTCGCCATGTATTAGATAGGTTGTAGCTTTTTATATCTAAACTTTTAATGTGAATATCGTAGTTGATGATGATTTGTATCTTTTCTTAATTCTGCAATTTGTCATCAAGAAAAAAAAAACAAGACAAGTTGCCTGATTTGCAATGTGTGTATAACTTATTTCATCTATAGTTTGATTGTTAGAAATCAAACGTCATCATCAGATATGGTAATTCTTAGTGCACTGTTTTTGTCGTGGATTTTA
Organism: Aphodius granarius; assembly: GCA_963971325.1. Lineage (NCBI taxonomy): Eukaryota > Metazoa > Arthropoda > Insecta > Coleoptera > Scarabaeidae > Aphodius > Aphodius granarius. The sequence continues at coordinate 15,936,773 of OZ020222.1, read as the reverse complement.
TTTTATCTTTCGCCATGTATTAGATAGGTTGTAGCTTTTTATATCTAAACGTTTAATGTGAACATCGTAGTTGATGATGATCTGTATCTTTTCTTAATTCTGCAATTTGTCTTCAAGAAAAAAAAAACAAGACAAATTGCCTGATTTGCAATGTGTGTATAACTTATTTCATCTATAGTTTGATTGTTAGAAATCAAACGTCATCATCAGATATGGTAATTCTTAGTGCACTGTTTTTGTCGTGGATTTTATTTTATCTGTCGCCATGTATTAGATAGGTTGTAGCTTTTTATATCTAAACTTTTAATGTGAATATCGTAGTTGATGATGATCTGTATCTTTTCTTAATTCTGCAATTTGTCTTCAAAAAAAAAAAAAAAAAAAAAAAACAAGGCAAATTGCCTGATTTGCAATGTGTGTATAACTTATTTCATCTATAGTTTGATTGTTAGAAATCAAACGTCATCATCAGATATGGTAATTCTTAGTGCACTATTTTTGTCGTGGATTTTATTTTATCTGTCGCCATGTATTAGATAGGTTGTAGCTTTTTATATCTAAACTTTTAATGTGAATATCGTAGTTGATGATGATCTGTATCTTTTCCTAATTCTGCAATTTGTCTTCAAGAAAAAAAAAAAAACAAGACAAATTGCCTGATTTGCAATGTGTGTATAACTTATTTCATCTATAGTTTGATTGTTAGAAATCAAACGTCATCATCAGATATGGTAATTCTTAGTGCACTGTTTTTGTCGTGGATTTTATTTTATCTGTCGCCATGTATTAGATAGGTTGTAGCTTTTTATATCTAAACTTTTAATGTGAATATCGTAGTTGATGATGATCTGTATCTTTTCTTAATTCTGCAATTTGTCATCAAGAAAAAAAAAACAAGACAAGTTGCCTGATTTGCAATGTGTGTATAACTTATTTCATCTATAGTTTGATTGTTAGAAATCAAACGTCATCATCAGATATGGTAATTCTTAGTGCACTGTTTTTGTCGTGGATTTTATTTTATCTTTCGCCATGTATTAGATAGGTTGTAGCTTTTTATATCTAAACGTTTAATGTGAACATCGTAGTTGATGATGATCTGTATCTTTTCTTAATTCTGCAATTTGTCTTCAAGAAAAAAAAAAAACAAGACAAATTGCCTGATTTGCAATGTGTGTATAACTTATTTCATCTATAGTTTGATTGTTAGAAATCAAACGTCATCATCAGATATGGTAATTCTTAGTGCACTGTTTTTGTCGTGGATTTTATTTTATCTGTCGCCATGTATTAGATAGGTTGTAGCTTTTTATATCTAAACTTTTAATGTGAATATCGTAGTTGATGATGATCTGTATCTTTTCTTAATACTGCAATTTGTCTTCAAGAAAAAGAAAAGAAAAAAAAAACAAGACAAATTGCCTGATTTGCAATGTGTGTATAACTTATTTCATCTATAGTTTGATTGTTAGAAATCAAACGTCATCATCAGATATGGTAATTCTTAGTGCACTGTTTTTGTCGTGGATTTTATTTTATCTGTCACCATGTATTAGATAGGTTGTAGCTTTTTATATCTAAACTTTTAATGTGAATATCGTAGTTGATGATGATCTGTATCTTTTCTTAATTCTGCAATTTGTCTTCAAAAAAAAAAAAAAAAAAAAAACAAGACAAATTGCCTGATTTGCAATGTGTGTATAACTTATTTCATCTATAGTTTGATTGTTAGAAATCAAACGTCATCATCAGATATGGTAATTCTTAGTGCACTATTTTTGTCGTGGATTTTATTTTATCTGTCGCCATGTATTAGATAGGTTGTAGCTTTTTATATCTAAACTTTTAATGTGAATATCGTAGTTGATGATGATCTGTATCTTTTCTTAATTCTGCAATTTGTCTTCAAGAAAAAGAAAAAAAAAAACAAGACAAATTGCCTGATTTGCAATGTGTGTATAACTTATTTCATCTATAGTTTGATTGTTAGAAATCAAACGTCATCATCAGATATGGTAATTCTTAGTGCACTGTTCTTGTCGTGGATTTTATTTTATCTGTCGCCATGTATTAGATAGGTTGTAGCTTTTTATATCTAAACTTTTAATGTGAATATCGTAGTTGATGATGATCTGTATCTTTTCTTAATTCTGCAATTTGTCTTCAAGAAAAAAAAAAAACAAGACAAATTGCCTGATTTGCAATGTGTGTATAACTTATTTCATCTATAGTTTGATTGTTAGAAATCAAACGTCATCATCAGATATGGTAATTCTTAGTGCACTGTTTTTGTCGTGGATTTTATTTTATCTGTCGCCATGTATTAGATAGGTTGTAGCTTTTTATATCTAAACTTTTAATGTGAATATCGTAGTTGATGATGATCTGTATCTTTTCTTAATTCTGCAATTTGTCTTCAAGAGAAAAAAAAAAACAAGACAAATTGCCTGATTTGCAATGTGTGTATAACTTATTTCATCTATAGTTTGATTGTTAGAAATCAAACGTCATCATCAGATATGGTAATTCTTAGTGCACTGTTTTTGTCGTGGATTTTATTTTATCTGTTGCCATGTATTAGCTAGGTTGTAGCTTTTTATATCTAAACTTTTAATGTGAATATCGTAGTTGATGATGATCTGTATCTTTTCCTAATTCTGCAATTTGTCTTCAAGAAAAAAAAAAAAACAAGACAAATTGCCTGATTTGCAATGTGTGTAAGTGCACTGTTTTTGTCGTGGATTTTATTTTATCTGTCGCCATGTATTAGATAGGTTGTAGCTTTTTATATCTAAACTTTTAATGTGAATATCGTAGTTGATGATGATCTGTATCTTTTCTTAATTCTGCAATTTGTCTTCAAGAGAAAAAAAAAACAAGACAAATTGCCTGATTTGCAATGTGTGTATAACTTATTTCATCTATAGTTTGATTGTTAGAAATCAAACGTCATCATCAGATATGGTAATTCTTAGTGCACTGTTTTTGTCGTGGATTTTATTTTATCTGTTGCCATGTATTAGATAGGTTGTAGCTTTTTATATCTAAACTTTTAATGTGAATATCGTAGTTGATGATGATCTGTATCTTTTCCTAATTCTGCAATTTGTCTTCAAGAAAAAAAAAACAAGACAAATTGCCTGATTTGCAATGTGTGTATAACTTATTTCATCTATAGTTTGATTGTTAGAAATCAAACTTATCATCAGATATGGTAATTTTTAGTGCACTGTTTGTGTCGTGGATTTTATTTTATCTGTCGCCATGTATTAGATAGGTTTGTTGCTATTTATATTTAAACTTTTAATGTGAATATCGTAGTTGATGATGATCTGTATCTTTTCTTAATTCTGCAATTTGTCTTCAAGAGAAAAAAAAAACAAGACAAGTTGCCTGATTTGCAATGTGTGTATAACTTATTTCATCTATAGTTTGATTGTTAGAAATCAAACGTCATCATCAGATATGGTAATTCTTAGTGCACTGTTTTTGTCGTGGATTTTATTTTATCTGTCGCCATGTATTAGATAGGTTGTAGCTTTTTATATCTAAACTTTTAATGTGAATATCGTAGTTGATGATGATCTGTATCTTTTCTTAATTCTGCAATTTGTCTTCAAGAAAAAGAAAAAAAAAAACAAGACAAATTGCCTGATTTGCAATGTGTGTATAACTTATTTCATCTATAGTTTGATTGTTAGAAATCAAACGTCATCATCAGATATGGTAATTCTTAGTGCACTGTTTTTGTCGTGGATTTTATTTTATCTGTCGCCATGTATTAGATAGGTTGTAGCTTTTTATATCTAAACTTTTAATGTGAATATCGTAGTTGATGATGATCTGTATCTTTTCTTAATTCTGCAATTTGTCTTCAAGAGAAAAAAAAAACAAGACAAATTGCCTGATTTGCAATGTGTGTATAACTTATTTCATCTATAGTTTGATTGTTAGAAATCAAACGTCATCATCAGATATGGTAATTCTTAGTGCACTGTTTTTGTCGTGGATTTTATTTTATCTGTCGCCATGTATTAGATAGGTTGTAGCTTTTTATATCTAAACTTTTAATGTGAATATCGTAGTTGATGATGATCTGTATCTTTTCTTAATTCTGCAATTTGTCTTCAAGAGAAAAAAAAAACAAGACAAATTGCCTGATTTGCAATGTGTGTATAACTTATTTCATCTATAGTTTGATTGTTAGAAATCAAACGTCATCATCAGATATGGTAATTCTTAGTGCACTGTTTTTGTCGTGGATTTTATTTTATCTGTTGCCATGTATTAGCTAGGTTGTAGCTTTTTATATCTAAACTTTTAATGTGAATATCGTAGTTGATGATGATCTGTATCTTTTCCTAATTCTGCAATTTGTCTTCAAGAAAAAAAAAAACAAGACAAATTGCCTGATTTGCAATGTGTGTATAACTTATTTCATCTATAGTTTGATTGTTAGAAATCAAACGTCATCATCAGATATGGTAATTCTTAGTGCACTGTTTTTGTCGTGGATTTTATTTTATCTGTTGCCATGTATTAGCTAGGTTGTAGCTTTTTATATCTAAACTTTTAATGTGAATATCGTAGTTGATGATGATCTGTATCTTTTTCTAATTCTGCAATTTGTCTTCAAGAAAAAAAAAAAACAAGACAAATTGCCTGATTTGCAATGTGTGTATAACTTATTTCATCTATAGTTTGATTGTTAGAAATCAAACGTCATCATCAGATATGGTAATTTTTAGTGCACTGTTTTTGTCGTGGATTTTATTTTATCTGTCGCCATGTATTAGATAGGTTTGTTGCTATTTATATTTAAACTTTTAATGTGAATATCGTAGTTGATGATGATCTGTATCTTTTCTTAATTCTGCAATTTGTCTTCAAGAGAAAAAAAAAAAAACAAGACAAGTTGCCTGATTTGCAATGTGTGTATAACTTATTTCATCTATAGTTTGATTGTTAGAAATCAAACGTCATCATATGGTAATTCTTAGTGCACTGTTTTTGTCGTGGATTTTATTTTATCTGTCGCCATGTATTAGATAGGTTGTAGCTTTTTATATCTAAACTTTTAATGTGAATATCGTAGTTGATGATGATATGTATCTTTTCTTAATTCTGCAATTTGTCTTCAAGAAAAAAAAACAAGACAAATTGCCTGATTTGCAATGTGTGTATAACTTATTTCATCTATAGTTTGATTGTTGGAAATCAAACGTCATCATCAGATATGGTAATTCTTAGTGCACTGTTTTTGTCGTGGATTTTATTTTATCTTTCGCCATGTATTAGATAGGTTGTAGCTTTTTATATCTAAACGTTTAATGTGAACATCGTAGTTGATGATGATCTGTATCTTTTCTTAATTCTGCAATTTGTCTTCAAGAAAAAAAAAACAAGACAAATTGCCTGATTTGCAATGTGTGTATAACTTATTTCATCTATAGTTTGATTGTTAGAAATCAAACGTCATCATCAGATATGGTAATTCTTAGTGCACTGTTTTTGTCGTGGATTTTATTTTATCTGTCGCCATGTATTAGATAGGTTGTAGCTTTTTATATCTAAACTTTTAATGTGAATATCGTAGTTGATGATGATCTGTATCTTTTCTTAATTCTGCAATTTGTCTTCAAAAAAAAAAAAAAAAAAAAAAACAAGACAAATTGCCTGATTTGCAATGTGTGTATAACTTATTGCATCTATAGTTTGATTGTTAGAAATCAAACGTCATCATCAGATATGGTAATTCTTAGTGCACTATTTTTGTCGTGGATTTTATTTTATCTGTCGCCATGTATTAGATAGGTTGTAGCTTTTTATATCTAAACTTTTAATGTGTATATCGTAGTTGATGATGATCTGTATCTTTTCTTAATTCTGCAATTTGTCTTCAAGAAAAAAAAAAAAACAAGACAAATTGCCTGATTTGCAATGTGTGTATAACTTATTTCATCTATAGTTTGATTGTCAGAAATCAAACGTCATCATCAGATATGGTAATTCTTAGTGCACTGTTTTTGTCGTAGATTTTATTTTATCTGTCGCCATGTATTAGATAGGTTGTAGCTTTTTATATCTAAACTTTTAATGTGAATATCGTAGTTGATGATGATCTGTATCTTTTTCTAATTCTGCAATTTGTCTTCAAGAAAAAAAAAAAACAAGACAAATTGCCTGATTTGCAATGTGTGTATAACTTATTTCATCTATAGTTTGATTGTTAGAAATCAAACGTCATCATCAGATATGGTAATTTTTAGTGCACTGTTTTTGTCGTGGATTTTATTTTATCTGTCGCCATGTATTAGATAGGTTTGTTGCTATTTATATTTAAACTTTTAATGTGAATATCGTAGTTGATGATGATCTGTATCTTTTCTTAATTCTGCAATTTGTCTTCAAGAGAAAAAAAAAAAAACAAGACAAGTTGCCTGATTTGCAATGTGTGTATAACTTATTTCATCTATAGTTTGATTGTTAGAAATCAAACGTCATCATATGGTAATTCTTAGTGCACTGTTTTTGTCGTGGATTTTATTTTATCTGTCGCCATGTATTAGATAGGTTGTAGCTTTTTATATCTAAACTTTTAATGTGAATATCGTAGTTGATGATGATATGTATCTTTTCTTAATTCTGCAATTTGTCTTCAAGAAAAAAAAACAAGACAAATTGCCTGATTTGCAATGTGTGTATAACTTATTTCATCTATAGTTTGATTGTTGGAAATCAAACGTCATCATCAGATATGGTAATTCTTAGTGCACTGTTTTTGTCGTGGATTTTATTTTATCTTTCGCCATGTATTAGATAGGTTGTAGCTTTTTATATCTAAACGTTTAATGTGAACATCGTAGTTGATGATGATATGTATCTTTTCTTAATTCTGCAATTTGTCTTCAAGAAAAAAAAAACAAGACAAATTGCCTGATTTGCAATGTGTGTATAACTTATTTCATCTATAGTTTGATTGTTAGAAATCAAACGTCATCATCAGATATGGTAATTCTTAGTGCACTGTTTTTGTCGTGGATTTTATTTTATCTGTCGCCATGTATTAGATAGGTTGTAGCTTTTTATATCTAAACGTTTAATGTGAACATCGTAGTTGATGATGATCTGTATCTTTTCTTAATTCTGCAATTTGTCTTCAAGAAAAAAAAAACAAGACAAATTGCCTGATTTGCAATGTGTGTATAACTTATTTCATCTATAGTTTGATTGTTAGAAATCAAACGTCATCATCAGATATGGTAATTCTTAGTGCACTGTTTTTGTCGTGGATTTTATTTTATCTGTCGCCATGTATTAGATAGGTTGTAGCTTTTTATATCTAAACTTTTAATGTGAATATCGTAGTTGATGATGATCTGTATCTTTTCTTAATACTGCAATTTGTCTTCAAGAAAAAGAAAAGAAAAAAAAAACAAGACAAATTGCCTGATTTGCAATGTGTGTATAACTTATTTCATCTATAGTTTGATTGTTAGAAATCAAACGTCATCATCAGATATGGTAATTCTTAGTGCACTGTTTTTGTCGTGGATTTTATTTTATCTGTCGCCATGTATTAGATAGGTTGTAGCTTTTTATATCTAAACTTTTAATGTGAATATCGTAGTTGATGATGATCTGTATCTTTTCTTAATTCTGCAATTTGTCTTCAAAAAAAAAAAAAAAAAAAACAAGACAAATTGCCTGATTTGCAATGTGTGTATAACTTATTTCATCTATAGTTTGATTGTTAGAAATCAAACGTCATCATCAGATATGGTAATTCTTAGTGCACTATTTTTGTCGTGGATTTTATTTTATCTGTCGCCATGTATTAGATAGGTTGTAGCTTTTTATATCTAAACTTTTAATGTGAATATCGTAGTTGATGATGATCTGTATCTTTTCTTAATTCTGCAATTTGTCTTCAAGAAAAAGAAAAAAAAAAACAAGACAAATTGCCTGATTTGCAATGTGTGTATAACTTATTTCATCTATAGTTTGATTGTTAGAAATCAAACGTCATCATCAGATATGGTAATTCTTAGTGCACTGTTCTTGTCGTGGATTTTATTTTATCTGTCGCCATGTATTAGATAGGTTGTAGCTTTTTATATCTAAACTTTTAATGTGAATATCGTAGTTGATGATGATCTGTATCTTTTCTTAATTCTGCAATTTGTCTTCAAGAAAAAAAAAAAACAAGACAAATTGCCTGATTTGCAATGTGTGTATAACTTATTTCATCTATAGTTTGATTGTTAGAAATCAAACGTCATCATCAGATATGGTAATTCTTAGTGCACTGTTTTTGTCGTGGATTTTATTTTATCTGTCGCCATGTATTAGATAGGTTGTAGCTTTTTATATCTAAACTTTTAATGTGAATATCGTAGTTGATGATGATCTGTATCTTTTCTTAATTCTGCAATTTGTCTTCAAGAGAAAAAAAAAACAAGACAAATTGCCTGATTTGCAATGTGTGTATAACTTATTTCATCTATAGTTTGATTGTTAGAAATCAAACGTCATCATCAGATATGGTAATTCTTAGTGCACTGTTTTTGTCGTGGATTTTATTTTATCTGTTGCCATGTATTAGCTAGGTTGTAGCTTTTTATATCTAAACTTTTAATGTGAATATCGTAGTTGATGATGATCTGTATCTTTTCCTAATTCTGCAATTTGTCTTCAAGAAAAAAAAAAAAAACAAGACAAATTGCCTGATTTGCAATGTGTGTAAGTGCACTGTTTTTGTCGTGGATTTTATTTTATCTGTCGCCATGTATTAGATAGGTTGTAGCTTTTTATATCTAAACTTTTAATGTGAATATCGTAGTTGATGATGATCTGTATCTTTTCTTAATTCTGCAATTTGTCTTCAAGAGAAAAAAAAAACAAGACAAATTGCCTGATTTGCAATGTGTGTATAACTTATTTCATCTATAGTTTGATTGTTAGAAATCAAACGTCATCATCAGATATGGTAATTCTTAGTGCACTGTTTTTGTCGTGGATTTTATTTTATCTGTTGCCATGTATTAGATAGGTTGTAGCTTTTTATATCTAAACTTTTAATGTGAATATCGTAGTTGATGATGATCTGTATCTTTTCCTAATTCTGCAATTTGTCTTCAAGAAAAAAAAAAACAAGACAAATTGCCTGATTTGCAATGTGTGTATAACTTATTTCATCTATAGTTTGATTGTTAGAAATCAAACTTATCATCAGATATGGTAATTTTTAGTGCACTGTTTGTGTCGTGGATTTTATTTTATCTGTCGCCATGTATTAGATAGGTTTGTTGCTATTTATATTTAAACTTTTAATGTGAATATCGTAGTTGATGATGATCTGTATCTTTTCTTAATTCTGCAATTTGTCTTCAAGAGAAAAAAAAAACAAGACAAGTTGCCTGATTTGCAATGTGTGTATAACTTATTTCATCTATAGTTTGATTGTTAGAAATCAAACGTCATCATCAGATATGGTAATTCTTAGTGCACTGTTTTTGTCGTGGATTTTATTTTATCTGTCGCCATGTATTAGATAGGTTGTAGCTTTTTATATCTAAACTTTTAATGTGAATATCGTAGTTGATGATGATCTGTATCTTTTCTTAATTCTGCAATTTGTCTTCAAGAAAAAGAAAAAAAAAACAAGACAAATTGCCTGATTTGCAATGTGTGTATAACTTATTTCATCTATAGTTTGATTGTTAGAAATCAAACGTCATCATCAGATATGGTAATTCTTAGTGCACTGTTTTTGTCGTGGATTTTATTTTATCTGTCGCCATGTATTAGATAGGTTGTAGCTTTTTATATCTAAACTTTTAATGTGAATATCGTAGTTGATGATGATCTGTATCTTTTCTTAATTCTGCAATTTGTCTTCAAGAGAAAAAAAAAACAAGACAAATTGCCTGATTTGCAATGTGTGTATAACTTATTTCATCTATAGTTTGATTGTTAGAAATCAAACGTCATCATCAGATATGGTAATTCTTAGTGCACTGTTTTTGTCGTGGATTTTATTTTATCTGTCGCCATGTATTAGATAGGTTGTAGCTTTTTATATCTAAACTTTTAATGTGAATATCGTAGTTGATGATGATCTGTATCTTTTCTTAATTCTGCAATTTGTCTTCAAGAGAAAAAAAAAACAAGACAAATTGCCTGATTTGCAATGTGTGTATAACTTATTTCATCTATAGTTTGATTGTTAGAAATCAAACGTCATCATCAGATATGGTAATTCTTAGTGCACTGTTTTTGTCGTGGATTTTATTTTATCTGTTGCCATGTATTAGCTAGGTTGTAGCTTTTTATATCTAAACTTTTAATGTGAATATCGTAGTTGATGATGATCTGTATCTTTTCCTAATTCTGCAATTTGTCTTCAAGAAAAAAAAAAACAAGACAAATTGCCTGATTTGCAATGTGTGTATAACTTATTTCATCTATAGTTTGATTGTTAGAAATCAAACGTCATCATCAGATATGGTAATTCTTAGTGCACTGTTTTTGTCGTGGATTTTATTTTATCTGTCGCCATGTATTAGCTAGGTTGTAGCTTTTTATATCTAAACTTTTAATGTGAATATCGTAGTTGATGATGATCTGTATCTTTTTCTAATTCTGCAATTTGTCTTCAAGAAAAAAAAAAAACAAGACAAATTGCCTGATTTGCAATGTGTGTATAACTTATTTCATCTATAGTTTGATTGTTAGAAATCAAACGTCATCATCAGATATGGTAATTTTTAGTGCACTGTTTTTGTCGTGGATTTTATTTTATCTGTCGCCATGTATTAGATAGGTTTGTTGCTATTTATATTTAAACTTTTAATGTGAATATCGTAGTTGATGATGATCTGTATCTTTTCTTAATTCTGCAATTTGTCTTCAAGAGAAAAAAAAAAAAACAAGACAAGTTGCCTGATTTGCAATGTGTGTATAACTTATTTCATCTATAGTTTGATTGTTAGAAATCAAACGTCATCATATGGTAATTCTTAGTGCACTGTTTTTGTCGTGGATTTTATTTTATCTGTCGCCATGTATTAGATAGGTTGTAGCTTTTTATATCTAAACTTTTAATGTGAATATCGTAGTTGATGATGATATGTATCTTTTCTTAATTCTGCAATTTGTCTTCAAGAAAAAAAAACAAGACAAATTGCCTGATTTGCAATGTGTGTATAACTTATTTCATCTATAGTTTGATTGTTGGAAATCAAACGTCATCATCAGATATGGTAATTCTTAGTGCACTGTTTTTGTCGTGGATTTTATTTTATCTTTCGCCATGTATTAGATAGGTTGTAGCTTTTTATATCTAAACGTTTAATGTGAACATCGTAGTTGATGATGATCTGTATCTTTTCTTAATTCTGCAATTTGTCTTCAAGAAAAAAAAAACAAGACAAATTGCCTGATTTGCAATGTGTGTATAACTTATTTCATCTATAGTTTGATTGTTAGAAATCAAACGTCATCATCAGATATGGTAATTCTTAGTGCACTGTTTTTGTCGTGGATTTTATTTTATCTGTCGCCATGTATTAGATAGGTTGTAGCTTTTTATATCTAAACTTTTAATGTGAATATCGTAGTTGATGATGATCTGTATCTTTTCTTAATTCTGCAATTTGTCTTCAAAAAAAAAAAAAAAAAAAAAAACAAGACAAATTGCCTGATTTGCAATGTGTGTATAACTTATTGCATCTATAGTTTGATTGTTAGAAATCAAACGTCATCATCAGATATGGTAATTCTTAGTGCACTATTTTTGTCGTGGATTTTATTTTATCTGTCGCCATGTATTAGATAGGTTGTAGCTTTTTATATCTAAACTTTTAATGTGTATATCGTAGTTGATGATGATCTGTATCTTTTCTTAATTCTGCAATTTGTCTTCAAGAAAAAAAAAAAACAAGACAAATTGCCTGATTTGCAATGTGTGTATAACTTATTTCATCTATAGTTTGATTGTCAGAAATCAAACGTCATCATCAGATATGGTAATTCTTAGTGCACTGTTTTTGTCGTAGATTTTATTTTATCTGTCGCCATGTATTAGATAGGTTGTAGCTTTTTATATCTAAACTTTTAATGTGAATATCGTAGTTGATGATGATCTGTATCTTTTTCTAATTCTGCAATTTGTCTTCAAGAAAAAAAAAAAACAAGACAAATTGCCTGATTTGCAATGTGTGTATAACTTATTTCATCTATAGTTTGATTGTTAGAAATCAAACGTCATCATCAGATATGGTAATTTTTAGTGCACTGTTTTTGTCGTGGATTTTATTTTATCTGTCGCCATGTATTAGATAGGTTTGTTGCTATTTATATTTAAACTTTTAATGTGAATATCGTAGTTGATGATGATCTGTATCTTTTCTTAATTCTGCAATTTGTCTTCAAGAGAAAAAAAAAAAAACAAGACAAGTTGCCTGATTTGCAATGTGTGTATAACTTATTTCATCTATAGTTTGATTGTTAGAAATCAAACGTCATCATATGGTAATTCTTAGTGCACTGTTTTTGTCGTGGATTTTATTTTATCTGTCGCCATGTATTAGATAGGTTGTAGCTTTTTATATCTAAACTTTTAATGTGAATATCGTAGTTGATGATGATATGTATCTTTTCTTAATTCTGCAATTTGTCTTCAAGAAAAAAAAACAAGACAAATTGCCTGATTTGCAATGTGTGTATAACTTATTTCATCTATAGTTTGATTGTTGGAAATCAAACGTCATCATCAGATATGGTAATTCTTAGTGCACTGTTTTTGTCGTGGATTTTATTTTATCTTTCGCCATGTATTAGATAGGTTGTAGCTTTTTATATCTAAACGTTTAATGTGAACATCGTAGTTGATGATGATCTGTATCTTTTCTTAATTCTGCAATTTGTCTTCAAGAAAAAAAAAACAAGACAAATTGCCTGATTTGCAATGTGTGTATAACTTATTTCATCTATAGTTTGATTGTTAGAAATCAAACGTCATCATCAGATATGGTAATTCTTAGTGCACTGTTTTTGTCGTGGATTTTATTTTATCTGTCGCCATGTATTAGATAGGTTGTAGCTTTTTATATCTAAACTTTTAATGTGAATATCGTAGTTGATGATGATCTGTATCTTTTCTTAATTCTGCAATTTGTCTTCAAAAAAAAAAAAAAAAAAAAAAACAAGACAAATTGCCTGATTTGCAATGTGTGTATAACTTATTGCATCTATAGTTTGATTGTTAGAAATCAAACGTCATCATCAGATATGTTAATTCTTAGTGCACTATTTTTGTCGTGGATTTTATTTTATCTGTCGCCATGTATTAGATAGGTTGTAGCTTTTTATATCTAAACTTTTAATGTGAATATCGTAGTTGATGATGATCTGTATCTTTTCCTAATTCTGCAATTTGTCTTCAAGAAAAAAAAAAAAAACAAGACAAATTGCCTGATTTGCAATGTGTGTATAACTTATTTCATCTATAGTTTGATTGTTAGAAATCAAACGTCATCATCAGATATGGTAATTCTTAGTGCACTGTTTTTGTCGTGGATTTTATTTTATCTGTCGCCATGTATTAGATAGGTTGTAGCTTTTTATATCTAAACTTTTAATGTGAATATCGTTGTTGATGATGATCTGTATCTTTTCTTAATTCTGCAATTTGTCTTCAAGAAAAAAAAAACAAGACAAATTGCCTGATTTGCAATGTGTGTATAACTTATTTCATCTATAGTTTGATTGTTAGAAATCAAACGTCATCATCAGATATGGTAATTCTTAGTGCACTGTTTTTGTCGTGGATTTTATTTTATCTGTCGCCATGTATTAGATAGGTTGTAGCTTTTTATATCTAAACTTTTAATGTGAATATCGTAGTTGATGATGATCTGTATCTTTTCTTAATTCTGCAATTTGTCATCAAGAAAAAAAAAACAAGACAAGTTGCCTGATTTGCAATGTGTGTATAACTTATTTCATCTATAGTTTGATTGTTAGAAATCAAACGTCATCATCAGATATGGTAATTCTTAGTGCACTGTTTTTGTCGTGGATTTTATTTTATCTGTCGCCATGTATTAGATAGGTTGTAGCTTTTTATATCTAAACTTTTAATGTGAATATCGTTGTTGATGATGATCTGTATCTTTTCTTAATTCTGCAATTTGTCTTCAAGAAAAAAAAAACAAGACAAATTGCCTGATTTGCAATGTGTGTATAACTTATTTCATCTATAGTTTGATTGTTAGAAATCAAACGTCATCATCAGATATGGTAATTCTTAGTGCACTGTTTTTGTCGTGGATTTTATTTTATCTGTTGCCATGTATTAGCTAGGTTGTAGCTTTTTATATCTAAACTTTTAATGTGAATATCGTAGTTGATGATGATCTGTATCTTTTCCTAATTCTGCAATTTGTCTTCAAGAAAAAAAAAAAACAAGACAAATTGCCTGATTTGCAATGTGTGTATAACTTATTTCATCTATAGTTTGATTGTTAGAAATCAAACGTCATCATCAGATATGGTAATTCTTAGTGCACTGTTTTTGTCGTGGATTTTATTTTATCTGTCGCCATGTATTAGATAGGTTGTAGCTTTTTATATCTAAACTTTTAATGTGAATATCGTAGTTGATGATGATTTGTATCTTTTCTTAATTCTGCAATTTGTCATCAAGAAAAAAAAAACAAGACAAGTTGCCTGATTTGCAATGTGTGTATAACTTATTTCATCTATAGTTTGATTGTTAGAAATCAAACGTCATCATCAGATATGGTAATTCTTAGTGCACTGTTTTTGTCGTGGATTTTATTTTATCTTTCGCCATGTATTAGATAGGTTGTAGCTTTTTATATCTAAACGTTTAATGTGAACATCGTAGTTGATGATGATCTGTATCTTTTCTTAATTCTGCAATTTGTCTTCAAGAAAAAAAAAACAAGACAAATTGCCTGATTTGCAATGTGTGTATAACTTATTTCATCTATAGTTTGATTGTTAGAAATCAAACGTCATCATCAGATATGGTAATTCTTAGTGCACTGTTTTTGTCGTGGATTTTATTTTATCTGTCGCCATGTATTAGATAGGTTGTAGCTTTTTATATCTAAACTTTTAATGTGAATATCGTAGTTGATGATGATCTGTATCTTTCCTTAATTCTGCAATTTGTCTTCAAAAAAAAAAAAAAAAAAAAAAAAAAAACAAGACAAATTGCCTGATTTGCAATGTGTGTATAACTTATTTCATCTATAGTTTGATTGTTAGAAATCAAACGTCATCATCAGATATGGTAATTCTTAGTGCACTATTTTTGTCGTGGATTTTATTTTATCTGTCGCCATGTATTAGATAGGTTGTAGCTTTTTATATCTAAACTTTTAATGTGAATATCGTAGTTGATGATGATCTGTATCTTTTCCTAATTCTGCAATTTGTCTTCAAGAAAAAAAAAAAAAACAAGACAAATTGCCTGATTTGCAATGTGTGTATAACTTATTTCATCTATAGTTTGATTGTTAGAAATCAAACGTCATCATCAGATATGGTAATTCTTAGTGCACTGTTTTTGTCGTGGATTTTATTTTATCTGTCGCCATGTATTAGATAGGTTGTAGCTTTTTATATCTAAACTTTTAATGTGAATATCGTAGTTGATGATGATCTGTATCTTTTCTTAATTCTGCAATTTGTCATCAAGAAAAAAAAAAACAAGACAAGTTGCCTGATTTGCAATGTGTGTATAACTTATTTCATCTATAGTTTGATTGTTAGAAATCAAACGTCATCATCAGATATGGTAATTCTTAGTGCACTGTTTTTGTCGTGGATTTTATTTTATCTTTCGCCATGTATTAGATAGGTTGTAGCTTTTTATATCTAAACGTTTAATGTGAACATCGTAGTTGATGATGATCTGTATCTTTTCTTAATTCTGCAATTTGTCTTCAAGAAAAAAAAAAAGCAAGACAAATTGCCTGATTTGCAATGTGTGTATAACTTATTTCATCTATAGTTTGATTGTTAGAAATCAAACGTCATCATCAGATATGGTAATTCTTAGTGCACTGTTTTTGTCGTGGATTTTATTTTATCTGTCGCCATGTATTAGATAGGTTGTAGCTTTTTATATCTAAACTTTTAATGTGAATATCGTAGTTGATGATGATCTGT
Source organism: Aphodius granarius (assembly GCA_963971325.1). Lineage (NCBI taxonomy): Eukaryota > Metazoa > Arthropoda > Insecta > Coleoptera > Scarabaeidae > Aphodius > Aphodius granarius. The sequence continues at coordinate 15,920,567 of OZ020222.1, read as the reverse complement.
ATCTTTTCTTAATTCTGCAATTTGTCTTCAAAAAAAAAAAAAAACAAGACAAATTGCCTGATTTGCAATGTGTGTATAACTTATTTCATCTATAGTTTGATTGTTAGAAATCAAACGTCATCATCAGATATGGTAATTCTTAGTGCACTATTTTTGTCGTGGATTTTATTTTATCTGTCGCCATGTATTAGATAGGTTGTAGCTTTTTATATCTAAACTTTTAATGTGAATATCGTAGTTGATGATGATCTGTATCTTTTCTTAATTCTGCAATTTGTCTTCAAAAAAAAAAAAAAACAAGACAAATTGCCTGATTTGCAATGTGTGTATAACTTATTTCATCTATAGTTTGATTGTTAGAAATCAAACGTCATCATCAGATATGGTAATTCTTAGTGCACTATTTTTGTCGTGGATTTTATTTTATCTGTCGCCATGTATTAGATAGGTTGTAGCTTTTTATATCTAAACTTTTAATGTGAATATCGTAGTTGATGATGATCTGTATCTTTTCCTAATTCTGCAATTTGTCTTCAAGAAAAAAAAAAAAAAACAAGACAAATTGCCTGATTTGCAATGTGTGTATAACTTATTTCATCTATAGTTTGATTGTTAGAAATCAAACGTCATCATCAGATATGGTAATTCTTAGTGCACTGTTTTTGTCGTGGATTTTATTTTATCTGTCGCCATGTATTAGATAGGTTGTAGCTTTTTATATCTAAACTTTTAATGTGAATATCGTAGTTGATGATGATCTGTATCTTTTCTTAATTCTGCAATTTGTCATCAAGAAAAAAAAAAACAAGACAAGTTGCCTGATTTGCAATGTGTGTATAACTTATTTCATCTATAGTTTGATTGTTAGAAATCAAACGTCATCATCAGATATGGTAATTCTTAGTGCACTGTTTTTGTCGTGGATTTTATTTTATCTTTCGCCATGTATTAGATAGGTTGTAGCTTTTTATATCTAAACGTTTAATGTGAACATCGTAGTTGATGATGATCTGTATCTTTTCTTAATTCTGCAATTTGTCTTCAAGAAAAAAAAAAGCAAGACAAATTGCCTGATTTGCAATGTGTGTATAACTTATTTCATCTATAGTTTGATTGTTAGAAATCAAACGTCATCATCAGATATGGTAATTCTTAGTGCACTGTTTTTGTCGTGGATTTTATTTTATCTGTCGCCATGTATTAGATAGGTTGTAGCTTTTTATATCTAAACTTTTAATGTGAATATCGTAGTTGATGATGATCTGTATCTTTTCTTAATTCTGCAATTTGTCTTCAAAAAAAAAAAAAAACAAGACAAATTGCCTGATTTGCAATGTGTGTATAACTTATTTCATCTATAGTTTGATTGTTAGAAATCAAACGTCATCATCAGATATGGTAATTCTTAGTGCACTATTTTTGTCGTGGATTTTATTTTATCTGTCGCCATGTATTAGATAGGTTGTAGCTTTTTATATCTAAACTTTTAATGTGAATATCGTAGTTGATGATGATCTGTATCTTTTCTTAATTCTGCAATTTGTCTTCAAGAAAAAGAAAAAAAAAACAAGACAAATTGCCTGATTTGCAATGTGTGTATAACTTATTTCATCTATAGTTTGATTGTTAGAAATCAAACGTCATCATCAGATATGGTAATTCTTAGTGCACTGTTCTTGTCGTGGATTTTATTTTATCTGTCGCCATGTATTAGATAGGTTGTAGCTTTTTATATCTAAACTTTTAATGTGAATATCGTAGTTGATGATGATCTGTATCTTTTCTTAATTCTGCAATTTGTCTTCAAGAAAAAAAAAACAAGACAAATTGCCTGATTTGCAATGTGTGTATAACTTATTTCATCTATAGTTTGATTGTTAGAAATCAAACGTCATCATCAGATATGGTAATTCTTAGTGCACTATTTTTGTCGTGGATTTTATTTTATCTGTCGCCATGTATTAGATAGGTTGTAGCTTTTTATATCTAAACTTTTAATGTGAATATCGTAGTTGATGATGATCTGTATCTTTTCCTAATTCTGCAATTTGTCTTCAAGAAAAAAAAAAAAAAACAAGACAAATTGCCTGATTTGCAATGTGTGTATAACTTATTTCATCTATAGTTTGATTGTTAGAAATCAAACGTCATCATCAGATATGGTAATTCTTAGTGCACTGTTTTTGTCGTGGATTTTATTTTATCTGTCGCCATGTATTAGATAGGTTGTAGCTTTTTATATCTAAACTTTTAATGTGAATATCGTAGTTGATGATGATCTGTATCTTTTCTTAATTCTGCAATTTGTCATCAAGAAAAAAAAAAACAAGACAAGTTGCCTGATTTGCAATGTGTGTATAACTTATTTCATCTATAGTTTGATTGTTAGAAATCAAACGTCATCATCAGATATGGTAATTCTTAGTGCACTGTTTTTGTCGTGGATTTTATTTTATCTTTCGCCATGTATTAGATAGGTTGTAGCTTTTTATATCTAAACGTTTAATGTGAACATCGTAGTTGATGATGATCTGTATCTTTTCTTAATTCTGCAATTTGTCTTCAAGAAAAAAAAAAGCAAGACAAATTGCCTGATTTGCAATGTGTGTATAACTTATTTCATCTATAGTTTGATTGTTAGAAATCAAACGTCATCATCAGATATGGTAATTCTTAGTGCACTGTTTTTGTCGTGGATTTTATTTTATCTGTCGCCATGTATTAGATAGGTTGTAGCTTTTTATATCTAAACTTTTAATGTGAATATCGTAGTTGATGATGATCTGTATCTTTTCTTAATTCTGCAATTTGTCTTCAAAAAAAAAAAAAAACAAGACAAATTGCCTGATTTGCAATGTGTGTATAACTTATTTCATCTATAGTTTGATTGTTAGAAATCAAACGTCATCATCAGATATGGTAATTCTTAGTGCACTATTTTTGTCGTGGATTTTATTTTATCTGTCGCCATGTATTAGATAGGTTGTAGCTTTTTATATCTAAACTTTTAATGTGAATATCGTAGTTGATGATGATCTGTATCTTTTCTTAATTCTGCAATTTGTCTTCAAGAAAAAGAAAAAAAAAACAAGACAAATTGCCTGATTTGCAATGTGTGTATAACTTATTTCATCTATAGTTTGATTGTTAGAAATCAAACGTCATCATCAGATATGGTAATTCTTAGTGCACTGTTCTTGTCGTGGATTTTATTTTATCTGTCGCCATGTATTAGATAGGTTGTAGCTTTTTATATCTAAACTTTTAATGTGAATATCGTAGTTGATGATGATCTGTATCTTTTCTTAATTCTGCAATTTGTCTTCAAGAAAAAAAAAACAAGACAAATTGCCTGATTTGCAATGTGTGTATAACTTATTTCATCTATAGTTTGATTGTTAGAAATCAAACGTCATCATCAGATATGGTAATTCTTAGTGCACTGTTTTTGTCGTGGATTTTATTTTATCTGTCGCCATGTATTAGATAGGTTGTAGCTTTTTATATCTAAACTTTTAATGTGAATATCGTAGTTGATGATGATCTGTATCTTTTCTTAATTCTGCAATTTGTCTTCAAAAAAAAAAAAAAAAAAAAACAAGACAAATTGCCTGATTTGCAATGTGTGTATAACTTATTTCATCTATAGTTTGATTGTTAGAAATCAAACGTCATCATCAGATATGGTAATTCTTAGTGCACTGTTTTTGTCGTGGATTTTATTTTATCTGTCGCCATGTATTAGATAGGTTGTAGCTTTTTATATCTAAACTTTTAATGTGAATATCGTAGTTGATGATGATCTGTATCTTTTCTTAATTCTGCAATTTGTCTTCAAAAAAAAAAAAAAAGAAAAAAAACAAGACAAATTGCCTGATTTGCAATGTGTGTATTAACTTATTTCATCTATAGTTTGATTGTTAGAAATCAAACGTCATCATCAGATATGGTAATTCTTAGTGCACTATTTTTGTCGTGGATTTTATTTTATCTGTCGCCATGTATTAGATAGGTTGTAGCTTTTTATATCTAAACTTTTAATGTGAATATCGTAGTTGATGATGATCTGTATCTTTTCTTAATTCTGCAATTTGTCTTCAAGAAAAAGAAAAAAAAAAACAAGACAAATTGCCTGATTTGCAATGTGTGTATAACTTATTTCATCTATAGTTTGATTGTTAGAAATCAAACGTCATCATCAGATATGGTAATTCTTAGTGCACTGTTCTTGTCGTGGATTTTATTTTATCTGTCGCCATGTATTAGATAGGTTGTAGCTTTATATATCTAAACTTTTAATGTGAATATCGTAGTTGATGATGATCTGTATCTTTTCTTAATTCTGCAATTTGTCTTCAAGAAAAAAAAAACAAGACAAATTGCCTGATTTGCAATGTGTGTATAACTTATTTCATCTATAGTTTGATTGTTAGAAATCAAACGTCATCATCAGATATGGTAATTCTTAGTGCACTGTTTTTGTCGTGGATTTTATTTTATCTGTTGCCATGTATTAGCTAGGTTGTAGCTTTTTATATCTAAACTTTTAATGTGAATATCGTAGTTGATGATGATCTGTATCTTTTCCTAATTCTGCAATTTGTCTTCAAGAAAAAAAAAAAACAAGACAAATTGCCTGATTTGCAATGTGTGTATAACTTATTTCATCTATAGTTTGATTGTTAGAAATCAAACGTCATCATCAGATATGGTAATTCTTAGTGCACTGTTTTTGTCGTGGATTTTATTTTATCTGTTGCCATGTATTAGATAGGTTGTAGCTTTTTATATCTAAACTTTTAATGTGAATATCGTAGTTGATGATGATCTGTATCTTTTCCTAATTCTGCAATTTGTCTTCAAGAAAAAAAAAAAACAAGACAAATTGCCTGATTTGCAATGTGTGTATAACTTATTTCATCTATAGTTTGATTGTTAGAAATCAAACTTATCATCAGATATGGTAATTTTTAGTGCACTGTTTTTGTCGTGGATTTTATTTTATCTGTCGCCATGTATTAGATAGGTTTGTTGCTATTTATATTTAAACTTTTAATGTGAATATCGTAGTTGATGATGATCTGTATCTTTTCTTAATTCTGCAATTTGTCTTCAAGAGAAAAAAAAAAAACAAGACAAGTTGCCTGATTTGCAATGTGTGTATAACTTATTTCATCTATAGTTTGATTGTTAGAAATCAAACGTCATCATATGGTAATTCTTAGTGCACTGTTTTTGTCGTGGATTTTATTTTATCTGTCGCCATGTATTAGATAGGTTGTAGCTTTTTATATCTAAACTTTTAATGTGAATATCGTAGTTGATGATGATATGTATCTTTTCTTAATTCTGCAATTTGTCTTCAAGAAAAAAAAACAAGACAAATTGCCTGATTTGCAATGTGTGTATAACTTATTTCATCTATAGTTTGATTGTTAGAAATCAAACGTCATCATCAGATATGGTAATTCTTAGTGCACTGTTTTTGTCGTGGATTTTATTTTATCTGTTGCCATGTATTAGATAGGTTGTAGCTTTTTATATCTAAACTTTTAATGTGAATATCGTAGTTGATGATGATCTGTATCTTTTCTTAATTCTGCAATTCGTCTTCAGGAAAAAAAAGCAAGACAAATTGCCTGATTTGCAATGTGTATATAACTTAGTTCATCTATAGTTTGATTGTTAGAAATCAAACGTCATCATCAGATATGGTAATTCTTAGTGCACTGTTTTTGTCGTGGATTTTATTTTATCTGTCGCCATGTATTAGATAGGTTGTAGCTTTTTATATCTAAACTTTTAATGTGAATATCGTAGTTGATGATGATCTGTATCTTTTCTTAATTCTGCAATTTGTCTTCAAGAAAAAAAAAAACAAGACAAATTGCCTGATTTGCAATGTGTGTATAACTTATTTCATCTATAGTTTGATTGTCAGAAATCAAACGTCATCATCAGATATGGTAATTCTTAGTGCACTGTTTTTGTCGTGGATTTTATTTTATCTGTCGCCATGTATTAGATAGGTTGTAGCTTTTTATATCTAAACTTTTAATGTGAATATTGTAGTTGATGATGATCTGTATCTTTTCTTAATTCTGCAATTTGTCTTCAAGAAAAAAAAAACAAGACAAATTGCCTGATTTGCAATGTGTGTATAACTTATTTCATCTATAGTTTGATTATTAGAAATCAAACGTCATCATCAGATATGGTAATTCATAGTGCACTGTTTTTGTCGTGGATTTTGTTTTATCTGTCGCCATGTATTAGATAGGTTGTAGCTTTTTATATCTAAACTTTTAATGTGAATATCGTAGTTGATGATGATCTGTATCTTTTCTTAATTCTGCAATTTGTCTTCAAGAAAAAAAAAAACTAGACAAGTTGCCTGATTTGCAATGTGTGTATAACTTATTTCATCTATAGTTTGATTGTTAGAAATCAAACGTCATCATCAGATATGGTAATTCTTAGTGCACTGTTTTTGTCGTGGATTTTATTTTATCTGTCGCCATGTATTAGATAGGTTGTAGCTTTTTATATCTAAACTTTTAATGTGAATATCGTTGTTGATGATGATCTGTATCTTTTCTTAATTCTGCAATTTGTCTTCAAGAAAAAAAAAACAAGACAAATTGCCTGATTTGCAATGTGTGTATAACTTATTTCATCTATAGTTTGATTGTTAGAAATCAAACGTCATCATCAGATATGGTAATTCTTAGTGCACTGTTTTTGTCGTGGATTTTATTTTATCTGTTGCCATGTATTAGCTAGGTTGTAGCTTTTTATATCTAAACTTTTAATGTGAATATCGTAGTTGATGATGATCTGTATCTTTTCCTAATTCTGCAATTTGTCTTCAAGAAAAAAAAAAAAACAAGACAAGTTGCCTGATTTGCAATGTGTGTATAACTTATTTCATCTATAGTTTGATTGTTAGAAATCAAACGTCATCATCAGATATGGTAATTCTTAGTGCACTGTTTTTGTCGTGGATTTTATTTTATCTTTCGCCATGTATTAGATAGGTTGTAGCTTTTTATATCTAAACGTTTAATGTGAACATCGTAGTTGATGATGATCTGTATCTTTTCTTAATTCTGCAATTTGTCTTCAAGAAAAAAAAAAAACAAGACAAATTGCCTGATTTGCAATGTGTGTATAACTTATTTCATCTATAGTTTGATTGTTAGAAATCAAACGTCATCATCAGATATGGTAATTCTTAGTGCACTGTTTTTGTCGTGGATTTTATTTTATCTGTCGCCATGTATTAGATAGGTTGTAGCTTTTTATATCTAAACTTTTAATGTGAATATCGTAGTTGATGATGATCTGTATCTTTTCTTAATTCTCAAATTTGTCTTCAAAAAAAAAAAAAAAACAAGACAAATTGCCTGATTTGCAATGTGTGTATAACTTATTTCATCTATAGTTTGATTGTTAGAAATCAAACGTCATCATCAGATATGGTAATTCTTAGTGCACTATTTTTGTCGTGGATTTTATTTTATCTGTCGCCATGTATTAGAGAGGTTGTAGCTTTTTATATCTAAACTTTTAAAGTGAATATCGTAGTTGATGATGATCTGTATCTTTTCTTAATTCTGCAATTTGTCTTCAAGAAAAAGAAAAAAAAACAAGACAAATTGCCTGATTTGCAATGTGTGTATAACTTATTTCATCTATAGTTTGATTGTTAGAAATCAAACGTCATCATCAGATATGGTAATTCCTAGTGCACTGTTCTTGTCGTGGATTTTATTTTATCTGTCGCCATGTATTAGATAGGTTGTAGCTTTTTATATCTAAACTTTTAATGTGAATATCGTAGTTGATGATGATCTGTATCTTTTCTTAATTCTGCAATTTGTCTTCAAGAAAAAAAAAAAAAACAAGACAAATTGCCTGATTTGCAATGTGTGTATAACTTATTTCATCTATAGTTTGATTGTTAGAAATCAAACGTCATCATCAGATATGGTAATTCTTAGTGCACTGTTTTTGTCGTGGATTTTATTTTATCTGTCGCCATGTATTAGATAGGTTGTAGCTTTTTATATCTAAACTTTTAATGTGAATATCGTAGTTGATGATGATCTGTATCTTTTCTTAATTCTGCAATTTGTCTTCAAAAAAAAAAAAAAAAAACAAGACAAATTGCCTGATTTGCAATGTGTGTATAACTTATTTCATCTATAGTTTGATTGTTAGAAATCAAACGTCATCATCAGATATGGTAATTCTTAGTGCACTATTTTTGTCGTGGATTTTATTTTATCTGTCGCCATGTATTAGATAGGTTGTAGCTTTTTATATCTAAACTTTTAATGTGAATATCGTAGTTGATGATGATCTGTATCTTTTCTTAATTCTGCAATTTGTCTTCGAGAAAAAGAAAAGAAAAAAAAAAACAAGACAAATTGCCTGATTTGCAATGTGTGTATAACTTATTTCATCTATAGTTTGATTGTTAGAAATCAAACGTCATCATCAGATATGGTAATTCTTAGTGCACTGTTTTTGTCGTGGATTTTATTTTATCTGTCGCCATGTGTTAGATAGGTTGTAGCTTTTTATATCTAAACTTTTAATGTGAATATCGTAGTTGATGATGATCTGTATCTTTTCTTAATTCTGCAATTTGTCTTCAAGAAAAAAAAAACGAGACAAATTGCCTGATTTGCAATGTGTGTATAACTTATTTCATCTATAGTTTGATTGTTAGAAATCGAACATCATCATCAGATATGGTAATTCTTAGTGCACTATTTTTGTCGTGGATTTTATTTTATCTGTCGCCATGTATTAGATAGGTTGTAGCTTTTTATATCTAAACTTTTAATGTGAATATCGTAGTTGATGATGATCTGTATCTTTTCTTAATTCTGCAATTTGTCTTCAAGAAAAAAAAAAACAAGACAAATTGCCTGATTTGCAATGTGTGTATAACTTATTTCATCTATAGTTTGATTGTTAGAAATCAAACGTCATCATCAGATATGGTAATTCTTAGTGCACTATTTTTGTCGTGGATTTTATTTTATCTGTCGCCATGTATTAGATAGGTTGTAGCTTTTTATATCTAAACTTTTAATGTGAATATCGTAGTTGATGATGATCTGTATCTTTTCCTAATTCTGCAATTTGTCTTCAAGAAAAAAAAAAAAAACAAGACAAATTGCCTGATTTGCAATGTGTGTATAACTTATTTCATCTATAGTTTGATTGTTAGAAATCAAACGTCATCATCAGATATGGTAATTCTTAGTGCACTGTTTTTGTCGTGGATTTTATTTTATCTGTCGCCATGTATTAGATAGGTTGTAGCTTTTTATATCTAAACTTTTAATGTGAATATCGTAGTTGATGATGATCTGTATCTTTTCTTAATTCTGCAATTTGTCATCAAGAAAAAAAAAAACAAGACAAGTTGCCTGATTTGCAATGTGTGTATAACTTATTTCATCTATAGTTTGATTGTTAGAAATCAAACGTCATCATCAGATATGGTAATTCTTAGTGCACTGTTTTTGTCGTGGATTTTATTTTATCTTTCGCCATGTATTAGATAGGTTGTAGCTTTTTATATCTAAACGTTTAATGTGAACATCGTAGTTGATGATGATCTGTATCTTTTCTTAATTCTGCAATTTGTCTTCAAGAAAAAAAAAACAAGACAAATTGCCTGATTTGCAATGTGTGTATAACTTATTTCATCTATAGTTTGATTGTTAGAAATCAAACGTCATCATCAGATATGGTAATTCTTAGTGCACTGTTTTTGTCGTGGATTTTATTTTATCTGTCGCCATGTATTAGATAGGTTGTAGCTTTTTATATCTAAACTTTTAATGTGAATATCGTAGTTTATGATGATCTGTATCTTTTCTTAATTCTGCAATTTGTCTTCAAGAAAAAGAAAAAAAAAAACAAGACAAATTGCCTGATTTGCAATGTGTGTATAACTTATTTCATCTATAGTTTGATTGTTAGAAATCAAACGTCATCATCAGATATGGTAATTCTTAGTGCACTGTTTTTGTCGTGGATTTTATTTTATCTTTCGCCATGTATTAGATAGGTTGTAGCTTTTTATATCTAAACGTTTAATGTGAACATCGTAGTTGATGATGATCTGTATCTTTTCTTAATTCTGCAATTTGTCTTCAAGAAAAAAAAAACAAGACAAATTGCCTGATTTGCAATGTGTGTATAACTTATTTCATCTATAGTTTGATTGTTAGAAATCAAACGTCATCATCAGATATGGTAATTCTTAGTGCACTGTTTTTGTCGTGGATTTTATTTTATCTGTCGCCATGTATTAGATAGGTTGTAGCTTTTTATATCTAAACTTTTAATGTGAATATCGTAGTTGATGATGATCTGTATCTTTTCTTAATTCTGCAATTTGTCTTCAAGAAAAAAAAAAAACAAGACAAATTGCCTGATTTGCAATGTGTGTATAACTTATTTCATCTATAGTTTGATTGTTAGAAATCAAACGTCGTCATCAGATATGGTAATTCTTAGTGCACTATTTTTGTCGTGGATTTTATTTTATCTGTCGCCATGTATTAGATAGGTTGTAGCTTTTTATATTTAAACTTTTAATGTGAATATCGTAGTTTATGATGATCTGTATCTTTTCTTAATTCTGCAATTTGTCTTCAAGAAAAAGAAAAAAAAAACAAGACAAATTGCCTGATTTGCAATGTGTGTATAACTTATTTCATCTATAGTTTGATTGTTAGAAATCAAACGTCATCATCAGATATGGTAATTCTTAGTGCACTGTTCTTGTCGTGGATTTTATTTTATCTGTCGCCATGTATTAGATAGGTTGTAGCTTTTTATATCTAAACTTTTAATGTGAATATCGTAGTTGATGATGATCTGTATCTTTTCTTAATTCTGCAATTTGTCATCAAGAAAAAAAAAAACAAGACAAGTTGCCTGATTTGCAATGTGTGTATAACTTATTTCATCTATAGTTTGATTGTTAGAAATCAAACGTCATCATCAGATATGGTAATTCTTAGTGCACTGTTTTTGTCGTGGATTTTATTTTATCTTTCGCCATGTATTAGATAGGTTGTAGCTTTTTATATCTAAACGTTTAATGTGAACATCGTAGTTGATGATGATCTGTATCTTTTCTTAATTCTGCAATTTGTCTTCAAGAAAAAAAAAGACAAGACAAATTGCCTGATTTGCAATGTGTGTATAACTTATTTCATCTATAGTTTGATTGTTAGAAATCAAACGTCATCATCAGATATGGTAATTCTTAGTGCACTGTTTTTGGCGTGGATTTTATTTTATCTGTCGCCATGTATTAGATAGGTTGTAGCTTTTTATATTTAAACTTTTAATGTGAATATCGTAGTTGATGATGATCTGTATCTTTTCTTAATTCTGCAATTTGTCTTCAAAAAAAAAAAAAAACAAGACAAATTGCCTGATTTGCAATGTGTGTATAACTTATTTCATCTATAGTTTGATTGTTAGAAATCAAACGTCATCATCAGATATGGTAATTCTTAGTGCACTGTTTTTGTCGTGGATTTTATTTTATCTGTTGCCATGTATTAGCTAGGTTGTAGCTTTTTATATCTAAACTTTTAATGTGAATATCGTAGTTGATGATGATCTGTATCTTTTCCTAATTCTGCAATTTGTCTTCAAGAAAAAAAAACACAAGACAAATTGCCTGATTTGCAATGTGTGTATAACTTATTTCATCTATAGTTTGATTGTTAGAAATCAAACGTCATCATCAGATATGGTAATTCTTAGTGCACTGTTTTTGTCGTGGATTTTATTTTATCTGTTGCCATGTATTAGCTAGGTTGTAGCTTTTTATATCTAAACTTTTAATGTGAATATCGTAGTTGATGATGATCTGTATCTTTTCCTAATTCTGCAATTTGTCTTCAAGAAAAAAAAAAACAAGACAAATTGCCTGATTTGCAATGTGTGTATAACTTATTTCATCTATAGTTTGATTATTAGAAATCAAACGTCATCATCAGATATGGTAATTCTTAGTGCACTGTTTTTGTCGTGGATTTTATTTTATCTTTCGCCATGTATTAGATAGGTTGTAGCTTTTTATATCTAAACGTTTAATGTGAACATCGTAGTTGATGATGATCTGTATCTTTTCTTAATTCTGCAATTTGTCTTCAAGAAAAAAAAAACAAGACAAATTGCCTGATTTGCAATGTGTGTATAACTTATTTCATCTATAGTTTGATTGTTAGAAATCAAACGGCATCATCAGATATGGTAATTCTTAGTGCACTGTTTTTGTCGTGGATTTTATTTTATCTGTCGCCATGTATTAGATAGGTTGTAGCGTTTTATATCTAAACTTTTAATGTGAATATCGTAGTTGATGATGATCTGTATCTTTTCTTAATTCTGCAATTTGTCATCAAGAAAAAAAAACAAGACAAGTTGCCTGATTTGCAATGTGTGTATAACTTATTTCATCTATAGTTTGATTGTTAGAAATCAAACGTCATCATCAGATATGGTAATTCTTAGTGCACTGTTTTTGTCGTGGATTTTATTTTATCTGTCGCCATGTATTAGATAGGTTGTAGCTTTTTATATCTAAACTTTTAATGTGAATATCGTAGTTGATGATGATCTGTATCTTTTCTTAATTCTGCAATTTGTCTTCAAAAAAAAAAAAAAATCAAGACAAATTGCCTGATTTGCAATGTGTGTATAACTTATTTCATCTATAGTTTGATTGTTAGAAATCAAACGTCATCATCAGATATTGTAATTCTTAGTGCACTGTTTTTGTCGTGGATTTTATTTTATCTGTTGCCATGTATTAGCTAGGTTGTAGCTTTTTATATCTAAACTTTTAATGTGAATATCGTAGTTGATGATGATCTGTATCTTTTCCTAATTCTGCAATTTGTCTTCAAGAAAAAAAAAAACAAGACAAATTGCCTGATTTGCAATGTGTGTATAACTTATTTCATCTATAGTTTGATTATTAGAAATCAAACGTCATCATCAGATATGGTAATTCTTAGTGCACTGTTTTTGTCGTGGATTTTATTTTATCTTTCGCCATGTATTAGATAGGTTGTAGCTTTTTATATCTAAACGTTTAATATGAACATCGTAGTTGATGATGATCTGTATCTTTTCTTAATTCTGCAATTTGTCTTCAAGAAAAAAAAAACAAGACAAATTGCCTGATTTGCAATGTGTGTATAACTTATTTCATCTATAGTTTGATTGTTAGAAATCAAACGTCATCATCAGATATGGTAATTCTTAGTGCACTGTTTTTGTCGTGGATTTTATTTTATCTGTCGCCATGTATTAGATAGGTTGTAGCGTTTTATATCTAAACTTTTAATGTGAATATCGTAGTTGATGATGATCTGTATCTTTTCTTAATTCTGCAATTTGTCATCAAGAAAAAAAAAAACAAGACAAGTTGCCTGATTTGCAATGTGTGTATAACTTATTTCATCTATAGTTTGATTGTTAGAAATCAAACGTCATCATCAGATATGGTAATTCTTAGTGCACTATTTTTGTCGTGGATTTTATTTTATCTGTCGCCATGTATTAGATAGGTTGTAGCTTTTTATATCTAAACTTTTAATGTGAATATCGTAGTTGATGATGATCTGTATCTTTTCTTAATTCTGCAATTTGTCTTCAAGAAAAAGAAAAGAAAAAAAAAAACAAGACAAATTGCCTGATTTGCAATGTGTGTATAACTTATTTCATCTATAGTTTGATTGTTAGAAATCAAACGTCATCATCAGATATGGTAATTCTTAGTGCACTGTTTTTGTCGTGGATTTTATTTTATCTGTCGCCATGTATTAGATAGGTTGTAGCTTTTTATATCTAAACTTTTAATGTGAATATCGTAGTTGATGATGATCTGTATCTTTTCTTAATTCTGCAATTTGTCTTCAAGAAAAAAAAAACAAGACAAATTGCCTGATTTGCAATGTGTGTATAACTTATTTCATCTATAGTTTGATTGTTAGAAATCAAACGTCATCATCAGATATGGTAATTCTTAGTGCACTATTTTTGTCGTGGATTTTATTTTATCTGTCGCCATGTATTAGATAGGTTGTAGCTTTTTATATCTAAACTTTTAATGTGAATATCGTAGTTGATGATGATCTGTATCTTTTCTTAATTCTGCAATTTGTCTTCAAGAAAAAGAAAAAAAAAAAAACAAGACAAATTGCCTGATTTGCAATGTGTGTATAACTTATTTCATCTATAGTTTGATTGTTAGAAATCAAACGTCATCATCAGATATGGTAATTCTTAGTGCACTGTTCTTGTCGTGGATTTTATTTTATCTGTCGCCATGTATTAGATAGGTTGTAGCTTTTTATATCTAAACTTTTAATGTGAATATCGTAGTTGATGATGATCTGTATCTTTTCTTAATTCTGCAATTTGTCATCAAGAAAAAAAAACAAGACAAGTTGCCTGATTTGCAATGTGTGTATAACTTATTTCATCTATAGTTTGATTGTTAGAAATCAAACGTCATCATCAGATATGGTAATTCTTAGTGCACTGTTTTTGTCGTGGATTTTATTTTATCTTTCGCCATGTATTAGATAGGTTGTAGCTTTTTATATCTAAACGTTTAATGTGAACATCGTAGTTGATGATGATCTGTATCTTTTCTTAATTCTGCAATTTGTCTTCAAGAAAAAAAAAAAACAAGACAAATTGCCTGATTTGCAATGTGTGTATAACTTATTTCATCTATAGTTTGATTGTTAGAAATCAAACGTCATCATCAGATATGGTAATTCTTAGTGCACTATTTTTGTCGTGGATTTTATTTTATCTGTCGCCATGTATTAGATAGGTTGTAGCTTTTTATATCTAAACGTTTAATATGAACATCGTAGTTGATGATGATCTGTATCTTTTCTTAATTCTGCAATTTGTCTTCAAGAAAAAAAAAAACAAGACAAATTGCCTGATTTGCAATGTGTGTATAACTTATTTCATCTATAGTTTGATTGTTAGAAATCAAACGTCATCATCAGATATGGTAATTCTTAGTGCACTGTTTTTGTCGTGGATTTTATTTTATCTGTCGCCATGTATTAGATAGGTTGTAGCGTTTTATATCTAAACTTTTAATGTGAATATCGTAGTTGATGATGATCTGTATCTTTTCTTAATTCTGCAATTTGTCATCAAGGAAAAAAAAACAAGACAAGTTGCCTGATTTGCAATGTGTGTATTACTTATTTCATCTATAGTTTGATTGTTAGAAATCAAACGTCATCATCAGATATGGTAATTCTTAGTGCACTATTTTTGTCGTGGATTTTATTTTATCTGTCGCCATGTATTAGATAGGTTGTAGCTTTTTATATCTAAACTTTTAATGTGAATATCGTAGTTGATGATGATCTGTATCTTTTCTTAATTCTGCAATTTGTCTTCAAGAAAAAGAAAAGAAAAAAAAAAACAAGACAAATTGCCTGATTTGCAATGTGTGTATAACTTATTTCATCTATAGTTTGATTGTTAGAAATCAAACGTCATCATCAGATATGGTAATTCTTAGTGCACTGTTTTTGTCGTGGATTTTATTTTATCTGTCGCCATGTATTAGATAGGTTGTAGCTTTTTATATCTAAACTTTTAATGTGAATATCGTAGTTGATGATGATCTGTATCTTTTCTTAATTCTGCAATTTGTCTTCAAGAAAAAAAAAACAAGACAAATTGCCTGATTTGCAATGTGTGTATAACTTATTTCATCTATAGTTTGATTGTTAGAAATCAAACGTCATCATCAGATATGGTAATTCTTAGTGCACTATTTTTGTCGTGGATTTTATTTTATCTGTCGCCATGTATTAGATAGGTTGTAGCTTTTTATATCTAAACTTTTAATGTGAATATCGTAGTTGATGATGATCTGTATCTTTTCTTAATTCTGCAATTTGTCTTCAAGAAAAAGAAAAAAAAAAAAAACAAGACAAATTGCCTGATTTGCAATGTGTGTATAACTTATTTCATCTATAGTTTGATTGTTAGAAATCAAACGTCATCATCAGATATGGTAATTCTTAGTGCACTGTTCTTGTCGTGGATTTTATTTTATCTGTCGCCATGTATTAGATAGGTTGTAGCTTTTTATATCTAAACTTTTAATGTGAATATCGTAGTTGATGATGATCTGTATCTTTTCTTAATTCTGCAATTTGTCATCAAGAAAAAAAAACAAGACAAGTTGCCTGATTTGCAATGTGTGTATAACTTATTTCATCTATAGTTTGATTGTTAGAAATCAAACGTCATCATCAGATATGGTAATTCTTAGTGCACTGTTTTTGTCGTGGATTTTATTTTATCTTTCGCCATGTATTAGATAGGTTGTAGCTTTTTATATCTAAACGTTTAATGTGAACATCGTAGTTGATGATGATCTGTATCTTTTCTTAATTCTGCAATTTGTCTTCAAGAAAAAAAAAAACAAGACAAATTGCCTGATTTGCAATGTGTGTATAACTTATTTCATCTATAGTTTGATTGTTAGAAATCAAACGTCATCATCAGATATGGTAATTCTTAGTGCACTATTTTTGTCGTGGATTTTATTTTATCTGTCGCCATGTATTAGATAGGTTGTAGCTTTTTATATCTAAACTTTTAATGTGAATATCGTAGTTGATGATGATCTGTATCTTTTCTTAATTCTGCAATTTGTCTTCAAGAAAAAGAAAAAAAAAACAAGACAAATTGCCTGATTTGCAATGTGTGTATAACTTATTTCATCTATAGTTTGATTGTTAGAAATCAAACGTCATCATCAGATATGGTAATTCTTAGTGCACTGTTCTTGTCGTGGATTTTATTTTATCTGTCGCCATGTATTAGATAGGTTGTAGCTTTTTATATCTAAACTTTTAATGTGAATATCGTAGTTGATGATGATCTGTATCTTTTCTTAATTCTGCAATTTGTCATCAAGAAAAAAAAAAACAAGACAAGTTGCCTGATTTGCAATGTGTGTATAACTTATTTCATCTATAGTTTGATTGTTAGAAATCAAACGTCATCATCAGATATGGTAATTCTTAGTGCACTATTTTTGTCGTGGATTTTATTTTATCTGTCGCCATGTATTAGATAGGTTGTAGCTTTTATATCTAAACTTTTAATGTGAATATCGTAGTTGATGATGATCTGTATCTTTTCTTAATTCTGCAATTTGTCTTCAAGAAAAAGAAAAGAAAAAAAAACAAGACAAATTGCCTGATTTGCAATGTGTGTATAACTTATTTCATCTATAGTTTGATTGTTAGAAATCAAACGTCATCATCAGATATGGTAATTCTTAGTGCACTATTTTTGTCGTGGATTTTATTTTATCTGTCGCCATGTATTAGATAGGTTGTAGCTTTTTATATCTAAACTTTTAATGTGAATATCGTAGTTGATGATGATCTGTATCTTTTCTTAATTCTGCAATTTGTCTTCAAGAAAAAGAAAAAAAAAAACAAGACAAATTGCCTGATTTGCAATGTGTGTATAACTTATTTCATCTATAGTTTGATTGTTAGAAATCAAACGTCATCATCAGATATGGTAATTCTTAGTGCACTGTTCTTGTCGTGGATTTTATTTTATCTGTCGCCATGTATTAGATAGGTTGTAGCTTTTTATATCTAAACTTTTAATGTGAATATCGTAGTTGATGATGATCTGTATCTTTTCTTAATTCTGCAATTTGTCATCAAGAAAAAAAAAAACAAGACAAGTTGCCTGATTTGCAATGTGTGTATAACTTATTTCATCTATAGTTTGATTGTTAGAAATCAAACGTCATCATCAGATATGGTAATTCTTAGTGCACTGTTTTTGTCGTGGATTTTATTTTATCTTTCGCCATGTATTAGATAGGTTGTAGCTTTTTATATCTAAACGTTTAATGTGAACATCGTAGTTGATGATGATCTGTATCTTTTCTTAATTCTGCAATTTGTCTTCAAGAAAAAAAAAACAAGACAAATTGCCTGATTTGCAATGTGTGTATAACTTATTTCATCTATAGTTTGATTGTTAGAAATCAAACGTCATCATCAGATATGGTAATTCTTAGTGCACTGTTTTTGTCGTGGATTTTATTTTATCTGTTGCCATGTATTAGCTAGGTTGTAGCTTTTTATATCTAAACTTTTAATGTGAATATCGTAGTTGATGATGATCTGTATCTTTTCCTAATTCTGCAATTTGTCTTCAAGAAAAAAAAAAAAAAACAAGACAAATTGCCTGATTTGCAATGTGTGTATAACTTATTTCATCTATAGTTTGATTATTAGAAATCAAACGTCATCATCAGATATGGTAATTCTTAGTGCACTGTTTTTGTCGTGGATTTTATTTTATCTTTCGCCATGTATTAGATAGGTTGTAGCTTTTTATATCTAAACATTTAATGTGAACATCGTAGTTGATGATGATCTGTATCTTTTCTTAATTCTGCAATTTGTCTTCAAGAAAAAAAAAACAAGACAAATTGCCTGATTTGCAATGTGTGTATAACTTATTTCATCTATAGTTTGATTGTTAGAAATCAAACGTCATCATCAGATATGATAATTCTTAGTGCACTGTTTTTGTCGTGGATTTTATTTTATCTGTCGCCATGTATTAGATAGGTTGTAGCGTTTTATATCTAAACTTTTAATGTGAATATCGTAGTTGATGATGATCTGTATCTTTTCTTAATTCTGCAATTTGTCATCAAGAAAAAAAAAACAAGACAAGTTGCCTGATTTGCAATGTGTGTATAACTTATTTCATCTATAGTTTGATTGTTAGAAATCAAACGTCATCATCAGATATGGTAATTCTTAGTGCACTGTTTTTGTCGTGGATTTTATTTTATCTTTCGCCATGTCTTAGATAGGTTGTAGCTTTTTATATCTAAACGTTTAATGTGAACATCGTAGTTGATGATGATCTGTATCTTTTCTTAATTCTGCAATTTGTCTTCAAGAAAAAAAAACAAGACAAATTGCCTGATTTGCAATGTGTGTATAACTTATTTCATCTATAGTTTGATTGTTAGAAATCAAACGTCATCATCAGATATGGTAATTCTTAGTGCACTGTTTTTGTCGTGGATTTTATTTTATCTGTCGCCATGTATTCGATAGGTTGTAGCTTTTTATATCTAAACTTTTAATGTGAATATCGTAGTTGATGATGATCTGTATCTTTTCTTAATTCTGCAATTTGTCTTCAAAAAAAAAAAAAAAAACAAGACAAATTGCCTGATTTGCAATGTGTGTATAACTTATTTCATCTATAGTTTGATTGTTAGAAATCAAACGTCATCATCAGATATGGTAATTCTTAGTGCACTATTTTTGTCGTGGATTTTATTTTATCTGTCGCCATGTATTAGATAGGTTGTAGCTTTTTATATCTAAACTTTTAATGTGAATATCGTAGTTGATGATGATCTGTATCTTTTCTTAATTCTGCAATTTGTCATCAAGAAAAAAAAAACAAGACAAGTTGCCTGATTTGCAATGTGTGTATAACTTATTTCATCTATAGTTTGATTGTTAGAAATCAAACGTCATCATCAGATATGGTAATTCTTAGTGCACTGTTTTTGTCGTGGATTTTATTTTATCTTTCGCCATGTATTAGATAGGTTGTAGCTTTTTATATCTAAACGTTTAATGTGAACATCGTAGTTGATGATGATCTGTATCTTTTCTTAATTCTGCAATTTGTCTTCAAGAAAAAAAAACAAGACAAATTGCCTGATTTGCAATGTGTGTATAACTTATTTCATCTATAGTTTGATTGTTAGAAATCAAACGTCATCATCAGATATGGTAATTCTTAGTGCACTGTTTTTGTCGTGGATTTTATTTTATCTGTCGCCATGTATTCGATAGGTTGTAGCTTTTTATATCTAAACTTTTAATGTGAATATCGTAGTTGATGATGATCTGTATCTTTTCTTAATTCTGCAATTTGTCTTCAAAAAAAAAAAAAAAAAAACAAGACAAATTGCCTGATTTGCAATGTGTGTATAACTTATTTCATCTATAGTTTGATTGTTAGAAATCAAACGTCATCATCAGATATGGTAATTCTTAGTGCACTATTTTTGTCGTGGATTTTATTTTATCTGTCGCCATGTATTAGATAGGTTGTAGCTTTTTATATCTAAACTTTTAATGTGAATATCGTAGTTGATGATGATCTGTATCTTTTCCTAATTCTGCAATTTGTCTTCAAGAAAAAAAAAAAACAAGACAAATTGCCTGATTTGCAATGTGTGTATAACTTATTTCATCTATAGTTTGATTGTTAGAAATCAAACGTCATCATCAGATATGGTAATTCTTAGTGCACTGTTTTTGTCGTGGATTTTATTTTATCTGTTGCCATGTATTAGCTAGGTTGTAGGTTTTTATATCTAAACTTTTAATGTGAATATCGTAGTTGATGATGATCTGTATCTTTTCCTAATTCTGCAATTTGTCTTCAAGAAAAAAAAAAACAAGACAAATTGCCTGATTTGCAATGTGTGTATAACTTATTTCATCTATAGTTTGATTATTAGAAATCAAACGTCATCATCAGATATGGTAATTCTTAGTGCACTGTTTTTGTCGTGGATTTTATTTTATCTTTCGCCATGTATTAGATAGGTTGTAGCTTTTTATATCTAAACGTTTAATGTGAACATCGTAGTTGATGATGATCTGTATCTTTTCTTAATTCTGCAATTTGTCTTCAAGAAAAAAAAAAACAAGACAAATTGCCTGATTTGCAATGTGTGTATAACTTATTTCATCTATAGTTTGATTGTTAGATATCAAACGTCATCATCAGATATGGTAATTCTTAGTGCACTGTTTTTGTCGTGGATTTTATTTTATCTGTCGCCATGTATTAGATAGGTTGTAGCGTTTTATATCTAAACTTTTAATGTGAATATCGTAGTTGATGATGATCTGTATCTTTTCTTAATTCTGCAATTTGTCATCAAGAAAAAAAAAACAAGACAAGTTGCCTGATTTGCAATGTGTGTATAACTTATTTCATCTATAGTTTGATTGTTAGAAATCAAACGTCATCATCAGATATGGTAATTCTTAGTGCACTGTTTTTGTCGTGGATTTTATTTTATCTTTCGCCATGTCTTAGATAGGTTGTAGCTTTTTATATCTAAACGTTTAATGTGAACATCGTAGTTGATGATGATCTGTATCTTTTCTTAATTCTGCAATTTGTCTTCAAGAAAAAAAAACAAGACAAATTGCCTGATTTGCAATGTGTGTATAACTTATTTCATCTATAGTTTGATTGTTAGAAATCAAACGTCATCATCAGATATGGTAATTCTTAGTGCACTGTTTTTGTCGTGGATTTTATTTTATCTGTCGCCATGTATTAGATAGGTTGTAGCTTTTTATATCTAAACTTTTAATGTGAATATCGTAGTTGATGATGATCTGTATCTTTTCTTAATTCTGCAATTTGTCTTCAAGAAAAAGAAAAAAAAAAACAAGACAAATTGCCTGATTTGCAATGTGTGTATAACTTATTTCATCTATAGTTTGATTGTTAGAAATCAAACGTCATCATCAGATATGGTAATTCTTAGTGCACTGTTTTTGTCGTGGATTTTATTTTATCTGTCGCCATGTATTAGATAGGTTGTAGCGTTTTATATCTAAACTTTTAATGTGAATATCGTAGTTGATGATGATCTGTATCTTTTCTTAATTCTGCAATTTGTCATCAAGAAAAAAAAAACAAGACAAGTTGCCTGATTCGCAATGTGTGTATAACTTATTTCATCTATAGTTTGATTGTTAGAAATCAAACGTCATCATCAGATATGGTAATTCTTAGTGCACTGTTTTTGTCGTGGATTTTATTTTATCTTTCGCCATGTATTAGATAGGTTGTAGCTTTTTATATCTAAACGTTTAATGTGAACATCGTAGTTGATGATGATCTGTATCTTTTCTTAATTCTGCAATTTGTCTTCAAGAAAAAAAAACAAGACAAATTGCCTGATTTGCAATGTGTGTATAACTTATTTCATCTATAGTTTGATTGTTAGAAATCAAACGTCATCATCAGATATGGTAATTCTTAGTGCACTGTTTTTGTCGTGGATTTTATTTTATCTGTCGCCATGTATTCGATAGGTTGTAGCTTTTTATATCTAAACTTTTAATGTGAATATCGTAGTTGATGATGATCTGTATCTTTTCTTAATTCTGCAATTTGTCTTAAAAAAAAAAAAAAAAAAAACAAGACAAATTGCCTGATTTGCAATGTGTGTATAACTTATTTCATCTATAGTTTGATTGTTAGAAATCAAACGTCATCATCAGATATGGTAATTCTTAGTGCACTATTTTTGTCGTGGATTTTATTTTATCTGTCGCCATGTATTAGATAGGTTGTAGCTTTTTATATCTAAACTTTTAATGTGAATATCGTAGTTGATGATGATCTGTATCTTTTCTTAATTCTGCAATTTGTCTTCAAGAAAAAGAAAAAAAAACAAGACAAATTGCCTGATTTGCAATGTGTGTATAACTTATTTCATCTATAGTTTGATTGTTAGAAATCAAACGTCATCATCAGATATGGTAATTCTTAGTGCACTGTTTTTGTCGTGGATTTTATTTTATCTGTCGCCATGTATTAGATAGGTTGTAGCTTTTTATATCTAAACTTTTAATGTGAATATCGTAGTTGATGATGATCTGTATCTTTTCTTAATTCTGCAATTTGTCTTCAAAAAAAAAAAAAAAAAAAAAACAAGACAAATTGCCTGATTTGCAATGTGTGTATAACTTATTTCATCTATAGTTTGATTGTTAGAAATCAAACGTCATCATCAGATATGGTAATTCTTAGTGCACTATTTTTGTCGTGGATTTTATTTTATCTGTCGCCATGTATTAGATAGGTTGTAGCTTTTTATATCTAAACTTTTAATGTGAATATCGTAGTTGATGATGATCTGTATCTTTTCTTAATTCTGCAATTTGTCTTCAAGAAAAAGAAAAGAAAAAAAATCAAGACAAATTGCCTGATTTGCAATGTGTGTATAACTTATTTCATCTATAGTTTGATTGTTAGAAATCAAACGTCATCATCAGATATGGTAATTCTTAGTGCACTGTTTTTGTCGTGGATTTTATTTTATCTGTCGCCATGTATTAGATAGGTTGTAGCTTTTTATATCTAAACTTTTAATGTGAATATCGTAGTTGATGATGATCTGTATCTTTTCTTAATTCTGCAATTTGTCTTCAAGAAAAAAAAAACAAGACAAATTGCCTGATTTGCAATGTGTGTATAACTTATTTCATCTATAGTTTGATTGTTAGAAATCAAACGTCATCATCAGATATGGTAATTCTTAGTGCACTATTTTTGTCGTGGATTTTATTTTATCTGTCGCGATGTATTAGATAGGTTGTAGCTTTTTATATCTAAACTTTTAATGTGAATATCGTAGTTGATGATGATCTGTATCTTTTCTTAATTCTGCAATTTGTCTTCAAGAAAAAGAAAAAAAAAACAAGACAAATTGCCTGATTTGCAATGTGTGTATAACTTATTTCATCTATAGTTTGATTGTTAGAAATCAAACGTCATCATCAGATATGGTAATTCTTAGTGCACTGTTCTTGTCGTGGATTTTATTTTATCTGTCGCCATGTATTAGATAGGTTGTAGCTTTTTATATCTAAACTTTTAATGTGAATATCGTAGTTGATGATGATCTGTATCTTTTCTTAATTCTGCAATTTGTCATCAAGAAAAAAAAAACAAGACAAGTTGCCTGATTTGCAATGTGTGTATAACTTATTTCATCTATAGTTTGATTGTTAGAAATCAAACGTCATCATCAGATATGGTAATTCTTAGTGCACTGTTTTTGTCGTGGATTTTATTTTATCTTTCGCCATGTATTAGATAGGTTGTAGCTTTTTATATCTAAACGTTTAATGTGAACATCGTAGTTGATGATGATCTGTATCTTTTCTTAATTCTGCAATTTGTCTTCAAGAAAAAAAAAACAAGACAAATTGCCTGATTTGCAATGTGTGTATAACTTATTTCATCTATAGTTTGATTGTTAGAAATCAAACGTCATCATCAGATATGGTAATTCTTAGTGCACTGTTTTTGTCGTGGATTTTATTTTATCTGTCGCCATGTATTAGATAGGTTGTAGCTTTTTATATCTAAACTTTTAATGTGAATATCGTAGTTGATGATGATCTGTATCTTTTCTTAATTCTGCAATTTGTCTTCAAGAAAAAGAAAAAAAAAAACAAGACAAATTGCCTGATTTGCAATGTGTGTATAACTTATTTCATCTATAGTTTGATTGTTAGAAATCAAACGTCATTATCAGATATGGTAATTCTTAGTGCACTGTTCTTGTCGTGGATTTTATTTTATCTGTCGCCATGTATTAGATAGGTTGTAGCTTTTTATATCTAAACTTTTAATGTGAATATCGTAGTTGATGATGATCTGTATCTTTTCTTAATTCTGCAATTTGTCATCAAGAAAAAAAAAACAAGACAAGTTGCCTGATTTGCAATGTGTGTATAACTTATTTCATCTATAGTTTGATTGTTAGAAATCAAACGTCATCATCAGATATGGTAATTCTTAGTGCACTGTTTTTGTCGTGGATTTTATTTTATCTGTCGCCATGTATTCGATAGGTTGTAGCTTTTTATATCTAAACTTTTAATGTGAATATCGTAGTTGATGATGATCTGTATCTTTTCTTAATTCTGCAATTTGTCTTAAAAAAAAAAAAAAAAAAAAACAAGACAAATTGCCTGATTTGCAATGTGTGTATAACTTATTTCATCTATAGTTTGATTGTTAGAAATCAAACGTCATCATCAGATATGGTAATTCTTAGTGCACTATTTTTGTCGTGGATTTTATTTTATCTGTCGCCATGTATTAGATAGGTTGTAGCTTTTTATATCTAAACTTTTAATGTGAATATCGTAGTTGATGATGATCTGTATCTTTTCTTAATTCTGCAATTTGTCTTCAAGAAAAAGAAAAAAAAACAAGACAAATTGCCTGATTTGCAATGTGTGTATAACTTATTTCATCTATAGTTTGATTGTTAGAAATCAAACGTCATCATCAGATATGGTAATTCTTAGTGCACTGTTTTTGTCGTGGATTTTATTTTATCTGTCGCCATGTATTAGATAGGTTGTAGCTTTTTATATCTAAACTTTTAATGTGAATATCGTAGTTGATGATGATCTGTATCTTTTCTTAATTCTGCAATTTGTCTTCAAAAAAAAAAAAAAAAAAAAAAACAAGACAAATTGCCTGATTTGCAATGTGTGTATAACTTATTTCATCTATAGTTTGATTGTTAGAAATCAAACGTCATCATCAGATATGGTAATTCTTAGTGCACTATTTTTGTCGTGGATTTTATTTTATCTGTCGCCATGTATTAGATAGGTTGTAGCTTTTTATATCTAAACTTTTAATGTGAATATCGTAGTTGATGATGATCTGTATCTTTTCTTAATTCTGCAATTTGTCTTCAAGAAAAAGAAAAGAAAAAAAATCAAGACAAATTGCCTGATTTGCAATGTGTGTATAACTTATTTCATCTATAGTTTGATTGTTAGAAATCAAACGTCATCATCAGATATGGTAATTCTTAGTGCACTGTTTTTGTCGTGGATTTTATTTTATCTGTCGCCATGTATTAGATAGGTTGTAGCTTTTTATATCTAAACTTTTAATGTGAATATCGTAGTTGATGATGATCTGTATCTTTTCTTAATTCTGCAATTTGTCTTCAAGAAAAAAAAAACAAGACAAATTGCCTGATTTGCAATGTGTGTATAACTTATTTCATCTATAGTTTGATTGTTAGAAATCAAACGTCATCATCAGATATGGTAATTCTTAGTGCACTATTTTTGTCGTGGATTTTATTTTATCTGTCGCGATGTATTAGATAGGTTGTAGCTTTTTATATCTAAACTTTTAATGTGAATATCGTAGTTGATGATGATCTGTATCTTTTCTTAATTCTGCAATTTGTCTTCAAGAAAAAGAAAAAAAAAACAAGACAAATTGCCTGATTTGCAATGTGTGTATAACTTATTTCATCTATAGTTTGATTGTTAGAAATCAAACGTCATCATCAGATATGGTAATTCTTAGTGCACTGTTCTTGTCGTGGATTTTATTTTATCTGTCGCCATGTATTAGATAGGTTGTAGCTTTTTATATCTAAACTTTTAATGTGAATATCGTAGTTGATGATGATCTGTATCTTTTCTTAATTCTGCAATTTGTCATCAAGAAAAAAAAAACAAGACAAGTTGCCTGATTTGCAATGTGTGTATAACTTATTTCATCTATAGTTTGATTGTTAGAAATCAAACGTCATCATCAGATATGGTAATTCTTAGTGCACTGTTTTTGTCGTGGATTTTATTTTATCTTTCGCCATGTATTAGATAGGTTGTAGCTTTTTATATCTAAACGTTTAATGTGAACATCGTAGTTGATGATGATCTGTATCTTTTCTTAATTCTGCAATTTGTCTTCAAGAAAAAAAAAACAAGACAAATTGCCTGATTTGCAATGTGTGTATAACTTATTTCATCTATAGTTTGATTGTTAGAAATCAAACGTCATCATCAGATATGGTAATTCTTAGTGCACTGTTTTTGTCGTGGATTTTATTTTATCTGTCGCCATGTATTAGATAGGTTGTAGCTTTTTATATCTAAACTTTTAATGTGAATATCGTAGTTGATGATGATCTGTATCTTTTCTTAATTCTGCAATTTGTCTTCAAGAAAAAGAAAAAAAAAAACAAGACAAATTGCCTGATTTGCAATGTGTGTATAACTTATTTCATCTATAGTTTGATTGTTAGAAATCAAACGTCATTATCAGATATGGTAATTCTTAGTGCACTGTTCTTGTCGTGGATTTTATTTTATCTGTCGCCATGTATTAGATAGGTTGTAGCTTTTTATATCTAAACTTTTAATGTGAATATCGTAGTTGATGATGATCTGTATCTTTTCTTAATTCTGCAATTTGTCATCAAGAAAAAAAAAACAAGACAAGTTGCCTGATTTGCAATGTGTGTATAACTTATTTCATCTATAGTTTGATTGTTAGAAATCAAACGTCATCATCAGATATGGTAATTCTTAGTGCACTGTTTTTGTCGTGGATTTTATTTTATCTGTTGCCATGTATTAGCTAGGTTGTAGCTTTTTATATCTAAAGTTTTAATGTGAATATCGTAGTTGATGATGATCTGTATCTTTTCCTAATTCTGCAATTTGTCTTCAAGAAAAAAAAAACAAGACAAATTGCCTGATTTGCAATGTGTGTATAACTTATTTCATCTATAGTTTGATTGTTAGAAATCAAACGTCATCATCAGATATGGTAATTCTTAGTGCACTGTTTTTGTCGTGGATTTTATTTTATCTGTTGCCATGTATTAGCTAGGTTGTAGCTTTTTATATCTAAACTTTTAATGTGAATATCGTAGTTGATGATGATCTGTATCTTTTCCTAATTCTGCAATTTGTCTTCAAGAAAAAAAAAAACAAGACAAATTGCCTGATTTGCAATGTGTGTATAACTTATTTCATCTATAGTTTGATTATTAGAAATCAAACGTCATCATCAGATATGGTAATTCTTAGTGCACTGTTTTTGTCGTGGATTTTATTTTATCTTTCGCCATGT
Organism: Aphodius granarius; assembly: GCA_963971325.1. NCBI lineage: Eukaryota > Metazoa > Arthropoda > Insecta > Coleoptera > Scarabaeidae > Aphodius > Aphodius granarius. Next base: position 15,892,715 of record OZ020222.1, on the reverse strand, counting down.
ATTAGATAGGTTGTAGCTTTTTATATCTAAACGTTTAATGTGAACATCGTAGTTGATGATGATCTGTATCTTTTCTTAATTCTGCAATTTGTCTTCAAGAAAAAAAAAACAAGACAAATTGCCTGATTTGCAATGTGTGTATAACTTATTTCATCTATAGTTTGATTGTTAGAAATCAAACGTCATCATCAGATATGGTAATTCTTAGTGCACTGTTTTTGTCGTGGATTTTATTTTATCTGTCGCCATGTATTAGATAGGTTGTAGCGTTTTATATCTAAACTTTTAATGTGAATATCGTAGTTGATGATGATCTGTATCTTTTCTTAATTCTGCAATTTGTCATCAAGAAAAAAAAAACAAGACAAGTTGCCTGATTTGCAATGTGTGTATAACTTATTTCATCTATAGTTTGATTGTTAGAAATCAAACGTCATCATCAGATATGGTAATTCTTAGTGCACTGTTTTTGTCGTGGATTTTATTTTATCTTTCGCCATGTATTAGATAGGTTGTATCTTTTTATATCTAAACGTTTAATGTGAACATCGTAGTTGATGATGATCTGTATCTTTTCTTAATTCTGCAATTTGTCTTCAAGAAAAAAAAAACAAGACAAATTGCCTGATTTGCAATGTGTGTATAACTTATTTCATCTATAGTTTGATTGTTAGAAATCAAACGTCATCATCAGATATGGTAATTCTTAGTGCACTGTTTTTGTCGTGGATTTTATTTTATCTGTCGCCATGTATTCGATAGGTTGTAGCTTTTTATATCTAAACTTTTAATGTGAATATCGTAGTTGATGATGATCTGTATCTTTTCTTAATTCTGCAATTTGTCTTCAAAAAAAAAAAAAAACAAGACAAATTGCCTGATTTGCAATGTGTGTATAACTTATTTCATCTATAGTTTGATTGTTAGAAATCAAACGTCATCATCAGATATGGTAATTCTTAGTGCACTATTTTTGTCGTGGATTTTATTTTATCTGTCGCCATGTATTAGATAGGTTGTAGCTTTTTATATCTAAACTTTTAATGTGAATATCGTAGTTGATGATGATCTGTATCTTTTCTTAATTCTGCAATTTGTCTTCAAGAAAAAGAAAAAAAAAAACAAGACAAATTGCCTGATTTGCAATGTGTGTATAACTTATTTCATCTATAGTTTGATTGTTAGAAATCAAACGTCATCATCAGATATGGTAATTCTTAGTGCACTGTTTTTGTCGTGGATTTTATTTTATCTGTCGCCATGTATTAGATAGGTTGTAGCTTTTTATATCTAAACTTTTAATGTGAATATCGCAGTTGATGATGATCTGTATCTTTTCTTAATTCTGCAATTTGTCTTAAAAAAAAAAAAAAAAAAACAAGACAAATTGCCTGATTTGCAATGTGTGTATAACTTATTTCATCTATAGTTTGATTGTTAGAAATCAAACGTCATCATCAGATATGGTAATTCTTAGTGCACTATTTTTGTCGTGGATTTTATTTTATCTGTCGCCATGTATTAGATAGGTTGTAGCTTTTTATATCTAAACTTTTAATGTGAATATCGTAGTTGATGATGATCTGTATCTTTTCTTAATTCTGCAATTTGTCTTCAAGAAAAAGAAAAGAAAAAAAAAAACAAGACAAATTGCCTGATTTGCAATGTGTGTATAACTTATTTCATCTATAGTTTGATTGTTAGAAATCAAACGTCATCATCAGATATGGTAATTCTTAGTGCACTGTTTTTGTCGTGGATTTTATTTTATCTGTCGCCATGTATTAGATAGGTTGTAGCTTTTTATATCTAAACTTTTAATGTGAATATCGTAGTTGATGATGATCTGTATCTTTTCTTAATTCTGCAATTTGTCTTCAAGAAAAAGAAAAAAAAAACAAGACAAATTGCCTGATTTGCAATGTGTGTATAACTTATTTCATCTATAGTTTGATTGTTAGAAATCAAACGTCATCATCAGATATGGTAATTTTTAGTGCACTGTTCTTGTCGTGGATTTTATTTTATCTGTCGCCATGTATTAGATAGGTTGTAGCTTTTTATATCTAAACTTTTAATGTGAATATCGTAGTTGATGATGATCTGTATCTTTTCTTAATTCTGCAATTTGTCATCAAGAAAAAAAAAAAACAAGACAAGTTGCCTGATTTGCAATGTGTGTATAACTTATTTCATCTATAGTTTGATTGTTAGAAATCAAACGTCATCATCAGATATGGTAATTCTTAGTGCACTGTTTTTGTCGTGGATTTTATTTTATCTTTCGCCGTGTATTAGATAGGTTGTAGCTTTTTATATCTAAACGTTTAATGTGAACATCGTAGTTGATGATGATCTGTATCTTTTCTTAATTCTGCAATTTGTCTTCAAGAAAAAAAAACAAGACAAATTGCCTGATTTGCAATGTGTGTATAACTTATTTCATCTATAGTTTGATTGTTAGAAATCAAACGTCATCATCAGATATGGTAATTCTTAGTGCACTGTTTTTGTCGTGGATTTTATTTTATCTGTCGCCATGTATTCGATAGGTTGTAGCTTTTTATATCTAAACTTTTAATGTGAATATCGTAGTTGATGATGATCTGTATCTTTTCTTAATTCTGCAATTTGTCTTCAAAAAAAAAAAAAAAAACAAGACAAATTGCCTGATTTGCAATGTGTGTATAACTTATTTCATCTATAGTTTGATTGTTAGAAATCAAACGTCATCATCAGATATGGTAATTCTTAGTGCACTATTTTTGTCGTGGATTTTATTTTATCTGTCGCCATGTATTAGATAGGTTGTAGCTTTTTATATCTAAACTTTTAATGTGAATATCGTAGTTGATGATGATCTGTATCTTTTCTTAATTCTGCAATTTGTCTTCAAGAAAAAGAAAAAAAAACAAGACAAATTGCCTGATTTGCAATGTGTGTATAACTTATTTCATCTATAGTTTGATTGTTAGAAATCAAACGTCATCATCAGATATGGTAATTCTTAGTGCACTGTTTTTGTCGTGGATTTTATTTTATCTGTCGCCATGTATTAGATAGGTTGTAGCTTTTTATATCTAAACTTTTAATGTGAATATCGTAGTTGATGATGATCTGTATCTTTTCTTAATTCTGCAATTTGTCTTAAAAAAAAAAAAAAAAAAACAAGACAAATTGCCTGATTTGCAATGTGTGTATAACTTATTTCATCTATAGTTTGATTGTTAGAAATCAAACGTCATCATCAGATATGGTAATTCTTAGTGCACTATTTTTGTCGTGGATTTTATTTTATCTGTCGCCATGTATTAGATAGGTTGTAGCTTTTTATATCTAAACTTTTAATGTGAATATCGTAGTTGATGATGATCTGTATCTTTTCTTAATTCTGCAATTTGTCTTCAAGAAAAAGAAAAGAAAAAAAAAACAAGACAAATTGCCTGATTTGCAATGTGTGTATAACTTATTTCATCTATAGTTTGATTGTTAGAAATCAAACGTCATCATCAGATATGGTAATTCTTAGTGCACTGTTTTTGTCGTGGATTTTATTTTATCTGTCGCCATGTATTAGATAGGTTGTAGCTTTTTATATCTAAACTTTTAATGTGAATATCGTAGTTGATGATGATCTGTATCTTTTCTTAATTCTGCAATTTGTCTTCAAGAAAAAAAAGCAAGACAAATTGCCTGATTTGCAATGTGTGTATAACTTATTTCATCTATAGTTTGATTGTTAGAAATCAAACGTCATCATCAGATATGGTAATTCTTAGTGCACTATTTTTGTCGTGGATTTTATTTTATCTGTCGCCATGTATTAGATAGGTTGTAGCTTTTTATATCTAAACTTTTAATGTGAATATCGTAGTTGATGATGATCTGTATCTTTTCTTAATTCTGCAATTTGTCTTCAAGAAAAAGAAAAAAAAAAACAAGACAAATTGCCTGATTTGCAATGTGTGTATAACTTATTTCATCTATAGTTTGATTGTTAGAAATCAAACGTCATCATCAGATATGGTAATTTTTAGTGCACTGTTCTTGTCGTGGATTTTATTTTATCTGTCGCCATGTATTAGATAGGTTGTAGCTTTTTATATCTAAACTTTTAATGTGAATATCGTAGTTGATGATGATCTGTATCTTTTCTTAATTCTGCAATTTGTCATCAAGAAAAAAAAAACAAGACAAGTTGCCTGATTTGCAATGTGTGTATAACTTATTTCATCTATAGTTTGATTGTTAGAAATCAAACGTCATCATCAGATATGGTAATTCTTAGTGCACTGTTTTTGTCGTGGATTTTATTTTATCTTTCGCCGTGTATTAGATAGGTTGTAGCTTTTTATATCTAAACGTTTAATGTGAACATCGTAGTTGATGATGATCTGTATCTTTTCTTAATTCTGCAATTTGTCTTCAAGAAAAAAAAAACAAGACAAATTGCCTGATTTGCAATGTGTGTATAACTTATTTCATCTATAGTTTGATTGTTAGAAATCAAACGTCATCATCAGATATGGTAATTCTTAGTGCACTGTTTTTGTCGTGGATTTTTTTTTATCTGTCGCCATGTATTAGATAGGTTGTAGCTTTTTATATCTAAACTTTTAATGTGAATATCGTAGTTGATGATGATCTGTATCTTTTCTTAATTCTGCAATTTGTCTTCAAGAAAAAGAAAAAAAAACAAGACAAATTGCCTGATTTGCAATGTGTGTATAACTTATTTCATCTATAGTTTGATTGTTAGAAATCAAACGTCATCATCAGATATGGTAATTCTTAGTGCACTGTTTTTGTCGTGGATTTTATTTTATCTGTCGCCATGTATTAGATAGGTTGTAGCTTTTTATATCTAAACTTTTAATGTGAATATCGTAGTTGATGATGATCTGTATCTTTTCTTAATTCTGCAATTTGTCTTAAAAAAAAAAAAAAAAAAAAACAAGACAAATTGCCTGATTTGCAATGTGTGTATAACTTATTTCATCTATAGTTTGATTGTTAGAAATCAAACGTCATCATCAGATATGGTAATTCTTAGTGCACTATTTTTGTCGTGGATTTTATTTTATCTGTCGCCATGTATTAGATAGGTTGTAGCTTTTTATATCTAAACTTTTAATGTGAATATCGTAGTTGATGATGATCTGTATCTTTTCTTAATTCTGCAATTTGTCTTCAAGAAAAAGAAAAGAAAAAAAAAACAAGACAAATTGCCTGATTTGCAATGTGTGTATAACTTATTTCATCTATAGTTTGATTGTTAGAAATCAAACGTCATCATCAGATATGGTAATTCTTAGTGCACTGTTTTTGTCGTGGATTTTATTTTATCTGTCGCCATGTATTAGATAGGTTGTAGCTTTTTATATCTAAACTTTTAATGTGAATATCGTAGTTGATGATGATCTGTATCTTTTCTTAATTCTGCAATTTGTCTTCAAGAAAAAAAAAACAAGACAAATTGCCTGATTTGCAATGTGTGTATAACTTATTTCATCTATAGTTTGATTGTTAGAAATCAAACGTCATCATCAGATATGGTAATTCTTAGTGCACTATTTTTGTCGTGGATTTTATTTTATCTGTCGCCATGTATTAGATAGGTTGTAGCTTTTTATATCTAAACTTTTAATGTGAATATCGTAGTTGATGATGATCTGTATCTTTTCTTAATTCTGCAATTTGTCTTCAAGAAAAAGAAAAAAAAAAACAAGACAAATTGCCTGATTTGCAATGTGTGTATAACTTATTTCATCTATAGTTTGATTGTTAGAAATCAAACGTCATCATCAGATATGGTAATTTTTAGTGCACTGTTCTTGTCGTGGATTTTATTTTATCTGTCGCCATGTATTAGATAGGTTGTAGCTTTTTATATCTAAACTTTTAATGTGAATATCGTAGTTGATGATGATCTGTATCTTTTCTTAATTCTGCAATTTGTCATCAAGAAAAAAAAAAACAAGACAAGTTGCCTGATTTGCAATGTGTGTATAACTTATTTCATCTATAGTTTGATTGTTAGAAATCAAACGTCATCATCAGATATGGTAATTCTTAGTGCACTGTTTTTGTCGTGGATTTTATTTTATCTTTCGCCGTGTATTAGATAGGTTGTAGCTTTTTATATCTAAACGTTTAATGTGAACATCGTAGTTGATGATGATCTGTATCTTTTCTTAATTCTGCAATTTGTCTTCAAGAAAAAAAAAACAAGACAAATTGCCTGATTTGCAATGTGTGTATAACTTATTTCATCTATAGTTTGATTGTTAGAAATCAAACGTCATCATCAGATATGGTAATTCTTAGTGCACTGTTTTTGTCGTGGATTTTATTTTATCTGTCGCCATGTATTAGATAGGTTGTAGCTTTTTATATCTAAACTTTTAATGTGAATATCGTAGTTGATGATGATCTGTATCTTTTCTTAATTCTGCAATTTGTCTTCAAGAAAAAAAAAAGAAGACAAATTGCCTGATTTGCAATGTGTGTATAACTTATTTCATCTATAGTTTGATTGTTAGAAATCAAACGTCATCATCAGATATGGTAATTCTTAGTGCACTATTTTTGTCGTGGATTTTATTTTATCTGTCGCCATGTATTAGATAGGTTGTAGCTTTTTATATCTAAACTTTTAATGTGAATATCGTAGTTGATGATGATCTGTATCTTTTCTTAATTCTGCAATTTGTCTTCAAGAAAAAGAAAAAAAAAACAAGACAAATTGCCTGATTTGCAATGTGTGTATAACTTATTTCATCTATAGTTTGATTGTTAGAAATCAAACGTCATCATCAGATATGGTAATTCTTAGTGCACTGTTCTTGTCGTGGATTTTATTTTATCTGTCGCCATGTATTAGATAGGTTGTAGCTTTTTATATCTAAACTTTTAATGTGAATATCGTAGTTGATGATGATCTGTATCTTTTCTTAATTCTGCAATTTGTCATCAAGAAAAAAAAAAAAACAAGACAAGTTGCCTGATTTGCAATGTGTGTATAACTTATTTCATCTATAGTTTGATTGTTAGAAATCAAACGTCATCATCAGATATGGTAATTCTTAGTGCACTGTTTTTGTCGTGGATTTTATTTTATCTTTCGCCATGTATTAGATAGGTTGTAGCTTTTTATATCTAAACGTTTAATGTGAACATCGTAGTTGATGATGATCTGTATCTTTTCTTAATTCTGCAATTTGTCTTCAAAAAAAAAAAACAAGACAAATTGCCTGATTTGCAATGTGTGTATAACTTATTTCATCTATAGTTTGATTGTTAGAAATCAAACGTCATCATCAGATATGGTAATTCTTAGTGCACTATTTTTGTCGTGGATTTTTTTTTATCTGTCGCCATGTATTAGATAGGTTGTAGCTTTTTATATCTAAACTTTTAATGTGAATATCGTAGTTGATGATGATCTGTATCTTTTCTTAATTCTGCAATTTGTCTTCAAGAAAAAGAAAAAAAAACAAGACAAATTGCCTGATTTGCAATGTGTGTATAACTTATTTCATCTATAGTTTGATTGTTAGAAATCAAACGTCATCATCAGATATGGTAATTCTTAGTGCACTGTTTTTGTCGTGGATTTTATTTTATCTGTCGCCATGTATTAGATAGGTTGTAGCTTTTTATATCTAAACTTTTAATGTGAATATCGTAGTTGATGATGATCTGTATCTTTTCTTAATTCTGCAATTTGTCTTAAAAAAAAAAAAAAAAAACAAGACAAATTGCCTGATTTGCAATGTGTGTATAACTTATTTCATCTATAGTTTGATTGTTAGAAATCAAACGTCATCATCAGATATGGTAATTCTTAGTGCACTATTTTTGTCGTGGATTTTATTTTATCTGTCGCCATGTATTAGATAGGTTGTAGCTTTTTATATCTAAACTTTTAATGTGAATATCGTAGTTGATGATGATCTGTATCTTTTCTTAATTCTGCAATTTGTCTTCAAGAAAAAGAAAAGAAAAAAAAAACAAGACAAATTGCCTGATTTGCAATGTGTGTATAACTTATTTCATCTATAGTTTGATTGTTAGAAATCAAACGTCATCATCAGATATGGTAATTCTTAGTGCACTGTTTTTGTCGTGGATTTTATTTTATCTGTCGCCATGTATTAGATAGGTTGTAGCTTTTTATATCTAAACTTTTAATGTGAATATCGTAGTTGATGATGATCTGTATCTTTTCTTAATTCTGCAATTTGTCTTCAAGAAAAAAAAACAAGACAAATTGCCTGATTTGCAATGTGTGTATAACTTATTTCATCTATAGTTTGATTGTTAGAAATCAAACGTCATCATCAGATATGGTAATTCTTAGTGCACTATTTTTGTCGTGGATTTTATTTTATCTGTCGCCATGTATTAGATAGGTTGTAGCTTTTTATATCTAAACTTTTAATGTGAATATCGTAGTTGATGATGATCTGTATCTTTTCTTAATTCTGCAATTTGTCTTCAAGAAAAAGAAAAAAAAAACAAGACAAATTGCCTGATTTGCAATGTGTGTATAACTTATTTCATCTATAGTTTGATTGTTAGAAATCAAACGTCATCATCAGATATGGTAATTTTTAGTGCACTGTTCTTGTCGTGGATTTTATTTTATCTGTCGCCATGTATTAGATAGGTTGTAGCTTTTTATATCTAAACTTTTAATGTGAATATCGTAGTTGATGATGATCTGTATCTTTTCTTAATTCTGCAATTTGTCATCAAGAAAAAAAAAAACAAGACAAGTTGCCTGATTTGCAATGTGTGTATAACTTATTTCATCTATAGTTTGATTGTTAGAAATCAAACGTCATCATCAGATATGGTAATTCTTAGTGCACTGTTTTTGTCGTGGATTTTATTTTATCTTTCGCCGTGTATTAGATAGGTTGTAGCTTTTTATATCTAAACGTTTAATGTGAACATCGTAGTTGATGATGATCTGTATCTTTTCTTAATTCTGCAATTTGTCTTCAAGAAAAAAAAAACAAGACAAATTGCCTGATTTGCAATGTGTGTATAACTTATTTCATCTATAGTTTGATTGTTAGAAATCAAACGTCATCATCAGATATGGTAATTCTTAGTGCACTGTTTTTGTCGTGGATTTTATTTTATCTGTCGCCATGTATTAGATAGGTTGTAGCTTTTTATATCTAAACTTTTAATGTGAATATCGTAGTTGATGATGATCTGTATCTTTTCTTAATTCTGCAATTTGTCTTCAAGAAAAAAAAAAGAAGACAAATTGCCTGATTTGCAATGTGTGTATAACTTATTTCATCTATAGTTTGATTGTTAGAAATCAAACGTCATCATCAGATATGGTAATTCTTAGTGCACTATTTTTGTCGTGGATTTTATTTTATCTGTCGCCATGTATTAGATAGGTTGTAGCTTTTTATATCTAAACTTTTAATGTGAATATCGTAGTTGATGATGATCTGTATCTTTTCTTAATTCTGCAATTTGTCTTCAAGAAAAAGAAAAAAAAAACAAGACAAATTGCCTGATTTGCAATGTGTGTATAACTTATTTCATCTATAGTTTGATTGTTAGAAATCAAACGTCATCATCAGATATGGTAATTCTTAGTGCACTGTTCTTGTCGTGGATTTTATTTTATCTGTCGCCATGTATTAGATAGGTTGTAGCTTTTTATATCTAAACTTTTAATGTGAATATCGTAGTTGATGATGATCTGTATCTTTTCTTAATTCTGCAATTTGTCATCAAGAAAAAAAAAAAAACAAGACAAGTTGCCTGATTTGCAATGTGTGTATAAATTATTTCATCTATAGTTTGATTGTTAGAAATCAAACGTCATCATCAGATATGGTAATTCTTAGTGCACTGTTTTTGTCGTGGATTTTATTTTATCTTTCGCCATGTATTAGATAGGTTGTAGCTTTTTATATCTAAACGTTTAATGTGAACATCGTAGTTGATGATGATCTGTATCTTTTCTTAATTCTGCAATTTGTCTTCAAAAAAAAAAAAACAAGACAAATTGCCTGATTTGCAATGTGTGTATAACTTATTTCATCTATAGTTTGATTGTTAGAAATCAAACGTCATCATCAGATATGGTAATTCTTAGTGCACTGTTTTTGTCGTGGATTTTATTTTATCTGTCGCCATGTATTAGATAGGTTGTAGCTTTTTATATCTAAACTTTTAATGTGAATATCGTAGTTGATGATGATCTGTATCTTTTCTTAATTCTGCAATTTGTCTTCAAGAAAAAAAAAAAGAAGACAAATTGCCTGATTTGCAATGTGTGTATAACTTATTTCATCTATAGTTTGATTGTTAGAAATCAAACGTCATCATCAGATATGGTAATTCTTAGTGCACTGTTCTTGTCGTGGATTTTATTTTATCTGTCGCCATGTATTAGATAGGTTGTAGCTTTTTATATCTAAACTTTTAATGTGAATATCGTAGTTGATGATGATCTGTATCTTTTCTTAATTCTGCAATTTGTCATCAAGAAAAAAAAAAACAAGACAAGTTGCCTGATTTGCAATGTGTGTATAACTTATTTCATCTATAGTTTGATTGTTAGAAATCAAACGTCATCATCAGATATGGTAATTCTTAGTGCACTGTTTTTGTCGTGGATTTTATTTTATCTTTCGCCATGTATTAGATAGGTTGTAGCTTTTTATATCTAAACGTTTAATGTGAACATCGTAGTTGATGATGATCTGTATCTTTTCTTAATTCTGCAATTTGTCTTCAAGAAAAAAAAACAAGACAAATTGCCTGATTTGCAATGTGTGTATAACTTATTTCATCTATAGTTTGATTGTTAGAAATCAAACGTCATCATCAGATATGGTAATTCTTAGTGCACTGTTTTTGTCGTGGATTTTATTTTATCTGTCGCCATGTATTAGATAGGTTGTAGCTTTTTATATCTAAACTTTTAATGTGAATATCGTAGTTGATGATGATCTGTATCTTTTCTTAATTCTGCAATTTGTCTTCAAGAAAAAAAAAAAAGAAGACAAATTGCCTGATTTGCAATGTGTGTATAACTTATTTCATCTATAGTTTGATTGTTAGAAATCAAACGTCATCATCAGATATGGTAATTCTTAGTGCACTATTTTTGTCGTGGATTTTATTTTATCTGTCGCCATGTATTAGATAGGTTGTAGCTTTTTATATCTAAACTTTTAATGTGAATATCGTAGTTGATGATGATCTGTATCTTTTCTTAATTCTGCAATTTGTCTTCAAGAAAAAGAAAAAAAAAACAAGACAAATTGCCTGATTTGCAATGTGTGGATAACTTATTTCATCTATAGTTTGATTGTTAGAAATCAAACGTCATCATCAGATATGGTAATTCTTAGTGCACTGTTCTTGTCGTGGATTTTATTTTATCTGTCGCCATGTATTAGATAGGTTGTAGCTTTTTATATCTAAACTTTTAATGTGAATATCGTAGTTGATGATGATCTGTATCTTTTCTTAATTCTGCAATTTGTCATCAAGAAAAAAAAAAACAAGACAAGTTGCCTGATTTGCAATGTGTGTATAACTTATTTCATCTATAGTTTGATTGTTAGAAATCAAACGTCATCATCAGATATGGTAATTCTTAGTGCACTGTTTTTGTCGTGGATTTTATTTTATCTTTCGCCATGTATTAGATAGGTTGTAGCTTTTTATATCTAAACGTTTAATGTGAACATCGTAGTTGATGATGATCTGTATCTTTTCTTAATTCTGCAATTTGTCTTCAAGAAAAAAAAAGACAAGACAAATTGCCTGATTTGCAATGTGTGTATAACTTATTTCATCTATAGTTTGATTGTTAGAAATCAAACGTCATCATCAGATATGGTAATTCTTAGTGCACTGTTTTTGTCGTGGATTTTATTTTATCTGTCGCCATGTATTAGATAGGTTGTAGCTTTTTATATTTAAACTTTTAATGTGAATATCGTAGTTGATGATGATCTGTATCTTTTCTTAATTCTGCAATTTGTCTTCAAAAAAAAAAAAAAAAAAAAAACAAGACAAATTGCCTGATTTGCAATGTGTGTATAACTTATTTCATCTATAGTTTGATTGTTAGAAATCAAACGTCATCATCAGATATGGTAATTCTTAGTGCACTGTTTTTGTCGTGGATTTTATTTTATCTGTTGCCATGTATTAGCTAGGTTGTAGCTTTTTATATCTAAACTTTTAATGTGAATATCGTAGTTGATGATGATCTGTATCTTTTCCTAATTCTGCAATTTGTCTTCAAGAAAAAAAAAACAAGACAAATTGCCTGATTTGCAATGTGTGTATAACTTATTTCATCTATAGTTTGATTGTTAGAAATCAAACGTCATCATCAGATATGGTAATTCTTAGTGCACTGTTTTTGTCGTGGATTTTATTTTATCTGTTGCCATGTATTAGCTAGGTTGTAGCTTTTTATATCTAAACTTTTAATGTGAATATCGTAGTTGATGATGATCTGCATCTTTTCCTAATTCTGCAATTTGTCTTCAAGAAAAAAAAAAAAAACAAGACAAATTGCCTGATTTGCAATGTGTGTATAACTTATTTCATCTATAGTTTGATTGTTAGAAATCAAACGTCATCATCAGATATGGTAATTCTTAGTGCACTGTTTTTGTCGTGGATTTTATTTTATCTTTCGCCATGTATTAGATAGGTTGTAGCTTTTTATATCTAAACGTTTAATGTGAACATCGTAGTTGATGATGATCTGTATCTTTTCTTAATTCTGCAATTTGTCTTCAAGAAAAAAAAACAAGACAAATTGCCTGATTTGCAATGTGTGTATAACTTATTTCATCTATAGTTTGATTGTTAGAAAGCAAACGTCATCATCAGATATGGTAATTCTTAGTGCACTGTTTTTGTCGTGGATTTTATTTTATCTGTCGCCATGTATTAGATAGGTTGTAGCTTTTTATATCTAAACTTTTAATGTGAATATCGTAGTTGATGATGATCTGTATCTTTTCTTAATTCTGCAATTTGTCTTCAAAAAAAAAAAAAAAAAACAAGACAAATTGCCTGATTTGCAATGTGTGTATAACTTATTTCATCTATAGTTTGATTGTTAGAAATCAAACGTCATCATCAGATATGGTAATTCTTAGTGCACTGTTTTTGTCGTGGATTTTATTTTATCTGTTGCCATGTATTAGCTAGGTTGTAGCTTTTTATATCTAAACTTTTAATGTGAATATCGTAGTTGATGATGATCTGTATCTTTTCCTAATTCTGCAATTTGTCTTCAAGAAAAAAAAAAACAAGACAAATTGCCTGATTTGCAATGTGTGTATAACTTATTTCATCTATAGTTTGATTGTTAGAAATCAAACGTCATCATCAGATATGGTAATTCTTAGTGCACTGTTTTTGTCGTGGATTTTATTTTATCTGTTGCCATGTATTAGCTAGGTTGTAGCTTTTTATATCTAAACTTTTAATGTGAATATCGTAGTTGATGATGATATGTATCTTTTCTTAATTCTGCAATTTGTCTTCAAGAAAAAAAAAAAACAAGACAAATTGCCTGATTTGCAATGTGTGTATAACTTATTTCATCTATAGTTTGATTGTTAGAAATCAAACGTCATCATCAGATATGGTAATTCTTAGTGCACTGTTTTTGTCGTGGATTTTATTTTATCTGTCGCCATGTATTAGATAGGTTTGTTGCTATTTATATTTAAACTTTTAATGTGAATATCGTAGTTGATGATGATCTGTATCTTTTCTTAATTCTGCAATTTGTCTTCAAGAGAAAAAAAAAACAAGACAAGTTGCCTGATTTGCAATGTGTGTATAACTTATTTCATCTATAGTTTGATTGTTAGAAATCAAACGTCATCATCAGATATGGTAATTCTTAGTGCACTGTTTTTGTCGTGGATTTTATTTTATCTGTTGCCATGTATTAGCTAGGTTGTAGCTTTTTATATCTAAACTTTTAATGTGAATATCGTAGTTGATGATGATCTGTATCTTTTCCTAATTCTGCAATTTGTCTTCAAGAAAAAAAAAAACAAGACAAATTGCCTGATTTGCAATGTGTGTATAACTTATTTCATCTATAGTTTGATTGTTAGAAATCAAACGTCATCATCAGATATGGTAATTCTTAGTGCACTGTTTTTGTCGTGGATTTTATTTTATCTTTCGCCATGTATTAGATAGGTTGTAGCTTTTTATATCTAAACGTTTAATGTGAACGTCGTAGTTGATGATGATCTGTATCTTTTCTTAATTCTGCAATTTGTCTTCAAGAAAAAAAAAACAAGACAAATTGCCTGATTTGCAATGTGTGTATAACTTATTTCATCTATAGTTTGATTGTTAGAAATCAAACGTCATCATCAGATATGGTAATTCTTAGTGCACTGTTTTTGTCGTGGATTTTATTTTATCTGTCGCCATGTATTAGATAGGTTGTAGCTTTTTATATCTAAACTTTTAATGTGAATATCGTAGTTGATGATGATCTGTATCTTTTCTTAATTCTGCAATTTGTCTTCAAAAAAAAAAAAAAAAAAAACAAGACAAATTGCCTGATTTGCAATGTGTGTATAACTTATTTCATCTATAGTTTGATTGTTAGAAATCAAACGTCATCATCAGATATGGTAATTCTTAGTGCACTGTTTTTGTCGTGGATTTTATTTTATCTGTTGCCATGTATTAGCTAGGTTGTAGCTTTTTATATCTAAACTTTTAATGTGAATATCGTAGTTGATGATGATCTGTATCTTTTCCTAATTCTGCAATTTGTCTTCAAGAAAAAAAAAACAAGACAAATTGCCTGATTTGCAATGTGTGTATAACTTATTTCATCTATAGTTTGATTGTTAGAAATCAAACGTCATCATCAGATATGGTAATTCTTAGTGCACTGTTTTTGTCGTGGATTTTATTTTATCTGTTGCCATGTATTAGCTAGGTTGTAGCTTTTTATATCTAAACTTTTAATGTGAATATCGTAGTTGATGATGATATGTATCTTTTCTTAATTCTGCAATTTGTCTTCAAGAAAAAAAAAAAACAAGACAAATTGCCTGATTTGCAATGTGTGTATAACTTATTTCATCTATAGTTTGATTGTTAGAAATCAAACGTCATCATCAGATATGGTAATTCTTAGTGCACTGTTTTTGTCGTGGATTTTATTTTATCTGTCGCCATGTATTAGATAGGTTTGTTGCTATTTATATTTAAACTTTTAATGTGAATATCGTAGTTGATGATGATCTGTATCTTTTCTTAATTCTGCAATTTGTCTTCAAGAGAAAAAAAAAAAACAAGACAAGTTGCCTGATTTGCAATGTGTGTATAACTTATTTCATCTATAGTTTGATTGTTAGAAATCAAAGGTCATCATATGGTAATTCTTAGTGCACTGTTTTTGTCGTGGATTTTACTTTATCTGTCGCCATGTATTAGATAGGTTGTAGCTTTTTATATCTAAAATTTTAATGTGAACATCGTAGTTGATGATGATCTGTATCTTTTCTTAATTCTGCATTTGTCTTCAAGAAAAAAAAAACAAGACAAATTGCCTGATTTGCAATGTGTGTATAACTTATTTCATCTATAGTTTGATTGTTAGAAATCAAACGTCATCATCAGATATGGTAATTCTTAGTGCACTGTTTTTGTCGTGGATTTTATTTTATCTGTCGCCATGTATTAGATAGGTTGTAGCTTTTTATATCTAAACTTTTAATGTGAATATCGTAGTTGATGATGATCTGTATCTTTTCTTAATTCTGCAATTTGTCTTCAAGAAAAAAAAACAAGACAAATTGCCTGATTTGCAATGTGTGTATAACTTATTTCATCTATAGTTTGATTGTTAGAAATCAAACGTCGTCATCAGATATGGTAATTCTTAGTGCACTCACTGTTTTTGTCGTGGATTTTATTTTATCTGTCGCCATGTATTAGATAGGTTGTAGCTTTTTATATCTAAACTTTTAATGTGAATATCGTAGTTGATGATGATCTGTATCTTTTCTTAATTCTGCAATTTGTCTTCAAGAAAAAAAAATAAACAAGATAAATTGCCTGATTTGCAATGTGTGTATAACTTATTTCATCTATAGTTTGATTGTTAGAAATCAAACGTCATCATCAGATATGGTAATTCTTAGTGCACTGTTTTTGTCGTGGATTTTATTTTATCTGTCGCCATGTATTAGATAGGTTGTAGCTTTTTATATCTAAACTTTTAATGTGAATATCGTAGTTGATGATGATCTGTATCTTTTCTTAATTCTGCAATTTGTCTTCAAGAGAAAAAAAAACAAGACAAATTGCCTGATTTGCAATGTGTGTATAACTTATTTCATCTATAGTTTGATTGTTAGAAATCAAACGTCATCATCGGATATGGTAATTCTTAGTGCACTGTTTTTGTCGTGGATTTTATTTTATCTGTTGCCATGTATTAGCTAGGTTGTAGCTTTTTATATCTAAACTTTTAATGTGAATATCGTAGTTGATGATGATCTGTATCTTTTCCTAATTCTGCAATTTGTCTTCAAGAAAAAAAAACAAGACAAATTGCCTGATTTGCAATGTGTGTATAACTTATTTCATCTATAGTTTGATTGTCAGAAATCAAACGTCATCATCAGATATGGTAATTCTTAGTGCACTGTTTTTGTCGTGGATTTTATTTTATCTGTTGCCATGTATTAGCTAGGTTGTAGCTTTTTATATCTAAACTTTTAATGTGAATATCGTAGTTGATGATGATCTGTATCTTTTCCTAATTCTGCAATTTGTCTTCAAGAAAAAAAAAAAAAACAAGACAAATTGCCTGATTTGCAATGTGTGTATAACTTATTTCATCTATAGTTTGATTGTTAGAAATCAAACGTCATCATATGGTAATTCTTAGTGCACTGTTTTTGTCGTGGATTTTATTTTATCTGTCGCCATGTATTAGATAGGTTGTAGCTTTTTATATCTAAACTTTTAATGTGAATATCGTAGTTGATGATGATATGTATCTTTTCTTAATTCTGCAATTTGTCTTCAAGAAAAAAAAAAACAAGACAAATTGCCTGATTTGCAATGTGTGTATAACTTATTTCATCTATAGTTTGATTGTTAGAAATCAAACGTCATCATCAGATATGGTAATTCTTAGTGCACTGTTTTTGTCGTGGATTTTATTTTATCTGTTGCCATGTATTAGATAGGTTGTAGCTTTTTATATCTAAACTTTTAATGTGAATATTGTAGTTGATGATGATCTGTATCTTTTCTTAATTCTGCAATTTGTCTTCAAGAAAAAAAAAAAAAACAAGACAAATTGCCTGATTTGCAATGTGTGTATAACTTATTTCATCTATAGTTTGATTGTTAGAAATCAAACGTCATCATCAGATATGGTAATTCTTAGTGCACTGTTTTTGTCGTGGATTCTATTTTATCTGTCGCCATGTATTAGATAGGTTGTAGCTTTTTATATCTAAACTTTTAATGTGAATATCGTAGTTGATGATGATCTGTATCTTTTCTTAATTCTGCAATTTGTCTTCAAGAAAAAAAAACTAGACAAGTTGCCTGATTTGCAATGTGTGTATAACTTATTTCATCTATAGTTTGATTGTTAGAAATCAAACGTCATCATCAGATATGGTAATTCTTAGTGCACTGTTTTTGTCGTGGATTTTATTTTATCTGTCGCCATGTATTAGATAGGTTGTAGCTTTTTATATCTAAACTTTTAATGTGAATATCGTAGTTGATGATGATCTGTATCTTTTCTTAATTCTGCAATTTGTCTTCAAGAAAAAAAAACTAGACAAGTTGCCTGATTTGCAATGTGTGTATAACTTATTTCATCTATAGTTTGATTGTTAGAAATCAAACGTCATCATCAGATATGGTAATTCTTAGTGCACTGTTTTTGTCGTGGATTTTATTTTATCTGTCGCCATGTATTAGATAGGTTGTAGCTTTTTATATCTAAACTTTTAATGTGAATATCGTTGTTGATGATGATCTGTATCTTTTCTTAATTCTGCAATTTGTCTTCAAGAAAAAAAAAACAAGACAAATTGCCTGATTTGCAATGTGTGTATAACTTATTTCATCTATAGTTTGATTGTTAGAAATCAAACGTCATCATCAGATATGGTAATTCTTAGTGCACTGTTTTTGTCGTGGATTTTATTTTATCTGTTGCCATGTATTAGCTAGGTTGTAGCTTTTTATATCTAAACTTTTAATGTGAATATCGTAGTTGATGATGATCTGTATCTTTTCCTAATTCTGCAATTTGTCTTCAAGAAAAAAAAAAAAAAAAAAAACAAGACAAATTGCCTGATTTGCAATGTGTGTATAACTTATTTCATCTATAGTTTGATTGTTAGAAATCAAACGTCATAATCAGATATGGTAATTCTCAGTGCACTGTTTTTGTCGTGGATTTTATTTTATCTGTCGCCATGTATTAGATAGGTTGTAGCTTTTTATATCTAAACTTTTAATGTGAATATCGTAGTTGATGATGATCTGTATCTTTTCTTAATTCTGCAATTTGTCTTCAAGAAAAAGAAAAAAAAAAACAAGACAAATTGCCTGATTTGCAATGTGTGTATAACTTATTTCATCTATAGTTTGATTGTTAGAAATCAAACGTCATCATCAGATATGGTAATTCTTAGTGCACTGTTTTTGTCGTGGATTTTATTTTATCTTTCGCCATGTATTAGATAGGTTGTAGGTTTTTATATCTAAACGTTTAATGTGAACATCGTAGTTGATGATGATCTGTATCTTTTCTTAATTCTGCAATTTGTCTTCAAGAAAAAAAACCAAGACAAATTGCCTGATTTGCAATGTGTGTATAACTTATTTCATCTATAGTTTGATTGTTAGAAATCAAACGTCATCATCAGATATGGTAATTCTTAGTGCACTGTATTTGTCGTGGATTTTATTTTATCTGTCGCCATGTATTAGATAGGTTGTAGCTTTTTATATCTAAACTTTTAATGTGAATATCGTAGTTGATGATGATCTGTATCTTTTCTTAATTCTGCAATTTGTCTTCAAAAAAAAAAAAACAAGACAAATTGCGTGATTTGCAATGTGTGTATAACTTATTTCATCTATAGTTTGATTGTTAGAAATCAAACGTCATCATCAGATATGGTAATTCTTAGTGCACTATTTTTGTCGTGGATTTTATTTTATCTGTCGCCATGTATTAGATAGGTTGTAGCTTTTTATATCTAAACTTTTAATGTGAATATCGTAGTTGATGATGATCTGTATCTTTTCTTAATTCTGCAATTTGTCTTCAAGAAAAAGAAAAAAAAAACAAGACAAATTGCCTGATTTGCAATGTGTGTATAACTTATTTCATCTATAGTTTGATTGTTAGAAATCAAACGTCATCATGAGATATGGTAATTCTTAGTGCACTGTTCTTGTCGTGGATTTTATTTTATCTGTCGCCATGTATTAGATAGGTTGTAGCTTTTTATATCTAAACTTTTAATGTGAATATCGTAGTTGATGATGATATGTATCTTTTCTTAATTCTGCAATTTGTCTTCAAGAAAAAAAAAAAAACAAGACAAATTGCCTGATTTGCAATGTGTGTATAACTTATTTCATCTATAGTTTGATTGTTAGAAATCAAACGTCATCATCAGATATGGTAATTCTTAGTGCACTGTTTTTGTCGTGGATTTTATTTTATCTGTCGCCATGTATTAGATAGGTTGTAGCTTTTTATATCTAAACTTTTAATGTGAATATCGTAGTTGATGATGATCTGTATCTTTTCTTAATTCTGCAATTTGTCTTCAAGAAAAAAAAAAACAAGACAAATTGCCTGATTTGCAATGTGTGTATAACTTATTTCATCTATAGTTTGATTGTTAGAAATCAAACGTCATCATCAGATATGGTAATTCTTAGTGCACTGTTTTTGTCGTGGATTTTATTTTATCTGTCGCCATGTATTAGATAGGTTGTAGCTTTTTATATCTAAACTTTTAATGTGATTATCGTAGTTGATGATGATCTGTATCTTTTCTTAATTCTGCAATTTGTCTTCAAGAAAAAAAAAACAAGACAAGTTGCCTGATTTGCAATGTGTGTATAACTTATTTCATCTATAGTTTGATTGTTAGAAATCTAACGTCATCATCAGATATGGTAATTCTTAGTGCACTGTTTTTGTCGTGGATTTTATTTTATCTGTCGCCATGTATTAGATAGGTTGTAGCTTTTTATATCTAAACTTTTAATGTGAATATCGTAGTTGATGATGATCTGTATCTTTTCTTAATTCTGCAATTTGTCTTCAAGAAAAAAAAACAAGACAAATTGCCTGATTTGCAATGTGTGTATAACTTATTTCATCTATAGTTTGATTGTTAGAAATCAAACGTCGTCATCAGATATGGTAATTCTTAGTGCACTCACTGTTTTTGTCGTGGATTTTATTTTATCTGTCGCCATGTATTAGATAGGTTGTAGCTTTTTATATCTAAACTTTTAATGTGAATATCGTAGTTGATGATGATCTGTATCTTTTCTTAATTCTGCAATTTGTCTTCAAGAAAAAAAAAACAAGACATGTTGCCTGATTTGCAATGTGTGTATAACTTATTTCATCTATAGTTTGATTGTTAGAAATCTAACGTCATCATCAGATATGGTAATTCTTAGTGCACTGTTTTTGTCGTGGATTTTATTTTATCTGTCGCCATGTATTAGATAGGTTGTAGCTTTTTATATCTAAACTTTTAATGTGAATATCGTAGTTGATGATGATTTGTATCTTTTCTTAATTCTGCAATTTGTCTTCAAAAAAAAAAAAAAAAAACAAGACAAATTGTCTGATTTGCAATGTGTGTATAACTTATTTCATCTATAGTTTGATTGTTGGAAATCAAACGTCATCATCAGATATGGTAATTCTTAGTGCACTGTTTTTGTCGTGGATTTTATTTTATCTGTCGCCATGTATTAGATAGGTTGTAGCCTTTTATATCTAAACTTTTAATGTGAATATCGTAGTTGATGATGATCTGTATCTTTTCTTAATTCTGCAATTTGTCTTCAAGAAAAAAAAAACAAGATAAATTGCCTGATTTGCAATGTGTGTATAACTTATTTCATCTATAGTTTGATTGTTTGAAATCAAACGTCGTCATCAGATATGGTAATTCTTAGTGCACTCACTGTTTTTGTCGTGGATTTTATTTTATCTGTCGCCATGTATTAGATAGGTTGTAGCTTTTTATATCTAAACTTTTAATGTGAATATCGTAGTTGATGATGATCTGTATCTTTTCTTAATTCTGCAATTTGTCTTCAAGAAAAAAAAAACAAGACAAATTGCCTGATTTGCAATGTGTGTATAACTTATTTCATCTATAGTTTGATTGTTAGAAATCAAACGTCGTCATCAGATATGGTAATTCTTAGTGCACTGTTTTTGTCGTGGATTTTATTTTATCTGTCGCCATGTATTAGATAGGTTGTAGCTTTTTATATCTAAACTTTTAATGTGAATATCGTAGTTGATGATGATCTGTATCTTTTCTTAATTCTGCAATTTGTCTTCAAGAAAAAAAAACAAGACAAATTGCCTGATTTGCAATGTGTGTATAACTTATTTCATCTATAGTTTGATTGTTAGAAATCAAACGTCATCATCAGATATGGTAATTCTTAGTGCACTGTTTTTGTCGTGGATTTTATTTTATCTGTCGCCATGTATTAGATAGGTTGTAGCTTTTTATATCTAAACTTTTAATGTGAATATCGT
Organism: Aphodius granarius; assembly: GCA_963971325.1. Classification (NCBI taxonomy): domain Eukaryota; kingdom Metazoa; phylum Arthropoda; class Insecta; order Coleoptera; family Scarabaeidae; genus Aphodius; species Aphodius granarius. Next base: position 15,870,853 of record OZ020222.1, on the reverse strand, counting down.
AGTTGATGATGATCTGTATCTTTTCTTAATTCTGCAATTTGTCTTCAAGAAAAAAAAACAAGACAAATTGCCTGATTTGCAATGTGTGTATAACTTATTTCATCTATAGTTTGATTGTTAGAAATCAAACGTCATCATCAGATATGGTAATTCTTAGTGCACTGTTTTTGTCGTGGACTTTATTTTATCTGTTGCCATGTATTAGATAGGTTGTAGCTTTTTATATCTAAACTTTTAATGTGAATATCGTAGTTGATGATGATCTGTATCTTTTCTTAATTCTGCAATTTGTCTTCAAGAAAAAAAAAACAAGACGAATAGCCTGATTTGCAATGTGTGTATAACTTATTTCATCTATAGTTTGATTGTTAGATATCAAACGTCATCATCAGATATGGTAATTCTTAGTGCACTGTTTTTGTCGTGGATTTTATGTTATCTGTCGCCATGTATTAGATAAGTTGTAGCTTTGTATATCTAAACTTTTAATGTGAATATCGTAGTTGATGATGATCTGTATCTTTTCTTAATTCTGCAATTTGTCTTCAAGAAGAAAAAAACAAGACAAGTTGCCTGATTTGCAATGTGTGTATAACTTATTTCATCTATAGTTTGATTGTTAGAAATCAAAGGTCATCATCAGATATGGTAATTCTTAGTGCACTGTTTTTGTCGTGGATTTTATTTTATCTGTCGCCATGTATTAGATAGGTTGTAGCTTTTTATATCTAAACTTTTAATGTGAATATCGTAGTTGATGATGATCTGTATCTTTTCTTAATTCTGCAATTTGTCTTCAAGAAAAAAAAAACAAGACAAATTGCCTGATTTGCAATGTGTGTATAACTTATTTCATCTATAGTTTGATTGTTAGAAATCAAACGTCGTCATCAGATATGGTAATTCTTAGTGCACTCACTGTTTTTGTCGTGGATTTTATTTTATCTGTCGCCATGTATTAGATAGGTTGTAGCTTTTTATATCTAAACTTTTAATGTGAATATCGTAGTTGATGATGATCTGTATCTTTTCTTAATTCTGCAATTTGTCTTCAAGAAAAAAAAAAACAAGACATGTTGCCTGATTTGCAATGTGTGTATAACTTATTTCATCTATAGTTTGATTGTTAGAAATCTAACGTCATCATCAGATATGGTAATTCTTAGTGCACTGTTTTTGTCGTGGATTTTATTTTATCTGTCGCCATGTATTAGATAGGTTGTAGCTTTTTATATCTAAACTTTTAATGTGAATATCGTAGTTGATGATGATTTGTATCTTTTCTTAATTCTGCAATTTGTCTTCAAAAAAAAAAAAAAAAAAAACAAGACAAATTGTCTGATTTGCAATGTGTGTATAACTTATTTCATCTATAGTTTGATTGTTGGAAATCAAACGTCATCATCAGATATGGTAATTCTTAGTGCACTGTTTTTGTCGTGGATTTTATTTTATCTGTCGCCATGTATTAGATAGGTTGTAGCCTTTTATATCTAAACTTTTAATGTGAATATCGTAGTTGATGATGATCTGTATCTTTTCTTAATTCTGCAATTTGTCTTCAAGAAAAAAAAAAACAAGACAAATTGCCTGATTTGCAATGTGTGTATACCTTATTTCATCTATAGTTTGATTGTTAGAAATCAAACGTCGTCATCAGATATGGTAATTCTTAGTGCACTCACTGTTTTTGTCGTGGATTTTATTTTATCTGTCGCCATGTATTAGATAGGTTGTAGCTTTTTATATCTAAACTTTTAATGTGAATATCGTAGTTGATGATGATCTGTATCTTTTCTTAATTCTGCAATTTGTCTTCAAGAAAAAAAAACAAGACAAATTGCCTGATTTGCAATGTGTGTATAACTTATTTCATCTATAGTTTGATTGTTAGAAATCAAACGTCGTCATCAGATATGGTAATTCTTAGTGCACTCACTGTTTTTGTCGTGGATTTTATTTTATCTGTCGCCATGTATTAGATAGGTTGTAGCTTTTTATATCTAAACTTTTAATGTGAATATCGTAGTTGATGATGATCTGTATCTTTTCTTAATTCTGCAATTTGTCTTCAAGAAAAAAAAAACAAGACATGTTGCCTGATTTGCAATGTGTGTATAACTTATTTCATCTATAGTTTGATTGTTAGAAATCTAACGTCATCATCAGATATGGTAATTCTTAGTGCACTGTTTTTGTCGTGGATTTTATTTTATCTGTCGCCATGTATTAGATAGGTTGTAGCTTTTTATATCTAAACTTTTAATGTGAATATCGTAGTTGATGATGATTTGTATCTTTTCTTAATTCTGCAATTTGTCTTCAAAAAAAAAAAAAAAAAAAACAAGACAAATTGTCTGATTTGCAATGTGTGTATAACTTATTTCATCTATAGTTTGATTGTTGGAAATCAAACGTCATCATCAGATATGGTAATTCTTAGTGCACTGTTTTTGTCGTGGATTTTATTTTATCTGTCGCCATGTATTAGATAGGTTGTAGCCTTTTATATCTAAACTTTTAATGTGAATATCGTAGTTGATGATGATCTGTATCTTTTCTTAATTCTGCAATTTGTCTTCAAGAAAAAAAAAAAACAAGACAAATTGCCTGATTTGCAATGTGTGTATAACTTATTTCATCTATAGTTTGATTGTTAGAAATCAAACGTCGTCATCAGATATGGTAATTCTTAGTGCACTCACTGTTTTTGTCGTGGATTTTATTTTATCTGTCGCCATGTATTAGATAGGTTGTAGCTTTTTATATCTAAACTTTTAATGTGAATATCGTAGTTGATGATGATCTGTATCTTTTCTTAATTCTGCAATTTGTCTTCAAGAAAAAAAAACAAGACAAATTGCCTGATTTGCAATGTGTGTATAACTTATTTCATCTATAGTTTGATTGTTAGAAATCAAACGTCGTCATCAGATATGGTAATTCTTAGTGCACTCACTGTTTTTGTCGTGGATTTTATTTTATCTGTCGCCATGTATTAGATAGGTTGTAGCTTTTTATATCTAAACTTTTATGTGAATATCGTAGTTGATGATGATCTGTATCTTTTCTTAATTCTGCAATTTGTCTTCAAGAAAAAAAAAAACAAGACAAATTGCCTGATCTGCAATGTGTGTATAACTTATTTCATCTATAGTTTGATTGTTAGAAATCAAACGTCATCATCAGATATGGTAATTCTTAGTGCACTGTTTTTGTCGTGGATTTTATTTTATCTGTCGCCATGTATTAGATAGGTTGTAGCTTTTTATATCTAAACTTTTAATGTGAATATCGTAGTTGATGATGATCTGTATCTTTTCTTAATTCTGCAATTTGTCTTCAAGAAAAAAAAAACAAGACAAATTGCCTGATTTGCAATGTGTGTATAACTTATTTCATCTATAGTTTGATTGTTAGAAATCAAACGTCATCATCAGATATGGTAATTCTTAGTGCACTGTTTTTGTCGTGGATTTTATTTTATCTGTCGCCATGTATTAGATAGGTTGTAGCTTTTTATATCTAAACTTTTAATGTGAATATCGTAGTTGATGATGATCTGTATCTTTTCTTAATTCTGCAATTTGTCTTCAAGAAAAAAAAACAAGACAAATTGCCTGATTTGCAATGTGTGTATAACTTATTTCATCTATAGTTTGATTGTTAGAAATCAAACGTCATCATCAGATATGGTAATTCTTAGTGCACTGTTTTTGTTGTGGATTTTGTTTTATCTGTCGCCATGTATTAGATAGGTTGTAGCTTTTTATATCTAAACTTTTAATGTGAATATCGTAGTTGATGATGATCTGTATCTTTTCTTAATTCTGCAATTTGTCTTCAAGAAAAAAAAAACAAGACAAGTTAACTTATTTCATCTATAGTTTGATTGTTAGAAATCAAACGTCGTCATCAGATATGGTAATTCTTAGTGCACTCACTGTTTTTGTCGTGGATTTTATTTTATCTGTCGCCATGTATTAGATAGGTTGTAGCTTTTTATATCTAAACTTTTAATGTGAATATCGTAGTTGATGATGATCTGTATCTTTTCTTAATTCTGCAATTTGTCTTCAAGAAAAAAAAAACAAGACAAATTGCCTGATCTGCAATGTGTGTATAACTTATTTCATCTATAGTTTGATTGTTAGAAATCAAACGTCATCATCAGATATGGTAATTCTTAGTGCACTGTTTTTGTCGTGGATTTTATTTTATCTGTCGCCATGTATTAGATAGGTTGTAGCTTTTTATATCTAAACTTTTAATGTGAATATCGTAGTTGATGATGATCTGTATCTTTTCTTAATTCTGCAATTTGTCTTCAAGAAAAAAAAAAAAAAAACAAGACAAATTGCCTGATTTGCAATGTGTGTATAACTTATTTCATCTATAGTTTGATTGTTAGAAATCAAACGTCGTCATCAGATATGGTAATTCTTAGTGCACTCACTGTTTTTGTCGTGGATTTTATTTTATCTGTCGCCATGTATTAGATAGGTTGTAGCTTTTTATATCTAAACTTTTAATGTGAATATCGTAGTTGATGATGATTTGTATCTTTTCTTAATTCTGCAATTTGTCTTCAAAAAAAAAAAAAAAACAAGACAAATTGTCTGATTTGCAATGTGTGTATAACTTATTTCATCTATAGTTTGATTGTTAGAAAGCAAGCGTCATCATCAGATATGGTAATTCTTAGTGCACTGTTTTTGTCGTGGATTTTATTTTATCTGTCGCCATGTATTAGATAGGTTGTAGCTTTTTATATCTAAACTTTTAATGTGAATATCGTAGTTGATGATGATCTGTATCTTTTCTTAATTCTGCAATTTGTCTTCAAGAAAAAAAAAAACAATACAAATTGCCTGATTTGCAATGTGTGTATAACTTATTTCATCTATAGTTTGATTGTTAGAAATCAAACGTCGTCATCAGATATGGTAATTCTTAGTGCACTCACTGTTTTTGTCGTGGATTTTATTTTATCTGTCGCCATGTATTAGATAGGTTGTAGCTTTTTATATCTAAACTTTTAATGTGAATATCGTAGTTGATGATGATTTGTATCTTTTCTTAATTCTGCAATTTGTCTTCAAAAAAAAAAAAAAAACAAGACAAATTGTCTGATTTGCAATGTGTGTACAACTTATTTCATCTATAGTTTGATTGTTAGAAAGCAAGCGTCATCATCAGATATGGTAATTCTTAGTGCACTGTTTTTGTCGTGGATTTTGTTTTATCTGTCGCCATGTATTAGATAGGTTGTAGCTTTTTATATCTAAACTTTTAATGTGAATATCGTAGTTGATGATGATCTGTATCTTTTCTTAATTCTGCAATTTGTCTTCAAGAAAAAAAAAACAAGACAAATTGCCTGATCTGCAATGAGTGTATAACTTATTTCATCTATAGTTTGATTGTTAGAAATCAAACGTCGTCATCAGATATGGTAATTCTTAGTGCACTCACTGTTTTTGTCGTGGATTTTATTTTATCTGTCGCCATGTATTAGATAGGTTGTAGCTTTTTATATCTAAACTTTTAATGTGAATATCGTAGTTGATGATGATCTGTATCTTTTCTTAATTCTGCAATTTGTCTTCAAAAAAAAAAAAAAGACAAGACAAATTGCCTGATTTGCAATGTGTGTATAACTTATTTCATCTATAGTTTGATTGTTAGAAATCAAACGTCATCATCAGATATGGTAATTCTTAGTGCACTGTATTTGTCGTGGATTTTATTTTATCTGTCGCCATGTATTAGATAGGTTGTAGCTTTTTATATCTAAACTTTTAATGTGAATATCGTAGTTGATGATGATCTGTATCTTTTCTTAATTCTGCAATTTGTCTTCAAGAAAAAAAAAACAAGACAAATTGCCTGATTTGCAATGTGTGTATAACTTATTTCATCTATAGTTTGATTGTTAGAAATCAAACGTCATCATCAGATATGGTAATTCTTAGTGCACTGTTTTTGTCGTTGATTTTATTTTATCTGTCGCCATGTATTAGATATGTTGTAGCTTTTTATATCTAAACTTTTAATGTGAATATCGTAGTTGATGATGATCTGTATCTTTTCTTAATTCTGCAATTTGTCTTCAAGAAAAAAAAAACAAGACAAATTGCCTGATTTGCAATGTGTGTATAACTTATTTCATCTATAGTTTGATTGTTAGAAATCAAACGTCATCATCAGATATGGTAATTCTTAGTGCACTGTTTTTGTCGTGGATTTTATTTTATCTGTCGCCATGTATTAGATAAGTTGTAGCTTTGTATATCTAAACTTTTAATGTGAATATCGTAGTTGATGATGATCTGTATCTTTTCTTAATTCTGCAATTTGTCTTCAAGAAAAAAAAAACAAGACAAATAGCCTGATTTGCAATGTGTGTATAACTTATTTCATCTATAGTTTGATTGTTAGAAATCAAACGTCATCATCAGATATGGTAATTCTTAGTGCACTGTTTTTGTCGTGGATTTTATTTTATCTGTCGCCATGTATTAGATAGGTTGTAGCTTTTTATATCTAAACTTTTAATGTGAATATCGTAGTTGATGATGATCTGTATCTTTTCTTAATTCTGCAATTTGTCATCAAGAAAAAAAACCAGACAAGTTGCCTGATTTGCAATGTGTGTATAACTTATTTCATCTATAGTTTGATTGTTAGAAATCAAACGTCATCATCAGATATGGTAATTCTTAGTGCACTGTTTTTGTCGTGGATTTTGTTTTATCTGTCGCCATGTATTAGATTGGTTGTAGCTTTTTATATCTAAACTTTTAATGTGAATATCGTAGTTGATGATGATCTGTATCTTTTCTTAATTCTGCAATTTGTCTTCAAGAAAAAAAAAACAAGACAAGTTGCCTGATTTGCAATGTGTGTATAACTTATTTCATCTATAGTTTGATTGTTAGAAATCTAACGTCATCATCAGATATGGTAATTCTTAGTGCACTGTTTTTGTCGTGGATTTTATTTTATCTGTCGCCATGTATTAGATAGGTTGTAGCTTTTTATATCTAAACTTTTAATGTGAATATCGTAGTTGATGATGATCTGTATCTTTTCTTAATTCTGCAATTTGTCTTCAAGAAAAAAAAAAAAACAAGACAAATTGCCTGATTTGCAATGTGTGTATAACTTATTTCATCTATAGTTTGATTGTTAGAAATCAAACGTCGTCATCAGATATGGTAATTCTTAGTGCACTCACTGTTTTTGTCGTGGATTTTATTTTATCTGTCGCCATGTATTAGATAGGTTGTAGCTTTTTATATCTAAACTTTTAATGTGAATATCGTAGTTGATGATGATTTGTATCTTTTCTTAATTCTGCAATTTGTCTTCAAAAAAAAAAAAAAAACAAGACAAATTGTCTGATTTGCAATGTGTGTATAACTTATTTCATCTATAGTTTGATTGTTAGAAAGCAAGCGTCATCATCAGATATGGTAATTCTTAGTGCACTGTTTTTGTCGTGGATTTTATTTTATCTGTCGCCATGTATTAGATAGGTTGTAGCTTTTTATATCTAAACTTTTAATGTGAATATCGTAGTTGATGATGATCTGTATCTTTTCTTAATTCTGCAATTTGTCTTCAAGAAAAAAAAAACAAGACAAATTGCCTGATTTGCAATGTGTGTATAACTTATTTCATCTATAGTTTGATTGTTAGAAATCAAACGTCGTCATCAGATATGGTAATTCTTAGTGCACTCACTGTTTTTGTCGTGGATTTTATTTTATCTGTCGCCATGTATTAGATAGGTTGTAGCTTTTTATATCTAAACTTTTAATGTGAATATCGTAGTTGATGATGATTTGTATCTTTTCTTAATTCTGCAATTTGTCTTCAAAAAAAAAAAAAAAAACAAGACAAATTGTCTGATTTGCAATGTGTGTACAACTTATTTCATCTATAGTTTGATTGTTAGAAAGCAAGCGTCATCATCAGATATGGTAATTCTTAGTGCACTGTTTTTGTCGTGGATTTTGTTTTATCTGTCGCCATGTATTAGATAGGTTGTAGCTTTTTATATCTAAACTTTTAATGTGAATATCGTAGTTGATGATGATCTGTATCTTTTCTTAATTCTGCAATTTGTCTTCAAGAAAAAAAAAACAAGACAAATTGCCTGATCTGCAATGAGTGTATAACTTATTTCATCTATAGTTTGATTGTTAGAAATCAAACGTCGTCATCAGATATGGTAATTCTTAGTGCACTCACTGTTTTTGTCGTGGATTTTATTTTATCTGTCGCCATGTATTAGATAGGTTGTAGCTTTTTATATCTAAACTTTTAATGTGAATATCGTAGTTGATGATGATCTGTATCTTTTCTTAATTCTGCAATTTGTCTTCAAAAAAAAAAAAAAGACAAGACAAATTGCCTGATTTGCAATGTGTGTATAACTTATTTCATCTATAGTTTGATTGTTAGAAATCAAACGTCATCATCAGATATGGTAATTCTTAGTGCACTGTATTTGTCGTGGATTTTATTTTATCTGTCGCCATGTATTAGATAGGTTGTAGCTTTTTATATCTAAACTTTTAATGTGAATATCGTAGTTGTTGATGATCTGTATCTTTTCTTAATTCTGCAATTTGTCTTCAAGAAAAAAAAAAACAAGACAAATTGCCTGATTTGCAATGTGTGTATAACTTATTTCATCTATAGTTTGATTGTTAGAAATCAAACGTCATCATCAGATATGGTAATTCTTAGTGCACTGTTTTTGTCGTTGATTTTATTTTATCTGTCGCCATGTATTAGATATGTTGTAGCTTTTTATATCTAAACTTTTAATGTGAATATCGTAGTTGATGATGATCTGTATCTTTTCTTAATTCTGCAATTTGTCTTCAAGAAAAAAAAAACAAGACAAATTGCCTGATTTGCAATGTGTGTATAACTTATTTCATCTATAGTTTGATTGTTAGAAATCAAACGTCATCATCAGATATGGTAATTCTTAGTGCACTGTTTTTGTCGTGGATTTTATTTTATCTGTCGCCATGTATTAGATAAGTTGTAGCTTTGTATATCTAAACTTTTAATGTGAATATCGTAGTTGATGATGATCTGTATCTTTTCTTAATTCTGCAATTTGTCTTCAAGAAAAAAAAAACAAGACAAATAGCCTGATTTGCAATGTGTGTATAACTTATTTCATCTATAGTTTGATTGTTAGAAATCAAACGTCATCATCAGATATGGTAATTCTTAGTGCACTGTTTTTGTCGTGGATTTTATTTTATCTGTCGCCATGTATTAGATAGGTTGTAGCTTTTTATATCTAAACTTTTAATGTGAATATCGTAGTTGATGATGATCTGTATCTTTTCTTAATTCTGCAATTTGTCATCAAGAAAAAAAACCAGACAAGTTGCCTGATTTGCAATGTGTGTATAACTTATTTCATCTATAGTTTCATTGTTAGAAATCAAACGTCATCATCAGATATGGTAATTCTTAGTGCACTGTTTTTGTCGTGGATTTTGTTTTATCTGTCGCCATGTATTAGATTGGTTGTAGCTTTTTATATCTAAACTTTTAATGTGAATATCGTAGTTGATGATGATCTGTATCTTTTCTTAATTCTGCAATTTGTCTTCAAGAAAAAAAAAACAAGACAAGTTGCCTGATTTGCAATGTGTGTATAACTTATTTCATCTATAGTTTGATTGTTAGAAATCTAACGTCATCATCAGATATGGTAATTCTTAGTGCACTGTTTTTGTCGTGGATTTTATTTTATCTGTCGCCATGTATTAGATAGGTTGTAGCTTTTTATATCTAAACTTTTAATGTGAATATCGTAGTTGATGATGATCTGTATCTTTTCTTAATTCTGCAATTTGTCTTCAAGAAAAAAAAAAACAAGACAAATTGCCTGATTTGCAATGTGTGTATAACTTATTTCATCTATAGTTTGATTGTTAGAAATCAAACGTCGTCATCAGATATGGTAATTCTTAGTGCACTCACTGTTTTTGTCGTGGATTTTATTTTATCTGTCGCCATGTATTAGATAGGTTGTAGCTTTTTATATCTAAACTTTTAATGTGAATATCGTAGTTGATGATGATCTGTGTCTTTTCTTAATTCTACAATTTGTCTTCAAGAAAAAAAAAACAAGACAAATTGCCTGATCTGCAATGTGTGTATAACTTATTTCATCTATAGTTTGATTGTTAGAAATCAAACGTCATCATCAGATATGGTAATTCTTGGTGCACTGTTTTTGTCGTGGATTTTATTTTATCTGTCGCCATGTATTAGATAGGTTGTAGCTTTTTATATCTAAACTTTTAATGTGAATATCGTAGTTGATGATGATCTGTATCTTTTCTTAATTCTGCAATTTGTCATCAAGAAAAAAAAACAAGACAAGTTGCCTGATTTGCAATGTGTGTATAACTTATTTCATCTATAGTTTGATTGTTAGAAATCAAACGTCATCATCAGATATGGTAATTCTTAGTGCACTGTTTTTGTCGTGGATTTTGTTTTATCTGTCGCCATGTATTAGATAGGTTGTAGCTTTTTATATCTAAACTTTTAATGTGAATATCGTAGTTGATGATGATCTGTATCTTTTCTTAATTCTGCAATTTGTCTTCAAGAAAAAAAAAAAAAACAAGACAAATTGCCTGATCTGCAATGTGTGTATAACTTATTTCATCTATAGTTTGATTGTTAGAAATCAAACGTCATCATCAGATATGGTAATTCTTAGTGCACTGTTTTTGTCGTGGATTTTATTTTATCTGTCGCCATGTATTAGATAGGTTGTAGCTTTTTATATCTAAACTTTTAATGTGAATATCGTAGTTGATGATGATCTGTATCTTTTCTTAATTCTGCAATTTGTCTTCAAGAAAAAAAAAAAAAAAACAAGACAAATTGCCTGATTTGCAATGTGTGTATAACTTATTTCATCTATAGTTTGATTGTTAGAAATCAAACGTCGTCATCAGATATGGTAATTCTTAGTGCACTCACTGTTTTTGTCGTGGATTTTATTTTATCTGTCGCCATGTATTAGATAGGTTGTAGCTTTTTATATCTAAACTTTTAATGTGAATATCGTAGTTGATGATGATTTGTATCTTTTCTTAATTCTGCAATTTGTCTTCAAAAAAAAAAAAACAAGACAAATTGTCTGATTTGCAATGTGTGTATAACTTATTTCATCTATAGTTTGATTGTTAGAAAGCAAGCGTCATCATCAGATATGGTAATTCTTAGTGCACTGTTTTTGTCGTGGATTTTATTTTATCTGTCGCCATGTATTAGATAGGTTGTAGCTTTTTATATCTAAACTTTTAATGTGAATATCGTAGTTGATGATGATCTGTATCTTTTCTTAATTCTGCAATTTGTCTTCAAGAAAAAAAAAAAAACAAGACAAATTGCCTGATTTGCAATGTGTGTATAACTTATTTCATCTATAGTTTGATTGTTAGAAATCAAACGTCGTCATCAGATATGGTAATTCTTAGTGCACTCACTGTTTTTGTCGTGGATTTTATTTTATCTGTCGCCATGTATTAGATAGGTTGTAGCTTTTTATATCTAAACTTTTAATGTGAATATCGTAGTTGATGATGATTTGTATCTTTTCTTAATTCTGCAATTTGTCTTCAAAAAAAAAAAAACAAGACAAATTGTCTGATTTGCAATGTGTGTACAACTTATTTCATCTATAGTTTGATTGTTAGAAAGCAAGCGTCATCATCAGATATGGTAATTCTTAGTGCACTGTTTTTGTCGTGGATTTTGTTTTATCTGTCGCCATGTATTAGATAGGTTGTAGCTTTTTATATCTAAACTTTTAATGTGAATATCGTAGTTGATGATGATCTGTATCTTTTCTTAATTCTGCAATTTGTCTTCAAGAAAAAAAAAACAAGACAAATTGCCTGATCTGCAATGTGTGTATAACTTATTTCATCTATAGTTTGATTGTTAGAAATCAAACGTCGTCATCAGATATGGTAATTCTTAGTGCACTCACTGTTTTTGTCGTGGATTTTATTTTATCTGTCGCCATGTATTAGATAGGTTGTAGCTTTTTATATCTAAACTTTTAATGTGAATATCGTAGTTGATGATGATCTGTATCTTTTCTTAATTCTGCAATTTGTCTTCAAAAAAAAAAAAAAAAAAGACAAGACAAATTGCCTGATTTGCAATGTGTGTATAACTTATTTCATCTATAGTTTGATTGTTAGAAATCAAACGTCATCATCAGATATGGTAATTCTTAGTGCACTGTATTTGTCGTGGATTTTATTTTATCTGTCGCCATGTATTAGATAGGTTGTAGCTTTTTATATCTAAACTTTTAATGTGAATATCGTAGTTGATGATGATCTGTATCTTTTCTTAATTCTGCAATTTGTCTTCAAGAAAAAAAAAACAAGACAAATTGCCTGATTTGCAATGTGTGTATAACTTATTTCATCTATAGTTTGATTGTTAGAAATCAAACGTCATCATCAGATATGGTAATTCTTAGTGCACTGTTTTTGTCGTGGATTTTATTTTATCTGTCGCCATGTATTAGATATGTTGTAGCTTTTTATATCTAAACTTTTAATGTGAATATCGTAGTTGATGATGATCTGTATCTTTTCTTAATTCTGCAATTTGTCTTCAAGAAAAAAAAACAAGACAAATTGCCTGATTTGCAATGTGTGTATAACTTATTTCATCTATAGTTTGATTGTTAGAAATCAAACGTCATCATCAGATATGGTAATTCTTAGTGCACTGTTTTTGTCGTGGATTTTATTTTATCTGTCGCCATGTATTAGATAAGTTGTAGCTTTGTATATCTAAACTTTTAATGTGAATATCGTAGTTGATGATGATCTGTATCTTTTCTTAATTCTGCAATTTGTCTTCAAGAAAAAAAAAACAAGACAAATAGCCTGATTTGCAATGTGTGTATAACTTATTTCATCTATAGTTTGATTGTTAGAAATCAAACGTCATCATCAGATATGGTAATTCTTAGTGCACTGTTTTTGTCGTGGATTTTATTTTATCTGTCGCCATGTATTAGATAGGTTGTAGCTTTTTATATCTAAACTTTTAATGTGAATATCGTAGTTGATGATGATCTGTATCTTTTCTTAATTCTGCAATTTGTCATCAAGAAAAAAAAACAAGACAAGTTGCCTGATTTGCAATGTGTGTATAACTTATTTCATCTATAGTTTGATTGTTAGAAATCAAACGTCATCATCAGATATGGTAATTCTTAGTGCACTGTTTTTGTCGTGGATTTTGTTTTATCTGTCGCCATGTATTAGATAGGTTGTAGCTTTTTATATCTAAACTTTTAATGTGAATATCGTAGTTGATGATGATCTGTATCTTTTCTTAATTCTGCAATTTGTCTTCAAGAAAAAAAAAAAACAAGACAAATTGCCTGATCTGCAATGTGTGTATAACTTATTTCATCTATAGTTTGATTGTTAGAAATCAAACGTCATCATCAGATATGGTAATTCTTAGTGCACTGTTTTTGTCGTGGATTTTATTTTATCTGTCGCCATGTATTAGATAGGTTGTAGCTTTTTATATCTAAACTTTTAATGTGAATATCGTAGTTGATGATGATCTGTATCTTTTCTTAATTCTGCAATTTGTCTTCAAGAAAAAAAAAAAAAAAACAAGACAAATTGCCTGATTTGCAATGTGTGTATAACTTATTTCATCTATAGTTTGATTGTTAGAAATCAAACGTCGTCATCAGATATGGTAATTCTTAGTGCACTCACTGTTTTTGTCGTGGATTTTATTTTATCTGTCGCCATGTATTAGATAGGTTGTAGCTTTTTATATCTAAACTTTTAATGTGAATATCGTAGTTGATGATGATTTGTATCTTTTCTTAATTCTGCAATTTGTCTTCAAAAAAAAAAAAAACAAGACAAATTGTCTGATTTGCAATGTGTGTATAACTTATTTCATCTATAGTTTGATTGTTAGAAAGCAAGCGTCATCATCAGATATGGTAATTCTTAGTGCACTGTTTTTGTTGTGGATTTTATTTTATCTGTCGCCATGTATTAGATAGGTTGTAGCTTTTTATATCTAAACTTTTAATGTGAATATCGTAGTTGATGATGATCTGTATCTTTTCTTAATTCTGCAATTTGTCTTCAAGAAAAAAAAAAACAAGACAAATTGCCTGATTTGCAATGTGTGTATAACTTATTTCATCTATAGTTTGATTGTTAGAAATCAAACGTCGTCATCAGATATGGTAATTCTTAGTGCACTCACTGTTTTTGTCGTGGATTTTATTTTATCTGTCGCCATGTATTAGATAGGTTGTAGCTTTTTATATCTAAACTTTTAATGTGAATATCGTAGTTGATGATGATTTGTATCTTTTCTTAATTCTGCAATTTGTCTTCAAAAAAAAAAAAACAAGACAAATTGTCTGATTTGCAATGTGTGTACAACTTATTTCATCTATAGTTTGATTGTTAGAAAGCAAGCGTCATCATCAGATATGGTAATTCTTAGTGCACTGTTTTTGTCGTGGATTTTGTTTTATCTGTCGCCATGTATTAGATAGGTTGTAGCTTTTTATATCTAAACTTTTAATGTGAATATCGTAGTTGATGATGATCTGTATCTTTTCTTAATTCTGCAATTTGTCTTCAAGAAAAAAAAAAACAAGACAAATTGCCTGATCTGCAATGTGTGTATAACTTATTTCATCTATAGTTTGATTGTTAGAAATCAAACGTCGTCATCAGATATGGTAATTCTTAGTGCACTCACTGTTTTTGTCGTGGATTTTATTTTATCTGTCGCCATGTATTAGATAGGTTGTAGCTTTTTATATCTAAACTTTTAATGTGAATATCGTAGTTGATGATGATCTGTATCTTTTCTTAATTCTGCAATTTGTCTTCAAAAAAAAAAAAAAAGACAAGACAAATTGCCTGATTTGCAATGTGTGTATAACTTATTTCATCTATAGTTTGATTGTTAGAAATCAAACGTCATCATCAGATATGGTAATTCTTAGTGCACTGTTTTTGTCGTGGATTTTATTTTATCTGTCGCCATGTATTAGATATGTTGTAGCTTTTTATATCTAAACTTTTAATGTGAATATCGTAGTTGATGATGATCTGTATCTTTTCTTAATTCTGCAATTTGTCTTCAAGAAAAAAAAACAAGACAAATTGCCTGATTTGCAATGTGTGTATAACTTATTTCATCTATAGTTTGATTGTTAGAAATCAAACGTCATCATCAGATATGGTAATTCTTAGTGCACTGTTTTTGTCGTGGATTTTATTTTATCTGTCGCCATGTATTAGATAAGTTGTAGCTTTGTATATCTAAACTTTTAATGTGAATATCGTAGTTGATGATGATCTGTATCTTTTCTTAATTCTGCAATTTGTCTTCAAGAAAAAAAAAAACAAGACAAATAGCCTGATTTGCAATGTGTGTATAACTTATTTCATCTATAGTTTGATTGTTAGAAATCAAACGTCATCATCAGATATGGTAATTCTTAGTGCACTGTTTTTGTCGTGGATTTTATTTTATCTGTCGCCATGTATTAGATAGGTTGTAGCTTTTTATATCTAAACTTTTAATGTGAATATCGTAGTTGATGATGATCTGTATCTTTTCTTAATTCTGCAATTTGTCATCAAGAAAAAAAAACCAGACAAGTTGCCTGATTTGCAATGTGTGTATAACTTATTTCATCTATAGTTTGATTGTTAGAAATCAAACGTCATCATCAGATATGGTAATTCTTAGTGCACTGTTTTTGTCGTGGATTTTGTTTTATCTGTCGCCATGTATTAGATTGGTTGTAGCTTTTTATATCTAAACTTTTAATGTGAATATCGTAGTTGATGATGATCTGTATCTTTTCTTAATTCTGCAATTTGTCTTCAAGAAAAAAAAAACAAGACAAGTTGCCTGATTTGCAATGTGTGTATAACTTATTTCATCTATAGTTTGATTGTTAGAAATCTAACGTCATCATCAGATATGGTAATTCTTAGTGCACTGTTTTTGTCGTGGATTTTATTTTATCTGTCGCCATGTATTAGATAGGTTGTAGCTTTTTATATCTAAACTTTTAATGTGAATATCGTAGTTGATGATGATCTGTATCTTTTCTTAATTCTGCAATTTGTCTTCAAGAAAAAAAAAAACAAGACAAATTGCCTGATTTGCAATGTGTGTATAACTTATTTCATCTATAGTTTGATTGTTAGAAATCAAACGTCGTCATCAGATATGGTAATTCTTAGTGCACTCACTGTTTTTGTCGTGGATTTTATTTTATCTGTCGCCATGTATTAGATAGGTTGTAGCTTTTTATATCTAAACTTTTAATGTGAATATCGTAGTTGATGATGATCTGTGTCTTTTCTTAATTCTACAATTTGTCTTCAAGAAAAAAAAACAAGACAAATTGCCTGATCTGCAATGTGTGTATAACTTATTTCATCTATAGTTTGATTGTTAGAAATCAAACGTCATCATCAGATATGGTAATTCTTAGTGCACTGTTTTTGTCGTGGATTTTATTTTATCTGTCGCCATGTATTAGATAGGTTGTAGCTTTTTATATCTAAACTTTTAATGTGAATATCGTAGTTGATGATGATCTGTATCTTTTCTTAATTCTGCAATTTGTCATCAAGAAAAAAAAACAAGACAAGTTGCCTGATTTGCAATGTGTGTATAACTTATTTCATCTATAGTTTGATTGTTAGAAATCAAACGTCATCATCAGATATGGTAATTCTTAGTGCACTGTTTTTGTCGTGGATTTTATTTTATCTGTCGCCATGTATTAGATAGGTTGTAGCTTTTTATATCTAAACTTTTAATGTGAATATCGTAGTTGATGATGATCTGTATCTTTTCTTAATTCTGCAATTTGTCATCAAGAAAAAAAAACAAGACAAGTTGCCTGATTTGCAATGTGTGTATAACTTATTTCATCTATAGTTTGATTGTTAGAAATCAAACGTCATCATCAGATATGGTAATTCTTAGTGCACTGTTTTTGTCGTGGATTTTGTTTTATCTGTCGCCATGTATTAGATAGGTTGTAGCTTTTTATATCTAAACTTTTAATGTGAATATCGTAGTTGATGATGATCTGTATCTTTTCTTAATTCTGCAATTTGTCTTCAAGAAAAAAAAAAAACAAGACAAATTGCCTGATCTGCAATGTGTGTATAACTTATTTCATCTATAGTTTGATTGTTAGAAATCAAACGTCATCATCAGATATGGTAATTCTTAGTGCACTGTTTTTGTCGTGGATTTTATTTTATCTGTCGCCATGTATTAGATAGGTTGTAGCTTTTTATATCTAAACTTTTAATGTGAATATCGTAGTTGATGATGATCTGTATCTTTTCTTAATTCTGCAATTTGTCTTCAAGAAAAAAAAAAAAAAACAAGACAAATTGCCTGATTTGCAATGTGTGTATAACTTATTTCATCTATAGTTTGATTGTTAGAAATCAAACGTCGTCATCAGATATGGTAATTCTTAGTGCACTCACTGTTTTTGTCGTGGATTTTATTTTATCTGTCGCCATGTATTAGATAGGTTGTAGCTTTTTATATCTAAACTTTTAATGTGAATATCGTAGTTGATGATGATTTGTATCTTTTCTTAATTCTGCAATTTGTCTTCAAAAAAAAAAAAAACAAGACAAATTGTCTGATTTGCAATGTGTGTATAACTTATTTCATCTATAGTTTGATTGTTAGAAAGCAAGCGTCATCATCAGATATGGTAATTCTTAGTGCACTGTTTTTGTTGTGGATTTTATTTTATCTGTCGCCATGTATTAGATAGGTTGTAGCTTTTTATATCTAAACTTTTAATGTGAATATCGTAGTTGATGATGATCTGTATCTTTTCTTAATTCTGCAATTTGTCTTCAAGAAAAAAAAAAAACAAGACAAATTGCCTGATTTGCAATGTGTGTATAACTTATTTCATCTATAGTTTGATTGTTAGAAATCAAACGTCGTCATCAGATATGGTAATTCTTAGTGCACTCACTGTTTTTGTCGTGGATTTTATTTTATCTGTCGCCATGTATTAGATAGGTTGTAGCTTTTTATATCTAAACTTTTAATGTGAATATCGTAGTTGATGATGATTTGTATCTTTTCTTAATTCTGCAATTTGTCTTCAAAAAAAAAAAAACAAGACAAATTGTCTGATTTGCAATGTGTGTACAACTTATTTCATCTATAGTTTGATTGTTAGAAAGCAAGCGTCATCATCAGATATGGTAATTCTTAGTGCACTGTTTTTGTCGTGGATTTTGTTTTATCTGTCGCCATGTATTAGATAGGTTGTAGCTTTTTATATCTAAACTTTTAATGTGAATATCGTAGTTGATGATGATCTGTATCTTTTCTTAATTCTGCAATTTGTCTTCAAGAAAAAAAAAAACAAGACAAATTGCCTGATCTGCAATGTGTGTATAACTTATTTCATCTATAGTTTGATTGTTAGAAATCAAACGTCGTCATCAGATATGGTAATTCTTAGTGCACTCACTGTTTTTGTCGTGGATTTTATTTTATCTGTCGCCATGTATTAGATAGGTTGTAGCTTTTTATATCTAAACTTTTAATGTGAATATCGTAGTTGATGATGATCTGTATCTTTTCTTAATTCTGCAATTTGTCTTCAAAAAAAAAAAAAAGACAAGACAAATTGCCTGATTTGCAATGTGTGTATAACTTATTTCATCTATAGTTTGATTGTTAGAAATCAAACGTCATCATCAGATATGGTAATTCTTAGTGCACTGTTTTTGTCGTGGATTTTATTTTATCTGTCGCCATGTATTAGATATGTTGTAGCTTTTTATATCTAAACTTTTAATGTGAATATCGTAGTTGATGATGATCTGTATCTTTTCTTAATTCTGCAATTTGTCTTCAAGAAAAAAAAACAAGACAAATTGCCTGATTTGCAATGTGTGTATAACTTATTTCATCTATAGTTTGATTGTTAGAAATCAAACGTCATCATCAGATATGGTAATTCTTAGTGCACTGTTTTTGTCGTGGATTTTATTTTATCTGTCGCCATGTATTAGATAAGTTGTAGCTTTGTATATCTAAACTTTTAATGTGAATATCGTAGTTGATGATGATCTGTATCTTTTCTTAATTCTGCAATTTGTCTTCAAGAAAAAAAAAAACAAGACAAATAGCCTGATTTGCAATGTGTGTATAACTTATTTCATCTATAGTTTGATTGTTAGAAATCAAACGTCATCATCAGATATGGTAATTCTTAGTGCACTGTTTTTGTCGTGGATTTTATTTTATCTGTCGCCATGTATTAGATAGGTTGTAGCTTTTTATATCTAAACTTTTAATGTGAATATCGTAGTTGATGATGATCTGTATCTTTTCTTAATTCTGCAATTTGTCATCAAGAAAAAAAAACCAGACAAGTTGCCTGATTTGCAATGTGTGTATAACTTATTTCATCTATAGTTTGATTGTTAGAAATCAAACGTCATCATCAGATATGGTAATTCTTAGTGCACTGTTTTTGTCGTGGATTTTGTTTTATCTGTCGCCATGTATTAGATTGGTTGTAGCTTTTTATATCTAAACTTTTAATGTGAATATCGTAGTTGATGATGATCTGTATCTTTTCTTAATTCTGCAATTTGTCTTCAAGAAAAAAAAAACAAGACAAGTTGCCTGATTTGCAATGTGTGTATAACTTATTTCATCTATAGTTTGATTGTTAGAAATCTAACGTCATCATCAGATATGGTAATTCTTAGTGCACTGTTTTTGTCGTGGATTTTATTTTATCTGTCGCCATGTATTAGATAGGTTGTAGCTTTTTATATCTAAACTTTTAATGTGAATATCGTAGTTGATGATGATCTGTATCTTTTCTTAATTCTGCAATTTGTCTTCAAGAAAAAAAAAAACAAGACAAATTGCCTGATTTGCAATGTGTGTATAACTTATTTCATCTATAGTTTGATTGTTAGAAATCAAACGTCGTCATCAGATATGGTAATTCTTAGTGCACTCACTGTTTTTGTCGTGGATTTTATTTTATCTGTCGCCATGTATTAGATAGGTTGTAGCTTTTTATATCTAAACTTTTAATGTGAATATCGTAGTTGATGATGATCTGTGTCTTTTCTTAATTCTACAATTTGTCTTCAAGAAAAAAAAACAAGACAAATTGCCTGATCTGCAATGTGTGTATAACTTATTTCATCTATAGTTTGATTGTTAGAAATCAAACGTCATCATCAGATATGGTAATTCTTAGTGCACTGTTTTTGTCGTGGATTTTATTTTATCTGTCGCCATGTATTAGATAGGTTGTAGCTTTTTATATCTAAACTTTTAATGTGAATATCGTAGTTGATGATGATCTGTATCTTTTCTTAATTCTGCAATTTGTCATCAAGAAAAAAAAACAAGACAAGTTGCCTGATTTGCAATGTGTGTATAACTTATTTCATCTATAGTTTGATTGTTAGAAATCAAACGTCATCATCAGATATGGTAATTCTTAGTGCACTGTTTTTGTCGTGGATTTTGTTTTATCTGTCGCCATGTATTAGATAGGTTGTAGCTTTTTATATCTAAACTTTTAATGTGAATATCGTAGTTGACGATGATCTGTATCTTTTCTTAATTCTGCAATTTGTCTTCAAGAAAAAAAAAAAAACAAGACAAATTGCCTGATCTGCAATGTGTGTATAACTTATTTCATCTATAGTTTGATTGTTAGAAATCAAACGTCGTCATCAGATATGGTAATTCTTAGTGCACTCACTGTTTTTGTCGTGGATTTTATTTTATCTGTCGCCATGTATTAGATAGGTTGTAGCTTTTTATATCTAAACTTTTATGTGAATATCGTAGTTGATGATGATCTGTATCTTTTCTTAATTCTGCAATTTGTCTTCAAGAAAAAAAAAACAAGACAAATTGCCTGATCTGCAATGTGTGTATAACTTATTTCATCTATAGTTTGATTGTTAGAAATCAAACGTCATCATCAGATATGGTAATTCTTAGTGCACTGTTTTTGTCGTGGATTTTATTTTATCTGTCGCCATGTATTAGATAGGTTGTAGCTTTTTATATCTAAACTTTTAATGTGAATATCGTAGTTGATGATGATCTGTATCTTTTCTTAATTCTACAATTTTCTTCAAGAAAAAAAAAAACAAGACAAATTGCCTGATTTGCAATGTGTGTATAAATTATTTCATCTATAGTTTGATTGTTAGAAATCAAACGTCATCATCAGATATGGTAATTCTTAGTGCACTGTTTTTGTCGTGGATTTTATTTTATCTGTCGCCATGTATTAGATAGGTTGTAGCTTTTTATATCTAAACTTTTAATGTGAATATCGTAGTTGATGATGATCTGTATCTTTTCTTAATTCTGCAATTTGTCTTCAAGAAAAAAAAACAAGACAAATTGCCTGATTTGCAATGTGTGTATAACTTATTTCATCTATAGTTTGATTGTTAGAAATCAAACGTCATCATCAGATATGGTAATTCTTAGTGCACTGTTTTTGTCGTGGATTTTATTTTATCTGTTGCCATGTATTAGATAGGTTGTAGCTTTTTATATCTAAACTTTTAATGTGAATATCGTAGTTGATGATGATCTGTATCTTTTCTTAATTCTGCAATTTGTCTTCAAGAAAAAAAAAAACAAGACGAATAGCCTGATTTGCAATGTGTGTATAACTTATTTCATCTATAGTTTGATTGTTAGATATCAAACGTCATCATCAGATATGGTAATTCTTAGTGCACTGTTTTTGTCGTGGATTTTATGTTATCTGTCGCCATGTATTAGATAAGTTGTAGCTTTGTATATCTAAACTTTTAATGTGAATATCGTAGTTGATGATGATCTGTATCTTTTCTTAATTCTGCAATTTGTCTTCAAGAAGAAAAAAACAAGACAAGTTGCCTGATTTGCAATGTGTGTATAACTTATTTCATCTATAGTTTGATTGTTAGAAATCAAAGGTCATCATCAGATATGGTAATTCTTAGTGCACTGTTCTTGTTGTGGATTTTGTTTTATCTGTCGCCATGTATTAGATAGGTTGTAGCTTTTTATATCTAAACTTTTAATGTGAATATCGTAGTTGATGATGATCTGTATCTTTTCTTAATTCTGCAATTTGTCTTCAAGAAAAAGAAAACAAGACAAGTTAACTTATTTCATCTATAGTTTGATTGTTAGAAATCAAACGTCGTCATCAGATATGGTAATTCTTAGTGCACTCACTGTTTTTGTCGTGGATTTTATTTTATCTGTCGCCATGTATTAGATAGGTTGTAGCTTTTTATATCTAAACTTTTAATGTGAATATCGTAGTTGATGATGATCTGTATCTTTTCTTAATTCTGCAATTTGTCTTCAAGAAAAAAAAAACAAGACAAATTGCCTGATCTGCAATGTGTGTATAACTTATTTCATCTATAGTTTGATTGTTAGAAATCAAACGTCATCATCAGATATGGTAATTCTTAGTGCACTGTTTTTGTCGTGGATTTTATTTTATCTGTCGCCATGTATTAGATAGGTTGTAGCTTTTTATATCTAAACTTTTAATGTGAATATCGTAGTTGATGATGATCTGTATCTTTTCTTAATTCTGCAATTTGTCTTCAAGAAAAAAAAAAAACAAGACAAATTGCCTGATTTGCAATGTGTGTATAACTTATTTCATCTATAGTTTGATTGTTAGAAATCAAACGTCGTCATCAGATATGGTAATTCTTAGTGCACTCACTGTTTTTGTCGTGGATTTTATTTTATCTGTCGCCATGTATTAGATAGGTTGTAGCTTTTTATATCTAAACTTTTAATGTGAATATCGTAGTTGATGATGATTTGTATCTTTTCTTAATTCTGCAATTTGTCTTCAAAAAAAAAAAACAAGACAAATTGCCTGATTTGCAATGTGTGTATAACTTATTTCATCTATAGTTTGATTGTTAGAAATCAAACGTCATCATCAGATATGGTAATTCTTAGTGCACTGTTTTTGTCGTGGATTTTATTTTATCTGTTGCCATGTATTAGATAGGTTGTAGCTTTTTATATCTAAACTTTTAATGTGAATATCGTAGTTGATGATGATTTGTATCTTTTCTTAATTCTGCAATTTGTCTTCAAAAAAAAAAAACAAGACAAATTGCCTGATTTGCAATGTGTGTATAACTTATTTCATCTATAGTTTGATTGTTAGAAATCAAACGTCATCATCAGATATGGTAATTCTTAGTGCACTGTTTTTGTCGTGGATTTTATTTTATCTGTTGCCATGTATTAGATAGGTTGTAGCTTTTTATATCTAAACTTTTAATGTGAATATCGTAGTTGATGATGATCTGTATCTTTTCTTAATTCTGCAATTTGTCTTCAAGAAAAAAAAAAAAAGACGAATAGCCTGATTTGCAATGTGTGTATAACTTATTTCATCTATAGTTTGATTGTTAGATATCAAACGTCATCATCAGATATGGTAATTCTTAGTGCACTGTTTTTGTCGTGGATTTTATGTTATCTGTCGCCATGTATTAGATAAGTTGTAGCTTTGTATATCTAAACTTTTAATGTGAATATCGTAGTTGATGATGATCTGTATCTTTTCTTAATTCTGCAATTTGTCTTCAAGAAAAAAAAAACAAGACAAATTGCCTGATCTGCAATGTGTGTATAACTTATTTCATCTATAGTTTGATTGTTAGAAATCAAACGTCATCATCAGATATGGTAATTCTTAGTGCACTGTTTTTGTCGTGGATTTTATTTTATCTGTCGCCATGTATTAGATAGGTTGTAGCTTTTTATATCTAAACTTTTAATGTGAATATCGTAGTTGATGATGATCTGTATCTTTTCTTAATTCTGCAATTTGTCTTCAAGAAAAAAAAAAAAAAACAAGACAAATTGCCTGATTTGCAATGTGTGTATAACTTATTTCATCTATAGTTTGATTGTTAGAAATCTAACGTCATCATCAGATATGGTAATTCTTAGTGCACTGTTTTTGTCGTGGATTTTATTTTATCTGTCGCCATGTATTAGATAGGTTGTAGCTTTTTATATCTAAACTTTTAATGTGAATATCGTAGTTGATGATGATCTGTATCTTTTCTTAATTCTGCAATTTGTCTTCAAGAAAAAAAAAAAAAAACAAGACAAATTGCCTGATTTGCAATGTGTGTATAACTTATTTCATCTATAGTTTGATTGTTAGAAATCAAACGTCGTCATCAGATATGGTAATTCTTAGTGCACTCACTGTTTTTGTCGTGGATTTTATTTTATCTGTCGCCATGTATTAGATAGGTTGTAGCTTTTTATATCTAAACTTTTAATGTGAATATCGTAGTTGATGATGATTTGTATCTTTTCTTAATTCTGCAATTTGTCTTCAAAAAAAAAAAAAAACAAGACAAATTGTCTGATTTGCAATGTGTGTATAACTTATTTCATCTATAGTTTGATTGTTAGAAAGCAAGCGTCATCATCAGATATGGTAATTCTTAGTGCACTGTTTTTGTCGTGGATTTTATTTTATCTGTCGCCATGTATTAGATAGGTTGTAGCTTTTTATATCTAAACTTTTAATGTGAATATCGTAGTTGATGATGATCTGTATCTTTTCTTAATTCTGCAATTTGTCTTCAAGAAAAAAAAAAAAACAATACAAATTGCCTGATTTGCAATGTGTGTATAACTTATTTCATCTATAGTTTGATTGTTAGAAATCAAACGTCGTCATCAGATATGGTAATTCTTAGTGCACTCACTGTTTTTGTCGTGGATTTTATTTTATCTGTCGCCATGTATTAGATAGGTTGTAGCTTTTTATATCTAAACTTTTAATGTGAATATCGTAGTTGATGATGATTTGTATCTTTTCTTAATTCTGCAATTTGTCTTCAAAAAAAAAAAAAAACAAGACAAATTGTCTGATTTGCAATGTGTGTACAACTTATTTCATCTATAGTTTGATTGTTAGAAAGCAAGCGTCATCATCAGATATGGTAATTCTTAGTGCACTGTTTTTGTCGTGGATTTTGTTTTATCTGTCGCCATGTATTAGATAGGTTGTAGCTTTTTATATCTAAACTTTTAATGTGAATATCGTAGTTGATGATGATCTGTATCTTTTCTTAATTCTGCAATTTGTCTTCAAGAAAAAAAAAACAAGACAAATTGCCTGATCTGCAATGAGTGTATAACTTATTTCATCTATAGTTTGATTGTTAGAAATCAAACGTCGTCATCAGATATGGTAATTCTTAGTGCACTCACTGTTTTTGTCGTGGATTTTATTTTATCTGTCGCCATGTATTAGATAGGTTGTAGCTTTTTATATCTAAACTTTTAATGTGAATATCGTAGTTGATGATGATCTGTATCTTTTCTTAATTCTGCAATTTGCCTTCAAAAAAAAAAAAAGACAAGACAAATTGCCTGATTTGCAATGTGTGTATAACTTATTTCATCTATAGTTTGATTGTTAGAAATCAAACGTCATCATCAGATATGGTAATTCTTAGTGCACTGTATTTGTCGTGGATTTTATTTTATCTGTCGCCATGTATTAGATAGGTTGTAGCTTTTTATATCTAAACTTTTAATGTGAATATCGTAGTTGATGATGATCTGTATCTTTTCTTAATTCTGCAATTTGTCTTCAAGAAAAAAAAAAAACAAGACAAATTGCCTGATTTGCAATGTGTGTATAACTTATTTCATCTATAGTTTGATTGTTAGAAATCAAACGTCATCATCAGATATGGTAATTCTTAGTGCACTGTTTTTGTCGTTGATTTTATTTTATCTGTCGCCATGTATTAGATATGTTGTAGCTTTTTATATCTAAACTTTTAATGTGAATATCGTAGTTGATGATGATCTGTATCTTTTCTTAATTCTGCAATTTGTCTTCAAGAAAAAAAAAACAAGACAAATTGCCTGATTTGCAATGTGTGTATAACTTATTTCATCTATAGTTTGATTGTTAGAAATCAAACGTCATCATCAGATATGGTAATTCTTAGTGCACTGTTTTTGTCGTGGATTTTATTTTATCTGTCGCCATGTATTAGATAAGTTGTAGCTTTGTATATCTAAACTTTTAATGTGAATATCGTAGTTGATGATGATCTGTATCTTTTCTTAATTCTGCAATTTGTCTTCAAGAAAAAAAAAACAAGACAAATAGCCTGATTTGCAATGTGTGTACAACTTATTTCATCTATAGTTTGATTGTTAGAAATCAAACGTCATCATCAGATATGGTAATTCTTAGTGCACTGTTTTTGTCGTGGATTTTATTTTATCTGTCGCCATGTATTAGATAGGTTGTAGCTTTTTATATCTAAACTTTTAATGTGAATATCGTAGTTGATGATGATCTGTATCTTTTCTTAATTCTGCAATTTGTCATCAAGAAAAAAAACCAGACAAGTTGCCTGATTTGCAATGTGTGTATAACTTATTTCATCTATAGTTTGATTGTTAGAAATCAAACGTCATCATCAGATATGGTAATTCTTAGTGCACTGTTTTTGTCGTGGATTTTGTTTTATCTGTCGCCATGTATTAGATTGGTTGCAGCTTTTTATATCTAAACTTTTAATGTGAATATCGTAGTTGATGATGATCTGTATCTTTTCTTAATTCTGCAATTTGTCTTCAAGAAAAAAAAAACAAGACAAGTTGCCTGATTTGCAATGTGTGTATAACTTATTTCATCTATAGTTTGATTGTTAGAAATCTAACGTCATCATCAGATATGGTAATTCTTAGTGCACTGTTTTTGTCGTGGATTTTATTTTATCTGTCGCCATGTATTAGATAGGTTGTAGCTTTTTATATCTAAACTTTTAATGTGAATATCGTAGTTGATGATGATCTGTATCTTTTCTTAATTCTGCAATTTGTCTTCAAGAAAAAAAAAAACAAGACAAATTGCCTGATTTGCAATGTGTGTATAACTTATTTCATCTATAGTTTGATTGTTAGAAATCAAACGTCGTCATCAGATATGGTAATTCTTAGTGCACTCACTGTTTTTGTCGTGGATTTTATTTTATCTGTCGCCATGTATTAGATAGGTTGTAGCTTTTTATATCTAAACTTTTAATGTGAATATCGTAGTTGATGATGATCTGTGTCTTTTCTTAATTCTACAATTTGTCTTCAAGAAAAAAAAAACAAGACAAATTGCCTGATCTGCAATGTGTGTATAACTTATTTCATCTATAGTTTGATTGTTAGAAATCAAACGTCATCATCAGATATGGTAATTCTTAGTGCACTGTTTTTGTCGTGGATTTTATTTTATCTGTCGCCATGTATTAGATAGGTTGTAGCTTTTTATATCTAAACTTTTAATGTGAATATCGTAGTTGATGATGATCTGTATCTTTTCTTAATTCTGCAATTTGTCTTCAAGAAAAAAAAAAAAAAACAAGACAAATTGCCTGATTTGCAATGTGTGTATAACTTATTTCATCTATAGTTTGATTGTTAGAAATCAAACGTCGTCATCAGATATGGTAATTCTTAGTGCACTCACTGTTTTTGTCGTGGATTTTATTTTATCTGTCGCCATGTATTAGATAGGTTGTAGCTTTTTATATCTAAACTTTTAATGTGAATATCGTAGTTGATGATGATTTGTATCTTTTCTTAATTCTGCAATTTGTCTTCAAAAAAAAAAAAAAACAAGACAAATTGTCTGATTTGCAATGTGTGTATAACTTATTTCATCTATAGTTTGATTGTTAGAAAGCAAGCGTCATCATCAGATATGGTAATTCTTAGTGCACTGTTTTTGTCGTGGATTTTATTTTATCTGTCGCCATGTATTAGATAGGTTGTAGCTTTTTATATCTAAACTTTTAATGTGAATATCGTAGTTGATGATGATCTGTATCTTTTCTTAATTCTGCAATTTGTCTTCAAGAAAAAAAAAAACAAGACAAATTGCCTGATTTGCAATGTGTGTATAACTTATTTCATCTATAGTTTGATTGTTAGAAATCAAACGTCGTCATCAGATATGGTAATTCTTAGTGCACTCACTGTTTTTGTCGTGGATTTTATTTTATCTGTCGCCATGTATTAGATAGGTTGTAGCTTTTTATATCTAAACTTTTAATGTGAATATCGTAGTTGATGATGATTTGTATCTT
Organism: Aphodius granarius; assembly: GCA_963971325.1. Lineage (NCBI taxonomy): Eukaryota > Metazoa > Arthropoda > Insecta > Coleoptera > Scarabaeidae > Aphodius > Aphodius granarius. The sequence continues at coordinate 15,842,519 of OZ020222.1, read as the reverse complement.
TTCTTAATTCTGCAATTTGTCTTCAAAAAAAAAAAAAAAAACAAGACAAATTGTCTGATTTGCAATGTGTGTACAACTTATTTCATCTATAGTTTGATTGTTAGAAAGCAAGCGTCATCATCAGATATGGTAATTCTTAGTGCACTGTTTTTGTCGTGGATTTTGTTTTATCTGTCGCCATGTATTAGATAGGTTGTAGCTTTTTATATCTAAACTTTTAATGTGAATATCGTAGTTGATGATGATCTGTATCTTTTCTTAATTCTGCAATTTGTCTTCAAGAAAAAAAAAACAAGACAAATTGCCTGATCTGCAATGAGTGTATAACTTATTTCATCTATAGTTTGATTGTTAGAAATCAAACGTCGTCATCAGATATGGTAATTCTTAGTGCACTCACTGTTTTTGTCGTGGATTTTATTTTATCTGTCGCCATGTATTAGATAGGTTGTAGCTTTTTATATCTAAACTTTTAATGTGAATATCGTAGTTGATGATGATCTGTATCTTTTCTTAATTCTGCAATTTGTCTTCAAAAAAAAAAAAAAGACAAGACAAATTGCCTGATTTGCAATGTGTGTATAACTTATTTCATCTATAGTTTGATTGTTAGAAATCAAACGTCATCATCAGATATGGTAATTCTTAGTGCACTGTATTTGTCGTGGATTTTATTTTATCTGTCGCCATGTATTAGATAGGTTGTAGCTTTTTATATCTAAACTTTTAATGTGAATATCGTAGTTGTTGATGATCTGTATCTTTTCTTAATTCTGCAATTTGTCTTCAAGAAAAAAAAAAACAAGACAAATTGCCTGATTTGCAATGTGTGTATAACTTATTTCATCTATAGTTTGATTGTTAGAAATCAAACGTCATCATCAGATATGGTAATTCTTAGTGCACTGTTTTTGTCGTTGATTTTATTTTATCTGTCGCCATGTATTAGATATGTTGTAGCTTTTTATATCTAAACTTTTAATGTGAATATCGTAGTTGATGATGATCTGTATCTTTTCTTAATTCTGCAATTTGTCTTCAAGAAAAAAAAAAACAAGACAAATTGCCTGATTTGCAATGTGTGTATAACTTATTTCATCTATAGTTTGATTGTTAGAAATCAAACGTCATCATCAGATATGGTAATTCTTAGTGCACTGTTTTTGTCGTGGATTTTATTTTATCTGTCGCCATGTATTAGATAAGTTGTAGCTTTGTATATCTAAACTTTTAATGTGAATATCGTAGTTGATGATGATCTGTATCTTTTCTTAATTCTGCAATTTGTCTTCAAGAAAAAAAAAACAAGACAAATAGCCTGATTTGCAATGTGTGTACAACTTATTTCATCTATAGTTTGATTGTTAGAAATCAAACGTCATCATCAGATATGGTAATTCTTAGTGCACTGTTTTTGTCGTGGATTTTATTTTATCTGTCGCCATGTATTAGATAGGTTGTAGCTTTTTATATCTAAACTTTTAATGTGAATATCGTAGTTGATGATGATCTGTATCTTTTCTTAATTCTGCAATTTGTCATCAAGAAAAAAAACCAGACAAGTTGCCTGATTTGCAATGTGTGTATAACTTATTTCATCTATAGTTTGATTGTTAGAAATCAAACGTCATCATCAGATATGGTAATTCTTAGTGCACTGTTTTTGTCGTGGATTTTGTTTTATCTGTCGCCATGTATTAGATTGGTTGCAGCTTTTTATATCTAAACTTTTAATGTGAATATCGTAGTTGATGATGATCTGTATCTTTTCTTAATTCTGCAATTTGTCTTCAAGAAAAAAAAAACAAGACAAGTTGCCTGATTTGCAATGTGTGTATAACTTATTTCATCTATAGTTTGATTGTTAGAAATCTAACGTCATCATCAGATATGGTAATTCTTAGTGCACTGTTTTTGTCGTGGATTTTATTTTATCTGTCGCCATGTATTAGATAGGTTGTAGCTTTTTATATCTAAACTTTTAATGTGAATATCGTAGTTGATGATGATCTGTATCTTTTCTTAATTCTGCAATTTGTCTTCAAGAAAAAAAAAAACAAGACAAATTGCCTGATTTGCAATGTGTGTATAACTTATTTCATCTATAGTTTGATTGTTAGAAATCAAACGTCGTCATCAGATATGGTAATTCTTAGTGCACTCACTGTTTTTGTCGTGGATTTTATTTTATCTGTCGCCATGTATTAGATAGGTTGTAGCTTTTTATATCTAAACTTTTAATGTGAATATCGTAGTTGATGATGATCTGTGTCTTTTCTTAATTCTACAATTTGTCTTCAAGAAAAAAAAAACAAGACAAATTGCCTGATCTGCAATGTGTGTATAACTTATTTCATCTATAGTTTGATTGTTAGAAATCAAACGTCATCATCAGATATGGTAATTCTTAGTGCACTGTTTTTGTCGTGGATTTTATTTTATCTGTCGCCATGTATTAGATAGGTTGTAGCTTTTTATATCTAAACTTTTAATGTGAATATCGTAGTTGATGATGATCTGTATCTTTTCTTAATTCTGCAATTTGTCATCAAGAAAAAAAAACAAGACAAGTTGCCTGATTTGCAATGTGTGTATAACTTATTTCATCTATAGTTTGATTGTTAGAAATCAAACGTCATCATCAGATATGGTAATTCTTAGTGCACTGTTTTTGTCGTGGATTTTGTTTTATCTGTCGCCATGTATTAGATAGGTTGTAGCTTTTTATATCTAAACTTTTAATGTGAATATCGTAGTTGATGATGATCTGTATCTTTTCTTAATTCTGCAATTTGTCTTCAAGAAAAAAAAAAAACAAGACAAATTGCCTGATCTGCAATGTGTGTATAACTTATTTCATCTATAGTTTGATTGTTAGAAATCAAACGTCATCATCAGATATGGTAATTCTTAGTGCACTGTTTTTGTCGTGGATTTTATTTTATCTGTCGCCATGTATTAGATAGGTTGTAGCTTTTTATATCTAAACTTTTAATGTGAATATCGTAGTTGATGATGATCTGTATCTTTTCTTAATTCTGCAATTTGTCATCAAGAAAAAAAACCAGACAAGTTGCCTGATTTGCAATGTGTGTATAACTTATTTCATCTATAGTTTGATTGTTAGAAATCAAACGTCATCATCAGATATGGTAATTCTTAGTGCACTGTTTTTGTCGTGGATTTTGTTTTATCTGTCGCCATGTATTAGATTGGTTGCAGCTTTTTATATCTAAACTTTTAATGTGAATATCGTAGTTGATGATGATCTGTATCTTTTCTTAATTCTGCAATTTGTCTTCAAGAAAAAAAAAACAAGACAAGTTGCCTGATTTGCAATGTGTGTATAACTTATTTCATCTATAGTTTGATTGTTAGAAATCTAACGTCATCATCAGATATGGTAATTCTTAGTGCACTGTTTTTGTCGTGGATTTTATTTTATCTGTCGCCATGTATTAGATAGGTTGTAGCTTTTTATATCTAAACTTTTAATGTGAATATCGTAGTTGATGATGATCTGTATCTTTTCTTAATTCTGCAATTTGTCTTCAAGAAAAAAAAAAACAAGACAAATTGCCTGATTTGCAATGTGTGTATAACTTATTTCATCTATAGTTTGATTGTTAGAAATCAAACGTCGTCATCAGATATGGTAATTCTTAGTGCACTCACTGTTTTTGTCGTGGATTTTATTTTATCTGTCGCCATGTATTAGATAGGTTGTAGCTTTTTATATCTAAACTTTTAATGTGAATATCGTAGTTGATGATGATCTGTGTCTTTTCTTAATTCTACAATTTGTCTTCAAGAAAAAAAAAACAAGACAAATTGCCTGATCTGCAATGTGTGTATAACTTATTTCATCTATAGTTTGATTGTTAGAAATCAAACGTCATCATCAGATATGGTAATTCTTAGTGCACTGTTTTTGTCGTGGATTTTATTTTATCTGTCGCCATGTATTAGATAGGTTGTAGCTTTTTATATCTAAACTTTTAATGTGAATATCGTAGTTGATGATGATCTGTATCTTTTCTTAATTCTGCAATTTGTCATCAAGAAAAAAAAACAAGACAAGTTGCCTGATTTGCAATGTGTGTATAACTTATTTCATCTATAGTTTGATTGTTAGAAATCAAACGTCATCATCAGATATGGTAATTCTTAGTGCACTGTTTTTGTCGTGGATTTTGTTTTATCTGTCGCCATGTATTAGATAGGTTGTAGCTTTTTATATCTAAACTTTTAATGTGAATATCGTAGTTGATGATGATCTGTATCTTTTCTTAATTCTGCAATTTGTCTTCAAGAAAAAAAAAAAACAAGACAAATTGCCTGATCTGCAATGTGTGTATAACTTATTTCATCTATAGTTTGATTGTTAGAAATCAAACGTCATCATCAGATATGGTAATTCTTAGTGCACTGTTTTTGTCGTGGATTTTATTTTATCTGTCGCCATGTATTAGATAGGTTGTAGCTTTTTATATCTAAACTTTTAATGTGAATATCGTAGTTGATGATGATCTGTATCTTTTCTTAATTCTGCAATTTGTCTTCAAGAAAAAAAAAAAAAAAACAAGACAAATTGCCTGATTTGCAATGTGTGTATAACTTATTTCATCTATAGTTTGATTGTTAGAAATCAAACGTCGTCATCAGATATGGTAATTCTTAGTGCACTCACTGTTTTTGTCGTGGATTTTATTTTATCTGTCGCCATCTATTAGATAGGTTGTAGCTTTTTATATCTAAACTTTTAATGTGAATATCGTAGTTGATGATGATTTGTATCTTTTCTTAATTCTGCAATTTGTCTTCAAAAAAAAAAAAACAAGACAAATTGTCTGATTTGCAATGTGTGTATAACTTATTTCATCTATAGTTTGATTGTTAGAAAGCAAGCGTCATCATCAGATATGGTAATTCTTAGTGCACTGTTTTTGTCGTGGATTTTATTTTATCTGTCGCCATGTATTAGATAGGTTGTAGCTTTTTATATCTAAACTTTTAATGTGAATATCGTAGTTGATGATGATCTGTATCTTTTCTTAATTCTGCAATTTGTCTTCAAGAAAAAAAAAAAAAACAAGACAAATTGCCTGATTTGCAATGTGTGTATAACTTATTTCATCTATAGTTTGATTGTTAGAAATCAAACGTCGTCATCAGATATGGTAATTCTTAGTGCACTCACTGTTTTTGTCGTGGATTTTATTTTATCTGTCGCCATGTATTAGATAGGTTGTAGCTTTTTATATCTAAACTTTTAATGTGAATATCGTAGTTGATGATGATTTGTATCTTTTCTTAATTCTGCAATTTGTCTTCAAAAAAAAAAAAAAACAAGACAAATTGTCTGATTTGCAATGTGTGTACAACTTATTTCATCTATAGTTTGATTGTTAGAAAGCAAGCGTCATCATCAGATATGGTAATTCTTAGTGCACTGTTTTTGTCGTGGATTTTGTTTTATCTGTCGCCATGTATTAGATAGGTTGTAGCTTTTTATATCTAAACTTTTAATGTGAATATCGTAGTTGATGATGATCTGTATCTTTTCTTAATTCTGCAATTTGTCTTCAAGAAAAAAAAAACAAGACAAATTGCCTGATCTGCAATGTGTGTATAACTTATTTCATCTATAGTTTGATTGTTAGAAATCAAACGTCGTCATCAGATATGGTAATTCTTAGTGCACTCACTGTTTTTGTCGTGGATTTTATTTTATCTGTCGCCATGTATTAGATAGGTTGTAGCTTTTTATATCTAAACTTTTAATGTGAATATCGTAGTTGATGATGATCTGTATCTTTTCTTAATTCTGCAATTTGTCTTCAAAAAAAAAAAAAAGACAAGACAAATTGCCTGATTTGCAATGTGTGTATAACTTATTTCATCTATAGTTTGATTGTTAGAAATCAAACGTCATCATCAGATATGGTAATTCTTAGTGCACTGTTTTTGTCGTGGATTTTATTTTATCTGTCGCCATGTATTAGATAGGTTGTAGCTTTTTATATCTAAACTTTTAATGTGAATATCGTAGTTGATGATGATCTGTATCTTTTCTTAATTCTGCAATTTGTCATCAAGAAAAAAAAACAAGACAAGTTGCCTGATTTGCAATGTGTGTATAACTTATTTCATCTATAGTTTGATTGTTAGAAATCAAACGTCATCATCAGATATGGTAATTCTTAGTGCACTGTTTTTGTCGTGGATTTTGTTTTATCTGTCGCCATGTATTAGATAGGTTGTAGCTTTTTATATCTAAACTTTTAATGTGAATATCGTAGTTGATGATGATCTGTATCTTTTCTTAATTCTGCAATTTGTCTTCAAGAAAAAAAAAAAACAAGACAAATTGCCTGATCTGCAATGTGTGTATAACTTATTTCATCTATAGTTTGATTGTTAGAAATCAAACGTCATCATCAGATATGGTAATTCTTAGTGCACTGTTTTTGTCGTGGATTTTATTTTATCTGTCGCCATGTATTAGATAGGTTGTAGCTTTTTATATCTAAACTTTTAATGTGAATATCGTAGTTGATGATGATCTGTATCTTTTCTTAATTCTGCAATTTGTCTTCAAGAAAAAAAAAAAAAACAAGACAAATTGCCTGATTTGCAATGTGTGTATAACTTATTTCATCTATAGTTTGATTGTTAGAAATCAAACGTCGTCATCAGATATGGTAATTCTTAGTGCACTCACTGTTTTTGTCGTGGATTTTATTTTATCTGTCGCCATGTATTAGATAGGTTGTAGCTTTTTATATCTAAACTTTTAATGTGAATATCGTAGTTGATGATGATTTGTATCTTTTCTTAATTCTGCAATTTGTCTTCAAAAAAAAAAAAAACAAGACAAATTGTCTGATTTGCAATGTGTGTATAACTTATTTCATCTATAGTTTGATTGTTAGAAAGCAAGCGTCATCATCAGATATGGTAATTCTTAGTGCACTGTTTTTGTCGTGGATTTTATTTTATCTGTCGCCATGTATTAGATAGGTTGTAGCTTTTTATATCTAAACTTTTAATGTGAATATCGTAGTTGATGATGATCTGTATCTTTTCTTAATTCTGCAATTTGTCTTCAAGAAAAAAAAAAAAACAAGACAAATTGCCTGATTTGCAATGTGTGTATAACTTATTTCATCTATAGTTTGATTGTTAGAAATCAAACGTCGTCATCAGATATGGTAATTCTTAGTGCACTCACTGTTTTTGTCGTGGATTTTATTTTATCTGTCGCCATGTATTAGATAGGTTGTAGCTTTTTATATCTAAACTTTTAATGTGAATATCGTAGTTGATGATGATTTGTATCTTTTCTTAATTCTGCAATTTGTCTTCAAAAAAAAAAAAAAACAAGACAAATTGTCTGATTTGCAATGTGTGTACAACTTATTTCATCTATAGTTTGATTGTTAGAAAGCAAGCGTCATCATCAGATATGGTAATTCTTAGTGCACTGTTTTTGTCGTGGATTTTGTTTTATCTGTCGCCATGTATTAGATAGGTTGTAGCTTTTTATATCTAAACTTTTAATGTGAATATCGTAGTTGATGATGATCTGTATCTTTTCTTAATTCTGCAATTTGTCTTCAAGAAAAAAAAAACAAGACAAATTGCCTGATCTGCAATGTGTGTATAACTTATTTCATCTATAGTTTGATTGTTAGAAATCAAACGTCGTCATCAGATATGGTAATTCTTAGTGCACTCACTGTTTTTGTCGTGGATTTTATTTTATCTGTCGCCATGTATTAGATAGGTTGTAGCTTTTTATATCTAAACTTTTAATGTGAATATCGTAGTTGATGATGATCTGTATCTTTTCTTAATTCTGCAATTTGTCTTCAAAAAAAAAAAAAGACAAGACAAATTGCCTGATTTGCAATGTGTGTATAACTTATTTCATCTATAGTTTGATTGTTAGAAATCAAACGTCATCATCAGATATGGTAATTCTTAGTGCACTGTATTTGTCGTGGATTTTATTTTATCTGTCGCCATGTATTAGATAGGTTGTAGCTTTTTATATCTAAACTTTTAATGTGAATATCGTAGTTGATGATGATCTGTATCTTTTCTTAATTCTGCAATTTGTCTTCAAGAAAAAAAAAACAAGACAAATTGCCTGATTTGCAATGTGTGTATAACTTATTTCATCTATAGTTTGATTGTTAGAAATCAAACGTCATCATCAGATATGGTAATTCTTAGTGCACTGTTTTTGTCGTGGATTTTATTTTATCTGTCGCCATGTATTAGATATGTTGTAGCTTTTTATATCTAAACTTTTAATGTGAATATCGTAGTTGATGATGATCTGTATCTTTTCTTAATTCTGCAATTTGTCTTCAAGAAAAAAAAACAAGACAAATTGCCTGATTTGCAATGTGTGTATAACTTATTTCATCTATAGTTTGATTGTTAGAAATCAAACGTCATCATCAGATATGGTAATTCTTAGTGCACTGTTTTTGTCGTGGATTTTATTTTATCTGTCGCCATGTATTAGATAAGTTGTAGCTTTGTATATCTAAACTTTTAATGTGAATATCGTAGTTGATGATGATCTGTATCTTTTCTTAATTCTGCAATTTGTCTTCAAGAAAAAAAAAACAAGACAAATAGCCTGATTTGCAATGTGTGTATAACTTATTTCATCTATAGTTTGATTGTTAGAAATCAAACGTCATCATCAGATATGGTAATTCTTAGTGCACTGTTTTTGTCGTGGATTTTATTTTATCTGTCGCCATGTATTAGATAGGTTGTAGCTTTTTATATCTAAACTTTTAATGTGAATATCGTAGTTGATGATGATCTGTATCTTTTCTTAATTCTGCAATTTGTCATCAAGAAAAAAAAACAAGACAAGTTGCCTGATTTGCAATGTGTGTATAACTTATTTCATCTATAGTTTGATTGTTAGAAATCAAACGTCATCATCAGATATGGTAATTCTTAGTGCACTGTTTTTGTCGTGGATTTTGTTTTATCTGTCGCCATGTATTAGATAGGTTGTAGCTTTTTATATCTAAACTTTTAATGTGAATATCGTAGTTGATGATGATCTGTATCTTTTCTTAATTCTGCAATTTGTCTTCAAGAAAAAAAAAAACAAGACAAATTGCCTGATCTGCAATGTGTGTATAACTTATTTCATCTATAGTTTGATTGTTAGAAATCAAACGTCATCATCAGATATGGTAATTCTTAGTGCACTGTTTTTGTCGTGGATTTTATTTTATCTGTCGCCATGTATTAGATAGGTTGTAGCTTTTTATATCTAAACTTTTAATGTGAATATCGTAGTTGATGATGATCTGTATCTTTTCTTAATTCTGCAATTTGTCTTCAAGAAAAAAAAAAAAAAAACAAGACAAATTGCCTGATTTGCAATGTGTGTATAACTTATTTCATCTATAGTTTGATTGTTAGAAATCAAACGTCGTCATCAGATATGGTAATTCTTAGTGCACTCACTGTTTTTGTCGTGGATTTTATTTTATCTGTCGCCATGTATTAGATAGGTTGTAGCTTTTTATATCTAAACTTTTAATGTGAATATCGTAGTTGATGATGATTTGTATCTTTTCTTAATTCTGCAATTTGTCTTCAAAAAAAAAAAACAAGACAAATTGTCTGATTTGCAATGTGTGTATAACTTATTTCATCTATAGTTTGATTGTTAGAAAGCAAGCGTCATCATCAGATATGGCAATTCTTAGTGCACTGTTTTTGTCGTGGATTTTATTTTATCTGTCGCCATGTATTAGATAGGTTGTAGCTTTTTATATCTAAACTTTTAATGTGAATATCGTAGTTGATGATGATCTGTATCTTTTCTTAATTCTGCAATTTGTCTTCAAGAAAAAAAAAAACAAGACAAATTGCCTGATTTGCAATGTGTGTATAACTTATTTCATCTATAGTTTGATTGTTAGAAATCAAACGTCGTCATCAGATATGGTAATTCTTAGTGCACTCACTGTTTTTGTCGTGGATTTTATTTTATCTGTCGCCATGTATTAGATAGGTTGTAGCTTTTTATATCTAAACTTTTAATGTGAATATCGTAGTTGATGATGATTTGTATCTTTTCTTAATTCTGCAATTTGTCTTCAAAAAAAAAAAAAAAAACAAGACAAATTGTCTGATTTGCAATGTGTGTACAACTTATTTCATCTATAGTTTGATTGTTAGAAAGCAAGCGTCATCATCAGATATGGTAATTCTTAGTGCACTGTTTTTGTCGTGGATTTTGTTTTATCTGTCGCCATGTATTAGATAGGTTGTAGCTTTTTATATCTAAACTTTTAATGTGAATATCGTAGTTGATGATGATCTGTATCTTTTCTTAATTCTGCAATTTGTCTTCAAGAAAAAAAAAAAACAAGACAAATTGCCTGATCTGCAATGTGTGTATAACTTATTTCATCTATAGTTTGATTGTTAGAAATCAAACGTCGTCATCAGATATGGTAATTCTTAGTGCACTCACTGTTTTTGTCGTGGATTTTATTTTATCTGTCGCCATGTATTAGATAGGTTGTAGCTTTTTATATCTAAACTTTTAATGTGAATATCGTAGTTGATGATGATCTGTATCTTTTCTTAATTCTGCAATTTGTCTTCAAAAAAAAAAAAAAAAATGACAAGACAAATTGCCTGATTTGCAATGTGTGTATAACTTATTTCATCTATAGTTTGATTGTTAGAAATCAAACGTCATCATCAGATATGGTAATTCTTAGTGCACTGTTTTTGTCGTGGATTTTATTTTATCTGTCGCCATGTATTAGATATGTTGTAGCTTTTTATATCTAAACTTTTAATGTGAATATCGTAGTTGATGATGATCTGTATCTTTTCTTAATTCTGCAATTTGTCTTCAAGAAAAAAAAACAAGACAAATTGCCTGATTTGCAATGTGTGTATAACTTATTTCATCTATAGTTTGATTGTTAGAAATCAAACGTCGTCATCAGATATGGTAATTCTTAGTGCACTCACTGTTTTTATCGTGGATTTTATTTTATCTGTCGCCATGTATTAGATAGGTTGTAGCTTTTTATATCTAAACTTTTAATGTGAATATCGTAGTTGATGATGATCTGTGTCTTTTCTTAATTCTACAATTTGTCTTCAAGAAAAAAAAACAAGACAAATTGCCTGATCTGCAATGTGTGTATAACTTATTTCATCTATAGTTTGATTGTTAGAAATCAAACGTCATCATCAGATATGGTAATTCTTAGTGCACTGTTTTTGTCGTGGATTTTATTTTATCTGTCGCCATGTATTAGATAGGTTGTAGCTTTTTATATCTAAACTTTTAATGTGAATATCGTAGTTGATGATGATCTGTATCTTTTCTTAATTCTGCAATTTGTCATCAAGAAAAAAAAAAACAAGACAAGTTGCCTGATTTGCAATGTGTGTATAACTTATTTCATCTATAGTTTGATTGTTAGAAATCAAACGTCATCATCAGATATGGTAATTCTTAGTGCACTGTTTTTGTCGTGGATTTTGTTTTATCTGTCGCCATGTATTAGATAGGTTGTAGCTTTTTATATCTAAACTTTTAATGTGAATATCGTAGTTGATGATGATCTGTATCTTTTCTTAATTCTGCAATTTGTCTTCAAGAAAAAAAAAAAACAAGACAAATTGCCTGATCTGCAATGTGTGTATAACTTATTTCATCTATAGTTTGATTGTTAGAAATCAAACGTCGTCATCAGATATGGTAATTCTTAGTGCACTCACTGTTTTTGTCGTGGATTTTATTTTATCTGTCGCCATGTATTAGATAGGTTGTAGCTTTTTATATCTAAACTTTTATGTGAATATCGTAGTTGATGATGATCTGTATCTTTTCTTAATTCTGCAATTTGTCTTCAAGAAAAAAAAAACAAGACAAATTGCCTGATCTGCAATGTGTGTATAACTTATTTCATCTATAGTTTGATTGTTAGAAATCAAACGTCATCATCAGATATGGTAATTCTTAGTGCACTGTTTTTGTCGTGGATTTTATTTTATCTGTCGCCATGTATTAGATAGGTTGTAGCTTTTTATATCTAAACTTTTAATGTGAATATCGTAGTTGATGATGATCTGTATCTTTTCTTAATTCTACAATTTTCTTCAAGAAAAAAAAAAAACAAGACAAATTGCCTGATTTGCAATGTGTGTATAAATTATTTCATCTATAGTTTGATTGTTAGAAATCAAACGTCATCATCAGATATGGTAATTCTTAGTGCACTGTTTTTGTCGTGGATTTTATTTTATCTGTCGCCATGTATTAGATAGGTTGTAGCTTTTTATATCTAAACTTTTAATGTGAATATCGTAGTTGATGATGATCTGTATCTTTTCTTAATTCTGCAATTTGTCTTCAAGAAAAAAAAAACAAGACAAATTGCCTGATTTGCAATGTGTGTATAACTTATTTCATCTATAGTTTGATTGTTAGAAATCAAACGTCATCATCAGATATGGTAATTCTTAGTGCACTGTTTTTGTCGTGGATTTTATTTTATCTGTTGCCATGTATTAGATAGGTTGTAGCTTTTTATATCTAAACTTTTAATGTGAATATCGTAGTTGATGATGATCTGTATCTTTTCTTAATTCTGCAATTTGTCTTCAAGAAAAAAAAAACAAGACGAATAGCCTGATTTGCAATGTGTGTATAACTTATTTCATCTATAGTTTGATTGTTAGATATCAAACGTCATCATCAGATATGGTAATTCTTAGTGCACTGTTTTTGTCGTGGATTTTATGTTATCTGTCGCCATGTATTAGATAAGTTGTAGCTTTGTATATCTAAACTTTTAATGTGAATATCGTAGTTGATGATGATCTGTATCTTTTCTTAATTCTGCAATTTGTCTTCAAGAAGAAAAAACAAGACAAGTTGCCTGATTTGCAATGTGTGTATAACTTATTTCATCTATAGTTTGATTGTTAGAAATCAAACGTCGTCATCAGATATGGTAATTCTTAGTGCACTCACTGTTTTTGTCGTGGATTTTATTTTATCTGTCGCCATGTATTAGATAGGTTGTAGCTTTTTATATCTAAACTTTTAATGTGAATATCGTAGTTGATGATGATCTGTATCTTTTCTTAATTCTGCAATTTGTCATCAAGAAAAAAAAACAAGACAAGTTGCCTGATTTGCAATGTGTGTATAACTTATTTCATCTATAGTTTGATTGTTAGAAATCAAACGTCATCATCAGATATGGTAATTCTTAGTGCACTGTTTTTGTCGTGGATTTTGTTTTATCTGTCGCCATGTATTAGATAGGTTGTAGCTTTTTATATCTAAACTTTTAATGTGAATATCGTAGTTGATGATGATCTGTATCTTTTCTTAATTCTGCAATTTGTCTTCAAGAAAAAAAAAAAAACAAGACAAATTGCCTGATCTGCAATGTGTGTATAACTTATTTCATCTATAGTTTGATTGTTAGAAATCAAACGTCGTCATCAGATATGGTAATTCTTAGTGCACTCACTGTTTTTGTCGTGGATTTTATTTTATCTGTCGCCATGTATTAGATAGGTTGTAGCTTTTTATATCTAAACTTTTATGTGAATATCGTAGTTGATGATGATCTGTATCTTTTCTTAATTCTGCAATTTGTCTTCAAGAAAAAAAAAACAAGACAAATTGCCTGATCTGCAATGTGTGTATAACTTATTTCATCTATAGTTTGATTGTTAGAAATCAAACGTCATCATCAGATATGGTAATTCTTAGTGCACTGTTTTTGTCGTGGATTTTATTTTATCTGTCGCCATGTATTAGATAGGTTGTAGCTTTTTATATCTAAACTTTTAATGTGAATATCGTAGTTGATGATGATCTGTATCTTTTCTTAATTCTACAATTTTCTTCAAGAAAAAAAAAAAAACAAGACAAATTGCCTGATTTGCAATGTGTGTATAAATTATTTCATCTATAGTTTGATTGTTAGAAATCAAACGTCATCATCAGATATGGTAATTCTTAGTGCACTGTTTTTGTCGTGGATTTTATTTTATCTGTCGCCATGTATTAGATAGGTTGTAGCTTTTTATATCTAAACTTTTAATGTGAATATCGTAGTTGATGATGATCTGTATCTTTTCTTAATTCTGCAATTTGTCTTCAAGAAAAAAAAACAAGACAAATTGCCTGATTTGCAATGTGTGTATAACTTATTTCATCTATAGTTTGATTGTTAGAAATCAAACGTCATCATCAGATATGGTAATTCTTAGTGCACTGTTTTTGTCGTGGATTTCATTTTATCTGTTGCCATGTATTAGATAGGTTGTAGCTTTTTATATCTAAACTTTTAATGTGAATATCGTAGTTGATGATGATCTGTATCTTTTCTTAATTCTGCAATTTGTCTTCAAGAAAAAAAAACAAGACGAATAGCCTGATTTGCAATGTGTGTATAACTTATTTCATCTATAGTTTGATTGTTAGATATCAAACGTCATCATCAGATATGGTAATTCTTAGTGCACTGTTTTTGTCGTGGATTTTATGTTATCTGTCGCCATGTATTAGATAAGTTGTAGCTTTGTATATCTAAACTTTTAATGTGAATATCGTAGTTGATGATGATCTGTATCTTTTCTTAATTCTGCAATTTGTCTTCAAGAAGAAAAAAACAAGACAAGTTGCCTGATTTGCAATGTGTGTATAACTTATTTCATCTATAGTTTGATTGTTAGAAATCAAAGGTCATCATCAGATATGGTAATTCTTAGTGCACTGTTTTTGTTGTGGATTTTGTTTTATCTGTCGCCATGTATTAGATAGGTTGTAGCTTTTTATATCTAAACTTTTAATGTGAATATCGTAGTTGATGATGATCTGTATCTTTTCTTAATTCTGCAATTTGTCTTCAAGAAAAAGAAAACAAGACAAGTTAACTTATTTCATCTATAGTTTGATTGTTAGAAATCAAACGTCGTCATCAGATATGGTAATTCTTAGTGCACTCACTGTTTTTGTCGTGGATTTTATTTTATCTGTCGCCATGTATTAGATAGGTTGTAGCTTTTTATATCTAAACTTTTAATGTGAATATCGTAGTTGATGATGATCTGTATCTTTTCTTAATTCTGCAATTTGTCTTCAAGAAAAAAAAAACAAGACAAATTGCCTGATCTGCAATGTGTGTATAACTTATTTCATCTATAGTTTGATTGTTAGAAATCAAACGTCATCATCAGATATGGTAATTCTTAGTGCACTGTTTTTGTCGTGGATTTTATTTTATCTGTCGCCATGTATTAGATAGGTTGTAGCTTTTTATATCTAAACTTTTAATGTGAATATCGTAGTTGATGATGATCTGTATCTTTTCTTAATTCTGCAATTTGTCTTCAAGAAAAAAAAAAAAACAAGACAAATTGCCTGATTTGCAATGTGTGTATAACTTATTTCATCTATAGTTTGATTGTTAGAAATCAAACGTCGTCATCAGATATGGTAATTCTTAGTGCACTCACTGTTTTTGTCGTGGATTTTATTTTATCTGTCGCCATGTATTAGATAGGTTGTAGCTTTTTATATCTAAACTTTTAATGTGAATATCGTAGTTGATGATGATTTGTATCTTTTCTTAATTCTGCAATTTGTCTTCAAAAAAAAAAAACAAGACAAATTGCCTGATTTGCAATGTGTGTATAACTTATTTCATCTATAGTTTGATTGTTAGAAATCAAACGTCATCATCAGATATGGTAATTCTTAGTGCACTGTTTTTGTCGTGGATTTTATTTTATCTGTTGCCATGTATTAGATAGGTTGTAGCTTTTTATATCTAAACTTTTAATGTGAATATCGTAGTTGATGATGATCTGTATCTTTTCTTAATTCTGCAATTTGTCTTCAAGAAAAAAAAAAACAAGACGAATAGCCTGATTTGCAATGTGTGTATAACTTATTTCATCTATAGTTTGATTGTTAGATATCAAACGTCATCATCAGATATGGTAATTCTTAGTGCACTGTTTTTGTCGTGGATTTTATGTTATCTGTCGCCATGTATTAGATAAGTTGTAGCTTTGTATATCTAAACTTTTAATGTGAATATCGTAGTTGATGATGATCTGTATCTTTTCTTAATTCTGCAATTTGTCTTCAAGAAGAAAAAAACAAGACAAGTTGCCTGATTTGCAATGTGTGTATAACTTATTTCATCTATAGTTTGATTGTTAGAAATCAAAGGTCATCATCAGATATGGTAATTCTTAGTGCACTGTTTTTGTTGTGGATTTTGTTTTATCTGTCGCCATGTATTAGATAGGTTGTAGCTTTTTATATCTAAACTTTTAATGTGAATATCGTAGTTGATGATGATCTGTATCTTTTCTTAATTCTGCAATTTGTCTTCAAGAAAAAAAAAAAACAAGACAAGTTAACTTATTTCATCTATAGTTTGATTGTTAGAAATCAAACGTCGTCATCAGATATGGTAATTCTTAGTGCACTCACTGTTTTTGTCGTGGATTTTATTTTATCTGTCGCCATGTATTAGATAGGTTGTAGCTTTTTATATCTAAACTTTTAATGTGAATATCGTAGTTGATGATGATCTGTATCTTTTCTTAATTCTGCAATTTGTCTTCAAGAAAAAAAAAACAAGACAAATTGCCTGATCTGCAATGTGTGTATAACTTATTTCATCTATAGTTTGATTGTTAGAAATCAAACGTCATCATCAGATATGGTAATTCTTAGTGCACTGTTTTTGTCGTGGATTTTATTTTATCTGTCGCCATGTATTAGATAGGTTGTAGCTTTTTATATCTAAACTTTTAATGTGAATATCGTAGTTGATGATGATCTGTATCTTTTCTTAATTCTGCAATTTGTCTTCAAGAAAAAAAAAAAAAAACAAGACAAATTGCCTGATTTGCAATGTGTGTATAACTTATTTCATCTATAGTTTGATTGTTAGAAATCTAACGTCATCATCAGATATGGTAATTCTTAGTGCACTGTTTTTGTCGTGGATTTTATTTTATCTGTCGCCATGTATTAGATAGGTTGTAGCTTTTTATATCTAAACTTTTAATGTGAATATCGTAGTTGATGATGATCTGTATCTTTTCTTAATTCTGCAATTTGTCTTCAAGAAAAAAAAAAACAACACAAATTGCCTGATTTGCAATGTGTGTATAACTTATTTCATCTATAGTTTGATTGTTAGAAATCAAACGTCGTCATCAGATATGGTAATTCTTAGTGCACTCACTGTTTTTGTCGTGGATTTTATTTTATCTGTCGCCATGTATTAGATAGGTTGTAGCTTTTTATATCTAAACTTTTAATGTGAATATCGTAGTTGATGATGATCTGTGTCTTTTCTTAATTCTACAATTTGTCTTCAAGAAAAAAAAAACAAGACAAATTGCCTGATCTGCAATGTGTGTATAACTTATTTCATCTATAGTTTGATTGTTAGAAATCAAACGTCATCATCAGATATGGTAATTCTTAGTGCACTGTTTTTGTCGTGGATTTTATTTTATCTGTCGCCATGTATTAGATAGGTTGTAGCTTTTTATATCTAAACTTTTAATGTGAATATCGTAGTTGATGATGATCTGTATCTTTTCTTAATTCTGCAATTTGTCATCAAGAAAAAAAAACAAGACAAGTTGCCTGATTTGCAATGTGTGTATAACTTATTTCATCTATAGTTTGATTGTTAGAAATCAAACGTCATCATCAGATATGGTAATTCTTAGTGCACTGTTTTTGTCGTGGATTTTGTTTTATCTGTCGCCATGTATTAGATAGGTTGTAGCTTTTTATATCTAAACTTTTAATGTGAATATCGTAGTTGATGATGATCTGTATCTTTTCTTAATTCTGCAATTTGTCTTCAAGAAAAAAAAAAACAAGACAAATTGCCTGATCTGCAATGTGTGTATAACTTATTTCATCTATAGTTTGATTGTTAGAAATCAAACGTCGTCATCAGATATGGTAATTCTTAGTGCACTCACTGTTTTTGTCGTGGATTTTATTTTATCTGTCGCCATGTATTAGATAGGTTGTAGCTTTTTATATCTAAACTTTTATGTGAATATCGTAGTTGATGATGATCTGTATCTTTTCTTAATTCTGCAATTTGTCTTCAAGAAAAAAAAAACAAGACAAATTGCCTGATCTGCAATGTGTGTATAACTTATTTCATCTATAGTTTGATTGTTAGAAATCAAACGTCATCATCAGATATGGTAATTCTTAGTGCACTGTTTTTGTCGTGGATTTTATTTTATCTGTCGCCATGTATTAGATAGGTTGTAGCTTTTTATATCTAAACTTTTAATGTGAATATCGTAGTTGATGATGATCTGTATCTTTTCTTAATTCTGCAATTTGTCTTCAAGAAAAAAAAAACAAGACAAATTGCCTGATTTGCAATGTGTGTATAAATTATTTCATCTATAGTTTGATTGTTAGAAATCAAACGTCATCATCAGATATGGTAATTCTTAGTGCACTGTTTTTGTCGTGGATTTTATTTTATCTGTCGCCATGTATTAGATAGGTTGTAGCTTTTTATATCTAAACTTTTAATGTGAATATCGTAGTTGATGATGATCTGTATCTTTTCTTAATTCTGCAATTTGTCTTCAAGAAAAAAAAACAAGACAAATTGCCTGATTTTCAATGTGTGTATAACTTATTTCATCTATAGTTTGATTGTTAGAAATCAAACGTCATCATCAGATATGGTAATTCTTAGTGCACTGTTTTTGTCGTGGATTTTATTTTATCTGTTGCCATGTATTAGATAGGTTGTAGCTTTTTATATCTAATCTTTTAATGTGAATATCGTAGTTGATGATGATCTGTATCTTTTCTTAATTCTGCAATTTGTCTTCAAGAAAAAAAAAACAAGACGAATAGCCTGATTTGCAATGTGTGTATAACTTATTTCATCTATAGTTTGATTGTTAGATATCAAACGTCATCATCAGATATGGTAATTCTTAGTGCACTGTTTTTGTCGTGGATTTTATGTTATCTGTCGCCATGTATTAGATAAGTTGTAGCTTTGTATATCTAAACTTTTAATGTGAATATCGTAGTTGATGATGATCTGTATCTTTTCTTAATTCTGCAATTTGTCTTCAAGAAGAAAAAAACAAGACAAGTTGCCTGATTTGCAATGTGTGTATAACTTATTTCATCTAT
Source organism: Aphodius granarius (assembly GCA_963971325.1). Taxonomy (NCBI): domain Eukaryota; kingdom Metazoa; phylum Arthropoda; class Insecta; order Coleoptera; family Scarabaeidae; genus Aphodius; species Aphodius granarius. The sequence goes on along the minus strand of OZ020222.1, from coordinate 15,823,252 downwards.
AGTTTGATTGTTAGAAATCAAAGGTCATCATCAGATATGGTAATTCTTAGTGCACTGTTTTTGTTGTGGATTTTGTTTTATCTATCGCCATGTATTAGATAGGTTGTAGCTTTTTATATCTAAACTTTTAATGTGAATATCGTAGTTGATGATGATCTGTATCTTTTCTTAATTCTGCAATTTGTCTTCAAGAAAAAAAAAACAAGACAAGTTAACTTATTTCATCTATAGTTTGATTGTTAGAAATCAAACGTCGTCATCAGATATGGTAATTCTTAGTGCACTCACTGTTTTTGTCGTGGATTTTATTTTATCTGTCGCCATGTATTAGATAGGTTGTAGCTTTTTATATCTAAACTTTTAATGTGAATATCGTAGTTGATGATGATCTGTATCTTTTCTTAATTCTGCAATTTGTCTTCAAGAAAAAAAAAACAAGACAAATTGCCTGATCTGCAATGTGTGTATAACTTATTTCATCTATAGTTTGATTGTTAGAAATCAAACGTCATCATCAGATATGGTAATTCTTAGTGCACTGTTTTTGTCGTGGATTTTATTTTATCTGTCGCCATGTATTAGATAGGTTGTAGCTTTTTATATCTAAACTTTTAATGTGAATATCGTAGTTGATGATGATCTGTATCTTTTCTTAATTCTGCAATTTGTCTTCAAGAAAAAAAAAAAAAAACAAGACAAATTGCCTGATTTGCAATGTGTGTATAACTTATTTCATCTATAGTTTGATTGTTAGAAATCAAACGTCGTCATCAGATATGGTAATTCTTAGTGCACTCACTGTTTTTGTCGTGGATTTTATTTTATCTGTCGCCATGTATTAGATAGGTTGTAGCTTTTTATATCTAAACTTTTAATGTGAATATCGTAGTTGATGATGATTTGTATCTTTTCTTAATTCTGCAATTTGTCCTCAAAAAAAAAAAAAAAACAAGACAAATTGTCTGATTTGCAATGTGTGTATAACTTATTTCATCTATAGTTTGATTGTTAGAAAGCAAGCGTCATCATCAGATATGGTAATTCTTAGTGCACTGTTTTTGTCGTGGATTTTATTTTATCTGTCGCCATGTATTAGATAGGTTGTAGCTTTTTATATCTAAACTTTTAATGTGAATATCGTAGTTGATGATGATCTGTATCTTTTCTTAATTCTGCAATTTGTCTTCAAGAAAAAAAAAACAAGACAAATTGCCTGATTTGCAATGTGTGTATAACTTATTTCATCTATAGTTTGATTGTTAGAAATCAAACGTCGTCATCAGATATGGTAATTCTTAGTGCACTCACTGTTTTTGTCGTGGATTTTATTTTATCTGTCGCCATGTATTAGATAGGTTGTAGCTTTTTATATCTAAACTTTTAATGTGAATATCGTAGTTGATGATGATTTGTATCTTTTCTTAATAATGCAATTTGTCTTCAAAAAAAAAAAAAAAACAAGACAAATTGTCTGATTTGCAATGTGTGTATAACTTATTTCATCTATAGTTTGATTGTTAGAAAGCAAGCGTCATCATCAGATATGGTAATTCTTAGTGCACTGTTTTTGTCGTGGATTTTGTTTTATCTGTCGCCATGTATTAGATAGGTTGTAGCTTTTTATATCTAAACTTTTAATGTGAATATCGTAGTTGATGATGATCTGTATCTTTTCTTAATTCTGCAATTTGTCTTCAAGAAAAAAAAAGCAAGACAAATTGCCTGATCTGCAATGTGTGTATAACTTATTTCATCTATAGTTTGATTGTTAGAAATCAAACGTCGTCATCAGATATGGTAATTCTTAGTGCACTCACTGTTTTTGTCGTGGATTTTATTTTATCTGTCGCCATGTATTAGATAGGTTGTAGCTTTTTATATCTAAACTTTTAATGTGAATATCGTAGTTGATGATGATCTGTATCTTTTCTTAATTCTGCAATTTGTCTTCAAAAAAAAAAAAAAAGACAAGACAAATTGCCTGATTTGCAATGTGTGTATAACTTATTTCATCTATAGTTTGATTGTTAGAAATCAAACGTCATCATCAGATATGGTAATTCTTAGTGCACTGTATTTGTCGTGGATTTTATTTTATCTGTCGCCATGTATTAGATAGGTTGTAGCTTTTTATATCTAAACTTTTAATGTGAATATCGTAGTTGATGATGATCTGTATCTTTTCTTAATTCTGCAATTTGTCTTCAAGAAAAAAAAAAAAAACAAGACAAATTGCCTGATTTGCAATGTGTGTATAACTTATTTCATCTATAGTTTGATTGTTAGAAATCAAACGTCATCATCAGATATGGTAATTCTTAGTGCACTGTTTTTGTCGTGGATTTTATTTTATCTGTCGCCATGTATTAGATATGTTGTAGCTTTTTATATCTAAACTTTTAATGTGAATATCGTAGTTGATGATGATCTGTATCTTTTCTTAATTCTGCAATTTGTCTTCAAGAAAAAAAAAACAAGACAAATTGCCTGATTTGCAATGTGTGTATAACTTATTTCATCTATAGTTTGATTGTTAGAAATCAAACGTCATCATCAGATATGGTAATTCTTAGTGCACTGTTTTTGTCGTGGATTTTATTTTATCTGTCGCCATGTATTAGATAAGTTGTAGCTTTGTATATCTAAACTTTTAATGTGAATATCGTAGTTGATGATGATCTGTATCTTTTCTTAATTCTGCAATTTGTCTTCAAGAAAAAAAAAACAAGACAAATAGCCTGATTTGCAATGTATGTATAACTTATTTCATCTATAGTTTGATTGTTAGAAATCAAACGTCATCATCAGATATGGTAATTCTTAGTGCACTGTTTTTGTCGTGGATTTTATTTTATCTGTCGCCATGTATTAGATAGGTTGTAGCTTTTTATATCTAAACTTTTAATGTGAATATCGTAGTTGATGATGATCTGTATCTTTTCTTAATTCTGCAATTTGTCATCAAGAAAAAAAAACCAGACAAGTTGCCTGATTTGCAATGTGTGTATAACTTATTTCATCTATAGTTTGATTGTTAGAAATCAAACGTCATCATCAGATATGATAATTCTTAGTGCACTGTTTTTGTCGTGGATTTTGTTTTATCTGTCGCCATGTATTAGATTGGTTGTAGCTTTTTATATCTAAACTTTTAATGTGAATATCGTAGTTGATGATGATCTGTATCTTTTCTTAATTCTGCAATTTGTCTTCAAGAAAAAAAAAACAAGACAAGTTGCCTGATTTGCAATGTGTGTATAACTTATTTCATCTATAGTTTGATTGTTAGAAATCAAAGGTCATCATCAGATATGGTAATTCTTAGTGCACTGTTTTTGTTGTGGATTTTGTTTTATCTGTCGCCATGTATTAGATAGGTTGTAGCTTTTTATATCTAAACTTTTAATGTGAATATCGTAGTTGATGATGATCTGTATCTTTTCTTAATTCTGCAATTTGTCTTCAAGAAAAAAAAAACAAGACAAGTTAACTTATTTCATCTATAGTTTGATTGTTAGAAATCAAACGTCGTCATCAGATATGGTAATTCTTAGTGCACTCACTGTTTTTGTCGTGGATTTTATTTTATCTGTCGCCATGTATTAGATAGGTTGTAGCTTTTTATATCTAAACTTTTAATGTGAATATCGTAGTTGATGATGATCTGTATCTTTTCTTAATTCTGCAATTTGTCTTCAAGAAAAAAAAAACAAGACAAATTGCCTGATCTGCAATGTGTGTATAACTTATTTCATCTATAGTTTGATTGTTAGAAATCAAACGTCATCATCAGATATGGTAATTCTTAGTGCACTGTTTTTGTCGTGGATTTTATTTTATCTGTCGCCATGTATTAGATAGGTTGTAGCTTTTTATATCTAAACTTTTAATGTGAATATCGTAGTTGATGATGATCTGTATCTTTTCTTAATTCTGCAATTTGTCTTCAAGAAAAAAAAAAAAAAACAAGACAAATTGCCTGATTTGCAATGTGTGTATAACTTATTTCATCTATAGTTTGATTGTTAGAAATCAAACGTCGTCATCAGATATGGTAATTCTTAGTGCACTCACTGTTTTTGTCGTGGATTTTATTTTATCTGTCGCCATGTATTAGATAGGTTGTAGCTTTTTATATCTAAACTTTTAATGTGAATATCGTAGTTGATGATGATTTGTATCTTTTCTTAATTCTGCAATTTGTCTTCAAAAAAAAAAAAAAAAAACAAGACAAATTGTCTGATTTGCAATGTGTGTATAACTTATTTCATCTATAGTTTGATTGTTAGAAAGCAAGCGTCATCATCAGATATGGTAATTCTTAGTGCACTGTTTTTGTCGTGGATTTTATTTTATCTGTCGCCATGTATTAGATAGGTTGTAGCTTTTTATATCTAAACTTTTAATGTGAATATCGTAGTTGATGATGATCTGTATCTTTTCTTAATTCTGCAATTTGTCTTCAAGAAAAAAAAAACAAGACAAATTGCCTGATTTGCAATGTGTGTATAACTTATTTCATCTATAGTTTGATTGTTAGAAATCAAACGTCGTCATCAGATATGGTAATTCTTAGTGCACTCACTGTTTTTGTCGTGGATTTTATTTTATCTGTCGCCATGTATTAGATAGGTTGTAGCTTTTTATATCTAAACTTTTAATGTGAATATCGTAGTTGATGATGATTTGTATCTTTTCTTAATAATGCAATTTGTCTTCAAAAAAAAAAAAAAAACAAGACAAATTGTCTGATTTGCAATGTGTGTATAACTTATTTCATCTATAGTTTGATTGTTAGAAAGCAAGCGTCATCATCAGATATGGTAATTCTTAGTGCACTGTTTTTGTCGTGGATTTTGTTTTATCTGTCGCCATGTATTAGATAGGTTGTAGCTTTTTATATCTAAACTTTTAATGTGAATATCGTAGTTGATGATGATCTGTATCTTTTCTTAATTCTGCAATTTGTCTTCAAGAAAAAAAAAAACAAGACAAATTGCCTGATCTGCAATGTGTGTATAACTTATTTCATCTATAGTTTGATTGTTAGAAATCAAACGTCGTCATCAGATATGGTAATTCTTAGTGCACTCACTGTTTTTGTCGTGGATTTTATTTTATCTGTCGCCATGTATTAGATAGGTTGTAGCTTTTTATATCTAAACTTTTAATGTGAATATCGTAGTTGATGATGATCTGTATCTTTTCTTAATTCTGCAATTTGTCTTCAAAAAAAAAAAAAAAGACAAGACAAATTGCCTGATTTGCAATGTGTGTATAACTTATTTCATCTATAGTTTGATTGTTAGAAATCAAACGTCATCATCAGATATGGTAATTCTTAGTGCACTGTATTTGTCGTGGATTTTATTTTATCTGTCGCCATGTATTAGATAGGTTGTAGCTTTTTATATCTAAACTTTTAATGTGAATATCGTAGTTGATGATGATCTGTATCTTTTCTTAATTCTGCAATTTGTCTTCAAGAAAAAAAAAACAAGACAAATTGCCTGATTTGCAATGTGTGTATAACTTATTTCATCTATAGTTTGATTGTTAGAAATCAAACGTCATCATCAGATATGGTAATTCTTAGTGCACTGTTTTTGTCGTGGATTTTATTTTATCTGTCGCCATGTATTAGATATGTTGTAGCTTTTTATATCTAAACTTTTAATGTGAATATCGTAGTTGATGATGATCTGTATCTTTTCTTAATTCTGCAATTTGTCTTCAAGAAAAAAAAAACAAGACAAATTGCCTGATTTGCAATGTGTGTATAACTTATTTCATCTATAGTTTGATTGTTAGAAATCAAACGTCATCATCAGATATGGTAATTCTTAGTGCACTGTTTTTGTCGTGGATTTTATTTTATCTGTCGCCATGTATTAGATAAGTTGTAGCTTTGTATATCTAAACTTTTAATGTGAATATCGTAGTTGATGATGATCTGTATCTTTTCTTAATTCTGCAATTTGTCTTCAAGAAAAAAAAAACAAGACAAATAGCCTGATTTGCAATGTATGTATAACTTATTTCATCTATAGTTTGATTGTTAGAAATCAAACGTCATCATCAGATATGGTAATTCTTAGTGCACTGTTTTTGTCGTGGATTTTATTTTATCTGTCGCCATGTATTAGATAGGTTGTAGCTTTTTATATCTAAACTTTTAATGTGAATATCGTAGTTGATGATGATCTGTATCTTTTCTTAATTCTGCAATTTGTCATCAAGAAAAAAAAACCAGACAAGTTGCCTGATTTGCAATGTGTGTATAACTTATTTCATCTATAGTTTGATTGTTAGAAATCAAACGTCATCATCAGATATGATAATTCTTAGTGCACTGTTTTTGTCGTGGATTTTGTTTTATCTGTCGCCATGTATTAGATTGGTTGTAGCTTTTTATATCTAAACTTTTAATGTGAATATCGTAGTTGATGATGATCTGTATCTTTTCTTAATTCTGCAATTTGTCTTCAAGAAAAAAAAAACAAGACAAGTTGCCTGATTTGCAATGTGTGTATAACTTATTTCATCTATAGTTTGATTGTTAGAAATCTAACGTCATCATCAGATATGGTAATTCTTAGTGCACTGTTTTTGTCGTGGATTTTATTTTATCTGTCGCCATGTATTAGATAGGTTGTAGCTTTTTATATCTAAACTTTTAATGTGAATATCGTAGTTGATGATGATCTGTATCTTTTCTTAATTCTGCAATTTGTCTTCAAGAAAAAAAAACAAGACAAATTGCCTGATTTGCAATGTGTGTATAACTTATTTCATCTATAGTTTGATTGTTAGAAATCAAACGTCGTCATCAGATATGGTAATTCTTAGTGCACTCACTGTTTTTGTCGTGGATTTTATTTTATCTGTCGCCATGTATTAGATAGGTTGTAGCTTTTTATATCTAAACTTTTAATGTGAATATCGTAGTTGATGATGATCTGTATCTTTTCTTAATTCTGCAATTTGTCTTCAAGAAGAAAAAAAACAAGACAAATTGCCTGATTTGCAATGTGTGTATAACTTATTTCATCTATAGTTTGATTGTTAGAAATCAAACGTCGTCATCAGATATGGTAATTCTTAGTGCACTCACTGTTTTTGTCGTGGATTTTATTTTATCTGTCGCCATGTATTAGATAGGTTGTAGCTTTTTATATCTAAACTTTTAATGTGAATATCGTAGTTGATGATGATCTGTATCTTTTCTTAATTCTGCAATTTGTCTTCAAGAAGAAAAAAAACAAGACAAGTTGCCTGATTTGCAATGTGTGTATAACTTATTTCATCTATAGTTTGATTGTTAGAAATCAAAGGTCATCATCAGATATGGTAATTCTTAGTGCACTGTTTTTGTTGTGGATTTTGTTTTATCTGTCGCCATGTATTAGATAGGTTGTAGCTTTTTATATCTAAACTTTTAATGTGAATATCGTAGTTGATGATGATCTGTATCTTTTCTTAATTCTGCAATTTGTCTTCAAGAAAAAAAAAAACAAGACAAATTGCCTGATCTGCAATGTGTGTATAACTTATTTCATCTATAGTTTGATTGTTAGAAATCAAACGTCATCATCAGATATGGTAATTCTTAGTGCACTGTTTTTGTCGTGGATTTTATTTTATCTGTCGCCATGTATTAGATAGGTTGTAGCTTTTTATATCTAAACTTTTAATGTGAATATCGTAGTTGATGATGATCTGTATCTTTTCTTAATTCTGCAATTTGTCTTCAAGAAAAAAAAAAAAACAAGACAAATTGCCTGATTTGCAATGTGTGTATAACTTATTTCATCTATAGTTTGATTGTTAGAAATCAAACGTCGTCATCAGATATGGTAATTCTTAGTGCACTCACTGTTTTTGTCGTGGATTTTATTTTATCTGTTGCCATGTATTAGATAGGTTGTAGCTTTTTATATCTAAACTTTTAATGTGAATATCGTAGTTGATGATGATTTGTATCTTTTCTTAATTCTGCAATTTGTCTTCAAAAAAAAAAAAAAAAAACAAGACAAATTGTCTGATTTGCAATGTGTGTATAACTTATTTCATCTATAGTTTGATTGTTAGAAAGCAAGCGTCATCATCAGATATGGTAATTCTTAGTGCACTGTTTTTGTCGTGGATTTTATTTTATCTGTCGCCATGTATTAGATAGGTTGTAGCTTTTTATATCTAAACTTTTAATGTGAATATCGTAGTTGATGATGATCTGTATCTTTTCTTAATTCTGCAATTTGTCTTCAAGAAAAAAAAAAAACAAGACAAATTGCCTGATTTGCAATGTGTGTATAACTTATTTCATCTATAGTTTGATTGTTAGAAATCAAACGTCGTCATCAGATATGGTAATTCTTAGTGCACTCACTGTTTTTGTCGTGGATTTTATATTATCTGTCGCCATGTATTAGATAGGTTGTAGCTTTTTATATCTAAACTTTTAATGTGAATATCGTAGTTGATGATGATTTGTATCTTTTCTTAATTCTGCAATTTGTCTTCAAAAAAAAAAAAAAACAAGACAAATTGTCTGATTTGCAATGTGTGTATAACTTATTTCATCTATAGTTTGATTGTTAGAAAGCAAGCGTCATCATCAGATATGGTAATTCTTAGTGCACTGTTTTTGTCGTGGATTTTGTTTTATCTGTCGCCATGTATTAGATAGGTTGTAGCTTTTTATATCTAAACTTTTAATGTGAATATCGTAGTTGATGATGATCTGTATCTTTTCTTAATTCTGCAATTTGTCTTCAAGAAAAAAAAAAAAAACAAGACAAATTGCCTGATCTGCAATGTGTGTATAACTTATTTCATCTATAGTTTGATTGTTAGAAATCAAACGTCGTCATCAGATATGGTAATTCTTAGTGCACTCACTGTTTTTGTCGTGGATTTTATTTTATCTGTCGCCATGTATTAGATAGGTTGTAGCTTTTTATATCTAAACTTTTAATGTGAATATCGTAGTTGATGATGATCTGTATCTTTTCTTAATTCTGCAATTTGTCTTCAAAAAAAAAAAAAAAAAGACAAGACAAATTGCCTGATTTGCAATGTGTGTATAACTTATTTCATCTATAGTTTGATTGTTAGAAATCAAACGTCATCATCAGATATGGTAATTCTTAGTGCACTGTATTTGTCGTGGATTTTATTTTATCTGTCGCCATGTATTAGATAGGTTGTAGCTTTTTATATCTAAACTTTTAATGTGAATATCGTAGTTGATGATGATCTGTATCTTTTCTTAATTCTGCAATTTGTCTTCAAGAAAAAAAAAAACAAGACAAATTGCCTGATTTGCAATGTGTGTATAACTTATTTCATCTATAGTTTGATTGTTAGAAATCAAACGTCATCATCAGATATGGTAATTCTTAGTGCACTGTTTTTGTCGTGGATTTTATTTTATCTGTCGCCATGTATTAGATATGTTGTAGCTTTTTATATCTAAACCTTTAATGTGAATATCGTAGTTGATGATGATCTGTATCTTTTCTTAATTCTGCAATTTGTCTTCAAGAAAAAAAATACAAGACAAATTGCCTGATTTGCAATGTGTGTATAACTTATTTCATCTATAGTTTGATTGTTAGAAATCAAACGTCATCATCAGATATGGTAATTCTTAGTGCAATGTTTTTGTCGTGGATTTTATTTTATCTGTCGCCATGTATTAGATAAGTTGTAGCTTTGTATATCTAAACTTTTAATGTGAATATCGTAGTTGATGATGATCTGTATCTTTTCTTAATTCTGCAATTTGTCTTCAAGAAAAAAAAAACAAGACAAATAGCCTGATTTGCAATGTGTGTATAACTTATTTCATCTATAGTTTGATTGTTAGAAATCAAACGTCATCATCAGATATGGTAATTCTTAGTGCACTGTTTTTGTCGTGGATTTTATTTTATCTGTCGCCATGTATTAGATAGGTTGTAGCTTTTTATATCTAAACTTTTAATGTGAATATCGTAGTTGATGATGATCTGTATCTTTTCTTAATTCTGCAATTTGTCATCAAGAAAAAAAAACCAGACAAGTTGCCTGATTTGCAATGTGTGTATAACTTATTTCATCTATAGTTTGATTGTTAGAAATCAAACGTCATCATCAGATATGGTAATTCTTAGTGCACTGTTTTTGTCGTGGATTTTGTTTTATCTGTCGCCATGTATTAGATTGGTTGTAGCTTTTTATATCTAAACTTTTAATGTGAATATCGTAGTTGATGATGATCTGTATCTTTTCTTAATTCTGCAATTTGTCTTCAAGAAAAAAAAAACAGGACAAGTTGCCTGATTTGCAATGTGTGTATAACTTATTTCATCTATAGTTTGATTGTTAGAAATCAAACGTCATCATCAGATATGGTAATTCTTAGTGCACTGTTTTTGTCGTGGATTTTATTTTATCTGTCGCCATGTATTAGATAGGTTGTAGCTTTTTATATCTAAACTTTTAATGTGAATATCGTAGTTGATGATGATCTGTATCTTTTCTTAATTCTGCAATTTGTCTTCAAGAAAAAAAAAAACAAGACAAATTGCCTGATTTGCAATGTGTGTATAACTTATTTCATCTATAGTTTGATTGTTAGAAATCAAACGTCGTCATCAGATATGGTAATTCTTAGTGCACTCACTGTTTTTGTCGTGGATTTTATTTTATCTGTCGCCATGTATTAGATAGGTTGTAGCTTTTTATATCTAAACTTTTAATGTGAATATCGTAGTTGATGATGATCTGTGTCTTTTCTTAATTCTACAATTTGTCTTCAAGAAAAAAAAACAAGACAAATTGCCTGATCTGCAATGTGTGTATAACTTATTTCATCTATAGTTTGATTGTTAGAAATCAAACGTCATCATCAGATATGGTAATTCTTAGTGCACTGTTTTTGTCGTGGATTTTATTTTATCTGTCGCCATGTATTAGATAGGTTGTAGCTTTTTATATCTAAACTTTTAATGTGAATATCGTAGTTGATGATGATCTGTATCTTTTCTTAATTCTGCAATTTGTCATCAAGAAAAAAAAACCAGACAAGTTGCCTGATTTGCAATGTGTGTATAACTTATTTCATCTATAGTTTGATTGTTAGAAATCAAACGTCATCATCAGATATGGTAATTCTTAGTGCACTGTTTTTGTCGTGGATTTTGTTTTATCTGTCGCCATGTATTAGATTGGTTGTAGCTTTTTATATCTAAACTTTTAATGTGAATATCGTAGTTGATGATGATCTGTATCTTTTCTTAATTCTGCAATTTGTCTTCAAGAAAAAAAAAACAAGACAAGTTGCCTGATTTGCAATGTGTGTATAACTTATTTCATCTATAGTTTGATTGTTAGAAATCTAACGTCATCATCAGATATGGTAATTCTTAGTGCACTGTTTTTGTCGTGGATTTTATTTTATCTGTCGCCATGTATTAGATAGGTTGTAGCTTTTTATATCTAAACTTTTAATGTGAATATCGTAGTTGATGATGATCTGTGTCTTTTCTTAATTCTACAATTTGTCTTCAAGAAAAAAAAAAACAAGACAAATTGCCTGATCTGCAATGTGTGTATAACTTATTTCATCTATAGTTTGATTGTTAGAAATCAAACGTCATCATCAGATATGGTAATTCTTAGTGCACTGTTTTTGTCGTGGATTTTATTTTATCTGTCGCCATGTATTAGATAGGTTGTAGCTTTTTATATCTAAACTTTTAATGTGAATATCGTAGTTGATGATGATCTGTATCTTTTCTTAATTCTGCAATTTGTCATCAAGAAAAAAAAACAAGACAAGTTGCCTGATTTGCAATGTGTGTATAACTTATTTCATCTATAGTTTGATTGTTAGAAATCAAACGTCATCATCAGATATGGTAATTCTTAGTGCACTGTTTTTGTCGTGGATTTTGTTTTATCTGTCGCCATGTATTAGATAGGTTGTAGCTTTTTATATCTAAACTTTTAATGTGAATATCGTAGTTGATGATGATCTGTGTCTTTTCTTAATTCTGCAATTTGTCTTCAAGAAAAAAAAAACAAGACAAATTGCCTGATCTGCAATGTGTGTATAACTTATTTCATCTATAGTTTGATTGTTAGAAATCAAACGTCGTCATCAGATATGGTAATTCTTAGTGCACTCACTGTTTTTGTCGTGGATTTTATTTTATCTGTCGCCATGTATTAGATAGGTTGTGGCTTTTTATATCTAAACTTTTAATGTGAATATCGTAGTTGATGATGATCTGTATCTTTTCTTAATTCTGCAATTTGTCTTCAAGAAAAAAAAAACAAGACAAATTGCCTGATTTGCAATGTGTGTATAACTTATTTCATCTATAGTTTGATTGTTAGAAATCAAACGTCGTCATCAGATATGGTAATTCTTAGTGCACTGTTTTTGTCGTGGATTTTATTTTATCTGTCGCCATGTATTAGATAGGTTGTAGCTTTTTATATCTAAACTTTTAATGTGAATATCGTAGTTGATGATGATCTGTATCTTTTCTTAATTCTGCAATTCGTCTTCAAGAAAAAAAAACAAGACAAATTGCCTGATCTGCAATGTGTGTATAACTTATTTCATCTATAGTTTGATTGTTAGAAATCAAACGTCATCATCAGATATGGTAATTCTTAGTGCACTGTTTTTGTCGTGGATTTTATTTTATCTGTCGCCATGTATTAGATAGGTTGTAGCTTTTTATATCTAAACTTTTAATGTGAATATCGTAGTTGATGATGATCTGTATCTTTTCTTAATTCTGCAATTTGTCTTCAAGAAAAAAAAAACAAGACAAATTGCCTGATTTGCAATGTGTGTATAACTTATTTCATCTATAGTTTGATTGTTAGAAATCAAACGTCGTCATCAGATATGGTAATTCTTAGTGCACTCACTGTTTTTGTCGTGGATTTTATTTTATCTGTCGCCATGTATTAGATAGGTTGTAGCTTTTTATATCTAAACTTTTAATGTGAATATCGTAGTTGATGATGATCTGTATCTTTTCTTAATTCTGCAATTTGTCTTCAAGAAAAAAAAAACAAGACAAATTGCCTGATCTGCAATGTGTGTATAACTTATTTCATCTATAGTTTGATTGTTAGAAATCAAACGTCATCGTCAGATATGGTAATTCTTAGTGCACTGTTTTTGTCGTGGATTTTATTTTATCTGTCGCCATGTATTAGATAGGTTGTAGCTTTTTATATCTAAACTTTTAATGTGAATATCGTAGTTGATGATGATCTGTATCTTTTCTTAATTCTGCAATTTGTCTTCAAAAAAAAAAAAAAAAAAAAAAAACAAGACAAATTGCCTGATTTGCAATGTGTGTATAACTTATTTCATCTATAGTTTGATTGTTAGAAATCAAACGTCATCATCAGATATGGTAATTCTTAGTGCACTGTATATGTCGTGGATTTTATTTTATCTGTCGCCATGTATTAGATAGGTTGTAGCTTTTATATCTAAACTTTTAATGTGAATATCGTAGTTGATGATGATCTGTATCTTTTCTTAATTCTGCAATTTGTCTTCAAGAAAAAAAAAAACAAGACAAATTGCCCGATTTGCAATGTGTGTATAACTTATTTCATCTATAGTTTGATTGTTAGGAATCAAACGTCGTCATCAGATATGGTAATTCTTAGTGCACTCACTGTTTTTGTCGTGGATTTTATTTTATCTGTCGCCATGTATTAGATAGGTTGTAGCTTTTTATATCTAAACTTTTAATGTGAATATCGTAGTTGATGATGATCTGTATCTTTTCTTAATTCTGCAATTTGTCTTCAAGAAAAAAAAAACAAGACAAATTGCCTGATCTGCAATGTGTGTATAACTTATTTCATCTATAGTTTGATTGTTAGAAATCAAACGTCATCATCAGATATGGTAATTCTTAGTGCACTGTTTTTGTCGTGGATTTTATTTTATCTGTCGCCATGTATTAGATAGGTTGTAGCTTTTTATATCTAAACTTTTAATGTGAATATCGTAGTTGATGATGATCTGTATCTTTTCTTAATTCTGCAATTTGTCTTCAAGAAAAAAAAAAACAAGACAAATTGCCTGATTTGCAATGTGTGTATAACTTATTTCATCTATAGTTTGATTGTTAGAAATCAAACGTCATCATCAGATATGGTAATTCTTAGTGCACTGTTTTTGTCGTGGATTTTATTTTATCTGTCGCCATGTATTAGATAGGTTGTAGCTTTTTATATCTAAACTTTTAATGTGAATATCGTAGTTGATGATGATCTGTATCTTTTCTTAATTCTGCAATTTGTCTTCAAGAAAAAAAAAACAAGACAAATTGCCTGATTTGCAATGTGTGTATAACTTATTTCATCTATAGTTTGATTGTTAGAAATCAAACGTCATCATCAGATATGGTAATTCTTAGTGCACTGTTTTTGTCGTGGATTTTGTTTTATCTGTCGCCATGTATTAGATAGGTTGTAGCTTTTTATATCTAAACTTTTAATGTGAATATCGTAGTTGATGATGATCTGTATCTTTTCTTAATTCTGCAATTTGTCTTCAAGAAAAAAAAAAACAAGACAAATTGCCTGATCTGCAATGTGTGTATAACTTATTTCATCTATAGTTTGATTGTTAGAAATCAAACGTCGTCATCAGATATGGTAATTCTTAGTGCACTCACAGTTTTTGTCGTGGATTTTATTTTATCTGTCGCCATGTATTAGATAGGTTGTAGCTTTTTATATCTAAACTTTTAATGTGAATATCGTAGTTGATAATGATCTGTATCTTTTCTTAATTCTGCAATTTGTCTTCAAAAAAAAAAAAAAAGACAAGACAAATTGCCTGATTTGCAATGTGTGTATAACTTATTTCATCTATAGTTTGATTGTTAGAAATCAAACGTCATCATCAGATATGGTAATTCTTAGTGCACTGTATTTGTCGTGGATTTTATTTTATCTGTCGCCATGTATTAGATAGGTTGTAGCTTTTTATATCTAAGCTTTTAATGTGAATATCGTAGTTGATGATGATCTGTATCTTTTCTTAATTCTGCAATTTGTCTTCAAGAAAAAAAAAACAAGACAAATTGCCTGATTTGCAATGTGTGTATAACTTATTTCATCTATAGTTTGATTGTTAGAAATCAAACGTCATCATCAGATATGGTAATTCTTAGTGCACTGTTTTTGTCGTGGATTTTATTTTATCTGTCGCCATGTATTAGATATGTTGTAGCTTTTTATATCTAAACTTTTAATGTGAATATCGTAGTTGATGATGATCTGTATCTTTTCTTAATTCTGCAATTTGTCTTCAAGAAAAAAAAAACAAGACAAATAGCCTGATTTGCAATGTGTGTATAACTTATTTCATCTATAGTTTGATTGTTAGAAATCAAACGTCATCATCAGATATGGTAATTCTTAGTGCACTGTTTTTGTCGTGGATTTTATTTTATCTGTCGCCATGTATTAGATAGGTTGTAGCTTTTTATATCTAAACTTTTAATGTGAATATCGTAGTTGATGATGATCTGTATCTTTTCTTAATTCTGCAATTTGTCTTCAAGAAAAAAAAAACAAGACAAATTGCCTGATTTGCAATGTGTGTATAACTTATTTCATCTATAGTTTGATTGTTAGAAATCAAACGTCGTCATCAGATATGGTAATTCTTAGTGCACTCACTGTTTTTGTCGTGGATTTTATTTTATCTGTCGCCATGTATTAGATAGGTTGTAGCTTTTTATATCTAAACTTTTAATGTGAATATCGTAGTTGATGATGATCTGTATCTTTTCTTAATTCTGCAATTTGTCTTCAAGAAAAAAAAAACAAGACAAATTGCCTGATCTGCAATGTGTGTATAACTTATTTCATCTATAGTTTGATTGTTAGAAATCAAACGTCATCATCAGATATGGTAATTCTTAGTGCACTGTTTTTGTCGTGGATTTTATTTTATCTGTCGCCATGTATTAGATAGGTTGTAGCTTTTTATATCTAAACTTTTAATGTGAATATCGTAGTTGATGATGATCTGTATCTTTTCTTAATTCTGCAATTTGTCTTCAAGAAAAAAAAAAAACAAGACAAATTGCCTGATTTGCAATGTGTGTATAACTTATTTCATCTATAGTTTGATTGTTAGAAATCAAACGTCGTCATCAGATATGGTAATTCTTAGTGCACTCACTGTTTTTGTCGTGGATTTTATTTTATCTGTCGCCATGTATTAGATAGGTTGTAGCTTTTTATATCTAAACTTTTAATGTGAATATCGTAGTTGATGATGATTTGTATCTTTTCTTAATTCTGCAATTTGTCTTCAAAAAAAAAAAAAAAAACAAGACAAATTGTCTGATTTGCAATGTGTGTATAACTTATTTCATCTATAGTTTGATTGTTAGAAAGCAAGCGTCATCATCAGATATGGTAATTCTTAGTGCACTGTTTTTGTCGTGGATTTTGTTTTATCTGTCGCCATGTATTAGATAGGTTGTAGCTTTTTATATCTAAACTTTTAATGTGAATATCGTAGTTGATGATGATCTGTATCTTTTCTTAATTCTGCAATTTGTCTTCAAGAAAAAAAAAAACAAGACAAATTGCCTGATCTGCAATGTGTGTATAACTTATTTCATCTATAGTTTGATTGTTAGAAATCAAACGTCGTCATCAGATATGGTAATTCTTAGTGCACTCACTGTTTTTGTCGTGGATTTTATTTTATCTGTCGCCATGTATTAGATAGGTTGTAGCTTTTTATATCTAAACTTTTAATGTGAATATCGTAGTTGATGATGATCTGTATCTTTTCTTAATTCTGCAATTTGTCTTCAAAAAAAAAAAAAAAGTCAAGACAAATTGCCTGATTTGCAATGTGTGTATAACTTATTTCATCTATAGTTTGATTGTTAGAAATCAAACGTCATCATCAGATATGGTAATTCTTAGTGCACTGTATTTGTCGTGGATTTTATTTTATCTGTCGCCATGTATTAGATAGGTTGTAGCTTTTTATATCTAAACTTTTAATGTGAATATCGTAGTTGATGATGATCTGTATCTTTTCTTAATTCTGCAATTTGTCTTCAAGAAAAAAAAAACAAGACAAATTGCCTGATTTGCAATGTGTGTATAACTTATTTCATCTATAGTTTGATTGTTAGAAATCAAATGTCATCATCAGATATGGTAATTCTTAGTGCACTGTTTTTGTCGTGGATTTTATTTTATCTGTCGCCATGTATTAGATATGTTGTAGCTTTTTATATCTAAACTTTTAATGTGAATATCGTTGTTGATGATGATCTGTATCTTTTCTTAATTCTGCAATTTGTCTTCAAGAAAAAAAAAACAAGACAAATTGCCTGATTTGCAATGTGTGTATAACTTATTTCATCTATAGTTTGATTGTTAGAAATCAAACGTCATCATCAGATATGGTAATTCTTAGTGCACTGTTTTTGTCGTGGATTTTATTTTATCTGTCGCCATGTATTAGATAAGTTGTAGCTTTGTATATCTAAACTTTTAATGTGAATATCGTAGTTGATGATGATCTGTATCTTTTCTTAATTCTGCAATTTGTCTTCAAGAAAAAAAAAAACAAGACAAATAGCCTGATTTGCAATGTGTGTATAACTTATTTCATCTATAGTTTGATTGTTAGAAATCAAACGTCATCATCAGATATGGTAATTCTTAGTGCACTGTTTTTGTCGTGGATTTTATTTTATCTGTCGCCATGTATTAGATAGGTTGTAGCTTTTTATATCTAAACTTTTAATGTGAATATCGTAGTTGATGATGATCTGTATCTTTTCTTAATTCTGCAATTTGTCATCAAGAAAAAAAAACCAGACAAGTTGCCTGATTTGCAATGTGTGTATAACTTATTTCATCTATAGTTTGATTGTTAGAAATCAAACGTCATCATCAGATATGGTAATTCTTAGTGCACTGTTTTTGTCGTGGATTTTATTTTATCTGTCGCCATGTATTAGATAGGTTGTAGCTTTTTATATCTAAACTTTTAATGTGAATATCGTAGTTGATGATGATCTGTATCTTTTCTTAATTCTGCAATTTGTCATCAAGAAAAAAAAACAAGACAAGTTGCCTGATTTGCAATGTGTGTATAACTTATTTCATCTATAGTTTGATTGTTAGAAATCAAACGTCATCATCAGATATGGTAATTCTTAGTGCACTGTTTTTGTCGTGGATTTTGTTTTATCTGTCGCCATGTATTAGATAGGTTGTAGCTTTTTATATCTAAACTTTTAATGTGAATATCGTAGTTGATGATGATCTGTATCTTTTCTTAATTCTGCAATTTGTCTTCAAGAAAAAAAAAACAAGACAAATTGCCTGATCTGCAATGTGTGTATAACTTATTTCATCTATAGTTTGATTGTTAGAAATCAAACGTCGTCATCAGATATGGTAATTCTTAGTGCACTCACTGTTTTTGTCGTGGATTTTATTTTATCTGTCGCCATGTATTAGATAGGTTGTGGCTTTTTATATCTAAACTTTTAATGTCAATATCGTAGTTGATGATGATCTGTATCTTTTCTTAATTCTGCAATTTGTCTTCAAGAAAAAAAAAAACAAGACAAATTGCCTGATTTGGAATGTGTGTATAACTTATTTCATCTATAGTTTGATTGTTAGAAATCAAACGTCGTCATCAGATATGGTAATTCTTAGTGCACTGTTTTTGTCGTGGATTTTATTTTATCTGTCGCCATGTATTAGATAGGTTGTAGCTTTTTATATCTAAACTTTTAATGTGAATATCGTAGTTGATGATGATCTGTATCTTTTCTTAATTCTGCAATTTGTCTTCAAGAAAAAAAAAACAAGACAAATTGCCTGATCTGCAATGTGTGTATAACTTATTTCATCTATAGTTTGATTGTTAGAAATCAAATGTCATCATCAGATATGGTAATTCTTAGTGCACTGTTTTTGTCGTGGATTTTATTTTATCTGTCGCCATGTATTAGATAGGTTGTAGCTTTTTATATCTAAACTTTTAATGTGAATATCGTAGTTGATGATGATCTGTATCTTTTCTTAATTCTGCAATTTGTCTTCAAGAAGAAAAAAACAAGACAAATTGCCTGATTTGCAATGTGTGTATAACTTATTTCATCTATAGTTTGATTGTTAGAAATCAAACGTCGTCATCAGATATGGTAATTCTTAGTGCACTCACTGTTTTTGTCGTGGATTTTATTTTATCTGTCGCCATGTATTAGATAGGTTGTAGCTTTTTATATCTAAACTTTTAATGTGAATATCGTAGTTGATGATGATCTGTATCTTTTCTTAATTCTGCAATTTGTCTTCAAGAAAAAAAAAAACAAGACAAATTGCCTGATCTGCAATGTGTGTATAACTTATTTCATCTATAGTTTGATTGTTAGAAATCAAACGTCATCGTCAGATATGGTAATTCTTAGTGCACTGTTTTTGTCGTGGATTTTATTTTATCTGTCGCCATGTATTAGATAGGTTGTAGCTTTTTATATCTAAACTTTTAATGTGAATATCGTAGTTGATGATGATGTGTATCTTTTCTTAATTCTGCAATTTGTCTTCAAGAAAAAAAAAACAGGACAAATTGCCTGATTTGCAATGTGTGTATAACTTATTTCATCTATAGTTTGATTTTTAGAAATCAAACGTCATCATCAGATATGGTAATTCTTAGTGCACTGTTTTTGTCGTGGATTTTATTTTATCTGTCGCCATGTATTAGATAGGTTGTAGCTTTTTATATCTAAACTTTTAATGTGAATATCGTAGTTGATGATGATCTGTATCTTTTCTTAATTCTGCAATTTGTCTTCAAGAAAAAAAAAAACAAGACAAATTCCCTGATTTGCAATGTGTGTATAACTTATTTCATCTATAGTTTGATTTTTAGAAATCAAACGTCATCATCAGATATGGTAATTCTTAGTGCACTGTTTTTGTCGTGGATTTTATTTTATCTGTCGCCATGTATTAGATAGGTTGTAGCTTTTTATATCTAAACTTTTAATGTGAATATCGTAGTTGATGATGATGTGTATCTTTTCTTAATTCTGCAATTTGTCTTCAAGAAAAAAAAAACAAGACGAATAGCCTGATTTGCAATGTGTGTATAACTTAATTCATCTATAGTTTGATTGTTAGAAATCAAACGTCATCATCAGATATGGTAATTCTTAGTGCACTGTTTTTGTCGTGGATTTTATTTTATCTGTCGCCATGTATTAGATAGGTTGTAGCTTTTTATATCTAAACTTTTAATGTGAATATCGTAGTTGATGATGATCTGTATCTTTTCTTAATTCTGCAATTTGTCTTCAAGAAAAAAAAAACAAGACAAATTGCCTGATTTGCAATGTGTGTATAACTTATTTCATCTATAGTTTGATTTTTAGAAATCAAACGTCATCATCAGATATGGTAATTCTTAGTGCACTGTTTTTGTCGTGGATTTTATTTTATCTGTCGCCATGTATTAGATAGGTTGTAGCTTTTTATATCTAAACTTTTAATGTGAATATCGTAGTTGATGATGATCTGTATCTTTTCTTAATTCTGCAATTTGTCTTCAAGAGAAAAAAAAACAAGACAAATTGCCTGATTTGCAATGTGTGTATAACTTATTTCATCTATAGTTTGATTTTTAGAAATCAAACGTCATCATCAGATATGGTAATTCTTAGTGCACTGTTTTTGTCGTGGATTTTATTTTATCTGTCGCCATGTATTAGATAGGTTGTAGCTTTTTATATCTAAACTTTTAATGTGAATATCGTAGTTGATGATGATCTGTATCTTTTCTTAATTCTGCAATTTGTCTTCAAGAAAAAAAAAACAAGACAAATTGCCTGATTTGCAATGTGTGTATAACTTATTTCATCTATAGTTTGATTTTTAGAAATCAAACGTCATCATCAGATATGGTAATTCTTAGTGCACTGTTTTTGTCGTGGATTTTGTTTTATCTGTCGCCATGTATTAGATAGGTTGTAGCTTTTTATATCTAAACTTTTAATGTGAATATCGTAGTTGATGATGATCTGTATCTTTTCTTAATTCTGCAATTTGTCTTCAAGAAAAAAAAAACAAGACAAATTGCCTGATCTGCAATGTGTGTATAACTTATTTCATCTATAGTTTGATTGTTAGAAATCAAACGTCGTCATCAGATATGGTAATTCTTAGTGCACTCACTGTTTTTGTCGTGGATTTTATTTTATCTGTCGCCATGTATTAGATAGGTTGTGGCTTTTTATATCTAAACTTTTAATGTCAATATCGTAGTTGATGATGATCTGTATCTTTTCTTAATTCTGCAATTTGTCTTCAAGAAAAAAAAACAAGACAAATTGCCTGATTTGCAATGTGTGTATAACTTATTTCATCTATAGTTTGATTGTTAGAAATCAAACGTCGTCATCAGATATGGTAATTCTTAGTGCACTGTTTTTGTCGTGGATTTTATTTTATCTGTCGCCATGTATTAGATAGGTTGTAGCTTTTTATATCTAAACTTTTAATGTGAATATCGTAGTTGATGATGATCTGTATCTTTTCTTAATTCTGCAATTTGTCTTCAAGAAAAAAAAACAAGACAAATTGCCTGATCTGCAATGTGTGTATAACTTATTTCATCTATAGTTTGATTGTTAGAAATCAAACGTCATCATCAGATATGGTAATTCTTAGTGCACTGTTTTTGTCGTGGATTTTATTTTATCTGTCGCCATGTATTAGATAGGTTGTAGCTTTTTATATCTAAACTTTTAATGTGAATATCGTAGTTGATGATGATCTGTATCTTTTCTTAATTCTGCAATTTGTCTTCAAGAAAAAAAAAACAAGACAAATTGCCTGATTTGCAATGTGTGTATAACTTATTTCATCTATAGTTTGATTGTTAGAAATCAAACGTCGTCATCAGATATGGTAATTCTTAGTGCACTCACTGTTTTTGTCGTGGATTTTATTTTATCTGTCGCCATGTATTAGATAGGTTGTAGCTTTTTATATCTAAACTTTTAATGTGAATATCGTAGTTGATGATGATCTGTATCTTTTCTTAATTCTGCAATTTGTCTTCAAGAAAAAAAAAACAAGACAAATTGCCTGATCTGCAATGTGTGTATAACTTATTTCATCTATAGTTTGATTGTTAGAAATCAAACGTCATCGTCAGATATGGTAATTCTTAGTGCACTGTTTTTGTCGTGGATTTTATTTTATCTGTCGCCATGTATTAGATAGGTTGTAGCTTTTTATATCTAAACTTTTAATGTGAATATCGTAGTTGATGATGATCTGTATCTTTTCTTAATTCTGCAATTTGTCTTCAAAAAAAAAAAAAAAAAAAAAAAAACACGACAAATTGCCTGATTTGCAATGTGTGTATAACTTATTTCATCTATAGTTTGATTGTTAGAAATCAAACGTCATCATCAGATATGGTAATTCTTAGTGCACTGTTTTTGTCGTGGATTTTATTTTATCTGTCGCCATGTATTAGATAGGTTGTAGCTTTTTATATCTAAACTTTTAATGTGAATATCGTAGTTGATGATGATCTGTATCTTTTCTTAATTCTGCAATTTGTCTTCAAGAGAAAAAAAAACAAGACAAATTGCCTGATTTGCAATGTGTGTATAACTTATTTCATCTATAGTTTGATTGTTAGAAATCAAACGTCATCATCAGATATGGTAATTCTTAGTGCACTGTTTTTGTCGTGGATTTTATTTTATCTGTCGCCATGTATTAGATAGGTTGTAGCTTTTTATATCTAAACTTTTAATGTGAATATCGTAGTTGATGATGATCTGTATCTTTTCTTAATTCTGCAGTTTGTCTTCAAGAAAAAAAAAAACAAGACAAATTGCCTGATTTGCAATGTGTGTATAACTTATTTCATCTATAGTTTGATTTTTAGAAATCAAACGTCATCATCAGATATGGTAATTCTTAGTGCACTGTTTTTGTCGTGGATTTTATTTTATCTGTCGCCATGTATTAGATAGGTTGTAGCTTTTTATATCTAAACTTTTAATGTGAATATCGTAGTTGATGATGATGTGTATCTTTTCTTAATTCTGCAATTTGTCTTCAAGAAAAAAAAAAACAGGACAAATTGCCTGATTTGCAATGTGTGTATAACTTATTTCATCTATAGTTTGATTTTTAGAAATCAAACGTCATCATCAGATATGGTAATTCTTAGTGCACTGTTTTTGTCGTGGATTTTATTTTATCTGTCGCCATGTATTAGATAGGTTGTAGCTTTTTATATCTAAACTTTTAATGTGAATATCGTAGTTGATGATGATCTGTATCTTTTCTTAATTCTGCAATTTGTCTTCAAGAAAAAAAAAACAAGACAAATTGCCTGATTTGCAATGTGTGTATAACTTATTTCATCTATAGTTTGATTTTTAGAAATCAAACGTCATCATCAGATATGGTAATTCTTAGTGCACTGTTTTTGTCGTGGATTTTATTTTATCTGTCGCCATGTATTAGATAGGTTGTAGCTTTTTATATCTAAACTTTTAATGTGAATATCGTAGTTGATGATGATGTGTATCTTTTCTTAATTCTGCAATTTGTCTTCAAGAAAAAAAAAAACAAGACGAATAGCCTGATTTGCAATGTGTGTATAACTTAATTCATCTATAGTTTGATTGTTAGAAATCAAACGTCATCATCAGATATGGTAATTCTTAGTGCACTGTTTTTGTCGTGGATTTTATTTTATCTGTCGCCATGTATTAGATAGGTTGTAGCTTTTTATATCTAAACTTTTAATGTGAATATCGTAGTTGATGATGATCTGTATCTTTTCTTAATTCTGCAATTTGTCTTCAAGAAAAAAAAAAACAAGACAAATTGCCTGATTTGCAATGTGTGTATAACTTATTTCATCTATAGTTTGATTTTTAGAAATCAAACGTCATCATCAGATATGGTAATTCTTAGTGCACTGTTTTTGTCGTGGATTTTATTTTATCTGTCGCCATGTATTAGATAGGTTGTAGCTTTTTATATCTAAACTTTTAATGTGAATATCGTAGTTGATGATGATCTGTATCTTTTCTTAATTCTGCAATTTGTCTTCAAGAAAAAAAAAACAAGACAAATTGCCTGATTTGCAATGTGTGTATAACTTATTTCATCTATAGTTTGATTTTTAGAAATCAAACGTCATCATCAGATATGGTAATTCTTAGTGCACTGTTTTTGTCGTGGATTTTATTTTATCTGTCGCCATGTATTAGATAGGTTGTAGCTTTTTATATCTAAACTTTTAATGTGAATATCGTAGTTGATGATGATGTGTATCTTTTCTTAATTCTGCAATTTGTCTTCAAGAAAAAAAAACAAGACGAATAGCCTGATTTGCATTGTGTGTATAACTTAATTCATCTATAGTTTGATTGTTAGAAATCAAACGTCATCATCAGATATGGTAATTCTTAGTGCACTGTTTTTGTCGTGGATTTTATTTTATCTGTCGCCATGTATTAGATAAGTTGTAGCTTTGTATATCTAAACTTTTAATGTGAATATCGTAGTTGATGATGATCTGTATCTTTTCTTAAATCTGCAATTTGTCTTCAAGAAAAAAAAAACAAGACAAATAGCCTGATTTGCAATGTGTGTATAACTTATTTCATCTATAGTTTGATTGTTAGAAATCAAACGTCATCATCAGATATGGTAATTCTTAGTGCACTGTTTTTGTCGTAGATTTTATTTTATCTGTCGCCATGTATTAGATAGGTTGTAGCTTTTTATATCTAAACTTTTAATGTGAATATCGTAGTTGATGATGATCTGTATCTTTTCTTAATTCTGCAATTTGTCATCAAGAAAGAAAAAACAAGACAAGTTGCCTGATTTGCAATGTGTGTATAACTTATTTCATCTATAGTTTGATTGTTAGAAATCAAATGTCATCATCAGATATGGTAATTCTTAGTGCACTGTTTTTGTCGTGGATTTTGTTTTATCTGTCGCCATGTATTAGATAGGTTGTAGCTTTTTATATCTAAACTTTTAATGTGAATATCGTAGTTGATGATGATCTGTATCTTTTCTTAATTCTGCAATTTGTCTTCAAGAAAAAAAAAAGAACAAGACAAGTTGCCTGATTTGCAATGTGTGTATAACTTATTTCATCTATAGTTTGATTGTTAGAAATCTAACGTCATCATCAGATATGGTAATTCTTAGTGCACTGTTTTTGTCGTGGAGTTTATTTTATCTGTCGCCATGTATTAGATAGGTTGTAGCTTTTTATATCTAAACTTTTAATGTGAATATCGTAGTTGATGATGATCTGTATCTTTTCTTAATTCTGCAATTTGTCTTCAAGAAAAAAAAAACAAGACAAATTGCCTGATTTGCAATGTGTGTATAACTTATTTCATCTATAGTTTGATTGTTAGAAATCAAACGTCGTCATCAGACATGGTAATTCTTAGTGCACTCACTGTTTTTGTCGTGGATTTTATTTTATCTGTCGCCATGTATTAGATAGGTTGTAGCTTTTTATATCTAAACTTTTAATGTGAATATCGTAGTTGATGATGATGTGTATCTTTTCTTAATTCTGCAATTTGTCTTCAAGAAAAAAAAAACAAGACGAATAGCCTGATTTGCATTGTGTGTATAACTTAATTCATCTATAGTTTGATTGTTAGAAATCAAACGTCATCATCAGATATGGTAATTCTTAGTGCACTGTTTTTGTCGTGGATTTTATTTTATCTGTCGCCATGTATTAGATAAGTTGTAGCTTTGTATATCTAAACTTTTAATGTGAATATCGTAGTTGATGATGATCTGTATCTTTTCTTAATTCTGCAATTTGTCTTCAAGAAAAAAAAAACAAGACAAATAGCCTGATTTGCAATGTGTGTATAACTTATTTCATCTATAGTTTGATTTTTAGAAATCAAACGTCATCATCAGATATGGTAATTCTTAGTGCACTGTTTTTGTCGTGGATTTTATTTTATCTGTCGCCATGTATTAGATAGGTTGTAGCTTTTTATATCTAAACTTTTAATGTGAATATCGTAGTTGATGATGATCTGTATCTTTTCTTAATTCTGCAATTTGTCTTCAAGAAAAAAAAAAACAAGACAAATTGCCTGATTTGCAATGTGTGTATAACTTATTTCATCTATAGTTTGATTTTTAGAAATCAAACGTCATCATCAGATATGGTAATTCTTAGTGCACTGTTTTTGTCGTGGATTTTATTTTATCTGTCGCCATGTATTAGATAGGTTGTAGCTTTTTATATCTAAACTTTTAATGTGAATATCGTAGTTGATGATGATGTGTATCTTTTCTTAATTCTGCAATTTGTCTTCAAGAAAAAAAAAACAAGACGAATAGCCTGATTTGCAATGTGTGTATAACTTAATTCATCTATAGTTTGATTGTT
Source organism: Aphodius granarius (assembly GCA_963971325.1). Lineage (NCBI taxonomy): Eukaryota > Metazoa > Arthropoda > Insecta > Coleoptera > Scarabaeidae > Aphodius > Aphodius granarius. The sequence continues at coordinate 15,796,719 of OZ020222.1, read as the reverse complement.
AGAAATCAAACGTCATCATCAGATATGGTAATTCTTAGTGCACTGTTTTTGTCGTGGATTTTATTTTATCTGTCGCCATGTATTAGATAGGTTGTAGCTTTTTATATCTAAACTTTTAATGTGAATATCGTAGTTGATGATGATCTGTATCTTTTCTTAATTCTGCAATTTGTCTTCAAGAAAAAAAAAAACAAGACAAATTGCCTGATTTGCAATGTGTGTATAACTTATTTCATCTATAGTTTGATTTTTAGAAATCAAACGTCATCATCAGATATGGTAATTCTTAGTGCACTGTTTTTGTCGTGGATTTTATTTTATCTGTCGCCATGTATTAGATAGGTTGTAGCTTTTTATATCTAAACTTTTAATGTGAATATCGTAGTTGATGATGATCTGTATCTTTTCTTAATTCTGCAATTTGTCTTCAAGAAAAAAAAAACAAGACAAATTGCCTGATTTGCAATGTGTGTATAACTTATTTCATCTATAGTTTGATTTTTAGAAATCAAACGTAATCATCAGATATGGTAATTCTTAGTGCACTGTTTTTGTCGTGGATTTTATTTTATCTGTCGCCATGTATTAGATAGGTTGTAGCTTTTTATATCTAAACTTTTAATGTGAATATCGTAGTTGATGATGATGTGTATCTTTTCTTAATTCTGCAATTTGTCTTCAAGAAAAAAAAAACAAGACGAATAGCCTGATTTGCATTGTGTGTATAACTTAATTCATCTATAGTTTGATTGTTAGAAATCAAACGTCATCATCAGATATGGTAATTCTTAGTGCACTGTTTTTGTCGTGGATTTTATTTTATCTGTCGCCATGTATTAGATAAGTTGTAGCTTTGTATATCTAAACTTTTAATGTGAATATCGTAGTTGATGATGATCTGTATCTTTTCTTAATTCTGCAATTTGTCTTCAAGAAAAAAAAAAGAACAAGACAAGTTGCCTGATTTGCAATGTGTGTATAACTTATTTCATCTATAGTTTGATTGTTAGAAATCTAACGTCATCATCAGATATGGTAATTCTTAGTGCACTGTTTTTGTCGTGGAGTTTATTTTATCTGTCGCCATGTATTAGATAGGTTGTAGCTTTTTATATCTAAACTTTTAATGTGAATATCGTAGTTGATGATGATCTGTATCTTTTCTTAATTCTGCAATTTGTCTTCAAGAAAAAAAAAACAAGACAAATTGCCTGATTTGCAATGTGTGTATAACTTATTTCATCTATAGTTTGATTGTTAGAAATCAAACGTCGTCATCAGATATGGTAATTCTTAGTGCACTCACTGTTTTTGTCGTGGATTTTATTTTATCTGTCGCCATGTATTAGATAGGTTGTAGCTTTTTATATCTAAACTTTTAATGTGAATATCGTAGTTGATGATGATGTGTATCTTTTCTTAATTCTGCAATTTGTCTTCAAGAAAAAAAAACAAGACGAATAGCCTGATTTGCATTGTGTGTATAACTTAATTCATCTATAGTTTGATTGTTAGAAATCAAACGTCATCATCAGATATGGTAATTCTTAGTGCACTGTTTTTGTCGTGGATTTTATTTTATCTGTCGCCATGTATTAGATAGGTTGTAGCTTTTTATATCTAAACTTTTAATGTGAATATCGTAGTTGATGATGATCTGTATCTTTTCTTAATTCTGCAATTTGTCTTCAAGAAAAAAAAAACAAGACAAATTGCCTGATTTGCAATGTGTGTATAACTTATTTCATCTATAGTTTGATTGTTAGAAATCAAACGTCGTCATCAGATATGGTAATTCTTAGTGCACTCACTGTTTTTGTCGTGGATTTTATTTTATCTGTCGCCATGTATTAGATAGGTTGTAGCTTTTTATATCTAAACTTTTAATGTGAATATCGTAGTTGATGATGATCTGTATCTTTTCTTAATTCTGCAATTTGTCTTCAAGAAAAAAAAAACAAGACAAATTGCCTGATCTGCAATGTGTGTATAACTTATTTCATCTATAGTTTGATTGTTAGAAATCAAACGTCATCGTCAGATATGGTAATTCTTAGTGCACTGTTTTTGTCGTGGATTTTATTTTATCTGTCGCCATGTATTAGATAGGTTGTAGCTTTTTATATCTAAACTTTTAATGTGAATATCGTAGTTGATGATGATCTGTATCTTTTCTTAATTCTGCAATTTGTCTTCAGAAAAAAAAAAAAAAAAAAAAAAAACAAGACAAATTGCCTGATTTGCAATGTGTGTATAACTTATTTCATCTATAGTTTGATTGTTAGAAATCAAACGTCATCATCAGATATGGTAATTCTTAGTGCACTGTATATGTCGTGGATTTTATTTTATCTGTCGCCATGTATTAGATAGGTTGTAGCTTTTTATATCTAAACTTTTAATGTGAATATCGTAGTTGATGATGATCTGTATCTTTTCTTAATTCTGCAATTTGTCTTCAAGAGAAAAAAAAACAAGACAAATTGCCTGATTTGCAATGTGTGTATAACTTATTTCATCTATAGTTTGATTGTTAGAAATCAAACGTCATCATCAGATATGGTAATTCTTAGTGCACTGTTTTTGTCGTGGATTTTATTTTATCTGTCGCCATGTATTAGATAGGTTGTAGCTTTTTATATCTAAACTTTTAATGTGAATATCGTAGTTGATGATGATCTGTATCTTTTCTTAATTCTGCAGTTTGTCTTCAAGAAAAAAAAAACAAGACAAATTGCCTGATTTGCAATGTGTGTATAACTTATTTCATCTATAGTTTGATTTTTAGAAATCAAACGTCATCATCAGATATGGTAATTCTTAGTGCACTGTTTTTGTCGTGGATTTTATTTTATCTGTCGCCATGTATTAGATAGGTTGTAGCTTTTTATATCTAAACTTTTAATGTGAATATCGTAGTTGATGATGATGTGTATCTTTTCTTAATTCTGCAATTTGTCTTCAAGAAAAAAAAAAAAACAGGACAAATTGCCTGATTTGCAATGTGTGTATAACTTATTTCATCTATAGTTTGATTTTTAGAAATCAAACGTCATCATCAGATATGGTAATTCTTAGTGCACTGTTTTTGTCGTGGATTTTATTTTATCTGTCGCCATGTATTAGATAGGTTGTAGCTTTTTATATCTAAACTTTTAATGTGAATATCGTAGTTGATGATGATCTGTATCTTTTCTTAATTCTGCAATTTGTCTTCAAGAAAAAAAAAAAACAAGACAAATTGCCTGATTTGCAATGTGTGTATAACTTATTTCATCTATAGTTTGATTTTTAGAAATCAAACGTCATCATCAGATATGGTAATTCTTAGTGCACTGTTTTTGTCGTGGATTTTATTTTATCTGTCGCCATGTATTAGATAGGTTGTAGCTTTTTATATCTAAACTTTTAATGTGAATATCGTAGTTGATGATGATGTGTATCTTTTCTTAATTCTGCAATTTGTCTTCAAGAAAAAAAAAACAAGACGAATAGCCTGATTTGCAATGTGTGTATAACTTAATTCATCTATAGTTTGATTGTTAGAAATCAAACGTCATCATCAGATATGGTAATTCTTAGTGCACTGTTTTTGTCGTGGATTTTATTTTATCTGTCGCCATGTATTAGATAGGTTGTAGCTTTTTATATCTAAACTTTTAATGTGAATATCGTAGTTGATGATGATCTGTATCTTTTCTTAATTCTGCAATTTGTCTTCAAGAAAAAAAAAACAAGACAAATTGCCTGATTTGCAATGTGTGTATAACTTATTTCATCTATAGTTTGATTTTTAGAAATCAAACGTCATCATCAGATATGGTAATTCTTAGTGCACTGTTTTTGTCGTGGATTTTATTTTATCTGTCGCCATGTATTAGATAGGTTGTAGCTTTTTATATCTAAACTTTTAATGTGAATATCGTAGTTGATGATGATCTGTATCTTTTCTTAATTCTGCAATTTGTCTTCAAGAGAAAAAAAAACAAGACAAATTGCCTGATTTGCAATGTGTGTATAACTTATTTCATCTATAGTTTGATTTTTAGAAATCAAACGTCATCATCAGATATGGTAATTCTTAGTGCACTGTTTTTGTCGTGGATTTTATTTTATCTGTCGCCATGTATTAGATAGGTTGTAGCTTTTTATATCTAAACTTTTAATGTGAATATCGTAGTTGATGATGATCTGTATCTTTTCTTAATTCTGCAATTTGTCTTCAAGAAAAAAAAAACAAGACAAATTGCCTGATTTGCAATGTGTGTATAACTTATTTCATCTATAGTTTGATTTTTAGAAATCAAACGTCATCATCAGATATGGTAATTCTTAGTGCACTGTTTTTGTCGTGGATTTTGTTTTATCTGTCGCCATGTATTAGATAGGTTGTAGCTTTTTATATCTAAACTTTTAATGTGAATATCGTAGTTGATGATGATCTGTATCTTTTCTTAATTCTGCAATTTGTCTTCAAGAAAAAAAAAACAAGACAAATTGCCTGATCTGCAATGTGTGTATAACTTATTTCATCTATAGTTTGATTGTTAGAAATCAAACGTCGTCATCAGATATGGTAATTCTTAGTGCACTCACTGTTTTTGTCGTGGATTTTATTTTATCTGTCGCCATGTATTAGATAGGTTGTGGCTTTTTATATCTAAACTTTTAATGTCAATATCGTAGTTGATGATGATCTGTATCTTTTCTTAATTCTGCAATTTGTCTTCAAGAAAAAAAAACAAGACAAATTGCCTGATTTGCAATGTGTGTATAACTTATTTCATCTATAGTTTGATTGTTAGAAATCAAACGTCGTCATCAGATATGGTAATTCTTAGTGCACTGTTTTTGTCGTGGATTTTATTTTATCTGTCGCCATGTATTAGATAGGTTGTAGCTTTTTATATCTAAACTTTTAATGTGAATATCGTAGTTGATGATGATCTGTATCTTTTCTTAATTCTGCAATTTGTCTTCAAGAAAAAAAAACAAGACAAATTGCCTGATCTGCAATGTGTGTATAACTTATTTCATCTATAGTTTGATTGTTAGAAATCAAACGTCATCATCAGATATGGTAATTCTTAGTGCACTGTTTTTGTCGTGGATTTTATTTTATCTGTCGCCATGTATTAGATAGGTTGTAGCTTTTTATATCTAAACTTTTAATGTGAATATCGTAGTTGATGATGATCTGTATCTTTTCTTAATTCTGCAATTTGTCTTCAAGAAAAAAAAAACAAGACAAATTGCCTGATTTGCAATGTGTGTATAACTTATTTCATCTATAGTTTGATTGTTAGAAATCAAACGTCGTCATCAGATATGGTAATTCTTAGTGCACTCACTGTTTTTGTCGTGGATTTTATTTTATCTGTCGCCATGTATTAGATAGGTTGTAGCTTTTTATATCTAAACTTTTAATGTGAATATCGTAGTTGATGATGATCTGTATCTTTTCTTAATTCTGCAATTTGTCTTCAAGAAAAAAAAAACAAGACAAATTGCCTGATCTGCAATGTGTGTATAACTTATTTCATCTATAGTTTGATTGTTAGAAATCAAACGTCATCGTCAGATATGGTAATTCTTAGTGCACTGTTTTTGTCGTGGATTTTATTTTATCTGTCGCCATGTATTAGATAGGTTGTAGCTTTTTATATCTAAACTTTTAATGTGAATATCGTAGTTGATGATGATCTGTATCTTTTCTTAATTCTGCAATTTGTCTTCAAAAAAAAAAAAAAAAAAAAAAAAACACGACAAATTGCCTGATTTGCAATGTGTGTATAACTTATTTCATCTATAGTTTGATTGTTAGAAATCAAACGTCATCATCAGATATGGTAATTCTTAGTGCACTGTTTTTGTCGTGGATTTTATTTTATCTGTCGCCATGTATTAGATAGGTTGTAGCTTTTTATATCTAAACTTTTAATGTGAATATCGTAGTTGATGATGATCTGTATCTTTTCTTAATTCTGCAATTTGTCTTCAAGAGAAAAAAAAACAAGACAAATTGCCTGATTTGCAATGTGTGTATAACTTATTTCATCTATAGTTTGATTGTTAGAAATCAAACGTCATCATCAGATATGGTAATTCTTAGTGCACTGTTTTTGTCGTGGATTTTATTTTATCTGTCGCCATGTATTAGATAGGTTGTAGCTTTTTATATCTAAACTTTTAATGTGAATATCGTAGTTGATGATGATCTGTATCTTTTCTTAATTCTGCAGTTTGTCTTCAAGAAAAAAAAAAACAAGACAAATTGCCTGATTTGCAATGTGTGTATAACTTATTTCATCTATAGTTTGATTTTTAGAAATCAAACGTCATCATCAGATATGGTAATTCTTAGTGCACTGTTTTTGTCGTGGATTTTATTTTATCTGTCGCCATGTATTAGATAGGTTGTAGCTTTTTATATCTAAACTTTTAATGTGAATATCGTAGTTGATGATGATGTGTATCTTTTCTTAATTCTGCAATTTGTCTTCAAGAAAAAAAAAAACAGGACAAATTGCCTGATTTGCAATGTGTGTATAACTTATTTCATCTATAGTTTGATTTTTAGAAATCAAACGTCATCATCAGATATGGTAATTCTTAGTGCACTGTTTTTGTCGTGGATTTTATTTTATCTGTCGCCATGTATTAGATAGGTTGTAGCTTTTTATATCTAAACTTTTAATGTGAATATCGTAGTTGATGATGATCTGTATCTTTTCTTAATTCTGCAATTTGTCTTCAAGAAAAAAAAAACAAGACAAATTGCCTGATTTGCAATGTGTGTATAACTTATTTCATCTATAGTTTGATTTTTAGAAATCAAACGTCATCATCAGATATGGTAATTCTTAGTGCACTGTTTTTGTCGTGGATTTTATTTTATCTGTCGCCATGTATTAGATAGGTTGTAGCTTTTTATATCTAAACTTTTAATGTGAATATCGTAGTTGATGATGATGTGTATCTTTTCTTAATTCTGCAATTTGTCTTCAAGAAAAAAAAAAACAAGACGAATAGCCTGATTTGCAATGTGTGTATAACTTAATTCATCTATAGTTTGATTGTTAGAAATCAAACGTCATCATCAGATATGGTAATTCTTAGTGCACTGTTTTTGTCGTGGATTTTATTTTATCTGTCGCCATGTATTAGATAGGTTGTAGCTTTTTATATCTAAACTTTTAATGTGAATATCGTAGTTGATGATGATCTGTATCTTTTCTTAATTCTGCAATTTGTCTTCAAGAAAAAAAAAAACAAGACAAATTGCCTGATTTGCAATGTGTGTATAACTTATTTCATCTATAGTTTGATTTTTAGAAATCAAACGTCATCATCAGATATGGTAATTCTTAGTGCACTGTTTTTGTCGTGGATTTTATTTTATCTGTCGCCATGTATTAGATAGGTTGTAGCTTTTTATATCTAAACTTTTAATGTGAATATCGTAGTTGATGATGATCTGTATCTTTTCTTAATTCTGCAATTTGTCTTCAAGAAAAAAAAAACAAGACAAATTGCCTGATTTGCAATGTGTGTATAACTTATTTCATCTATAGTTTGATTTTTAGAAATCAAACGTCATCATCAGATATGGTAATTCTTAGTGCACTGTTTTTGTCGTGGATTTTATTTTATCTGTCGCCATGTATTAGATAGGTTGTAGCTTTTTATATCTAAACTTTTAATGTGAATATCGTAGTTGATGATGATGTGTATCTTTTCTTAATTCTGCAATTTGTCTTCAAGAAAAAAAAACAAGACGAATAGCCTGATTTGCATTGTGTGTATAACTTAATTCATCTATAGTTTGATTGTTAGAAATCAAACGTCATCATCAGATATGGTAATTCTTAGTGCACTGTTTTTGTCGTGGATTTTATTTTATCTGTCGCCATGTATTAGATAAGTTGTAGCTTTGTATATCTAAACTTTTAATGTGAATATCGTAGTTGATGATGATCTGTATCTTTTCTTAAATCTGCAATTTGTCTTCAAGAAAAAAAAAACAAGACAAATAGCCTGATTTGCAATGTGTGTATAACTTATTTCATCTATAGTTTGATTGTTAGAAATCAAACGTCATCATCAGATATGGTAATTCTTAGTGCACTGTTTTTGTCGTAGATTTTATTTTATCTGTCGCCATGTATTAGATAGGTTGTAGCTTTTTATATCTAAACTTTTAATGTGAATATCGTAGTTGATGATGATCTGTATCTTTTCTTAATTCTGCAATTTGTCATCAAGAAAGAAAAAACAAGACAAGTTGCCTGATTTGCAATGTGTGTATAACTTATTTCATCTATAGTTTGATTGTTAGAAATCAAATGTCATCATCAGATATGGTAATTCTTAGTGCACTGTTTTTGTCGTGGATTTTGTTTTATCTGTCGCCATGTATTAGATAGGTTGTAGCTTTTTATATCTAAACTTTTAATGTGAATATCGTAGTTGATGATGATCTGTATCTTTTCTTAATTCTGCAATTTGTCTTCAAGAAAAAAAAAAGAACAAGACAAGTTGCCTGATTTGCAATGTGTGTATAACTTATTTCATCTATAGTTTGATTGTTAGAAATCTAACGTCATCATCAGATATGGTAATTCTTAGTGCACTGTTTTTGTCGTGGAGTTTATTTTATCTGTCGCCATGTATTAGATAGGTTGTAGCTTTTTATATCTAAACTTTTAATGTGAATATCGTAGTTGATGATGATCTGTATCTTTTCTTAATTCTGCAATTTGTCTTCAAGAAAAAAAAAACAAGACAAATTGCCTGATTTGCAATGTGTGTATAACTTATTTCATCTATAGTTTGATTGTTAGAAATCAAACGTCGTCATCAGACATGGTAATTCTTAGTGCACTCACTGTTTTTGTCGTGGATTTTATTTTATCTGTCGCCATGTATTAGATAGGTTGTAGCTTTTTATATCTAAACTTTTAATGTGAATATCGTAGTTGATGATGATGTGTATCTTTTCTTAATTCTGCAATTTGTCTTCAAGAAAAAAAAAACAAGACGAATAGCCTGATTTGCATTGTGTGTATAACTTAATTCATCTATAGTTTGATTGTTAGAAATCAAACGTCATCATCAGATATGGTAATTCTTAGTGCACTGTTTTTGTCGTGGATTTTATTTTATCTGTCGCCATGTATTAGATAAGTTGTAGCTTTGTATATCTAAACTTTTAATGTGAATATCGTAGTTGATGATGATCTGTATCTTTTCTTAATTCTGCAATTTGTCTTCAAGAAAAAAAAAACAAGACAAATAGCCTGATTTGCAATGTGTGTATAACTTATTTCATCTATAGTTTGATTTTTAGAAATCAAACGTCATCATCAGATATGGTAATTCTTAGTGCACTGTTTTTGTCGTGGATTTTATTTTATCTGTCGCCATGTATTAGATAGGTTGTAGCTTTTTATATCTAAACTTTTAATGTGAATATCGTAGTTGATGATGATCTGTATCTTTTCTTAATTCTGCAATTTGTCTTCAAGAAAAAAAAAAACAAGACAAATTGCCTGATTTGCAATGTGTGTATAACTTATTTCATCTATAGTTTGATTTTTAGAAATCAAACGTCATCATCAGATATGGTAATTCTTAGTGCACTGTTTTTGTCGTGGATTTTATTTTATCTGTCGCCATGTATTAGATAGGTTGTAGCTTTTTATATCTAAACTTTTAATGTGAATATCGTAGTTGATGATGATGTGTATCTTTTCTTAATTCTGCAATTTGTCTTCAAGAAAAAAAAAACAAGACGAATAGCCTGATTTGCAATGTGTGTATAACTTAATTCATCTATAGTTTGATTGTTAGAAATCAAACGTCATCATCAGATATGGTAATTCTTAGTGCACTGTTTTTGTCGTGGATTTTATTTTATCTGTCGCCATGTATTAGATAGGTTGTAGCTTTTTATATCTAAACTTTTAATGTGAATATCGTAGTTGATGATGATCTGTATCTTTTCTTAATTCTGCAATTTGTCTTCAAGAAAAAAAAAAACAAGACAAATTGCCTGATTTGCAATGTGTGTATAACTTATTTCATCTATAGTTTGATTTTTAGAAATCAAACGTCATCATCAGATATGGTAATTCTTAGTGCACTGTTTTTGTCGTGGATTTTATTTTATCTGTCGCCATGTATTAGATAGGTTGTAGCTTTTTATATCTAAACTTTTAATGTGAATATCGTAGTTGATGATGATCTGTATCTTTTCTTAATTCTGCAATTTGTCTTCAAGAAAAAAAAAACAAGACAAATTGCCTGATTTGCAATGTGTGTATAACTTATTTCATCTATAGTTTGATTTTTAGAAATCAAACGTCATCATCAGATATGGTAATTCTTAGTGCACTGTTTTTGTCGTGGATTTTATTTTATCTGTCGCCATGTATTAGATAGGTTGTAGCTTTTTATATCTAAACTTTTAATGTGAATATCGTAGTTGATGATGATGTGTATCTTTTCTTAATTCTGCAATTTGTCTTCAAGAAAAAAAAAACAAGACGAATAGCCTGATTTGCATTGTGTGTATAACTTAATTCATCTATAGTTTGATTGTTAGAAATCAAACGTCATCATCAGATATGGTAATTCTTAGTGCACTGTTTTTGTCGTGGATTTTATTTTATCTGTCGCCATGTATTAGATAAGTTGTAGCTTTGTATATCTAAACTTTTAATGTGAATATCGTAGTTGATGATGATCTGTATCTTTTCTTAATTCTGCAATTTGTCTTCAAGAAAAAAAAAAGAACAAGACAAGTTGCCTGATTTGCAATGTGTGTATAACTTATTTCATCTATAGTTTGATTGTTAGAAATCTAACGTCATCATCAGATATGGTAATTCTTAGTGCACTGTTTTTGTCGTGGAGTTTATTTTATCTGTCGCCATGTATTAGATAGGTTGTAGCTTTTTATATCTAAACTTTTAATGTGAATATCGTAGTTGATGATGATCTGTATCTTTTCTTAATTCTGCAATTTGTCTTCAAGAAAAAAAAAACAAGACAAATTGCCTGATTTGCAATGTGTGTATAACTTATTTCATCTATAGTTTGATTGTTAGAAATCAAACGTCGTCATCAGATATGGTAATTCTTAGTGCACTCACTGTTTTTGTCGTGGATTTTATTTTATCTGTCGCCATGTATTAGATAGGTTGTAGCTTTTTATATCTAAACTTTTAATGTGAATATCGTAGTTGATGATGATGTGTATCTTTTCTTAATTCTGCAATTTGTCTTCAAGAAAAAAAAACAAGACGAATAGCCTGATTTGCATTGTGTGTATAACTTAATTCATCTATAGTTTGATTGTTAGAAATCAAACGTCATCATCAGATATGGTAATTCTTAGTGCACTGTTTTTGTCGTGGATTTTATTTTATCTGTCGCCATGTATTAGATAGGTTGTAGCTTTTTATATCTAAACTTTTAATGTGAATATCGTAGTTGATGATGATCTGTATCTTTTCTTAATTCTGCAATTTGTCTTCAAGAAAAAAAAAACAAGACAAATTGCCTGATTTGCAATGTGTGTATAACTTATTTCATCTATAGTTTGATTGTTAGAAATCAAACGTCGTCATCAGATATGGTAATTCTTAGTGCACTCACTGTTTTTGTCGTGGATTTTATTTTATCTGTCGCCATGTATTAGATAGGTTGTAGCTTTTTATATCTAAACTTTTAATGTGAATATCGTAGTTGATGATGATCTGTATCTTTTCTTAATTCTGCAATTTGTCTTCAAGAAAAAAAAAACAAGACAAATTGCCTGATCTGCAATGTGTGTATAACTTATTTCATCTATAGTTTGATTGTTAGAAATCAAACGTCATCGTCAGATATGGTAATTCTTAGTGCACTGTTTTTGTCGTGGATTTTATTTTATCTGTCGCCATGTATTAGATAGGTTGTAGCTTTTTATATCTAAACTTTTAATGTGAATATCGTAGTTGATGATGATCTGTATCTTTTCTTAATTCTGCAATTTGTCTTCAGAAAAAAAAAAAAAAAAAAAAAAAAACAAGACAAATTGCCTGATTTGCAATGTGTGTATAACTTATTTCATCTATAGTTTGATTGTTAGAAATCAAACGTCATCATCAGATATGGTAATTCTTAGTGCACTGTATATGTCGTGGATTTTATTTTATCTGTCGCCATGTATTAGATAGGTTGTAGCTTTTTATATCTAAACTTTTAATGTGAATATCGTAGTTGATGATGATCTGTATCTTTTCTTAATTCTGCAATTTGTCTTCAAGAGAAAAAAAAACAAGACAAATTGCCTGATTTGCAATGTGTGTATAACTTATTTCATCTATAGTTTGATTGTTAGAAATCAAACGTCATCATCAGATATGGTAATTCTTAGTGCACTGTTTTTGTCGTGGATTTTATTTTATCTGTCGCCATGTATTAGATAGGTTGTAGCTTTTTATATCTAAACTTTTAATGTGAATATCGTAGTTGATGATGATCTGTATCTTTTCTTAATTCTGCAGTTTGTCTTCAAGAAAAAAAAAACAAGACAAATTGCCTGATTTGCAATGTGTGTATAACTTATTTCATCTATAGTTTGATTTTTAGAAATCAAACGTCATCATCAGATATGGTAATTCTTAGTGCACTGTTTTTGTCGTGGATTTTATTTTATCTGTCGCCATGTATTAGATAGGTTGTAGCTTTTTATATCTAAACTTTTAATGTGAATATCGTAGTTGATGATGATGTGTATCTTTTCTTAATTCTGCAATTTGTCTTCAAGAAAAAAAAAAAAAACAGGACAAATTGCCTGATTTGCAATGTGTGTATAACTTATTTCATCTATAGTTTGATTTTTAGAAATCAAACGTCATCATCAGATATGGTAATTCTTAGTGCACTGTTTTTGTCGTGGATTTTATTTTATCTGTCGCCATGTATTAGATAGGTTGTAGCTTTTTATATCTAAACTTTTAATGTGAATATCGTAGTTGATGATGATCTGTATCTTTTCTTAATTCTGCAATTTGTCTTCAAGAAAAAAAAAAAACAAGACAAATTGCCTGATTTGCAATGTGTGTATAACTTATTTCATCTATAGTTTGATTTTTAGAAATCAAACGTCATCATCAGATATGGTAATTCTTAGTGCACTGTTTTTGTCGTGGATTTTATTTTATCTGTCGCCATGTATTAGATAGGTTGTAGCTTTTTATATCTAAACTTTTAATGTGAATATCGTAGTTGATGATGATGTGTATCTTTTCTTAATTCTGCAATTTGTCTTCAAGAAAAAAAAAACAAGACGAATAGCCTGATTTGCAATGTGTGTATAACTTAATTCATCTATAGTTTGATTGTTAGAAATCAAACGTCATCATCAGATATGGTAATTCTTAGTGCACTGTTTTTGTCGTGGATTTTATTTTATCTGTCGCCATGTATTAGATAGGTTGTAGCTTTTTATATCTAAACTTTTAATGTGAATATCGTAGTTGATGATGATCTGTATCTTTTCTTAATTCTGCAATTTGTCTTCAAGAAAAAAAAAACAAGACAAATTGCCTGATTTGCAATGTGTGTATAACTTATTTCATCTATAGTTTGATTTTTAGAAATCAAACGTCATCATCAGATATGGTAATTCTTAGTGCACTGTTTTTGTCGTGGATTTTATTTTATCTGTCGCCATGTATTAGATAGGTTGTAGCTTTTTATATCTAAACTTTTAATGTGAATATCGTAGTTGATGATGATCTGTATCTTTTCTTAATTCTGCAATTTGTCTTCAAGAAAAAAAAAACAAGACAAATTGCCTGATTTGCAATGTGTGTATAACTTATTTCATCTATAGTTTGATTTTTAGAAATCAAACGTCATCATCAGATATGGTAATTCTTAGTGCACTGTTTTTGTCGTGGATTTTATTTTATCTGTCGCCATGTATTAGATAGGTTGTAGCTTTTTATATCTAAACTTTTAATGTGAATATCGTAGTTGATGATGATGTGTATCTTTTCTTAATTCTGCAATTTGTCTTCAAGAAAAAAAAAACAAGACGAATAGCCTGATTTGCATTGTGTGTATAACTTAATTCATCTATAGTTTGATTGTTAGAAATCAAACGTCATCATCAGATATGGTAATTCTTAGTGCACTGTTTTTGTCGTGGATTTTATTTTATCTGTCGCCATGTATTAGATAAGTTGTAGCTTTGTATATCTAAACTTTTAATGTGAATATCGTAGTTGATGATGATCTGTATCTTTTCTTAATTCTGCAATTTGTCTTCAAGAAAAAAAAAACAAGACAAATAGCCTGATTTGCAATGTGTGTATAACTTATTTCATCTATAGTTTGATTGTTAGAAATCAAACGTCATCATCAGATATGGTAATTCTTAGTGCACTGTTTTTGTCGTAGATTTTATTTTATCTGTCGCCATGTATTAGATAGGTTGTAGCTTTTTATATCTAAACTTTTAATGTGAATATCGTAGTTGATGATGATCTGTATCTTTTCTTAATTCTGCAATTTGTCATCAAGAAAGAAAAAACAAGACAAGTTGCCTGATTTGCAATGTGTGTATAACTTATTTCATCTATAGTTTGATTGTTAGAAATCAAACGTCATCATCAGATATGGTAATTCTTAGTGCACTGTTTTTGTCGTGGATTTTGTTTTATCTGTCGCCATGTATTAGATAGGTTGTAGCTTTTTATATCTAAACTTTTAATGTGAATATCGTAGTTGATGATGATCTGTATCTTTTCTTAATTCTGCAATTTGTCTTCAAGAAAAAAAAAAGAACAAGACAAGTTGCCTGATTTGCAATGTGTGTATAACTTATTTCATCTATAGTTTGATTGTTAGAAATCTAACGTCATCATCAGATATGGTAATTCTTAGTGCACTGTTTTTGTCGTGGAGTTTATTTTATCTGTCGCCATGTATTAGATAGGTTGTAGCTTTTTATATCTAAACTTTTAATGTGAATATCGTAGTTGATGATGATCTGTATCTTTTCTTAATTCTGCAATTTGTCTTCAAGAAAAAAAAAACAAGACAAATTGCCTGATTTGCAATGTGTGTATAACTTATTTCATCTATAGTTTGATTGTTAGAAATCAAACGTCGTCATCAGATATGGTAATTCTTAGTGCACTCACTGTTTTTGTCGTGGATTTTATTTTATCTGTCGCCATGTATTAGATAGGTTGTAGCTTTTTATATCTAAACTTTTAATGTGAATATCGTAGTTGATGATGATGTGTATCTTTTCTTAATTCTGCAATTTGTCTTCAAGAAAAAAAAAACAAGACGAATAGCCTGATTTGCATTGTGTGTATAACTTAATTCATCTATAGTTTGATTGTTAGAAATCAAACGTCATCATCAGATATGGTAATTCTTAGTGCACTGTTTTTGTCGTGGATTTTATTTTATCTGTCGCCATGTATTAGATAAGTTGTAGCTTTGTATATCTAAACTTTTAATGTGAATATCGTAGTTGATGATGATCTGTATCTTTTCTTAATTCTGCAATTTGTCTTCAAGAAAAAAAAAACAAGACAAATAGCCTGATTTGCAATGTGTGTATAACTTATTTCATCTATAGTTTGATTTTTAGAAATCAAACGTCATCATCAGATATGGTAATTCTTAGTGCACTGTTTTTGTCGTGGATTTTATTTTATCTGTCGCCATGTATTAGATAGGTTGTAGCTTTTTATATCTAAACTTTTAATGTGAATATCGTAGTTGATGATGATCTGTATCTTTTCTTAATTCTGCAATTTGTCTTCAAGAAAAAAAAAACAAGACAAATTGCCTGATTTGCAATGTGTGTATAACTTATTTCATCTATAGTTTGATTTTTAGAAATCAAACGTCATCATCAGATATGGTAATTCTTAGTGCACTGTTTTTGTCGTGGATTTTATTTTATCTGTCGCCATGTATTAGATAGGTTGTAGCTTTTTATATCTAAACTTTTAATGTGAATATCGTAGTTGATGATGATGTGTATCTTTTCTTAATTCTGCAATTTGTCTTCAAGAAAAAAAAAACAAGACGAATAGCCTGATTTGCAATGTGTGTATAACTTAATTCATCTATAGTTTGATTGTTAGAAATCAAACGTCATCATCAGATATGGTAATTCTTAGTGCACTGTTTTTGTCGTGGATTTTATTTTATCTGTCGCCATGTATTAGATAGGTTGTAGCTTTTTATATCTAAACTTTTAATGTGAATATCGTAGTTGATGATGATCTGTATCTTTTCTTAATTCTGCAATTTGTCTTCAAGAAAAAAAAAAACAAGACAAATTGCCTGATTTGCAATGTGTGTATAACTTATTTCATCTATAGTTTGATTTTTAGAAATCAAACGTCATCATCAGATATGGTAATTCTTAGTGCACTGTTTTTGTCGTGGATTTTATTTTATCTGTCGCCATGTATTAGATAGGTTGTAGCTTTTTATATCTAAACTTTTAATGTGAATATCGTAGTTGATGATGATCTGTATCTTTTCTTAATTCTGCAATTTGTCTTCAAGAAAAAAAAAAACAAGACAAATTGCCTGATTTGCAATGTGTGTATAACTTATTTCATCTATAGTTTGATTTTTAGAAATCAAACGTCATCATCAGATATGGTAATTCTTAGTGCACTGTTTTTGTCGTGGATTTTATTTTATCTGTCGCCATGTATTAGATAGGTTGTAGCTTTTTATATCTAAACTTTTAATGTGAATATCGTAGTTGATGATGATGTGTATCTTTTCTTAATTCTGCAATTTGTCTTCAAGAAAAAAAAAACAAGACGAATAGCCTGATTTGCATTGTGTGTATAACTTAATTCATCTATAGTTTGATTGTTAGAAATCAAACGTCATCATCAGATATGGTAATTCTTAGTGCACTGTTTTTGTCGTGGATTTTATTTTATCTGTCGCCATGTATTAGATAAGTTGTAGCTTTGTATATCTAAACTTTTAATGTGAATATCGTAGTTGATGATGATCTGTATCTTTTCTTAATTCTGCAATTTGTCTTCAAGAAAAAAAAAAGAACAAGACAAGTTGCCTGATTTGCAATGTGTGTATAACTTATTTCATCTATAGTTTGATTGTTAGAAATCTAACGTCATCATCAGATATGGTAATTCTTAGTGCACTGTTTTTGTCGTGGAGTTTATTTTATCTGTCGCCATGTATTAGATAGGTTGTAGCTTTTTATATCTAAACTTTTAATGTGAATATCGTAGTTGATGATGATCTGTATCTTTTCTTAATTCTGCAATTTGTCTTCAAGAAAAAGAAAACAAGACAAATTGCCTGATTTGCAATGTGTGTATAACTTATTTCATCTATAGTTTGATTGTTAGAAATCAAACGTCGTCATCAGATATGGTAATTCTTAGTGCACTCACTGTTTTTGTCGTGGATTTTATTTTATCTGTCGCCATGTATTAGATAGGTTGTAGCTTTTTATATCTAAACTTTTAATGTGAATATCGTAGTTGATGATGATGTGTATCTTTTCTTAATTCTGCAATTTGTCTTCAAGAAAAAAAAACAAGACGAATAGCCTGATTTGCATTGTGTGTATAACTTAATTCATCTATAGTTTGATTGTTAGAAATCAAACGTCATCATCAGATATGGTAATTCTTAGTGCACTGTTTTTGTCGTGGATTTTATTTTATCTGTCGCCATGTATTAGATAAGTTGTAGCTTTGTATATCTAAACTTTTAATGTGAATATCGTAGTTGATGATGATCTGTATCTTTTCTTAATTCTGCAATTTGTCTTCAAGAAAAAAAAAACAAGACAAATAGCCTGATTTGCAATGTGTGTATAACTTATTTCATCTATAGTTTGATTGTTAGAAATCAAACGTCATCATCAGATATGGTAATTCTTAGTGCACTGTTTTTGTCGTAGATTTTATTTTATCTGTCGCCATGTATTAGATAGGTTGTAGCTTTTTATATCTAAACTTCTAATGTGAATATCGTAGTTGATGATGATCTGTATCTTTTCTTAATTCTGCAATTTGTCATCAAGAAAAAAAAACAAGACAAGTTGCCTGATTTGCAATGTGTGTATAACTTATTTCATCTATAGTTTGATTGTTAGAAATCAAACGTCATCATCAGATATGGTAATTCTTAGTGCACTGTTTTTGTCGTGGATTTAGTTTTATCTGTCGCCATGTATTAGATAGGTTGTAGCTTTTTATATCTAAACTTTTAATGTGAATATCGTAGTTGATGATGATCTGTATCTTTTCTTAATTCTGCAATTTGTCTTCAAGAAAAAAAAAGAACAAGACAAGTTGCCTGATTTGCAATGTGTGTATAACTTATTTCATCTATAGTTTGATTGTTAGAAATCTAACGTCATCATCAGATATGGTAATTCTTAGTGCACTGTTTTTGTCGTGGAGTTTATTTTATCTGTCGCCATGTATTAGATAGGTTGTAGCTTTTTATATCTAAACTTTTAATGTGAATATCGTAGTTGATGATGATCTGTATCTTTTCTTAATTCTGCAATTTGTCATCAAGAAAAAAAAAACAAGACAAGTTGCCTGATTTGCAATGTGTGTATAACTTATTTCATCTATAGTTTGATTGTTAGAAATCAAACGTCATCATCAGATATGGTAATTCTTAGTGCACTGTTTTTGTCGTGGAGTTTATTTTATCTGTCGCCATGTATTAGATAGGTTGTAGCTTTTTATATCTAAACTTTTAATGTGAATATCGTAGTTGATGATGATCTGTATCTTTTCTTAATTCTGCAATTTGTCTTCAAGAAAAAAAAAAACAAGACAAATTGCCTGATTTGCAATGTGTGTATAACGTATTTCATCTATAGTTTGATTGTTAGAAATCAAACGTCGTCATCAGATATGGTAATTCTTAGTGCACTCACTGTTTTTGTCGTGGATTTTATTTTATCTGTCGCCATGTATTAGATAGGTTGTAGCTTTTTATATCTAAACTTTTAATGTGAATATCGTAGTTGATGATGATGTGTATCTTTTCTTAATTCTGCAATTTGTCTTCAAGAAAAAAAAAAAACAAGACGAATAGCCTGATTTGCATTGTGTGTATAACTTAATTCATCTATAGTTTGATTGTTAGAAATCAAACGTCATCATCAGATATGGTAATTCTTAGTGCACTGTTTTTGTCGTGGATTTTATTTTATCTGTCGCCATGTATTAGATAAGTTGTAGCTTTGTATATCTAAACTTTTAATGTGAATATCGTAGTTGATGATGATCTGTATCTTTTCTTAATTCTGCAATTTGTCTTCAAGAAAAAAAAAACAAGACAAATAGCCTGATTTGCAATGTGTGTATAACTTATTTCATCTATAGTTTGATTGTTAGAAATCAAACGTCATCATCAGATATGGTAATTCTTAGTGCACTGTTTTTGTCGTAGATTTTATTTTATCTGTCGCCATGTATTAGATAGGTTGTAGCTTTTTATATCTAAACTTTTAATGTGAATATCGTAGTTGATGATGATCTGTATCTTTTCTTAATTCTGCAATTTGTCATCAAGAAAAAAAAACAAGACAAGTTGCCTGATTTGCAATGTGTGTATAACTTATTTCATCTATAGTTTGATTGTTAGAAATCAAACGTCATCATCAGATATGGTAATTCTTAGTGCACTGTTTTTGTCGTGGATTTTGTTTTATCTGTCGCCATGTATTAGATAGGTTGTAGCTTTTTATATCCAAACTTTTAATGTGAATATCGTAGTTGATGATGATCTGTATCTTTTCTTAATTCTGCAATTTGTCTTCAAGAAAAAAAAAAGAACAAGACAAGTTGCCTGATTTGCAATGTGTGTATAACTTATTTCATCTATAGTTTGATTGTTAGAAATCTAACGTCATCATCAGATATGGTAATTCTTAGTGCACTGTTTTTGTCGTGGAGTTTATTTTATCTGTCGCCATGTATTAGATAGGTTGTAGCTTTTTATATCTAAACTTTTAATGTGAATATCGTAGTTGATGATGATCTGTATGTTTTCTTAATTCTGCAATTTGTCTTCAAGAAAAAAAAAAACAAGACAAATTGCCTGATTTGCAATGTGTGTATAACTTATTTCATCTATAGTTTGATTGTTAGAAATCAAACGTCGTCATCAGATATGGTAATTCTTAGTGCACTCACTGTTTTTGTCGTGGATTTTATTTTATCTGTCGCCATGTATTAGATAGGTTGTAGCTTTTTATATCTAAACTTTTAATGTGAATATCGTAGTTGATGATGATCTGTATCTTTTCTTAATTCTGCAATTTGTCTTCGAGAAAAAAAAAAACAAGACAAATTGCCTGATCTGCAATGTGTGTATAACTTATTTCATCTATAGTTTGATTGTTAGAAATCAAACGTCATCATCAGATATGGTAATTCTTAGTGCACTGTTTTTGTCGTGGATTTTATTTTATCTGTCGCCATGTATTAGATAGGTTGTAGCTTTTTATATCTAAACTTTTAATGTGAATATCGTAGTTGATGATGATCTGTATCTTTTCTTAATTCTGCAATTTGTCTTCAAGAAAAAAAAAACAAGACAAATTGCCTGATTTGCAATGTGTGTATAACTTATTTCATCTATAGTTTGATTGTTAGAAATCAAACGTCGTCATCAGATATGGTAATTCTTAGTGCACTCACTGTTTTTGTCGTGGATTTTATTTTATCTGTCGCCATGTATTAGATAGGTTGTAGCTTTTTATATCTAAACTTTTAATGTGAATATCGTAGTTGATGATGATCTGTATCTTTTCTTAATTCTGCAATTTGTCTTCAAGAAAAAAAAAACAAGACAAATTGCCTGATCTGCAATGTGTGTATAACTTATTTCATCTATAGTTTGATTGTTAGAAATCAAACGTCATCATCAGATATGGTAATTCTTAGTGCACTGTTTTTGTCGTGGATTTTATTTTATCTGTCGCCATGTATTAGATAGGTTGTAGCTTTTTATATCTAAACTTTTAATGTGAATATCGTAGTTGATGATGATCTGTATGTTTTCTTAATTCTGCAAATTGTCTTCAAAAAAAAAAAAAAAAAAACAAGACAAATTGCCTGATTTGCAATGTGTGTATAACTATTTCATCTATAGTTTGATTGTTAGAAATCAAACGTCATCATCAGATATGGTAATTCTTAGTGCACTGTATTTGTCGTGGATTTTATTTTATCTGTCGCCATGTATTAGATAGGTTGTAGCTTTTTATATCTAAACTTTTAATGTGAATATCGTAGTTGATGATGATCTGTATCTTTTCTTAATTCTGCAATTTGTCTTCAAGAAAAAAAAAACAAGACAAATTGCCTGATTTTCAATGTGTGTATAACTTATTTCATCTATAGTTTGATTGTTAGAAATCAAACGTCGTCATCAGATATGGTAATTCTTAGTGCACTCACTGTTTTTGTCGTGGATTTTATTTTATCTGTCGCCATGTATTAGATAGGTTGTAGCTTTTTATATCTAAACTTTTAATGTGAATATCGTAGTTGATGATGATCTGTATCTTTTCTTAATTCTGCAATTTGTCTTCAAGAAAAAAAAAACAAGACAAATTGCCTGATCTGCAATGTGTGTATAACTTATTTCATCTATAGTTTGATTGTTAGAAATCAAACGTCATCATCAGATATGGTAATTCTTAGTGCACTGTTTTTGTCGTGGATTTTATTTTATCTGTCGCCATGTATTAGATAGGTTGTAGCTTTTTATATCTAAACTTTTAATGTGAATATCGTAGTTGATGATGATCTGTATCTTTTCTTAATTCTGCAATTTGTCTTCAAAAAAAAAAAAAAAAAAAAACAAGACAAATTGCCTGATTTGCAATGTGTGTATAACTTATTTCATCTATAGTTTGATTGTTAGAAATCAAACGTCATCATCAGATATGGTAATTCTTAGTGCACTGTATTTGTCGTGGATTTTATTTTATCTGTCGCCATGTATTAGATAGGTTGTAGCTTTTTATATCTAAACTTTTAATGTGAATATCGTAGTTGATGATGATCTGTATCTTTTCTTAATTCTGCAATTTGTCTTCAAGAAAAAAAAAAGCAAGACAAATTGCCTGATTTGCAATGTGTGTATAACTTATTTCATCTATAGTTTGATTGTTAGAAATCAAACGTCATCATCAGATATGGTAATTCTTAGTGCACTGTTTTTGTCGTGGATTTTATTTTATCTGTCGCCATGTATTAGATAGGTTGTAGCTTTTTATATCTAAACTTTTAATGTGAATATCGTAGTTGATGATGATCTGTATCGTTTCTTAATTCTGCAATTTGTCTTCAAGAAAGAAAAAAAACAAGACAAATTGCCTGATTTGCAATGTGTGTATAACTTATTTCATCTATAGTTTGATTGTTAGAAATCAAACGTCGTCATCAGATATGGTAATTCTTAGTGCACTCACTGTTTTTGTCGTGGATTTTATTTTATCTGTCGCCATGTATTAGATAGGTTGTAGCTTTTTATATCTAAACTTTTAATGTGAATATCGTAGTTGATGATGATCTGTATCTTTTCTTAATTCTGCAATTTGTCTTCAAGAAAAAAAAAACAAGACAAATTGCCTGATCTGCAATGTGTGTATAACTTATTTCATCTATAGTTTGATTGTTAGAAATCAAACGTCATCATCAGATATGGTAATTCTTAGTGCACTGTTTTTGTCGTGGATTTTATTTTATCTGTCGCCATGTATTAGATAGGTTGTAGCTTTTTATATCTAAACTTTTAATGTGAATATCGTAGTTGATGATGATCTGTATCTTTTCTTAATTCTGCAATTTGTCTTCAAGAAAAAAAAAAACAAGACAAATTGCCTGATTTGCAATGTGTGTATAACTTATTTCATCTATAGTTTGATTGTTAGAAATCAAACGTCGTCATCAGATATGGTAATTCTTAGTGCACTCACTGTTTTTGTCGTGGATTTTATTTTATCTGTCGCCATGTATTAGATAGGTTGTAGCTTTTTATATCTAAATTTTTAATGTGAATATCGTAGTTGATGATGATTTGTATCTTTTCTTAATTCTGCAATTTGTCTTCAAAAAAAAAAAAAAAAAAAAAAAAAACTAGACAAATTGTCAGATTTGCAATGTGTGTATAACTTATTTCATCTATAGTTTGATTGTTAGAAATCAAGCGTCATCATCAGATATGGTAATTCTTAGTGCACTATTTTTGTCGTGGATTTTATTTTATCTGTCGCCATGTATTAGATAGGTTGTAGCATTTTATATCTAAACTTTTAATGTGAATGTCGTAGTTGATGATGATCTGTATCTTATCTTAATTCTGCAATTTGTCCTCTAGAAAAAGAAACAAGACAAATTGCCTGATTTGCAATGTGTGTATAACTTATTTCATCTATAGTTTGATTGTTAGAAATCAAACGTCATCATCAAATATGGTAATTCTTAGTGTACTGTTTTTGTCGTGGATTTTATTTTATTTATCGATATGTATTAGATAGATTGTACGTTTTCTATATCTAAATATTGAGTGTTGAATGTCATAGTTGATGATAATCTATATATTTTCTTAATTCTGCAGTATGTCTTCAGGAAAAAAGACGAGAAAAATTGCTAGATTTCCATTGTATGTATATACATATAGCTTATGTCATCTACGGTTGATTCTTAGAAATCAAACTTCATCGTCAAATATGGTTGTATCATATCTATATGAAGACTTGTGTAAATGTCGTAGTTGACGATTTTTATTTTTCTAAATTTGTTTTCTAAATTGTGCAATTTGTTTTAGAAAAGTTAGAACATTACAAACTATATAATTGCTCCAATTACGTTTATTACAATTCACTGAATTTTATGTGATGAGTATTATATATAAAGAGTGTGATTGTCGTGGTTAATAAAAATTTTCCTAACTTAATCTCAAATTCTACCATTTGTCTTCGTCAAAGAATGAAACCAAGAAGCCAGAAAGGCAAATAATATATGTGATTTGTACCTATTCTGTATGTTTTGATTGTTATAAATTACATTTCATCACATTCCGTTAATTATTATTTTTAAAGTGTTAGAAGTGTTAGAAGTATTATGCATTATCTTTTATATCTAAATTGACCACAATTTCTCTGTAAAAAGGCGAAAAGATGATGTTTTATATCAAGACTTTTAATGAGAATGTCATATTTGATGATAATTGTTCTAAATAGATTTTCCAAATTTTTGTTTGTCTTCAAAGATCAAGAAAGCCTAATTAATAATTCATTACGTTTTAATTCTTACAAATCAAACATTATAATTTGTTAATTTTGCTTATATGTACCCATATTTTTCATTTCATTGTCGTAGTTGATTATTTTTCACATATTATTTCTTACGGTTTGGCAGCTTGTCAAAAACTTGTAAACTTTATTTTATTATTGTATTTATTATTATTATTATTATATTTATTGTATTATCTATTTAAATCAAGAATTTTAGTGTTTTGATGCTTATAATGTTTTCTCTGTTACAACTATTTATTTTGGGTTGTCGGTATTTATTAGATAATTATTATTAATTACAAAAACATGATTGCTTGACTTAAATTAGATTCTTTGTCCATTACTAAAATAATTAAGTTCACATTAAGTGTAAGAAAAACGAAGAAAAGAGATAATATATAAAACTGTGTATATAAAACCCGTGTTAATGTTCTAAACAATAGCAAAGCAGGACAAACTTTCAACTTTACTTTTATAGAATTAGTATTTAAAATTCCTTTTTCACATTCTCCAATTTGTCTTATAAAACTAAAAGAAGAAACAGTAAGTTGTCACATAATTGCGTGCAATGGTCTTTTCATTGTTATTATTTTCATTATTAGTGTAGTATGGTAAATATGTTCGTAAGCTTCCTGGAATTTACTTATTAAAAAGAACGTTATTAATTTTATGGTTTATTGTTCATAAAAATGCGCAGCCCAAATTGTGAAAATTCTGGTATGCCTTGTGTTCAAACACATTCTCCAAAACTAGGTAGCGAAACTACTATGTAAGTATATGACTATTTATATTTATGTATTTTTTAAATGTAATAATTACAATGTGTAGGAATTACAACAAAAAAGTTTCAATAGAAATAACGCTTTTGTATAAAAATGAACACAATTTTCATACCTGTCTAAACAAGATTATAGCTGTGTTTGCGGTAACAGTTTCCAACAGTTGGGAGTCAGATTTATATTGGACCGGACCTAGTAGTGCGAGGTGAGTAGGGGAATACAGTGAAAGCTTCCATAAGCGGACAGCAGTTTTTGAGTAACTTTTGTCCGGTGAACAGAGCTGTCCGCATAAAGGGTTCGTCCGGTTAAGAACGTTAATTTTGCGTTGTCCGCCTAAGAGAAATGCATCCTTTTTTGCATCTTTTGCCATTCCACACCTTTTTACCTTCCGACTAGTACCCTAGAAGGAAAGTATTGTAATCGACGGAAAAAATATTTCGAGATTTCCGCGGAAATAAGCGTTTTGAAGTCCCCTGAATCAATTGCGATGATTTCTGGAAAATGTATGTGTGTATGTCCGTGAACACGATTGTGCCCAAACGCAACAACGGATCGGTACTCATACCAATTCATCCGCCAGTGATTTTGTATACGTATACAAATTTGCAGATCAGTGGGATGAACGGTTTAGACGCTATATGCTTTTATAGAACCGGTTTGACAGAATTCACAGCCTTCGTCGCTGTGTTGTAAATTATTAGATTTTGACAAACGTCATTGCCATCACATGACATGACATTAAATGTCAGGATGACAAATGTCATTATGTCATGGAAACTGACGTTAGTTAGGGTCCAGATTGTCTGTGGTTTCACAAAATTGAATAATTTCAAATGTGTTTAGATATTTTATTGTACCAACGGTATAGTCGGAAAGTAGGGGCCACCCCAGATATTTGGAAATAAGTGTCAACGACTTTTATTAGCTGAAATGCGGAAAAATTCTCATTTATCTTTGCGAATCAACTTAAATTTAATACAAACACTGTAAACCATTCATAACATAATTTCTCTAATTGGAGAGCATGGCCTTTGAAACAACGTTTTTGGTTGACATTATCACCAGATTGCCATTTTAGCAGAAGTTCATCCTTTTTCTTCATTATTTCAGCAACTTGTGTTTTATTAATATTAAAATGTTTAGCCAAATCGCGCACTGATGTTTTTTTCCACTTCATAGGTATTAATAATTTCATTTTTTTTTTAACTTAAAACGATTCTTTTTGTCGCGGACATCCCGCCTACAGTACACTTCAGAAACTTATCATGAAAGACAGACGCCATTAACGAACGTAAACGGTAAGATGGGAAGTCCCTAAATGTGTATTTCGAAGCAACAATAAGGTATACAATCATTAAATTTATACCCTTTGGCTCCCGCCATAGGGAGCCCAGCGTCCGTAGAAGAGAGATGTTTTACTTGATTTTTGATATTATGAGTGTCCGCGTCCGCTAATAAGAGCGTCCGCTTAAGTGAAATTGTTTTATGTATGTTCTCCTATAACAGAATTTTGTGTTTACCAATCTGTCCCGCCAAAGGAGCTGTCCTTAAGGGGTTTACGTCCAAGAGAGCTTTCACTGTAGTATAGCAAGGGATCGCATTGGCCGAGCCTGCAAACCGTTTGAAACTGTTACCGCAAACAGACCTTATGTAATACGAAATGACCACCTTGTCAGTTAGGAAGAAGTTTGAAAAATTGCCTAATTTTCTCAAATTATCATCAATATTTCAGCAGTCAAATCTAGGCAAAAAACTGGCTGAGATTTGCGTAAACATAACATCAATATAGCGACAGAGAATATGTCTTGAATAGTGTCGGTAACTAAGTATTAAAAAGATTAAAAAGTCGCTTCTGTAATGATTTACCGCGAATAGTGTTTGCCATTTAATATGTTACGTCCATTATATTTTTTGTGTTTAATTTCCTACTTGCCAATACCTGTTGGTGAATAATACAGTGGTAAGCAAGAAAATCAGGAAACTCCTCATGTTGTCGACACACGGCAATAAATCCATTAACATGTCCTGTTAATGCGTTTGCTCCATCAGTAGTGATAGAAGCAAGGTGGTGTAATGGTACATTTAATTTCTAACAAAAGCAAAGAAATTATTAAATATTTCCCGACCTGTAGTTCGACCTTTCAAAGAAATCATGCCTAGTAACTCCTCTTCGGTGCTAAAATCATCAAAAAACATTCGAACAAAAATTAATAACTGAGCCGTGTCACCGATGTTAGTTGACTCATCTAGTTGCAGTGAGAAAGCAACGCAGTTCGACATATCTTTCAATAGCTGTTCGTTTACATTTCTGCTCATCCTTTCAATTCTTCGCACTACCGTATTTCTTGAGAGCTGTAATTCGTGGATAGCTGTTTTGATTTCTTTTTTATTTTTAAACCCGTCAAAAAGATCATCCGGAATTTCGGATGATCTCTGTCGGTAACTAAGTAAATAATAATAATAATAATCCTTTATTGTCGATGATCTAATAAAGATATAGACATTGTCATTGTGTACAAAAAAAAAATATATCCGACAAAGAATTACGATAAGAATACATTTTAAAATAAGAACAATTTAACAAAATTAATAAATCCATAAATCATCAGTTGGAGCAAGTGATGTAGTCGCAGAGGTCATAAAATTCCCTCCCCAAGAGATACTCACGCACCGCCCCCTTGAATCGCGATAAATTTGCTATGCTAATTAAGTCCTTCGGCAGCGCGTTATACACCTTTATCATCATGTACAAAGGCCCTGTCTCAAAAGTGGACGTGGTGTGTTGAGGGATGGCTAGACGCAAGGAGCCACGGGTCTGAAATGAACCCGATATGTCACCGTTTGTTACAAATCTACTAAAATTGCTCTTGCAAAACACCAAAAGATTATAAATATACAAGCACGGTAATGTTAAGATATTCAATGCCCTGAAATGACCCCTGCAGGAGTCCCCATGTCTAAGTCTTTGCATGCATCGAATGTATCGCTTTTGCAGTCTAAATAGCCTCAACGACTTCGCCGATGAACCCCAGAGAACAATGCCGTACCTCAGCACCGACTCGATGGTGGCAAAATAATATTGTCTCAGTGTGCTTACATTCACATTATCCCGAAGTTTGTACATGGAGAAGTAGAGCTTGTTCAATTTCTTAAAAGTGTAATCAATATGTGTCTCCCACTTTAAAGATTCCTGCAGATAGACTCCAAGAAATTTCACGTCCAAGCTACGAGGGATAGACCCCCCCACAGACCTAACCAACAGCGACATTTTGGGCGTATCCAGAGAAAAATGCACTACAGCGGTTTTTCTTTCATTTAAGATTAAACTATTAGCCCTGCACCACTCATCCATGCATTTTACCGCATGACTAATAGCAGCAGACAATTCAGACACACTGTTAGCCCATATGATCAGCGTGGTATCATCCACAAATTGGCATAACTCGCCCAATGGGATATTGGCGGACAAATCATTAACATACATTAAAAAGAGCAATGGGCCAAGAATTGATCCCTGAGGGACACCCACGCTCATCAAAGACGACCGATCAGAGAAAATCCCGTTCACCCAAACCCGCTGACGCCGGCTTCTCAAGTACGACTTTATCAACTCGTACGCAACACCTCTCACTCCGTAGGAATATAGTTTTTTGAGAAGAATGCTGTGGTCAACCTTATCGAATGCTTGGGACAAGTCAAAGAAGATAGCAGCCACATGGCGCTTTGCATCTACGTGGTTCAAGATGCTGGTAATGGCACTAAAGAGAGCCTTTTCACATGATGAGCCTGGAAGAAATCCAAACTGGGTGGGGGAGATCAAGTTGTGATCGCGGAAAAATAGGTATAGTCTCTGATACATTACTCTTTCAAAGATTTTAGAAAATGCTGGTAGAAGAGAAATTGGCCGGTAGTTACCGATGTCAAGTTTTGGACCACGTTTATGTACTGGTAGGATAACAGTTTCCTTCAAACAGTCCGGGAAGATGCCAGAGGTAAGCATCAAGTTGATCAAGTGTATCAGTACTTCAACCATCGATGGTCCAGCCATCTTAAGGATATAAGATGGCACGTTATCAATGCCAGTTGAATATTTTCCTGAAATCGATCTCAATATACCAACGACCTCGCTTGCATCCGTAGGATGCAGGTAAATACTCGAAGCAGGATCCTGAGAGGCCGGAGTGCCGACCGCACCACCCCCGGCCAGGGGATCATCTATACAAAACTTGTCATAAAACATGTCTGCAACTCGAGAAGGATCAAAGAGGCCTACCCATAGATAACTAATATATTATACTAATATACGGGCCTACCTATTCAGAGTTCTACCCCTATCAACGCTTTCTCCTCTCTCAAAGGAGGCCTGATGGCTTGCTCCCGCAAGCCAACCATGTCCTCAGCTCCCCCACTTTCAAATTTCGATTTTTTTCTGACGATAAAGTTTTGTGCCGCAAACTAGAAGTTTTGTGCTCTTTTCGTTTTTGAGTTATAAGCAAATTTAGTTGGGGGGGCTGAGGACATGCTTCCTTCAATTTTTTAAATTGCAACAAAATCGACCTTTTTTTCAATGCCAAAGTATTGTGCTAGTTTTGTGCTGTTTTGTGCCGTAAACTAGAAGTTTTGTGCTCCTTTGGTTTTTGAGTTATAAGCAAATTTAGTTAGCAAATAGCGTATATGCATCAATTTTTTAAATTCAAACAAAATCCACCCTTTTTATGTCAGGGTATTGTGTCAGTCCTGTGTTGTTTTATTCCGTATACTAGAAGTTTTGTGCTCATGTCGTTTTCGAGTTATATGCATTTTTCTGTATTGCGCCATTATCGCTGTCGACCATCACGCCAGGGCCGGGCCGCGGCCGCCTCCTTCAGGCTAAATGTTCTTATCACTTTGTATTGACTGTATTATTTTTTTTTTCAAAATTAATGACGTTTTATGGTACCTACCTACAATTTATTTGTCAATGTAGGTCCAATTTATGATTAAAAAATATATACGAATATTTCCGCATTCAAACTTATAATAAAAAAAGGAAAAAAAATGTAGGTGGTCTCCACCCAACTTTCCGACTACATCGTTCACACATTGTAGCGTCGAAACCTTCGACAATATTTCAATTTCGTGAAGCCACAGCCACTGAAACGTATATTTCTGCTGAAATCCCATTTTTTACATCGATTGCAATATTTTCCTTGTATGTTGGTAGTTGGAAAGTAAATATACCTATATATACAGGGTGTGTATTATTAAGTGTATTTTCGTAAAATTTCTAGTATAAAGTCCTAATATGTAGGTACTAAAATATTCTTTCGTGGAGATCCAAAAATGTCGACAAACCTTTGCCGCAAGGTTTTATACTACATGTGGTTTTTTAATTATTTTCACTTATGTGTTGGATCTTTAACATTTAGAAAATCGATATAAATTTCCGTCTTCTCAAAAATAGGTATCTTGTTTGCCATTTTACGGAGGCCATTTTTCAGGTAACTTATGCTGTAAATAATATAAAAATAAGTAATTAATTGTGCACAGGTGAGGTGCGAATCTTTCGCTGCATATAAGCCCAAAACCTCTTGAGATTTATCAGCAATTTTGATTCATTTTCACGTATTTATAGTTCTACTATTAATTCAGCTTGCAAGCCTTAAAACCTATAATAACACCTGAATTCAGCGACGATGGCGCAGTACAGAAAAATGTTTATAACTCGAAAACCAAAGGAGCACAAAACTTCTAGTTTGCGGCACAAAACAGTCCAAAACACAAAACACAATACCCTGACATAAAAAGAGATTGGATTTTATTCCAGTATCTAAAATTTATTGAAACATAGCATACTGTCCGCTAACTAAATTTGCTTATAACTTAAAAACCAAAGGAGCAGAAAACGTCTAGTTTACGCCACAAAATAGCACAAAACTAACTTAACTTACTTCAATAACTTATCAATACATTTATTTCAAAACCTAGGATATGGAATTATAATAATAAGTCAAAGTGACTGACATTTATGAATAGAATGTACTCTTCTTATCCAAATGTGAAAGAAAATTACATCAATCGTAAGGAAAATAATATACATAATTTAATTACGCTTCTGTATTTCCGACTGGAAAGTTTAAAATACAATATAATGTACCTCGACACGTAAGTTTGAATGAGGAAATATTCGCATATATTTTTTAATCATAAATTGGACCTAAATTGACAAATAAATTGTAGGTAGGTACCATAAAACGTCATTAATTTTTGAAAAAAAAAATAATACAGTCAGTACAAAGTGATAAGAACATTTAGCCTGAAGGAGGCGGCCGCGGCCCGGCCCTGGCGTGATGGTCGACAGCGATAATGGCGCAATACAGAAAAATGCATGTAACTCGAAACCGACATGAGCACAAAACTTCTAGTATACGGAATAAAACAACACAGGACTGACACAATACCCTGACATAAAAAAGGGTGGATTTTGTTTCAATTTAAAAAATTGATGCATGTACGCCATTTGCTAACTAAATTTGCTTATAACTCAAAAATCAAAGGAGCACAAAACTTCTAGTTTACGGCACAAAACAGCACAAAACTAGCACAATACTTTGACATTAAAAAAAGGTCGATTTTGTTGCAATTTAAAAAATTGAAGGAAGCATGTCCTCAGCCCCCCCAACTAAATTTGCTTATAACTCAAAAATGAAAAGAGCACAAAACTTCTAGTTTGCGGCACAAAACGGCACAAAACTAGCACAAAACTTTGACGTCAGAAAAAACTCCAAATTTAGAAGTGGGAGGGCTGGTATGTCCCCAGCCCCCCCAACTTAATTCGCGTATAACTCAAAAACGAAAAGAGCACAAAACTTCTAGTTTGCGGCACAAAACAGCACAAAACTAGCACAAAACTTTAACGTCAGAAAAAACTCCAAATTTGAAAGTGGGGGGGCTGGCATGTCCCCAGCCCCCCAACTTAATTCGCGTATAACTCAAAAACGAAAAGAGCACAAAACTTCTAGTTTGCGGCACAAAACTTTGACGTCAGAAAAAACTCCAAATTTAGAAGTGGGGGGGCTGGTATGTCCCCAGCCCCCCCAACTTAATTCGCGTATAACTCAAAAACGAAAAGAGCACAAAACTTCTAGTTTGCGGCACAAAACAGCAGAAAACTAGCACAAAACTTTAACGTCAGAAAAAACTCCAAATTTGAAAGTGGGGGGGCTGGCATGTCCCCAGCCCCCCAACTTAATTCGCGTATAACTCAAAAACGAAAAGAGCACAAAACTTCTAGTTTGCGGCACAAAACGGCACAAAACTAGCACAAAACTTTGACGTCAGAAAAAACTCCAAATTTAGAAGTGGGGGGGCTGGCATGTCCCCAGCCCCCCCAACTTAATTCGCGTATAACTCAAAAACGAAAAGAGCACAAAACTTCTAGTTTGCGGCACAAAACAGCACAAAACTAGCACAAAACTTTAACATCAGAAAAAACTCCAAATTTGAAAGTGGGGGGGGCTGGCATGTCCCCAGCCCCCCAACTTAATTCGCGTATAACTCAAAAACGAAAAGAGCACAAAACTTCTAGTTTGCGGCACAAAACAGCACAAAACTAGCACAAAACTTTAACATCAGAAAAAACTCAAAATTTGAAAGTGGGGGGGCTGGCATGTCCCCAGCCCCCCCAACTTAATTCGCGTATAACTCAAAAACGAAAAGAGCACAAAACTTCTAGTTTGCGGCACAAAACAGCACAAAACTAGCACAAAACTTTAACGTCAGAAAAAAATCGAAATTTGAAAGTGGGGGGGCTGAGGACATGGACCTGCTTGCGGGGGCACTGTGTGATATCGTTAGTGCCTTATAGTCCTTGTGTTGCGGCACAGGAATGGTGATGTGAGCTGTCTCAGCCAGAGGCATTTCAGTTTTTGACACCCATGTCTGTTCGACAATAGGCGTCGCCGTCGGCGAATTCGACGTCAAAGGGGTGATATTTGTCCCCACACAAAGCGGGGTTTTAATGCGTTATAATGCATTAAAAAAAATAATGCGTAATTTTAATAGAAGTTTTAATGTGATGTCAAAAAAGTGTAAATTAAGCAACAAAAGGCTTTGTAAATTTGTTGTCTTCGTTACGTTGATGAAGGTGATGTTATCAATGAAAGATTAAACGCAGATTCGTCATTTCCTGATTGGGCAAGTTGCCATTTTTTGAACTTGCAGCTATTAGAGATGATTTCAAATTGTGATTGACACTCACCACTGTTCTCAGGTGTCGGTTTCCTCCATAGAATACCCATAAATAGAACGCCTTCTTAGGGTTAAATTTTTCGCCAAACAGCGGCCTCATCCGCTGGCATCGAAACTCTGCAAGCCAGGCGGGAAATTTGAAATGTACATTTCGCCTTTTATTCTTCCCATTCTGATCATTTTAATATATAAAATACAAGACATGTTTGGTAAATCATTACCAGCATATTTCTTGTTGTGTAGCATATTAAACGACAAGGAATATAAGAGTAAATTGATTTACCAAACAGAAAATATTAAATAAATTTTAGATAAAGATATTTATTTCTATATTCTTGTGATAACACATCACACATTATTTCACAAAACAACTTTGAAGTACGATTGTCTGATTGGTAAAACTCGGGTGCACCAGCAAAGAATTTCTTCCACAGAGTGTTTCTTACGTCACTTTGTGTGCAGTTGGGAAACCAGTGCCGAGTGCACTGATTTTCCAAATAAAAATTGTACAACCGAGTATTACTAAGTGAAAACGCGGTAAGTCGCAAAAATTGGTGGTACTGTTCTGTTCTTCCGTGATAAAATGCTCCTTTCTTGTCACATTTCTTGGCACTTTTACCATAGATTTCTCAGCATATTAGTAATCTTCATTAGCACGTTGTTCTCAACACCGGATGCATTCGCTGGCGTTTTTACAGACACATATTTCTCGCAAATTGTGGCTGTTTAAAACAAAAATTGTAATGAGAATTGTATTTGTAATTAATATACTTAATGGTAAATGACCAAGCAATTTTTGATGAAGGGCATATTTATTAATAATAAGAGATAGAGATGTACCTTGTAAACGAGACTCTTTCAGGAGAAACTCTTCCTCCATTTTGGAAGGTTCCAAGCCTAGGTATGTTATCATATTAATTAAAAACTAAATCATACATTTTAAGGGAACTTACCAGGAAGGAATAATGTCGGTATTGCATCAGCCGTGAGATTCCTTGGAAATAGGTATTGCGGGGCAAAGTGAGCCCTACATACGAATGTATATTTTGAAACAAATTCAGGATTTTGCCCCAAAAGTTCTTCATTTCCTTACAATTCCGACTTCTTTATTGGGGTCGGAAATTTGTGGAACATTTTATATGCCACTTTGCACGACGGCACAGAACACTATTTCACGTCGGCATACTTAAAACACTTCCTTTGAGCAAAATATCTCAAGCAATTGACAAATTGTTTTGACAGCTTAAGCTAGATATTTGTCAAATAATAACGTCATATTACAGTAATCTTTAATTTCGTTTTAAATTTGTTTCCCGCCTTCTATTTGTCATCTGTTGGGCGATAGTTGCGCCGCCTCTTGCTGTGCCTTGTGAACTATATATATTTGGCTACGCCTTCCCCGTAAATCTCGGTGGTGTCAGATAACCGGTAAGCCTAAATCCTCGTCTATTCTGTCCGAACCTCAAGCTCTGTCTGAAGTACGAGGGCTGTACGATCAACTGGACAGGAGAACCTCCAGAAAACTACCAGAAACAGCGGTGTGAAGTTAGCAACAGAAGCCAACAACAAAATTGTTTCATCCGATCGTAATGAACTATACACCGTTGGAAAGCCCACGACGAGCTGATTTCACCATAGTTATTGAAACGAGATCAATTAATAATTACTACGTAAAAAAATTAAAAAGAAAATCAAAATTTCAATGAATTTCCACATCCTTTCAGCCGCATATCTTTGCCAATACTTCATTATACCTACCTAATAAGTGTAACACCAGTCGAAAGCGCAGGCTTCAGTTATACTACCATAGTTATTGCAATCCAAAATTTTGCTAATTAGTGCCTCTAATAAATTAATCGAATATGGGAATTTTTAACATCAAGGTACCATAACATGTAGTCCCACCTAAATTAAGTTAAACAAACGTATTCCCTTTGTGTGGTCATATCGATAAATACACCAAAAGATAGCTGAGAAATTATAACAACTAGCGGGTGAAATAAATTTGTGAATTCCAGGCACTTTGTTCCATCGGCTATTGGTCGACGGCGAACAGAGCTAAGTAAACGTTTTGCAAGATTAAATCTTGTCGATATATACATCAAAATATAGCTGACTTCCACCAGCCATGTGAAGTTAACCCCCCCACCTTCCCCAAAATTCTCTAAAAAAGTACCATCGTTTGCCCCTTTTTTGCCTATTATTGCCTTTTAATAGTTTCGATTGCCCCTTCATAGTTTTCGAGAAAATCGAAATTTTTATCTGGGGGGGCTAACTCACACTGAGCGTCACCTAGAATTTCAACTTTTTGAAATTGTAAGACTGTCAATCGATGGCATTTTGTTTGCCTATTTTTGCCCTATCATTAGTTTTTCGATATTTACTATAATAACTAAGTTATAGAAAATATTCGAAAATTTGCATGTGAAGTTGGCCCCCCTACCTTCGCAAAAAATCTTCAAAAAAATACTATCGTTTGCCCCCTTTTAATGGTTTCGATTGCCTCCTAGAAATCGCTAACTTTTTGATATTTGAAGTGTGTCAATCGATGAGATTTGTTTGCCTATTTTTGCCCTATCAGTAGTTTTTTTATATTTGCTATAATAACTAAATTATAAATAATATTCGAAAATTGGCGTGTGAAGTTGGCCCCCCACCTTCGCAAAAATTCTTCAAAAACATATCAATTGTTCAATTCTTTTGATTGCCTCCTTATAGTTTCCGAGAAAATCGAAATTTGTGTTTGGGGCGGCTAACTGAACACTAAGCGCCACACAAAATTTTAGCTTTTCGAAATTTTGAGACAGCCAGCTGACCAGCTGATATTTTGTTTGTCCATTTTGCCTTATAATGAGTTTTTTTATATTTTTTTATATTTGATGTAGTGAACAAATTATAAACAATATTTGAAATTTTCTGGAGGGTGAGGCCACCTCAAATTATTAATTAGCCCAATACAACAAATAACAAATGTGCTATCCATTATGCATCTACTATCTATTGTTACAATTGTGTTATAAATTAATTAAAAATCTAAGAAATAACAAAATCTTGTGATGGCAGATAAAGATGTGCCTTTTTCCGTACATCTTGTTATAGAAATCTTTTTTGCGGATGTATTAGAAATTAAAAGTGGGTGAAGTGTAAGGTTGTGTTCTTCAGTTCTTTCTTGACAAAGACGATTTTATCTACCTGTTCAGTGACACCATCACGTCTATGTTTACGTTAAAGCTATTTCTTCAAGTGGCTACCCAGGGCTAAATTGGTCGCAGGTTAGAACTTAGTTTTAGGACACATTACTAAAGTGGTATTCATATGGAATACGTGTTGATTGTATTTGTCTCCAATAACCTTACTATACACATCTAGTTCGACGTATTTGTGCTGATTATTACCCGAATGTCTTAGACACCAGACATACATAAAGAAACCCTATGTTATTGTGACTATTACCTAGTTATTGTGGATATATATCTCTATTTATAAATTAAAACAGTTTATACAATGAACATAGGTACACTAATATACACACCTTTATCAAAATTAGTATTACACACAATTGCTAATTAAAGACCTTAAACGCTATAAAAATGTCGAGTATTATAGAAAATTTAAACAAATACATAAGAAACCGATTAAGGAGAATCATTTCAAATCACTAGCCGCTATAAAACTGTTCTCAAATAGTGAAAATTTAAAAAAGGAACGAAAACAAAATTTGTCATAGGGGGCTGTGATTTCAAATCTAAGCGGAATTATTAATTCTAATTAACATTCCCAAATAAAATTTTCCGATAGTAGTAATATTCCAGGCACTTTACTTTTATGCTCATTTCGCATTTCTTTTAAACAATTCTTGATTTAAGACCTGCCGCCAACTATCATAAAGAATAAAATTTTCTGAGAAATAGATCATAAATTTTTTTCTCATATAGAAGGTGGCGCAAAAGTAATGTCATAATTTAAATTGGCTGCCATTTATGCAACGGCGCCAAATGTCACTGTTTGAAATGTCACCTTTGACTTAGGTGATGTAGATATATAGAGAGTCAAGAAGCCATGGAGCGATGCACACCTCAAGAACGTAGAATTATTGTTACTGCTCTTTTTTTATTTATAACAAAATGGCCGGCAATTCAAATTATGACATTACATTTGCGCCATGTAGTGGTGCGTTAAAAAGAGTTAAGTCGTCGTGGTCAATTTTATATGTTTAGAAAAAAGCGAAAAAATGTTTTAAATATATCAAATTTTATATAAATACGGTTGTACGGTTATAAAAATCGCTTTCTATAACCCAAAATTACTTATAATGGGTGTTCCGTAAGGACATTGCTTACCGAACCTGTTTTTTTAAATAAAAAGCCCTAATTTGTTTTATTTCTTATTAAAATGTAAGGTAATAAGTATTAAGATATTATCACCCTAAAACCAATTGCTGGTGAGTTAATAAAACAAAAGATATATTTTCTAGAACAATATGTACCGAAAAAAGGCACATATTTAAATGCCATCACAAGATTTTGTTTACACAATCAGCATTCGAAGAATTCGAATCATTACACCAGATTTTTTTATTTCCTAGATTCAAACCAACCTTCTTCAAAACTTGTGCGATTAATTAACTTATAACACAATTGTAACAATAGATAGTAGATGCATAATGGATAGCACATTTGTTATTTTTTTATTGGGCTAATTAATAATTTGAGGTGGGCTCACCCTCCAGAAAATTTCAAATATTGTTTATAATTTGTTCACTACATCAAATATAAAAAAAACTTATTATAAGATAAAAATGGACAAACAAAATACCACCGATTGACAGTCTTAAAATTTCGAAAAGCTAAAATTTGTGTGGCGCTTAGTGTTCAGTTAGCCGCCCCAGACAAAAATTTTCGATTTTCTCGAAAACTACGAGGAGGCCATCGAAACCATTAAAAGGCAATAATAGGCAAAAAGGGGACAAACGATGGTATTTTTTTTTGAAGAATTTTTGCGAAGGTGGGGGGGCCAACTTCACATGCAAATTTTGGAATATTTTCTATAATTTAGTTATTATAGTAAATATCGAAAAATTACTGATAGGGCTAAAATAGGCAAACAAAATGCCATCGATTGACAGTGTTACGATTTCGAAAAGTTGAAATTCTAGGTGGCGCTCCGTGTGAAGTTAGCCCCCCAGATAAAAATTTCGATTTTCTCGAAAACTATGAGGGGGCAATCGAAACTATTAAAAGGCAATAATAGGCAAAAAAAGGGACAAACGTTGGTATTTTTTTAAAGAATTTTGGGGTAGGTGCCCCCCCACCTAACTTCACATGGCTACCTACATACCATATTTATTGCTGAGCAAATTTATCACAATAGTGGGTGCAATAAAGTAATGAATTCCAGGCACTGATTCGATCGGCTATTGGTCGACGGCGGATGGTGCTATCTAAATCATTTTGAGCAAACTTTTTGCGTGGTTAAATCATATCGGTATATATGTTAGCGGCAATGTGTATAATTCCGCATTGTATACAATGCCTAGGCATTCTATACGATACCGCAAGGAATTTGGCAAAGTATAAAATGTTTACGGTTTTGCATACATTGCTTATGTGATGACTGGCATTGTGTAGAATGCCTAGGCATTTTATACAATGAGTTGTGAGACTAGGCAGAGTATATAATAAATAGCTTTACAAAACTTGAAAAAGAAATAAAGATATTCGCGGAGAGAAAAGAAATGTAAAATCAAATAAATGTATTTCTTCGAACATATTTCTTTCGAGGAAAGAATGTAGGTATGTTTGAAACAAGTAAGTATTTTTAAATTAAAAAAGTGAGCTGCATGGGTTGAAGGAAATGTTTTATTTGAAGTAAAAAGAAATAGTTTTTACTGAAAAAATGATTCTTTTACAAAAATTGGTTTTCCGTGATTTCCGTAATGTAGAAATTGTTTGGGTTTAATTGCAGAAATACGTTTGAATGATATAAATCTGGTTTTATTAGAAATAAAGGTCGGCCTTAAGGTAAGTAAATATTCTATTTGGAAGAGAAAGGTAATACATTTGTGTTTGAATAAAAAAAAGAAATTGACCTAAATTTTACAACCAGCCGTTAATACAACTAGGGAATAACATATATTTTTGTAAATTTGTTGAAAGTTACAAATTTGGAATGATATGAAAGGGATATGAAACACACAGAAATTTGGAGATTTATTTTTCATCCAAAATGTAATTTCCAAAATGCAATTTCTTCTTATTTTTGTAGTGCGTTTTTCGTTGCTTTGCACAGACATTTCTGGTTCGGAAACTTTAATAAGAATCGCACTTCAGAAAAGTTGTTAAAATTTATTTTTGCAGACATGAAAGCTTTTTTATCACAAATAAATATAATACATACTCCATATAATCACATCTTCAAATAGACTGGTATTCTAATAACAGAAAGATAAATTAAGTTTCTAATGCAATTTAATACAGTATAAATATGTATTTAATCTGGAAGCAAATTTTTCAAAAATGCTTTTTATCACAAGTGAAAATAATTTTCTATATCACAAATTGAAAGCTAAAGCAAAGAAATAATACTCCACAATTTAAAAATAAAATATGTATAAGTACCTATATTATTTTTAATCTTAGGTACACATAATTATTTATTGTAACAAGTTGAGCTTGAATGGCATTTTTAAATATACAACACATTATTTTTTACGCCCACATTTGTTATTTTGACTTCATTTTGTACAAGAAAATGTTCTTGTAAGTAATATAAATTCTTTGTCCATTGGTACAACTTCTTTGTCAAAAAAGTTTTTGCTGCAGGGTACAATCTGTGACCTTCTGTACATCCCTTTTAATGTGGCATTTCTTGTTCCAAGTTTATAAAATCCGTTTTCTTCAATACATTCTTATTGCCTTGGATATCATCCTGTATCTCCAAACTGTGCTTAGCTTATTCATGTTTCCTTAATACTGCTTCATTCTTTTTGCATAGTGGATACAAGCAATCACAAGTTTGTTGTCCTACGTTGCCATGTGCAGTTCCCCCTAGATCGCAGCATAGCAAGTTGATATACGAATCTCTTTGCCTAAATAATAGTTGGTATTGTATAAACCGCCTAGGCAAAGCATAAAATGATTCCTATTATATACAATGCCTAATGCATTTAGGAATTGTATAGAATGCCTAGGTATTTCATAGAATGTCGAATTATATACATTGCCGCTAACATATACATCAAATGATAGGTGAGACTTCCATCTACCTACCATACTTATAGCAGGGTTAATTTTGAACAATTAGTGGATGAAATAAATTAATGAATTCCAGGCACTTCCATTGGCTATTTGTCGACGGCCAACAGCGCTATGTAAATCCTTTTGTGCAAACTCTTTCCAAGATTAAATCATATCGACATATAGATCAAAAGATAGCTGATACTTCCACCTACCTATCATAGTTATTGCAGGGTAAATATATAACAATTAGTGGGTGAAATAAATTAATGAATTCCAGGCACTGATTCGATCGGCTATTGGTCGACGGCGGATGGTGCTATCTAAATCATTTTGAGCAAACTTTTTGCGTGGTTAAATCATATCGGTATATATGTTAGCGGCAATGTGTATAATTCCGCATTGTATACAATGCCTAGGCATTCTATACGATACCGCAAGGAATTTGGCAAAGTATAAAATGTTTACGGTTTTGCATACATTGCTTATGTGATGACTGGCATTGTGTAGAATGCCTAGGCATTTTATACAATGAGTTGTGAGACTAGGCAGAGTATATAATAAATAGCTTTACAAAACTTGAAAAAGAAATAAAGATATACGCGGAGAGAAAAGAAATGTAAAATCAAATAAATGTATTTCTTCGAACATATTTTATTCGAGGAAAGAATGTAGGTATGTTTGAAACAAATAAGTATTTTTAAATTAAAAAAGTGAGCTGCATGGGTTGAAGGAAATGATTTATTTGAAGTAAAAAGAAATAGTTTTTACTGAAAAAATGATTCTTTTACAAAAATTGGTTTTCCGTGATTTCCGTAATGTAGAAATTGTTTGGGTTTAATTGCAGAAATACGTTTGAATGATATAAATCTGGTTTTATTAGAAATAAAGGTCGGCCTTAAGGTAAGTAAATATTCTATTTGGAAGAGAAAGGTAATACATTTGTGTTTGAATAAAAAAAAGAAATTGACCTAAATTTTACAACCAGCCGTTAATACAACTAGGGAATAACATATATTTTTGTAAATTTGTTGAAAGTTACAAATTTGGAATGATATGAAAGGGATATGAAACACACAGAAATTTGGAGATTTATTTTTCATCCAAAATGTAATTTCCAAAATGCAATTTCTTCTTATTTTTGTAGTGCGTTTTTCGTTGCTTTGCACAGACATTTCTGGTTCGGAAACTTTAATAAGAATCGCACTTCAGAAAAGTTGTTAAAATTTATTTTTGCAGACATGAAAGCTTTTTTATCACAAATAAATATAATACATACTCCATATAATCACATCTTCAAATAGACTGGTATTCTAATAACAGAAAGATAAATTAAGTTTCTAATGCAATTTAATACAGTATAAATATGTATTTAATCTGGAAGCAAATTTTTCAAAAATGCTTTTTATCACAAGTGAAAATAATTTTCTATATCACAAATTGAAAGCTAAAGCAAAGAAATAATACTCCACAATTTAAAAATAAAATATGTATAAGTACCTATATTATTTTTAATCTTAGGTACACATAATTATTTATTGTAACAAGTTGAGCTTGAATGGCATTTTTAAATATACAACACATTATTTTTTACGCCCACATTTGTTATTTTGACTTCATTTTGTACAAGAAAATGTTCTTGTAAGTAATATAAATTCTTTGTCCATTGGTACAACTTCTTTGTCAAAAAAGTTTTTGCTGCAGGGTACAATCTGTGACCTTCTGTACATCCCTTTTAATGTGGCATTTCTTGTTCCAAGTTTATAAAATCCGTTTTCTTCAATACATTCTTATTGCCTTGGATATCATCCTGTATCTCCAAACTGTGCTTAGCTTATTCATGTTTCCTTAATACTGCTTCATTCTTTTTGCATAGTGGATACAAGCAATCACAAGTTTGTTGTCCTACGTTGCCATGTGCAGTTCCCCCTAGATCGCAGCATAGCAAGTTGATATACGAATCTCTTTGCCTAAATAATAGTTGGTATTGTATAAAACGCCTAGGCAAAGCATAAAATGATTCCTATTATATACAATGCCTAA
This sequence comes from Aphodius granarius, assembly GCA_963971325.1. Lineage (NCBI taxonomy): Eukaryota > Metazoa > Arthropoda > Insecta > Coleoptera > Scarabaeidae > Aphodius > Aphodius granarius. The sequence continues at coordinate 15,754,072 of OZ020222.1, read as the reverse complement.
TGCATTTAGGAATTGTATAGAATGCCTAGGTATTTCATAGAATGTCGAATTATATACATTGCCGCTAACATATACATCAAATGATAGGTGAGACTTCCATCTACCTACCATACTTATAGCAGGGTTAATTTTGAACAATTAGTGGATGAAATAAATTAATGAATTCCAGGCACTTCCATTGGCTATTTGTCGACGGCCAACAGCGCTATGTAAATCCTTTTGTGCAAACTCTTTCCAAGATTAAATCATATCGACATATAGATCAAAAGATAGCTGATACTTCCACCTACCTATCATAGTTATTGCAGGGTAAATATATAACAATTAGTGGGTGAAATAAATTAATGAATTCCAGGCACTGATTCGATCGGCTATTGGTCGACGGCGGATGGTGCTATCTAAATCATTTTGAGCAAACTTTTTGCGTGGTTAAATCATATCGGTATATATGTTAGCGGCAATGTGTATAATTCCGCATTGTATACAATGCCTAGGCATTCTATACGATACCGCAAGGAATTTGGCAAAGTATAAAATGTTTACGGTTTTGCATACATTGCTTATGTGATGACTGGCATTGTGTAGAATGCCTAGGCATTTTATACAATGAGTTGTGAGACTAGGCAGAGTATATAATAAATAGCTTTACAAAACTTGAAAAAGAAATAAAGATATACGCGGAGAGAAAAGAAATGTAAAATCAAATAAATGTATTTCTTCGAACATATTTCTTTCGAGGAAAGAATGTAGGTATGTTTGAAACAAATAAGTATTTTTAAATTAAAAAAGTGAGCTGCATGGGTTGAAGGAAATGATTTATTTGAAGTAAAAAGAAATAGTTTTTACTGAAAAAATGATTCTTTTACAAAAATTGGTTTTCCGTGATTTCCGTAATGTAGAAATTGTTTGGGTTTAATTGCAGAAATACGTTTGAATGATATAAATCTGGTTTTATTAGAAATAAAGGTCGGCCTTAAGGTAAGTAAATATTCTATTTGGAAGAGAAAGGTAATACATTTGTGTTTGAATAAAAAAAAGAAATTGACCTAAATTTTACAACCAGCCGTTAATACAACTAGGGAATAACATATATTTTTGTAAATTTGTTGAAAGTTACAAATTTGGAATGATATGAAAGGGATATGAAACACACAGAAATTTGGAGATTTATTTTTCATCCAAAATGTAATTTCCAAAATGCAATTTCTTCTTATTTTTGTAGTGCGTTTTTCGTTGCTTTGCACAGACATTTCTGGTTCGGAAACTTTAATAAGAATCGCACTTCAGAAAAGTTGTTAAAATTTATTTTTGCAGACATGAAAGCTTTTTTATCACAAATAAATATGATACATACTCCATATAATCACATCTTCAAATAGACTGGTATTCTAATAACAGAAAGATAAATTAAGTTTCTAATGCAATTTAATACAGTATAAATATGTATTTAATCTGAAAGCAAATTTTTCAAAAATGCTTTTTATCACAAGTGAAAATAATTTTCTATATCACAAATTTAAAGCTAAAGTAAAGAAATAATACTCCACAATTTAAAAATAAAATATGTATAAGTACCTATATTATTTTTAATCTTAGGTACACATAATTATTTATTGTAACAAGTTGAGCTTGAATGGCATTTTTAAATATACAACACATTATTTTTTACGCCCACATTTGTTATTTTGACTTCATTTTGTACAATAAAATGTTCTTGTAAGTAATATAAATTCTTTGTCCATTGGTACAACTTCTTTGTCAAAAAAGTTTTTGCTGCAGGGTACAATCTGTGACCTTCTGTACATCCCTTTTAATGTGGCATTTCTTGTTCCAAGTTTATAAAATACGTTTTCTTCAATACATTCTTATTGCCTTGGATATCATCCTGTATCTCCAAACTGTGCTTAGCTTATTCATGTTTCCTTAATACTGCTTCATTCTTTTTGCATAGTGGATACAAGCAATCACAAGTTTGTTGTCCTACGTTGCCATGTGCAGTTCCCCCTAGATCGCAGCATAGCAAGTTGATATACGAATCTCTTTGCCTAAATAATAGTTGGTATTGTATAAAACGCCTAGGCAAAGCATAAAATGATTCCTATTATATACAATGCCTAATGCATTTAGGAATTATATAGAATGCCTAGGTATTTCATAGAATGTCGAATTATATACATTGCCGCTAACATATACATCAAATGATAGGTGAGACTTCCATCTACCTACCATACTTATAGCAGGCGTATACAGCGCTATGTAAATCCTTTTGTGCAAACTCTTTCCAAGATTAAATCATATCGACATATAGATCAAAAGATAGCTGATACTTCCACCTACCTATCATAGTTATTGCAGGGTAAATATATAACAATTAGTGGGTGAAATAAATTAATGAATTCCAGACAATGATTCGATCGGCTATTGGCCGACTGCGAACGGTGCTATCTAAATCCTTTTGTGCTAACTTTTTGCGCGATTATATCATGTCGATATATATGTTACGGTTAAAGTGATAAATGTGGTTTGTATTAATAATTACCGGCTATTATTAATAATAACCGCATCATTTGGTCAATGTGATTAGAAACACTTAAATAATCACATGGATCGGCTATTATTAATAATTTGCTAACGGGCACGGTAAAAGTGATAAAAATGTTACTTTTTACAAAAGATCTTTTGTATACAGCCTTCAAAGAAGTTAGCTCAGTTATTTTGATTACTATGTAAGCTATTATATTTATTTACTCGACGCAAATAATCAGTACGGCTACCCCAATGACCAAAATTACGAATAATACAAAACATTGATAATACTTTTTTTGCTCCCTTGTACTTTAGAAACTACTGGATATAATTGATACTGATATTTGGTATACACCCAAGGACGACTCAATGACGAAAACATAAAAAAGAACAGTTTATACAGAGTGTTCAAAAAAGTTAATCATTTTATTATCAATAACACCCATTTTTATATTTAATGCATGTGGGTAGTTTGTTGTAAATGTACAATTACAATTTATTAAGTAAATTCTCAAATCCTAATTATCTTGAAATGTTGCGCATTTAATAATAATTTTATCAATATTGTATTTTTATGCAAATATGTATATGCAAAAACTAGACTAGTTTACATAGATGTTTTTACATAAATTGCACCGCACAAATGATGCAAACATTTTTGTATGGTTCTGTTTCTAACACGGTATTTTTACTTTTGGTGTTTGACAATAATTTTATAAATAAAAGATTAAACATCGTAACAACTTGCCTCAATCTTCCCTACATTATACATGTCGATTACCTATACCTACCCTAAGTATATCCAATATCTCACAGATATATTTATTATAAAAGTGTTTATCACAAACAAAAAATACAAAAAAACAAAAGAAGATGACGTCCTATTGTTACAAACTTTATCAATATAAATGGTGTCATTGTTGTACTACCACAAAAAATAAAGGTCTAGAAGGACTTTTGTATTCAAAATTAAATATAAAACATTTTTTAAAGTTTTGTATTAAATAGATAATAAAGTTACAAATAAAAATATTTTTTTTGCCACGAGTTGCAAAATGCAGAAGCACTACGTACGTAAGATTCCATTCGCAAAACCCAAATGCATTCAAATAACAGGTTATCTGAAATAAGGTTGTACATTAGGTCAGGAATTATGTATATTATAACTATAAAGAACTTAATTTAGAAGAACCGCATGCAAAACATTAGTAGGTAGTCTGAATAATAAACTTGACTTACATCAGAAATGTTATATTTTATATATCGATAAAATTTAATTCGCAAAAACTAGATGCAATAAAATAGCTGGTACTCCAAATAATATATTTGTCGTACGTCACTTATGTTGTGTTTTATAACTTGGCTTTTCCGTTGTAGACACATTATCGATATTGAAATATTCCGGATTCCAGCTTTTCATATACCTACAATAAATAGAATACGTAATGTCAATAAATAAAATACGTAATGCCAATAAATAGAATACGTAATGTTAATAAATAAAATACGTAATGTCAATAAATAGAATACGTAATGTCAATAAATAGAATACGTAAGTCGATAAATAAAATACGTAATGTCAATAACTAGAATACGCAATGTGAATAAATAAAATACGTGATGTCAATAAATAGAATACGTAATGTCAATAAATAGAATACGTAATGTCAATAAATACAATATGTAAGTCGATAAATAAAATACGTAATGTCAATAACTAGAATACGTAATGTGAATAAATAAAATACGTAATGTTAATAAATAGAATACGTAATGTCAATAAATCGAATACGTAAGTCAATAAATAAAATACATAATGTCAATAAATAAAATACGTAATGTCAATAAATAGAATACATAATGTCAATAAATAAATACGTAATGTCAATAAATAGAATACGTAACGTCAATAAATAGAATACGTAATGTCAATAAATAAAATACGTAATGTCAATAAATAGAATACGTAATATCAATAAAAAATAGAATACGTAATGTCAGTAAATAGAATACGTAATGTCAATAAATAGAATACGTAATGTCAGTAAATGGAATATGTAATGTCAATAAATTAAATACGTAATGTAAATGAAAGAACCAAATGTTTCCAAAACATTGAACTCGTACAATTGTATGATACTTTAGTGTATGCTTTTATGTTGAAAATGTGTTTAACAGCAATTGCTCAGTTAATCCCTGTAACAATATTGGAACACTTTACATTGGGGCCACCAAAACTAATTTATTGCTAATTAAGTGACCTATCATATATTACAAAGTTATTAGTCGTAGTCTTTACTTTATGATGGTCGAACGAGAAGAGTCTAAGGACGCCGGAAGTAACATCATCTCAGCCAATGGCAACGCTTCAAATTTAAACTCATAACACGCGCCCAAAACCAGTGAAACTATACGGTCAAATGCAAACACCAGATGTTCACTGAAGACTAAAATCTTTGACATTCTCGAACGTTCTATACTGTCTATATCTCGACTAATTTAATCACTTATCTTAATAATAAATAAACAATGGATTTCCGACCCATTACAATGCCTCTTGCAACAGAGTGAGAAACTATCGTCGTTGACGCGGTTTTCTCCCGGAAATCTAGAACTTATTGATTTAGAATATTTTCATTACCAGTAAATTTTATAACCAAAAGACATAAATGACATAAAGCCATTAGTCACACATTTCAAAATCATTTCGAAATTTTATAAATATTATTAGTAATATTGTTGTACAAAACATGTACAGTAATCTGGCTTAATCAGCCAAAACGATCGATTAGATTAATTAATATAATATATAGATATTATGTTGTTTATTAGTACATTGTGCACATCGTGACAATTTTGATAAAAATTCTTCCATTATTTGACTCGTGGTTTGACTTGTGATTTTTTAAGCAATTCTAATGTAGGTACTTATACATTTTGCAACTTCGGTATTTAAAAATCATGCCTTTTTATCTAAGGGGTAATTTGGTATGCTATGTTAATTATATTGTTTATTTGTGCATTTTAAATAATTGTTACAGGTTTTAACACAATTCGCCCAGTATTTTGGAACTTGGAGTGATTTTTTAAGTAATTCTAATAATGCATTTTTACAACTTTTTGTATTTTCTACAAATCACATTTTCTAGAAATCATATGACCTCATCTAAGGGGTTTGATCCGCTATGTTTAGTATATTATCTATTGGTGCATTTTAAACAATCCTGACCAGTTTCAACACAATTCATTGTGATTTTTACTTTCCGACTAGTACCCTAGAAGAAAAGTATTGTAATCGACGGAAAATGACATTACGAGATTTTCGCGGATATAAGCGTTTTGAGGTCCCCTGAATCGATTGCAATGATTTCTGGAATATGTATGTATGTGGGTATGCATATCTGTGAACACGATTGCGCCTAAACGGAGCAACGGATCGGGCTGAAATTTGGTATACCAACATATTTAGAATTACCGGGGGGGACCGGATTGTTTTTGGTCACAGTCTTACAACCGGAAGTGGAAAATGTTACATGCGTCTTCTGAAGATTTTTTCCGATTGAGATCAAACTCATACCAACTCATCCTTCAGTGACTTTAAATATGTATACAAATTTGCAGATCAGTAGCATGAAAGGTTTAGGAGCTATTAGCTTTTATAGACGCAGCTTGACAGAATCCACAGCCTTCATCTGTGTGTTGGAAGTTGTCAGATTTTGACAAACGCCAGTGCCACTGACATGCCATGACGTTAAATGTCAGTATGACAAATGTCATAGAAACTGACGTTAGATATTGTAGAGAGTGGCTCTTTTGTCATTCGCACACAGCAAGCAGCAAATATTTCGACCATAATTTTGATTTTCAAACGTTCAAAATAGAACATATACATCAGAGATATGTATACATATGTTCACTCGTTTACCTGCTTCTAGCACACCGAACCCTTTTCCCCACCAGTTCTCAAACGCTTTCCCCCTTTTTCTGGGCAATCAGATCAGAACAAAAATTGTCTAGTTCACACCGCGATACCGTACGTTGCATACAGCTCCGTTCCCAATATTGTTCTAAAAACCTTTATATTATCTACCAAATCGCAATTAAAACAAGTGACAAAGGTGTTAAGGATCCCATTGTGTTAAATTCGCGTTTTCTCAAGACATTTCCCTCAGATTTTCGCGGTTAGTGTTTTGATCAAGGACAAAAGTGTTGCGTCATACTCGAGTCAACATCAAAACCGCTTCATATACCTTCAGCAAAACGACAATTAGACAACATTGGTTGATTATCCACGCGTTTCAGATGTTTTGCATTAATTTTTAACCAGATTTAGCCGTGTTTTAGCGCGATTTCAAACTTACTGCGCACCACACAACGATACCAAGCGTCACAAAAAAACTTGTCCTGTCGCGCTGTCGTGTGGAGTTCAGACCGTGTTTCTTGCCTGTTTGCTGGCATTTTTCGTGTTTCTTGTTGTTAACTAGATTGTTGTTGTTCATACACAGCAATATCGGCGGCAAAGCCGCTTATTATTTTGTTGATTTTTTTGAGTGATAAGTGATTATGTTGACTCAAGTGTCGTTTCTTCGCAAAGTTTGTGAATTGTGGACCTTCGCAATTTGATTTGTTGGTAGATTTCGGGTCGCGATCGCCTTTTTTTGTGCGGTTTGGGCGTTCCAACCATCCTTTGGACACGGTTTTGGTATGTGTTTGAACATAATCATATCATGGTCTTTTCACATTTTGGCTGTTGAAAGATTTTTTTTGTTGAGTTTGTTTAATTTACTAGTACCTACTTGAGTATTGGAGAGGTCTTAATTCTTCTAAATTCAAAAAACGGTGTAATTTCTTTTTATTGCTATTTATGCGATCATGTAAATAGACCAATGGCACTTTCTTTGTTATCAGGGTATAATTTAGAGTAAATTTGATAAGTTGTATCAACGTTTTACATTAGACCTGGTTGTTTTTTATGAAACGATTTAGTGATATTTTGACACTAAGTTTAATTAATAATACATATTGATTTAAATCTCTATTATACACGCTGCTTCTCTTTATTCTCCTGTTTATTTATTTTTTCAAATTCTCCAATTTGTTTCCTAGAAATCAAAAAATAAAATAAGAAGCCAGACAAATTGAAAACCTTACTTTTCTAAAATTACTTCTTTGCCACACCGCAATTTATTTATTGTGTCTTACTGTGTTGTGATTGTTGCAAATCAAACTTTATAATGATTCTTTTCGTTACACAATTGATTTATTAAAACAACAAAATCAAGACTTGATGTGATTATGGTAGTGAAGACTGAAGGGAACTAACAAGACAAGCTATATTGCCAAAATAACAATTTATTTAGGTATATAATGTATTCCATGTATTTAATGTGTAATACGTTGTGACATATCATTTACATACGAAACTTTTATGAGTGATTGTTATTGTAGAGAATTGCCATTTTCAGTTACATTATCATTTTCAAAATATGTTTTCCAAGTTCTATAATTTATCAAATTCTAAAAAAGCAAATTGCTAAAGTTACTATCTATTTATCTAAATTTTTTACCTTGTATTAATTCTTCCAAATTGAATTTTATCGTCAAATATGGTATTTTTTTGTACTTTGTGTTAGATATTCTTTGTCGCTATGTACTGGAGAAGTTGTATCATTTTTTATCAAGTCATTTAATGTGATTGTCGTACCAAACAATGATATTTCAAAATTTATTATTTTACAAATTGGTCTATTAAAGAACAAAAAAAAATGCCAAATTTACAATCTATTTATATAATTTATTGCATCCATTATGTAATAATTATGAAACTTGAAACTTCAGTATCAAATGTGGTAATTCTTACTGCCCTGTCTTTGATATTATTTGTCGCCATGTATTAGGCAAGATATATCTATTTTTATATATAAACATTTCATGTTAGTGTTGTAGTTGATGATGATTGTTCTGTATAATTTCCAAATTATACAATTGCCTTAAAAAACAAGACATTACCAAATTTGCAATGCGTTTTTATAACTTATATCGTCTATGTTTTGGATCTTAGAAATCAATCTTTATTTAACGCGAATGTCGTAGTTGACGATAATCTGTGTATTTTCTTAATTATGCAATTTGTCGTCAAGAAAGAAAAAGAAAAATTGAAAGACAAATTGCCAGATTTTCATTGTATTTAGATCACTTATTTCATCTGTGTTTTGGTTATTAGAAGTCAAAGTTGATCATCAAATAATTCAATTCTTAGTGCATTATTATTGATTTTATTTGTCGCCATGTATTAGATAAATTGTACCATTTTTATTTCTAAACAGTTAATGTGAAAGTCGTAGTTCATGATGATCTGTATATTTTCTTCATTATGCTATTTGTCTTCAAGAAAACACAGACAAATTGCTAGATTTACAATGTATTTAGATAATTTATTTCATTTCTCTTTTGATTCTTAGAAATCATTGTTATCAAATATGGTAATTCAGAGTGTTAGATAGGTTGTATCTTTATATATATATATAAACATTTATGTGAATGTCGTAGTTGATGACGATCTGTATATTTTCATAATTGTGCAATTTGTCTTGAATAAAAAAAAAAAACAAGACATATTGGGAGACTTGCATTGTACACATAAAAAAAGACAAATTGCCTGATTTGCAATGTGTGTATAACTTATTTCATCTATGGTTTGATTGTTAGAAATCAAACTTCATCATCAAATATGGTGATTCTTAGTGTACTGTTTTTGTCGTGGATTTTATTTTATCTGTCGCCATGTATTAGATATGTTGTAGCTTTTTATATCTAAACTTTTAATGTGAATATCGTAGTTGATGATGATCTGTATCTTTTCTTAATTCTGCAATTTGTCTTCAAAAAAAAAAAAAAAAAAAAAAACGAGACAAATTGCCTGATTTGCAATGTGTGTATAACTTATTTCATCTATAGTTTGATTGTTAGAAATCAAACGTCATCATCATATATGGTAATTCTTAGTGCACTGTTTTTGTCGTGGATTTTATTTTATCTGTCGCCATGTATTAGATAGGTTGTAGCTTTTTATATCTAAACTTTTAATGTGAATATCGTAGTTGATGATGATCTGTATCTTTTCTTAATTCTGCAATTTGTCTTCAAGAAAAAAAAAAAAACGAGACAAATTGCCTGATTTGCAATGTGTGTATAACTTATTTCATCTATAGTTTGATTGTTAGAAATCAAACGTCATCATCAGATATGGTAATTCCTAGTGCACTGTTTTTGTCGTGGATTTTATTTTATCTGTCGCCATGTATTAGATAGGTTGTAGCTTTTTATATCTAAACTTTTAATGTGAATATCGTAGTTGATGATGATCTATATCTTTTCTGAATTCTGCAATTTGTCTTCAAGAAAAAAAAAACAAGACAAATTGCCTGATTTGCAATGTGTGTATAACTTATTTCATCTATAGTTTGATTGTTAGAAATCAAACGTCATCATCAGATATGGTAATTCTTAGTGCACTGTTTTTGTCGTGGATTTTATTTTATCTGTCGCCATGTATTAGATAGGTTGTAGCTTTTTATATCTAAACTTTTAATGTGAATATCGTAGTTAATGATGGTCTGTATCTTTTCTTAATTCTGCAATTTGTCTTCAAGAAAAAAAAAAAAAGAAAAAAACAAGACAAATTGCCTGATTTGCAATGTGTGTATAACTTATTTCATCTATAGTTTGATTGTTAGAAATCAAACGTCATCATCAGATATGGTAATTCTTAGTGCACTGTTTTTGTCGTGGATTTTATTTTATCTGTCGCCATGTATTAGATAGGTTGTAGCTTTTTATATCTAAACTTTTAATGTGAATATCGTAGTTAATGATGGTCTGTATCTTTTCTTAATTCTGCAATTTGTCTTCAAGAAAAAAAAAAAACAAGACAAGTTGCCTAATTTGCAATGTGTGTATAACTTATTTCATCTGTAGTTTGATTGTTAGAAATCAAACGTCATCATCAGTTATGGTAATTCTTAGTGCACTGTTTTTGTCGTGGATTTTATTTTATCTGTTGCCATGTATTAGATAGGTTGTAGCTTTTTATATCTAAACTTTTAATGTGAATATCGTAGTTGATGATGATCTGTATCTTTTCTTAATTCTGCAATTCGTCTTCAGGAAAAAAAAAGCAAGACAAATTGCCTGATTTGCAATGTGTATATAACTTAGTTCATCTATAGTTTGATTGTTAGAAATCAAACGTCATCATCAGATATGGTAATTCTTAGTGCACTGTTTTTGTCGTGGATTTTATTTTATCTGTCGCCATGTATTAGATAGGTTGTAGCTTTTTATATCTAAACTTTTAATGTGAATATCGTAGTTGATGATGATCTGTATCTTTTCTTAATTCTGCAATTTGTCTTCAAGAAAAAAAAAAACAAGACAAATTGCCTGATTTGCAATGTGTGTATAACTTATTTCATCTATAGTTTGATTGTCAGAAATCAAACGTCATCATCAGATATGGTAATTCTTAGTGCACTGTTTTTGTCGTGGATTTTATTTTATCTGTCGCCATGTATTAGATAGGTTGTAGCTTTTTATATCTAAACTTTTAATGTGAATATCGTAGTTAATGATGGTCTGTATCTTTTCTTAATTCTGCAATTTGTCTTCAAGAAAAAAAAAAAAACAAGACAAGTTGCCTAATTTGCAATGTGTGTATAACTTATTTCATCTGTAGTTTGATTGTTAGAAATCAAACGTCATCATCAGTTATGGTAATTCTTAGTGCACTGTTTTTGTCGTGGATTTTATTTTATCTGTTGCCATGTATTAGATAGGTTGTAGCTTTTTATATCTAAACTTTTAATGTGAATATCGTAGTTGATGATGATCTGTATCTTTTCTTAATTCTGCAATTTGTCTTCAAGAAAAAAAAAAAAAACGAGACAAATTGCCTGATTTGCAATGTGTGTATAACTTATTTCATCTATAGTTTGATTGTTAGAAATCAAACGTCATCATCAGATATGGTAATTCTTAGTGCACTGTTTTTGTCGTGGATTTTATTTTATCTGTCGCCATGTATTAGATAGGTTGTAGCTTTTTATATCTAAACTTTTAATGTGAATATCGTAGTTGATGATGATCTATATCTTTTCTGAATTCTGCAATTTGTCTTCAAGAAAAAAAAAACATGACAAATTGCCTGATTTGCAATGTGTGTATAACTTATTTCATCTATAGTTTGATTGTTAGAAATCAAACGTCATCATCAGATATGGTAATTCTTAGTGCACTGTTTTTGTCGTGGATTTTATTTTATCTGTCGCCATGTATTAGATAGGTGGTAGCTTTTTATATCTAAACTTTTAATGTGAATATCGTAGTTAATGATGGTCTGTATCTTTTCTTAATTCTGCAATTTGTCTTCAAGAAAAAAAAAAAAAAAGAAAAAAACAAGACAAATTGCCTGATTTGCAATGTGTGTATAACTTATTTCATCTATAGTTTGATTGTTAGAAATCAAACGTCATCATCAGATATGGTAATTCTTAGTGCACTGTTTTTGTCGTGGATTTTATTTTATCTGTCGCCATGTATTAGATAGGTTGTAGCTTTTTATATCTAAACTTTTAATGTGAATATCGTAGTTGATGATGATCTGTATCTTTTCTTAATTCTGCAATTTGTCTTCAAGAAAAAAAAAACAAGACAAATTGCCTGATTTGCAATGTGTGTATAACTTATTTCATCTATAGTTTGATTGTTAGAAATCAAACGTCATCATCAGATATGGTAATTCTTAGTGCACTGTTTTTGTCGTGGATTTTATTTTATCTGTTGCCATGTATTAGCTAGGTTGTAGCTTTTTATATCTAAACTTTTAATGTGAATATCGTAGTTGATGATGATCTGTATCTTTTCCTAATTCTGCAATTTGTCTTCAAGAAAAAAAAAACAAGACAAATTGCCTGATTTGCAATGTGTGTATAACTTATTTCATCTATAGTTTGATTGTTAGAAATCAAACGTCATCATCAGATATGGTAATTCTTAGTGCACTGTTTTTGTCGTGGATTTTATTTTATCTGTCGCCATGTATTAGATAGGTCGTAGCTTTTTATATCTAAACTTTTAATGTGAATATCGTAGTTGATGATGATCTGTATCTTTTCTTAATTCTGCAATTTGTCTTCAAGAAAAAAAAAAAAACGAGACAAATTGCCTGATTTGCAATGTGTGTATAACTTATTTCATCTATAGTTTGATTGTTAGAAATCAAACGTCATCATCAGATATGGTAATTCTTAGTGCACTGTTTTTGTCGTGGATTTTATTTTATCTGTCGCCATGTATTAGATAGGTTGTAGCTTTTTATATCTAAACTTTTAATGTGAATATCGTAGTTAATGATGGTCTGTATCTTTTCTTAATTCTGCAATTTGTCTTCAAGAAAAAAAAAAAAACAAGACAAGTTGCCTAATTTGCAATGTGTGTATAACTTATTTCATCTGTAGTTTGATTGTTAGAAATCAAACGTCATCATCAGTTATGGTAATTCTTAGTGCACTGTTTTTGTCGTGGATTTTATTTTATCTGTTGCCATGTATTAGATAGGTTGTAGCTTTTTATATCTAAACTTTTAATGTGAATATCGTAGTTGATGATGATCTGTATCTTTTCTTAATTCTGCAATTCGTCTTCAGGAAAAAAAAGCAAGACAAATTGCCTGATTTGCAATGTGTATATAACTTAGTTCATCTATAGTTTGATTGTTAGAAATCAAACGTCATCATCAGATATGGTAATTCTTAGTGCACTGTTTTTGTCGTGGATTTTATTTTATCTGTCGCCATGTATTAGATAGGTTGTAGCTTTTTATATCTAAACTTTTAATGTGAATATCGTAGTTGATGATGATCTGTATCTTTTCTTAATTCTGCAATTTGTCTTCAAGAAAAAAAAAAAAACGAGACAAATTGCCTGATTTGCAATGTGTGTATAACTTATTTCATCTATAGTTTGATTGTTAGAAATCAAACGTCATCATCAGATATGGTAATTCTTAGTGCACTGTTTTTGTCGTGGATTTTATTTTATCTGTCGCCATGTATTAGATAGGTTGTAGCTTTTTATATCTAAACTTTTAATGTGAATATCGTAGTTAATGATGGTCTGTATCTTTTCTTAATTCTGCAATTTGTCTTCAAGAAAAAAAAAAACAAGACAAGTTGCCTAATTTGCAATGTGTGTATAACTTATTTCATCTGTAGTTTGATTGTTAGAAATCAAACGTCATCATCAGTTATGGTAATTCTTAGTGCACTGTTTTTGTCGTGGATTTTATTTTATCTGTTGCCATGTATTAGATAGGTTGTAGCTTTTTATATCTAAACTTTTAATGTGAATATCGTAGTTGATGATGATCTGTATCTTTTCTTAATTCTGCAATTCGTCTTCAGGAAAAAAAAAGCAAGACAAATTGCCTGATTTGCAATGTGTATATAACTTAGTTCATCTATAGTTTGATTGTTAGAAATCAAACGTCATCATCAGATATGGTAATTCTTAGTGCACTGTTTTTGTCGTGGATTTTATTTTATCTGTCGCCATGTATTAGATAGGTTGTAGCTTTTTATATCTAAACTTTTAATGTGAATATCGTAGTTGATGATGATCTGTATCTTTTCTTAATTCTGCAATTTGTCTTCAAGAAAAAAAAAAACAAGACAAATTGCCTGATTTGCAATGTGTGTATAACTTATTTCATCTATAGTTTGATTGTCAGAAATCAAACGTCATCATCAGATATGGTAATTCTTAGTGCACTGTTTTTGTCGTGGATTTTATTTTATCTGTCGCCATGTATTAGATAGGTTGTAGCTTTTTATATCTAAACTTTTAATGTGAATATTGTAGTTGATGATGATCTGTATCTTTTCTTAATTCTGCAATTTGTCTTCAAGAAAAAAAAACGAGACAAATTGCCTGATTTGCAATGTGTGTATAACTTATTTCATCTATAGTTTGATTGTTAGAAATCAAACGTCATCATCAGATATGGTAATTCTTAGTGCACTGTTTTTGTCGTGGATTTTATTTTATCTGTCGCCATGTATTAGATAGGTTGTAGCTTTTTATATCTAAACTTTTAATGTGAATATCGTAGTTGATGTTGATCTATATCTTTTCTGAATTCTGCAATTTGTCTTCAAGAAAAAAAAAAACAAGACAAATTGCCTGATTTGCAATGTGTGTATAACTTATTTCATCTATAGTTTGATTGTTAGAAATCAAACGTCATCATCAGATATGGTAATTCTTAGTGCACTGTTTTTGTCGTGGATTTTATTTTATCTGTCGCCATGTATTAGATAGGTTGTAGCTTTTTATATCTAAACTTTTAATGTGAATATCGTAGTTAATGATGGTCTGTATCTTTTCTTAATTCTGCAATTTGTCTTCAAGAAAAAAAAAAAAGAAAAAAACAAGACAAATTGCCTGATTTGCAATGTGTGTATAACTTATTTCATCTATAGTTTGATTGTTAGAAATCAAACGTCATCATCAGATATGGTAATTCTTAGTGCACTGTTTTTGTCGTGGATTTTATTTTATCTGTCGCCATGTATTAGATAGGTTGTAGCTTTTTATATCTAAACTTTTAATGTGAATATCGTAGTTGATGATGATCTGTATCTTTTCTTAATTCTGCAATTTGTCTTCAAGAAAAAAAAAACAAGACAAATTGCCTGATTTGCAATGTGTGTATAACTTATTTCATCTATAGTTTGATTGTTAGAAATCAAACGTCATCATCAGATATGGTAATTCTTAGTGCACTGTTTTTGTCGTGGATTTTATTTTATCTGTTGCCATGTATTAGCTAGGTTGTAGCTTTTTATATCTAAACTTTTAATGTGAATATCGTAGTTGATGATGATCTGTATCTTTTCCTAATTCTGCAATTTGTCTTCAAGAAAAAAAAAACAAGACAAATTGCCTGATTTGCAATGTGTGTATAACTTATTTCATCTATAGTTTGATTGTTAGAAATCAAACGTCATCATCAGATATGGTAATTCTTAGTGCACTGTTTTTGTCGTGGATTTTATTTTATCTGTCGCCATGTATTAGATAGGTCGTAGCTTTTTATATCTAAACTTTTAATGTGAATATCGTAGTTGATGATGATCTGTATCTTTTCTTAATTCTGCAATTTGTCTTCAAGAAAAAAAAAAACGAGACAAATTGCCTGATTTGCAATGTGTGTATAACTTATTTCATCTATAGTTTGATTGTTAGAAATCAAACGTCATCATCAGATATGGTAATTCTTAGTGCACTGTTTTTGTCGTGGATTTTATTTTATCTGTCGCCATGTATTAGATAGGTTGTAGCTTTTTATATCTAAACTTTTAATGTGAATATCGTAGTTGATGATGATCTGTATCTTTTCTTAATTCTGCAATTTGTCTTCAAGAAAAAGAAAAAAAAAACAAGACAAATTGCCTGATTTGCAATGTGTGTATAACTTATTTCATCTATAGTTTGATTGTTAGAAATCAAACGTCATCATCAGATATGGTAATTCTTAGTGCACTGTTCTTCTCGTGGATTTTATTTTATCTGTCGCCATGTATTAGATAGGTTGTAGCTTTTTATATCTAAACTTTTAATGTGAATATCGTAGTTGATGATGATCTGTATCTTTTCTTAATTCTGCAATTTGTCATCAAGAAAAAAAAAACAAGACAAGTTGCCTGATTTGCAATGTGTGTATAACTTATTTCATCTATAGTTTGATTGTTAGAAATCAAACGTCATCATCAGATATGGTAATTCTTAGTGCACTGTTCTTCTCGTGGATTTTATTTTATCTGTCGCCATGTATTAGATAGGTTGTAGCTTTTTATATCTAAACTTTTAATGTGAACATCGTAGTTGATGATGATCTGTATCTTTTCTTAATTCTGCAATTTGTCTTCAAGAAAAAAAAAAACAAGACAAATTGCCTGATTTGCAATGTGTGTATAACTTATTTCATCTATAGTTTGATTGTTAGAAATCAAACGTCATCATCAGATATGGTAATTCTTAGTGCACTGTTTTTGTCGTGGATTTTATTTTATCTGTCGCCATGTATTAGATAGGTTGTAGCTTTTTATATCTAAACTTTTAATGTGAATATCGTAGTTGATGATGATCTGTATCTTTTCTTAATTCTGCAATTTGTCATCAAGAAAAAAAAAACAAGACAAGTTGCCTGATTTGCAATGTGTGTATAACTTATTTCATCTATAGTTTGATTGTTAGAAATCAAACGTCATCATCAGATATGGTAATTCTTAGTGCACTGTTTTTGTCGTGGATTTTATTTTATCTGTCGCCATGTATTAGATAGGTTGTAGCTTTTTATATCTAAACTTTTAATGTGAATATCGTAGTTGATGATGATCTGTATCTTTTCTTAATTCTGCAATTTGTCTTCAAAAAAAAAAAAAAAAAAAACAAGACAAATTGCCTGATTTGCAATGTGTGTATAACTTATTTCATCTATAGTTTGATTGTTAGAAATCAAACGTCATCATCAGATATGGTAATTCTTAGTGCACTGTTTTTGTCGTGGATTTTATTTTATCTGTTGCCATGTATTAGCTAGGTTGTAGCTTTTTATATCTAAACTTTTAATGTGAATATCGTAGTTGCTGATGATCTGTATCTTTTCCTAATTCTGCAATTTGTCTTCAAGAAAAAAAAAAAAACAAGACAAATTGCCTGATTTGCAATGTGTGTATAACTTATTTCATCTATAGTTTGATTGTTAGAAATCAAACGTCATCATCAGATATGGTAATTCTTAGTGCACTGTTTTTGTCGTGGATTTTATTTTATCTGTCGCCATGTATTAGATAGGTTTGTTGCTATTTATATCTAAACTTTTAATGTGAATATCGTAGTTGATGATGATCTGTATCTTTTCTTAATTCTGCAATTTGTCTTCAAGAAAAAAAAAACAAGACAAATTGCCTGATTTGCAATGTGTGTATAACTTATTTCATCTATAGTTTGATTGTTAGAAATCAAACGTCATAATCAGATATGGTAATTCTTAGTGCACTGTTTTTGTCGTGGATTTTATTTTATCTGTCGCCATGTATTAGATAGGTTGTAGCTTTTTATATCTAAACTTTTAATGTGAATATCGTAGTTGATGATGATCTGTATCTTTTCTTAATTCTGCAATTTGTCATCAAGAAAAAAAAAACAAGACAAGTTGCCTGATTTGCAATGTGTGTATAACTTATTTCATCTATAGTTTGATTGTTAGAAATCAAACGTCATCATCAGATATGGTAATTCTTAGTGCACTGTTTTTGTCGTGGATTTTATTTTATCTGTCGCCATGTATTAGATAGGTTGTAGCTTTTTATATCTAAACTTTTAATGTGAATATCGTAGTTGATGATGATCTGTATCTTTTCTTAATTCTGCAATTTGTCTTCAAAAAAAAAAAAAAAAAAACAAGACAAATTGCCTGATTTGCAATGTGTGTATAACTTATTTCATCTATAGTTTGATTGTTAGAAATCAAACGTCATCATCAGATATGGTAATTCTTAGTGCACTGTTTTTGTCGTGGATTTTATTTTATCTGTTGCCATGTATTAGCTAGGTTGTAGCTTTTTATATCTAAACTTTTAATGTGAATATCGTAGTTGATGATGATCTGTATCTTTTCCTAATTCTGCAATTTGTCTTCAAGAAAAAAAAAACAAGACAAATTGCCTGATTTGCAATGTGTGTATAACTTATTTCATCTATAGTTTGATTGTTAGAAATCAAACGTCATCATCAGATATGGTAATTCTTAGTGCACTGTTTTTGTCGTGGATTTTATTTTATCTGTCGCCATGTATTAGATAGGTTTGTTGCTATTTATATCTAAACTTTTAATGTGAATATCGTAGTTGATGATGATCTGTATCTTTTCTTAATTCTGCAATTTGTCTTCAAGAAAGAAAAAACAAGACAAATTGCCTGATTTGCAATGTGTGTATAACTTATTTCATCTATAGTTTGATTGTTAGAAATCAAACGTCATCATCAGATTCAGATATGGTAATTCTTAGTGCACTGTTTTTGTCGTGGATTTTATTTTATCTGTCGCCATGTATTAGATAGGTTGTAGCTTTTTATATCTAAACTTTTAATGTGAATATCGTAGTTGATGATGATCTGTATCTTTTCTTAATTCTGCAATTTGTCTTCAAAAAAAAAAAAAGCAAGACAAGTTGCCTGATTTGCAATGTGTGTATAACTTATTTCATCTATAGTTTGATTGTTAGAAATCAAACGTCATCATCAGATATGGTAATTCTTAGTGCACTGTTTTTGTCGTGGATTTTATTTTATCTGTCGCCATGTATTAGATAGGTTGTAGCTTTTTATATCTAAACTTTTAATGTGAATATCGTAGTTGATGATGATCTGTATCTTTTCCTAATTCTGCAATTTGTCTTCAAGAAAAAAAAAACAAGACAAGTTGCCTGATTTGCAATGTGTGTATAACTTATTTCATCTATAGTTTGATTGCTAGAAATCAAACGTCATCATCAGATATGGTAATTCTTAGTGCACTGTTTTTGTCGTGGATTTTATTTTATCTGTCGCCATGTATTAGATAGGTTGTAGCTTTTTATATCTAAACTTTTAATGTGAATATCGTAGTTGATGATGATCTGTATCTTTTCTTAATTCTGCAATTTGTCTTCAAGAAAAAAAAAAAACGAGACAAATTGCCTGATTTGCAATGTGTGTATAACTTATTTCATCTATAGTTTGATTGTTAGAAATCAAACGTCATCATCAGATATGGTAATTTTTAGTGCACTGTTTTTGTCGTGGATTTTATTTTATCTGTCGCCATGTATTAGATAGGTTTGTTGCTATTTATATCTAAACTTTTAATGTGAATATCGTAGTTGATGATGATCTGTATCTTTTCTTAATTCTGCAATTTGTCTTCAAAAAAAAAAAAAAAAAAACAACACAGATTCCCTGATTTGCAATGTGTGTATAACTTATTTCATCTATAGTTTGATTGTTAGAAATCAAACGTCATCATCAGATATGGTAATTCTTAGTGCACTGTTTTTGTCGTGGATTTTATTTTATCTGTCGCCATGTATTAGATAGGTTGTAGCTTTTTATATCTAAACTTTTAATGTGAATTTCGTAGTTGATGATGAATCTGTATCTTTTCTTAATTCTGCAATTTGTCTTCAAGAAAAAAAAAACAAGACAAATTGCCTGATTTGCAATGTGTGTATAACTTATTTCATCTATAGTTTGATTGTTAGAAATCAAACGTCATCATCAGATATGGTAATTCTTAGTGCACTGTTTTTGTCGTGGATTTTATTTTATCTGTCGCCATGTATTAGATAGGTTGTAGCTTTTTATATCTAAACTTTTAATGTGAATATCGTAGTTGATGATGATCTGTATCTTTTCTTAATTCTGCAATTTGTCTTCAAGAAAAAAAAAAAAACAAGACAAATTGCCTGATTTGCAATGTGTGTATAACTTATTTCATCTATAGTTTGATTGTTAGAAATCAAACGTCATCATCAGATATGGTAATTCTTAGTGCACTGTTTTTGTCGTGGATTTTATTTTATCTGTCGCCATATATTAGATAGGTTGTAGCTTTTTATATCTAAACTTTTAATGGGAATATCGTAGTTGATGATGATCTGTATCTTTTCTTAATTCTGCAATTTGTCATCAAGAAAAAAAAAAAAACAAGACAAGTTGCCTGATTTGCAATGTGTGTATAACTTATTTCATCTATAGTTTGATTGTTAGAAATCAAACGTCATCATCAGATATGGTAATTCTTAGTGCACTGTTTTTGTCGTGGATTTTATTTTATCTTTCGCCATGTATTAGATAGGTTGTAGCTTTTTATATCTAAACTTTTAATGTGAACATCGTAGTTGATGATGATCTGTATCTTTTCTTAATTCTGCAATTTGTCTTCAAGAAAAAAAAAACAAGACAAATTGCCTGATTTGCAATGTGTGTATAACTTATTTCATCTATAGTTTGATTGTTAGAAATCAAACGTCATCATCAGATATGGTAATTCTTACTGCACTGTTTTTGTCGTGGATTTTATTTTATCTGTCGCCATGTATTAGATAGGTTGTAGCTTTTTATATCTAAACTTTTAATGTGAATATCGTAGTTGATGATGATCTGTATCTTTTCTTAATTCTGCAATTTGTCATCAAGAAAAAAAAACAAGACAAGTTGCCTGATTTGCAATGTGTGTATAACTTATTTCATCTATAGTTTGATTGTTAGAAATCAAACGTCATCATCAGATATGGTAATTCTTAGTGCACTGTTTTTGTCGTGGATTTTATTTTATCTTTCGCCATGTATTAGATAGGTTGTAGCTTTTTATATCTAAACTTTTAATGTGAATATCGTAGTTGATGATGATCTGTATCTTTTCTTAATTCTGCAATTTGTCTTCAAGAAAAAAAAAAAACAAGACAAATTGCCTGATTTGCAATGTGTGTATAACTTATTTCATCTATAGTTTGATTGTTAGAAATCAAACGTCATCATCAGATATGGTAATTCCTAGTGCACTGTTTTTGTCGTGGATTTTATTTTATCTGTCGCCATGTATTAGATAGGTTGTAGCTTTTTATATCTAAACTTTTAATGTGAATATCGTAGTTGATGATGATCTGTATCTTTTCTTAATTCTGCAATTTGTCTTCAAGAAAAAAAAAACAAGACAAATTGCCTGATTTGCAATGTGTGTATAACTTATTTCATCTATAGTTTGATTGTTAGAAATCAAACGTCATCATCAGATATGGTAATTCTTAGTGCACTGTTTTTGTCGTGGATTTTATTTTATCTGTCGCCATGTATTAGATAGGTTGTAGCTTTTTATATCTAAACTTTTAATGTGAACATCGTAGTTGATGATGATCTGTATCTTTTCTTAATTCTGCAATTTGTCTTCAAGAAAAAAAAAACAAGACAAATTGCCTGATTTGCAATGTGTGTATAACTTATTTCATCTATAGTTTGATTGTTAGAAATCAAACGTCATCATCAGATATGGTAATTCTTAGTGCACTGTTTTTGTCGTGGATTTTATTTTATCTGTCGCCATGTATTAGATAGGTTGTAGCTTTTTATATCTAAATTTTTAATGTGAATATCGTAGTTGATGATGATCTGTATCTTTTCTTAATTCTGCAATTCATCAAGAAAAAAAAACAAGACAAATTGCCTGATTTGCAATGTGTGTATAACTTATTTCATCTATAGTTTGATTGTTAGAAATCAAACGTCATCATCAGATATGGTAATTCTTAGTGCACTGTTTTTGTCGTGGATTTTATTTTATCTTTCGCCATGTATTAGATAGGTTGTAGCTTTTTATGTCTAAACTTTTAATGTGAACATCGTAGTTGATGATGATCTGTATCTTTTCTTAATTCTGCAATTTGTCCTCAAGAAAAAAAAAAAGCAAGACAAATTGCCTGATTTGCAATGTGCGTATAACTTATTTCATCTATAGTTTGATTGTTAGAAATCAAACGTCATCATCAGATATGGTAATTCTTAGTGCACTGTTTTTGTCGTGGATTTTATTTTATCTGTCGCCATGTATTAGATAGGTTGTAGCTTTTTATATCTAAACTTTTAATGTGAATATCGTAGTTGATGATGATCTGTATCTTTTCTTAGTTCTACAATTTGTCTTAAAAAAAAAAAAAAAAAAAAAAAACAAGACAAATTCCCTGATTTGCAATGTGTGTATAACTTATTTCATCTATAGTTTGATTGTTAGAAATCAAACGTCATCATCAGATATGGTAATTCTTAGTGCACTGTTTTTGTCGTGGATTTTATTTTATCTGTCGCCATGTATTAGATAGGTTGTAGCTTTTTATATCTAAACTTTTAATGTGAATATCGTAGTTGATGATGATCTGTATCTTTTCTTAATTCTGCAATTTGTCATCAAGAAAAAAAAAAACAAGACAAGTTGCCTGATTTGCAATGTGTGTATAACTTATTTCATCTATAGTTTGATTGTTAGAAATCAAACGTCATCATCAGATATGGTAATTCTTAGTGCACTCTTTTTGTCGTGGATTTTATTTTATCTGTCGCCATGTATTAGATAGGTTGTAGCTTTTTATATCTAAACTTTTAATGTGAATATCGTAGTTGATGATGATGTGTATCTTTTCTTAATTCTGCAATTTGTCTTCAAGAAAAAAAAAAACAAGACAAATTGCCTGATTTGCAATGTGTGTATAACTTATTTCATCTATAGTTTGATTGTTAGAAATCAAACGTCATCATCAGATATGGTAATTCTTAGTGCACTGTTTTTGTCGTGGATTTTATTTTATCTGTCGCCATGTATTAGATAGGTTGTAGCTTTTTATATCTAAACTTTTAATGTGAATATCGTAGTTGATGATGATCTGTATCTTTTCTTAATTCTGCAATTTGTCTTCAAGAAAAAAAAAAGAGCAAGACAAATTGCCTGATTTGCAATGTGTCTATAACTTATTTCATCTATAGTTTGATTGTTAGAAATCAAACGTCATCATCAGATATGGTAATTCTTAGTGCACTGTTTTTGTCGTGGATTTTATTTTATCTGTCGCCATGTATTAGATAGGTTTGTTGCTATTTATATCTAAACTTTTAATGTGAATATCGTAGTTGATGATGATCTGTATCTTTTCTTAATTCTGCAATTTGTCTTCAAAAAAAAAAAAAGCAAGACAAATTGCCTGATTTGCAATGTGTGTATAACTTATTTCATCTATAGTTTGATTGTTAGAAATCAAACGTCATCATCAGATATGGTAATTCTTAGTGCACTGTTTTTGTCGTGGATTTTATTTTATCTGTCGCCATGTATTAGATAGGTTGTAGCTTTTTATATCTAAACTTTTAATGTGAATATCGTAGTTGATGATGATCTGTATCTTTTCTTAGTTCTACAATTTGTCTTAAAAAAAAAAAACAAGACAAATTCCCTGATTTGCAATGTGTGTATAACTTATTTCATCTATAGTTTGATTGTTAGAAATCAAACGTCATCATCAGATATGGTAATTCTTAGTGCACTGTTTTTGTCGTGGATTTTATTTTATCTGTCGCCATGTATTAGATAGGTTGTAGCTTTTTATATCTAAATTTTTAATGTGAATATCGTAGTTGATGATGATCTGTATCTTTTCTTAATTCTGCAATTTGTCATCAAGAAAAAAAAAAAACAAGACAAGTGCCTGATTTGCAATGTGTGTATAACTTATTTCATCTATAGTTTGATTGTTAGAAATCAAACGTCATCATCAGATATGATAATTCTTAGTGCACTGTTTTTGTCGTGGATTTTATTTGATCTGTCGCCATGTATTAGATAGGTTGTAGCTTTTTATATCTAAACTTTTAATGTGAATATCGTAGTTGATGATGATCTGTATCTTTTCTTAATTCTGCAATTTGTCTTCAAGAAAAAAAAAAAACAAGACAAATTGCCTGATTTGCAATGTGTGTATAACTTATTTCATCTATAGTTTGATTGTTAGAAATCAAACGTCATCATCAGATATGGTAATTCTTAGTGCACTGTTTTTGTGGTGGATTTTATTTTATCTGTCGCCATGTATTAGATAGGTTGTAGCTTTTTATATCTAAACTTTTAATGTGAATATCGTAGTTGATGATCTGTATCTTTTCTTAATTCTGCAATTTGTCTTCAAGAAAAAAAAAAAAACAAGACAAATTGCCTGATTTGCAATGTGTGTATAACTTATTTCATCTATAGTTTGATTGTTAGAAATCAAACGTCATCATCAGATATGGTAATTCCTAGTGCACTGTTTTTGTCGTGGATTTTATTTTATCTGTTGCCATATATTAGATAGGTTGTAGCTTTTTATATCTAAACTTTTAGTGTGAATATCGTAGTTGATGATGATCTGTATCTTTTCCTAATTCTGCAATTTGTCTTCAAGAAAAAAAAAAACAAGAAAAATTGCCTGATTTGCAATGTGTGTATAACTTATTTCATCTATAGTTTGATTGTTAGAAATCAAACGTCATCATCAGATATGGTAATTCTTAGTGCACTGTTTTTGTCGTGGATTTTATTTTATCTGTCGCCATGTATTAGATAGGTTGTAGCTTTTTATATCTAAACTTTTAATGTGAATATCGTAGTTGATGATGATCTGTATCTTTTCTTAGTTCTACAATTTGTCTTAAAAAAAAAAAAAAAAAAAAAAAAACAAGACAAATTGCCTGATTTGCAATGTGTGTATAACTTATTTCATCTATAGTTTGATTGTTAGAAATCAAACGTCATCATCAGATATGGTAATTCTTAGTGCACTGTTTTTGTCGTGGATTTTATTTTATCTGTCGCCATGTATTAGATAGGTTTGTTGCTATTTATATCTAAACTTTTAATGTGAATATCGTAGTTGATGATGATCTGTATCTTTTCTTAATTCTGCAATTTGTCTTCAAGAAAAGAAAAAACAAGACAAATTGCCTGATTTGCAATGTGTGTATAACTTATTTCATCTATAGTTTGATTGTTAGAAATCAAACGTCATCATCAGATATGGTAATTCTTAGTGCACTGTTTTTGTCGTGGATTTTATTTTATCTGTCGCCATGTATTAGATAGGTTGTAGCTTTTTATATCTAAACTTTTAATGTGAATATCGTAGTTGATGATGATCTGTATCTTTTCTTAATTCTGCAATTTGTCTTCAAGAAAAAAAAAACAAGACAAGTTGCCTGATTTGCAATGTGTGTATAACTTATTTCATCTATAGTTTGATTGCTAGAAATCAAACGTCATCATCAGATATGGTAATTCTTAGTGCACTGTTTTTGTCGTGGATTTTATTTTATCTGTCGCCATGTATTAGATAGGTTGTAGCTTTTTATATCTAAACTTTTAATGTGAATATCGTAGTTGATGATGATCTGTATCTTTTCCTAATTCTGCAATTTGTCTTCAAGAAAAAAAAAAAACAAGACAAGTTGCCTGATTTGCAATGTGTGTATAACTTATTTCATCTATAGTTTGATTGCTAGAAATCAAACGTCATCATCAGATATGGTAATTCTTAGTGCACTGTTTTTGTCGTGGATTTTATTTTATCTGTCGCCATGTATTAGATAGGTTGTAGCTTTTTATATCTAAACTTTTAATGTGAATATCGTAGTTGATGATGATCTGTATCTTTTCCTAATTCTGCAATTTGTCTTCAAGAAAAAAAAAAAAACAAGACAAATTGCCTGATTTGCAATGTGTGTATAACTTATTTCATCTATAGTTTGATTGTTAGAAATCAAACGTCATCATCAGATATGGTAATTCTTAGTGCACTGTTTTTGTCGTGGATTTTATTTTATCTGTCGCCATGTATTAGATAGGTTGTAGCTTTTTATATCTAAACTTTTAATGTGAATATCGTAGTTGATGATGATCTGTATCTTTTCTTAATTCTGCAATTTGTCTTCAAGAAAAAAAAACGAGACAAATTGCCTGATTTGCAATGTGTGTATAACTTATTTCATCTATAGTTTGATTGTTAGAAATCAAACGTCATCATCAGATATGGTAATTTTTAGTGCACTGTTTTTGTCGTGGATTTTATTTTATCTGTCGCCATGTATTAGATAGGTTTGTTGCTATTTATATCTAAACTTTTAATGTGAATATCGTAGTTGATGATGATCTGTATCTTTTCTTAATTCTGCAATTTGTCTTCAAGAAAAAAAAAAAAACAAGACAAATTGCCTGATTTGCAATGTGTGTATAACTTATTTCATCTATAGTTTGATTGTTAGAAATCAAACGTCATCATCAGATATGGTAATTCCTAGTGCACTGTTTTTGTCGTGGATTTTATTTTATCTGTTGCCATATATTAGATAGGTTGTAGCTTTTTATATCTAAACTTTTAGTGTGAATATCGTAGTTGATGATGATCTGTATCTTTTCCTAATTCTGCAATTTGTCTTCAAGAAAAAAAAAACAAGAAAAATTGCCTGATTTGCAATGTGTGTATAACTTATTTCATCTATAGTTTGATTGTTAGAAATCAAACGTCATCATCAGATATGGTAATTCTTAGTGCACTGTTTTTGTCGTGGATTTTATTTTATCTGTCGCCATGTATTAGATAGGTTGTAGCTTTTTATATCTAAACTTTTAATGTGAATATCGTAGTTGATGATGATCTGTATCTTTTCTTAGTTCTACAATTTGTCTTAAAAAAAAAAAAAAAAAAAAACAAGACAAATTGCCTGATTTGCAATGTGTGTATAACTTATTTCATCTATAGTTTGATTGTTAGAAATCAAACGTCATCATCAGATATGGTAATTCTTAGTGCACTGTTTTTGTCGTGGATTTTATTTTATCTGTCGCCATGTATTAGATAGGTTTGTTGCTATTTACATCTAAACTTTTAATGTGAATATCGTAGTTGATGATGATCTGTATCTTTTCTTAATTCTGCAATTTGTCTTCAAGAAAAAAAAAAACAAGACAAATTGCCTGATTTGCAATGTGTGTATAACTTATTTCATCTATAGTTTGATTGTTAGAAATCAAACGTCATCATCAGATATGGTAATTCTTAGTGCACTGTTTTTGTCGTGGATTTTATTTTATCTGTCGCCATGTATTAGATAGGTTGTAGCTTTTTATATCTAAACTTTTAATGTGAATATCGTAGTTGATGATGATCTGTATCTTTTCTTAATTCTGCAATTTGTCTTCAAAAAAAAAAAAGCAAGACAAGTTGCCTGATTTGCAATGTGTGTATAACTTATTTCATCTATAGTTTGATTGTTAGAAATCAAACGTCATCATCAGATATGGTAATTCTTAGTGCACTGTTTTTGTCGTGGATTTTATTTTATCTGTCGCCATGTATTAGATAGGTTGTAGCTTTTTATATCTAAACTTTTAATGTGAATATCGTAGTTGATGATGATCTGTATCTTTTCTTAATTCTGCAATTTGTCTTCAAGAAAAAAAAAACAAGACAAGTTGCCTGATTTGCAATGTGTGTATAACTTATTTCATCTATAGTTTGATTGCTAGAAATCAAACGTCATCATCAGATATGGTAATTCTTAGTGCACTGTTTTTGTCGTGGATTTTATTTTATCTGTCGCCATGTATTAGATAGGTTGTAGCTTTTTATATCTAAACTTTTAATGTGAATATCGTAGTTGATGATGATCTGTATCTTTTCCTAATTCTGCAATTTGTCTTCAAGAAAAAAAAAAACAAGACAAGTTGCCTGATTTGCAATGTGTGTATAACTTATTTCATCTATAGTTTGATTGCTAGAAATCAAACGTCATCGTCAGATATGGTAATTCTTAGTGCACTGTTTTTGTCGTGGATTTTATTTTATCTGTCGCCATGTATTAGATAGGTTGTAGCTTTTTATATCTAAACTTTTAATGTGAATATCGTAGTTGATGATGATCTGTATCTTTTCTTAGTTCTACAATTTGTCTTAAAAAAAAAAAAAACAAGACAAATTCCCTGATTTGCAATGTGTGTATAACTTATTTCATCTATAGTTTGATTGTTAGAAATCAAACGTCATCATCAGATATGGTAATTCTTAGTGCACTGTTTTTGTCGTGGATTTTATTTTATCTGTCGCCATGTATTAGATAGGTTGTAGCTTTTTATATCTAAACTTTTAATGTGAATATCGTAGTTGATGATGATCTGTATCTTTTCTTAATTCTGCAATTTGTCATCAAGAAAAAAAAAAACAAGACAAGTGCCTGATTTGCAATGTGTGTATAACTTATTTCATCTATAGTTTGATTGTTAGAAATCAAACGTCATCATCAGATATGGTAATTCTTAGTGCACTGTTTTTGTCGTGGATTTTATTTGATCTGTCGCCATGTATTAGATAGGTTGTAGCTTTTTATATCTAAACTTTTAATGTGAATATCGTAGTTGATGATGATCTGTATCTTTTCTTAATTCTGCAATTTGTCTTCAAGAAAAAAAAAAACAAGACAAATTGCCTGATTTGCAATGTGTGTATAACTTATTTCATCTATAGTTTGATTGTTAGAAATCAAACGTCATCATCAGATATGGTAATTCTTAGTGCACTGTTTTTGTGGTGGATTTTATTTTATCTGTCGCCATGTATTAGATAGGTTGTAGCTTTTTATATCTAAACTTTTAATGTGAATATCGTAGTTGATGATCTGTATCTTTTCTTAATTCTGCAATTTGTCTTCAAGAAAAAAAAAACAAGACAAATTGCCTGATTTGCAATGTGTGTATAACTTATTTCATCTATAGTTTGATTGTTAGAAATCAAACGTCATCATCAGATATGGTAATTCCTAGTGCACTGTTTTTGTCGTGGATTTTATTTTATCTGTTGCCATATATTAGATAGGTTGTAGCTTTTTATATCTAAACTTTTAGTGTGAATATCGTAGTTGATGATGATCTGTATCTTTTCCTAATTCTGCAATTTGTCTTCAAGAAAAAAAAAACAAGAAAAATTGCCTGATTTGCAATGTGTGTATAACTTATTTCATCTATAGTTTGATTGTTAGAAATCAAACGTCATCATCAGATATGGTAATTCTTAGTGCACTGTTTTTGTCGTGGATTTTATTTTATCTGTCGCCATGTATTAGATAGGTTGTAGCTTTTTATATCTAAACTTTTAATGTGAATATCGTAGTTGATGATGATCTGTATCTTTTCTTAGTTCTACAATTTGTCTTAAAAAAAAAAAAAAAAAAAAAAAACAAGACAAATTGCCTGATTTGCAATGTGTGTATAACTTATTTCATCTATAGTTTGATTGTTAGAAATCAAACGTCATCATCAGATATGGTAATTCTTAGTGCACTGTTTTTGTCGTGGATTTTATTTTATCTGTCGCCATGTATTAGATAGGTTTGTTGCTATTTATATCTAAACTTTTAATGTGAATATCGCAGTTGATGATGATCTGTATCTTTTCTTAATTCTGCAATTTGTCTTCAAGAAAAGAAAAAACAAGACAAATTGCCTGATTTGCATTGTGTGTATAACTTATTTCATCTATAGTTTGATTGTTAGAAATCAAACGTCATCATCAGATATGGTAATTCTTAGTGCACTGTTTTTGTCGTGGATTTTATTTTATCTGTCGCCATGTATTAGATAGGTTGTAGCTTTTTATATCTAAACTTTTAATGTGAATATCGTAGTTGATGATGATCTGTATCTTTTCTTAATTCTGCAATTTGTCTTCAAGAAAAAAAAAACAAGACAAGTTGCCTGATTTGCAATGTGTGTATAACTTATTTCATCTATAGTTTGATTGCTAGAAATCAAACGTCATCATCAGATATGGTAATTCTTAGTGCACTGTTTTTGTCGTGGATTTTATTTTATCTGTCGCCATGTATTAGATAGGTTGTAGCTTTTTATATCTAAACTTTTAATGTGAATATCGTAGTTGATGATGATCTGTATCTTTTCCTAATTCTGCAATTTGTCTTCAAGAAAAAAAAAAAAACAAGACAAGTTGCCTGATTTGCAATGTGTGTATAACTTATTTCATCTATAGTTTGATTGCTAGAAATCAAACGTCATCATCAGATATGGTAATTCTTAGTGCACTGTTTTTGTCGTGGATTTTATTTTATCTGTCGCCATGTATTAGATAGGTTGTAGCTTTTTATATCTAAACTTTTAATGTGAATATCGTAGTTGATGATGATCTGTATCTTTTCCTAATTCTGCAATTTGTCTTCAAGAAAAAAAAAAAAACAAGACAAATTGCCTGATTTGCAATGTGTGTATAACTTATTTCATCTATAGTTTGATTGTTAGAAATCAAACGTCATCATCAGATATGGTAATTCTTAGTGCACTGTTTTTGTCGTGGATTTTATTTTATCTGTCGCCATGTATTAGATAGGTTGTAGCTTTTTATATCTAAACTTTTAATGTGAATATCGTAGTTGATGATGATCTGTATCTTTTCTTAATTCTGCAATTTGTCTTCAAGAAAAAAAAACGAGACAAATTGCCTGATTTGCAATGTGTGTATAACTTATTTCATCTATAGTTTGATTGTTAGAAATCAAACGTCATCATCAGATATGGTAATTTTTAGTGCACTGTTTTTGTCGTGGATTTTATTTTATCTGTCGCCATGTATTAGATAGGTTTGTTGCTATTTATATCTAAACTTTTAATGTGAATATCGTAGTTGATGATGATCTGTATCTTTTCTTAATTCTGCAATTTGTCTTCAAAAAAAAAAAAAAAAACAACACAGATTCCCTGATTTGCAATGTGTGTATAACTTATTTCATCTATAGTTTGATTGTTAGAAATCAAACGTCATCATCAGATATGGTAATTCTTAGTGCACTGTTTTTGTCGTGGATTTTATTTTATCTGTCGCCATGTATTAGATAGGTTGTAGCTTTTTATATCTAAACTTTTAATGTGAATATCGTAGTTGATGATCTGTATCTTTTCTTAATTCTGCAATTTGTCTTCAAGAAAAAAAAAAAACAAGACAAATTGCCTGATTTGCAATGTGTGTATAACTTATTTCATCTATAGTTTGATTGTTAGAAATCAAACGTCATCATCAGATATGGTAATTCCTAGTGCACTGTTTTTGTCGTGGATTTTATTTTATCTGTTGCCATATATTAGATAGGTTGTAGCTTTTTATATCTAAACTTTTAGTGTGAATATCGTAGTTGATGATGATCTGTATCTTTTCCTAATTCTGCAATTTGTCTTCAAGAAAAAAAAAACAAGAAAAATTGCCTGATTTGCAATGTGTGTATAACTTATTTCATCTATAGTTTGATTGTTAGAAATCAAACGTCATCATCAGATATGGTAATTCTTAGTGCACTGTTTTTGTCGTGGATTTTATTTTATCTGTCGCCATGTATTAGATAGGTTGTAGCTTTTTATATCTAAACTTTTAATGTGAATATCGTAGTTGATGATGATCTGTATCTTTTCTTAGTTCTACAATTTGTCTTAAAAAAAAAAAAAAAAAAACAAGACAAATTGCCTGATTTGCAATGTGTGTATAACTTATTTCATCTATAGTTTGATTGTTAGAAATCAAACGTCATCATCAGATATGGTAATTCTTAGTGCACTGTTTTTGTTGTGGATTTTATTTTATCTGTCGCCATGTATTAGATAGGTTTGTTGCTATTTACATCTAAACTTTTAATGTGAATATCGTAGTTGATGATGATCTGTATCTTTTCTTAATTCTGCAATTTGTCTTCAAGAAAAAAAAAACAAGACAAATTGCCTGATTTGCAATGTGTGTATAACTTATTTCATCTATAGTTTGATTGTTAGAAATCAAACGTCATCATCAGATATGGTAATTCTTAGTGCACTGTTTTTGTCGTGGATTTTATTTTATCTGTCGCCATGTATTAGATAGGTTGTAGCTTTTTATATCTAAACTTTTAATGTGAATATCGTAGTTGATGATGATCTGTATCTTTTCTTAATTCTGCAATTTGTCTTCAAAAAAAAAAAGCAAGACAAGTTGCCTGATTTGCAATGTGTGTATAACTTATTTCATCTATAGTTTGATTGTTAGAAATCAAACGTCATCATCAGATATGGTAATTCTTAGTGCACTGTTTTTGTCGTGGATTTTATTTTATCTGTCGCCATGTATTAGATAGGTTGTAGCTTTTTATATCTAAACTTTTAATGTGAATATCGTAGTTGATGATGATCTGTATCTTTTCTTAATTCTGCAATTTGTCTTCAAGAAAAAAAAAACAAGACAAGTTGCCTGATTTGCAATGTGTGTATAACTTATTTCATCTATAGTTTGATTGCTAGAAATCAAACGTCATCATCAGATATGGTAATTCTTAGTGCACTGTTTTTGTCGTGGATTTTATTTTATCTGTCGCCATGTATTAGATAGGTTGTAGCTTTTTATATCTAAACTTTTAATGTGAATATCGTAGTTGATTATGATCTGTATCTTTTCCTAATTCTGCAATTTGTCTTCAAGAAAAAAAAAAACAAGACAAGTTGCCTGATTTGCAATGTGTGTATAACTTATTTCATCTATAGTTTGATTGCTAGAAATCAAACGTCATCATCAGATATGGTAATTCTTAGTGCACTGTTTTTGTCGTGGATTTTATTTTATCTGTCGCCATGTATTAGATAGGTTGTAGCTTTTTATATCTAAACTTTTAATGTGAATATCGTAGTTGATGATGATCTGTATCTTTTCCTAATTCTGCAATTTGTCTTCAAGAAAAAAAAAACAAGACAAATTCCCTGATTTGCAATGTGTGTATAACTTATTTCATCTATAGTTTGATTGTTAGAAATCAAACGTCATCATCAGATATGGTAATTCTTAGTGCACTGTTTTTGTCGTGGATTTTATTTTATCTGTCGCCATGTATTAGATAGGTTGTAGCTTTTTATATCTAAACTTTTAATGTGAATATCGTAGTTGATGATGAATCTGTATCTTTTCTTAATTCTGCAATTTGTCTTCAAGAAAAAAAAAACAAGACAAATTGCCTGATTTGCAATGTGTGTATAACTTATTTCATCTATAGTTTGATTGTTAGAAATCAAACGTCATCATCAGATATGGTAATTCTTAGTGCACTGTTTTTGTCGTGGATTTTATTTTATCTGTCGCCATGTATTAGATAGGTTGTAGCTTTTTATATCTAAACTTTTAATGTGAATATCGTAGTTGATGATGATCTGTATCTTTTCTTAATTCTGCAATTTGTCTTCAAGAAAAAAAAAACAAGACAAATTGCCTGATTTGCAATGTGTGTATAACTTATTTCATCTATAGTTTGATTGTTAGAAATCAAACGTCATCATCAGATATGGTAATTCTTAGTGCACTATTTTTGTCGTGGATTTTATTTTATCTGTCGCCATGTATTAGATAGGTTGTAGCTTTTTATATCTAAACTTTTAATGTGAATATCGTAGTTGATGATGATCTGTATCTTTTCTTAATTCTGCAATTTGTCTTCAAGAAAAAAAAAACAAGACAAATTGCCTGATTTGCAATGTGTGTATAACTTATTTCATCTATAGTTTGATTGTTAGAAATCAAACGTCATCATCAGATATGGTAATTCTTAGTGCACTGTTTTTGTCGTGGATTTTATTTTATCTGTCGCCATATATTAGATAGGTTGTAGCTTTTTATATCTAAACTTTTAATGGGAATATCGTAGTTGATGATGATCTGTATCTTTTCTTAATTCTGCAATTTGTCATCAAGAAAAAAAAAACAAGACAAGTTGCCTGATTTGCAATGTGTGTATAACTTATTTCATCTATAGTTTGATTGTTAGAAATCAAACGTCATCATCAGATATGGTAATTCTTAGTGCACTGTTTTTGTCGTGGATTTTATTTTATCTTTCGCCATGTATTAGATAGGTTGTAGCTTTTTATATCTAAACTTTTAATGTGAACATCGTAGTTGATGATGATCTGTATCTTTTCTTAATTCTGCAATTTGTCTTCAAGAAAAAAAAAACAAGACAAATTGCCTGATTTGCAATGTGTGTATAACTTATTTCATCTATAGTTTGATTGTTAGAAATCAAACGTCATCATCAGATATGGTAATTCTTAGTGCACTGTTTTTGTCGTGGATTTTATTTTATCTGTCGCCATGTATTAGATAGGTTGTAGCTTTTTATATCTAAACTTTTAATGTGAATATCGTAGTTGATGATGATCTGTATCTTTTCTTAATTCTGCACTTTGTCATCAAGAAAAAAAAAACAAGACAAGTTGCCTGATTTGCAATGTGTGTATAACTTATTTCATCTATAGTTTGATTGTTAGAAATCAAACGTCATCATCAGATATGGTAATTCTTAGTGCACTGTTTTTGTCGTGGATTTTATTTTATCTTTCGCCATGTATTAGATAGGTTGTAGCTTTTTATATCTAAACTTTTAATGTGAACATCGTAGTTGATGATGATCTGTATCTTTTCTTAATTCTGCAATTTGTCTTCAAGAAAAAAAAAACAAGACAAATTGCCTGATTTGCAATGTGTGTGTAACTTATTTCATCTATAGTTTGATTGTTAGAAATCAAACGTCATCATCAGATATGGTAATTCCTAGTGCACTGTTTTTGTCGTGGATTTTATTTTATCTGTCGCCATGTATTAGATAGGTTGTAGCTTTTTATATCTAAACTTTTAATGTGAATATCGTAGTTGATGATGATCTGTATCTTTTCTTAATTCTGCAATTTGTCATCAAGAAAAAAAAACAAGACAAGTTGCCTGATTTGCAATGTGTGTATAACTTATTTCATCTATAGTTTGATTGTTAGAAATCAAACGTCATCATCAGATATGGTAATTCTTAGTGCCCTGTTTTTGTCGTGAATTTTAGTTTATCTGTCGCCATGTATTAGATAGGTTGTAGCTTTTTATATCTAAACTTTTAATGTGAATATCGTAGTTGATGATGATCTGTATCTTTTCTTAATTCTGCAATTTGTCTTCAAGAAAAAAAAAAAACAAGACAAATTGCCTGATTTGCAATGTGTGTATAACTTATTTCATCTATAGTTTGATTGTTAGAAATCAAACGTCATCATCAGATATGGTAATTCTTAGTGCACTGTTTTTGTCGTGGATTTTATTTTATCTGTCGCCATGTATTAGATAGGTTGTAGCTTTTTATATCTAAACTTTTAATGTGAATATCGTAGTTGATGATGATCTGTATCTTTTCTTAATTCTGCAATTTGTCATCAAGAAAAAAAAAACAAGACAAGTTGCCTGATTTGCAATGTGTGTATAACTTATTTCATCTATAGTTTGATTGTTAGAAATCAAACGTCATCATCAGATATGGTAATTCTTAGTGCACTGTTTTTGTCGTGGATTTTATTTTATCTGTCGCCATGTATTAGATAGGTTGTAGCTTTTTATTTCTAAACTTTTAATGTGAATATCGTAGTTGATGATGATGTGTATCTTTTCTTAATTCTGCAATTTGTCTTCAAGAAAAAAAAAACAAGACAAATTGCCTGATTTGCAATGTGTGTATAACTTATTTCATCTATAGTTTGATTGTTAGAAATCAAACGTCATCATCAGATATGGTAATTCTTAGTGCACTGTTTTTGTCGTGGATTTTATTTTATCTGTCGCCATGTATTAGATAGGTTGTAGCTTTTTATATCTAAACTTTTAATGTGAATATCGTAGTTGATGATGATCTGTATCTTTTCTTAATTCTGCAATTTGTCTTCAAGAAAAAAAAAAGAGCAAGACAAATTGCCTGATTTGCAATGTGTCTATAACTTATTTCATCTATAGTTTGATTGTTAGAAATCAAACGTCATCATCAGATATGGTAATTCTTAGTGCACTGTTTTTGTCGTGGATTTTATTTTATCTGTCGCCATGTATTAGATAGGTTTGTTGCTATTTATATCTAAACTTTTAATGTGAATATCGTAGTTGATGATGATCTGTATCTTTTCTTAATTCTGCAATTTGTCTTCAAAAAAAAAAAAGCAAGACAAATTGCCTGATTTGCAATGTGTGTATAACTTATTTCATCTATAGTTTGATTGTTAGAAATCAAACGTCATCATCAGATATGGTAATTCTTAGTGCACTGTTTTTGTCGTGGATTTTATTTTATCTGTCGCCATGTATTAGATAGGTTGTAGCTTTTTATATCTAAACTTTTAATGTGAATATCGTAGTTGATGATGATCTGTATCTTTTCTTAGTTCTACAATTTGTCTTAAAAAAAAAAAAAAAACAAGACAAATTCCCTGATTTGCAATGTGTGTATAACTTATTTCATCTATAGTTTGATTGTTAGAAATCAAACGTCATCATCAGATATGGTAATTCTTAGTGCACTGTTTTTGTCGTGGATTTTATTTTATCTGTCGCCATGTATTAGATAGGTTGTAGCTTTTTATATCTAAACTTTTAATGTGAATATCGTAGTTGATGATGATCTGTATCTTTTCTTAATTCTGCAATTTGTCATCAAGAAAAAAAAAAAAACAAGACAAGTGCCTGATTTGCAATGTGTGTATAACTTATTTCATCTATAGTTTGATTGTTAGAAATCAAACGTCATCATCAGATATGGTAATTCTTAGTGCACTGTTTTTGTCGTGGGTTTTATTTTATCTGTCGCCATGTATTAGATAGGTTGTAGCTTTTTATATCTAAACTTTTAATGTGAATATCGTAGTTGATGATGATCTGTATCTTTTCTTAATTCTGCAATTTGTCTTCAAGAAAAAAAAAAACAAGACAAATTGCCTGATTTGCAATGTGTGTATAACTTATTTCATCTATAGTTTGATTGTTAGAAATCAAACGTCATCATCAGATATGGTAATTCTTAGTGCACTGTTTTTGTCGTGGATTTTATTTTATCTGTCGCCATGTATTAGATAGGTTTGTTGCTATTTATATCTAAACTTTTAATGTGAATATCGTAGTTGATGATGATCTGTATCTTTTCTTAATTCTGCAATTTGTCTTCAAAAAAAAAAAAAAACAAGACAAATTGCCTGATTTGCAATGTGTGTATAACTTATTTCATCTATAGTTTGATTGTTAGAAATCAAACGTCATCATCAGATATGGTAATTCTTAGTGCACTGTTTTTGTCGTGGATTTTATTTTATCTGTCGCCATGTATTAGATAGGTTGTAGCTTTTTATATCTAAACTTTTAATGTGAATATCGTAGTTGATGATGATCTGTATCTTTTCTTAATTCTGCAATTTGTCTTCAAGAAAAAAAAAAGAGCAAGACAAATTGCCTGATTTGCAATGTGTCTATAACTTATTTCATCTATAGTTTGATTGTTAGAAATCAAACGTCATCATCAGATATGGTAATTCTTAGTGCACTGTTTTTGTCGTGGATTTTATTTTATCTGTCGCCATGTATTAGATAGGTTTGTTGCTATTTATATCTAAACTTTTAATGTGAATATCGTAGTTGATGATGATCTGTATCTTTTCTTAATTCTGCAATTTGTCTTCAAAAAAAAAAAAGCAAGACAAATTGCCTGATTTGCAATGTGTGTATAACTTATTTCATCTATAGTTTGATTGTTAGAAATCAAACGTCATCATCAGATATGGTAATTCTTAGTGCACTGTTTTTGTCGTGGATTTTATTTTATCTGTCGCCATGTATTAGATAGGTTGTAGCTTTTTATATCTAAACTTTTAATGTGAATATTGTAGTTGATGATGATCTGTATCTTTTCTTAGTTCTACAATTTGTCTTAAAAAAAAAAAAAACAAGACAAATTCCCTGATTTGCAATGTGTGTATAACTTATTTCATCTATAGTTTGATTGTTAGAAATCAAACGTCATCATCAGATATGGTAATTCTTAGTGCACTGTTTTTGTCGTGGATTTTATTTTATCTGTCGCCATGTATTAGATAGGTTGTAGCTTTTTATATCTAAACTTTTAATGTGAATATCGTAGTTGATGATGATCTGTATCTTTTCTTAATTCTGCAATTTGTCATCAAGAAAAAAAAAAAAAACAAGACAAGTGCCTGATTTGCAATGTGTGTATAACTTATTTCATCTATAGTTTGATTGTTAGAAATCAAACGTCATCATCAGATATGGTAATTCTTAGTGCACTGTTTTTGTCGTGGGTTTTATTTTATCTGTCGCCATGTATTAGATAGGTTGTAGCTTTTTATATCTAAACTTTTAATGTGAATATCGTAGTTGATGATGATCTGTATCTTTTCTTAATTCTGCAATTTGTCTTCAAGAAAAAAAAAAACAAGACAAATTGCCTGATTTGCAATGTGTGTATAACTTATTTCATCTATAGTTTGATTGTTAGAAATCAAACGTCATCATCAGATATGGTAATTCTTAGTGCACTGTTTTTGTCGTGGATTTTATTTTATCTGTCGCCATGTATTAGATAGGTTTGTTGCTATTTATATCTAAACTTTTAATGTGAATATCGTAGTTGATGATGATCTGTATCTTTTCTTAATTCTGCAATTTGTCTTCAAAAAAAAAAAAAAAAACAAGACAAATTGCCTGATTTGCAATGTGTGTATAACTTATTTCATCTATAGTTTGATTGTTAGAAATCAAACGTCATCATCAGATATGGTAATTCTTAGTGCACTGTTTTTGTCGTGGATTTTATTTTATCTGTCGCCATGTATTAGATAGGTTGTAGCTTTTTATATCTAAACTTTTAATGTGAATATCGTAGTTGATGATGATCTGTATCTTCTCTTAGTTCTACAATTTGTCTTAAAAAAAAAAAAAAACAAGACAAATTCCCTGATTTGCAATGTGTGTATAACTTATTTCATCTATAGTTTGATTGTTAGAAATCAAACGTCATCATCAGATATGGTAATTCTTAGTGCACTGTTTTTGTCGTGGATTTTATTTTATCTGTCGCCATGTATTAGATAGGTTGTAGCTTTTTATATCTAAACTTTTAATGTGAATATCGTAGTTGATGATGATCTGTATCTTTTCTTAATTCTGCAATTTGTCATCAAGAAAAAAAAACAAGACAAGTTGCCTGATTTGCAATGTGTGTATAACTTATTTCATCTATAGTTTGATTGTTAGAAATCAAACGTCATCATCAGATATGGTAATTCTTAGTGCACTGTTTTTGTCGTGGATTTTATTTTATCTGTCGCCATGTATTAGATAGGTTGTAGCTTTTTATATCTAAACTTTTAATGTGAATATCGTAGTTGATGATGATGTGTATCTTTTCTTAATTCTGCAATTTGTCTTCAAGAAAAAAAAAAACAAGACAAATTGCCTGATTTGCAATGTGTGTATAACTTATTTCATCTATAGTTTGATTGTTAGAAATCAAACGTCATCATCAGATATGGTAATTCTTAGTGCACTGTTTTTGTCGTGGATTTTATTTTATCTGTCGCCATGTATTAGATAGGTTGTAGCTTTTTATATCTAAACTTTTAATGTGAATATCGTAGTTGATGATGATCTGTATCTTTTCTTAATTCTGCAATTTGTCTTCAAGAAAAAAAAAAGAGCAAGACAAATTGCCTGATTTGCAATGTGTGTATAACTTATTTCATCTATAGTTTGATTGTTAGAAATCAAACGTCATCATCAGATATGGTAATTCTTAGTGCACTGTTTTTGTCGTGGATTTTATTTTATCTGTCGCCATGTATTAGATAGGTTGTAGCTTTTTATATCTAAACTTTTAATGTGAATATCGTAGTTGATGGTGATCTGTATCTTTTCTTAATTCTGCAATTTGTCTTCAAGAAAAAAAAAAAACAAGACAAATTGCCTGATTTGCAATGTGTGTATAACTTATTTCATCTATAGTTTGATTGTTAGAAATCAAACGTCATCATCAGATATGGTAATTCTTAGTGCACTGTTTTTGTCGTGGATTTTATTTTATCTGTCGCCATGTATTAGATAGGTTGTAGCTTTTTATATCTAAACTTTTAATGTGAATATCGTAGTTGATGATCTGTATCTTTTCTTAATTCTGCAATTTGTCTTCAAGAAAAAAAAAAACAAGACAAATTGCCTGATTTGCAATGTGTGTATAACTTATTTCATCTACAGTTTGATTGTTAGAAATCAAACGTCATCATCAGATATGGTAATTCTTAGTGCACTGTTTTTGTCGTGGATTTTATTTTATCTGTTGCCATATATTAGATAGGTTGTAGCTTTTTATATCTAAACTTTTAATGTGAATATCGTAGTTGATGATGATCTGTATCTTTTCCTAATTCTGCAATTTGTCTTCAAGAAAAAAAAAACAAGACAAATTGCCTGATTTGCAATGTGTGTATAACTTATTTCATCTATAGTTTGATTGTTAGAAATCAAACGTCATCATCAGATATGGTAATTCTTAGTGCACTGTTTTTGTCGTGGATTTTATTTTATCTGTCGCCATGTATTAGATAGGTTTGTTGCTATTTATATCTAAACTTTTAATGTGAATATCGTAGTTGATGATGATCTGTATCTTTTCTTAATTCTGCAATTTGTCTTCAAAAAAAAAAAAAAAACAAGACAAATTGCCTGATTTGCAATGTGTGTATAACTTATTTCATCTATAGTTTGATTGTTAGAAATCAAACGTCATCATCAGATATGGTAATTCTTAGTGCACTGTTTTTGTCGTGGATTTTATTTTATCTGTCGCCATGTATTAGATAGGTTGTAGCTTTTTATATCTAAACTTTTAATGTGAATATCGTAGTTGATGATGATCTGTATCTTTTCTTAGTTCTACAATTTGTCTTAAAGAAAAAAAAAAAAAAAAAACAAGACAAATTCCCTGATTTGCAATGTGTGTATAACTTATTTCATCTATAGTTTGATTGTTAGAAATCAAACGTCATCATCAGATATGGTAATTCTTAGTGCACTGTTTTTGTCGTGGATTTTATTTTATCTGTCGCCATGTATTAGATAGGTTGTAGCTTTTTATATCTAAACTTTTAATGTGAATATCGTAGTTGATGATGATCTGTATCTTTTCTTAATTCTGCAATTTGTCATCAAGAAAAAAAAAACAAGACAAGTTGCCTGATTTGCAATGTGTGTATAACTTATTTCATCTATAGTTTGATTGTTAGAAATCAAACGTCATCATCAGATATGGTAATTCTTAGTGCACTGTTTTTGTCGTGGATTTTATTTTATCTGTCGCCATGTATTAGATAGGTTGTAGCTTTTTATATCTAAACTTTTAATGTGAATATCGTAGTTGATGATGATGTGTATCTTTTCTTAATTCTGCAATTTGTCTTCAAGAAAAAAAAAAAACAAGACAAATTGCCTGATTTGCAATGTGTGTATAACTTATTTCATCTATAGTTTGATTGTTAGAAATCAAACGTCATCATCAGATATGGTAATTCTTAGTGCACTGTTTTTGTCGTGGATTTTATTTTATCTGTCGCCATGTATTAGATAGGTTGTAGCTTTTTATATCTAAACTTTTAATGTGAATATCGTAGTTGATGATGATCTGTATCTTTTCTTAATTCTGCAATTTGTCTTCAAGAAAAAAAAAGAGCAAGACAAATTGCCTGATTTGCAATGTGTGTATAACTTATTTCATCTATAGTTTGATTGTTAGAAATCAAACGTCATCATCAGATATGGTAATTCTTAGTGCACTGTTTTTGTCGTGGATTTTATTTTATATGTGGCCATGTATTAGATAGGTTGTAGCTTTTTATATCTAAACTTTTAATGTGAATATCGTAGTTGATGATGATCTGTATCTTTTCTTAATTCTGCAATTTGTCTTCAGGAAAAAAAAACAAAACAAATTGCCTGATTTGCAATGTGTATATAACTTATTTCATCTATAGTTTGATTGTTAGAAATCAAACGTCATCATCAGATATGGTAATTCTTAGTGCACTGTTTTTGTCGTGGATTTTATTTTATCTGTTGCCATGTATTAGATAGGTTGTAGCTTTTTATATCTAAACTTTTAATGTGAATATCGTAGTTGATGATGATCTGTATCTTTTCCTAATTCTGCAATTTGTCTTCAAGAAAAAAAAACAAGACAAATTGCCTAATTTGCAATGTGTGTATAACTTATTTCATCTATAGTTTGATTGTTAGAAATCAAACGTCATCATCAGATATGGTAATTCTTAGTGCACTGTTTTTGTCGTGGATTTTATTTTATCTGTCGCCATGTATTAGATAGGTTTGT
Source organism: Aphodius granarius (assembly GCA_963971325.1). NCBI lineage: Eukaryota > Metazoa > Arthropoda > Insecta > Coleoptera > Scarabaeidae > Aphodius > Aphodius granarius. Next base: position 15,711,628 of record OZ020222.1, on the reverse strand, counting down.
TGCTATTTATATCTAAACTTTTAATGTGAATATCGTAGTTGATGATGATCTGTATCTTTTCTTAATTCTGCAATTTGTCTTCAAGAAAAAAAAACAAGACAAATTGCCTGATTTGCAATGTGTGTATAACTTATTTCATCTATAGTTTGATTGTTAGAAATCAAACGTCATCATCAGATATGGTAATTCTTAGTGCACTGTTTTTGTCGTGGATTTTATTTTATCTGTCGCCATGTATTAGATAGGTTGTAGCTTTTTATATCTAAACTTTTAATGTGAATACCGTAGTTGATGATGATCTGGATCTTTGCTTAATTCTGCAATTTGTCTTCAAGAAAAAAAAAACAAGACAAGTTGCCTGATTTGCAATGTGTGTATAACTTATTTCATCTATAGTTTGATTGTTAGAAATCAAACGTCATCATCAGATATGGTAATTCTTAGTGCACTGTTTTTGTCGTGGATTTTATTTTATCTTTCGCCATGTATTAGATAGGTTGTAGCTTTTTATATCTAAACTTTTAATGTGAATATCGTAGTTGATGATGATCTGTATCTTTTCTTAATTCTGCAATTTGTCTTCAAGAAAAAAAAAAAAACAAGACAAATTGCCTGATTTGCAATGTGTGTATAACTTATTTCATCTATAGTTTGATTGTTAGAAATCAAACGTCATCATCAGATATGGTAATTCTTCGTGCACTGTTTTTGTCGTGGATTTTATTTTATCTGTCGCCATGTATTAGATAGGTTGTAGCTTTTTATATCTAAACTTTTAATGTGAATATCGTAGTTGATGATGATCTGTATCTTTTCTTAATTCTACAATTTGTCTTCAGGAAAAAAAAACAAAACAAATTGCCTGATTTGCAATGTGTATATAACTTATTTCATCTATAGTTTGATTGTTAGAAATCAAACGTCATCATCAGATATGGTAATTCTTAGTGCACTGTTTTTGTCGTGGATTTTATTTTATCTGTTGCCAATTATTAGATAGGTTGTAGCTTTTTATATCTAAACTTTTAATGTGAATATCGTAGTTGATGATGATCTGTATCTTTTCCTAATTCTGCAATTTGTCTTCAAGAAAAAAAAAACAAGACAAATTGCCTAATTTGCAATGTGTGTATAACTTATTTCATCTATAGTTTGATTGTTAGAAATCAAACGTCATCATCAGATATGGTAATTCTTAGTGCACTGTTTTTGTCGTGGATTTTATTTTATCTGTCGCCATGTATTAGATAGGTTTGTTGCTATTTATATCTAAACTTTTAATGTGAATATCGTAGTTGATGATGATCTGTATCTTTTCTTAATTCTGCAATTTGTCTTCAAGAAAAAAAAACAAGACAAATTGCCTGATTTGCAATGTGTGTATAACTTATTTCATCTATAGTTTGATTGTTAGAAATCAAACGTCATCATCAGATATGGTAATTCTTAGTGCACTGTTTTTGTCGTGGATTTTATTTTATCTGTCGCCATGTATTAGATAGGTTGTAGCTTTTTATATCTAAACTTTTAATGTGAATATCGTAGTTGATGATGATCTGTATCTTTTCTTAATTCTGCAATTTGTCATCAAGAAAAAAAAAACAAGACAAGTTGCCTGATTTGCAATGTGTGTATAACTTATTTCATCTATAGTTTGATTGTTAGAAATCAAACGTCATCATCAGATATGGTAATTCTTAGTGCACTGTTTTTGTCGTGGATTTTATTTTATCTGTCGCCATGTATTAGATAGGTTGTAGCTTTTTATATCTAAACTTTTAATGTGAATATCGTAGTTGATGATGATGTGTATCTTTTCTTAATTCTGCAATTTGTCTTCAAGAAAAAAAAAAAAACAAGACAAATTGCCTGATTTGCAATGTGTGTATAACTTATTTCATCTATAGTTTGATTGTTAGAAATCAAACGTCATCATCAGATATGGTAATTCTTAGTGCACTGTTTTTGTCGTGGATTTTATTTTATCTGTCGCCATGTATTAGATAGGTTGTAGCTTTTTATATCTAAACTTTTAATGTGAATATCGTAGTTGATGATGATCTGTATCTTTTCTTAATTCTGCAATTTGTCTTCAAGAAAAAAAAAAGAGCAAGACAAATTGCCTGATTTGCAATGTGTGTATAACTTATTTCATCTATAGTTTGATTGTTAGAAATCAAACGTCATCATCAGATATGGTAATTCTTAGTGCACTGTTTTTGTCGTGGATTTTATTTTATATGTGGCCATGTATTAGATAGGTTGTAGCTTTTTATATCTAAACTTTTAATGTGAATATCGTAGTTGATGATGATCTGTATCTTTTCTTAATTCTGCAATTTGTCTTCAGGAAAAAAAAACAAAACAAATTGCCTGATTTGCAATGTGTATATAACTTATTTCATCTATAGTTTGATTGTTAGAAATCAAACGTCATCATCAGATATGGTAATTCTTAGTGCACTGTTTTTGTCGTGGATTTTATTTTATCTGTTGCCATGTATTAGATAGGTTGTAGCTTTTTATATCTAAACTTTTAATGTGAATATCGTAGTTGATGATGATCTGTATCTTTTCCTAATTCTGCAATTTGTCTTCAAGAAAAAAAAACAAGACAAATTGCCTAATTTGCAATGTGTGTATAACTTATTTCATCTATAGTTTGATTGTTAGAAATCAAACGTCATCATCAGATATGGTAATTCTTAGTGCACTGTTTTTGTCGTGGATTTTATTTTATCTGTCGCCATGTATTAGATAGGTTTGTTGCTATTTATATCTAAACTTTTAATGTGAATATCGTAGTTGATGATGATCTGTATCTTTTCTTAATTCTGCAATTTGTCTTCAAGAAAAAAAAACAAGACAAATTGCCTGATTTGCAATGTGTGTATAACTTATTTCATCTATAGTTTGATTGTTAGAAATCAAACGTCATCATCAGATATGGTAATTCTTAGTGCACTGTTTTTGTCGTGGATTTTATTTTATCTGTCGCCATGTATTAGATAGGTTGTAGCTTTTTATATCTAAACTTTTAATGTGAATACCGTAGTTGATGATGATCTGGATCTTTGCTTAATTCTGCAATTTGTCTTCAAGAAAAAAAAAACAAGACAAGTTGCCTGATTTGCAATGTGTGTATAACTTATTTCATCTATAGTTTGATTGTTAGAAATCAAACGTCATCATCAGATATGGTAATTCTTAGTGCACTGTTTTTGTCGTGGATTTTATTTTATCTTTCGCCATGTATTAGATAGGTTGTAGCTTTTTATATCTAAACTTTTAATGTGAATATCGTAGTTGATGATGATCTGTATCTTTTCTTAATTCTGCAATTTGTCTTCAAGAAAAAAAAAAAACAAGACAAATTGCCTGATTTGCAATGTGTGTATAACTTATTTCATCTATAGTTTGATTGTTAGAAATCAAACGTCATCATCAGATATGGTAATTCTTCGTGCACTGTTTTTGTCGTGGATTTTATTTTATCTGTCGCCATGTATTAGATAGGTTGTAGCTTTTTATATCTAAACTTTTAATGTGAATATCGTAGTTGATGATGATCTGTATCTTTTCTTAATTCTACAATTTGTCTTCAGGAAAAAAAAACAAAACAAATTGCCTGATTTGCAATGTGTATATAACTTATTTCATCTATAGTTTGATTGTTAGAAATCAAACGTCATCATCAGATATGGTAATTCTTAGTGCACTGTTTTTGTCGTGGATTTTATTTTATCTGTTGCCAATTATTAGATAGGTTGTAGCTTTTTATATCTAAACTTTTAATGTGAATATCGTAGTTGATGATGATCTGTATCTTTTCCTAATTCTGCAATTTGTCTTCAAGAAAAAAAAAACAAGACAAATTGCCTAATTTGCAATGTGTGTATAACTTATTTCATCTATAGTTTGATTGTTAGAAATCAAACGTCATCATCAGATATGGTAATTCTTAGTGCACTGTTTTTGTCGTGGATTTTATTTTATCTGTCGCCATGTATTAGATAGGTTTGTTGCTATTTATATCTAAACTTTTAATGTGAATATCGTAGTTGATGATGATCTGTATCTTTTCTTAATTCTGCAATTTGTCTTCAAGAAAAAAAAACAAGACAAATTGCCTGATTTGCAATGTGTGTATAACTTATTTCATCTATAGTTTGATTGTTAGAAATCAAACGTCATCATCAGATATGGTAATTCTTAGTGCACTGTTTTTGTCGTGGATTTTATTTTATCTGTCGCCATGTATTAGATAGGTTGTAGCTTTTTATATCTAAACTTTTAATGTGAATACCGTAGTTGATGATGATCTGGATCTTTTCTTAATTCTGCAATTTGTCTTCAAGAAAAAAAAAACAAGACAAGTTGCCTGATTTGCAATGTGTGTATAACTTATTTCATCTATAGTTTGATTGTTAGAAATCAAACGTCATCATCAGATATGGTAATTCTTAGTGCACTGTTTTTGTCGTGGATTTTATTTTATCTTTCGCCATGTATTAGATAGGTTGTAGCTTTTTATATCTAAACTTTTAATGTGAATATCGTAGTTGATGATGATCTGTATCTTTTCTTAATTCTGCAATTTGTCTTCAAGAAAAAAAAAACAAGACAAATTGCCTGATTTGCAATGTGTGTATAACTTATTTCATCTATAGTTTGATTGTTAGAAATCAAACGTCATCATCAGATATGGTAATTCTTAGTGCACTATTTTTGTCGTGGATTTTATTTTATCTGTCGCCATGTATTAGATAGGTTGTAGCTTTTTATATCTAAACTTTTAATGTGAATATCGTAGTTGATGATGATCTGTATCTTTTCTTAATTCTGCAATTTGTCTTCAAAAAAAAAAAAAAAAAAAAACAAGACAAATTGCCTGATTTGCAATGTGTGTATAACTTATTTCATCTATAGTTTGATTGTTAGAAATCAAACGTCATCATCAGATATGGTAATTCTTAGTGCACTGTTTTTGTCGTGGATTTTATTTTATCTTTCGCCATGTATTAGATAGGTTGTAGCTTTTTATATCTAAACTTTTAATGTGAATATCGTAGTTGATGATGATCTGTATCTTTTCTTAATTCTGCAATTTGTCTTCAAGAAAAAAAAACAAGACAAATTGCCTGATTTGCAATGTGTGTATAACTTATTTCATCTATAGTTTGATTGTTAGAAATCAAACGTCATCATCAGATATGGTAATTCTTCGTGCACTGTTTTTGTCGTGGATTTTATTTTATCTGTCGCCATGTATTAGATAGGTTGTAGCTTTTTATATCTAAACTTTTAATGTGAATATCGTAGTTGATGATGATCTGTATCTTTTCTTAATTCTGCAATTTGTCTTCAAGAAAAAAAAAACAAGACAAATTGCCTGATTTGCAATGTGTGTATAACTTATTTCATCTATAGTTTGATTGTTAGAAATCAAACGTCATCATCAGATATGGTAATTCTTAGTGCACTATTTTTGTCGTGGATTTTATTTTATCTGTCGCCATGTATTAGATAGGTTGTAGCTTTTTATATCTAAACTTTTAATGTGAATATCGTAGTTGATGATGATCTGTATCTTTTCTTAATTCTGCAATTTGTCTTCAAAAAAAAAAAAAAAAAAAAAAAAAAAAACAAGACAAATTGCCTGATTTGCAATGTGTGTATAACTTATTTCATCTATAGTTTGATTGTTAGAAATCAAACGTCATCATCAGATATGGTAATTCTTAGTGCACTGTATTTGTTGTGGATTTTATTTTATCTGTCGCCATGTATTAGATAGGTTGTAGCTTTTTATATCTAAACTTTTAATGTGAATATCGTAGTTGATGATGATCTGTATCTTTTCTTAATTCTCCAATTTGTCTTCAAGAAAAAAAAAACAAGACAAATTGCCTGATTTGCAATGTGTGTATAACTTATTTCATCTATAGTTTGATTGTTAGAAATCAAACGTCATCATCAGATATGGTAATTCTTAGTGCACTGTTTTTGTCGTGGATTTTATTTTATCTGTCGCCATGTATTAGATAGGTTGTAGCTTTTTATATCTAAACTTTTAATGTGAATATCGTAGTTGATGATGATCTGTATCTTTTCTTAATTCTGCAATTTGTCTTCAAGAAAAAAAAAACAAGACAAATTGCCTGATTTGCAATGTGTGTATAACTTATTTCATCTATAGTTTGATTGTTAGAAATCAAACGTCATCATCAGATATGGTAATTCTTAGTGCACTGTTTTTGTCGTGGATTTTATTTTATCTGTCGCCATGTATTAGATAGCTTGTAGCTTTTTATATCTAAACTTTTAATGTGAATATCGTAGTTGATGATGATCTGTATCTTTTCTTAATTCTGCAATTTGTCTTCAAGAAAAAAAAGAAAACAAGACAAATTGCCTGATTTGCAATGTGTGTATAACTTATTTCATCTATAGTTTGATTGTTAGAAATCAAACGTCATCATCAGATATGGTAATTCTTAGTGCACTATTTTTGTCGTGGATTTTATTTTATCTGTCGCCATGTATTAGATAGGTTGTAGCTTTTTATATCTAAACTTTTAATGTGAATACCGTAGTTGATGATGATCTGGATCTTTTCTTAATTCTGCAATTTGTCTTCAAGAAAAAAAAAACAAGACAAGTTGCCTGATTTGCAATGTGTGTATAACTTATTTCATCTATAGTTTGATTGTTAGAAATCAAACGTCATCATCAGATATGGTAATTCTTAGTGCACTGTTTTTGTCGTGGATTTTATTTTATCTGTCGCCATGTATTAGATAGGTTGTAGCTTTTTATATCTAAACTTTTAATGTGAATACCGTAGTTGATGATGATCTGGATCTTTTCTTAATTCTGCAATTTGTCTTCAAGAAAAAAAAAACAAGACAAGTTGCCTGATTTGCAATGTGTGTATAACTTATTTCATCTATAGTTTGATTGTTAGAAATCAAACGTCATCATCAGATATGGTAATTCTTAGTGCACTGTTTTTGTCGTGGATTTTATTTTATCTTTCGCCATGTATTAGATAGGTTGTAGCTTTTTATATCTAAACTTTTAATGTGAATATCGTAGTTGATGATGATCTGTATCTTTTCTTAATTCTGCAATTTGTCTTCAAGAAAAAAAAAAACAAGACAAATTGCCTGATTTGCAATGTGTGTATAACTTATTTCATCTATAGTTTGATTGTTAGAAATCAAACGTCATCATCAGATATGGTAATTCTTCGTGCACTGTTTTTGTCGTGGATTTTATTTTATCTGTCGCCATGTATTAGATAGGTTTGTTGCTATTTATATCTAAACTTTTAATGTGAATATCGTAGTTGATGATGATCTGTATCTTTTCTTAATTCTGCAATTTGTCTTCAGGAAAAAAAACAAAACAAATTGCCTGATTTGCAATGTGTATATAACTTATTTCATCTATAGTTTGATTGTTAGAAATCAAACGTCATCATCAGATATGGTAATTCTTAGTGCACTGTTTTTGTCGTGGATTTTATTTTATCTGTTGCCATGTATTAGATAGGTTGTAGCTTTTTATATCTAAACTTTTAATGTGAATATCGTAGTTGATGATGATCTGTATCTTTTCCTAATTCTGCAATTTGTCTTCAAGAAAAAAAAAACAAGACAAATTGCCTAATTTGCAATGTGTGTATAACTTATTTCATCTATAGTTTGATTGTTAGAAATCAAACGTCATCATCAGATATGGTAATTCTTAGTGCACTGTTTTTGTCGTGGATTTTATTTTATCTGTCGCCATGTATTAGATAGGTTTGTTGCTATTTATATCTAAACTTTTAATGTGAATATCGTAGTTGATGATGATCTGTATCTTTTCTTAATTCTGCAATTTGTCTTCAAGAAAAAAAAACAAGACAAATTGCCTGATTTGCAATGTGTGTATAACTTATTTCATCTATAGTTTGATTGTTAGAAATCAAACGTCATCATCAGATATGGTAATTCTTAGTGCACTGTTTTTGTCGTGGATTTTATTTTATCTGTCGCCATGTATTAGATAGGTTGTAGCTTTTTATATCTAAACTTTTAATGTGAATACCGTAGTTGATGGTGATCTGGATCTTTTCTTAATTCTGCAATTTGTCTTCAAGAAAAAAAAAAACAAGACAAGTTGCCTGATTTGCAATGTGTGTATAACTTATTTCATCTATAGTTTGATTGTTAGAAATCAAACGTCATCATCAGATATGGTAATTCTTAGTGCACTGTTTTTGTCGTGGATTTTATTTTATCTGTCGCCATGTATTAGATAGGTTGTAGCTTTTTATATCTAAACTTTTAATGTGAATACCGTAGTTGATGATGATCTGGATCTTTTCTTAATTCTGCAATTTGTCTTCAAGAAAAAAAAAACAAGACAAGTTGCCTGATTTGCAATGTGTGTATAACTTATTTCATCTATAGTTTGATTGTTAGAAATCAAACGTCATCATCAGATATGGTAATTCTTAGTGCACTGTTTTTGTCGTGGATTTTATTTTATCTTTCGCTATGTATTAGATAGGTTGTAGCTTTTTATATCTAAACTTTTAATGTGAATATCGTAGTTGATGATGATCTGTATCTTTTCTTAATTCTGCAATTTGTCTTCAAGAAAAAAAAAACAAGACAAATTGCCTGATTTGCAATGTGTGTATAACTTATTTCATCTATAGTTTGATTGTTAGAAATCAAACGTCATCATCAGATATGGTAATTCTTCGTGCACTGTTTTTGTCGTGGATTTTATTTTATCTGTCGCCATGTATTAGATAGGTTGTAGCTTTTTATATCTAAACTTTTAATGTGAATATCGTAGTTGATGATGATCTGTATCTTTTCTTAATTCTGCAATTTGTCTTCAGGAAAAAAAACAAAACAAATTGCCTGATTTGCAATGTGTATATAACTTATTTCATCTATAGTTTGATTGTTAGAAATCAAACGTCATCATCAGATATGGTAATTCTTAGTGCACTGTTTTTGTCGTGGATTTTATTTTATCTGTCGCCATGTATTAGATAGGTTGTAGCTTTTTATATCTAAACTTTTAATGTGAATACCGTAGTTGATGATGATCTGGATCTTTTCTTAATTCTGCAATTTGTCTTCAAGAAAAAAAAAAACAAGACAAGTTGCCTGATTTGCAATGTGTGTATAACTTATTTCATCTATAGTTTGATTGTTAGAAATCAAACGTCATCATCAGATATGGTAATTCTTAGTGCACTGTTTTTGTCGTGGATTTTATTTTATCTTTCGCCATGTATTAGATAGGTTGTAGCTTTTTATATCTAAACTTTTAATGTGAATATCGTAGTTGATGATGATCTGTATCTTTTCTTAATTCTGCAATTTGTCTTCAAGAAAAAAAAAAACAAGACAAATTGCCTGATTTGCAATGTGTGTATAACTTATTTCATCTATAGTTTGATTGTTAGAAATCAAACGTCATCATCAGATATGGTAATTCTTAGTGCACTATTTTTGTCGTGGATTTTATTTTATCTGTCGCCATGTATTAGATAGGTTGTAGCTTTTTATATCTAAACTTTTAATGTGAATATCGTAGTTGATGATTATCTGTATCTTTTCTTAATTCTGCAATTTGTCTTCAAAAAAAAAAAAAAAAAAAAAAAAAAAAAACAAGACAAATTGCCTGATTTGCAATGTGTGTATAACTTATTTCATCTATAGTTTGATTGTTAGAAATCAAACGTCATCATCAGATATGGTAATTCTTAGTGCACTGTTTTTGTCGTGGATTTTATTTTATCTTTCGCCATGTATTAGATAGGTTGTAGCTTTTTATATCTAAACTTTTAATGTGAATATCGTAGTTGATGATGATCTGTATCTTTTCTTAATTCTGCAATTTGTCTTCAAGAAAAAAAAACAAGACAAATTGCCTGATTTGCAATGTGTGTATAACTTATTTCATCTATAGTTTGATTGTTAGAAATCAAACGTCATCATCAGATTTGGTAATTCTTCGTGCACTGTTTTTGTCGTGGATTTTATTTTATCTGTCGCCATGTATTAGATAGGTTGTAGCTTTTTATATCTAAACTTTTAATGTGAATATCGTAGTTGATGATGATCTGTATCTTTTCTTAATTCTGCAATTTGTCTTCAAGAAAAAAAAAAAACAAGACAAATTGCCTGATTTGCAATGTGTGTATAACTTATTTCATCTATAGTTTGATTGTTAGAAATCAAACGTCATCATCAGATATGGTAATTCTTAGTGCACTATTTTTGTCGTGGATTTTATTTTATCTGTCGCCATGTATTAGATAGGTTGTAGCTTTTTATATCTAAACTTTTAATGTGAATATCGTAGTTGATGATGATCTGTATCTTTTCTTAATTCTGCAATTTGTCTTCAAAAAAAAAAAAAAAAAAAAAAAAAAAAAAAAACAAGACAAATTGCCTGATTTGCAATGTGTGTATAACTTATTTCATCTATAGTTTGATTGTTAGAAATCAAACGTCATCATCAGATATGGTAATTCTTAGTGCACTGTATTTGTTGTGGATTTTATTTTATCTGTCGCCATGTATTAGATAGGTTGTAGCTTTTTATATCTAAACTTTTAATGTGAATATCGTAGTTGATGATGATCTGTATCTTTTCTTAATTCTCCAATTTGTCTTCAAGAAAAAAAAACAAGACAAATTGCCTGATTTGCAATGTGTGTATAACTTATTTCATCTATAGTTTGATTGTTAGAAATCAAACGTCATCATCAGATATGGTAATTCTTAGTGCACTGTTTTTGTCGTGGATTTTATTTTATCTGTCGCCATGTATTAGATAGGTTGTAGCTTTTTATATCTAAACTTTTAATGTGAATATCGTAGTTGATGATGATCTGTATCTTTTCTTAATTCTGCAATTTGTCTTCAAGAAAAAAAAAACAAGACAAATTGCCTGATTTGCAATGTGTGTATAACTTATTTCATCTATAGTTTGATTGTTAGAAATCAAACGTCATCATCAGATATGATAATTCTTAGTGCACTGTTTTTGTCGTGGATTTTATTTTTTCTGTCGCCATGTATTAGATAGGTTGTAGCTTTTTATATCTAAACTTTTAATGTGAATATCGTAGTTGATGATGATCTGTATCTTTTCTTAATTCTGCAATTTGTCTTCAAGAAAAAAAAAACAAGACAAATTGCCTGATTTGCAATGTGTGTATAACTTATTTCATCTATAGTTTGATTGTTAGAAATCAAACGTCATCATCAGATATGGTAATTCTTAGTGCACTATTTTTGTCGTGGATTTTATTTTATCTGTCGCCATGTATTAGATAGGTTGTAGCTTTTTATATCTAAACTTTTAATGTGAATATCGTAGTTGATGATGATCTGTATCTTTTCTTAATTCTGCAATTTGTCATCAAGAAAAAAAAAAAAACAAGACAAGTTGCCTGATTTGCAATGTGTGTATAACTTATTTCATCTATAGTTTGATTGTTAGAAATCAAACGTCATCATCAGATATGGTAATTCTTAGTGCACTGTTTTTGTCGTGGATTTTATTTTATCTGTCGCCATGTATTAGATAGGTTGTAGCTTTTTATATCTAAACTTTTAATGTGAATATCGTAGTTGATGATGATCTGTATCTTTTCTTAATTCTGCAATTTGTCTTCAAAAAAAAAAAAAAAAAAAAAAAAAAAAAAACCAGACAAATTGCCTGATTTGCAATGTGTGTATAACTTATTTCATCTATAGTTTGATTGTTAGAAATCAAACGTCATCATCAGATATGGTAATTCTTAGTGCACTGTTTTTGTCGTGGATTTTATTTTATCTGTCGCCATGTATTAGATAGGTTGTAGCTTTTTATATCTAAACTTTTAATGTGAATATCGTAGTTGATCATGATCTGTATCTTTTCTTAATTCTGCAATTTGTCCTCAATTAAAAAAAAACGAGACAAATTGCCTGATTTGCAATGTGTGTATAACTTATTTCATCTATAGTTTGATTGTTAGAAATCAAACGTCATCATCAGATATGGTAATTCTTAGTGCACTGTTTTTGTCGTGGATTTTATTTTATCTGTCGCCATGTATTAGATAGGTTGTAGCTTTTTATATCTAAACTTTTAATGTGAATATCGTAGTTGATGATGATCTTTTCTTAATTCTACAATTTGTCTTCAAGAAAAAAAAACAAGACAAATTGCCTGATTTGCAATGTGTGTATAACTTATTTCATCTATAGTTTGATTGTTAGAAATCAAACGTCATCATCAGATATGGTAATTCTTAGTGCACTGCTTTTATCGTGGATTTTTTTTTATCTGTCGCCATGTATTAGATAGGTTGTAGCTTTTTATATCTAAACTTTTAATGTGAATATCGTGGTTGATGATGATCTGTATCTTTTCTTAATTCTGCAATTTGTCTTCAAAAAAAAAAAAAAAAAAAAAAAAAAAAACAACACAGATTCCCTGATTTGCAATGTGTGTATAACTTATTTCATCTATAGTTTGATTGTTAGAAATCAAACGTCATCATCAGATATGGTAATTCTTAGTGCACTGTTTTTGTCGTGGATTTTATTTTATCTGTCGCCATGTATTAGATAGGTTGTAGCTTTTTATATCTAAACTTTTAATGTGAATACCGTAGTTGATGATGATCTGGATCTTTTCTTAATTCTGCAATTTGTCTTCAAGAAAAAAAAAACAAGACAAGTTGCCTGATTTGCAATGTGTGTATAACTTATTTCATCTATAGTTTGATTGTTAGAAATCAAACGTCATCATCAGATATGGTAATTCTTCGCGCACTGTTTTTGTCGTGGATTTTATTTTATCTGCCGCCATGTATTAGATAGGTTGTAGCTTTTTATATCTAAACTTTTAATGTGAATATCGTAGTTGATGATGATCTGTATCTTTTCTTAATTCTGCAATTTGTCTTCAAGAAAAAAAAAAACAAGACAAATTGCCTGATTTGCAATGTGTGTATAACTTATTTCATCTATAGTTTGATTGTTAGAAATCAAACGTCATCATCAGATATGGTAATTCTTAGTGCACTATTTTTGTCGTGGATTTTATTTTATCTGTCGCCATGTATTAGATAGGTTGTAGCTTTTTATATCTAACCTTTTAATGTGAATATCGTAGTTGATGATGATCTGTATCTTTTCTTAATTCTGCAATTTGTCTTCAAAAAAAAAAAAAAAAAAAAAAAAACAAGACAAATTGCCTGATTTGCAATGTGTGTATAACTTATTTCATCTATAGTTTGATTGTTAGAAATCAAACGTCATCATCAGATATGGTAATTCTTAGTGCACTGTTTTTGTCGTGGATTTTATTTTATCTGTCGCCATGTATTAGATAGGTTGTAGCTTTTTATATCTAAACTTTTAATGTGGATATCGTAGTTGATGATGATCTGTATCTTTTCTTAATTCTGCAATTTGTCTTCAAGAAAAAAAAAACAAGACAAATTGCCTGATTTGCAATGTGTGTATAACTTATTTCATCTATGGTTTGATTGTTAGAAATCAAACGTCGTCATCAGATATGGTAATTCTTAGTGCACTCACTGTTTTTGTCGTGGATTTTATTTTATCTGTCGCCATGTATTAGATAGGTTGTAGCTTTTTATATCTAAACTTTTAATGTGAATACCGTAGTTGATGATGATCTGGATCTTTTCTTAATTCTGCAATTTGTCTTCAAGAAAAAAAAAAAACAAGACAAGTTGCCTGATTTGCAATGTGTGTATAACTTATTTCATCTATAGTTTGATTGTTAGAAATCAAACGTCATCATCAGATATGGTAATTCTTCGCGCACTGTTTTTGTCGTGGATTTTATTTTATCTGCCGCCATGTATTAGATAGGTTGTAGCTTTTTATATCTAAACTTTTAATGTGAATATCGTAGTTGATGATGATCTGTATCTTTTCTTAATTCTGCAATTTGTCTTCAAGAAAAAAAAAAACAAGACAAATTGCCTGATTTGCAATGTGTGTATAACTTATTTCATCTATAGTTTGATTGTTAGAAATCAAACGTCATCATCAGATATGGTAATTCTTAGTGCACTATTTTTGTCGTGGATTTTATTTTATCTGTCGCCATGTATTAGATAGGTTGTAGCTTTTTATATCTAACCTTTTAATGTGAATATCGTAGTTGATGATGATCTGTATCTTTTCTTAATTCTGCAATTTGTCTTCAAAAAAAAAAAAAAAAAAAAAAAACAAGACAAATTGCCTGATTTGCAATGTGTGTATAACTTATTTCATCTATAGTTTGATTGTTAGAAATCAAACGTCATCATCAGATATGGTAATTCTTAGTGCACTGTTTTTGTCGTGGATTTTATTTTATCTGTCGCCATGTATTAGATAGGTTGTAGCTTTTTATATCTAAACTTTTAATGTGGATATCGTAGTTGATGATGATCTGTATCTTTTCTTAATTCTGCAATTTGTCTTCAAGAAAAAAAAAAACAAGACAAATTGCCTGATTTGCAATGTGTGTATAACTTATTTCATCTATGGTTTGATTGTTAGAAATCAAACGTCGTCATCAGATATGGTAATTCTTAGTGCACTCACTGTTTTTGTCGTGGATTTTATTTTATCTGTCGCCATGTATTAGATAGGTTGTAGCTTTTTATATCTAAACTTTTAATGTGAATATCGTAGTTGATGATGATCTTTTCTTAATTCTACAATTTGTCTTCAAGAAAAAAAAAACAAGACAAATTGCCTGATTTGCAATGTGTGTATAACTTATTTCATCTATAGTTTGATTGTTAGAAATCAAACGTCATCATCAGATATAGTAATTCTTAGTGCACTGTTTTTGTCGTGGATTTTATTTTATCTGTCGCCATGTATTAGATAGGTTGTAGCTTTTTATATCTAAACTTTTAATGTGAATATCGTAGTTGATGATGATCTGTATCTTTTCTTAATTCTGCAATTTGTCTTCAAAAAAAAAAAAAAAAAAAAAAAAAAAAAAACAACACAGATTCCCTGATTTGCAATGTGTGTATAACTTATTTCATCTATAGTTTGATTGTTAGAAATCAAACGTTATCATCAGATATGGTAATTCTTAGTGCACTGTTTTTGTCGTGGATTTTATTTTATCTGTCGCCATGTATTAGATATGTTGTAGCTTTTTATATCTAAACTTTTAATGTGAATATCGTAGTTGATGCTGATCTGTATCTTTTCTTAATTCTGCAATTTGTCTTCAAGAAAAAAAAACAAGACAAAAAATTGTCTGATTTGCAATGTGTGTATAACTTATTTCATCTATAGTTTGATTGTTAGAAATCAAACGTCATCATCAGATATGGTAATTCTTAGTGCACTGTTTTTGTCGTGGATTTTATTTTATCTGTCGCCATGCATTAGATAGGTTGTAGCTTTTTATATCTAAACTTTTAATGTGCATATCGTAGTTGATGATGATCTGTATCTTTTCTTAATTCTGCAATTTGTCTTCAAGAAAAAAAAAACAAGACAAATTGCCAGATTTGCAATGTGTGTATAACTTATTTCATCTATAGTTTGATTGTTAGAAATCAAACGTCATCATCAGATATGGTAATTCTTAGTGCACTGTTTTTGTCGTGGATTTTATTTTATCTGTCGCCATGTATTAGATAGGTTGTAGCTTTTTATATCTAAACTTTTAATGTGAATATCGTAGTTGATGATGATCTTTTCTTAATTCTACAATTTGCCTTCAAGAAAAAAAAAACAAGACAAATTGCCTGATTTGCAATGTGTGTATAACTTATTTCATCTATAGTTTGATTGTTAGAAATCAAACGTCATCATCAGATATGGTAATTCTTAGTGCACTGTTTTTGTCGTGGATTTTATTTTATCTGTCGCCATGTATTAGATAGGTTGTAGCTTTTTATATCTAAACTTTTAATGTGAATATCGTAGTTGATGATGATCTGTATCTTTTCTTAATTCTGCAATTTGTCTTCAAAAAAAAAAAAAAAAAAAAAAAAAAACAACACAGATTCCCTGATTTGCAATGTGTGTATAACTTATTTCATCTATAGTTTGATTGTTAGAAATCAAACGTCATCATCAGATATGGTAATTCTTAGTGCACTGTTTTTGTCGTGGATTTTATTTTATCTGTCGCCATGTATTAGATAGGTTGTAGCTTTTTATATCTAAACTTTTAATGTGAATATCGTAGTTGATGATGATCTTTTCTTAATTCTACAATTTGTCTTCAAGAAAAAAAAACAAGACAAATTGCCTGATTTGCAATGTGTGTATAACTTATTTCATCTATAGTTTGATTGTTAGAAATCAAACGTCATCATCAGATATAGTAATTCTTAGTGCACTGTTTTTGTCGTGGATTTTATTTTATCTGTCGCCATGTATTAGATAGGTTGTAGCTTTTTATATCTAAACTTTTAATGTGAATATCGTAGTTGATGATGATCTGTATCTTTTCTTAATTCTGCAATTTGTCTTCAAAAAAAAAAAAAAAAAAAAAAAAAAAAACAAGACAAATTGCCTGATTTGCAATGTGTGTATAACTTATTTCATCTATAGTTTGATTGTTAGAAATCAAACGTCATCATCAGATATGGTAATTCTTAGTGCACTGTTTTTGTCGTGGATTTTATTTTATCTGTCGCCATGTATTAGATAGGTTGTAGCTTTTTATATCTAAACTTTTAATGTGAATATCGTAGTTGATCATGATCTGTATCTTTTCTTAATTCTGCAATTTGTCCTCAATTAAAAAAAAACGAGACAAATTGCCTGATTTGCAATGTGTGTATAACTTATTTCATCTATAGTTTGATTGTTAGAAATCAAACGTCATCATCAGATATGGTAATTCTTAGTGCACTGTTTTTGTCGTGGATTTTATTTTATCTGTCGCCATGTATTAGATAGGTTGTAGCTTTTTATATCTAAACTTTTAATGTGAATATCGTAGTTGATGATCTTTTCTTAATTCTACAATTTGTCTTCAAGAAAAAAAAAACAAGACAAATTGCCTGATTTGCAATGTGTGTATAACTTATTTCATCTATAGTTTGATTGTTAGAAATCAAACGTCATCATCAGATATGGTAATTCTTAGTGCACTGTTTTTGTCGTGGATTTTATTTTATCTGTCGCCATGTATTAGATAGGTTGTAGCTTTTTATATCTAAACTTTTAATGTGAATATCGTAGTTGATGATGATCTGTATCTTTTCTTAATTCTGCAATTTGTCTTCAAAAAAAAAAAAAAAAAAAAAAAACAACACAGATTCCCTGATTTGCAATGTGTGTATAACTTATTTCATCTATAGTTTGATTGTTAGAAATCAAACGTCATCATCAGATATGGTAATTCTTAGTGCACTGTTTTTGTCGTGGATTTTATTTTATCTGTCGCCATGTATTAGATAGGTTGTAGCTTTTTATATCTAAACTTTTAATGTGAATACCGTAGTTGATGATGATCTGGATCTTTTCTTAATTCTGCAATTTGTCTTCAAGAAAAAAAAACAAGACAAGTTGCCTGATTTGCAATGTGTGTATAACTTATTTCATCTATAGTTTGATTGTTAGAAATCAAACGTCATCATCAGATATGGTAATTCTTAGTGCACTGTTTTTGTCGTGGATTTTATTTTATCTTTCGCCATGTATTAGATAGGTTGTAGCTTTTTATATCTAAACTTTTAATGTGAATATCGTAGTTGATGATGATCTGTATCTTTTCTTAATTCTGCAATTTGTCTTCAAGAAAAAAAAACAAGACAAATTGCCTGATTTGCAATGTGTGTATAACTTATTTCATCTATAGTTTGATTGTTAGAAATCAAACGTCATCATCAGATATGGTAATTCTTCGCGCACTGTTTTTGTCGTGGATTTTATTTTATCTGCCGCCATGTATTAGATAGGTTGTAGCTTTTTATATCTAAACTTTTAATGTGAATATCGTAGTTGATGATGATCTGTATCTTTTCTTAATTCTGCAATTTGTCTTCAAGAAAAAAAAAAAACAAGACAAATTGCCTGATTTGCAATGTGTGTATAACTTATTTCATCTATAGTTTGATTGTTAGAAATCAAAGGTCATCATCAGATATGGTAATTCTTAGTGCACTATTTTTGTCGTGGATTTTATTTTATCTGTCGCCATGTATTAGATAGGTTGTAGCTTTTTATATCTAAACTTTTAATGTGAATATCGTAGTTGATGATGATCTGTATCTTTTCTTAATTCTACAATTTGTCTTCAAAAAAAAAAAAAAAAACAAGACAAATTGCCTGATTTGCAATGTGTGTATAACTTATTTCATCTATAGTTTGATTGTTAGAAATCAAACGTCATCATCAGATATGGTAATTCTTAGTGCACTGTTTTTGTCGTGGATTTTATTTTATCTGTCGCCATGTATTAGATAGGTTGTAGCTTTTTATATCTAAACTTTTAATGTGGATATCGTAGTTGATGATGATCTGTATCTTTTCTTAATTCTGCAATTTGTCTTCAAGAAAAAAAAAATACAAGACAAATTGCCTGATTTGCAATGTGTGTATAACTTATTTCATCTATAGTTTGATTGTTAGAAATCAAACGTCGTCATCAGATATGGTAATTCTTAGTGCACTCACTGTTTTTGTCGTGGATTTTATTTTATCTGTCGCCATGTATTAGATAGGTTGTAGCTTTTTATATCTAAACTTTTAATATGAATATCGTAGTTGATGATGATCTGTATCTTTTCTTAATTCTGCAATTTGTCTTCAAGAAAAAAAAAAAATACAAGACAAATTGCCTGATTTGCAATGTGTGTATAACTTATTTCATCTATGGTTTGATTGTTAGAAATCAAACGTCGTCATCAGATATGGTAATTCTTAGTGCACTCACTGTTTTTGTCGTGGATTTTATTTTATCTGTCGCCATGTATTAGATAGGTTGTAGCTTTTTATATCTAAACTTTTAATGTGAATATCGTAGTTGATGATGATCTTTTCTTAATTCTACAATTTGTCTTCAAGAAAAAAAAAACAAGACAAATTGCCTGATTTGCAATGTGTGTATAACTTATTTCATCTATAGTTTGATTGTTAGAAATCAAACGTCATCATCAGATATAGTAATTCTTAGTGCACTGTTTTTGTCGTGGATTTTATTTTATCTGTCGCCATGTATTAGATAGGTTGTAGCTTTTTATATCTAAACTTTTAATGTGAATATCGTAGTTGATGCTGATCTGTATCTTTTCTTAATTCTGCAATTTGTTTTCAAGAAAAAAAAAACAAGACAAAAAATTGCCTGATTTGCAATGTGTGTATAACTTATTTCATCTATAGTTTGATTGTTAGAAATCAAACGTCATCATCAGATATGGTAATTCTTAGTGCACTGTTTTTGTCGTGGATTTTATTTTATCTGTCGCCATGTATTAGATAAGGTTGTAGCTTTTTATATCTAAACTTTTAATGTGAATATCGTAGTTGATGATGATCTGTATCTTTTCTTAATTCTGCAATTTGTCTTCAAAAAAAAAAAAAAAAAAAAAACAACACAGATTCCCTGATTTGCAATGTGTGTATAACTTATTTCATCTATAGTTTGATTGTTAGAAATCAAACGTCATCATCAGATATGGTAATTCTTAGTGCACTGTTTTTGTCGTGGATTTTATTTTATCTGTCGCCATGTATTAGATAGGTTGTAGCTTTTTATATCTAAACTTTTAATGTGAATATCGTAGTTGATGATGATCTGTATCTTTTCTTAATTCTGCAATTTGTCTTCAAAAAAAAAAAAAAAAAAAAAAAAAAACAACACAGATTCCCTGATTTGCAATGTGTGTATAACTTATTTCATCTATAGTTTGATTGTTAGAAATCAAACGTCATCATCAGATATGGTAATTCTTAGTGCACTGTTTTTGTCGTGGATTTTATTTTATCTGTCGCCATGTATTAGATAGGTTGTAGCTTTTTATATCTAAACTTTTAATGTGAATACCGTAGTTGATGATGATCTGGATCTTTTCTTAATTCTGCAATTTGTCTTCAAGAAAAAAAAAACAAGACAAGTTGCCTGATTTGCAATGTGTGTATAACTTATTTCATCTATAGTTTGATTGTTAGAAATCAAACGTCATCATCAGATATGGTAATTCTTAGTGCACTGTTTTTGTCGTGGATTTTATTTTATCTTTCGCCATGTATTAGATAGGTTGTAGCTTTTTATATCTAAACTTTTAATGTGAATATCGTAGTTGATGATGATCTGTATCTTTTCTTAATTCTGCAATTTGTCTTCAAGAAAAAAAAACAAGACAAATTGCCTGATTTGCAATGTGTGTATAACTTATTTCATCTATAGTTTGATTGTTAGAAATCAAACGTCATCATCAGATATGGTAATTCTTCGCGCACTGTTTTTGTCGTGGATTTTATTTTATCTGCCGCCATGTATTAGATAGGTTGTAGCTTTTTATATCTAAACTTTTAATGTGAATATCGTAGTTGATGATGATCTGTATCTTTTCTTAATTCTGCAATTTGTCTTCAAGAAAAAAAAAACAAGACAAATTGCCTGATTTGCAATGTGTGTATAACTTATTTCATCTATAGTTTGATTGTTAGAAATCAAACGTCATCATCAGATATGGTAATTCTTAGTGCACTATTTTTGTCGTGGATTTTATTTTATCTGTCGCCATGTATTAGATAGGTTGTAGCTTTTTATATCTAAACTTTTAATGTGAATATCGTAGTTGATGATGATCTGTATCTTTTCTTAATTCTGCAATTTGTCTTCAAAAAAAAAAAAAAAAAAAAAACAAGACAAATTGCCTGATTTGCAATGTGTGTATAACTTATTTCATCTATAGTTTGATTGTTAGAAATCAAACGTCATCATCAGATATGGTAATTCTTAGTGCACTGTTTTTGTCGTGGATTTTATTTTATCTGTCGCCATGTATTAGATAGGTTGTAGTTTTTTATATCTAAACTTTTAATGTGGATATCGTAGTTGATGATGATCTGTATCTTTTCTTAATTCTGCAATTTGTCTTCAAGAAAAAAAAAATACAAGACAAATTGCCTGATTTGCAATGTGTGTATAACTTATTTCATCTATAGTTTGATTGTTAGAAATCAAACGTCGTCATCAGATATGGTAATTCTTAGTGCACTCACTGTTTTTGTCGTGGATTTTATTTTATCTGTCGCCATGTATTAGATAGGTTGTAGCTTTTTATATCTAAACTTTTAATATGAATATCGTAGTTGATGATGATCTGTATCTTTTCTTAATTCTGCAATTTGTCTTCAAGAAAAAAAAAATACAAGACAAATTGCCTGATTTGCAATGTGTGTATAACTTATTTCATCTATGGTTTGATTGTTAGAAATCAAACGTCGTCATCAGATATGGTAATTCTTAGTGCACTCACTGTTTTTGTCGTGGATTTTATTTTATCTGTCGCCATGTATTAGATAGGTTGTAGCTTTTTATATCTAAACTTTTAATGTGAATATCGTAGTTGATGATGATCTTTTCTTAATTCTACAATTTGTCTTCAAGAAAAAAAAACAAGACAAATTGCCTGATTTGCAATGTGTGTATAACTTATTTCATCTATAGTTTGATTGTTAGAAATCAAACGTCATCATCAGATATAGTAATTCTTAGTGCACTGTTTTTGTCGTGGATTTTATTTTATCTGTCGCCATGTATTAGATAGGTTGTAGCTTTTTATATCTAAACTTTTAATGTGAATATCGTAGTTGATGATGATCTGTATCTTTTCTTAATTCTGCAATTTGTCTTCAAAAAAAAAAAAAAAAAAAAAAAAACAACACAGATTCCCTGATTTGCAATGTGTGTATAACTTATTTCATCTATAGTTTGATTGTTAGAAATCAAACGTTATCATCAGATATGGTAATTCTTAGTGCACTGTTTTTGTCGTGGATTTTATTTTATCTGTCGCCATGTATTAGATAGGTTGTAGCTTTTTATATCTAAACTTTTAATGTGAATATCGTAGTTGATGCTGATCTGTATCTTTTCTTAATTCTGCAATTTGTCTTCAAGAAAAAAAAAACAAGACAAAAAATTGTCTGATTTGCAATGTGTGTATAACTTATTTCATCTATAGTTTGATTGTTAGAAATCAAACGTCATCATCAGATATGGTAATTCTTAGTGCACTGTTTTTGTCGTGGATTTTATTTTATCTGTCGCCATGCATTAGATAGGTTGTAGCTTTTTATATCTAAACTTTTAATGTGCATATCGTAGTTGATGATGATCTGTATCTTTTCTTAATTCTGCAATTTGTCTTCAAGAAAAAAAAAACAAGACAAATTGCCAGATTTGCAATGTGTGTATAACTTATTTCATCTACAGTTTGATTGTTAGAAATCAAACGTCATCATCAGATATGGTAATTCTTAGTGCACTGTTTTTGTCGTGGATTTTATTTTATCTGTCGCCATGTATTAGATAGGTTGTAGCTTTTTATATCTAAACTTTTAATGTGAATATCGTAGTTGATGATGATCTTTTCTTAATTCTACAATTTGTCTTCAAGAAAAAAAAAACAAGACAAATTGCCTGATTTGCAATGTGTGTATAACTTATTTCATCTATAGTTTGATTGTTAGAAATCAAACGTCATCATCAGATATGGTAATTCTTAGTGCACTGTTTTTGTCGTGGATTTTATTTTATCTGTCGCCATGTATTAGATAGGTTGTAGCTTTTTATATCTAAACTTTTAATGTGAATATCGTAGTTGATGATGATCTGTATCTTTTCTTAATTCTGCAATTTGTCTTCAAAAAAAAAAAAAAAAAAAAACAACACAGATTCCCTGATTTGCAATGTGTGTATAACTTATTTCATCTATAGTTTGATTGTTAGAAATCAAACGTCATCATCAGATATGGTAATTCTTAGTGCACTGTTTTTGTCGTGGATTTTATTTTATCTGTCGCCATGTATTAGATAGGTTGTAGCTTTTTATATCTAAACTTTTAATGTGAATATCGTAGTTGATGATGATCTGTATCTTTTCTTAATTCTGCAATTTGTCTTCAAGAAAAAAAAAAACAAGACAAAAAATTGTCTGATTTGCAATGTGTGTATAACTTATTTCATCTATAGTTTGATTGTTAGAAATCAAACGTCATCATCAGATATGGTAATTCTTAGTGCACTGTTTTTGTCGTGGATTTTATTTTATCTGTCGCCATGCATTAGATAGGTTGTAGCTTTTTATATCTAAACTTTTAATGTGCATATCGTAGTTGATGATGATCTGTATCTTTTCTTAATTCTGCAATTTGTCTTCAAGAAAAAAAAAAAACAAGGCAAATTGCCAGATTTGCAATGTGTGTATAACTTATTTCATCTATAGTTTGATTGTTAGAAATCAAACGTCATCATCAGAGATGGTAATTCTTAGTGCACTGTTTTTGTCGTGGATTTTATTTTATCTGTCGCCATGTATTAGATAGGTTGTAGCTTTTTATATCTAAACTTTTAATGTGAATATCGTAGTTGATGATGATCTGTATCTTTTCTTAATTCTGCAATTTGTCTTCAAGAAAAAAAAAACAAGACAAATTGCCTGATTTGCAATGTGTGTATAACTTATTTCATCTATAGTTTGATTGTTAGAAATCAAACGTCATCATCAGATATGGTAATTCTTAGTGCACTGTTTTTGTCGTGGATTTTATTTTATCTGTCGCCATGTATTAGATAGGTTGTAGCTTTTTATATCTAAACTTTTAATGTGAATATCGTAGTTGATGATGATCTGTATCTTTTCTTAATTCTGCAATTTGTCTTCAAGAAAAAAAAAACAAGACAAATTGCCTGATTTGCAATGTGTGTATAACTTATTTCATCTATAGTTTGATTGTTAGAAATCAAACGTCATCATCAGATATGGTAATTCTTTGTGCACTGTTTTTGTCGTGGATTTTATTTTATCTGTCGCCATGTATTAGATAGGTTGTAGCTTTTTATATCTAAACTTTTAATGTGAATATCGTAGTTGATGATGATCTGTATCTTTTCTTAATTCTGCAATTTGTCTTCAAGAAAAAAAAAATACAAGACAAATTGCCTGATTTGCAATGTGTGTATAACTTATTTCATCTATAGTTTGATTGTTAGAAATCAAACGTCGTCATCAGATATGGTAATTCTTAGTGCACTCACTGTTTTTGTCGTGGATTTTATTTTATCTGTCGCCATGTATTAGATAGGTTGTAGCTTTTTATATCTAAACTTTTAATGTGAATATCGTAGTTGATGATGATCTGTATCTTTTCTTAATTCTGCAATTTGTCTTCAAGAAAAAAAAACAAGACAAATTGCCTGATCTGCAATGTGTGTATAACTTATTTCATCTATAGTTTGATTGTTAGAAATCAAACGTCATCATCAGATATGGTAATTCTTAGTGCACTCACTGTTTTTGTCGTGGATTTTATTTTATCTGTCGCCATGTATTAGATGGGTTGTAGATTTTTATATCTAAACGTTTAATGTGAATATCGTAGTTGATGATGATCTGTATCTTTTCTTAATTCTGCAATTTGTCTTCAAGAAAAAAAAAACAAGACAAATTGCCTGATTTGCAATGTGTGTATAACTTATTTCATCTATAGTTTGATTGTTAGAAATCAAACGTCATCATCAGATATGGTAATTCTTAGTGCACTATTTTTGTCGTGGATTTTATTTTATCTGTCGCCATGTATTAGATAGGTTGTAGCTTTTTATATCTAAACTTTTAATGTGAATATCGTAGTTGATGATGA
Organism: Aphodius granarius; assembly: GCA_963971325.1. NCBI lineage: Eukaryota > Metazoa > Arthropoda > Insecta > Coleoptera > Scarabaeidae > Aphodius > Aphodius granarius. The sequence continues at coordinate 15,686,729 of OZ020222.1, read as the reverse complement.
TCTGTATCTTTTCTTAATTCTGCAATTTGTCATCAAGAAAAAAAAAACAAGACAAGTTGCCTGATTTGCAATGTGTGTATAACTTATTTCATCTATAGTTTGATTGTTAGAAATCAAACGTCATCATCAGATATGGTAATTCTTAGTGCACTGTTTTTGTCGTGGATTTTATTTTATCTGTCGCCATGTATTAGATAGGTTGTAGCTTTTTATATCTAAACTTTTAATGTGAATATCGTAGTTGATGATGATCTGTATCTTTTCTTAATTCTGCAATTTGTCCTCAATTAAAAAAAAACGAGACAAATTGCCTGATTTGCAATGTGTGTATAACTTATTTCATCTATAGTTTGATTGTTAGAAATCAAACGTCATCATCAGATATGGTAATTCTTAGTGCACTGTTTTTGTCGTGGATTTTATTTTATCTGTCGCCATGTATTAGATAGGTTGTAGCTTTTTATATCTAAACTTTTAATGTGAATATCGTAGTTGATGATGATCTTTTCTTAATTCTACAATTTGTCTTCAAGAAAAAAAAAACAAGACAAATTGCCTGATTGGCAATGTGTGTATAACTTATTTCATCTATAGTTTGATTGTTAGAAATCAAACGTCATCATCAGATATGGTAATTCTTAGTGCACTGTTTTTGTCGTGGATTTTATTTTATCTGTCGCCATGTATTAGATAGGTTGTAGCTTTTTATATCTAAACTTTTAATGTGAATATCGTAGTTGATCATGATCTGTATCTTTTCTTAATTCTGCAATTTGTCCTCAATTAAAAAAAAACGAGACAAATTGCCTGATTTGCAATGTGTGTATAACTTATTTCATCTATAGTTTGATTGTTAGAAATCAAACGTCATCATCAGATATGGTAATTCTTAGTGCACTGTTTTTGTCGTGGATTTTATTTTATCTGTCGCCATGTATTAGATAGGTTGTAGCTTTTTATATCTAAACTTTTAATGTGAATATCGTAGTTGATGATGATCTTTTCTTAATTCTACAATTTGTCTTCAAGAAAAAAAAAAACAAGACAAATTGCCTGATTTGCAATGTGTGTATAACTTATTTCATCTATAGTTTGATTGTTAGAAATCAAACGTCATCATCAGATATGGTAATTCTTAGTGCACTGTTTTTGTCGTGGATTTTATTTTATCTGTCGCCATGTATTAGATAGGTTGTAGCTTTTTATATCTAAACTTTTAATGTGAATATCGTAGTTGATGATGATCTGTATCTTTTCTTAATTCTGCAATTTGTCTTCAAAAAAAAAAAAAAAAAAACAACACAGATTCCCTGATTTGCAATGTGTGTATAACTTATTTCATCTATAGTTTGATTGTTAGAAATCAAACGTCATCATCAGATATGGTAATTCTTAGTGCACTGTTTTTGTCGTGGATTTTATTTTATCTGTCGCCATGTATTAGATAGGTTGTAGCTTTTTATATCTAAACTTTTAATGTGAATACCGTAGTTGATGATGATCTGGATCTTTTCTTAATTCTGCAATTTGTCTTCAAGAAAAAAAAAACAAGACAAGTTGCCTGATTTGCAATGTGTGTATAACTTATTTCATCTATAGTTTGATTGTTAGAAATCAAACGTCATCATCAGATATGGTAATTCTTAGTGCACTGTTTTTGTCGTGGATTTTATTTTATCTTTCGCCATGTATTAGATAGGTTGTAGCTTTTTATATCTAAACTTTTAATGTGAATATCGTAGTTGATGATGATCTGTATCTTTTCTTAATTCTGCAATTTGTCTTCAAGAAAAAAAAAACAAGACAAATTGCCTGATTTGCAATGTGTGTATAACTTATTTCATCTATAGTTTGATTGTTAGAAATCAAACGTCATCATCAGATATGGTAATTCTTCGCGCACTGTTTTTGTCGTGGATTTTATTTTATCTGCCGCCATGTATTAGATAGGTTGTAGCTTTTTATATCTAAACTTTTAATGTGAATATCGTAGTTGATGATGATCTGTATCTTTTCTTAATTCTGCAATTTGTCTTCAAGAAAAAAAAAACAAGACAAATTGCCTGATTTGCAATGTGTGTATAACTTATTTCATCTATAGTTTGATTGTTAGAAATCAAACGTCATCATCAGATATGGTAATTCTTAGTGCACTATTTTTGTCGTGGATTTTATTTTATCTGTCGCCATGTATTAGATAGGTTGTAGCTTTTTATATCTAAACTTTTAATGTGAATATCGTAGTTGATGATGATCTGTATCTTTTCTTAATTCTGCAATTTGTCTTCAAAAAAAAAAAAAAAAACAAGACAAATTGCCTGATTTGCAATGTGTGTATAACTTATTTCATCTATAGTTTGATTGTTAGAAATCAAACGTCATCATCAGATATGGTAATTCTTAGTGCACTGTTTTTGTCGTGGATTTTATTTTATCTGTCGCCATGTATTAGATAGGTTGTAGCTTTTTATATCTAAACTTTTAATGTGGATATCGTAGTTGATGATGATCTGTATCATTTCTTAATTCTGCAATTTGTCTTCAAGAAAAAAAAAATACAAGACAAATTGCCTGATTTGCAATGTGTGTATAACTTATTTCATCTATAGTTTGATTGTTAGAAATCAAACGTCATCATCAGATATGGTAATTCTTAGTGCACTCACTGTTTTTGTCGTGGATTTTATTTTATCTGTCGCCATGTATTAGATGGGTTGTAGATTTTTATATCTAAACGTTTAATGTGAATATCGTAGTTGATGATGATCTGTATCTTTTCTTAATTCTGCAATTTGTCTTCAAGAAAAAAAAAAACAAGACAAATTGCCTGATTTGCAATGTGTGTATAACTTATTTCATCTATAGTTTGATTGTTAGAAATCAAACGTCATCATCAGATATGGTAATTCTTAGTGCACTATTTTTGTCGTGGATTTTATTTTATCTGTCGCCATGTATTAGATAGGTTGTAGCTTTTTATATCTAAACTTTTAATGTGAATATCGTAGTTGATGATGATCTGTATCTTTTCTTAATTCTGCAATTTGTCATCAAGAAAAAAAAAAGAAGACAAGTTGCCTGATTTGCAATGTGTGTATAACTTATTTCATCTATAGTTTGATTGTTAGAAATCAAACGTCATCATCAGATATGGTAATTCTTAGTGCACTGTTTTTGTCGTGGATTTTATTTTATCTGTCGCCATGTATTAGATAGGTTGTAGCTTTTTATATCTAAACTTTTAATGTGAATATCGTAGTTGATGATGATCTGTATCTTTTCTTAATTCTGCAATTTGTCTTCAAAAAAAAAAAAAGAAAAAAAAAAAAACAAGACAAATTGCCTGATTTGCAATGTGTGTATAACTTATTTCATCTATAGTTTGATTGTTAGAAATCAAACGTCATCATCAGATATGGTAATTCTTAGTGCACTGTTTTTGTCGTGGATTTTATTTTATCTGTCGCCATGTATTAGATAGGTTGTAGCTTTTTATATCTAAACTTTTAATGTGAATATCGTAGTTGATCATGATCTGTATCTTTTCTTAATTCTGCAATTTGTCCTCAATTAAAAAAAAACGAGACAAATTGCCTGATTTGCAATGTGTGTATAACTTATTTCATCTATAGTTTGATTGTTAGAAATCAAACGTCATCATCAGATATGGTAATTCTTAGTGCACTGTTTTTGTCGTGGATTTTATTTTATCTGTCGCCATGTATTAGATGGGTTGTAGCTTTTTATATCTAAACTTTTAATGTGAATATCGTAGTTGATGATGATGATCTTTTCTTAATTCTACAATTTGTCTTCAAGAAAAAAAAAACAAGACAAATTGCCTGATTTGCAATGTGTGTAACTTATTTCATCTATAGTTTGATTGTTAGAAATCAAACGTCATCATCAGATATGGTAATTCTTAGTGCACTGTTTTTGTCGTGGATTTTATTTTATCTGTCGCCATGTATTAGATAGGTTGTAGCTTTTTATATCTAAACTTTTAATGTGAATATCGTAGTTGATGATGATCTTTTCTTAATTCTACAATTTGTCTTCAAGAAAAAAAAAACAAGACAAATTGCCTGATTTGCAATGTGTGTATAACTTATTTCATCTATAGTTTGATTGTTAGAAATCAAACGTCATCATCAGATATGGTAATTCTTAGTGCACTGTTTTTGTCGTGGATTTTATTTTATCTGTCGCCATGTATTAGATAGGTTGTAGCTTTTTATATCTAAACTTTTACTGTGAATATCGTAGTTGATGATGATCTGTATCTTTTCTTAATTCTGCAATTTGTCTTCAAAAAAAAAAAAAAAAAAAAAAAAACAACACAGATTCCCTGATTTGCAATGTGTGTATAACTTATTTCATCTATAGTTTGATTGTTAGAAATCAAACGTCATCATCAGATATGGTAATTCTTAGTGCACTGTTTTTGTCGTGGATTTTATTTTATCTGTCGCCATGTATTAGATAGGTTGTAGCTTTTTATATCTAAACTTTTAATGTGAATACCGTAGTTGATGATGATCTGGATCTTTTCTTAATTCTGCAATTTGTCTTCAAGAAAAAAAAACAAGACAAGTTGCCTGATTTGCAATGTGTGTATAACTTATTTCATCTATAGTTTGATTGTTAGAAATCAAACGTCATCATCAGATATGGTAATTCTTAGTGCACTGTTTTTGTCGTGGATTTTATTTTATCTTTCGCCATGTATTAGATAGGTTGTAGCTTTTTATATCTAAACTTTTAATGTGAATATCGTAGTTGATGATGATCTGTATCTTTTCTTAATTCTGCAATTTGTCTTCAAGAAAAAAAAAAACAAGACAAATTGCCTGATTTGCAATGTGTGTATAACTTATTTCATCTATAGTTTGATTGTTAGAAATCAAACGTCATCATCAGATATGGTAATTCTTCGCGCACTGTTTTTGTCGTGGATTTTATTTTATCTGCCGCCATGTATTAGATAGGTTGTAGCTTTTTATATCTAAACTTTTAATGTGAATATCGTAGTTGATGATGATCTGTATCTTTTCTTAATTCTGCAATTTGTCTTCAAGAAAAAAAAAAACAAGACAAATTGCCTGATTTGCAATGTGTGTATAACTTATTTCATCTATAGTTTGATTGTTAGAAATCAAACGTCATCATCAGATATGGTAATTCTTAGTGCACTATTTTTGTCGTGGATTTTATTTTATCTGTCGCCATGTATTAGTTAGGTTGTAGCTTTTTATATCTAAACTTTTAATGTGAATATCGTAGTTGATGATGATCTGTATCTTTTCTTAATTCTGCAATTTGTCTTCAAAAAAAAAAAAAAAAAAACAAGACAAATTGCCTGATTTGCAATGTGTGTATAACTTATTTCATCTATAGTTTGATTGTTAGAAATCAAACGTCATCATCAGATATGGTAATTCTTAGTGCACTGTTTTTGTCGTGGATTTTATATTATCTGTCGCCATGTATTAGATAGGTTGTAGCTTTTTATATCTAAACTTTTAATGTGGATATCGTAGTTGATGATGATCTGTATCATTTCTTAATTCTGCAATTTGTCTTCAAGAAAAAAAAAATACAAGACAAATTGCCTGATTTGCAATGTGTGTATAACTTATTTCATCTATAGTTTGATTGTTAGAAATCAAACGTCATCATCAGATATGGTAATTCTTAGTGCACTCACTGTTTTTGTCGTGGATTTTATTTTATCTGTCGCCATGTATTAGATGGGTTGTAGATTTTTATATCTAAACGTTTAATGTGAATATCGTAGTTGATGATGATCTGTATCTTTTCTTAATTCTGCAATTTGTCTTCAAGAAAAAAAAAACAAGACAAATTGCCTGATTTGCAATGTGTGTATAACTTATTTCATCTATAGTTTGATTGTTAGAAATCAAACGTCATCATCAGATATGGTAATTCTTAGTGCACTATTTTTGTCGTGGATTTTATTTTATCTGTCGCCATGTATTAGATAGGTTGTAGCTTTTTATGTCTAAACTTTTAATGTGAATATCGTAGTTGATGATGATCTGTATCTTTTCTTAATTCTGCAATTTGTCATCAAGAAAAAAAAAAAACAAGACAAGTTGCCTGATTTGCAATGTGTGTATAACTTATTTCATCTATAGTTTGATTGTTGGAAATCAAACGTCATCATCAGATATGGTAATTCTTAGTGCACTGTTTTTGTCGTGGATTTTATTTTATCTGTCGCCATGTATTAGATAGGTTGTAGCTTTTTATATCTAAACTTTTAATGTGAATATCGTAGTTGATGATGATCTGTATCTTTTCTTAATTCTGCAATTTGTCTTCAAAAAAAAAAAAAAAAAAAAAAAAAAACAAGACAAATTGCCTGATTTGCAATGTGTGTATAACTTATTTCATCTATAGTTTGATTGTTAGAAATCAAACGTCATCATCAGATATGGTAATTCTTAGTGCACTGTTTTTGTCGTGGATTTTATTTTATCTGTCGCCATGTATTAGATAGGTTGTAGCTTTTTATATCTAAACTTTTAATGTGAATATCGTAGTTGATCATGATCTGTATCTTTTCTTAATTCTGCAATTTGTCCTCAATTAAAAAAAAACGAGACAAATTGCCTGATTTGCAATGTGTGTATAACTTATTTCATCTATAGTTTGATTGTTAGAAATCAAACGTCATCATCAGATATGGTAATTCTTAGTGCACTGTTTTTGTCGTGGATTTTATTTTATCTGTCGCCATGTATTAGATAGGTTGTAGCTTTTTATATCTAAACTTTTAATGTGAATATCGTAGTTGATGATGATCTTTTCTTAATTCTACAATTTGTCTTCAAGAAAAAAAAAACAAGACAAATTGCCTGATTTGCAATGTGTGTATAACTTATTTCATCTATAGTTTGATTGTTAGAAATCAAACGTCATCATCAGATATGGTAATTCTTAGTGCACTGTTTTTGTCGTGGATTTTATTTTATCTGTCGCCATGTATTAGATAGGTTGTAGCTTTTTATATCTAAACTTTTAATGTGAATATCGTAGTTGATCATGATCTGTATCTTTTCTTAATTCTGCAATTTGTCCTCAATTAAAAAAAAACGAGACAAATTGCCTGATTTGCAATGTGTGTATAACTTATTTCATCTATAGTTTGACTGTTAGAAATCAAACGTCATCATCAGATATGGTAATTCTTAGTGCACTGTTTTTGTCGTGGATTTTATTTTATCTGTCGCCATGTATTAGATAGGTTGTAGCTTTTTATATCTAAACTTTTAATGTGAATATCGTAGTTGATGATGATCTTTTCTTAATTCTACAATTTGTCTTCAAGAAAAAAAAAAACAAGACAAATTGCCTGATTTGCAATGTGTGTATAACTTATTTCATCTATAGTTTGATTGTTAGAAATCAAACGTCATCATCAGATATGGTAATTCTTAGTGCACTGTTTTTGTCGTGGATTTTATTTTATCTGTCGCCATGTATTAGATAGGTTGTAGCTTTTTATATCTAAACTTTTAATGTGAATACCGTAGTTGATGATGATCTGGATCTTTTCTTAATTCTGCAATTTGTCTTCAAGAAAAAAAAAACAAGACAAGTTGCCTGATTTGCAATGTGTGTATAACTTATTTCATCTATAGTTTGATTGTTAGAAATCAAACGTCATCATCAGATATGGTAATTCTTAGTGCACTGTTTTTGTCGTGGATTTTATTTTATCTTTCGCCATGTATTAGATAGGTTGTAGCTTTTTATATCTAAACTTTTAATGTGAATATCGTAGTTGATGATGATCTGTATCTTTTCTTAATTCTGCAATTTGTCTTCAAGAAAAAAAAACAAGACAAATTGCCTGATTTGCAATGTGTGTATAACTTATTTCATCTATAGTTTGATTGTTAGAAATCAAACGTCATCATCAGATATGGTAATTCTTCGCACACTGTTTTTGTCGTGGATTTTATTTTATCTGCCGCCATGTATTAGATAGGTTGTAGCTTTTTATATCTAAACTTTTAATGTGAATATCGTAGTTGATGATGATCTGTATCTTTTCTTAATTCTGCAATTTGTCTTCAAGAAAAAAAAAACAAGACAAATTGCCTGATTTGCAATGTGTGTATAACTTATTTCATCTATAGTTTGATTGTTAGAAATCAAACGTCATCATCAGATATGGTAATTCTTAGTGCACTATTTTTGTCGTGGATTTTATTTTATCTGTCGCCATGTATTAGATAGGTTGTAGCTTTTTATATCTAAACTTTTAATGTGAATATCGTAGTTGATGATGATCTGTATCTTTTCTTAATTCTGCAATTTGTCTTCAAAAAAAAAAAAAAAAAACAAGACAAATTGCCTGATTTGCAATGTGTGTATAACTTATTTCATCTATAGTTTGATTGTTAGAAATCAAACGTCATCATCAGATATGGTAATTCTTAGTGCACTGTTTTTGTCGTGGATTTTATTTTATCTGTCGCCATGTATTAGATAGGTTGTAGCTTTTTATATCTAAACTTTTAATGTGGATATCGTAGTTGATGATGATCTGTATCATTTCTTAATTCTGCAATTTGTCTTCAAGAAAAAAAAAATACAAGACAAATTGCCTGATTTGCAATGTGTGTATAACTTATTTCATCTATAGTTTGATTGTTAGAAATCAAACGTCGTCATCAGATATGGTAATTCTTAGTGCACTCACTGTTTTTGTCGTGGATTTTTTATTTTATCTGTCGCCATGTATTAGATAGGTTGTAGCTTTTTATATCTAAACTTTTAATATGAATATCGTAGTTGATGATGATCTGTATCTTTTCTTAATTCTGCAATTTGTCTTCAAGAAAAAAAAATACAAGACAAATTGCCTGATTTGCAATGTGTGTATAACTTATTTCATCTATGGTTTGATTGTTAGAAATCAAACGTCGTCATCAGATATGGTAATTCTTAGTGCACTCACTGTTTTTGTCGTGGATTTTATTTTATCTGTCGCCATGTATTAGATAGGTTGTAGCTTTTTATATCTAAACTTTTAATGTGAATATCGTAGTTGATGATGATCTTTTCTTAATTCTACAATTTGTCTTCAAGAAAAAAAAAACAAGACAAATTGCCTGATTTGCAATGTGTGTATAACTTATTTCATCTATAGTTTGATTGTTAGAAATCAAACGTCATCATCAGATATAGTAATTCTTAGTGCACTGTTTTTGTCGTGGATTTTATTTTATCTGTCGCCATGTATTAGATAGGTTGTAGCTTTTTATATCTAAACTTTTAATGTGAATATCGTAGTTGATGATGATCTGTATCTTTTCTTAATTCTGCAATTTGTCTTCAAAAAAAAAAAAAAAAAAAAAAAAACAACACAGATTCCCTGATTTGCAATGTGTGTATAACTTATTTCATCTATAGTTTGATTGTTAGAAATCAAACGTTATCATCAGATATGGTAATTCTTAGTGCACTGTTTTTGTCGTGGATTTTATTTTATCTGTCGCCATGTATTAGATAGATTGTAGCTTTTTATATCTAAACTTTTAATGTGAATATCGTAGTTGATGCTGATCTGTATCTTTTCTTAATTCTGCAATTTGTCTTCAAGAAAAAAAAAACAAGACAAAAAATTGTCTGATTTGCAATGTGTGTATAACTTATTTCATCTATAGTTTGATTGTTAGAAATCAAACGTCATCATCAGATATGGTAATTCTTAGTGCACTGTTTTTGTCGTGGATTTTATTTTATCTGTCGCCATGCATTAGATAGGTTGTAGCTTTTTATATCTAAACTTTTAATGTGCATATCGTAGTTGATGATGATCTGTATCTTTTCTTAATTCTGCAATTTGTCTTCAAGAAAAAAAAACAAGACAAATTGCCAGATTTGCAATGTGTGTATAACTTATTTCATCTATAGTTTGATTGTTAGAAATCAAACGTCATCATCAGATATGGTAATTCTTAGTGCACTGTTTTTGTCGTGGATTTTATTTTATCTGTCGCCATGTATTAGATAGGTTGTAGCTTTTTATATCTAAACTTTTAATGTGAATATCGTAGTTGATGATGATCTTTTCTTAATTCTACAATTTGTCTTCAAGAAAAAAAAAACAAGACAAATTGCCTGATTTGCAATGTGTGTATAACTTATTTCATCTATAGTTTGATTGTTAGAAATCAAACGTCATCATCAGATATGGTAATTCTTAGTGCACTGTTTTTGTCGTGGATTTTATTTTATCTGTCGCCATGTATTAGATAGGTTGTAGCTTTTTATATCTAAACTTTTAATGTGAATATCGTAGTTGATGATGATCTGTATCTTTTCTTAATTCTGCAATTTGTCTTCAAAAAAAAAAAAAAAAAAAAAAAAAACAACACAGATTCCCTGATTTGCAATGTGTGTATAACTTATTTCATCTATAGTTTGATTGTTAGAAATCAAACGTCGTCATCAGATATGGTAATTCTTAGTGCACTCACTGTTTTTGTCGTGGATTTTATTTTATCTGTCGCCATGTATTAGATAGGTTGTAGCTTTTTATATCTAAACTTTTAATATGAATATCGTAGTTGATGATGATCTGTATCTTTTCTTAATTCTGCAATTTGTCTTCAAGAAAAAAAAAATACAAGACAAATTGCCTGATTTGCAATGTGTGTATAACTTATTTCATCTATGGTTTGATTGTTAGAAATCAAACGTCGTCATCAGATATGGTAATTCTTAGTGCACTCACTGTTTTTGTCGTGGATTTTATTTTATCTGTCGCCATGTATTAGATAGGTTGTAGCTTTTTATATCTAAACTTTTAATGTGAATATCGTAGTTGATGATGATCTTTTCTTAATTCTACAATTTGTCTTCAAGAAAAAAAAACAAGACAAATTGCCTGATTTGCAATGTGTGTATAACTTATTTCATCTATAGTTTGATTGTTAGAAATCAAACGTCATCATCAGATATAGTAATTCTTAGTGCACTGTTTTTGTCGTGGATTTTATTTTATCTGTCGCCATGTATTAGATAGGTTGTAGCTTTTTATATCTAAACTTTTAATGTGAATATCGTAGTTGATGATGATCTGTATCTTTTCTTAATTCTGCAATTTGTCTTCAAAAAAAAAAAAAAAAAAAAACAACACAGATTCCCTGATTTGCAATGTGTGTATAACTTATTTCATCTATAGTTTGATTGTTAGAAATCAAACGTTATCATCAGATATGGTAATTCTTAGTGCACTGTTTTTGTCGTGGATTTTATTTTATCTGTCGCCATGTATTAGATAGGTTGTAGCTTTTTATATCTAAACTTTTAATGTGAATATCGTAGTTGATGCTGATCTGTATCTTTTCTTAATTCTGCAATTTGTCTTCAAGAAAAAAAAAACAAGACAAAAAATTGTCTGATTTGCAATGTGTGTATAACTTATTTCATCTATAGTTTGATTGTTAGAAATCAAACGTCATCATCAGATATGGTAATTCTTAGTGCACTGTTTTTGTCGTGGATTTTATTTTATCTGTCGCCATGCATTAGATAGGTTGTAGCTTTTTATATCTAAACTTTTAATGTGCATATCGTAGTTGATGATGATCTGTATCTTTTCTTAATTCTGCAATTTGTCTTCAAGAAAAAAAAACAAGACAAATTGCCAGATTTGCAATGTGTGTATAACTTATTTCATCTATAGTTTGATTGTTAGAAATCAAACGTCATCATCAGATATGGTAATTCTTAGTGCACTGTTTTTGTCGTGGATTTTATTTTATCTGTCGCCATGTATTAGATAGGTTGTAGCTTTTTATATCTAAACTTTTAATGTGAATATCGTAGTTGATGATGATCTTTTCTTAATTCTACAATTTGTCTTCAAGAAAAAAAAAACAAGACAAATTGCCTGATTTGCAATGTGTGTATAACTTATTTCATCTATAGTTTGATTGTTAGAAATCAAACGTCATCATCAGATATGGTAATTCTTAGTGCACTGTTTTTGTCGTGGATTTTATTTTATCTGTCGCCATGTATTAGATAGGTTGTAGCTTTTTATATCTAAACTTTTAATGTGAATATCGTAGTTGATGATGATCTGTATCTTTTCTTAATTCTGCAATTTGTCTTCAAGAAAAAAAAAACAAGACAAAAAATTGTCTGATTTACAATGTGTGTATAACTTATTTCATCTATAGTTTGATTGTTAGAAATCAAACGTCATCATCAGATATGGTAATTCTTAGTGCACTGTTTTTGTCGTGGATTTTATTTTATCTGTCGCCATGCATTAGATAGGTTGTAGCTTTTTATATCTAAACTTTTAATGTGCATATCGTAGTTGATGATGATCTGTATCTTTTCTTAATTCTGCAATTTGTCTTCAAGAAAAAAAAAAACAAGACAAATTGCCAGATTTGCAATGTGTGTATAACTTATTTCATCTATAGTTTGATTGTTAGAAATCAAACGTCATCATCAGATATGGTAATTCTTAGTGCACTGTTTTTGTCGTGGATTTTATTTTATCTGTCGCCATGTATTAGATAGGTTGTAGCTTTTTATATCTAAACTTTTAATGTGAATATCGTAGTTGATGATGGTCTGTATCTTAATTCTGCAATTTGTCTTCAAAAAAAAAAAAAAAAAAAAAAACAAATTGCCTGATTTGCAATGTGTGTATAACTTATTTCATCTATAGTTTGATTGTTAGAAATCAAACGTCATCATCAGATATGGTAATTCTTAGTGCACTATTTTTGTCGTGGATTTTATTTTATCTGTCGCCATGTATTAGATAGGTTGTAGCTTTTTATATCTAAACTTTTAATGTGAATATCGTAGTTGATGATGATCTGTATCTTTTCTTAATTCTGCAATTTGTCTTCAAAAAAAAAAAAAAAAAAAAAACAAGACAAATTGCCTGATTTGCAATGTGTGTATAACTTATTTCATCTATAGTTTGATTGTTAGAAATCAAACGTCATCATCAGAGATGGTAATTCTTAGTGCACTGTTTTTGTCGTGGATTTTATTTTATCTGTCGCCATGTATTAGATAGGTTGTAGCTTTTTATATCTAAACTTTTAATGTGAATATCGTAGTTGATGATGATCTGTATCTTTTCTTAATTCTGCAATTTGTCTTCAAAAAAAAAAAAAAAAAAAAAACAAGACAAATTGCCTGATTTGCAATGTGTGTATAACTTATTTCATCTATAGTTTGATTGTTAGAAATCAAACGTCATCATCAGATATGGTAATTCTTAGTGCACTGTATTTGTTGTGGATTTTATTTTATCTGTCGCCATGTATTAGATAGGTTGTAGCTTTTTATATCTAAACTTTTAATGTGAATATCGTAGTTGATGATGATCTGTATCTTTTCTTAATTCTGCAATTTGTCTTCAAGAAAAAAAAAACAAGACAAATTGCCTGATTTGCAATGTGTGTATAACTTATTTCATCTATAGTTTGATTGTTAGAAATCAAACGTCATCATCAGATATGGTAATTCTTAGTGCACTGTTTTTGTCGTGGATTTTATTTTATCTGTCGCCATGTATTAGATAGGTTGTAGCTTTTTATATCTAAACTTTTAATGTGAATATCGTAGTTGATGATGATCTGTATCTTTTCTTAATTCTGCAATTTGTCTTCAAGAAAAAAAAAACAAGACAAATTGCCTGATTTGCAATGTGTGTATAACTTATTTCATCTATAGTTTGATTGTTAGAAATCAAACGTCATCATCAGATATGGTAATTCTTAGTGCACTGTTTTTGTCGTGGATTTTATTTTATCTGTCGCCATGTATTAGATAGGTTGTAGCTTTTTATATCTAAACTTTTAATGTGAATATCGTAGTTGATGATGATCTGTATCTTTTCTTAATTCTGCAATTTGTCTTCAAGAAAAAAAAATACAAGACAAATTGCCTGATTTGCAATGTGTGTATAACTTATTTCATCTATAGTTTGATTGTTAGAAATCAAACGTCGTCATCAGATATGGTAATTCTTAGTGCACTCACTGTTTTTGTCGTGGATTTTATTTTATCTGTCGCCATGTATTAGATAGGTTGTAGCTTTTTATATCTAAACTTTTAATGTGAATATCGTAGTTGATGATGATCTGTATCTTTTCTTAATTCTGCAATTTGTCTTCAAGAAAAAAAAACAAGACAAATTGCCTGATCTGCAATGTGTGTATAACTTATTTCATCTATAGTTTGATTGTTAAAAATCAAACGTCATCATCAGATATGGTAATTCTTAGTGCACTCACTGTTTTTGTCGTGGATTTTATTTTATCTGTCGCCATGTATTAGATAGGTTGTAGATTTTTATATCTAAACGTTTAATGTGAATATCGTAGTTGATGATGATCTGTATCTTTTCTTAATTCTGCAATTTGTCTTCAAGAAAAAAAAAAACAAGACAAATTGCCTGATTTGCAATGTGTGTATAACTTATTTCATCTATAGTTTGATTGTTAGAAATCAAACGTCATCATCAGATATGGTAATTCTTAGTGCACTATTTTTGTCGTGGATTTTATTTTATCTGTCGCCATGTATTAGATAGGTTGTAGCTTTTTATATCTAAACTTTTAATGTGAATATCGTAGTGGATGATGATCTGTATCTTTTCTTAATTCTGCAATTTGTCATCAAGAAAAAAAAAACAAGACAAGTTGCCTGATTTGCAATGTGTGTATAACTTATTTCATCTATAGTTTGATTGTTAGAAATCAAACGTCATCATCAGATATGGTAATTCTTAGTGCACTGTTTTTGTCGTGGATTTTATTTTATCTGTCGCCATGTATTAGATAGGTTGTAGCTTTTTATATCTAAACTTTTAATGTGAATATCGTAGTTGATGATGATCTGTATCTTTTCTTAATTCTGCAATTTGTCTTAAAAAAAAAAAAAAAAAAAAAAAAACAAGACAAATTGCCTGATTTGCAATGTGTGTATAACTTATTTCATCTATAGTTTGATTGTTAGAAATCAAACGTCATCATCAGATATGGTAATTCTTAGTGCACTGTTTTTGTCGTGGATTTTATTTTATCTGTCGCCATGTATTAGATAGGTTGTAGCTTTTTATATCTAAACTTTTAATGTGAATATCGTAGTTGATCATGATCTGTATCTTTTCTTAATTCTGCAATTTGTCCTCAAAAAAAAAAAACGAGACAAATTGCCTGATTTGCAATGTGTGTATAACTTATTTCATCTATAGTTTGATTGTTAGAAATCAAACGTCATCATCAGATATGGTAATTCTTAGTGCACTGTTTTTGTCGTGGATTTTATTTTATCTGTCGCCATGTATTAGATAGGTTGTAGCTTTTTATATCTAAACTTTTAATGTGAATATCGTAGTTGATGATGATCTTTTCTTAATTCTACAATTTGTCTTCAAGAAAAAAAAACAAGACAAATTGCCTGATTTGCAATGTGTGTATAACTTATTTCATCTATAGTTTGATTGTTAGAAATCAAACGTCATCATCAGATATGGTAATTCTTAGTGCACTGTTTTTGTCGTGGATTTTATTTTATCTGTCGCCATGTATTAGATAGGTTGTAGCTTTTTATATCTAAACTTTTAATGTGAATATCGTAGTTGATGATGATCTGTATCTTTTCTTAATTCTGCAATTTGTCTTAAAAAAAAAAAAAAAAAACAACACAGATTCCCTGATTTGCAATGTGTGTATAACTTATTTCATCTATAGTTTGATTGTTAGAAATCAAACGTCATCATCAGATATGGTCATTCTTAGTGCACTGTTTTTGTCGTGGATTTTATTTTATCTGTCGCCATGTATTAGATAGGTTGTAGCTTTTTATATCTAAACTTTTAATGTGAATACCGTAGTTGATGATGATCTGGATCTTTTCTTAATTCTGCAATTTGTCTTCAAGAAAAAAAAAACAAGACAAGTTGCCTGATTTGCAATGTGTGTATAACTTATTTCATCTATAGTTTGATCGTTAGAAATCAAACGTCATCATCAGATATGGTAATTCTTAGTGCACTGTTTTTGTCGTGGATTTTATTTTATCTTTCGCCATGTATTAGATAGGTTGTAGCTTTTTATATCTAAACTTTTAATGTGAATATCGTAGTTGATGATGATCTGTATCTTTTCTTAATTCTGCAATTTGTCTTCAAGAAAAAAAAACAAGACAAATTGCCTGATTTGCAATGTGTGTATAACTTATTTCATCTATAGTTTGATTGTTAGAAATCAAACGTCATCATCAGATATGGTAATTCTTCGCGCACTGTTTTTGTCGTGGATTTTATTTTATCTGCCGCCATGTATTAGATAGGTTGTAGCTTTTTATATCTAAACTTTTAATGTGAATATCGTAGTTGATGATGATCTGTATCTTTTCTTAATTTTGCAATTTGTCTTCAAGAAAAAAAAAACAAGACAAATTGCCTGATTTGCAATGTGTGTATAACTTATTTCATCTATAGTTTGATTGTTAGAAATCAAACGTCATCATCAGATATGGTAATTCTTAGTGCACTATTTTTGTCGTGGATTTTATTTTATCTGTCGCCATGTATTAGATAGGTTGTAGCTTTTTATATCTAAACTTTTAATGTGAATATCGTAGTTGATGATGATCTGTATCTTTTCTTAATTCTGCAATTTGTCTTCAAAAAAAAAAAAAAAAAAAAAAAAAAAAAAAAAAAAAAAAAAAAAAAAGACAAATTGCCTGATTTGCAATGTGTGTATAACTTATTTCATCTATAGTTTGATTGTTAGAAATCAAACGTCATCATCAGAGATGGTAATTCTTAGTGCACTGTTTTTTTCGTGGATTTTATTTTATCTGTCGCCATGTATTAGATAGGTTGTAGCTTTTTATATCTAAACTTTTAATGTGAATATCGTAGTTGATGATGATCTGTATCTTTTCTTAATTCTGCAATTTGTCTTCAAACAAAAAAAAAAAACAAGACAAATTGCCTGATTTGCAATGTGTATAACTTATTTCATCTATAGTTTGATTGTTAGAAATCAAACGTCATCATCAGATATGGTAATTCTTAGTGCACTGTTTTTGTCGTGGATTTTATTTTATCTGTCGCCATGTATTAGATAGGTTGTAGCTTTTTATATCTAAACTTTTAATATGAATATCGTAGTTGATGACGATCTGTATCTTTTCTTAATTCTGCAATTTGTCTTCAAGAAAAAAAAATACAAGACAAATTGCCTGATTTGCAATGTGTGTATAACTTATTTCATCTATGGTTTGATTGTTAGAAATCAAACGTCGTCATCAGATATGGTAATTCTTAGTGCACTCACTGTTTTTGTCGTGGATTTTATTTTATCTGTCGCCATGTATTAGATAGGTTGTAGCTTTTTATATCTAAACTTTTAATGTGAATATCGTAGTTGATGATGATCTGTATCTTTTCTTAATTCTGCAATTTGTCTTCAAGAAAAAAAAACAAGACAAATTGCCTGATCTGCAATGTGTGTATAACTTATTTCATCTATAGTTTGATTGTTAGAAATCAAACGTCATCATCAGATATGGTAATTCTTAGTGCACTCACTGTTTTTGTCGTGGATTTTATTTTATCTGTCGCCATGTATTAGATAGGTTGTAGCTTTTTATATCTAAACGTTTAATGTGAATATCGTAGTTGATGATGATCTGTATCTTTTCTTAATTCTGCAATTTGTCTTCGAGAAAAAAAAAAACAAGACAAATTGCCTGATTTGCAATGTGTGTATAACTTATTTCATCTATAGTTTGATTGTTAGAAATCAAACGTCATCATCAGATGTGGTAATTCTTAGTGCACTATTTTTGTCGTGGATTTTATTTTATCTGTCGCCATGTATTAGATAGGTTGTAGCTTTTTATATCTAAACTTTTAATGTGAATATCGTAGTTGATGATGATCTGTATCTTTTCTTAATTCTGCAATTTGTCATCAAGAAAAAAAAAACAAGACAAGTTGCCTGATTTGCAATGTGTGTATAACTTATTTCATCTATAGTTTGATTGTTAGAAATCAAACGTCATCATCAGATATGGTAATTCTTAGTGCACTGTTTTTGTCGTGGATTTTATTTTATCTGTCGCCATGTATTAGATAGGTTGTAGCTTTTTATATCTAAACTTTTAATGTGAATATCGTAGTTGATGATGATCTGTATCTTTTCTTAATTCTGCAATTTGCCTTCAAAAAAAAAAAAAAAAAAAAAAAAAAAAAAACAAGACAAGTTGCCTGATTTGCAATGTGTGTATAACTTATTTCATCTATAGTTTGATTGTTAGAAATCAAACGTCATCATCAGATATGGTAATTCTTAGTGCACTGTTTTTGTCGTGGCTTTTATTTTATCTGTCGCCATGTATTAGATATGTTGTAGCTTTTTATATCTAAACTTTTAATGTGGATATCGTAGTTGATGATGATCTGTATCTTTTCTTAATTCTGCAATTTGTCTTCAAGAAAAAAAAAAAACAAGACAAATTGCCTGATTTGCAATGTGTGTATAACTTATTTCATCTATAGTTTGATTGTTAGAAATCAAACGTCATCATCAGATATGGTAATTCTTAGTGCACTGTTTTTGTCGTGGATTTTATTTTATCTGTCGCCATGTATTAGATAGGTTGTAGCTTTTTATATCTAAACTTTTAATATGAATATCGTAGTTGATGATGATCTGTATCTTTTCTTAATTCTGCAATTTGTCTTCAAGAAAAAAAAATACAAGACAAATTGCCTGATTTGCAATGTGTGTATAACTTATTTCATCTATGGTTTGATTGTTAGAAATCAAACGTCGTCATCAGATATGGTAATTCTTAGTGCACTCACTGTTTTTGTCGTGGATTTTATTTTATCTGTCGCCATGTATTAGATAGGTTGTAGCTTTTTATATCTAAACTTTTAATGTGAATATCGTAGTTGATGATGATCTGTATCTTTTCTTAATTCTGCAATTTGTCTTCAAGAAAAAAAAACAAGACAAATTGCCTGATCTGCAATGTGTGTATAACTTATTTCATCTATAGTTTGATTGTTAGAAATCAAACGTCATCATCAGATATGGTAATTCTTAGTGCACTCACTGTTTTTGTCGTGGATTTTATTTTATCTGTCGCCATGTATTAGATAGGTTGTAGCTTTTTATATCTAAACGTTTAATGTGAATATCGTAGTTGATGATGATCTGTATCTTTTCTTAATTCTGCAATTTGTCTTCGAGAAAAAAAAAAAAAAACAAGACAAATTGCCTGATTTGCAATGTGTGTATAACTTATTTCATCTATAGTTTGATTGTTAGAAATCAAACGTCATCATCAGATATGGTAATTCTTAGTGCACTATTTTTGTCGTGGATTTTATTTTATCTGTCGCCATGTATTAGATAGGTTGTAGCTTTTTATATCTAAACGTTTAATGTGAATATCGTAGTTGATGATGATCTGTATCTTTTCTTAATTCTGCAATTTGTCTTCGAGAAAAAAAAAAAAAAAACAAGACAAATTGCCTGATTTGCAATGTGTGTATAACTTATTTCATCTATAGTTTGATTGTTAGAAATCAAACGTCATCATCAGATATGGTAATTCTTAGTGCACTGTTTTTGTCGTGGATTTTATTTTATCTGTCGCCATGTATTAGATAGGTTGTAGCTTTTTATATCTAAACTTTTAATGTGAATATCGTAGTTGATGATGATCTGTATCTTTTCTTAATTCTGCAATTTGCCTTCAAAAAAAAAAAAAAAAAAAAAAAAAAAAAAAAACAAGACAAGTTGCCTGATTTGCAATGTGTGTATAACTTATTTCATCTATAGTTTGATTGTTAGAAATCAAACGTCATCATCAGATATGGTAATTCTTAGTGCACTGTTTTTGTCGTGGATTTTATTTTATCTGTCGCCATGTATTAGATAGGTTGTAGCTTTTTATATCTAAACTTTTAATGTGGATATCGTAGTTGATGATGATCTGTATCTTTTCTTAATTCTGCAATTTGTCTTCAAGAAAAAAAAAAACAAGACAAATTGCCTGATTTGCAATGTGTGTATAACTTATTTCATCTATAGTTTGATTGTTAGAAATCAAACGTCATCATCAGATATGGTAATTCTTAGTGCACTGTTTTTGTCGTGGATTTTATTTTATCTGTCGCCATGTATTAGATAGGTTGTAGCTTTTTATATCTAAACTTTTAATATGAATATCGTAGTTGATGATGATCTGTATCTTTTCTTAATTCTGCAATTTGTCTTCAAGAAAAAAAAATACAAGACAAATTGCCTGATTTGCAATGTGTGTATAACTTATTTCATCTATGGTTTGATTGTTAGAAATCAAACGTCGTCATCAGATATGGTAATTCTTAGTGCACTCACTGTTTTTGTCGTGGATTTTATTTTAT
This sequence comes from Aphodius granarius, assembly GCA_963971325.1. Classification (NCBI taxonomy): domain Eukaryota; kingdom Metazoa; phylum Arthropoda; class Insecta; order Coleoptera; family Scarabaeidae; genus Aphodius; species Aphodius granarius. The sequence continues at coordinate 15,666,250 of OZ020222.1, read as the reverse complement.
CTGTCGCCATGTATTAGATAGGTTGTAGCTTTTTATATCTAAACTTTTAATGTGAATATCGTAGTTGATGATGATCTGTATCTTTTCTTAATTCTGCAATTTGTCTTCAAGAAAAAAAAACAAGACAAATTGCCTGATCTGCAATGTGTGTATAACTTATTTCATCTATAGTTTGATTGTTAGAAATCAAACGTCATCATCAGATATGGTAATTCTTAGTGCACTCACTGTTTTTGTCGTGGATTTTATTTTATCTGTCGCCATGTATTAGATAGGTTGTAGCTTTTTATATCTAAACGTTTAATGTGAATATCGTAGTTGATGATGATCTGTATCTTTTCTTAATTCTGCAATTTGTCTTCGAGAAAAAAAAAAAAAAACAAGACAAATTGCCTGATTTGCAATGTGTGTATAACTTATTTCATCTATAGTTTGATTGTTAGAAATCAAACGTCATCATCAGATGTGGTAATTCTTAGTGCACTATTTTTGTCGTGGATTTTATTTTATCTGTCGCCATGTATTAGATAGGTTGTAGCTTTTTATATCTAAACTTTTAATGTGAATATCGTAGTTGATGATGATCTGTATCTTTTCTTAATTCTGCAATTTGTCATCAAGAAAAAAAAAACAAGACAAGTTGCCTGATTTGCAATGTGTGTATAACTTATTTCATCTATAGTTTGATTGTTAGAAATCAAACGTCATCATCAGATATGGTAATTCTTAGTGCACTGTTTTTGTCGTGGATTTTATTTTATCTGTCGCCATGTATTAGATAGGTTGTAGCTTTTTATATCTAAACTTTTAATGTGAATATCGTAGTTGATGATGATCTGTATCTTTTCTTAATTCTGCAATTTGCCTTCAAAAAAAAAAAAAAAAAAAAAAAAAACAAGACAAATTGCCTGATTTGCAATGTGTGTATAACTTATTTCATCTATAGTTTGATTGTTAGAAATCAAACGTCATCATCAGATATGGTAATTCTTAGTGCACTGTTTTTGTCGTGGATTTTATTTTATCTGTCGCCATGTATTAGATAGGTTGTAGCTTTTTATATCTAAACTTTTAATGTGAATATCGTAGTTGATGATGATCTGTATCTTTTCTTAATTCTGCAATTTGTCTTCAAGAAAAAAAACAACAAGACAAATTGCCTGGTTTGCAATGTGTGTATAACTTATTTCATCGATAGTTTGATTGTTAGAAATCAAACGTCATCATCAGATATGGTAATTCTTAGTGCACTGTTTTTGTCGTGGATTTTATTTTATCTGTCGCTATGTATTAGATAGGTTGTAGCTTTTTATATCTAAACTTTTAATGTGAATATCGTAGTTGATGATGATCTGTATCTTTTCTTAATTCTGCAATTTGTCCTCAAGAAAAAAAAAACGAGACAAATTGCCTGATTTGCAATGTGTGTATAACTTATTTCATCTATAGTTTGATTGTTAGAAATCAAACGTCATCATCAGATATGGTAATTCTTAGTGCACTGTTTTTGTCGTGGATTTTATTTTATCTGTCGCCATGTATTAGATAGGTTGTAGCTTTTTATATCTAAACTTTTAATGTGAATATCGTAGTTGATGATGATCTGTATCTTTTCCTAATTCTGCAATTTGTCTTCAAGAAAAAAAAAGCAAGACAAATTGCCTGATTTGCAATGTGTGTATAACTTATTTCATCTATAGTTTGATTGTTAGAAATCAAACGTCATCATCAGATATGGTAATTCTTAGTGCACTGTTTTTGTCGTGGATTTTATTTTATCTGTCGCCATGTATTAGATAGGTTGTAGCTTTTTATATCTAAACTTTTAATGTGAATATCGTAGTTGATGATGATCTGTATCTTTTCTTAATTCTGCAATTTGTCTTCAAGAAAAAAAAAACAAGACAAATTGCCTGATTTGCAATGTGTGTATAACTTATTTCATCTATAGTTTGATTGTTAGAAATCAAACGTCATCATCAGATATGGTAATTCTTAGTGCACTGTTTTTGTCGTGGATTTTATTTTATCTGTCGCCATGTATTAGATAGGTTGTAGCTTTTTATATCTAAACTTTTAATGTGAATATCGTAGTTGATGATGATCTGTATCTTTTCTTAATTCTGCAATTTGTCTTCAAGAAAAAAAAAAAAAAACAAGACAAATTGCCTGATTTGCAATGTGTGTATAACTTATTTCATCTATAGTTTGATTGTTAGAAATCAAACGTCATCATCAGATATGGTAATTCTTAGTGCACTGTTTTTGTCGTGGATTTTATTTTATCTGTCGCCATGTATTAGATAGGTTGTAGCTTTTTATATCTAAACTTTTAATGTGAATATCGTAGTTGATGATGATCTGTATCTTTTCTTAATTCTGCAATTTGTCCTCAAGAAAAAAAAAAAAAAAAAAAAAAAAAAAAAACAAGACAAATTGCCTGATTTGCAATGTGTGTATAACTTATTTCATCTATAGTTTGATTGTTAGAAATCAAACGTCATCATCAGATATGGTAATTCTGAGTGCACTGTTTTTGTCGTGGATTTTATTTTATCTGTCGCCATGTATTAGATAGGTTGTAGCTTTTTATATCTAAACTTTTAATGTGAATATCGTAGTTGATGATGATCTTTTCTTAATTCTACAATTTGTCTTCAAGAAAAAAAAAAGACAAATTGCCTGATTTGCAATGTGTGTATAACTTATTTCATCTATAGTTTGATTGTTAGAAATCAAACGTCATCATCAGATATAGTAATTCTTAGTGCACTGTTTTTGTCGTGGATTTTATTTTATCTGTCGCCATGTATTAGATAGGTTGTAGCTTTTTATATCTAAACTTTTAATGTGAATATCGTAGTTGATGATGATCTGTATCTTTTGTTAATTCTGCAATTTGTCTTCAAGAAAAAAAAAAAAACAAGACAAATTGCCTGATTTGCAATGTGTGTATAACTTATTTCATCTATAGTTTGATTGTTAGAAATCAAACGTCATCATCAGATATGGTAATTCTTAGTGCACTGTTTTTGTCGTGGATTTTATTTTATCTGTCGCCATGTATTAGATAGGTTGTAGCTTTTTATATCTAAACTTTTAATGTGAATATCGTAGTTGATGCTGATCTGTATCTTTTCTTAATTCTGCAATTTGTCTTCAAGAAAAAAAAAACAAGACAAAAAATTGTCTGATTTGCAATGTGTGTATAACTTATTTCATCTATAGTTTGATTGTTAGAAATCAAACGTCATCATCAGATATGGTAATTCTTAGTGCACTGTTTTTGTCGTGGATTTTATTTTATCTGTCGGCATGCATTAGATAGGTTGTAGCTTTTTATATCTAAACTTTTAATGTGCATATCGTAGTTGATGATGATCTGTATCTTTTCTTAATTCTGCAATTTGTCTTCAAGAAAAAAAAAACAAGACAAATTGCCAGATTTGCAATGTGTGTATAACTTATTTCATCTATAGTTTGATTGTTAGAAATCAAACGTCATCATCAGATATGGTAATTCTTAGTGCACTGTTTTTGTCGTGGATTTTATTTTATCTGTCGCCATGTATTAGATAGGTTGTAGCTTTTTATATCTAAACTTTTAATGTGAATATCGTAGTTGATGATGATCTTTTCTTAATTCTACAATTTGTCTTCAAGAAAAAAAAAACAAGACAAATTGCCTGATTTGCAATGTGTGTATAACTTATTTCATCTATAGTTTGATTGTTAGAAATCAAACGTCATCATCAGATATGGTAATTCTTAGTGCACTGTTTTTGTCGTGGATTTTATTTTATCTGTCGCCATGTATTAGATAGGTTGTAGCTTTTTATATCTAAACTTTTAATGTGAATATCGTAGTTGATGATGATCTGTATCTTTTCTTAATTCTGCAATTTGTCTTCAAAAAAAAAAAAAAAAAAACAACACAGATTCCCTGATTTGCAATGTGTGTATAACTTATTTCATCTATAGTTTGATTGTTAGAAATCAAACGTCATCATCAGATATGGTAATTCTTAGTGCACTGTTTTTGTCGTGGATTTTATTTTATCTGTCGCCATGTATTAGATAGGTTGTAGCTTTTTATATCTAAACTTTTAATGTGAATATCGTAGTTGATGATGATCTGTATCTTTTCTTAATTCTGCAATTTGTCTTCAAGAAAAAAAAAAAACAAGACAAATTGTCTAATTTGCAATGTGTGTATAACTTATTTCATCTATAGTTTGATTGTTAGAAATCAAACGTCATCATCAGATATGGTAATTCTTAGTGCACTGTTTTTGTCGTGGATTTTATTTTATCTATCGCCATGTATTAGATATGTTGTAGCTTTTTATATCTAAACTTTTAATGTGAATATCGTAGTTGATGATGATCTGTATCTTTTCTTAATTCTGCAATCTGTCTTCAAGAAAAAAAAAATTGCCTGATTTGCAATGTGTGTATAACTTATTTCATCTATAGTTTGATTGTTAGAAATCAAACGTCATCATCAGATATGGTAATTCTTAGTGCACTGTTTTTGTCGTGGATTTTATTTTATCTGTCGCCATGTATTAGATAGGTTGTAGCTTTTTATATCTAAACTTTTAATGTGAATATCGTAGTTGATGATGATCTTTTCTTAATTCTACAATTTGTCTTCAAGAAAAAAAAAACAAGACAAATTGCCTGATTTGCAATGTGTGTATAACTTATTTCATCTATAGTTTGATTGTTAGAAATCAAACGTCATCATCAGATATGGTAATTCTTAGTGCACTGTTTTTGTCGTGGATTTTATTTTATCTGTCGCCATGTATTAGATAGGTTGTAGCTTTTTATATCTAAACTTTTAATGTGAATATCGTAGTTGATGATGATCTGTATCTTTTCTTAATTCTGCAATTTGTCTTCAAAAAAAAAAAAAAAAAAACAACACAGATTCCCTGATTTGCAATGTGTGTATAACTTATTTCATCTATAGTTTGATTGTTAGAAATCAAACGTCATCATCAGATATGGTAATTCTTAGTGCACTGTTTTTGTCGTGGATTTTATTTTATCTGTCGCCATGTATTAGATAGGTTGTAGCTTTTTATATCTAAACTTTTAATGTGAATATCGTAGTTGATGATGATCTGTATCTTTTCTTAATTCTGCAATTTGTCTTCAAGAAAAAAAAAAACAAGACAAATTGTCTAATTTGCAATGTGTGTATAACTTATTTCATCTATAGTTTGATTGTTAGAAATCAAACGTCATCATCAGATATGGTAATTCTTAGTGCACTGTTTTTGTCGTGGATTTTATTTTATCTATCGCCATGTATTAGATATGTTGTAGCTTTTTATATCTAAACTTTTAATGTGAATATCGTAGTTGATGATGATCTGTATCTTTTCTTAATTCTGCAATCTGTCTTCAAGAAAAAAAAAATTGCCTGATTTGCAATGTGTGTATAACTTATTTCATCTATAGTTTGATTGTTAGAAATCAAACGTCATCATCAGATATGGTAATTCTTAGTGCACTGTTTTTGTCGTCGATTTTATTTTATCTGTCGCCATGTATTAGATAAGTTGTAGCTTTTTATATCTAAACTTTTAATGTGAATATCGTAGTTGATGATGATCTGTATCTTTTCTTAATTCTGCAATTTGTCTTCAAGAAAAAAAAAACAAGACAAATTGCCTGATTTGCAATGTGTGTATAACTTATTTTATCTATAGTTTGATTGTTAGAAATCAAACGTCATCATCAGATATGGTATTTCTTAGTGCACTGTTTTTGTCGTGGATTTTATTTTATCTGTCGCCATGTATTAGATAGGTTGTAGCTTTTTATATCTAAACTTTTAATGTGAATATCGTAGTTGATGATAATCTGTATCTTTTCTTAATTCTGCAATTTGTCTTCAAGAAAAAAAAAACAAGACAAATTGCCTGATTTGCAATGTGTGTATAACTTATTTCATCTATAGTTTGATTGTTAGAAATCAAACGTCATCATCAGATATGGTAATTCTTAGTGCACTATTTTTGTCGTGGATTTTATTTTATCTGTCGCCATGTATTAGATAGGTTGTAGCATTTTATATCTAAACTTTTAATGTGAATGTCGTAGTTGATGATGATCTGTATCTTATCTTAATTCTGCAATTTGTCCTCTAGAAAAAGAAACAAGACAAATTGCCTGATTTGCAATGTGTGTATAACTTATTTCATCTATAGTTTGATTGTTAGAAATCAAACGTCATCATCAAATATGGTAATTCTTAGTGCACTGTTTTTGTCGTGGATTTTATTTTATTTATCGATATGTATTAGATAGGTTGTACGTTTTCTATATCTAAATATTGAGTGTTGAATGTCATAGTTGATGATAATCTATATATTTTCTTAATTCTGCAGTATGTCTTCAGGAAAAAAAACGAGAAAAATTGCTAGATTTCCATTGTATGTATATACATATAGCTTATGTCATCTACGGTTGATTCTTAGAAATCAAACTTCATCGTCAAATATGGTTGTATCATATCTATATGAAGACTTGTGTAAATGTCGTAGTTGACGATTTTTATTTTTCTAAATTTGTTTTCTAAATTGTGCAATTTGTTTTAGAGAAGTTAGAACATTACAAACTATATAATTGCTCCAATTACGTTTATTACAATTCACTGAATTTTATGTGATGAGTATTATATATAAAGAGTGTGATTGTCGTGGTTAATAAAAATTTTCCTAACTTAATCTCAAATTCTACCATTTGTCTTCGTCAAAGAATGAAACCAAGAAGCCAGAAAGGCAAACAATATATGTGATTTGTACCTATTCTGTATGTTTTGATTATTATAAATTACATTTCATCACATTCCGTTAATTATTATTTTTAAAGTGTTAGAAGTGTTAGAAGTATTATGCATTATCTTTTATATCTAAATTGACCACAATTTCTCTGTAAAAAGGCGAAAAGATGATGTTTTATATCAAGACTTTTAATGAGAATGTCATATTTGATGATAATTGTTCTAAATAGATTTTCCAAATTTTTGTTTGTCTTCAAAGATCAAGAAAGCCTAATTAATAATTCATTACGTTTTAATTCTTACAAATCAAACATTATAATTTGTTTATTTTGCTTATATGTACCCATATTTTTCATTTCATTGTCGTAGTTGATTATTTTTCACATATGATTTCTTACGGTTTGGCAGCTTGTCAAAAACTTGTAAACTTTATTTTATTATTGTATTTATTATTATTATTATTATATTTGTTGTATTATCTATTTAAATCAAGAATTTTAGTGTTTTGATGCTTATAATGTTTTCTCTGTTACAACTATTTATTTTGGGTTGTCGGTATTTATTAGATAATTATTATTAATTACAAAAACATGATTGCTTGACTTAAATTGGATTCTTTGTCCATTACTAAAATAATTAAGTTCACATTAAGTGTAAGAAAAACGAAGAAAAGAGATAATATATAAAACTGTGTATATAAAACCCGTGTTAATGTTCTAAACAATAGCAAAGCAGGACAAACTTTCAACTTTACTTTTATAGAATTAGTATTTAAAATTCCTTTTTCACATTCTCCAATTTGTCTTATAAAACTAAAAGAAGAAAGAGTAAGTTGTCACATAATTGCGTGCAATGGTCTTTTCATTGTTATTATTTTCATTATTAGTGTAGTATGGTAAATATGTTCGTAAGCTTCCTGGAATTTACTTATTAAAAAGAACGTTATTAATTTTATGGTTTATTGTTCATAAAAATGCACAGCCCAAATTGTGAAAATTCTGGTATGCCTTGTGTTCAAACACATTCTCCAAAACTAGGTAGCGAAACTACTATGTAAGTATATGACTATTTATATTTATGTATTTTTTAAATGTAATAATTACAATGTGTAGGAATTACAACAAAAAAGTTTCAATAGAAATAACGTTTTTGTATAAAAATGAACACAATTTTCATACCTGTCTAAACAAGATTATAGCTGTGTTTGCGGTAACAGTTTCCAACAGTTGGGAGTCAGATTTATATTGGACCGGACCTAGTAGTGCGAGGTGAGTAGGGGAATACAGTGAAAGCTTCCATAAGCGGACAGCAGTTTTTGAGTAACTTTTGTCCGGTGAACAGAGCTGTCCGCATAAAGGGTTCGTCCGGTTAAGAACGTTAATTTTGCGTTGTCCGCCTAAGAGAAATGCATCTTTTTTTGCATCTTTTGCCATTCCACACCTTTTTACCTTCCGACTAGTACCCTAGAAGGAAAGTATTGTAATCGACGGAAAAAATATTTCGAGATTTCCGCGGAAATAAGGGTTTTGAAGTCCCCTGAATCAATTGCGATGATTTCTGGAAAATGTATGTGTGTATGTCCGTGAACACGATTGCGCCCAAACGCAACAACGGATTGGTACTCATACCAATTCATCCGCCAGTAATTTTGTATACGTATACAAATTTGCAGATCAGTGGGATGAACGGTTTAGACGCTATATGCTTTTATAGAACCGGTTTGACAGAATTCACAGCCTTCGTCGCTGTGTTGTAAATTATTAGATTTTGACAAACGTCATTGCCATCACATGACATGACATTAAATGTCAGGATGACAAATGTCATTATGTCATGGAAACTGACGTTAGTTAGGGTCCAGATTGTCTGTGGTTTCACAAAATTGAATAATTTCAAATGTGTTTAGATATTTTATTGTACCAACGGTATAGTCGGAAAGTAGGGGCCACCCCAGATATTTGGAAATAAGTTTCAACGACTTTTATTAGCTGAAATGCGGAAAAATTCTCATTTATCTTTGCGAATCAACTTAAATTTAATACAAACACTGTAAACCATTCATAACATAATTTCTCTAATTGGAGAGCATGGCCTTTGAAACAACGTTTTTGGTTGACATTATCACCAGATTGCCATTTTAGCAGAAGTTCATCCTTTTTCTTCATTATTTCAGCAACTTGTGTTTTATTAATATTAAAATGTTTAGCCAAATCGCGCACTGATGTTTTTTTCCACTTCATAGGTATTAATAATTTCATTTTTTTTTTTTTAACTTAAAACGATTCTTTTTGTCGCGGACATCCCGCCTACAGTACACTTCAGAAACTTATCATGAAAGACAGACACCATTAACGAACGTAAACGGTAAGATGGGAAGTCCCTAAATGTGTATTTCGAAGCAACAATAAGGTATACAATCATTAAATTTATACCCTTTGGCTCCCGCCATAGGGAGCCCAGCGTCCGTAGAAGAGAGATGTTTTACTTGATTTTTTATATTATGAGTGTCCGCGTCCGCTAATAAGAGCGTCCGCTTAAGTGAAATTGTTTTATGTATGTTCTCCTATAACAGAATTTTGTGTTTACCAATCTGTCCCGCCAAAGGAGCTGTCCTTAAGGGGTTTACGTCCAAGAGAGCTTTCACTGTAGTATAGCAAGGGATCGCATTGGCCGAGCCTGCAAACCGTTTGAAACTGTTACCGCAAACAGACCTTATGTAATACGAAATGACCACCTTGTCAGTTAGGAAGAAGTTTGAAAAATTGCCTAATTTTCTCAAATTATCATCAATATTTCAGCAGTCAAATCTAGGCAAAAAACTGGCTGAGATTTGCGTAAACATAACATCAATATAGCGACAGAGAATATGTCTTGAATAGTGTCGGTAACTAAGTATTAAAAAGATTAAAAAGTCGCCTCTGTAATGATTTACCGCGAATAGTGTTTGCCATTTAATATGTTACGTCCATTATATTTTTGTGTTTAATTTCCTACTTGCCAATACCTGTTGGTGAATAATACAGTGGTAAGCAAGAAAATCAGGAAACTCCTCATGTTGTCGACACACGGCAATAAATCCATTAACATGTACTGTTAATGCGTTTGCTCCATCAGTAGTGATAGAAGCAAGGTGGTGTAATGGTACATTTAATTTCTAACAAAAGCAAAGAAATTATTAAATATTTCCCGACCTGTAGTTCGACCTTTCAAAGAAATCATGCCCAGTAACTCCTCTTCGGTCAATCATCAAAAACCATTCGAACAAAAATTAATAACTGAGCCGTGTCACCGATGTTAGTTGACTCATCTAGTTGCAGTGAGAAAGCAACGCAGTTCGACATATCTTTCAATAGCTGTTCGTTTACATTTCTGCTCATCCTTTCAATTCTTCGCACTACCGTATTTCTTGAGAGCTGTAATTCGTGGATAGCTGTTTTGATTTCTTTTTTATTTTTAAACCCGTCAAAAAGATCATCCGGAATTTCGGATGATCTCTGTCGGTAACTAAGTAAAGAGGCCTACCCATAGATAACTAATATATTATACTAATATACGGGCCTACCTATTCAGAGTTCTACCCCTATCAACGCTTTCTCCTCTCTCAAAGGAGGCCTGATGGCTTGCGGGAGGTCCATGTCCTCAACTCCCCCACTTTCAAATTTCGATTTTTTTCTGACGATAAAGTTTTGTGCTGTTTTGTGCCGCAAACTAGAAGTTTTGTGCTCTTTTCGTTTTTGAGTTATAAGCAAATTTAGTTAGGGGGGCTGAGGACATGCTTCCTTCAATTTTTTAAATTGCAACAAAATCGACCTTTTTTTCAATGCCAAAGTATTGTGCTAGTTTTGTGCTGTTTTGTGCCGTAAACTAGAAGTTTTGTGCTCCTTTGGTTTTTGAGTTATAAGCAAATTTAGTTAGCAAATAGCGTATATGCATCAATTTTTTAAATTTAAACAAAATCCACCCTTTTTATGTCAGGGTATTGTGTCAGTCCTGTGTTGTTTTATTCCGTATACTAGAAGTTTTGTGCTCATGTCGTTTTCGAGTTATATGCATTTTTCTGTATTGCGCCATTATCGCTGTCGACCATCACGCCAGGGCCGGGCCGCGGCCGCCTCCTTCAGGCTAAATGTTCTTATCACTTTGTATTGACTGTATTATTTTTTTTTTTTCAAAATTAATGACGTTTTATGGTACCTACCTACAATTTATTTGTCAATGTAGGTCCAATTTATGATTAAAAAATATATACGAATATTTCCGCATTCAAACTTATAATAAAAAAAGGAAAAAAAATGTAGGTGGTCTCCACCCAACTTTCCGACTACATCGTTCACACATTGTAGCGTCGAAACCTTCGACAATATTTCAATTTCGTGAAGCCACAGCCACTGCGTATAAATCATTGCAATGGATTTAGGGGATCCCGAAACGTATATTTCTGCTGAAATCCCATTTTTTACATCGATTGCAATATTTTCCTTGTATGTTGGTAGTTGGAAAGTAAATATACCTATATATACAGGGTGTGTATTATTAAGTGTATTTTCGTAAAATTTCTAGTATAAAGTCCTAATATGTAGGTACTAAAATATTCTTTCGTGGAGATCCAAAAATGTCGACAAACCTTTGCCGCAAGGTTTTATACTACATGTGGTTTTTTAATTATTTTCACTTATGTGTTGGATCTTTAACATTTAGAAAATCGATATAAATTTCCGTCTTCTCAAAAATAGGTATCTTGTTTGCCATTTTACGGAGGCCATTTTTCAGGTAACTTATGCTGTAAATAATATAAAAATAAGTAATTAATTGTGCACAGGTGAGGTGCGAATCTTTCGCTGCATATAAGCCCAAAACCTCTTGAGATTTATCAGCAATTTTGATTCATTTTCACGTATTTATAGTTCTACTATTAATTCAGCTTGCAAGCCTTAAAACCTATAATAACACCTGAATTCAGCGACGATGGCGCAGTACAGAAAAATGTTTATAACTCGAAAACCAAAGGAGCACAAAACTTCTAGTTTGCGGCACAAAACAGTCCAAAACACAAAACACAATACCCTGACATCAAAAAAGATTGGATTTTATTCCAGTATCTAAAATTTATTGAAACATAGCATACTGTCCGCTAACTAAATTTGCTTATAACTTAAAAACCAAAGGAGCAGAAAACGTCTAGTTTACGCCACAAAACAGCACAAAACTAACTTAACTTACTTCAATAACTTATCAATACATTTATTTCAAAACCTAGGATATGGAATTATAATAATAAGTCAAAGTGACTGACATTTATGAATAGAATGTACTCTTCTTATCCAAATGTGAAAGAAAATTACATCAATCGTAAGGAAAATAATATACATAATTTAATTACGCTTCTGTATTTCCGACTGGAAAGTTTAAAATACAATATAATGTACCTCGACACGTAAGTTTGAATGAGGAAATATTCGCATATATTTTTTAATCATAAATTGGACCTAAATTGACAAATAAATTGTAGGTAGGTACCATAAAACGTCATTAATTTTTGAAAAAAAAAAAATAATACAGTCAGTACAAAGTGATAAGAACATTTAGCCTGAAGGAGGCGGCCGCGGCCCGGCCCTGGCGTGATGGTCGACAGCGATAATGGCGCAATACAGAAAAATGCATGTAACTCGAAACCGACATGAGCACAAAACTTCTAGTATACGGAATAAAACAACACAGGACTGACACAATACCCTGACATAAAAAAGGGTGGATTTTGTTTCAATTTAAAAAATTGATGCATGTACGCCATTTGCTAACTAAATTTGCTTATAACTCAAAAACCAAAGGAGCACAAAACTTCTAGTTTACGGCATAAAACAGCACAAAACTAGCACAATACTTTGACATTAAAAAAAGGTCGATTTTGTTGCAATTTAAAAAATTGAAGGAAGCATGTCCTCAGCCCCCAACTAAATTTGCTTATAACTCAAAAATGAAAAGAGCACAAAACTTCTAGTTTGCGGCACAAAACGGCACAAAACTAGCACAAAACTTTGACGTCAGAAAAAACTCCAAATTTAGAAGTGGGGGGGCTGGCATGTCCCCAGCCCCCCCAACTTAATTCGCGTATAACTCAAACACGAAAAGAGCACAAAACTTCTAGTTTGCGGCACAAAACAGCACAAAACTAGCACAAAACTTTAACATCAGAAAAAACTCCAAATTTGAAAGTGGGGGGGCTGGCATGTCCCCAGCCCCGCAACTTAATTCGCGTATAACTCAAAAACGAAAAGAGCACAAAACTTCTAGTTTGCGGCACAAAACAGCACAAAACTAGCACAAAACTTTAACATCAGAAAAAACTCAAAATTTGAAAGTGGGGGGGCTGGCATGTCCCCAGCCCCCCCAACTTAATTCGCGTATAACTCAAAAACGAAAAGAGCACAAAACTTCTAGTTTGCGGCACAAAACAGCACAAAACTAGCACAAAACTTTAACATAAGAAAAAACTCAAAATTTGAAGTGAAAATGAAGTGAAAATGAAGTGAAAATTTGAGTGGGGGGGCTGGCATGTCCCCAGCCCCCCCAACTTAATTCGCGTATAACTCAAAAACGAAAAGAGCACAAAACTTCTAGTTTGCGGCACAAAACAGCACAAAACTAGCACAAAACTTTAACGTCAGAAAAAAATCGAAATTTGAAAGTGGGGGGGCTGAGGACATGGACCTGCTTGCGGGGGCACTGTGTGATATCGTTAGTGCCTTATAGTCCTTGTGTTGCGGCACAGGAATGGTGGCGTGAGCTGTCTCAGCCAGAGGCATTTCAGTTTTTGACACCCATGTCTGTTCGACAATAGGCGTCGCCGTCGGCGAATTCGACGTCAAAGGGCTGATATTTGTCCCCACACAAAGCGGGGTTTTAATGCGTTATAATGCATTAAAAAACATAATGCGTAATTTTAATAGAAGTTTTAATGTGATGTCAAAAAAGTGTAAATTAAGCAACAAAAGGCTTTGTAAATTTGTTGTCTTCGTTACGTTGATGAAGGTGAAGTTATCAATGAAAGATTAAACGCAGATTCGTCATTTCCTGATTGGGAAAGTTGCCATTTTTTGAACTTGCAGCTATTAGAGATGATTTCAAATTGTGAGTGACACTCACCACTGTTCTAAGGTGTCGGTTTCCTCCATAGAATACCCATAAATAGAACGCCTTCTTAGGGTTAAATTTTTCGCCAAACAGCGGCCTCATCCGCTGGCATCGAAACTCTGCAAGCCAGGCGGGAAATTTGAAATGTACATTTCGCCTTTTATTCTTCCCATTCTGATCATTTTAATATATAAAATACAAGACATGTTTGGTAAATCATTACCAGCATATTTCTTGTTGTGTAGCATATTAAACGACAAGGAATATAAGAGTAAATTGATTTACCAAACAGAAAATATTAAATAAATTTTAGATAAAGATATTTATTTCTATATTCTTGTGATAACACATCTTTCAACTTTGAAGTACGATTGTCTGATTGGTAAAACTCGGGTGCACCAGCAAAGAATTTCTTCCACAGAGTGTTTCTTACGTCACTTTGTGTGCAGTTGGGAAACCAGTGCCGAGTGCACTGATTTTCCAAATAAAAATTGTACAACCGAGTATTACTAAGTGAAAACGCGGTAAGTCGCAAAAATTGGTGGTACTGTTCTGTTCTTCCGTGATAAAATGCTCCTTTCTTGTCACATTTCTTGGCACTTTTACCATAGATTTCTCAGCATATTAGTAATCTTCATTACCACGTTGTTCTCAACACCGGATGCATTCGCTGGCGTTTTTACAGACACATATTTCTCGCAAATTGTGGCTGTTTAAAACAAAAATTGTAATGAGAATTGTATTTGTAATTAATATACTTAATGGTAAATGACCAAGCAATTTTTGATGAAGGGCATATTTATTAATAATAAGAGATAGAGATGTACCTTGTAAACGAGACTCTTTCAGGAGAAACTCTTCCTCCATTTTGGAAGGTTCCAAGCCTAGGTATGTTATCATATTAATTAAAAACTAAATCATACATTTTAAGGGAACTTACCAGGAAGGAATAATGTCGGTATTGCATCAGCCGTGAGATTCCTTGGAAATAGGTATTGCGGGGCAAAGTGAGCCCTACATACGAATGTATATTTTGAAACAAATTCAGGATTTTGCCCCAAAAGTTCTTCATTTCCTTACAATTCCGACTTCTTTATTGGGGTCGGAAATTTGTGGAACATTTTATATGCCACTTTGCACGACGGCACAGAACACTTTCTAGTCGGCATACTTAAAACACTTCCTTTGAGCAAAATATCTCAAGCAATTGACAAATTGTTTTGACAGCTTAAGCTAGATATTTGTCAAATAATAACGTCATATTACAGTAATCTTTAATTTCGTTTTAAATTTGTTTCCCGCCTTCTATTTGTCATCTGTTGGGCGATAGTTGCGCCGCCTCTTGCTGTGCCTTGTGAACTATATATATTTGGCTACGCCTTCCCCGTAAATCTCGGTGGTGTCAGATAACCGGTAAGCCTAAATCCTCGTCTATTCTGTCCGAACCTCAAGCTCTGTCTGAAGTACGAGGGCTGTACGATCAACTGCACAGGAGAACCTCCAGAAAACTACCAGAAACAGCGGTGTGAAGTTAGCAACAGAAGCCAACAACAAAATTTTTTCATCCGATCGTAATGAACTATACACCGTTGGAAAGCCCACGACGAGCTGATTTCACCATAGTTATTGAAACGAGATCAATTAATAATTACTACGTAAAAAAATTAAAAAGAAAATCAAAATTTCAATGAATTTCCACATCCTTTCAGCCGCATATCTTTGCCAATACTTCATTATACCTACCTAATAAGTGTAACACCAGTCGAAAGCGCAGGCTTCAGTTATACTACCATAGTTATTGCAATCCAAAATTTTGCTAATTAGTGCCTCTAATAAATTAATCGAATATGGGAATTTTTAACATCAAGGTACCATAACATGTAGTCCCACCTAAATTAAGTTAAACAAACGTATTCCCTTTGTGTGGTCATATCGATAAATACACCAAAAGATAGCTGAGAAATTATAACAACTAGCGGGTGAAATAAATTTGTGAATTCCAGGCACTTTGTTCCATCGGCTATTGGTCGACGGCGAACAGAGCTAAGTAAACGTTTTGCAAGATTAAATCTTGTCGATATATACATCAAAATATAGCTGACTTCCACCAGCCATGTGAAGTTAACCCCCCCACCTTCCCCAAAATTCTCTAAAAAAGTACCATCGTTTGCCCCTTTTTTGCCTATTATTGCCTTTTAATAGTTTCGATTGCCCCTTCATAGTTTTCGAGAAAATCGAAATTTTTATCTGGGGGGGCTAACTTCACACTGAGCGTCACCTAGAATTTCAACTTTTTGAAATTGTAAGACTGTCAATCGATGGCATTTTGTTTGCCTATTTTTGCCCTATCATTAGTTTTTCGATATTTACTATAATAACTAAGTTATAGAAAATATTCGAAAATTTGCATGTGAAGTTGGCCCCCCTACCTTCGCAAAAAATCTTCAAAAAAATACTATCGTTTGCCCCCTTTTAATGGTTTCGATTGCCTCCTAGAAATCGCTAACTTTTTGATATTTGAAGTGTGTCAATCGATGAGATTTGTTTGCCTATTTTTGCCCTATCAGTAGTTTTTTTATATTTGCTATAATAACTAAATTATAAATAATATTCGAAAATTGGCGTGTGAAGTTGGCCCCCCACCTTCGCAAAAATTCTTCAAAAACATATCAATTGTTCAATTCTTTTGATTGCCTCCTTATAGTTTCCGAGAAAATCGAAATTTGTGTTTGGGGCGGCTAACTGAACACTAAGCGCCACACAAAATTTTAGCTTTTCGAAATTTTGAGACAGCCAGCTGACCAGCTGATATTTTGTTTGTCCATTTTGCCTTATAATGAGTTTTTTTATATTTTTTTATATTTGATGTAGTGAACAAATTATAAACAATATTTGAAATTTTCTGGAGGGTGAGGCCACCTCAAATTATTAATTAGCCCAATACAACAAATAACAAATGTGCTATCCATTATGCATCTACTATCTATTGTTACAATTGTGTTATAAATTAATTAAAAATCTAAGAAATAACAAAATCTTGTGATGGCAGATAAAGATGTGCCTTTTTCCGTACATCTTGTTATAGAAATCTTTTTTGCGGATGTATTAGAAATTAAAAGTGGGTGAAGTGTAAGGTTGTGTTCTTCAGTTCTTTCTTGACAAAGACGATTTTATCTACCTGTTCAGTGACACCATCACGTCTATGTTTACGTTAAAGCTATTTCTTCAAGTGGCTACCCAGGGCTAAATTGGTCGCAGGTTAGAACTTAGTTTTAGGACACATTACTAAAGTGGTATTCATATGGAATACGTGTTGATTGTATTTGTCTCCAATAACCTTACTATACACATCTAGTTCGACGTATTTGTGCTGATTATTACCCGAATGTCTTAGACACCAGACATACATAAAGAAACCCTATGTTATTGTGACTATTACCTAGTTATTGTGGATATATATCTCTATTTATAAATTAAAACAGTTTATACAATGAACATACACTAATATACACACCTTTATCAAAATTAGTATTACACACAATTGCTAATTAAAGACCTTAAACGCTATAAAAATGTCGAGTATTATAGAAAATTTAAACAAATACATAAGAAACCGATTAAGGAGAATCATTTCAAATCACTAGCCGCTATAAAACTGTTTGCAAATAGTGAAAATTTAAAAAAGGAACGAAAACAAAATTTGTCATAGGGGGCTGTGATTTCAAATCTAAGCGGAATTATTAATTCTAATTAACATTCCCAAATAAAATTTTCCGATAGTAGTAATATTCCAGGCACTTTACTTTTATGCTCATTTCGCATTTCTTTTAAACAATTCTTGATTTAAGACCTGCCGCCAACTATCATAAAGAATAAAATTTTCTGAGAAATAGATCATAAATTTTTTTCTCATATAGAAGGTGGCGCAAAAGTAATGTCATAATTTAAATTGGCTGCCATTTATGCAACGGCGCCAAATGTCACTGTTTGAAATGTCACCTTTGACCTAGGTGATGTAGATATATAGAGAGTCAAGAAGCCATGGAGCGATGCACACCTCAAGAACGTAGAATTATTGTTACTGCTCTTTTTTTATTTATAACAAAATGGCCGGCAATTCAAATTATGACATTACATTTGCGCCATGTAGTGCGGACTTAACTAAACACACTGTATACAAGGTGCGTTAAAAAGAGTTAAGTCGTCGTGGTCAATTTTACATGTTTAGAAAAAAGCGAAAAAATGTTTTAAATATATCAAAGTTTATATAAATACGGTTGTACGGTTATAAAAATCGCTTTCTATAACCCAAAATTACTTATAATGGGTGTTCCGTAAGGACATTGCTTACCGAACCTGTTTTTTTAAATAAAAAGCCCTAATTTGTTTTATTTCTTATTAAAATGTAAGGTAATAAGTATTAAGATATTATCACCCTAAAACCAATTGCTGGTGAGTTAATAAAACAAAAGATATATTTTCTAGAACAATATGTACCGAAAAAAGGCACATATTTAAATGCCATCACAAGATTTTGTTTACACAATCAGCATTCGAAGAATTCGAATCATTACACCAGATTTTTTTATTTCCTAGATTCAAACCAACCTTCTTCAAAACTTGTGCGATTAATTAACTTATAACACAATTGTAACAATAGATAGTAGATGCATAATGGATAGCACATTTGTTATTTTTTATTGGGCTAATTAATAATTTGAGGTGGGCTCACCCTCCAGAAAATTTCAAATATTGTTTATAATTTGTTCACTACATCAAATATAAAAAAAACTTATTATAAGATAAAAATGGACAAACAAAATACCACCGATTGACAGTCTTAAAATTTCGAAAAGCTAAAATTTGTGTGGCGCTTAGTGTTCAGTTAGCCGCCCCAGACAAAAATTTTCGATTTTCTCGAAAACTACGAGGAGGCCATCGAAACCATTAAAAGGCAATAATAGGCAAAAAGGGGACAAACGATGGTATTTTTTTTGAAGAATTTTTGCGAAGGTGGGGGGGCCAACTTCACATGCAAATTTTGGAATATTTTCTATAATTTAGTTATTATAGTAAATATCGAAAAATTACTGATAGGGCTAAAATAGGCAAACAAAATGCCATCGATTGACAGTGTTACGATTTCGAAAAGTTGAAATTCTAGGTGGCGCTCCGTGTGAAGTTAGCCCCCCAGATAAAAATTTCGATTTTCTCGAAAACTATGAGGGGGCAATCGAAACTATTAAAAGGCAATAATAGGCAAAAAAAAGGGACAAACGTTGGTATTTTTTTAAAGAATTTTGGGGTAGGTGCCCCCCCACCTAACTTCACATGGCTACCTACATACCATATTTATTGCTGAGCAAATTTATCACAATAGTGGGTGCAATAAAGTAATGAATTCCAGGCACTGATTCGATCGGCTATTGGTCGACGGCGGATGGTGCTATCTAAATCATTTTGAGCAAACTTTTTGCGTGGTTAAATCATATCGGTATATATGTTAGCGGCAATGTGTATAATTCCGCATTGTATACAATGCCTAGGCATTCTATACGATACCGCAAGGAATTTGGCAAAGTATAAAATGTTTACGGTTTTGCATACATTGCTTATGTGATGACTGGCATTGTGTAGAATGCCTAGGCATTTTATATAATGAGTTGTGAGACTAGGCAGAGTATATAATAAATAGCTTTACAAAACTTGAAAAAGAAATAAAGATATACGCGGAGAGAAAAGAAATGTAAAATCAAATAAATGTATTTCTTCGAACATATTTCTTTCGAGGAAAGAATGTAGGTATGTTTGAAACAAATAAGTATTTTTAAATTAAAAAAGTGAGCTGCATGGGTTGAAGGAAATGTTTTATTTGAAGTAAAAAGAAATAGTTTTTACTGAAAAAATGATTCTTTTACAAAAATTGGTTTTCCGTGATTTCCGTAATGTAGAAATTGTTTGGGTTTAATTGCAGAAATACGTTTGAATGATATAAATCTGGTTTTATTAGAAATAAAGGTCGGCCTTAAGGTAAGTAAATATTCTATTTGGAAGAGAAAGGTAATACATTTGTGTTTGAATAAAAAAAAGAAATTGACCTAAATTTTACAACCAGCCGTTAATACAACTAGGGAATAACATATATTTTTGTAAATTTGTTGAAAGTTACAAATTTGGAATGATATGAAAGGGATATGAAACACATAGAAATTTGGAGATTTATTTTTCATCCAAAATGTAATTTCCAAAATGCAATTTCTTCTTATTTTTGTAGTGCGTTTTTCGTTGCTTTGCACAGACATTTCTGGTTCGGAAACTTTAATAAGAATCGCACTTCAGAAAAGTTGTTAAAATTTATTTTTGCAGACATGAAAGCTTTTTTATCACAAATAAATATAATACATACTCCATATAATCACATCTTCAAATAGACTGGTATTCTAATAACAGAAAGATAAATTAAGTTTCTAATGCAATTTAATACAGTATAAATATGTATTTAATCTGGAAGCAAATTTTTCAAAAATACTTTTTATCACAAGTGAAAATAATTTTCTATATCACAAATTGAAAGCTAAAGCAAAGAAATAATACTCCACAATTTAAAAATAAAATATGTATAAGTACCTATATTATTTTTAATCTTAGGTACACATAATTATTTATTGTAACAAGTTGAGCTTGAATGGCATTTTTAAATATACAACACATTATTTTTTACGCCCACATTTGTTATTTTGACTTCATTTTGTACAAGAAAATGTTCTTGTAAGTAATATAAATTCTTTGTCCATTGGTACAACTTCTTTGTCAAAAAAGTTTTTGCTGCAAGGTACAATCTGTGACCTTCTGTACATCCCTTTTAATGTGGCATTTCTTGTTCCAAGTTTATAAAATCCGTTTTCTTCAATACATTCTTATTGCCTTGGATATCATCCTGTATCTCCAAACTGTGCTTAGCTTATTCATGTTTCCTTAATACTGCTTCATTCTTTTTGCATAGTGGATACAAGCAATCACAAGTTTGTTGTCCTACGTTGCCATGTGCAGTTCCCCCTAGATCGCAGCATAGCAAGTTGATATACGAATCTCTTTGCCTAAATAATAGTTGGTATTGTATAAAACGCCTAGGCAAAGCATAAAATGATTCCTATTATATACAATGCCTAATGCATTTAGGAATTGTATAGAATGCCTAGGTATTTCATAGAATGTCGAATTATATACATTGCCGCTAACATATACATCAAATGATAGGTGAGACTTCCATCTACCTACCATACTTATAGCAGGGTTAATTTTGAACAATTAGTGGATGAAATAAATTAATGAATTCCAGGCACTTCCATTGGCTATTTGTCGACGGCCAACAGCGCTATGTAAATCCTTTTGTGCAAACTCTTTCCAAGATTAAATCATATCGACATATAGATCAAAAGATAGCTGATACTTCCACCTACCTATCATAGTTATTGCAGGGTAAATATATAACAATTAGTGGGTGAAATAAATTAATGAATTCCAGACAATGATTCGATCGGCTATTGGCCGACTGCGAACGGTGCTATCTAAATCCTTTTGTGCTAACTTTTTGCGCGATTATATCATGTCGATAATATATGTTACGGTTAAAGTGATAAATGTGGTTTGTATTAATAATTACCGGCTATTATTAATAATAACCGCATCATTTGGTCAATGTGATTAAAAACACTTAAATAATCACATGGATCGGCTATTATTAATAATTTGCTAACGGGCACGGTAAAAGTGATAAAAATGTTACTTTTTACAAAAGATCTTTTGTATACAGCCTTCAAAGAAGTTAGCTCAGTTATTTTGATTACTATGTAAGCTATTGTATTTATTTACTCGACGCAAATAATCAGTACGGCTACCCCAATGACCAAAATTACGAATAATACAAAACATTGATAATACTTTTTTTGCTCCCTTGTACTTTAGAAACTACTGGATATAATTGATACTGATATTTGGTATACACCCAAGGACGACTCAATGACGAAAACATAAAAAAGAACAGTTTATACAGAGTGTTCAAAAAAGTTAATCATTTTATTATCAATAACACCCATTTTTATATTTAATGCATGTGGGTAGTTTGTTGTAAATGTACAATTACAATTTATTAAGTAAATTCTCAAATCCTAATTATCTTGAAATGTTGCGCATTTAATAATAATTTTATCAATATTGTATTTTTATGCAAATATGTATATGCAAAAACTAGACTAGTTTACATAGATGTTTTTACATAAATTGCACCGCACAAATGATGCAAACATTTTTGTATGGTTCTGTTCCTAACACGGTATTTTTACTTTTGGTGTTTGACAATAATTTTATAAATAAAAGATTAAACATCGTAACAACTTGCCTCAATCTTCCCTACATTATACATGTCGATTACCTATACCTACCCTAAGTATATCCAATATCTCACAGATATATTTATTATAAAAGTGTTTATCACAAACAAAAAATACAAAAAAACAAAAGAAGATGACGTCCTATTGTTACAAACTTTATCAATATAAATGGTGTCATTGTTGTACTACCACAAAAAATAAAGGTCTAGAAGGACTTTTGTATTCAAAATTAAATATAAAACATTTTTTAAAGTTTTGTATTAAAAAGATAATAAAGTTACAAATAAAAATATTTTTTTGCCATGAGTTGCAAAATGCAGAAGCACTACGTACGTAAGATTCCATTCGCAAAACCCAAATGCATTCAAATAACAGGTTATCTGAAGTAAGGTTGTACATTAGGTCAGGAATTATGTATATTATAACTATAAAGAACTTAATTTAGAAGAACCGCATGCAAAACATTAGTAGGTAGAATAATAAACTTGACTTACATCAGAAATGTTATATTTTATATATCGATAAAATTTAATTCGCAAAAACTAGATGCAATAAAATAGCTGGTAGTCCAAATAATATATTTGTCGTACGTCACTTATGTTGTGTTTTATAACTTGGCTTTTCCGTTGTAGACACATTTTCGATATTGAAATATTCCGGATTCCAGCTTTTCATACACCTACAATAAATAGAATACGTTATGTCAATAAATAAAATACGTAATGCCAATAAATAGAATACGTAATGTTAATAAATAAAATACGTAATGTCAATAAATAGAATACGTAATGTCAATAAATAGAATACGTAAGTCGATAAATAAAATACGTAATGTCAATAAATAGAATACGCAATGTGAATAAATAAAATACGTGATGTCAATAAATAGAATACGTAATGTCAATAACTAGAATACGTAATGTGAATAAATAAAATACGTAATGTTAATAAATAGAATACGTAATGTCAATAAATCGAATACGTAAGTCAATAAATAAAATACGTAATGTCAATAAATAAAATACGTAATGTCAATAAATAGAATACATAATGTCAATAAATAAATACGTAATGTCAATAAATAGAATACGTAACGTCAATAAATAGAATACGTAATGTCAATAAATAAAATACGTAATGTCAATAAATAGAATACGTAATATCAATAAATAAAATACGTAATGTCAATAAATAGAATACGTAATGTCAATAAATAGAATACGTAAGTAGATAAATAAAATACGTAATGTCAATAAATAGAATACGTAAGTCGATAAATAAAATACGTAATGTGAATAAATAAAATGCGTAATGTTAATAAATAGAATACGTAATGTCAATAAATCGAATACGTAAGTCAATAAATAAAATACGTAATGTCAATAAATAAAATACGTAATGTCAATAAATAGAATACATAATGTCAATAAATAAATACGTAATGTCAATAAATAGAATACGTAATGTCAATAAATAGAATATATAATGTCAATAAATAGAATACGTAATGTCAATAAATGGAATATGTAATGTCAATAAATTAAATACGTAATGTAAATGAAAGAACCAAATGTTTCCAAAACATTGAACTCGTACAATTGTATGATACTTTAGTGTATGCTTTTATGTTGAAAATGTGTTTAACAGCAATTGCTCAGTTAATCCCTGTAACAATATTGGAACACTTTACATTGGGGCCACCAAAACTAATTTATTGCTAATTAAGTGACCTATCATATATTACAAAGTTATTAGTCGTAGTCTTTACTTTATGATGGTCGAACGAGAAGAGTCTAAGGACGCCGGAAGTAACATCATCTCAGCCAATGGCAACGCTTCAAATTTAAACTCATAACACGCGCCCAAAACCAGTGAAACTATACGGTCAAATGCAAACACCAGATGTTCACTGAAGACTAAAATCTTTGACATTCTTGAACGTTCTATACTGTCTATATCTCGACTAATTTAATCACTTATCTTAATAATAAATAAACAATGGATTTCCGACCCATTACAATGCCTCTTGCAACAGAGTGAGAAACTATCGTCGTTGACGCGGTTTTCTCCCGGAAATCTAGAACTTATTGATTTAGAATATTTTCATTACCAGTAAATTTTATAACCAAAAGACATAAATGACATAAATCCATTAGCCACACATTTCAAAATCATTTCGAAATTTTATAAATATTATTAGTAATATTGTTGTACAAAACATGTACAGTAATCTGGCTTAATCAGCCAAAACGATCGATTAGCATGGTTTAGTGCTGGTGTCAGCAACCTATTAAATAATTTCAACTGACCCACTGGAGTGTAAAAAATAAAGTAATACAGAAAACGAACCCTTAAAGAATAAGGGTGAGTAGCAAAAACGCCACCTATCGATTAGTGCCTGCTTAAATACCTTAAGCCTATCTGGGGTGGCCCTCTCCCTACTTTCCGACTAAGGGTGGATCTATCAATGCAGGTTTAAATCCGTAACTATGAGTTTAATTTAGGTTAAGTCTTAACTATGAGTCTACTGGTTCATCAATGTTTGGGTTAGCGATAACTAGAACTTTAATCGTGGTTATAATAACTTCCACTTTTTCTGGTAGTTAACATGCTAACTATCAGTTTTTTTGTATTTTACTGATGATGAAGAAATTATGGAGTTTTTAGAAAATGGGAAGCGATATACCGTACAAGAAAGAATTAATCATTTGGAGAGGTGGGAAGACACAGATTTCTTTCGACGACGCACAGTGGGCAATTTTCAACTTTTAGGTGGACAAAGTTATTTTCCTTCTTCAATGAACGTAAAATAATCGTTAGATCAGAAGAAAAATTCTTGTTGTTTCTAAGGGGGTTAAAAAATAAATTTGGTGTCAAAATTCTGAAACCATGTGAATATAATAATATCATACGTGAGAACACACTAAAAATAGTTAAAAAAATGTAAGTACCAATGGGGGTGGTTTTCTAGGGGTTTAAAAAAAATTTGGTTTTAAAATTCTGAAATCTTGCGAATATAATAATATCATACGAGAGAACACACTAAAAATAGTACACGGTATTTTTACTTTTGGTGTTTGACAATAATTTTATAAATAAAAGATTAAACATCATAACAACTTGCCTCAATCTTCCCTACATTATCATATCTTAATAAATAAATAATGGGTTTCCGACCCATTACACTCGCTTGTCAATATCACTTTTAACTTAGCACTTTTTAATAGCAAGTCTATAGCTGATATGCAGAAGACACAAATGTTCTTATCCAAGCATGCAAAGTGGACAGACCGAAAGTATACCTTTCCTGACGATCTTTTCTCTGCAAATCTTTATTCATCATTGATGGTTTTGCTACACAAATATAACAAGTTTCGTTTGCCAGATGAACGTATAGCGGCTTCAGCAGCAAACACAAGCTCACTCTGATTCCTGAATCTAATAAATCCTGCATTCTTCTTCCCTTTGTTTTTGAAATTTCTTCGACAAAAGCTTTAATAGGTCTACCAATCCAATGATGAGGTTGATGGCGTTTGTTGATCTTCGTATTGTATAGAAAATCTTATGTCACCAGAAATGCATTCTTTAAACTTAGTTACGAAAGCCTCCGTCTTTCGTTGACTCCTTTTCCAACGATCACTATTTTTTTTTTTTTTTTTGAAAACTCAGAGATAGTCTTTTTTTTATTTTCATTACACTAACATGTAAAAGCCTTGTTGTGCAGTAGCTGAATGTTACTTAAAAATCTCTTCATTTCTACTTTTTTTGCCATGAGTTGCCAAAATAGTCCCTTCCTGTTATTGTGTGAGTTATTTCTGAAAATCAAATATTTTTATTAGTTGCACAAAAATGCGCAAAAAAAGCTTAACATCTTGAATAACTACGTTTTTTCCCTACATGTTACATTAAACAAACCCTGGGAAGCTCGTGGTGGTCACTAACTAAATGTCTACACGTAAGTAGAAATCGCTCAGCACGCCACACAAATACTGAACAATTTAGAGCGGTAATAATATATTAATAGAATAAATTCACACCAAGTAACTACTATAATCCATTCTTGAAATAATCACTTCACATATCTACAAAAACTTATTATTGATTGATTAAGCGCACAAATCGTGCTGCCTAAATTCTATTGGAAACCGAATATTTATACACGAACTTTGTTTACTCAGTACATTAAGTAGGGTTGTAGTAAACACGTAATTTTTGAAATTCCCCGACAGTATTGTTTTCTAATCACCGTCGACTAATTATTTTCTCATTCCTGTTTACTGACCCGCTAAAAGACCCAAATTGCCCACTGTGCGGCTATTAAAAGAAATAGTTGTCTTAAAATGACAATAATAAACCCAATAGATGCAGAAAAATTTAAATTTTAAAACTCATCTGACGCTCTCAATTCGACTCAACAACGTCAAAGAAAATGGCATGTCTGGGCCGAAGGGGTGATAAATTCTTCTTCTTTTTCTCATGGCACTAAAAAATACCAAAATTGTCCTTCATCTACTATTGGCAACAATGATCTCGAAATGAAATCGAAATGAAATCTCGAATTTATTTTTCCCGTTGATTACAATACTTTATAATTTACACAACAGAGTTAAAAACAAAATAAGTTATTTGTATAAAACAGAAATATTTACACGTTGACGATAAGGTAGCCGCATCTTGCAGAATCATAAATTATTTACGTCTCTGGATCATGTGGACTTCACAATGCAGTTTCATTTTCATTTTTCAAGCGCTGTTATTGTTAAGATTCTGCATTTGTTTAAACGAGATTTGGCACCGGCAACAAACAGGAACAGAAAGCGCAACCGATATACTGCCATCATACTGTTTCTTGTTTTAAATGTACACAAGAGTAACATCAATCGAATAGTACATCGGGTTACAGGCATTACAGCGTCAATTGGAACACAGTACGTTTAGATGCCTTCCATGCCTTCGCAACATCATAATGTCAACTGTCGTTCATGGCTTTTGTGTCTTCTCCAGGCCGCCTTGCTTTAGAACCGCAATTAACTGCAGTGGTCTGTTTTAAACGTAACACCTTGATGACTCAATTTTTCCTTTTGTGGTATATTTTCGTATTAACTGTGCTAAAAAATAAATATTAGGAATGATAAGACGTAGTAATCAAAACCATACATTTTCCTTTGCCGTTTATTTCTCGCTCATCCTCTTTAAATTATCGTAGAGAATGCAAAGCTGCTGTAGGTATCGATCTTGAATCAGCATACTGACCTCTTCTGTCTCCTTATTCTACTGGTACTGGATAAATGATTCAGAAATTTGTGTCGAATGATGTAGTTTTTAACCGTGTGATTCTTTGAGTCAAGGATAGTAATACAACCGGACTAAGGCTCTCCGGCCTTAGTCCGGAGAGCAAGTGGTAAAAGGGTCCTGGAATCCGGACCATGACTTCTGGAATGTGGAACCGTCAAAAAGTCAAGTGAAGGTCTGCTGGATACCGCGGTCTCAGAGAAAGGAACAGTAGTGTGTCGAGGGGTTTGTTGTATGGACGCTAGTGTAGTATGTATACATTAAGTATTAGTATGGAATTTTTTTACTTTGTCTGTGGTAATAAATGGGGAATTAAAAGAGCCATAACGCCACAAAAAGGGCGAAGGAAAAGGAAGGAAGATGTCGCTGCATGAAGAGTGCCTCTCAGGCGTACCGTGCAGCGGGGTGGTGGCGGGTTCTTCCTGACCTTCGCCTTTTTTATTTAAAATAAGAAAAAGTGCGGCTTTAGCATAAGGAGCAAGTAAACTATTTATTGAATTTTTGTTTGCTTGTTTTTCTTTGATTCGCCAAGTACGCCGAAATACAGGGTTGTATTGGCAAGGATATCGGAGGTAATAGTCCAAGTTTTGCAACCATACTGAGTTCACTCAGCCACTTATTCCTATTGATATTTTATATAAAATCGCACCCAAACCTAGTAAAATGTGTTATTTTTACATTGTTTTAACTTTCTTCGAATGTTAATGTCTATAGGAACTTTCCGAGTGCTATGTTAAACCAACATGGTTGGGTCACTGCTAGTATCACAGGTTTGATCGACGCTTTACTATACTGCATGTGTCAAACCTAGTGTCGACCCTCAAAGCTGCACTATAACCTTGACCTAATATCAGATTTTCTGTGATGTTATTCATAAATATTATTTTGTTTCAGGACGAAAGGGATTTTGAAAGCCATCCTGAATACAATTCGTAAGTGATATTGTTGTGTTGAATTATACTCTACCAGGGATACGTTGTTCTTCATGGAATATAAAGGTACAAAGAGCTTTGTCAAAATATAATTAGCGCCATTAACGCATTTTGCCGATTTGCCGATTTAATTTCCGACTAGTACCCGAGAAGGAAAGTATTGTAATCGACGGAAGATACAATTGTGATTTCAGCGGAAATACCCGTTTTGATGTGCCCTGAGTCGATTACAATATTTCTGGAAAATGTATGTGTGTATATACGTCAACACGATTGCGCCCAAACGGAACAACGGATCGGGCTGAAATTTGCCCGATTTAGAATTACCGGGGGACGAACTGGATTGTTTTTGGTGACAATCTGACAACCGGAAGTGGCAAATGATACATGCGTCTCCTTAGAGATTTATCCTATTTTGGCCAAACTGATATCAGCTCACCATCCAGTGACTTTAAATATGTATATGTCGTAGGCAAATGAGTCTTCATTTATATTTTTAAAGCTATTTGCCTAGGGAAATGTATTTGCCAATGCTGTTGTTAGACAAATACCATTTTCTTTAAAAATAGATCATCACGCTTTGCTACGCCCAAATGCATTCCTTCTCCCTTGTACTCTGTTGGTTATACTTGTTTGTATAACAAATAAAAATCTTTGATGACAAGCATCGCCATACACATGGCAGCAATAATTTTTTGTTCTTCTTTGTCGATTTGATTATACGGAGAAAAAATGATGACGTAAGGGACAAACGGTTACTTAAACATTTTGCATAATAATTCATTATTTTGTTATCCAGTGAAAATGAATCCATTTACCGTAAGTAGTATAAATTTTATTATAAAACCATTGTTTATATATGTATATATACATATGTAAACAATGATAAAACTTTATTTATTATAAATCTTTTCCTATATTGTGTCATATAATAAATTTAACTGTACCCCAGTTGTTGGTCCCAAATATAATTATAAACAATTTATTAAATATCGGCATAAGTAAAACTGGAACAAATATTGTGAATTTGAATGTTAAAACGAATATCAAACTTTTTGTTTCTTTGATATTAATTATAAACATTTGGGACCAGCAAAAGGAGTACAGTTAAAATTATTAGAAGACACGATACAGGATAAGATGAGCAATGTTGTTGACGAAAAGGTTTTATGACAAAATTTATACCAGCTTTACCGTAGCTGGTATAAATTTTGTCATAATGGATTCATTTTCACTGGATAACCAAATTTAAAATGAATATTATGCAACAAGTTAAGCTAATGGTTTACAAAATAAATAAAAAAAAGACACCGATCTGTTACTTTGCATTTATATCTCTTTCAGATTTTGCTTAAAAACATAATATAAAACAGTACAATGCTGTGGAACAGTTATTAGAGCAATTCGAAGACATACGAAACGTTTCAACACACCAAATATTCACCAAATGTAGATTTGTTCCTCATAGTTTTCCATATGCAAAGTACGAGTTAGGTTTCATCATCTGCATCGATACGTAAAATCGCCCGAATTCAGAAATTTACTGTTTTCCAGTCTAGCGTCTAGCCACAGTCTAGCACAACTTCGTCTGTTTTGTTTTAAAAGGGAAACTAAACATTCCTAACCTAAAAGTCTTGTTTTAGATTTAGGAATAAAATCTTTATGAAATCGTATCTCTGTCCTCATGGTACTGACGCTTGTCACATCAAATCAGACCTAACTTTATTAGAATCATGATGATATTACACAGAACCAGAAGTAACCAAGAAATTTTAATTATGACGTATTTGACAAGCTGCACGGACTGCACATAACCACACATAACCTCACAATCTCACATAATTTTATAACGAAGACGATTGAAAGCAAACATCTTGGTTTCTAGAAGCAGTTTGACAGAATCCACAGCCTTCGTCGCTGTATTGCAAATTGTCAGATTTTGACAAACGTCAATACAACTGACATGACATGACATTAAATGTCAGTTTGACAAATGTAGTTCTGTCATAGAAGCTGACGTTACGTAGCGTCCAGAGATGACTCTGGCTTTACTAAATTGAATAATTGCAAAAGTGTTCAGACACTTCATTGTGCCAACGATGTAGTCCGAAAGTTGGGTGAGGGCCACCCCAGATATTTTTATTTATCCCTATGTTTGCGAACTGGAAAATTTTGATTAATGTCAGTGGTCACTAACATGACATGACATGGTATCTAATGTTCGATGACTGACATGGTTGGCATCCAGAGTGGCTGTTGCTTCACGAAATTGAATTATTGCAGATGCTTTAGAATGTTTAGGCATTTAAGTGTGTCAACGAAGTAGGCGACAAGTTGTGCCGGGCCACTCCAAATATTTTTTCATATGTTATCGTCGCTTCAAAGGAGAAGCAAGCTAACTCCAAAAAAACGATTTCTTTCCAACACACTGTTCTTACATGAGTTTTTATACGTGCATATTCCTTTTTTATGCTATAAGAGATCGTTTTAAAATAATGCAATGCTTTATTCCGAACTATGACAAAATTGGTTGAATTAGTGTTTTTTTTTACGATAGATAAAAATTATCATGGAAATTGCTGAATCAACACAAATATCAGATTGGTAAAGGTTTTTTTTTTTTTTTCAAATTAAATAATGAATTGTCTTTTAAGATTAGATGGACTGGAGTAATTGATTCTGGGTTTTCCGTTTGTCTTATTATATCATTTAAAACCATTTGTTTCAATTGGTAAACTATATAGTCTAATAATAGCTTTGTTCGTGCAGCTGTCAATAACTAGTTCCTAATTAGTTTTTCAAACAACCCAAAAATATGTCATTGCTGTTTATAATAGAATAGAATAGAATAGAATAGAATAGAATAGGCATTTTATTCAGACATAGCCTATAAATAGGGTATGTCGAAACGTCACATTACAGCATTAAACAATACGCAGCATATATAACACATTCAAAAGAACCAACTTACAAATATACAGAATACAACATACAAATCCAAATATAAACACAGCATGAAATATACTTATAAAGGTACAAATCAAAAGAAATCCGTCAGCGAGTAGCATGATTTATCCAGCAAGAAGCGTTTCAACCACAACTTAAAATAACCAATGTTTTTATTCTTAAGTTCATCTGGCAGCCGGTTATAAAACTTGCAGCCATTGAAAAAAACCCCACGCTGAAAGAAAGATGTCGCATGACGGCCCGGGTCCAACAAATTCCTATGTCTGGTGTCGTACTCATGCAAGCGCAGAGTCTCAAACTTAGGTCTGTTCTTATGAACAAAGCAACACAGTTCATATATATATGTATCATAGACCGTAAGTATTCGCAATGCACCGAAGGTACCCCTACAGGAGTCCCCGGAACTCAACCCGGCGATTATTCGAACCGCGTGCTTCTGCAGTTTGAACACTCTGTTGACCATGGTAGCAGTTCCCCAGAACTGTATCCCGTATCTAAGCAGTGAATGAAAGCAGGCGTGGTACAAGGGCAGTACTGCCCGCCGATTACACACTCTGCTGATAGTCCTGA
Source organism: Aphodius granarius (assembly GCA_963971325.1). Taxonomy (NCBI): domain Eukaryota; kingdom Metazoa; phylum Arthropoda; class Insecta; order Coleoptera; family Scarabaeidae; genus Aphodius; species Aphodius granarius. The sequence continues at coordinate 15,634,169 of OZ020222.1, read as the reverse complement.
GTCCGTAGCAGCATCTCCGCAGTTTGACGCAGAGACTGTTTATGTGTTCCTCCCAGTTCAGGTGACTGTCAAGCTGAAGGCCCAACAACCTGACGGAAGATTTTACGTTTATGACGGACGATACGTGCGACGTCAGATCGATGGGTGAGCGATTCGACTTGAAAAGTACCGCGGTGGTTTTTCCTTGATTTAAGCGCAAGGCATTTTTCTCCGCCCAAATTGCGACATCCCTGTAAAGATCGCAAGCGCACGACACCGCGTCGTCGACGTTATCGAATATTATCAAAAAATTAGTGTCGTCTGCATAGCACATAGTTTCCACCCGAGCACCGTATCGGTCTTTTACGTAACGTGGTAGATCATTTGCGTAAAGTGTATACAAGAACGGAGAGAGAGACGACCCCTGTGGCGTTCCCGCGTCAAGCACCGCGACGTCGCTAAGTGCATCACCCAACCTAACCCTCTGCGTACGTCCCCTTAAGTACGTCCTGAACACCTCAAGAGCCAACCCCCTGACGCCATACCTCTGCAACTTGTATAAAAGTATGTCATGATCCACGCAATCAAAAGCACTACAAAAGTCGAAGAACAACCCCAAGACTATTTGCTTGTCATCTATGGCCCGAACTATGGTGTCTACAAACTGGAAAATGCCCGTGTCAATACCTCTGCCCCTGATAAACCCATGTTGACAGTCAGTTACCGCACCGATCGCTGACAAAAACGAAGATAGTTGCTTATAAATAGCCAGCTCAACCACCTTCGCGAACACCGACAGGAGGCTAATTGGTCGATAGTTTCCAATCTCCGACCTAGCACCTCTCTTAAACGGGGCACCACCAATGCGTTTTTTAATATTGATGGAAAACGTCCCGATATAAAAATCAAATTTATGAGATGAGTCAGCGGTCCCACCAGAGCTGGCGCAACACTCTTTAATAAACTACTCGAGATGCCGTCACACCCCGAGGAGTTTGACGATCTTATCTCAGCCACCAGATCCGCAACCTCGCAGACCACCAACGGACGAAAGAACATTGATGCCCCCTGCATGGGTACAAGAGCATCCACCCAAGCAGCATCAACACCGCCGCCCGAACGAGCGCGCCCGCTAAACGCCACATTAAAAGAGTTGGCGGTCTCAATAGCCGAAAGAACCCGTCCATCCGACACAATCTCAGGAGCCGACACCCGTCGCGATGTACCAGTTTCTGATGATATAATTCTCCACATCTGTCTTGTCTTATTAGGCGCATTCAGAATCTTATGATCATTTTCACGTTTTCGTGCTTTAGACAGACCCTCGTTGTAGAGACGGCAAAGCGCAGCGCTCTCCCGCCTGAGCTCCGGATTTCTCTGGACTGCCTCACGATACTGAATCATCAGCCCCCTCAAAGCTTCCAAACCGGAATCACGCCGACCTGAGCCATTCGCCCTTCGCGCATCACATGTCCGCATCGGAAAACAGCGCTCAAAATAGTTCCCGACCATCCCGCTGAACGACTCCCAGGCTGAATCCGGATCATTTTCGCCGGTCACTTCATCCCAAGACTCGGCCAGGAGAAGGTCAAGAAACCGGGATCTCTGAAGATCAGAGAAACGCCTCCTAGCGGCCACCGGCGCCGGTTCATCTCGCGCTGTACTCGGCAGAGTCAGCACCTGTGCAAATGACAGGATTATACCGTCAGATTAATGTCAAACTAGTTATTTTACTGCTTCACAAACCTATCGAAACTACAGATTCGTACTCTGATAATATAATAAATGTTAATATGTTAATAATATAAAAATGTTTACTTTATAACTGTCATGCAAAACATGATAATAATTATCATGTAATTTGATATCATTAACTAATTTTTGCAATGTAATGTTAATATGTTAATAATATAAAAATGTTTACTTTATAACTGTCATGCAAAACATGATAATAATTATCATGTAATTTGATATCATTAACTAATTTTTGCAAATTACTTAAGTCGGATGAATCACTAAAGAAGATGTGTGTAACATTTGCCACTTTCGGTTATCAGATTGTCACCAAAAACAATCCAATTCGTCCCTTCTAGTCCAATCATTACGTCGAAAAAACGGGTGATAAATGCAAATGAACCTAGAAGGCTAAATTTTTGATAAGACGTCAAATTGTCGACCAAGATTTCCTATGTGCATTTTCCGCCATCTTGAAAAAAGGATTAAATTCTAATAACTCATTTCTCCGTTCAGATACGATAACTTTGTTGCTTTTTTAATAATAATTGCTTATTCATGACGATATTTACAATACATGTATAACCAATACAGTTGTAGCAAAAAAGTCAATTTCCTTGTCATCCCACTCATCCCTCCGTCTTCGCCTCGGGGCTGGCCTCCTCACTGAACGCTGCCTCGGGTTAACGGTATGGAGTGTTTATGTGTACGTTATATATATATATATATGTATACATATTTTTTTTTCTGTATTTTTTTATTTATTTTTGTTTTGTTTTTATTCTATTTTTTTCTGTATTTTTTTTTTTTTTAGTTTATTTTTTGCCTTCTCAGAAGGTCCTTGATTTTCAATCTGAAAGTTGGAACTGTGAGGTTCTTGATGTAGTTACCAAGTTTGTTGTATTTCCGTATTGTGTCAGTCAGTAGCATTTGTGTGCAGTACTTTTTTCCTGATGCTTGTGTTCGTATGTGTGTGCATGTTCCGGTTTTGTATTTGTGATATTCGTCATTGAGTTTAAGTTTCATGTTTGTTTTTATTTTCTTTTTATGTATCTTATGGATGAGCACCAAATTGGTCATAGTTAGAGTATCTGTCATGTTGAGCTCTTTCGTCATCAAGTAAACTTCCTTGCTTGGGGTTAGTCTATCCAGAGAATATAGTATTTTCAAAACTTTATTTTGTTGCGACTGGATCTTCTTGAAGTTCTTTTGTGTGGTGTCTCCCCAGAGGTGTATCAAATAGCTGTTTTGTGCGGTAAACAGTGGGTGATATATGGCTCTTCTGTGTGTTATTGGGAGTATATTTTTCAGTTTTTTCATGGCTGCGATTGTTTTTGCGTTCTTACAGGTTAGGTCCTTCACATGTGCGTCCCATTTTAGGTTTTTTGTATTTTGAGTCCAAGGTATTTTACTTCATTGGTTTCTCTGATGTTTTCTCCATTTATCTGTATCCTTAGCTGTACTCTTTTCCTGCTTCTGCCGAATATTATATATTCCGTTTTTTTCAGGTTGATGGTTAGCAAATTGTTGTAAAACCAATCGGACAGTACAAGCATGTCTTCGTCGATTTTTCTCTGTAGGTCTTCTGGCGAGTTTGCTGAATATAGTAGGCATGTATCGTCAGCGTACATATAAGGGATTGCATTTAGATTTTGTTCTGTCAGGTCGTTAGTGTATATGATGTATATTATCGGTGGTAAATTTCCTCCCTGAGGGATGCCGTATTCTTTTGCATATTGGGTGCTGCTCCTGTAGATGTCTGACTCGGTCATTTGTGGCCTATTTGTTAAGTATGTCCTTATTAGATCCAAGTTTTTGTGTTTGATGTTTATGGCCTTAAGCTTTTGAATTAACTTCTGTTTCGATATAGTGTCAAAAGCCTTTTTCAGGTCTACAAATAGCCCGACCACTATTTTTCCTTTGTCTAGGTCAGATTTTATTTTGTTTATGAGGTCGCCCGCGGCCGATGTGGTTCCAGATAACGCTTGATACGCATACTGCTGTGTGCTTATGATGTTGTTCTTTTTAAGATGATCTACAATGCGCTCCTGGAGTACCTTTTCGAGTACTTTGTTCAGCGTCGACAGCAATGCGATCGGTCGATAGTTCTCAGGTTTGGTTCTGTCTCCAGTTTTATGGATTGGTTTTATTATAGTAGTTTTTAGGTAGTCTGGATATTTTCCTGTCTTTATCACGTCATTAGTTAGTTTTACTAGGATTGGTGCAAGTGTTTTTCTGTTTTCCTTCAGTATGTCAGTCGTTATCTTGTCGAAACCGGGCGCTGTGTTATTTTTCAGTCGACTTATGATCCCATTTATTTCACTTTCGTTTGTGTTCTCAAAGGCTGAAGGAGTACAGCGTCTTCTTGTTGTAGTGGTAATAGGAGGGTGTTTGGATGCTGCGATCTGAGTTTCTGCCAGTGTTGTGCCCACGTTTATAAAGTAGTTGTTAATGATTTCTGCTATTCTAGTGCCGTCCTTAGTCGTTGTTCCATCCCCTTCCGTAATTTCCTCTATCGTTTGTTTCATTCGTTGTTTGCCTGTTATTTTATTTATGGTGTTCCACAATTTCCTTGGATCATCTACGGATTGTTGTAGTGCTTGCTGATAATAGTGTACTTTTTTCGTTTTTATTAATTTGTTCGTAGCTATTTTTGTGTGGTGGTATTCATGTCGTAGAAAGTCGTTGTTTGTATTCTTTTGCAACCTTTTGTACAATCTGTTTCGTTCTGTTATTCGCTGTATTATCTCCTTGTCTATCCAGTCATTCAGCTCTCTTCTTTTTAGATTGTTTTCTGTTGTGTTATTGGTTATTATTTCCTCAAGGGTCTTTGACAATTGTTCATAGCTGAGTATGTTTTCCTTTCGTAGTTTCGTGATTGCCATGTTTATTGCTACTGTGTCTCGCCTTTTGTGCACTTTGTGTTCAAATCTTCTGAGCTGATGTACATCCTCTTTTACTGTCGCTATGACGGCATTGTGGTCTGATAGATCTGTTTCTAGTATCTTTATGTCTTGGATATATATTTTTTTATTTGTGATTACATGATCCAGTATGGATCCATGTCAATCTGTGTTTTTCCTTGTAGAGTTTTTTTCTGTTATTCGGTTTATTATCTTGTAGTTGTTTTCGGTTATTAGGTTTCTGTATTCCGTTATGGCCGGCTCTTTGTTCAGAATATTTACATTAAAATCTCCAAGAACGATGTGACTGCGCTTGCGGTTGAAAACATTGTTTTGTAGGGTGTCCATTAGTGTTCTAAATGCGATATTGGGTGGTCTGTACAGAATTGTTATGGCGGTGTCGCTTTTCTCTAGTTGTATTTTTATTAATTCCACGCCGTTGACTGTGTTATTTTGTAACACTTTGTATTTAATGTTTTGTTTGATGTAAACTGCAAGCCCTCCACCGCGTGTTGATCTAGAGTTGAATTCCGCTTGGTAATCTTTTAGAAAGTGAGTTTGTTCATCTTGCGGGTTGAGCCAAGTTTCTGTTATAGCCAGGATATCTGGAGTGTGGAGCTCAGCTATAATTTCCAGTGATGGTCTCTTACATTTTTTCCTATCGTTGATCGTTATTGAGATATCGAAAAATTCAAAATTGAATGAAGTGAAATTTGTTTTTTGCTTATTTCTTTTTTCTCGCGATAGATATCGAAAAAATGTCTATTATGAAACTTTTAGAGCGTGTTCAGACCTAAAATTTCTTTTGCGTAGACCGAAATTACGACCTCTAGCGCGCCGCAAAGTCGGTCCGTGCCCAGTTTCGATTTAGCCGCTCGCACGGTTTATGCACACGTCAAAACCGATGAAGGGTTGTTCGGGGAATTATTGGGATACAAAAAATAAATTGCCATTGAAGTATTGTACAATTTTGTATCTTTTACAAATGAATGTTCTTTGTTCAACCAAAGATATTAGTATGGGCATAAGTTTTAAAATAAATAATATTTTTACTTTCCGCCTATGTAGTAGTACCCTTTTTCGAGGTTTTAGCGGAAATACGCATTTGAGGTCCCTGAATCCCATGGAAAATGTATGTGGAGGACGAACTGTGGCAAATGTTACATGTTTTGTCTTAGGGGTTCAACCAATCTGGACTAAATTTATAACTTCTCATCTTCCAGTGATAAATATGTATACACATTTTCTGATAAATGAGACGAGCGGTTTAGGCGCTACATATAGCTTTTATAGAAGCGCTTTGCCAGAACTCAGAATCCACAGGATTAGTCGCTATAGTTGCAAACTGGCAAATGTTGATAAACGTCAGTGACATGACATGACATTTTATTATGGCTGACATCAGGTTAAAATCTAAAAGGCTGTGGCTTACGATATTGAATTACTACATAAGATCAACGAGGAAGTCGGAAAGTTGGGTTGGGACCACCCTAGGTATTTACTTTTATACTCTATAATAATTGTTGCAACAAGTTTATCGCCAAATGGTAATTTGAAATAATTTCTCATCCGGTACCATTTATCATATTTTCGATTAATTATCGGGCACAGTAAAAGGAAAAATGTTTGTTACTATTTTTAATAATTTGAGACGTCGTAACTTCCGAATCGTTGTTCCAGATGGAGAAACCCACTAATACAGTGAATATCGATTATAACAACATCGGATATAACGACATATCGGTTATAAAAACGGATATTTAAAGTCCCGGCCAGTCTCCATAAAACATATGGTGTAAATAATACGACATCGGATATTGCAACCGAACTGATATAACAACCAAATATGTAACCACACAAAACAATCGGATATCGCATATAACAACGAGCGGCAAAAAATCCAGATCGAATTGAGGAAATTACCGCCTTTCGTGAAAGATTGGTGCTGGCGTAGCACATTTATGCAGGCGTTGTCGAAAATTTGCAGTAGCGTATGCTAGCTAAAAGTTTCGCCTAATATGGCAGCTATTGATGTTTCGCATACTTATTTGAATCAAAAAACGCGATATTTCCGTCATATGTGGTCTGCCTTATTTGTCAATTTACGCTGGACCTCGCTGGACCTTACTACAGCTATGCGCGCAAAAACCACTATGTCAAAGCAAAAATCTTTTAATATCGAAAAAAGACAAATCCATAGCCAGGGATATCAATGTACCTAAAAGTACATAATGTATGTGAATACACACATACAGACAGATTGAATTGCTGAAATCCAGAGTGGCGTACAAAAGTGCAGCTGGGAGTTTTTTTTTTAAAGAAATTTTAGCCAATATAAATCCAGAGGAATTGGAAACTGAAACCAATAACGATGAGGAGGACCGACAAGAATTCACGTCACCATCATTAAAAGAAGGTCATTCAATCAGTTCGAAAATATTTTAGATTCAATGAAACTGTAAAAGATGCCAGTACAATTTCCGTCATTTCAACTTCAAGAAGGACAATCGGGGCCGATTTTTTTTTAATACTACTATATAAACAAAGCAAATTAACAGATTTGTTCGTTAAAATAACTTAAATTATATATAGTATATAGATTATGTACTTCCTTATTTTTTAAACTAATTAAAATTGCTTTTGACTATGTGCATATTCCTTATAGCAACCTACGGATATAACAACCTAATATGTCCGGTCCCTTGGCCGTCGTTACAAGCAATATTAACTGTATGGACAATTAGGTATCAACATAAAACCTTCGCTGTCTCACTAAAATGAGCCCGCTGATTACGAATTCTCATAGAACAAGTATCTATTTCTTCTAGTTCAGGAGTCATGGTCAAATTTCGATTTTATTTACAAGCAAAAAACAAGCAAATGAAACCTTCAGTAACATAGTGGTCCAGTGCTTTTGAAAGCTTATATATGTTTGATGTACTCGTCACCTCTATAATCAGTGGTTCAAAACTTCGACATATATTTTGATAGATTTATCTAATTAGTATATTCATAATTCCTCTTTGCATAAATTGTTGTATAACTCAAAGATTCGTCTATTGGTCATAACATAACGGATGCTCAAGACTGGCTTCTGATTGGACACCATATCCATTGACCAATACCAGGCCAATACCGAATAAGTCCAACTGATGATAGCATCTTTGACCATAAACAATCACCCGAGACTCTATATCCTAACCCCATGCCTGCCCAAAACCCTTCATTCTCGTCACCTCACAAACAAGTCGGACTAAAACTATACCAAATCCATCCAAAATGCGTTTCCACAACGATCACGACAATGTGTCATCAGTCGTCCACCACCACCACGAACACAATACTCACTAAAATTTCACAGAGATATAAAAAAGTCTCAACAATCGCCGAAGGATCTTTGCGCAAGGCACATCATCTATATTTCTGTAATTTGTGTATTTTGATGCGAAACAATTCATATCGACAATTTGACTAGTTGTGCATCGCTTGTCTTCAAAATTTGATGAACAAAGTATATTATAACTTTCTTCCCTTGTTTCAGTGAGGTGTTCAAGGCATAGGATACAAAATCAAGCGAGATAATTGCTTTGAAGCGCCTAAAAACCGATACAACCATTGACGAGGGCCATGAGTTTACCATGAGAATATAGTGAACTTCGTGGAGATCTGGCTTCTACCAAGCTCCATTGGGGAGCTTGAGTATTACATAGCCTTGTAATACTACCCTTATGACCTATGAAAGCACACAATAACATGTTCATGGATAGAGAAGGCAACTTGAAGATTACTGCTTTTGGTATGTACCTTAGACATACCAAAATAATCAATCGTGGGGAAGAATAAATATGATGTAAGTCTTATTGTCTCCGATGTTTTTGATAAGGTTTTTGGATATATGGACTAACCCCTCTGTTCTGGTTCTAGTTGCAAAAGCAAAGTGTTGCTTCTTGGGTCTGATAAGTATGGTGCAGAAGTCGATATATGGTCAACTGGGATAATTATGACTAATCTTTTTGCTGGAGACCTCGTCTTGGAGGATGACACACACCAGGGGATGCTACTGTAGAAGACCAGGTATAACAATATGTACTTTATTTCTTCTACCAAAAATGTAGCAAGTAGTAAAAACTAATGACAATGACAGAATTACAATATTAAAATATATAGTTGCTAAGAGGAACAATATCAGCAAACTTGATGCAGTCGCACTTTCCGTCGTGGTTTCGGAAGATTAATATGATCCGCCACAGTACTCCCCCCCTTGGAGAGTTGAGGACTAGATCGGCTTGAGGTGAAATCAGTAGATGGCATTAACACATGACAAGCCTTAATACGATCTATGGAAACTTTAACTGGTCGATTCTTAATTTCCAGTGTCATAGTTTTCTCGTCTCTGTCCATAATTTTGTACGGTCCATTGTACGGTGGAGTTAGAGGGCTACGCACGGAATCAGTGCGTATGAAAGCATGAGTGCAGTCTTGTAATGCTTTTTCAGTAAAAATTTTGTTTTTCCTTGGATATCTGCATTGAGTAGGTTTAATGTTGTCCATAATTCTTCTTAGTTGTTGACTAAATTCGTTTTTCGATGTTTCTTCGTTCCTTGCTTTACCATAGAATTCACCTGGTATCTGCAACGTTTGTCCGAAAGTTAGTTCTGCTGGTGTTGTACAACTATCTTCTTGAAAAGCTGTTCTTAATCCCAGTAGCACTAATGGTAACGCAAAAGTCCAAGAACAACCTTGATTTATAAGAACTGCTGTGAGAGCAGTTTTAAGTGTACGGTGCATCCGCTCTACCATACCATTGCTCTGTGGATGGTACGCAGTAGTACGATTGCGTTTGAAGCCTAGTAGCTTTCCCATTTCGCGGAACAGATCGGATTCAAACTGGCGTCCTTGGTCTGTAACTACTTCTGTGGGTACGCCATATCTTGCAATCCAGTTTGCCAGAAATGTTTTAGCTACTGTTTCTGCGGTGATGTTCTTGATTGGGATGGCTTCGATCCACTTCGAGTACCGGTCGATAAATGTCAATAGGTATCGATTCTCCTCTGAAGGAGGAAGAGGACCAACTATATCCATGTGAACTGTGCGAAATCTTGCTGTTGGTAGCTGAAACTGTTGCAATTTGGAATGATTATGTTTATGGATCTTAGATTTTTGGCAGATGATGCAACTCCTTGCCCAGTCGCGAACATCTTTTCTTATCGAAGGCCAAACGTATTTCGAGGTAAGTAATTTTGTTGTTCTTCGAATACCAGGATGAGCTTGACTATGAATTTGCAAGAAAATTTCACGTCGCATCTTTTTCGGAACAAAAGGTCTATTCTTATCACATAACACTTGGTCTTCAGATCCGATAATTGGAATTGGTTTTAGTGTTAGTGAGGTTGGTTGACGTGCTAATATTCTTTGAAGTTCTTGGTCCTGTCTTTGTTCTGCGGCCATCTGCTCAAAGAAATGTGGACTAACGAATTTCTGGATAGTGCATCTGCGACTTCATTTTCATCTCCGGGTATATACTGAATATCAGTGGTGAATTGGCTGATATAGCTTAATTGTCGTGTTTGTCGAGGTGACGTTCTCTCAGATGTTTGAAGAAATGCTGTGGTGAGTGGTTTATGATCGGTAAAAACAGTGAAGCATCTACCTTCCAACCATGGTCGAAAATATTTGATTGAAGTATAGATTGCTAACAACTCACGATCGTATGTTGAGTACTTCTTTTGTGGATCTGAAAGCATCCGCGAGAAAAATGCTAAAGGAGCAAGTTTGCCATCTTGTTGTTGTTGAAGAGCGGCTCCAACAGCAACCTGAGATGCGTCTACAGTAAGACATAGTGGGGAATTTGGTTGTGGATGTACCAGAAGTGTTGCATGACTTAGTTCTTCTTTAAGCTTCTGAAAGGCATTGATAGCTTCTGTTGTCCATTCTACGTTTCTGTTGTCTCGTTTCTTATTGTCAGGTATCAGCTGAAACAGTATATTTTGCGTGGCTGCTGTATTAGGTAGACACCTTCTGTAGAAGTTAATGATGCCAAGAAACTGCCTTAATTCTCGTATTAACGTTGGCTGTGGAAACTCCAGAATTGCGCGAATCTTTCCAGTTTGCGGTCGAATGCCATGCGATGATACATTATAGCCAATGAAATCCATTTCTTTATTACCAAATGAAGATTTTTGAATGTTCACCTGCAAACCATATTTGCTTAGTAGTTCGAAAATAGTGTTGAGGTGATTTCTATGTTCTTCTTCATTTTCCGATGCAATTAGGACGTCGTCTAAATACGAAAATGAGAAAGGAACGTCGCGTAATATTTGGTGCATAAATCTTTGGAATGTTTGAGCGGCATTTCTCAAACCAAAAGGCATTTTTAGAAATTCGAATAAACCAAAAGGTGTGATTACAGCTGTTTTCATAATGTCTTCTTCCGCAACAGGAATATTGTAGTAGGCTTTTACCAAATCTAGCTTACTAAAAATTTTCTTGTTGTGAAGATCGGAATTGAAATCTACTATGTTAGGAATAGGATAACGGTCAGGTACTGTTACTCGATTTAAAGCTCTGTAGTCGCCACAAGGACGCCAACTTCCATCCTTCTTCTTTACCAGATGAAGAGGTGACGACCAAGGACTTTTTGAAGGTCTGCAAACTCCTTCATTGCACATTTCCTGGAAAGCGAGTTTTGCATCTTTGAGCTTGTCTGCGGGCAGAGGTCGCGCTTTAGCAAAAACTGGTGGACCATTGGTTTCAATCACATGCTGAACGTCAGTGCTAACTTTTGGTGATTGATTTGGCTGGAACAGAGTAGAGTATTTATTCAGTAAATCGCTATAATCAGAATGGTTTTGAATGATGCATAAGCCTTCTTTTATGGGAATACGTCGTATCTTTCCACGCGATGTGAGTCCTGTTGTTGAATCAATGAGTTGTCTTGCGGCGAGGTCAACCAATAAATTAAATTTTTGAAGAAAATCAGCTCCAATGATTGGCATCGTTACATCAGCGATGATAAATGGCCATGCCATCGAACGACGTAGACCAAAATTTACGTCAATTAAACTTGTGCCAAAAGTTCGAATCAGAGTCCCTGAAGCGGTGTATAGAGGTGGCCTATTTATCACTTTGCTGCGTGCGATCGATCCTACGGGAATTACTGAAACGGCAGCACCAGTGTCAATAAGGTACTGTACGCAAGTACGCTGATCCCGTATGAATAGGCATGGTTGACGGTTGACCTTGCATCCATCACTTACCGTCTTTAGTGATGATGCTGCTGGTTTTCCGAACCGGCAGCCGAACAAGGAGGAATGCACTTCTTGGCATCGTTTCCAAATTTCCAATGGTACCAGCATTTCCGTGTAGGTGTATTGGATCGAGATCTTCGTTTTCGCGTATCTTCTCGACGTGAAGACGAAAGCCTGGCTACTGTTGCGGTTAACTTTTCCAGCTGCTCTCTGATTATTGATAGTTCGCTAAATTCTGGCCTAGGATTAACGCTTTCTTTCACTACGTTAATTTGAGCTGAAGTGACTTCCATGATTTTATCCGCTAAAATTGCGAGGTCACGTAACGCGTCTTTACTTGCCGATAAAACCATTTGCACACTGGTTGGCAAACGTTGTAACCACAATGTCTTCAACGCAGTGTCAGCAACGGATTTTCCCGCTAATTCTTGCATTTTCCGTAGGAGTTGTGATGGTTTTTGATCTCCTAAATGTACTTCGGTTAACAATCTTCTCAGACGAGAGTCGTTGCTTTCGGAAAACCGATCGATGAGAGCTGTTTTGATTGTTAGATATTTGTCGGTTTCAGGTGGGTTGGATAATATGTCACTCACATGATCTAGGACATCCAAATCTATGCTTGAAACTATGTAGTTGAATTTGGTGGCATCGGAGCTTACTCCACTAAGAGCAAAACTACATTCAACTTGGACAAACCATAACTCTGCTCTATCCTTCCAAAAAGGAGGTAGCTTTACAGCAACACGGGCAACTTGTTCTTGATCCGCAGATGATGTGGCCATATCGAGAAAAGTTATGTCGCTGATGTTGGGTGTTCTACTTGAGTCGGGGGTCACCAATTGTAGAAGACCAGGTATAACAATATGTACTTTATTTCTTCTACCAAAAATGTAGCAAGTAGTAAAAACTAATGACAATGACAGAATTACAATATTAAAATATATAGTTGCTAAGAGGAACAATATCAGCAAACTTGATGCAGTCGCACTTTCCGTCGTGGTTTCGGAAGATTAATATGATCCGCCACACTACCATACATTTCGAAATTCTTCGGATTGATAACACCGGAGGTAAAGCCGGGAATTGTGGATTTGCCTTAGTACAACATCATCACACTTCCTCAAAGTGAAGAGAGAAAGGTAAGTTAACTTCTCAGTGGGTTTCTTTGGGTGTATAGTAAATATTCGTTTGTTCTTATTGTCATTGGTTGATGAGATACCTGGGTATCACCATAGAAGAATAATTAGCGATGGTGTTGATCAACAATCTACTTGTTTTAGACCCGACGAATCGGTTGTCTGCAGCGGAAGCTCTGATATCAAATTTCATTTCGTAGTCGCCAGCTAAAGAGGAATGGAATGCTTTGTTGGTGAAGAGTGGTAAGATTAATCCGAACCGTTCGAATAAGAGGGCGTGGGATGCTGAGGAACAACGTGAAGATTGTGGGCAAAACCACAAGAAAACTAAGGTTGATTAGTCTTTTTAAGCAGTATGCATTCTGCTCAAAACAACCAACTTAACTTGCGTTTCGTTTGGCTCTACATAAAGTGTACTCGTGTGATGAGTTTGAATGATTTATATATTTTTAAGGTGCCTATTCAGATTTGTGATAAGATTGTTGTATTTCCAATTTTCACATTGAAAGATACCCAAAATTGTTTGTAATTTTAATAGGAATATCTATTGTATATAATTTTTGGAACTCTCCAATTAAATGATCTTTTAGTATATTTTCTTCTTTTAATTTCTATTGCTGGACATTTGCAGAAAAGTTCCAGGTAAAACAAGGGCTACTAAACAGACAGGTAAATCTGTCGCAAAAAATTGATAATGCAATAAGCATATAATGACAATTAGTGATGTTCCGATACAAGTAAATTATCGAAACTTTTGTTTCGATATCGAGTACTAAAAGCATAGACACTTTTCTTTCGATACTTACTTGGTATCGAAAGAAAAGTATTCATATCAAATCAAACCCAGTTTTGTTTTTAAAATGTGATTTCGCATTTTAAAAACTACTGGTAAGACATGAAGGCACTTTATCTGTGTTTATACAAATACGTGCAATCTATGAGCCAAAAGAGAAATAAGTTGTCATCTAAATATTTAGAAAAATGATTTTTGACAAATATTCCAAAGAAAGACTTTTATTTAATTATAATCATTAATAAAAATATAAAATATTTAACGTGTTTTATGAAACTACATAAAATGACCAATGATACCAAAAGGTATCACTATGGATATAAGTAGGTATCGATACGAGTAGGTATTGATACTTTTGGAGTGCTCATATGAATAGTATCGCAAAACCGATTTGAGTACTACTCATTTTAGTAGTAGTTTGATGGTATCGGAACATCACTAATGATAATACATACCCTGACAGTACCTTAAATCGGTTTGGTTTCACCCTGGGTGTTTTGTTGTCATAACCTGTTGTCTCTTTCATAATAAGATATTTAAAAGTATGTTAGGAAGTACCTATTTAACTGTTACTTTTTGCATTGCCAGTACTGATTAGTTTGTACTTTAAATTTTGGAGCCTAACAAAAACAAAATAAACAAATCCTAAAAAATCCGGAGTGGCCCTCACCCAACTTTCCGACTAAATAGTTGACACAAGTGTCTACACACTTTTACTATTATTTAATTTCATAAAGCCACTCTGGAATCTGGATCCCAGCCATATAATAATAACACATTGTTGTACGAAATCCGACGTGGCTTCACCCAACTTCCTGACTACCACAGTGACACATTGAAGCGTCAAAACCATCTACAATATTTCAATTTCGTAAAGCCACAGCAATTTCGGTCAGTCCCCACTGACGTTTATCAAAATTTGCTAATTCTCAGCCATAACAACTAAGGCTGTAGTAATAGTAGTAATTCTTAGTACGTATACCAATTTATGTACATACGTACACACAAGCAGGCATTTTCCAGAAATCATTGTAATAGATGCAGGGGGTCTCAAAACGCGTATTTCCGTTGAAATCCCGATTTTTTTTTGTCGATTACAATACTTGGCTATGGTGCTAGCCAGAAAGTAAAACTAAATAGTACAAGTTAAATTTTGAAATGTTTGTTTTAGAGAAAAATAATTCAACTAAAAGTTAAATATTTAATGCTGGTGACCAATAAATGACTATATTAACTTTTACCGAAAAATACCAATTATAGAAGATGTTTGCTTTTTATACTTTCGACATTAGTTGAAGAATTAGTTGTTTTTTTTTTTACTTCTTTTTTGTTTCTTTCAAACTTGCTGAAACAATTTCAGATAGCAGTTTGTTACCATATTTTTTGTCAAATGGATTTTTGACATATTTTTCAACTATTTCAATTGTTTCTATTACTGTAAATATACAAAGGTAGTTTTAGGTAGTCTGGATATTTTCCTGTCTTTATCACGTCATTAGTTAGTTTTACTAGGATTGGTGCAAGTGTTTTTCTGTTTTCCTTCAGTATGTCAGTCGTTATCTTGTCGAAACCGGGCGCTGTGTTATTTTTCAGTCGACTTATGATCCCATTTATTTCACTTTCGTTTGTGTTCTCAAAGGCTGAAGGAGTACAGCGTCTTCTTGTTGTAGTGGTAATAGGAGGGTGTTTGGATGCTGCGATCTGAGTTTCTGCCAGTGTTGTGCCCACGTTTATAAAGTAGTTGTTAATGATTTCTGCTATTCTAGTGCCGTCCTTAGTCGTTGTTCCATCCCCTTCCGTAATTTCCTCTATCGTTTGTTTCATTCGTTGTTTGCCTGTTATTTTATTTATGGTGTTCCACAATTTCCTTGGATCATCTACGGATTGTTGTAGTGCTTGCTGATAATAGTGTACTTTTTTCGTTTTTATTAATTTGTTCGTAGCTATTTTTGTGTGGTGGTATTCATGTCGTAGAAAGTCGTTGTTTGGATTCTTTTGCAACCTTTTGTACAATCTGTTTCGTTCTGTTATTCGCTGTATTATCTCCTTGTCTATCCAGTCATTCAGCTCTCTTCTTTTTAGATTGTTTTCTGTTGTGTTATTGGTTATTATTTCCTCAAGGGTCTTTGACAATTGTTCATAGCTGCGTATGTTTTCCTTTCGTAGTTTTGTAGGGGGTCAAAATGGCGGGAACACCCGCGACTCCCTAACGTGGTAGCATTTTGGCCGAACGCGGTCTAAGGCTTTAATTACTGGTCAAATCTCTAATTCATCAAATCTAATCCAAATCTATTCGAAGGCAAAACTAACTGGGTCCTTTTTCTTGAACCTTGTAGACACATTTTCTGACTACTAACTGACGCGTTTAAGTATTTAACATTTAATAAGGGCTGATAAAGCAAGACTACTCAAATGAAACGAAACACTTATCAAAACAATAACATCTATTAACAATAATAATCAACAATCCCGTTTGATAGGTTACATAAAAAATGAATGAGGCTTTGAACATAATGACGCTTAATTGAAACCAGAAGTTGATTTAGACAGACACACCTTTTAGCAGAGATAAATAAACAATTCTAATTTAAAATGAAATGCGAGACAAGTTGAAAAGACTTACCAGGACAATACACATATTTTTAAGTGCCTAGCGCACTGTACAACAACTTTACTTCATGATGGTCGAACGAGAAGAAGGAAAAGATTTTGCTCCCTTGCCTAGGTCAACCAGAATGCACGCAAGCATTTCTCCGTAGCCAATGACAACGCGTCAAATTTAAACTTATAAACACGCGGTCAAATCCTCAGTAAACCAGATGTTCAACTGAACAACACCAAAACTTTGACATTCTCGAACATTCTACTCCGTCTACACCGCGCTCAATTTGATCACATTTTAATAAGTAAACAATGGGTTTCCGACCCATTACAGTTTCGTGATTGCCATGTTTATTGCTACTGTGTCTCGCCTTTTGTGCACTTTGTGTTCAAATCTTCTGAGCTGATGTACATCCTCATTTACTGTCGCTATGACGGCATTGTGGTCTGATAGATCTGTTTCTAGTATCTTTATGTCTTGGATATATATTTTTTTATTTGTGATTACATGATCCAGTATGGATCCATGTCCATCTGTGTTTTTCCTTGTAGAGTTTTTTTCGGTTTATTATCTTGTAGTTGTTTTCGGTTATTAGGTTTCTGTATTCCGTTATGGCCGGCTCTTTGTTCAGAATATTTACATTAAAATCTCCAAGAACGATGTGACTGCGCTTGCGGTTGAAAACATTGTTTTGTAGGGTGTCCATTAGTGTTCTAAATGCGATATTGGGTGGTCTGTACAGAATTGTTATGGCGGTGTCGCTTTTCTCTAGTTGTATTTTTATTAATTCCACGCCGTTGACTGTGTTATTTTGTAACACTTTGTATTTAATGTTTTGTTTGATGTAAACTGCTAGCCCTCCACCGCGTGTTGATCTAGAGTTGAATTCCGCTTGGTAATCTTTTAGAAAGTGAGTTTGTTCATCTTGCGGGTTGAGCCAAGTTTCTGTTATAGCCAGGATATCTGGAGTGTGGAGCTCATCTATAATTTCCAGTGATGGTCTCTTACATTTTTTCCTATCGTTGATCGTTATTGAGATATCGAAAAATTCAAAATTGAATGAAGTGAAATTTGTTTTTTGCTTATTTCTTTTTTCTCGCGATAGATATCGAAAAAATGTCTATTATGAAACTTTTAGAGCGTGTTCAGACCTAAAATTTCTTTTGCTTAGACCGAAATTACGACCTCTAGCGCGCCGCAAAGTCGGTCCGTGCCCAGTTTCGATTTAGCCGCTCGCACGGTTTATGCACACGTCAAAACCGATGAAGGGTTGTTCGGGGAATTATTGGGATACAAAAAATAAATTGCCATTGAAGTATTGTACAATTTTGTATCTTTTACAAATGAATGTTCTTTGTTCAACCAAAGATATTAGTATGGGCATAAGTTTTAAAATAAATAATATTTTTACTTTCCGCCTATGTAGTAGTACCCTTTTTCGAGGTTTTAGCGGAAATACGCATTTGAGGTCCCTGAATCCCATGGAAAATGTATGTGGAGGACGAACTGTGGCAAATGTTACATGTTTTGTCTTAGGGGTTCAACCAATCTGGACTAAATTTATAACTTCTCATCTTCCAGTGATAAATATGTATACACATTTTCTGATCAATGAGACGAGCGGTTTAGGCGCTACATATAGCTTTTATAGAAGCGCTTTGCCAGAACTCAGAATCCACAGGATTAGTCGCTATAGTTGCAAACTGGCAAATGTTGATAAACGTCAGTGACATGACATGACATTTTATTATGACTGACATCAGGTTAAAATCTAAAAGGCTGTGGCTTCACGATATTGAATTACTGCATAAGATCAACGAGGAAGTCGGAAAGTTGGGTTGGGACCACCCTAGGTATTTACTTTTATACTCTATAATAATTGTTGCAACAAGTTTATCGCCAAATGGTAATTTGAAATAATTTCTCATCCGGTACCATTTATCATATTTTCGATTAATTATCGGGCACAGTAAAAGGAAAAATGTTTGTTACTATTTTTAATAATTTGAGACGTCGTAACTTCCGAATCGTTGTTCCAGATGGAGAAACCCACTAATACAGTGAATATCGATTATAACAACATCGGATATAACGACATATCGGTTATAAAAACGGATATTTAAAGTCCCGGCCAGTCTCCATAAAACATATGGTGTAAATAATACGACATCGGATATTGCAACCGAACTGATATAACAACCAAATATGTAACCACACAAAACAATCGGATATCGCATATAACAACGAGCGGCAAAAAATCCAGAACGAATTGAGGAAATTACCGCCTTTCGTGAAAGATTGGTGCTGGCGTAGCACATTTATGCAGGCGTTGTCGAAAATTTGCAGTAGCGTATGCTAGCTAAAAGTTTCGCCTAATATGGCAGCTATTGACGTTTCGCATACGTATTTGAATCAAAAAACGCGATATTTCCGTCATATGTGGTCTGCCTTATTTGTCAATTTACGCTGGACCTCGCTGGACCTTACTACAGCTATGCGCGCAAAAACCACTATGTAAAAGCAAAAATCTTTTAATATCGAAAAAAAAAATCCATAGCCAGGGATATCCTTCTTCTTTACCAGATGAAGAGGTGACGACCAAGGACTTTTTGAAGGTCTGCAAACTCCTTCATTGCACATTTCCTGGAAAGCGAGTTTTGCATCTTTGAGCTTGTCTGCGGGCAGAGGTCGCGCTTTAGCAAAAACTGGTGGACCATTGGTTTCAATCACATGCTGAATGTCAGTGCTAACTTTTGGTGATTGATTTGGCTGGAACAGAGTAGAGTATTTATTCAGTAAATCGCTATAATCAGAATGGTTTTGAATGATGCATAAGCCTTCTTTTATGGGAATACGTCGTATCTTTCCACGCGATGTGAGTCCTGTTGTTGAATCAATGAGTTGTCTTGCGGCGAGGTCAACCAATAAATTAAATTTTTGAAGAAAATCAGCCCCAATGATTGGCATCGTTACATCAGCGATGATAAATGGCCATGCCATCGAACGACGTAGACCAAAATTTACGTCAATTAAACTTGTGCCAAAAGTTCGAATCAGAGTCCCTGAAGCGGTGTATAGAGGTGGCCTATTTATCACTTTGCTGCGTGCGATCGATCCTACGGGAATTACTGAAACGGCAGCACCAGTGTCAATAAGGTACTGTACGCAAGTACGCTGATCCCGTATGAATAGGCATGGTTGACGGTTGACCTTGCATCCATCACTTACCGTCTTTAGTGATGATGCTGCTGGTTTTCCGAACCGGCAGCCGAACAAGGAGGAATGCACTTCTTGGCATCGTTTCCAAATTTCCAATGGTACCAGCATTTCCGTGTAGGTGTATTGGATCGAGATCTTCGTTTTCGCGTATCTTCTCGACGTGAAGACGAAAGCCTGGCTACTGTTGCGGTTAACTTTTCCAGCTGCTCTCTGATTATTGATAGTTCGCTAAATTCTGGCCTAGGATTAACGCTTTCTTTCACTACGTTAATTTGAGCTGAAGTGACTTCCATGATTTTATCCGCTAAAATTGCGAGGTCACGTAACGCGTCTTTACTTGCCGATAAAACCATTTGCACACTGGTTGGCAAACGTTGTAACCACAATGTCTTCAACGCAGTGTCAGCAACGGATTTTCCCGCTAATTCTTGCATTTTCCGTAGGAGTTGTGATGGTTTTTGATCTCCTAAATGTACTTCGGTTAACAATCTTCTCAGACGAGAGTCGTTGCTTTCGGAAAACCGATCGATGAGAGCTGTTTTGATTGTTAGATATTTGTCGGTTTCAGGTGGGTTGGATAATATGTCACTCACATGATCTAGGACATCCAAATCTATGCTTGAAACTATGTAGTTGAATTTGGTGGCATCGGAGCTTACTCCACTAAGAGCAAAACTACATTCAACTTGGACAAACCATAACTCTGCTCTATCCTTCCAAAAAGGAGGTAGCTTTACAGCAACACGGGCAACTTGTTCTTGATCCGCAGATGATGTGGCCATATCGAGAAAAGTTATGTCGCTGATGTTGGGTGTTCTACTTGAGTCGGGGGTCACCAATTGTAGAAGACCAGGTATAACAATATGTACTTTATTTCTTCTACCAAAAATGTAGCAAGTAGTAAAAACTAATGACAATGACAGAATTACAATATTAAAATATATAGTTGCTAAGAGGAACAATATCAGCAAACTTGATGCAGTCGCACTTTCCGTCGTGGTTTCGGAAGATTAATATGATCCGCCACACTACCATACATTTCGAAATTCTTCGGATTGATAACACCGGAGGTAAAGCCGGGAATTGTGGATTTGCCTTAGTACAACATCATCACACTTCCTCAAAGTGAAGAGAGAAAGGTAAGTTAACTTCTCAGTGGGTTTCTTTGGGTGTATAGTAAATATTCGTTTGTTCTTATTGTCATTGGTTGATGAGATACCTGGGTATCACCATAGAAGAATAATTAGCGATGGTGTTGATCAACAATCTACTTGTTTTAGACCCGACGAATCGGTTGTCTGCAGCGGAAGCTCTGATATCAAATTTCATTTCGTAGTCGCCAGCTAAAGAGGAATGGAATGCTTTGTTGGTGAAGAGTGGTAAGATTAATCCGAACCGTTCGAATAAGAGGGCGTGGGATGCTGAGGAACAACGTGAAGATTGTGGGCAAAACCACAAGAAAACTAAGGTTGATTAGTCTTTTTAAGCAGTATGCATTCTGCTTAAAACAACCAACTTAACTTGCGTTTCGTTTGGCTCTACATAAAGTGTACTCGTGTGATGAGTTTGAATGATTTATATATTTTTAAGGTGCCTATTCAGATTTGTGATAAGATTGTTGTATTTCCAATTTTCACATTGAAAGATACCCAAAATTGTTTGTAATTTTAATAGGAATATCTATTGTATATAATTTTTGGAACTCTCCAATTAAATGATCTTTTAGTATATTTTCTTCTTTTAATTTCTATTGCTGGACATTTGCAGAAAAGTTCCAGGTAAAACAAGGGCTACTAAACAGACAGGTAAATCTGTCGCAAAAAATTGATAATGCAATAAGCATATAATGACAATTAGTGATGTTCCGATACAAGTAAATTATCGAAACTTTTGTTTCGATATCGAGTACTAAAAGCATAGACACTTTTCTTTCGATACTTACTTGGTATCGAAAGAAAAGTATTCATATCAAATCAAACCCAGTTTTGTTTTTAAAATGTGATTTCGCATTTTAAAAACTACTGGTAAGACATGAAGGCACTTTATCTGTGTTTATACAAATACGTGCAATCTATGAGCCAAAAGAGAAATAAGTTGTCATCTAAATATTTAGAAAAATGATTTTTGACAAATATTCCAAAGAAAGACTTTTATTTAATTATAATCATTAATAAAAATATAAAATATTTAACGTGTTTTATGAAACTACATAAAATGACCAATGATACCAAAAGGTATCACTATGGATATAAGTAGGTATCGATACGAGTAGGTATTGATACTTTTGGAGTGCTCATATGAATAGTATCGCAAAACCGATTTGAGTACTACTCATTTTAGTAGTAGTTTGATGGTATCGGAACATCACTAATGATAATACATACCCTGACAGTACCTTAAATCGGTTTGGTTTCACCCTGGGTGTTTTGTTGTCATAACCTGTTGTCTCTTTCATAATAAGATATTTAAAAGTATGTTAGGAAGTACCTATTTAACTGTTACTTTTTGCATTGCCAGTACTGATTAGTTTGTACTTTAAATTTTGGAGCCTAACAAAAACAAAATAAACAAATCCTAAAAAATCCGGAGTGGCCCTCACCCAACTTTCCGACTAAATAGTTGACACAAGTGTCTACACACTTTTACTATTATTTAATTTCATAAAGCCACTCTGGAATCTGGATCCCAGCCATATAATAATAACACATTGTTGTACGAAATCCGACGTGGCTTCACCCAACTTCCTGACTACCACAGTGACACATTGAAGCGTCAAAACCATCTACAATATTTCAATTTCGTAAAGCCACAGCAATTTCGGTCAGTCCCCACTGACGTTTATCAAAATTTGCTAATTCTCAGCCATAACAACTAAGGCTGTAGTAATAGTAGTAATTCTTAGTACGTATACCAATTTATGTACATACGTACACACAAGCAGGCATTTTCCAGAAATCATTGTAATAGATGCAGGGGGTCTCAAAACGCGTATTTCCGTTGAAATCCCGATTTTTTTTTGTCGATTACAATACTTGGCTATGGTGCTAGCCAGAAAGTAAAACTAAATAGTACAAGTTAAATTTTGAAATGTTTGTTTTAGAGAAAAATAATTCAACTAAAAGTTAAATATTTAATGCTGGTGACCAATAAATGACTATATTAACTTTTACCGAAAAATACCAATTATAGAAGATGTTTGCTTTTTATACTTTCGACATTAGTTGAAGAATTAGTTGTTTTTTTTTTACTTCTTTTTTGTTTCTTTCAAACTTGCTGAAACAATTTCAGATAGCAGTTTGTTACCATATTTTTTGTCAAATGGATTTTTGACATATTTTTCAACTATTTCAATTGTTTCTATTACTGTAAATATACAAAGGTAGTTTTAGGTAGTCTGGATATTTTCCTGTCTTTATCACGTCATTAGTTAGTTTTACTAGGATTGGTGCAAGTGTTTTTCTGTTTTCCTTCAGTATGTCAGTCGTTATCTTGTCGAAACCGGGCGCTGTGTTATTTTTCAGTCGACTTATGATCCCATTTATTTCACTTTCGTTTGTGTTCTCAAAGGCTGAAGGAGTACAGCGTCTTCTTGTTGTAGTGGTAATAGGAGGGT
Source organism: Aphodius granarius (assembly GCA_963971325.1). Taxonomy (NCBI): domain Eukaryota; kingdom Metazoa; phylum Arthropoda; class Insecta; order Coleoptera; family Scarabaeidae; genus Aphodius; species Aphodius granarius. The sequence continues at coordinate 15,610,943 of OZ020222.1, read as the reverse complement.
GTTTGGATGCTGCGATCTGAGTTTCTGCCAGTGTTGTGCCCACGTTTATAAAGTAGTTGTTAATGATTTCTGCTATTCTAGTGCCGTCCTTAGTCGTTGTTCCATCCCCTTCCGTAATTTCCTCTATCGTTTGTTTCATTCGTTGTTTGCCTGTTATTTTATTTATGGTGTTCCACAATTTCCTTGGATCATCTACGGATTGTTGTAGTGCTTGCTGATAATAGTGTACTTTTTTCGTTTTTATTAATTTGTTCGTAGCTATTTTTGTGTGGTGGTATTCATGTCGTAGAAAGTCGTTGTTTGGATTCTTTTGCAACCTTTTGTACAATCTGTTTCGTTCTGTTATTCGCTGTATTATCTCCTTGTCTATCCAGTCATTCAGCTCTCTTCTTTTTAGATTGTTTTCTGTTGTGTTATTGGTTATTATTTCCTCAAGGGTCTTTGACAATTGTTCATAGCTGCGTATGTTTTCCTTTCGTAGTTTTGTAGGGGGTCAAAATGGCGGGAACACCCGCGACTCCCTAACGTGGTAGCATTTTGGCCGAACGCGGTCTAAGGCTTTAATTACTGGTCAAATCTCTAATTCATCAAATCTAATCCAAATCTATTCGAAGGCAAAACTAACTGGGTCCTTTTTCTTGAACCTTGTAGACACATTTTCTGACTACTAACTGACGCGTTTAAGTATTTAACATTTAATAAGGGCTGATAAAGCAAGACTACTCAAATGAAACGAAACACTTATCAAAACAATAACATCTATTAACAATAATAATCAACAATCCCGTTTGATAGGTTACATAAAAAATGAATGAGGCTTTGAACATAATGACGCTTAATTGAAACCAGAAGTTGATTTAGACAGACACACCTTTTAGCAGAGATAAATAAACAATTCTAATTTAAAATGAAATGCGAGACAAGTTGAAAAGACTTACCAGGACAATACACATATTTTTAAGTGCCTAGCGCACTGTACAACAACTTTACTTCATGATGGTCGAACGAGAAGAAGGAAAAGATTTTGCTCCCTTGCCTAGGTCAACCAGAATGCACGCAAGCATTTCTCCGTAGCCAATGACAACGCGTCAAATTTAAACTTATAAACACGCGGTCAAATCCTCAGTAAACCAGATGTTCAACTGAACAACACCAAAACTTTGACATTCTCGAACATTCTACTCCGTCTACACCGCGCTCAATTTGATCACATTTTAATAAGTAAACAATGGGTTTCCGACCCATTACAGTTTCGTGATTGCCATGTTTATTGCTACTGTGTCTCGCCTTTTGTGCACTTTGTGTTCAAATCTTCTGAGCTGATGTACATCCTCATTTACTGTCGCTATGACGGCATTGTGGTCTGATAGATCTGTTTCTAGTATCTTTATGTCTTGGATATATATTTTTTTATTTGTGATTACATGATCCAGTATGGATCCATGTCCATCTGTGTTTTTCCTTGTAGAGTTTTTTTCGGTTTATTATCTTGTAGTTGTTTTCGGTTATTAGGTTTCTGTATTCCGTTATGGCCGGCTCTTTGTTCAGAATATTTACATTAAAATCTCCAAGAACGATGTGACTGCGCTTGCGGTTGAAAACATTGTTTTGTAGGGTGTCCATTAGTGTTCTAAATGCGATATTGGGTGGTCTGTACAGAATTGTTATGGCGGTGTCGCTTTTCTCTAGTTGTATTTTTATTAATTCCACGCCGTTGACTGTGTTATTTTGTAACACTTTGTATTTAATGTTTTGTTTGATGTAAACTGCTAGCCCTCCACCGCGTGTTGATCTAGAGTTGAATTCCGCTTGGTAATCTTTTAGAAAGTGAGTTTGTTCATCTTGCGGGTTGAGCCAAGTTTCTGTTATAGCCAGGATATCTGGAGTGTGGAGCTCAGCTATAATTTCCAGTGATGGTCTCTTACATTTTTTCCTATCGTTGATCGTTATTGAGATATCGAAAAATTCAAAATTGAATGAAGTGAAATTTGTTTTTTGCTTATTTCTTTTTTCTCGCGATAGATATCGAAAAAATGTCTATTATGAAACTTTTAGAGCGTGTTCAGACCTAAAATTTCTTTTGCTTAGACCGAAATTACGACCTCTAGCGCGCCGCAAAGTCGGTCCGTGCCCAGTTTCGATTTAGCCGCTCGCACGGTTTATGCACACGTCAAAACCGATGAAGGGTTGTTCGGGGAATTATTGGGATACAAAAAATAAATTGCCATTGAAGTATTGTACAATTTTGTATCTTTTACAAATGAATGTTCTTTGTTCAACCAAAGATATTAGTATGGGCATAAGTTTTAAAATAAATAATATTTTTACTTTCCGCCTATGTAGTAGTACCCTTTTTCGAGGTTTTAGCGGAAATACGCATTTGAGGTCCCTGAATCCCATGGAAAATGTATGTGGAGGACGAACTGTGGCAAATGTTACATGTTTTGTCTTAGGGGTTCAACCAATCTGGACTAAATTTATAACTTCTCATCTTCCAGTGATAAATATGTATACACATTTTCTGATCAATGAGACGAGCGGTTTAGGCGCTACATATAGCTTTTATAGAAGCGCTTTGCCAGAACTCAGAATCCACAGGATTAGTCGCTATAGTTGCAAACTGGCAAATGTTGATAAACGTCAGTGACATGACATGACATTTTATTATGACTGACATCAGGTTAAAATCTAAAAGGCTGTGGCTTCACGATATTGAATTACTGCATAAGATCAACGAGGAAGTCGGAAAGTTGGGTTGGGACCACCCTAGGTATTTACTTTTATACTCTATAATAATTGTTGCAACAAGTTTATCGCCAAATGGTAATTTGAAATAATTTCTCATCCGGTACCATTTATCATATTTTCGATTAATTATCGGGCACAGTAAAAGGAAAAATGTTTGTTACTATTTTTAATAATTTGAGACGTCGTAACTTCCGAATCGTTGTTCCAGATGGAGAAACCCACTAATACAGTGAATATCGATTATAACAACATCGGATATAACGACATATCGGTTATAAAAACGGATATTTAAAGTCCCGGCCAGTCTCCATAAAACATATGGTGTAAATAATACGACATCGGATATTGCAACCGAACTGATATAACAACCAAATATGTAACCACACAAAACAATCGGATATCGCATATAACAACGAGCGGCAAAAAATCCAGAACGAATTGAGGAAATTACCGCCTTTCGTGAAAGATTGGTGCTGGCGTAGCACATTTATGCAGGCGTTGTCGAAAATTTGCAGTAGCGTATGCTAGCTAAAAGTTTCGCCTAATATGGCAGCTATTGACGTTTCGCATACTTATTTGAATCAAAAAACGCGATATTTCCGTCATATGTGGTCTGCCTTATTTGTCAATTTACGCTGGACCTCGCTGGACCTTACTACAGCTATGCGCGCAAAAACCACTATGTAAAAGCAAAAATCTTTTAATATCGAAAAAAAAAAATCCATAGCCAGGGATATCCTTCTTCTTTACCAGATGAAGAGGTGACGACCAAGGACTTTTTGAAGGTCTGCAAACTCCTTCATTGCACATTTCCTGGAAAGCGAGTTTTGCATCTTTGAGCTTGTCTGCGGGCAGAGGTCGCGCTTTAGCAAAAACTGGTGGACCATTGGTTTCAATCACATGCTGAATGTCAGTGCTAACTTTTGGTGATTGATTTGGCTGGAACAGAGTAGAGTATTTATTCAGTAAATCGCTATAATCAGAATGGTTTTGAATGATGCATAAGCCTTCTTTTATGGGAATACGTCGTATCTTTCCACGCGATGTGAGTCCTGTTGTTGAATCAATGAGTTGTCTTGCGGCGAGGTCAACCAATAAATTAAATTTTTCATCAGCGATGATAAATGGCCATGCCATCGAACGACGTAGACCAAAATTTACGTCAATTAAACTTGTGCCAAAAGTTCGAATCAGAGTCCCTGAAGCGGTGTATAGAGGTGGCCTATTTATCACTTTGCTGCGTGCGATCGATCCTACGGGAATTACTGAAACGGCAGCACCAGTGTCAATAAGGTACTGTACGCAAGTACGCTGATCCCGTATGAATAGGCATGGTTGACGGTTGACCTTGCATCCATCACTTACCGTCTTTAGTGATGATGCTGCTGGTTTTCCGAACCGGCAGCCGAACAAGGAGGAATGCACTTCTTGGCATCGTTTCCAAATTTCCAATGGTACCAGCATTTCCGTGTAGGTGTATTGGATCGAGATCTTCGTTTTCGCGTATCTTCTCGACGTGAAGACGAAAGCCTGGCTACTGTTGCGGTTAACTTTTCCAGCTGCTCTCTGATTATTGATAGTTCGCTAAATTCTGGCCTAGGATTAACGCTTTCTTTCACTACGTTAATTTGAGCTGAAGTGACTTCCATGATTTTATCCGCTAAAATTGCGAGGTCACGTAACGCGTCTTTACTTGCCGATAAAACCATTTGCACACTGGTTGGCAAACGTTGTAACCACAATGTCTTCAACGCAGTGTCAGCAACGGATTTTCCCGCTAATTCTTGCATTTTCCGTAGGAGTTGTGATGGTTTTTGATCTCCTAAATGTACTTCGGTTAACAATCTTCTCAGACGAGAGTCGTTGCTTTCGGAAAACCGATCGATGAGAGCTGTTTTGATTGTTAGATATTTGTCGGTTTCAGGTGGGTTGGATAATATGTCACTCACATGATCTAGGACATCCAAATCTATGCTTGAAACTATGTAGTTGAATTTGGTGGCATCGGAGCTTACTCCACTAAGAGCAAAACTACATTCAACTTGGACAAACCATAACTCTGCTCTATCCTTCCAAAAAGGAGGTAGCTTTACAGCAACACGGGCAACTTGTTCTTGATCCGCAGATGATGTGGCCATATCGAGAAAAGTTATGTCGCTGATGTTGGGTGTTCTACTTGAGTCGGGGGTCACCAATTGTAGAAGACCAGGTATAACAATATGTACTTTATTTCTTCTACCAAAAATGTAGCAAGTAGTAAAAACTAATGACAATGACAGAATTACAATATTAAAATATATAGTTGCTAAGAGGAACAATATCAGCAAACTTGATGCAGTCGCACTTTCCGTCGTGGTTTCGGAAGATTAATATGATCCGCCACACTACCATACATTTCGAAATTCTTCGGATTGATAACACCGGAGGTAAAGCCGGGAATTGTGGATTTGCCTTAGTACAACATCATCACACTTCCTCAAAGTGAAGAGAGAAAGGTAAGTTAACTTCTCAGTGGGTTTCTTTGGGTGTATAGTAAATATTCGTTTGTTCTTATTGTCATTGGTTGATGAGATACCTGGGTATCACCATAGAAGAATAATTAGCGATGGTGTTGATCAACAATCTACTTGTTTTAGACCCGACGAATCGGTTGTCTGCAGCGGAAGCTCTGATATCAAATTTCATTTCGTAGTCGCCAGCTAAAGAGGAATGGAATGCTTTGTTGGTGAAGAGTGGTAAGATTAATCCGAACCGTTCGAATAAGAGGGCGTGGGATGCTGAGGAACAACGTGAAGATTGTGGGCAAAACCACAAGAAAACTAAGGTTGATTAGTCTTTTTAAGCAGTATGCATTCTGCTCAAAACAACCAACTTAACTTGCGTTTCGTTTGGCTCTACATAAAGTGTACTCGTGTGATGAGTTTGAATGATTTATATATTTTTAAGGTGCCTATTCAGATTTGTGATAAGATTGTTGTATTTCCAATTTTCACATTGAAAGATACCCAAAATTGTTTGTAATTTTAATAGGAATATCTATTGTATATAATTTTTGGAACTCTCCAATTAAATGATCTTTTAGTATATTTTCTTCTTTTAATTTCTATTGCTGGACATTTGCAGAAAAGTTCCAGGTAAAACAAGGGCTACTAAACAGACAGGTAAATCTGTCGCAAAAAATTGATAATGCAATAAGCATATAATGACAATTAGTGATGTTCCGATACAAGTAAATTATCGAAACTTTTGTTTCGATATCGAGTACTAAAAGCATAGACACTTTTCTTTCGATACTTACTTGGTATCGAAAGAAAAGTATTCATATCAAATCAAACCCAGTTTTGTTTTTAAAATGTGATTTCGCATTTTAAAAACTACTGGTAAGACATGAAGGCACTTTATCTGTGTTTATACAAATACGTGCAATCTATGAGCCAAAAGAGAAATAAGTTGTCATCTAAATATTTAGAAAAATGAATTTTGACAAATATTCCAAAGAAAGACTTTTATTTAATTATAATCATTAATAAAAATATAAAATATTTAACGTGTTTTATGAAACTACATAAAATGACCAATGATACCAAAAGGTATCACTATGGATATAAGTAGGTATCGATACGAGTAGGTATTGATACTTTTGGAGTGCTCATATGAATAGTATCGCAAAACCGATTTGAGTACTACTCATTTTAGTAGTAGTTTGATGGTATCGGAACATCACTAATGATAATACATACCCTGACAGTACCTTAAATCGGTTTGGTTTCACCCTGGGTGTTTTGTTGTCATAACCTGTTGTCTCTTTCATAATAAGATATTTAAAAGTATGTTAGGAAGTACCTATTTAACTGTTACTTTTTGCATTGCCAGTACTGATTAGTTTGTACTTTAAATTTTGGAGCCTAACAAAAACAAAATAAACAAATCCTAAAAAATCCGGAGTGGCCCTCACCCAACTTTCCGACTAAATAGTTGACACAAGTGTCTACACACTTTTACTATTATTTAATTTCATAAAGCCACTCTGGAATCTGGATCCCAGCCATATAATAATAACACATTGTTGTACAAAATCCGACGTGGCTTCACCCAACTTCCTGACTACCACAGTGACACATTGAAGCGACACATTGAAGGTCTACAAATAGCCCGACCACTATTTTTCCTTTGTCTAGGTCAGATTTTATTTTGTTTATGAGGTCGCCCGCGGCCGATGTGGTTCCAGATAACGCTTGATACGCATACTGCTGTGTGCTTATGATGTTGTTCTTTTTAAGATGATCTACAATGCGCTCCTGGAGTACCTTTTCGAGTACTTTGTTCAGCGTCGACAGCAATGCGATCGGTCGATAGTTCTCAGGTTTGGTTCTGTCTCCAGTTTTATGGATTGGTTTTATTATAGTAGTTTTTAGGTAGTCTGGATATTTTCCTGTCTTTATCACGTCATTAGTTAGTTTTACTAGGATTGGTGCAAGTGTTTTTCTGTTTTCCTTCAGTATGTCAGTCGTTATCTTGTCGAAACCGGGCGCTGTGTTATTTTTCAGTCGACTTATGATCCCATTTATTTCACTTTCGTTTGTGTTCTCAAAGGCTGAAGGAGTACAGCGTCTTCTTGTTGTAGTGGTAATAGGAGGGTGTTTGGATGTTGCGATCTGAGTTTCTGCCAGTGTTGTGCCCACGTTTATAAAGTAGTTGTTAATGATTTCTGCTATTCTAGTGCCGTCCTTAGTCGTTGTTCCATCCCCTTCCGTAATTTCCTCTATCGTTTGTTTCATTCGTTGTTTGCCTGTTATTTTATTTATGGTGTTCCACAATTTCCTTGGATCATCTACGGATTGTTGTAGTGCTTGCTGATAATAGTGTACTTTTTTCGTTTTTATTAATTTGTTCGTAGCTATTTTTGTGTGGTGGTATTCATGTCGTAGAAAGTCGTTGTTTGGATTCTTTTGCAACCTTTTGTACAATCTGTTTCGTTCTGTTATTCGCTGTATTATCTCCTTGTCTATCCAGTCATTCAGCTCTCTTCTTTTTAGATTGTTTTCTGTTGTGTTATTGGTTATTATTTCCTCAAGGGTCTTTGACAATTGTTCATAGCTGCGTGTGTTTTCCTTTCGTAGTTTTGTAGGGGGTCAAAATGGCGGGAACACCCGCGACTCCCTAACGTGGTAGCATTTTGGCCGAACGCGGTCTAAGGCTTTAATTACTGGTCAAATCTCTAATTCATCAAATCTAATCCAAATCTATTCGAAGGCAAAACTACCTGGGTCCTTTTTCTTGAACCTTGTAGACACATTTTCTGACTACTAACTGACGCGTTTAAGTATTTAACATTTAATAAGGGCTGATAAAGCAAGACTACTCAAATGAAACGAAACACTTATCAAAACAATAACATCTATTAACAATAATAATCAACAATCCCGTTTGATAGGTTACATAAAAAATGAATGAGGCTTTGAACATAATGACGCTTAATTGAAACCAGAAGTTGATTTAGACAGACACACCTTTTAGCAGAGATAAATAAACAATTCTAATTTAAAATGAAATGCGAGACAAGTTGAAAAGATTTACCAGGACAATACACATATTTTTAAGTGCCTAGCGCACTGTACAACAACTTTACTTCATGATGGTCGAACGAGAAGAAGGAAAAGATTTTGCTCCCTTGCCTAGGTCAACCAGAATGCACGCAAGCATTTCTCCGTAGCCAATGACAACGCGTCAAATTTAAACTTATAAACACGCGGTCAAATCCTCAGTAAACCAGATGTTCAACTGAACAACACCAAAACTTTGACATTCTCGAACATTCTACTCCGTCTACACCGCGCTCAATTTGATCACATTTTAATAAGTAAACAATGGGTTTCCGACCCATTACAGTTTCGTGATTGCCATGTTTATTGCTACTGTGTCTCGCCTTTTGTGCACTTTGTGTTCAAATCTTCTGAGCTGATGTACATCCTCATTTACTGTCGCTATGACGGCATTGTGGTCTGATAGATCTGTTTCTAGTATCTTTATGTCTTGGATATATATTTTTTTATTTGTGATTACATGATCCAGTATGGATCCATGTCCATCTGTGTTTTTCCTTGTAGAGTTTTTTTCGGTTTATTATCTTGTAGTTGTTTTCGGTTATTAGGTTTCTGTATTCCGTTATGGCCGGCTCTTTGTTCAGAATATTTACATTAAAATCTCCAAGAACGATGTGACTGCGCTTGCGGTTGAAAACATTGTTTTGTAGGGTGTCCATTAGTGTTCTAAATGCGATATTGGGTGGTCTGTACAGAATTGTTATGGCGGTGTCGCTTTTCTCTAGTTGTATTTTTATTAATTCCACGCCGTTGACTGTGTTATTTTGTAACACTTTGTATTTAATGTTTTGTTTGATGTAAACTGCTAGCCCTCCACCGCGTGTTGATCTAGAGTTGAATTCCGCTTGGTAATCTTTTAGAAAGTGAGTTTGTTCATCTTGCGGGTTGAGCCAAGTTTCTGTTATAGCCAGGATATCTGGAGTGTGGAGCTCAGCTATAATTTCCAGTGATGGTCTCTTACATTTTTTCCTATCGTTGATCGTTATTGAGATATCGAAAAATTCAAAATTGAATGAAGTGAAATTTGTTTTTTGCTTATTTCTTTTTTCTCGCGATAGATATCGAAAAAATGTCTATTATGAAACTTTTAGAGCGTGTTCAGACCTAAAATTTCTTTTGCTTAGACCGAAATTACGACCTCTAGCGCGCCGCAAAGTCGGTCCGTGCCCAGTTTCGATTTAGCCGCTCGCACGGTTTATGCACACGTCAAAACCGATGAAGGGTTGTTCGGGGAATTATTGGGATACAAAAAATAAATTGCCATTGAAGTATTGTACAATTTTGTATCTTTTACAAATGAATGTTCTTTGTTCAACCAAAGATATTAGTATGGGCATAAGTTTTAAAATAAATAATATTTTTACTTTCCGCCTATGTAGTAGTACCCTTTTTCGAGGTTTTAGCGGAAATACGCATTTGAGGTCCCTGAATCCCATGGAAAATGTATGTGGAGGACGAACTGTGGCAAATGTTACATGTTTTGTCTTAGGGGTTCAACCAATCTGGACTAAATTTATAACTTCTCATCTTCCAGTGATAAATATGTATACACATTTTCCGATCAATGAGACGAGCGGTTTAGGCGCTACATATAGCTTTTATAGAAGCGCTTTGCCAGAACTCAGAATCCACAGGATTAGTCGCTATAGTTGCAAACTGGCAAATGTTGATAAACGTCAGTGACATGACATGACATTTTATTATGACTGACATCAGGTTAAAATCTAAAAGGCTGTGGCTTCACGATATTGAATTACTGCATAAGATCAACGAGGAAGTCGGAAAGTTGGGTTGGGACCACCCTAGGTATTTACTTTTATACTCTATAATAATTGTTGCAACAAGTTTATCGCCAAATGGTAATTTGAAATAATTTCTCATCCGGTACCATTTATCATATTTTCGATTAATTATCGGGCACAGTAAAAGGAAAAATGTTTGTTACTATTTTTAATAATTTGAGACGTCGTAACTTCCGAATCGTTGTTCCAGATGGAGAAACCCACTAATACAGTGAATATCGATTATAACAACATCGGATATAACGACATATCGGTTATAAAAACGGATATTTAAAGTCCCGGCCAGTCTCCATAAAACATATGGTGTAAATAATACGACATCGGATATTGCAACCGAACTGATATAACAACCAAATATGTAACCACACAAAACAATCGGATATCGCATATAACAACGAGCGGCAAAAAATCCAGATCGAATTGAGGAAATTACCGCCTTTCGTGAAAGATTGGTGCTGGCGTAGCACATTTATGCAGGCGTTGTCGAAAATTTGCAGTAGCGTATGCTAGCTAAAAGTTTCGCCTAATATGGCAGCTATTGACGTTTCGCATACTTATTTGAATCAAAAAACGCGATATTTCCGTCATATGTGGTCTGCCTTATTTGTCAATTTACGCTGGACCTCGCTGGACCTTACTACAGCTATGCGCGCAAAAACCACTATGTAAAAGCAAAAATCTTTTAATATCGAAAAAAAAATCCATAGCCAGGGATATCAATGTACCTAAAAGTACATAATGTATGTGAATACACACATATAGGCAGATTGAATTGCTGAAATCCAGAGTGGCGTACAAAAGTGCAGCTGGGAGTTTTTTTTTTTAAAGAAATTTTAGCAAATATAAATCCAGAGGAATTGGAAACTGAAACCAATAACGATGAGGAGGACCAACAAGAATTCACGTCACCATCATTAAAAGAAGGTCATTGAATCAGTTCGAAAATATTTCAGATTCAATGAAACTGTAAAAGATGCCAGCACAATTTCCGTCATTTCAACTTCAAGAAGGACAATCGAGGCCGATTTTTTTTAATACTACTATATAAACAAAGCAAATTAACAGATTTGTTCGTTAAAATAACTTAAATTATATGTAGTATATAGATTATGTACTTCCTTATTTTTTAAACTAATTAAAATTGCTTTCAACTATGTGCATATTCCTTATAGCAACCTACGGATATAACAACCTAATATGTCCGGTCGGCCAAGGCGTTGTTACAAGCAATATTAACTGTATGGACAATTAGGGATCAACATAGAACCTTCGCTGTCTCACTAAAATGAGCCCGCTGATTACGAATTCTCATAGAACAAGTATCTATTTCTTCTAGTTCAGGAGTCATGGTCAAATTTCGATTTTATTTACAAGCAAAAAACAAGTAAATGAAACCTTCAGTAACATAGTGGTCCAGTGCTTTTGAAAGCTTATATATGTTTGATGTACTCGTCACCTCTATAATCAGTGGTTCAAAACTTCGACATATATTTTGATAGATTTATCTAATTAGTATATTCATAATTCCTCTTTGCATAAATTGTTGTATAACTCAAAGATTCGTCTATTGGTCATAACATAACGGATGCTCAAGACTGACTTCTGATTGGACACCATATCCATTGACCAATACCAGGCCAATACCGAATAAGTCCAACTGATGATAGCATCTTTGACCATAAACAATCACCCGAGACTCTATATCCTAACCCCATGCCTGCCCAAAACCCTTCATTCTCGTCACCTCACAAACAAGTCGGACTAAAACTATACCAAATCCATCCAAAATGCGTTTCCACAACGATCACGACAATGTGTCATCAGTCGTCCACCACCACCACGAACACAATACTCACTAAAATTTCACAGAGATATAAAAAAGTCTCAACAATCGCCGAAGGATCTTTGCGCAAGGCACATCATCTATATTTCTGTAATTTGTGTATTTTGATGCGAAACAATTCATATCGACAATTTGACTAGTTGTGCATCGCTTGTCTTCAAAATTTGATGAACAAAGTATATTATAACTTTCTTCCCTTGTTTCAGTGAGGTGTTCAAGGCATAGGATACAAAATCAAGCGAGATAATTGCTTTGAAGCGCCTAAAAACCGATACAACCATTGACGAGGGCCATGAGTTTACCATGAGAATATAGTGAACTTCGTGGAGATCTGGCTTCTACCAAGCTCCATTGGGGAGCTTGAGTATTACATAGCCTTGTAATACTACCCTTATGACCTATGAAAGCACACAATAACATGTTCATGGATAGAGAAGGCAACTTGAAGATTACTGCTTTTGGTATGTACCTTAGACATACCAAAATAATCAATCGTGGGGAAGAATAAATATGATGTAAGTCTTATTGTCTCCGATGTTTTTGATAAGGTTTTTGGATATATGGACTAACCCCTCTGTTCTGGTTCTAGTTGCAAAAGCAAAGTGTTGCTTCTTGGGTCTGATAAGTATGGTGCAGAAGTCGATATATGGTCAACTGGGATAATTATGACTAATCTTTTTGCTGGAGACCTCGTCTTGGAGGATGACACACACCAGGGGATGCTACCATACATTTCGAAATTCTTCGGATTGATAACACCGGAGGTAAAGCCGGGAATTGTGGATTTGCCTTAGTACAACATCATCACACTTCCTCAAAGTGAAGAGAGAACGGTAAGTTAACTTCTCAGTGGGTTTCTTTGGGTGTATAGTAAATATTCGTTTGTTCTTATTGTCATTGGTTGATGAGATACCTGGGTATCACCATAGAAGAATAATTAGCGATGGTGTTGATCAACAATCTACTTGTTTTAGACCCGACGAATCGGTTGTCTGCAGCGGAAGCTCTGATATCAAATTTCATTTCGTAGTCGCCAGCTAAAGAGGAATGGAATGCTTTGTTGGTGAAGAGTGGTAAGATTAATCCGAACCGTTCGAATAAGAGGGCGTGGGATGCTGAGGAACAACGTGAAGATTGTGGGCAAAACCACAAGAAAACTAAGGTTGATTAGTCTTTTTAAGCAGTATGCATTCTGCTCAAAACAACCAACTTAACTTGCGTTTCGTTTGGCTCTACATAAAGTGTACTCGTGTGATGAGTTTGAATGATTTATATATTTTTAAGGTGCCTATTCAGATTTGTGATAAGATTGTTGTATTTCCAATTTTCACATTGAAAGATACCCAAAATTGTTTGTAATTTTAATAGGAATATCTATTGTATATAATTTTTGGAACTCTCCAATTAAATGATCTTTTAGTATATTTTCTTCTTTTAATTTCTATTGCTGGACATTTGCAGAAAAGTTCCAGGTAAAACAAGGGCTACTAAACAGACAGGTAAATCTGTCGCAAAAAATTGATAATGCAATAAGCATATAATGACAATTAGTGATGTTCCGATACAAGTAAATTATCGAAACTTTTGTTTCGATATCGAGTACTAAAAGCATAGACACTTTTCTTTCGATACTTACTTGGTATCGAAAGAAAAGTATTCATATCAAATCAAACCCAGTTTTGTTTTTAAAATGTGATTTCGCATTTTAAAAACTACTGGTAAGACATGAAGGCACTTTATCTGTGTTTATACAAATACGTGCAATCTATGAGCCAAAAGAGAAATAAGTTGTCATCTAAATATTTCGAAAAATGATTTTTGACAAATATTCCAAAGAAAGACTTTTATTTAATTATAATCATTAATAAAAATATAAAATATTTAACGTGTTTTATGAAACTACATAAAATGACCAATGATACCAAAAGGTATCACTATGGATATAAGTAGGTATCGATACGAGTAGGTATTGATACTTTTGGAGTGCTCATATGAATAGTATCGCAAAACCGATTTGAGTACTACTCATTTTAGTAGTAGTTTGATGGTATCGGAACATCACTAATGATAATACATACCCTGACAGTACCTTAAATCGGTTTGGTTTCTCCCTGGGTGTTTTGTTGTCATAACCTGTTGTCTCTTTCATAATAAGATATTTAAAAGTATGTTAGGAAGTACCTATTTAACTGTTACTTTTTGCATTGCCAGTACTGATTAGTTTGTACTTTAAATTTTGGAGCCTAACAAAAACAAAATAAACAAATCCTAAAAAATCCGGAGTGGCCCTCACCCAACTTTCCGACTAAATAGTTGACACAAGTGTCTACACACTTTTACTATTATTTAATTTCATAAAGCCACTCTGGAATCTGGATCCCAGCCATATAATAATAACACATTGTTGTACAAAATCCGACGTGGCTTCACCCAACTTCCTGACTACCACAGTGACACATTGAAGCGTCAAAACCATCTACAATATTTCAATTTCGTAAAGCCACAGCAATTTCGGTCAGTCCCCACTGACGTTTATCAAAATTTGCTAATTCTCAGCCATAACAACTAAGGCTGTAGTAATAGTAGTAATTCTTAGTACGTATACCAATTTATGTACATACGTACACACAAGCAGGCATTTTCCAGAAATCATTGTAATAGATGCAGGGGGTCTCAAAACGCGTATTTCCGTTGAAATCCCGATTTTTTTTTGTCGATTACAATACTTGGCTATGGTGCTAGCCAGAAAGTAAAACTAAATAGTACAAGTTAAATTTTGAAATGTTTGTTTTAGAGAAAAATAATTCAACTAAAAGTTAAATATTTAATGCTGGTGACCAATAAATGACTATATTAACTTTTACCGAAAAATACCAATTATAGAAGATGTTTGCTTTTTATACTTTCGACATTAGTTGAAGAATTAGTTGTTTTTTTTTACTTCTTTTTTGTTTCTTTCAAACTTGCTGAAACAATTTCAGATAGCAGTTTGTTACCATATTTTTTGTCAAATGGATTTTTGACATATTTTTCAACTATTTCAATTGTTTCTATTACTGTAAATATACAAAGGTAAAACTGTTGTAATAAAGTAGAATATATACTGATATCTGTTTGTTGATTCATTAACACAGGTATCCCATATTACTTTATTTTCTAGAAATCATATGACCTCATCTAAGGGGTTTGATCCGCTATGTTTAGTATATTATCTATTGGTGCATTTTAAACAATCCTGACCAGTTTCAACACAATTCATTGTGATTTTTACTTTCCGACTAGTACCCTAGAAGAAAAGTATTGTAATCGACGGAAAATGACATTACGAGATTTTCGCGGATATAAGCGTTTTGAGGTCCCCTGAATCGATTGCAATGATTTCTGGAATATGTATGTATGTGGGTATGTATATCTGTGAACACGATTGCGCCTAAACGGAGCAACGGATCGGGCTGAAATTTGGTATACCTACATATTTAGAATTACCGGGGGGAACTGGATTGTTTTTGGTCACAGTCTTACAACCGGAAGTGGAAAATGTTACATGCGTCTTCTGAAGATTTTTTCCGATTGAGATCAAACTCATACCAACTCATCCTTCAGTGACTTTAAATATGTATACAAATTTGCAGATCAGTAGCATGAAAGGTTTAGGAGCTATTAGCTTTTATAGACGCAACTTGACAGAATCCACAGCCTTCATCGGTGTGTTGGAAGTTGTCAGATTTTGACAAACGTCAGTGCCACTGACATGCCATGACGTTAAATGCCAGTATGACAAATGTCATAGAAACTGACGTTAGGTATTGTAGAGAGTGGCTCTTTTGTCATTCGCACACAGCAAGCAGCAAATATTTCGACCATAATTTTGATTTTCAAACCGTTCAAAATAGAACATATACATCAGAGATATGTATACATATGTTCACTCGTTTACCTGCTTCTAGCACACCGAACCCTCTTCCCCACCAGTCCACAAACTTTTCCCCCCTTTTCTGGGCAATCAGATCAGAACAGAAATTGTCTAGTTCACACCGCGATACCGTACGTTGCATGCAGCTCCGTTCCCTATATTGTTCTAAAAACCTTTAAATTATCTACCAAATCGCAATTAAAACAAGTGACAAAGGTGTTAAGGATCCCATTGTGTTAAATTCGCGTTTTCTCAAGACATTTCCCTCAGATTTTCGCGGTTAGTGTTTTGATCAAGGACAAAAGTGTTGCGTCATACTCGAGTCAACATCAAAACCGCTTCATATACCTTCAGCAAAACGACAATTAGACAACATTGGTTGATTATCCACGCGTTTCAGATGTTTTGCATTAATTTTTAACCAGATTTAGCCGTGTTTTAGCGCGATTTCAAACTTACTGCGCACCACACAACGATACCAAGCGTCACAAAAAAACTTGTCCTGCCGCGCTGTGGTGTGGAGTGCAGACCGTGTTTCTTGCCTGTTTGCTGGCATTTTTCGTGTTTCTTGTTGTTAACTAGATTGTTGTTGTTCATACACAGCAATATCGGCGGCAAAGCCGCTTATTATTTTGTTGATTTTTTTGAGTGATAAGTGATTATGTTGACTCAAGTGTCGTTTCTTCGCAAAGTTTGTGAATTGTGGACCTTCGCAATTTGATTTGTTGGTAGATTTCGGGTCGCGATCGCCTTTTTTTTTGTGCGGTTTGGGCGTTCCACCCATCCTTTGGACACGGTTTTGGTATGTGTTTGAACATAATCATATCATGGTCTTTTCACATTTTGGCTGTTGAAAGATTTTTTTTGTTGAGTTTGTTTAATTTACTAGTACCTACTTGAGTATTGGAGAGGTCTTAATTCTTCTAAATTCAAAAAACGGTGTAATTTCTTTTTATTGCTATTTATGCGATCATGTAAATAGACCAATGGCACTTTCTTTGTTATCAGGGTATAATTTAGAGTAAATTTGATAAGTTGTATCAACGTTTTACATTAGACCTGGTTGTTTTTTATGAAACGATTTAGTGATATTTTGACACTAAGTTTAATTAATAATACATATTGATTTAAATCTCTATTATACACGCTGCTTCTCTTTATTCTCCTGTTTATTTATTTTTTCAAATTCTCCAATTTGTTTCCTAGAAATCAAAAAATAAAATAAGAAGCCAGACAAATTGAAAACCTTACTTTTCTAAAATTACTTCTTTGCCACACCGCAATTTATTTATTGTGTCTTACTGTGTTGTGATTGTTGCAAATCAAACTTTATAATGATTCTTTTCGTTATACAATTGATTTATTAAAACAACAAAATCAAGACTTGATGTTATTATGGTAGTGAAGACTGAAGGGAACTAACAAGACAAGCTATATTGCCAAAATAACAATTTATTTAGGTATATAATGTATTCCATGTATTTAATGTGTAATACGTTGTGACATATCATTTACATACGAAACTTTTATGAGTGATTGTTATTGTAGAGAATTGCCATTTTCAGTTACATTATCATTTTCAAAATATGTTTTCCAAGTTCTATAATTTATCAAATTCTAAAAAAGCAAATTGCTAAAGTTACTATCTATTTATGTAAATTTTTTACCTTGTATTAATTCTTCCAAATTGAATTTTATCGTCAAATATGGTAATTTTTTGTACTTTGTGTTAGATTTTCTTTGTCGCTATGTACTGGAGAAGTTGTATCATTTTTTATCAAGTCATTTAATGTGATTGTCGTACCAAACAATGATATTTCAAAATTTATTATTTTACAAATTGGTCTATTAAAGAACAAAAAAAATTGCCAAATTTACAATCTATTTATATAATTTTTTGCATCCATTATGTAATAATTATGAAACATGAAACTTCAGTTCAAATGTGGCAATTCTTAGTGCCCTGTCTTTGATATTATTTGTCGCCATGTATTAGGCAAGATGTATCTTTTTTTATATCTAAACATTTCACGTTAGTGTTGTAGTTGATGATGATTGTTCTGTATAATTTCCAAATTATACAATTGCCTTAAAAAAACAAGACATTACCAAATTTGCAATGCGTTTTTATAACTTATATCATCTATGTTTTGGTTCTTAGAAATCAATCTTTATTTAACGCGAATGTCGTAGTTGACGTCGTAGTTGACGATAATCTGTGTATTTTCTTAATTATGCAATTTGTCGTCAAGAAAGAAAAAGAAAAATTGAAAGACAAATTGCCAGATTTTCATTGTATAGTCATTGTAAGTCAACGTTGATCATCAAATAATTCAATTTTTAGTGCATTATTTTTGATTTTATTTGTCGCCATGTATTAGATAAATTGTACCATTTTTATTTCTAAACAGTTAATGTGAAAGTCGTAGTTCATGATGATCTGTATATTTTCTTAATTATGCTATTTGTCTTCAAGAAAACACAGACAAATTGCTAGATTTACAATGTATTTAGATAATTTATTTCATTTCTCTTTTGATTCTTAGAAATCATTGTTATCAAATATGGTAATTCAGAGTGTTAGATAGGTTGTATCTTTATATATATATATATAAACATTTATGTGAATGTCGTAGTTGATGATGATCTGTATATTTTCATAATTGTGCAATTTGTCTTGAATAAAAAAAAAAACAAGACATATTGGGAGACTTGCATTGTACACATAAAAAAAGACAAATTGCCTGACTTGCAATGTGTGTATAACTTATTTCATCTATGGTTTGATTGTTAGAAATCGAACTTCATCATCAAATATGGTGATTCTTAGTGTACTGTTTTTGTCGTGGATTTTATTTTATCTGTCACCATGTATTAGATAGGTTGTAGCTTTTTATATCTAAACTTTTAATGTGAATATCGTAGTTGACGATGATCTGTATCTTTTCTTAATTTTGCAATTTGTCTTCAAGAAAAAAAAACAAGACAAATTGCCTGATTTGCAATGTGTGTATAACTTATTTCATCTATAGTTTGATTGTTAGAAATCAAACGTCATCATCAGATATGGTAATTCTTAGTGCACTGTTTTTGTCGTGGATTTTATTTTATCTGTCGCCATGTATTAGATAGGTTGTAGCTTTTTATATCTAAACTTTTAATGTGAATGTCGTAGTTGATGATGATCTGTATCTTTTCTTAATTCTGCAATTTGTCTTCAAGAAAAAAAAAAAAAACAAGACAAATTGCCTGATTTGCAATGTGTGTATAACTTATTTCATCTATAGTTTGATTGTTAGAAATCAAAGGTCATCATCGGATATGGTAATTCTTAGTGCACAGTTTTTGTCGTGGATTTTATTTTATCTGTCGCCATGTATTAGATAGGTTGTAGCTTTTTATATCTAAACTTTTAATGTGAATGTCGTAGTTGATGAAGATCTGTATCTTTTCTTAATTCTGCAATTTGTCTTCAAGAAAAAAAAACAAGACAAATTGCCTGATTTGCAATGTGTGTATAACTTATTTCATCTATAGTTTGATTGTTAGAAATCAAACGTCATCATCGGATATGGTAATTCTTAGTGCACAGTTTTTGTCGTGGAATTTATTTTATCTGTCGCCATGTATTAGATAGGTTGTAGCTTTTTATATCTAAACTTTTAATGTGAATATCGTAGTTGATGATGATCTGTATCTTTTCTTAATTCTGCAATTTGTCTTCAAGAAAAAAAAAAAACAAGACAAATTGCCTGATTTGCAATGTGTGTATAACTTATTTCATCTATTGTTTGATTGTTAGAAATCAAACATCATCATCAAATATGGTAATTCTTAGTGCACTGTTTTTGTCGTGGATTTTATTTTATCTGTCGCCATGTATTAGATAGGTTGTAGCTTTTTATATCTAAACTTTTAATGTCAATATCGTAGTTGATGATGATCTGTATCTTTTCTTAATTCTGCAATTTGTCTTCAAGAAAAAAAAAAAACAAGACAAATTGCCTGATTTGCAATGTGTGTATAACTTATTTCATCTACAGTTTGATTGTTAGAAATCAAACGTCATCATCAGATATGGTAATTCTTAGTGCACAGTTTTTGTCGTGGATTTTATTTTATCTGTCGCCATGTATTAGATAGGTTGTAGCTTTTTATATCTAAACTTTTAATGTGAATATCGTAGTTGATGATGATCTGTATCTTTTCTTAATTCTGCTAATTGTCTTCAAGAAAAAAAAAAAAACAAGACAAATTGCCTGATTTGCAATGTGTGTATAACTTATTTCATCTATAGTTTGATTGTTAGAAATCAAACGTCATCATCAGATATGGTAATTCTTAGTGCACTGTTTTTGTCGTGGATTTTATTTTATCTGTCGCCATGTATTAGATAGGTTGTAGCTTTTTATATCTAAACTTTTAATGTGAATATCGTAGTTGACGATGATCTGTATCTTTTCTTAATTTTGCAATTTGTCTTCAAGAAAAAAAAAAACAAGACAAATTGCCTGATTTGCAATGTGTGTATAACTTATTTCATCTATAGTTTGATTGTTAGAAATCAAACGTCATCATCAGATATGGTAATTCTTAGTGCACTGTTTTTGTCGTGGATTTTATTTTATCTGTCGCCATGTATTAGATAGGTTGTAGCTTTTTATATCTAAACTTTTAATGTGAATGTCGTAGTTGATGATGATCTGTATCTTTTCTTAATTCTGCAATTTGTCTTCAAGAAAAAAAAAAAAAAACAAGACAAATTGCCTGATTTGCAATGTGTGTATAACTTATTTCATCTATAGTTTGATTGTTAGAAATCAAAGGTCATCATCGGATATGGTAATTCTTAGTGCACAGTTTTTGTCGTGGATTTTATTTTATCTGTCGCCATGTATTAGATAGGTTGTAGCTTTTTATATCGAAACTTTTAATGTGAATATCGTAGTTGATGATGATCTGTATCTTTTCTTAATTCTGCAATTTGTCTTCAAGAAAAAAAAAACAAGACAAATTGCCTGATTTGCAATGTGTGTATAACTTATTTCATCTATAGTTTGATTGTTAGAAATCAAAGGTCATCATCGGATATGGTAATTCTTAGTGCACTGTTTTTGTCGTGGATTTTATTTTATCTGTCGCCATGTATTAGATAGGTTGTAGCTTTTTATATCTAAACTTTTAATGTGAATATCGTAGTTGATGATGATCTGTATCTTTTCTTAATTCTGCAATTTGTCTTCAAGAAAAAAAAAAAACAAGACAAATTGCCTGATTTGCAATGTGTGTATAACTTATTTCATCTATAGTTTGATTGTTAGAAATCAAAGGTCATCATCGGATATGGTAATTCTTAGTGCACAGTTTTTGTCGTGGATTTTATTTTATCTGTCGCCATGTATTAGATAGGTTGTAGCTTTTTATATCTAAACTTTTAATGTGAATATCGTAGTTGATGATGATCTGTATCTTTTCTTAATTCTGCAATTTGTCTTCAAGAAAAAAAAAAAAAAACAAGACAAATTGCCTGATTTGCAATGTGTGTATAACTTATTTCATCTATAGTTTGATTGTTAGAAATCAAAGGTCATCATCGGATATGGTAATTCTTAGTGCACAGTTTTTGTCGTGGATTTTATTTTATCTGTCGCCATGTATTAGATAGGTTGTAGCTTTTTATATCTAAACTTATCTTGGATATCTTGTATATTTTTATTAATCACTTGTGCACTTTCGTTCAGATATTTAATTAAATTGTGATTGACTTCCACGATTTTATTTTGTTTTTGCGTTAATTCGTTTAAAATTTTATCATATCTTTCTGCATCTGTATTATCTAGATTACCAGTAATAAATTTTATTGCTGTTCCAAGTACATTGATTAGTCCTCTTTTTGATCTATTAATTGGATTTAAATTAGAATATTTATTTTTCAATTCCGCATATGTTTTAGCTAATAAAGCTCTCTGTGCTCCATTATCTGTTTCATTAGTCATTTCTCTTGATAGCACGGTATTAATACAGTTCGAATATGATTTAAAAGTATTTATAATGGGATCTAAAGGTATTTCAGTAATAATTTCAAAGTGTCTGCGAGTATTGTAAGCGAGTCCTAATCGCGAAGGCAAAATTCCTCCAGTGTTCGGAATCTCTTCTAATGCTGCCTGTCCTCCAACGAGGAACCTGTAATATTACGAAATTTAATTTCTCTCTTATGCACTATTCTGCGTTTTAAATTTGATTTCAAAGGTTTTAAAGCAACTTTTTCGTGTTCTAGGATGGATTCTACTTCATATGGTCCTAGATACAGTAAATCAGATTTTTTACGGGATTCATTCTTAACATAAACTTGAACTCCGGGTTTTAATTCTTGAACTTTAGATTTTTCATTCTGTTTCCTTATATATTTTTCTTTGCAAATTTAAATTTCTATAAATAAATTCTGTTATATCTTGGTGTTTCTGTATGTACTCGCTCATCATTTTTTCTTCGTAGGCTAAATTTAAAGGATTCGTGGATTCTATCCTTCCAAACAAAATTTCAAAAGGTGAAAGTTTAAAAGTTTCCTTTATACTTGAATTATACGCAAGAATTGCTTTATGCATTGCTCGCTTTAATGGTATATCGTTATTGTAAAGTAATATTAATCGAAGGTGTTCTTTTAATGTCGAATGAAGCCTCTCTATAGGTGAATTGCTATCATGATGCCCTGTTGTTATGAATCTTAACTTTATTTTATGTAACTTAAATAATTCAGTAATGACTTTATTTTTAAATTTAGTGTCATTATCACAAACAATTTCAATGGGGTTGCCAAATATTGAAAAATATTTCATAAATTTATCTGCTATAGAAATCGAATTTACGTCTTTTAGTAAATAGGCTTGGGCATAACGTGATAGTTTGTCAATAATAGTTAAAAATGCTTTTCCATTATAAAAGAATATATCGCTATGTAATATTTGCATAGCTACTTGCTGCTGTAGATTTTTCCATGAATAATTCTTTTTAATTTGTTGAATAGTTTCACTTATGCCACGATGGTTCCTGTACGATTCGTGTTCTTGAATAATGATTTCTAATTGTCTTTCTGGGTTTTTTATAATTTCTACTCTTCGTAGACAGCGAATCAATTTTAGGCTCTTATTGTTAAATTGTTCTAAGTAAATTTTACATGTTAATTTATATACTTCTTCGTTACAATAAATATAATATGTTTTATCTGGAATACAGTAGTCTTTTAGGGTCTGAAAAATTTCATAATACGCTGTTGATCTGTTAACTTTTACTTTATAGATTCTGACTTTACCTAAAGTCATTTCTAATTGAAACTTTTGATCATGTATGTCTAGAAATATTTGGGCATTTTTTGTGTCTATTGGATCTTCTGATATTGGAATAGAGTTGTTATTGTCTGTTATAACATTACTATGCAAACTACTACTTGTTGATCTATTATCGATATCTTCGTCGTCAAGTTGTCCTTGTACGGAAGTATTGTCGTCAATATGATTTATTATTACTCTGCTTAAGGCATCAGCATTCTTATTAGTTTTTCCTGGTTTATATATAATTTCATAATCAAATTCTTGAAGATATAATTTCCATCTTTGAAGTTTTAAATTTCCGTCTTTTAGGTTATGTAACCAAATAAGAGGTTTGTGGTCAGTAATTAGCTTGAAGCGATTACCATAAACGTACGGTCTAAATTGTTTTAAACTATACAAAATCGATAATAATTCTTTTTCTGTTGTATTATAATTTTGTTCTGTTTCACTTAAAGTGCGAGATGCGTAAGCAATTGGTCTATCCGCTCCGGGTGGTCCTTGGGACAATATGGCACCAATGGCGACATTACTAGCGTCAGTTGTAATATTAAATTGTTTCGTAAAATCAGGATATGCCAAAATTGGATCATTCATTAATAACTGTTTACAATATTCAAAACATTTTATATATTCATCGTTTAATTTAATTACAGAATTTTTCTTTAAGCATACAGTCAAAGGTTTAGTTACTTTAGCAAAATCTTTAATGAATTTACGGTAATATCCTATTAATCCTAAAAATGATTTTATTTCAGTGCGCGTTTTTGGCAATGGAAATTTTCTAATAGCTTTTAGTTTGTCGGGGTCTGGTTTTACACCGTTGTTTGTAATGAGATGACCAAGATATTTTAATTCTTTACATAAAAAGTCACATTTGTCTAAGGAAATTTTTACGCCACTATTTAGTAATCTTTCAAACACTTGTCGTAGTCTAGTTTTGTGTTCTTGTAATGAATTTGAAAATATAATAATATCGTCTAGATAAACATAGCAAATTTCATTAATTAGACCTCGTAAAATGTTATTCATTGCGCGTTGGAATGTGCTTGGAGCATTGCATAGCCCAAAGGGCATTCTATTAAATTCGAAAAGTCCTGAGTCTGTTATAAAGGCAGTTAGTGGTTTATCTGATTCTTTCATTTCAATCTGGTGGAATCCAGAAGCTAGATCAAGCGAAGTAAAATATTTGGCTCGTCCTAAACGGTCTAATATTTCTGTTATATTTGGAAGTGGGTATTTATCTTTTACGGTTTGTTCGTTAAGCTTTCTGTAATCAATAACAAGACGCCATTTTTGTTTACCTGAAGCATCGGGCTTTTTACATACTAAAGAAATGGGTGAGGCCCATGGTGATTTGGATTCTCTAATGATATTTTGTCTTAACATCTTTTTAATTTGGTTCTCAATCTCCTTTTTTTGTGAATATGGTTTTCTGTAAGGGCGTTGATATATTGGTGAGTTATCTTTAAGTTTAATTTCATGTTTGATCTCACTGTGAAATGTCAAAGGTATTTCATCCGAATGCACAATATTATGATATTTATACAAAAGATTCCTAATCATTGTTTGCTCTTCTTTATTTAAATGATTGACTCTAAGTTTTTCTTTAATTGTTTTATACTGTATTTTAGTTATATCATTATAAGAAAGTGTATTTTCATCTATATCTTCTGGGATTTGCTCTACATAAATTGGATCAGTGTAAAAGTTAATTGGATAATTATTAAAGTTGGTTATTTCTACTAAAGCTTCATGATTTTTTACATTTATCAACGAATTTGGAATTTCAACGTTTTCTGTTATTTGGATATTGTTTAATAAAAATTCGCCTTGTTTGTCTCTAATTGGAACTTTTATTACTTGTCTCATTCGAGGGTGTAACTTGATAGGTGGACTATTAAACTGGAATGGAATTTCTGTAATTTTGTTCTTAAAATTTGGTTTTTAAAATCTAAATTAGCATCTAGTTGTTTAAGTAGGTCTGCGCCTATTAAACCGTCATATTTATCGCTGAATTTTAAAATACTAAAAATATATTCATTATCTGGATCTTTAAATGTATTTAATGAAGGAATTTGAATTTTAAAGTTTTGGATAGTTTCGCCATGCATAGTTTTAGCTATGTAGGGTTCATAAATTATATAATCACGAAAGTATTGTTCTGCTAAATCTTCTGAAACAATGGACATAGATGCTCCTGAATCAATCAAAAATTTTGCGTTATTTAGTTCTGGAAAGATAATATAGGGAAGCTTTGGTAACAATATGGAGTTAATTTCTATTCGGGGTGTGTTTCCGAGGCATTCTCTCGAAAATCCTGTTGATCATCATCAACCATTTCTTCAATTTTATATTCGGTTTCGTTTGACTCTTCTGGTTCAAAATTTTCGGGGTTTTCGATTTCTTGATAAAATTTACCTGAATTTTCATCGTAATAAATTTGCGTTTCAATGTTATGGTGATCGGTTTTTGGATATTTGTATTGTTTTTTAAAGTAACTTTGAGATGGATCGACATCCATGGCTTTAGGATAATTTTTAGATGAATTAATTACAATAGGTTGAGTATTCTTCTTATAAAAAGTGGAATTGTTGCGATTTGCATTAAAATGTTGTGGTCTCGGATAAAAATTATTTTGTTTTGGAAAAGACTAATTACTAATCGCTAATCTGGTTGGTTGTTGCGGTCTAGATACGCTTACGGGAATATATATCGGTCGGTAATTTGCTTGAAATTGCTCACGTCCATTTAACCCAGTCCTTGAAATATCTTTTCCAGGTGGTAATGGAGGTGTTATTTTTTGTTTTACGTTAAAGTTTTGTGTATCTTGCTTACACAAATATAGCCAATTTTGTTTTTCTAGAACAAATGCCATAGCTTGCTCTAATGTCTGTGGGCTCTTGGTATAAATATATTCGCCAAATTGAGGATTTGACATCAAATTTCTGAGGTATGTTTGAAGGGCTGTCTTTTTGTACATTTGTGTTTTTAATGGGCGAAATGCAGCATCGGTCGTCAATTTTACTTTAGTTAATAACAAGTTCAGTGAATTTTTTATTCTTTCTCCGAATGGATATGGATTTTCGTGTTTATTCATTGAAATTTGGAAAAGGTCAGACAGTAAACAATCTTCTGATCGTTGGTCGCTATAATTTAATTCAAGACAAGCTTTAATATCATGCCAGGTTTTCAGCTCACGGGAAGCAATCAAATTTTGTGCTTCACCAACAAATTTGTTTTTAATTATTTTGAGTACAAATGAATTAATTGAATTATTAACATTAACAGGATCGTAGTACGTCGCAATAAATTCTTCACAGCATTCTATAAATAATGGTAATATAATGGTATTGCCATCAAAATTTGGAATTGCAGATATTTCTGCGGGTGTAATGTCTTTACGTTCTTTAGGCATTTTGTGTGTGCAATGAGGAATAGTTATGCTTACAAAAAGTGTTTTGTCACGAGCGAATTTATCAGTTACAAATGAAATATCAACTTACATTAAAAAGATTAGAGCGGGTTTCATTTGGCTTCTGTCGTCGTTTAATTTTTGGTATCGGTGGTTGCACTACAATGTAGCACTGCACAGCAAGCACTGCACTGTTGGTGGTCGTTGTGTGGGTTGATTGGTGTTGGCAATTTGAGCTCGGTCCCAATCCGCGGGGCGTTGGCTGGTTTTGAATCGGCAATTGGAGCGTCTTCTTACCGTTGGGATTGATATCCGTCGTTCCTGGGTTGGGTTGGCTTCCAGGATGAGAATTTTACTCAAACTAACTTCAGATACCGTGGGTCTGTTGCACTTGTGCGTTGCACCAATTGTTCTTGTAGGCTCTTGGAGATTAACTTGTTGGCAAGAAAGTTTTAATTTTCACTAAAACCTCTCCTTTTTGTTGATGTTGTGGTTGACACGTTTTTGTGTATCCTACCGACTGCGCCAGTTAAGAATCTCAACTACGATTCTCAGTTTTTAAAACACTTTATTTAGAAAAGATGGATTACAATTCGGAAGCAACAATACAATGGTACGAACGGTGCGAACGTGCGAACAAGACTTAAGGCTAAAAAGCGCGACAGTCGTATTTATAACATATTCTTATCTCTAACAAAGCCCTGTATAAGCATTTCTTATTTAACCCTTAAATATGGTCTGGCAATGTAACTCCGGTGAACAGAGCTGTCCGCATAAAGGGTTCGTCCGGTTAAGAACGTTAATTTTGCGTTGTCCGCCTAAGAGAAATGCATCTTTTTTTTGCATCTTTTGCCATTCCACACCTTTTTACCTTCCGACTAGTACCCTAGAAGGAAAGTATTGTAATCGACGGAAAAATATTTCGAGATTTCCGCGGAAATAAGCGTTTTGAAGTCCCCTGAATCAATTGCGATGATTTCTGGAAAATGTATGTGTGTATGTCCGTGAACACGATTGCGCCCAAACGCAACAACGGATCGGTACTCATACCAATTCATCCGCCAGTGATTTTGTATACGTATACAAATTTGCAGATCAGTGGGATGAACGGTTTAGACGTTATATGCTTTTATAGAACCGGTTTGACAGAATTCACAGCCTTCGTCGCTGTGTTGTAAATTATTAGATTTTGACAAACGTCATTGCCATCACATGACATGACATTAAATGTCAGGATGACAAATGTCATTATGTCATGTAAACTGACGTTAGTTAGGGTCCAGATTGTCTGTGGTTTCACAAAATTGAATAATTTCAAATGTGTTTAGATATTTTATTGTACCAACGGTATAGTCGGAAAGTAGGGGCCACCCCAGATATTTGGAAATAAGTTTCAACGACTTTTATTAGCTGAAATGCGGAAAAATTCTCATTTATCTTTGCGAATCAACTTAAATTTAATACAAACACTGTAAACCATTCATAACATAATTTCACTAATTGGAGAGCATGGCCTTTGAAACAACGTTCTTGGTTGACATTATCACCAGATTGCCATTTTAGCAGAAGTTCATCCTTTTTCTTCATTATTTCAGCAACTTGTGTTTTATTAATATTAAAATGTTTAGCTAAATCGCGCACTGATGTTTTTTTCCACTTCATAGGTATTAATAATTTCATTTTTTTTTTTAACTTAAAACGATTCTTTTTGTCGCGGACATCCCGACTACAGTACACTTCAGAAACTTATCATGAAAGACAGACGCCATTAACGAACGTAAACGGTAAGATGGGAAGTCCCTAAATGTGTATTTCGAAGCAACAATAAGGTATACAATCATTAAATTTATACCCTTTGGCTCCCGCCATAGGGAGCCCAGCGTCCGTAGAAGAGAGATGTTTTACTTGATTTTTGATATTATGAGTGTCCGCGTCCGCTAATAAGAGCGTCCGCTTAAGTGAAATTGTTTTATGTATGTTCTCCTATAACAGAATTTTGTGTTTACCAATCTGTCCCGCCAAAGGAGCTGTCCTTAAGGGGTTTACGTCCAAGAGAGCTTTCACTGTAGTATAGCAAGGGATCGCATTGGCCGAGCCTGCAAACCGTTTGAAACTGTTACCGCAAACAGACCTTATGTAATACGAAATGACCACCTTGTCAGTTAGGAAGAAGTTTGAAAAATTGCCTAATTTTCTCAAATTATCATCAATATTTCAGCAGTCAAATCTAGGCAAAAAACTGGCTGAGATTTGCGTAAACATAACATCAATATAGCGACAGAGAATATGTCTTGAATAGTGTCGGTAACTAAGTATTAAAAAGATTAAAAAGTCGCTTCTGTAATGATTTACCGCGAATAGTGTTTGCCATTTAATATGTTACGTCCATTATATTTTTTGTG